>CM029602.1:64064800-65373095 GCA_017311375.1 Mytilus coruscus | reverse complement strand
TGATAGAGAAATATTTTTAAGAGATCAACAATATTTCAGATCTCTCAAAAGAGACAAAATTTATTAGGTTATTCACTAATGAACATGTGTCTGTCCTTAAACATTTAGGGAATTAGGTGATTAAATGTCCTACTGTTAGATGAAATGTGAATTAATATACATAATAATGATGTTTATTGTTATTCATTTTATGGGTCTGGCCCTGTCTGAAATAAAATGTACATGATGTCTGTGAGATAAAGAAATATATGTGAATGTCATGCTGCACATCAATGGCCCTTAATTATAAATATTCTTATTCTTATTATCATTTATATATATGCATAATATATAATCGCCTTAAAAGTGTACAAAACAACACCAATATTAAAAAATGGAAACATTAAATGTAATTATCTATAAATATTTCGAACAACAGATATCCTTCATCAGTATGATTATGATGTAAAATGAATCATATCAATCTATTTTGATTGAACTATAACAATCTTGAAATTTTATATATATATTGGCATCATTCTCTATTTACATTACATCATTCAATATTATGAAAACGACCAGACTGAGTGTTCACATTGAATCACTTTCGTATATTAAATTCAACTTTGATATATACTTTTGATCATTTATCAATTTCAATATTTAATGGAATTTGATGCAAAATTTTGAAATTTTGACCAAAATCTTCAAAATCAGGCGTTCTGTACAATTTGTAGACTCTATAATCATGCAAAATGTTAAGTTTTAATTGGAATCATTTAGTGTTGAAAATTACACACACTTGTTACTGCACAATAAATGTTTTGCAAGTCCAAAATATTAGAAGTCTTACGTTACAAAAGAACGCCTTCTAGACAAATGTAACAACATTAAATTAGTAAGACTAAATTTCACTGCACAAGATTTCGACAAATATGCATATCCAGTTATGTTCAAGGAGAAATATTCGCAAATTTCAAATAATTAAAGTTTTATCGTTGGAAACTTCAAAAGAACTATATAAAATATGAAAACAACACGTTATAAATTTCATGCGTCCGAAGCGCTTTTCTGGGTTCACCTTTATCAGGAACGCTCAAAACCGAATATTTGAAAGCCAGTATGTATAAAACCGAAACAGTTGAAGAACTTTATAACCAAAAGGACCAAAACAAATACCCAAATCCATCTAAAGTCAACTTTGCCTGAGGGAGTTGAAACCTTAGTTTCTTATAATTTCAAAATGTTTTAACAATCAATCTGTATTCCCATGCCAGTATCGCAGTACTGAGCAACTGGGCTACTGATAAACTTTTGTTTAAATTACACAGCTTTTTATTAAACTTTGATAAGATCATACTCCTTTTGCAAAATTACACTTTTGTCAAATTGTTACATTAACAAACGTATGTAAATTCAATTCCACCTTATTTTTGAGAAAATAATAACTTTATAAAACAATAATTAGCATTTGATAACATAGGGGGAACGGGGAGCGATTGGCGATTGACCAACAATAAAATGTTTTTGTAGTAGCTTGTTTCGGTAAAAAGTAGGAAAGCTAAAGAAATGAAACCATCACATTATACATCAAACATTTATGTATTTAGTTATGATGTGTCTTTTGTAAGTCTGGTTCGATATTGTTTTATGTCTTATCATTTGTGGTTTGAATTCTATTTATTTATTTATGTATTTCTCTGTCCTGAGTGTTCTTTCGTTTATTTGTACTGTATTCCTGTCACGTAATGTTGTCATTTTAGCGGTATTTTTAACATTGCCATATAAGCGGGAGGTTTGGCTGGCCATGAAACTAGGTTCAAGTTGACAACCCACCATTTTTTTTTTAAATGTTCTGTACTAAGTCAGGAATATGGCTGTCGTGATCAAATAGTCCGTTTCTATGTATGTTGGCGTTTGTTTTGTAGCAGTTCAGTGTTTCTGTTATTCCGTTGTTTTCCTCTATGCTTATAGTTGATGTGTTTCCCTCGGTTTTGGTTTGTGACCCGGATTTGTTTTCGCTTAATCGATTTATGACTATTGAACAGCGGTATACTACTGTTGCCTTTATTTATACGTTCACCTTTAGAGAAGGCAGTTTTAGATCTTTATCAATCGATTTCAACTATACTAAACAGGTCAGCTCCAAACAAAACAGATGCTTTTATTTAAACTGGGCTTTTGTTTTAACGTTAAACCTTTCTGAAACAAAATATTTAGATTGAAAATCTTTACGGAATTTATGATAAAAGGATTGGACCGTTTATGTTTGCTGTGAAAGTGTATTTGTTTTTTTATAGAATGATTGTGATGTTTGAAAGGTCGGAAGTAGTATAATAGATGATGTGGAACCTATTGAAAGTGCCGCAATATTGGTTAAACACACTGAGTAGCTTAATTGCACATTATCATTTACAATTGATCAACGTACTATAGTAATACCACAATAATATTGTTGGGATCAATAAAAGCATGCACAATGTCAATTTCAAAAGTAAACAAAAGTCAAGAAAATATAGGGAACGTCTAAACTACCAAATTGAAAATCTGATTATGAATAAGGGCTTTGATAAGGATTTTCTATAGGGTAAATTTGTTTTGTCTTTGATGGTGTCATTGCTACACTTTCATATTCTGTTTCTGGTATAGATTTGATATTTTAGGTAATACACTGTTGATAGGATCGCTGTATGTTACAGCTAATGAATAGTCAGAGCAGCTAGGTTTTGTGACATCAGTGCTTTTGTACATATGGTCTGAAATGTCCTCCATAGGATTATCATATTCAGTGTCGTAGTCTTTAATAACTGATTCAAGGTACTTCAATTTTCTTTTTTTCACACTGAAATAGTAAAACAAAAACAGATAAACAGACCAAATACATAGTAAAACAAGATACACATAATATATACTGATAAATTATTCTCATTTCTTGAGTCTTTCATTGAACCTTGAAAGAATGGTGGTGAGTTGATAACCTAAGAACAATTTCCTTCCTGTTCTTAACTGTTTTAAAACAATGTTTATGTTAAATGATAATTTCTTCTTAGTGTGTCAATTCATTTCATTATCAAATTTTCTGTCACCCTGTCGACAAACCTTGTCTAACTAATTTCCGATTGTTTTCATTCACATATCATGTACTCGGTGCATCTCAAAACACTTTAGTATACACTACTTTTATATCTTTCCTTTCTTTCTAACAATTTTTGGAGATAATAGTTGGTGATTTTTTTTTCTGACTTTTTTTATTCCAACGTCATTGATAATTCTTTTGTAGACAAAACGCGCGTTTGGCGTACAAAATGATAAGCCTGGTATCTTTGATGAGTTTTTGTACTCGTTAGTAGAACAATTTGCAGATACTTACATGTATCAAAAATTGGAAGTATCGAAATTAGCGCAAGCACCATACATTTATTACCACTACCTTAATTATGATACACACCTACAAAGGTCTAGTTATTGACTGTGTCTCATGTTATTTCTGAGTTGTCATGTAACACACAATTGTCAAAGCTAAAGCCAAAAAATTTAAACGCCATGCAACTTATGAACAATTGGATTTCGTTTTTGACCCATTACAAACAAACCAAAGTATGTGATGGAAAATAAAAGGTATGGTGTATCATTGATAAAACACAATCACTACGCGCAAACAAAAAAACAAAAGGAAAATAACAGAACTTTCTATTGTTATTTTTCATATCAAAGTCAAAATAAGACCTACAACAAGGAGCAAAACATTCTCGCCTACCCCAAGTACCAGACCATACCACTGGACATATTCTTGCTACATTTTGTAACTTGGCTTGAAAGTACATGAGGTACATATGGCTAATTATTTGGATAACAATTTCAAAAGACAAACACCAAGAGTAAATAAAGTAGCACATAAAAGTGAACTTAAAAAAATTGAGCGCATACACCTCAAGCATGGGTACCTTTTGGTTGCTTCCACACAGCGTGAGGAAAACTCTGTTAATATGATGGAAAAGAAATGTTTTGGTATGTAAAAAGTAAAAAAACAAAATAACGAACTCCGAGGAAAATAAAAACGGAAAGTCCATAATCAAATGGCAAAATCAAAAGCTCAAAACACATCAAACGTTTGGATAACAACTGCTATATTCCTGACTTGTAAATTAATCTTATAAAATCCCTATGTGCACCTGCAAAATACAAAAGATATGGAATAGCGCTTTTATTGCTGATTAAGTCGTTGTACAACTCAATAAACATAAAGTTAAAAGGAGAAGTGGTATATTATCCAATGATATCCAATGAGACAACTGTCCACCAGAGAAAAACATTAATTGAATGTAAGCATCATTGGGTTACGGTAGGGCTTTTAACAATTAGCAAATCCCTAACCGTATAGTAAGATATAAAAGGCCCGACACGACAAAACTAAAACCATTTAAACGAGAAAAAATTAAGACCTGATTTATAAACAATAAGCGAAAACCAAATAATACAGACAGCAACTAACGACAACTACTGGATTAAATGCTACTGACTTGAGACAGGCACATACAGCATTTGAAGGGTTTAAACATGTAACAAGTCGCCCAGCTCTCCCATAGTGGGATAGTGGTGTAACAATAAAAAAAAAAAACAAACTATACAATCAATTTAAAATGTCTGTGAGCTCACAACAACCTATTCCTCTAAAACTGGGACACTGATGTAACAGTACAACAAAAGAAACAAAATGTAAAAATCAACTAGAAAGGCTATCCTCATCAAATTGGCACTATCATTTTGAAAAAAATCAATCGAGATGACTACCTCCATTTTGGCACTTCTAAAAATCTGATGTATGTGATTGAAATACTCAAAGAAAACCTTCCCAGATTGTTTAAGAAACCCGTCTCCCGTCCCCAACTTTCATTTTATGTTATGTATATACAAAAAGAGAGAGGAGATACGTAGAGGGTACTCAAACCTCATAAGTCAAAAAAGGCCGAGGAGAAAAATATAAACGACAAAGAGACAAAATAAGTCCACAAAACATTCCACAGAAAAGTAAGGACCCCATCAAAAACGGGGATGTTTACATAGTCACAGAATAAATCAATAGTGTGTCGTTATAACAAGCTAAGAGTACATTTAACAGAGGATTTTGTAGCACGACTGATATGCCATTTAGAAATGAGTATGGCAACATCAAAGAATTTTGTCTCATGGAAACTACCAACAAAACAACCAGCACAACCAGAAAAAGCTTTTGTAGTTAGAGCATTCAAATATGTTAGATTTTAACCCTTCAACTTAAATTGTTAAATTTACTTACAGAATTACTACCGTCTATCAAAGATAAATGTTGTTAAGCAGTTAAATTGATTGTTAGCTTTGATTAATAAACATCTGTTGAAACGTAATAAAACAGTCTGTGGTGATTGTAAACACAGAGCAAGAGTATAAAAGTCTGAGTCAGTGATAAAGATATCAACCCATGATTGCTGACATTATTAGTGACTTATATTTGTATGTATTTAGAATTTGTTTTTCATTTGTTGACTGTATATATCTCACTTATTAACAAATCGTTCAAATAAAATGTCCTTTTGATGTCGTTAAATGTCAATCAAAGGTAAGTAAAAAGTTGGGGTTTTTTTTTGCAAATCTTCTTGTTCTCTGTTTCTAACTTACTTTCTGCGTTTAACAATGATGATAAGTATAACCATGGCAATAACAACCAATACACCAATACAACAACCAACTATTAATCCTAATGGCGACGAATCTGCAATAAAGAGCACAGTGCACCGGCCCATACATAATTGATCATGTCGGTATAAAGCCATAGGAGATAGTATTAGCCTTTTCCGTAATACGAAAAGGTAGCAGTCGTTTTGTTCTTATTTGTTGCAAATGCCATAAAAAAACTACGTGTTAGGTTGTCGTTTTAGTCCGTAAACTATTGTTGACATGATTATAACTGTTTTCTTTGGAAAGTCCTAACTTTTTTCGTGCCTTCCGGCATAATTTAATGACCTTATTTTTCGGTATGTAACAGTGATGGGTTCCAACTGAGTTTTGCACTTTGAATTTTACCTTTCGATAGAATGATTATTTATGTTCCAGTCTTACTTGCTCCGGGCTAGGAAGTGTATTGACACATTTAGTTTTATTTAACATTTTTGGAAAGGAATATTATACTACACTTGATTATTTATTAAAGTTGATTTATGGCTTACCGTCAAATATGCGTTGATTTTTAAATTTCAACATACGATCGAAAATGTTGAAATAAAATTGAAAAATTCAAATGGAAATCAAATTGGGTCTTTTTAATGGTCCAATTCAAATGGAGACTAGTATGTGCATTAAAAATGGTTCCAAATGGAGGAAAATTCCGAAATTTAAGAGATTCAGATTCAATATTTTATTATAGTCTCACCACATACAAACATAAAATAAGATTCACAGAAATAAACATAAAACATTTAAAACATTTGCATTGTATGCACCAATCTTAAAAAGATTTATGAGAGACTTTTAGACACAATATATACAAATAAACATATTTTTACACATTAACATTTAACATTTACAGTGTCCATCTATACTAAATGAAAGTAAAACATTTGTTTCTTTAAGAACTAGTGAAATAAAATACTGTTTCTTCTCTATAAAATACTGTTGCAGGTGTTGGCAACTATAGCAGCAACATTGTCGTTATTAAATAAAAATATAAATGAAATAAAATGATAATAGGTTAAAACGTTCATTAAAATGTATAGCTTCATGTATCATGATTTGTCTTAAATCTATATACAATGGGCATTTTAAAATGACATGAAGTTCATCTTCAATAGTAGAGCTACAGTTAAAACATGTCCTCTCATGGACTTCTTTTCTTTCATACCTTCCAGTTTCTATTTTTAGTGGAGCTACCCCACATCTAAACCTTGCAAAAGCAAATAATTTTCAGCACAATAATTATTTTTAAACAATTTGTAAGTCCTCAATTTACTTTCCTCTGCATACGCAGCAACTCTTGAACACCAGTTTGACTTAAACTTATTAAATACATCTTCCTCAATTTGTTTAATACTGTTTTGTATAATACATTTAATTCAAAGTTACGATATTGCTCATAATTATACAATTTTAACATCTCTATAACTCTAAAGCTCCAATTCTTAATTCTAGTATTGTACTTTCGTATGGACCATTTAAAAATATAAAATGTATACTGTGTGGGTCCATTATGGAACAAACAGTCTCCGGGACAAGTTTGCAATTCCGCTGAGTGCAAAAGTTGTCACCTTAATTTTTGGAGTTAAGTCAAAATGAAGTTGATAACTTGGTTGGTATTGGTTCCCTGATATTTGTCCTAAAATTTTTTGGCTCTAGCACCACTGTTGAAAAAGTTATGCCCCTTTTTTCAACAATTTCCTCAGAGGAAAAGTAGTTTTCCTCAAGGGAAATCAAATTTCCCTAAAGGAAAAACATTTTTCCTCAAGGGAAATTGTTTTTCCTCAAGGAAAAAGATTTCCTTAGAATTTGCTGCATAAATATTTCCTTTGAGGAAATTCTATTTCCTTTCAGGAAATTCTATTTCCTCTGAGGAAATTTGTGACTTCAAATTTTCCTTTGAGGAAATTCTATTTCCTCTGAGGAAATTTGTGGCTTCAAATTTTCCTTTGAGGAAATACTTTTCCTGTGAGGAAATTTGCGGCTTCAAATTTTCCTTTAAGGAAATTTTTCAACTACAATTTCCTTTGAGGAAATGTTTGACAAACACTTTTCCTTGAGGAAAATTCAAGACCCCAAATTTCCTTTAAGGAAAACATTGTTCTCAAATTTCCTCTAAGGAAATTTCTGTACATTAAATTTCCTAAAGGAAATTGTTTTCCCAATTTTACTCATTGAAAATTTCTCACTATACAAACAGTTTGAACATAATTTTACACGTCTAAATAAATGATACAAATGATATTTAAAACTTTAATAAATTTTTGACTCAAAATTATCATGACATACAAAACAACACAGTCTGACTGTTTAGGTCAAGGAATTGTTATACTTTATATATATGACTTTAACTTTGATTTATAAAATATTATTTGTAGCAAAGTATTCTGTTTTCTTTGTTATTGTTTCAATGCAATACATTAGACTAGTAAGCAACCAATTTGAATGTAAAACCATTTGTGGTGTTCTTACGAATGCTTTCACAATTGCAGATTAAATAATAAAATAAACACTTTTTGTTAATTTAAATTTTTTCTGTTTCAGCTGCTGTGTACAGTTATTCAATCCACTACATAAGAGTTCAGTGCATAAATTATTCCATTCATTAAACATTTTCCTTCAATTCTTAGAGAAAACATTTTTGCAATTTGTTCTTCAAAGATCTTCTTCGGTATAGTTGATATGAGGAGCGATGTAAATGAGTGGATAAAGCTTGTGTTCCTTTCAACAACAAAATACTAATTTTTCTACATTTCTCCTTCTTTCCACGAATATATATAATATGTTGTTGCATTTATACAATTGTGTTTTGTGCATCTATGATAGAACTTAATTCTGTTTATAGCCATTATCATTTGATTATGATGAAATTTCCTATTTCATTTTGCAGGAAAGCACACATTCCATTTCACATTAATCCAATTAATCCAATTGGCGCACCATGTAGATAAATATCAACTTTTAGTTTCATCTTCAGTATTGACCTATTGATCATGAAAACCAAGATGTCTGACCTATAAATACACAAAATAAATAAATAAAATGTTATAAATGGAGAGAGAAACAGCAATAAAAAGCTTATTTTGTCATGTTTATGAACATTTTAAGAATATTTCCTTTCTTATTTGTGAGTTCTCTTAATTCAGTGCTTTTTGTCTATGGGTTTTAAATTTAGTTGATTTTGTGCATTTTATCAATCTTTCGAGTTGAGGCAATTGCAACTGTTATTTTACAGTTTGTTCTTTATAGTTAGAGTAGGGTTGAGTGCTCACAAACCTGTTTTTTATTACATGTATAAGTTGTTATTGATTTTAACTAGCTGTCAGTAATTGTGAATACTAACAGATCTTTGTGTCTTTTCGATTAAGGAAATGCATAAATTTCCTGCTTAGTCTGGTTGCTGTTTTTTTTTTTTTTGCAGGAAATTTATGTCATTTGTTGTCTGGTGAAGATTTGTCTTATTGGCAATCATGCCACATCTTCTTATTTTATATAATCTTGCCATATTCTTATTGTGCCTGTCCCAAGTTTCTAGCCTGTAGTTTAGTCTGACACTAAAATTTAGTGGTTGTTGTTATTTCATATCTGCCATATTTATTTTTGTACTTTGTTTTGTTATAAACTAGGCAATTAGTTTTACAGTTGGGATTGTTTAAATTTTTCATCTGAGGGCCTTTTATCATGTTTATAGCTGACTACCTTTACTATAGGGTATGGATTTTCTCATTATTGAAGGCTGTCACTGGCCTATAATTGCTTTCTTACAGACATGATCAAAAGTTTTCATATTTAATATACCACATCTTTTTATTTTATAATAATCATCTTTCAAGGGCAATAACTTTTATAAAAGTGGCCTTACCATTTAAGTTTAGTTGACTTCTGCAAATTTTAAATTGTCTATCATTTCTGCTGTTTATAATTTCTCTGTATCTTCTTTAGTTCTTGTCCTACACATAAAAGAGTAAAAATTATTATTCAATGACATCTTGCATCAATAATTATTTTGCTGTTTAATGTATATTAATGCGTGTTTAATAAAAGCTGTACCATGAGTGCCTTATAAGCTTGTTGCCCTTTTAGCTGGTCTTTAGCTTTAAATGAATTTTAATGATCAACTTGAAACACTGTGAGCACTGCGCAAATATTGGATGGAGAGTTGTCTCATTAGCACTCATACCACATCTTCCTATATCTAGTTACATAACTGTAGAACAGTAAAAGTGACACTACCAAAATTTGAACTTGATCTGATTTAGTGGTAAAAGTATTGTGTTAAAGTTTAATAAATTTGGTTGAGGCAAACTTAAGCTAGAGGACAGAAACTAAAAATTCATCAATTTTTCCATTTGTAAAGGACATAACTCTAGAACAGTAAAAGTGACACCACCAAAATTCAAACTTGATCTGTACTTTGTGGTAATAAGCATTGTTTGTAAGTGTCATAACATTTGGTTGAGGCAAACTAAAGTTAGGAACAGGAAACCAAAAATTCAGCAATTTTTCCAATTGTAAAGGGCATAACTCTAGAACAGTAACACTGACACCACCAAAATTCACACTTGATCTGAGTATTGTGGTAATAAGCTTTTGTAAAAGTTTTATAACATTTGGTTGAGGCAAACTATAGTTAGAGAACAAAACCAACTTTGGGACAGACAGACACACAGACAGACAGACAGACAGACGGTCAAGGGTTAAACTTAATGCCCTTCCACTATGGGTCATAAAATGAAAAGAGAGTTTATGTCAATATATAAAACAATTCACCAAAGTTTCATAAAATTGGTGAAAGCGTTCTTGAGTTACTATCCAAAGACTAGTCTTAAATCAGAATTTTATAAAAATTGAAAGGAAATTCATGATTATGTTAATATATAAAACAATTCACCAAGTTTCATGAAAATTGCATTAATTAGTAATAGTCACAATACTGGAAAATCCCCGTTTTATGATTAAATCCTTGACTTGGAATTGTTAAATCTAAAATCTTTACAAATTGAAAAGGAGCTTATATCAATAGATAATTCACCAAAGTATTATCAACATTTTGTGATTAATGTATTTTAATCACACTGATAAAATTCTATCGGAGTTTCTCGCTGCATTGAAGACCCATTGGTGGCCTTCGGCTGTTGTCTGCTCTATGGTCGGGTTGTTGTCTCTTTGACACATTCCCCATTTCCATTCTCAATTTTATATGGTTTGCTTTAATTAAAATTTCACATATGTTTTTGTCTATTCTCTCTTATTATTTAACATTACAAAGATAAGACAATGAGAAACTGATAATGCCAAGGCAAAACACAAGATGCAGAAAAAACAAAACAACACAAAGATTAAAAACTTAAGACTAAGCAACACCAACATCACCAAAAACTAGTGTTGAATTCATGTGCTCAGTTAGTCAGTGAAAGTTAGCAGATCCTGATCCACTATATTAATTCTTAAATACCTAAAATCATAGAGTACTAAACAATTTTTAAATACTTGATTAAAATTTTGTCATATATCATGTATAGCAGAGACACCTCTTATTTTCTTAAATTACAATTATATAAATCATCTCGCATCTTTGTGCATTTCTAAAATTGGCAATATTAATAAATGCATGCAATAATTTCTGAAATTTTCAGTATATAGGCTTTTTGCACCGTATTTTTGCGCCTGTCCCAAGTCAGGAGCCTATGGCCTTTGTTAGTTTTGTAATGTATGATTTTTAATTTTAGTTTCTTTTATATATTTCAGAGTTTAGTATGACGTCCATTATCATTGAACTAGTATACATTTTTGTTTAGGGGCCAGCTGAAGCACGCCTCCATGTGCGGGATTTTCTTGCCACAGTGAAGACCCTTGGGTGAACTTAAGCTGTTATCTGCTCTTTGGTCGGGTTGTTGTCTCTTTAACACATTCCCCATTTCCAATCTCAATTATATTTGGAATTCTATTATAAATGTTAGGCTTCATGTTGATTTGTTTTACATTTGTCATTTCGAGGCCTTCTATTATATTTACAGCTTTCTACATGTTCTATATGGTGTGAATTTTGCTCATTGTTGATGGTCCTACGGTTATCTATAGCTTAGCGAAGCAACATCACAATTGTTTGTGGAGACCATGGACTATTCACATGAATCATCTTTCTGACTTTCGGATCATTTGTTGATTTTTCATGAATATGTGCCATTCCAATATAAAATATGTATTAAAAACCTTTACAGGATAGTTATACTCATTTGGGAAATATTGATATGGTGGATTTTCCCACCATCGACATCGTTGTCTACATCTACATCTACATCAACCTATGACTCGAAAAGGTGCTTTGACCCATCACTCAAGTATAATTTTTAGTTGTCCTGCAGAAGAAACGATTTTGGCGCATTATGTAACAAAAGATCATATCTGTGGTGACATGTTAGTGTGTGTGCATACCAATATTTGAATTTTCTGAGTCTTCTTTTGAATAACTTTTCATTTTTGGTACAATACTGACGTCGAGTGCTGTTGTTGTTGTGCTGTATATATTTTTACAAAAGCGACCAAGTAATGCAGGGAAGGAAACTTACTTAAAAGACCAAAATGAGCCGCGACTGATAGGGACATAAATATTTTACTATGCAGTCAGTATAATACTATCCTGATATACATGTATATACTTTTAGACTCATTTCACACAAAAACGTACAAGTGAAAATACTCGTTAAGGCATGAAACATTTTAGATCACTTACAAAATTTAGTAGTCATAACTTAAATTACGACCATATTTAATCGAAAGATGATAATTTGTCAAATGAAGCCCTGGTCACAGCTCCGGGGGCACTTCATATATACAAGGTGATAGGACGTGCCGCTGGAATAGGTTACTTTTTCCAGCTTGAAAATATGGGAATAGGTGGGGAAAACTATCAGAAATATTTATGACTGTCGATACCTGTATCTTGGCATTGCACAAGGTCATGTTTTTCTCTGACTGTTTATGACGTCTTTACACTAAATCCATTGGATGTTGGATGTGTACGGATTGATAATTTAGTCTTTGATGCATGATTTTTTTATCAATTGTTAGTGGCTTTGAACTAGCTGTCAGATAACTGCGAGTACTCTCAGATCTGTTCCTAGTATCTTTTTGTTGTTTGGATGTACAAGTACCCTGCCACGTCCACTTGTATTTTTGTCCATCTGATGAGTTAAGCCTTTTTCAACTGATTTTTATAGTTCGTTCTTATGTTGTACTGTTATATCACTGTCCCAGGTTAGGGGAGGTTGGGATCCCGCTAACATGTTTAACCCCGCCACATTATGTATGTATGTGCCTGTCCCAAGTCAGGAGCCTGTAGTTCAGTGGTTGTCGTTTGTTTATGTGTTACATATTTGTTTTCGTTCATTTTTGTACATAAATAAGGCCGTTAGTTTTCTCGTTTGAATTGTTTTACATTGTCATTTCGGGGCCTTTTATAGCTGACTATGCGGTATGGGCTTTGCTCATTGTTGGAGGCCGTACGGTGACCTATAGTTGTTAATTTCTTTGTCATTTTGGTCTCTTGTGGACAGTTGTCTCATTGGCAATCATACCACATCTTCTTTTTTATATGATGAGGTTGATAAAGTTCCAATTACTTGTATATGAAAAGCCCTGTCATTTATTCATAGCCGAAAGTCTCGCCGAAGGTAAACATTACACACAGAATCTTAGCCTAAAATATTCTACTTTTCCAACACACCCCACCGAAACCTAACCAATATGTGAAAAGGTTACAATTTTACCTACGCAATATATGAAAAGGTATACATTTTTAAGATCTAAATTATATGAAAAGGGTGTGGGGTAACAGTAGTCCTATAATATATTACTTCGGAGTTTCATATCATTTACATTCAACGTTTTTTATCGGATATTTTTTTTTACTATCAATGTTGAAACCCGAACAGAACCCCAGCGACACCCCTATCAATTAAGTTTTGAAGTGCCCCCACCCCCCAGCCGGAGGTTCACAGTCATAAACCCGGTGCTGCCTTTTTTTTCACGCGTTATAAAACAGTTAAAAGTGCCGGGATCTTACAGAGCTTTCACGAGCTTATTTTATCGTATCTATGTCTGTTACTGTGAATTTATTATATATTTATAAAAAAAAAGCTAATGCTAATTTCTTTTCTTTTAATATGAAGCCCCCCTCCCCCTCCTCTATCTTATCTGATTAATTTACGATCACTCTAACTAAAGAAAGTAAGTTAGTCACTGTTGCTTATATCAGGTATTTTAAAATTAAATTCTGGTTGATAGTTGTCTCATCACCAATCATACTACATCCTCGACTACATCTCCTTATTTTTTTTACAAGAACGCTATATTTAGATGCGGTATTGTGATGAATGTAAACATGCAGCATGCTTGTAAATAAATGTCCTTATTTTTTTACAAGAACGCTATATTTAGATGCGGTATAGTGATGAATGTGTAAACATGCAGCATGCTTGTAAATAAATATCCTTATTTTTTACAAGAACGCTTTATTTAGATGCGGTATAGTGATGAATGTAAACATGCAGCATGCTTGTAAATAAATATCCTTATTTTTTACAAGAACGCTATATTTAGATGCGGTATTGTGATGAATGTAAACATGCAGCATGCTTGTAAATAAATGTCCTTATTTTTTACAAGAACGCTATATTTAGATGCGGTATAGTGATGAATGTAAACATGCAGCATGCTTGTAAATAAATATCCTTATTTTTTACAAGAACGCTTTATTTAGATGCGGTATAGTGATGAATGTGTAAACATGCAGCATGCTTGTAAATACATGTTAAGATGCAGCACAAAAGATACATAATGTATCAAACTCGCGTCAACGCCATTTCAAAACTAAAAAAACAAAACAAACGACCAAAATTTAATGACAAATAGTTTATAAAACAAAACAACTATAGCATACAAAATATATAATTTGTAAAGATTTGCATGCAACTAGGCCTATAGCTCTATGTTCTTATAGATCTCATAACCTTACGATTAAAAGTCAGATAATGTGTGTAAGTTTATTAGAAAATTCAACGAGACACGTCCTAATCAGGTAAAATCCAAAATACCAATTTACAAATTCAGATCTACTGCCTGTTGTATATTGCTTACTTTGATTGTATATTGCCAAGCCCCAACATCGTGTGAATAGATTATGTTTGGTACGGGATGGCGGCTTCGAAGCGGAGACAAAAGACCCAGAAAATGAAAGAGTAGAATTTGATGTTGAGAATTTTTTTTTAAAGAACTAGATTCATATCTCAGAATTTGAACATAGCATCTCGTTTTCTTTAGATAAATTGTTAGCTATAACTGGCTATAATAATTACCTCATTATAGGTATTCGCAAAACATGAAGTTAATGATCAATGGATATGAAAACACTTCACAAAGTATAAATATTGGTAAACGGACAGCAAGTCATACTATTAGGACAATTATAGTTCGAATAAATTAGTTTGTTGAAAGGTTATAAGAGAAAAATCTGGACGAAACTATTTTTATTAAATAGATTCATTTTACAGTAAAGGCTTAATATTTTTTTAATCAGTTAATTGTAAAAGAAAGGGGACATTTTTTACACCATGGAGCCAGTAAATTAACAAACTACTATGGCGGATTTTTTTCTAAAATACAATCATTGATCATTATTAATATTTAAGAATAACTTTTGTTTACAAATTCGTTTCTATAATTCATGGTTCAAGAAAAAAAAGTTCGACGTTTTTGAAAATTAGTCTGTAAATAGTTTCCAAAGGCATAAAATATCTAAAAACTGAACTGTGAATTTTCAATCGTTACGTTTTGTTATACGTTTTAGTGTTAATCCCAGCAAAGACAAATTTGGTGATAAAAATCGATGTGTTGGTCTTTCGTAAAATAAAAAAAAAAAGAAGAAAAACACGTCACAATGTAATCTTATAAAAGGGGGGATGGAAGAAATTCAATATTGATGCTTCAAGAGACAAGTGAACGTGGGAGATATTCATTCCCTATTGTAAAATACTGAGTTTTGGTTGATTAATGTCCAGTGGAAAATATTTAATGTATGCTCAGGACGAAAACAAATTAACAAAATTAACAATAAATACGATAGGTACAGGTCTTGTTATTGAGACCGGCCGTGATACGGTCGGAAAATTTTCGACTACCTCTGAAAAGGAGGGACAGAAAATGGCCTAATACCAGGCTACTTACGGTCCACTCGAAGAGTTGTTGCAAGGGTTCTTCATGTGGAAAAGTATTGCACTCTCGAGCTAGGTATCCGATTCAACGTCCCCATTCGGACGTGGCTGAGCACAGCCCAATGGACGTCCTCTATACTGCTAAGTAAGGTTTTATTGCCGGTCAGAAGAAGACCTGTAACGACGCTTTTCTATAGTTACTCTAGTTCGCTAACGAATTCGCTTCTTGTTCCATTGAATATAAAGGAAACAGTTATCTAAAATATATATTTTTTCTTGAACTACTATAAATAAAGTGATTTAGTTAAAATGTATTCTTTAAAGATCAATAATGATTAATTAATTGTTAAGAAAACAATTACTTGAAATGGCAGGTACATAAATGGCTTCATGGCTAATAAACAATTTTCTAAACTGAAAAAAAAATTAATAAATATAAATCTTTTAAGATCTTTTCTTATATATATATTTGAACAATTATAAACAAATTATCCTTGACTAGTTGTCCACTTACCAACAATGTATGGCCAATTTCCCTTTATTTGTTTCGTTATTTGGTTCATATGATTGTTCAGTTTTAATAAATTGATGAATTTAATAATTTATTAATATTCTTAATCCTTGTTAATATATTTACTGCAGCGGTAGAAAAGAAAGTTAATTTTCTCATCTGGACTTTAATCTATATATCCGTTCTCTATTTTGGGGTTAAAAATATCTCTTAAACGTTTTAATTTGGTTACACGTTCAGCAATAAGTGATACAAATATGGTATATTACCAATGATAAGGTCATATATGTGAGGCTGTTCAAAATTTTGTTCTTTATAGGTACATGTATCAGATCGATTTTTTTTAAATTGTCCTATATAAATAGTTAAAGTTATCTCAGGTCTAGTTATGTAGTATGAAATATGTCCACTGGAAATAAGACCTTTAAAACACAAATCCCCGTTTACTCAATGCGAAGTTTATTTGCTAGTGGTTTTTTAAACTTCTTTTAATGATTTTATTATATTATCTTTTTTTTTAAATTTTGAGTGATTGAACATGAAATGGACACCGATGCTAAAAGGAAAATTTGTTTAATGTCATCAGTTGCAATATATACTAAGTATTACACGTGGACAGGATGTTCCCAGAAGATTAAGGTATTCAAAATAAGTTATACACACCCCAAGGGTACACGCTACTGTCACACGGAAAATTACTGGGTCACCTGTAGAATGGTAATCAGCCATGCAACCAATCAGTTAACTGACCCATGCCACTACAAGTTAAAAGTTTGTCGTTAGATAAAATGAAATATTCATTTTGATTAATAGTTTAAGAACTATAAGGATTTATCATAATTATGAAGTGAAATAATTCAACCAAATCGGATTATTTCCAAAAGATTATATTTTTTTACCTAATCCGGGAAAATATAAAATTGTATTTATAAAGGGTCCCATCAAGGATTTTATAGAAATCATTGGTCTCATGAAATGGATCTCACACAGACATTCATAATCAAGATTTATACATTTATTGATTCTATGGTTTTTGAGAAATCAGGAGGAAATATAACAAATATTTAGTTTTGATATTAAATTAAATTTACCTTTCCTCGCTATGATTCATTTCAACCAGTTTTGTTTTGTTTTGTTATTAAATTTAAAATTGTTTTCATGCGCGCACTCCAAAATGTGACAGGATAGTCAACCAGTTGACGGTGACCGCTTACTGGAAGAAGATGACGTAACATGAATTTTTATTGAGGATTTTAAAGGGTTTGTCCATACAAAGTGTTTTCATTGGTATTTCACATGACTTATTGTTTTCGCGTTTCGCCTTGAAGCTCATTATTCAGAGTGATTCAGACAAGATGATGAAAATAACGTGCAAGGTACTTTTTTCGATCATCGTGAAGTGGCAATTTTAATTCCCATTCGTCCTTGCACTCTCCCCTTTTCAGTAATAGTATATTAATAATTCCTCGTCATTTTACCACTCTATCTGGGATATCCGTTATGCTAACAGTAACCCGGGACTTGATATACATGCATGCAATATCAGGGCGGATCTAGCGAGGATAAAGGGGTTCCAACTATATGTCTCCATTCAAATGCATTGATCGTTCACAAAAGTGGAGTCCAACCCCGGATCCCATCCTCCTTCGATCCGCCACTGCATATAAATATAATTGTTATTTAAAAGTCCTCAGAGGGTCCACTTCCTGTATATACAAGGTGATAGGGCGTGCCGCTGGAATAAGTCATCTTTCAAGCTTGAAAATATGTGAATAGGTCGGGAAACTATCAGAAATATATGATAAGGACAAAAAGTTCCCATAACTTCGTCTGTCATCTTACTTGGTGTTCTCGGCTGTGTTTTATCAACAACTTTTATCTCTTTTGGCACTTTTGTATTCCCTGTTACATTACACATCAAACGAACCACAAAAAATATGGGAAAAGGTAACATTTTACCCGTACGCAATATATCATATGAAAAGGTATACATTTTGAAATTTAAATTATATGAAAAGGGTGGGGTAACAGAAACACCGCGGCACCCCTGTCAATTAAGTATTGAAGTGCCCCCCTGGGGATTGATTATACATTGTATATACATGTTTACCTTCAGGAGCACCTGTTTTGTGAATACAGCTATAATCAAGGATTTAATCACTATACAAATCCAATGCTATAATTAACCGTAAACAGGTAAATAACTGCGAGATAATGAACAATGCGCAAGTTGTCAATTGTCTCTTCTCTGCTAAATAATGTACTTGCAATTCACATTTAGATTCATTTGTGAGACCACCGACACTAATAATATTACCTCAAAGTTAGAGGTTCTCCGTTACTGGGAACTTCATATCGGATCCGATCAATTTATTGGTTCCATTCCCTATTATTCATGTTATTAGCGATCCATTTGCAGTGAACGATGAAAATCTAAAGAAGGTATTCTCATTACTGTTGATTTTGCATGATATAGTATATGTCACCTCACTTCTCCTTCCTACGGCGTCACAGAAAAAATTTAAATTCGGAAACAGAAAATAATTTAATTCACTGATTGAGATTGGGCTGATGGATTGTCATGGATTGTCAATTTTTATTTTTAGTTTTGTTTATCCTTTTATCATATCTTATGCCAGGTTATTTATTTTCAGCACTTACAAGGCAAGGGTATTCCTTTAAAATCTTCCCCTTTTTCACCACTAACAAATCAACTTGCCAGACGGCGTCGCAGAAAACTTTAAAAATGGCCTTGCCAGATGTCATAATTATTTGGACAACTACATGACCTTAAAACATATTCATATGAATATTTGGTATCATTTGTGTGACAACTCTTCACCAGTGACCTTAGATAACCTAAAGCAGGCGAGACATTTCAGCATGAGAAATCTTGTTGGTCCAGCCCAGGGCCTACTAATTACCAAAAAGAAACACATTTGTATTTCCTCTAGCTTATGTGTATGCATTTTCATATTATGTAAAATGTGTTATTAAAATTGAGAATGGAAATGGGAATTTGCCAAAGAGACAACAACCCGACCATAGAGCAGACAACAGCCAAGGCCACCAATGGGTCTTCAATGCAGCGAGAAACTCCCGCACCCGGAGGAGTCCTTCAGCTGGCCCCTAAACAAATATGTTACTAGTTCAGTGATAATGGACATCATACTAAAAAACTGCCTATATTGACCTTAAATATTTTTCAGTCTTGCATGGCCTTAAATGGGACCTTGTTTTACTCCTGTGGTATGATAAATAAGTAACTTTCTTTCCTTTTGCAATTTATACATTAAATATATAGACTATATATATATATGGACATGATGGAAGAATTATTTATTGAAAAATTACTTCACAAATTAAAATTTGTATCAACAAATTTCAATTTTATATTAGCCTCCTCTCCCCTTTAATTAGAAATCTCTATTTTCAGGCATAGGCTCATATAAATTTGACTTTTGAAGAATTAAAATAAATCTGAGACAGCAAATGAGTATTCAGCTGCTTTACATTAAAATATATACATGTGGCATACAAAATTATATATAAGGGAGCTACCATTTGATTTTTATGGGGGCTAGGATAAACAATTTTGTCCTGCTTTTTTTTAGTTGTAATCTCTGTCCTGCCTTTTATTTTTACTCTATTCGGTCCTGCCTTTTTTTTACTAGTTTATCCTGAATTTTTACACAAATTGACATCCTGCCTTTTTTTTTACCAAGTTGCTCATCCTGAATTTTTTACTCAAAACTCCTGTCCTGCCTGTTTTTTCAAATTTCATCCTAGCCCCCATAAAATCAAATGGTAGCTCCTAAACAGAGGCGGATTTTGGGCCCCCTTTCTGGGAAAAATTTGGTTGATTATATAGAGAATCACTGAAGCATGACCGGAGGGCCCCTCTTAGGCAGTCAGTGGGCCCCACTTATGAAAATTTCTGGATCCGCCACTGTATAAAGCCATTTAAAAAGCAATATTTTGCAATATTTAAATTATGTAGGCCCAAATCTTGATAGTTGAAATTGTAAGCCTTAAACGTTAAAAAAATTAACACCCAAAGTTCAAACATAAGAATGACCATATAGTCTTTAATGTATACATGTATGCTATTGCCATGAAACTATAATTCCCTAATCTTAGTTCATGCCAAGTTTGATTAAAATTAGTCAATTATTTCTTCTCTATAAGGTCTTTAGTGTGGATAGTGTATAACTTACAAATTATTTGCATACTCCTTCCAAATTTATTTCTTTAAATATTTTGGATAAAATAGTAAGTTGGGGATGAAATTACATTGAAAAATATGTGGCAATTGAATTTTTTAGGTAAACATGGTAAAGTAGTAATTTGGTATAGTTTAAAAGGTCAAATATTAGTTGTCTGAAGTTGTCAAACTAAATTATAGACCCTCTAAACATAAAATTGTCCATATTTTGAGTTATAGCTTATTGACTTTCTATAATGTTGATATGTCTACATAAAGATCAGAACTTGGTATCTTTTAATTCAATTTTGTACAAAAAGGTATTAGTTACATATTTCTTTGGCAAAAATCATAACCCTAATATAAACAAGCCATTAAGTGATTATTATACCAAACAAAACAAATTTCTAAAAAGTCGATCTGCATGCACCACTAGGAAAAAATAGTTACGTAAACATGCACAATATGAACTATCAGGGTTGTTTTTGCCTGTGTGGTATTTGTCAATTTTTTTATTACTGTAATCACGACCAGGAATCCTTGTGTAAAAACTCCTGTGCATATAATAAAAGCTAGCTACCATAAACCAAAGCAATCCCAGATTATGAAGATGTCGTGATGACAGACCCGTACCACTCCTTTTGTTTTAGTTCTTAAAACTGTCACATATATTTTACTTTTTCTTTTTAGCTCACAGAGCTTTTGTCATCACTTGGCGTTCATCGTTGTCGTCTGTCTGGTGTAAGCTATTTCAAACATCTTCTCTGAAACCGCTGAACCAATTCCTATCAAACTTAAGCTGAATGATCCTTAGAGGATCTTAAGTAAAGTTTGTGTTTTATTTTCTGTTTCGTCAAAAAATATGGCGACCATGGCTAAAAATAGAACATAGTGGTAAAATGCAGTTTTTGGCTTGTATCTGAAAAACCAAAGCATTTAGAGCAAATCTATCATGGGGGTTAAAGTGATAATTAAGTGAAGTTCTATCAACCCTTAAATTTTCAGATGAATCTAGTAACCAATTGTTGGGTTGCTGCCACTAAATTGGTAATTTTAAGGAAATTTTTCTGTTTTTGGTTATTATCTTGAATATTATTGATAATAAAGATAAACTGTAAACAGCAAAACTGTTCAGCAAAGTAAGATCTACAATAAGTTTATATGACCAAAATTGTCAATTGACCCCTGAAGGAGTAATTGCACTTTAAGGACAATTTTACACAATTTGTTTATCATGTTTTCTTAATTTAAAAAATCTTCTTAAAAAGAATAGTTAATCACGTCATTGTTGTCCAATGAAAATTAGTATGAACATGATGAAAAGTACGGGAATGTTTGTTTGACCAGGGTTATAGTCTTTGCAACTGTTGACTGGCAAATAGTCTGTGAAATGAAATAGCACAAATATTTCATTCTTTTTATACGCCCGTCAGTTTTGACGGGACACATTATGGTATACAAATGTCCGTGTCCGTCCATCTGTCCGTTGTCCGTCTGTCTGTCCGGCATAAACATGTCGCACCGTAACTTGAGAACGACTTATCCAAATTTCATGAAACATAACATAGTTGTTTCTTAGGATGGTCAAACGATCTGTATACTTTTGGTGAAAATAAGATTAAAACTTTTGAGTTACGGGACTTAGTAACTAAAACAGGTGTGTGTTTTTTTCACATGTCGCTACCGTAGCTCAAAAACAATTTATGATTATTGCTTAAAACTTGACACACTTCTTAGTTATATTAATCTTAAGATCTGTATACTTTTGGTGATGATTCAAAATTTTATTTTAGAGATATTGAGTATTTTGTTAAAAAGGGAGGGTTTTTCACATGTCGCTACCGTATCTCAAAAACAGTTCATGATTATTGCTTAAAACTTTACACACTTCTTAGTTATATTAATCCCAAGATCTGTATACTTTTGGTGATGATTCAGAATTTTATTTTTGAGTTATTGAGTATTTTGTAAAATAAGGGGAGGGTTTTTCTCATGTCGCTACCGTATCTCAAAAACAGTTTATGATTATTACTTACAATTTACACACTTCTTAGTTATATTAATCTAAAGATCTGTATACTTTTGGTTTTGATTCAAAATTTTATTTTAGAGATATTGAGTTTTTGTAAAAAAAGGGGCTTTTCGCATGTCAGGCCGTATGTCAGAAACTATTTATGATTATTGCATCAAAATTCACACACAAGACCACGGGCGTATCATGCGCTCATGGCGCAGCTGTTTATTATATTATTGTGTATAGAAAACACATAATGATGTATAATAATAGTTATAGTCATTAAATGATAGTTTTCATCCTTTTTATGTCTAGGGCAAGATATATAGAAGATAAAGAAAAATATAAACAGTTACAGTAGAAATAATTGGCAAAACAAGATAAACAGAAGACAACAAGGCCTAAATGGTAAGACCACTTCCATACAATAAAAGTGATTGCCCTTGAATGATGACTATTATAAAAATAAGAAGATGTGGTATGGTAAATGAGTGATCTATCCACCAGAGTTCAGTGAAGTGGATGCAAGCAATTAAAGCCCAATGACGGCCTTCGATCATGAGAAAACCCATAACTTATAAATCGGCCATTAAAGACCCCAACTTAAAAGATTTAAATAATCCAAATTAATTCAATGCCCATAACAATTAATAAAAAAATGTCTGTGAGCACTCAATCTTACTATAATCTAGGACAGTGGTTCAAATAGCACAACATATGAACAAACTAAAACTGGTGCATTGAGTGGCTCAACTAAAAATATCACTGCAAGGCACTAAAACAACTAATCTTAAATCGCGGACACAAAGCACTGAAATAAGAGAACTTATAAGTAAGAATATCAAATGAAAGTTTATTAAAATGTTCATATTAAACATGATAAAATAAGCTTATTTTATATTGCTGTTTTTTCTCCATTTATAAATTTTATTTTTTTATTTTTGTTTTATAGGTCAGACATCTTGGTTTTCATGATCATCAACAGGTCAGTGCTGAAGAGGAAACTTCAAGTTAATACTTTTCAACATTGTGTGCTAATTGGATTAATGTGAAATGAAATGTGTGCTTTCCTGGAAAAGAAATAGGAGATTTCTACAAAATGGCTATAAACAAAATGGAGTACTTACTATCATAGATGCACAAGAAAACAATTGTGTAAATGCAACAACCTACATATTCACTGAAGGATTAGGAGAAATGTAAAAAAATTTGTTGTCGAAATAAACAACTGCTTTATCCATTCATGTACATGGCTCCGTCATATCAAATATACAGAGGTAGATGTTAGAAGAACAGATTGCAAAATGTGTTCTCTACCAATTGAAGGAAGATGTCTGGTGGATGGAATTATTTATGCACTGAACTGTTATGTAGGGGATTGAATAACTGTACACAGCAGCTGAAACAGAAGACAAAATTATATTAACATGAAAAGTGTTTATTAGTCCCCTACCGACGAAGTCGAAGGGGACTTTAGGTTTGCACTCCGTCCGTCTGTCTGTCCGTCTGTCCATCCGTCAGTCCGGCAAATCAGTTTTCCACACTTTTTTCTTCATGCTTGAAGATATTGATTTGAAATTTGGTATATAGTTTTATCATGACAAGTTACAGATCATGTTTGAATTATGTTTCGGTCTGATGATTTTGTGCAGAGTTATGGTCCTTGGACTTACAAAATTCACTTAAATAATCAGTTTTCCGCACTTTTTTTTGTTATGCTTGAAGATATTGATTTAATAATTGGTATATAGTTTTATCATGACAAGTTACAAACCAAGTTCGAATTTTGTTCGGTCTGATGATTTCGTGCAGAGTTATGGTCCTTGGACTTAAAAATTCACTGTCATCATGGTCATGACTGTAATAATCAGTTTTCCACACTTTTTTCGTCATGCTTGAATATATTGACTTTATATTTGTTATATAGTTTACACCATGACAAGATATAGATCAAGTTAGCATTTTGTTCCAGTAAAATTAATTCTTAACCGGTGGGGACTATACTCTCAGAATGCTTGTTTTATTTAATCTGCAAATATGAGCACAATATAAATAACATCACAAAGGGTATGATATTCCTAGCGTTTTGTATTGTCTTAAACAGCCAGACTATTGTTTTGTATGTTACTCATTAGTGAAAATTTTATTAAAGTTTTAATTATCTTTTGTATCACTTATTCATACTAGGATAAATTATATTCATACTGTTTGAACTGTTATGAAATTTCCATAGTGGAAAAATAGGGAAAACATTTCCTTGGGGAAATTTGATGTACAGAAATTTCCTCAGAAGAAATTTGGAGAACAATGTTTTCCTTAGAGGAAATGTGTAGTCTTGAATTTTCCTCAAGGAAAAGTGTTTGTCAAAATTTCCTCAAAGGAAATTGTAGTTGACAAAATTTCCTCACAGGAAAAAGTATTTCCTCAAAGGAAAATTTGAAGCCACAAATTTCCTCAGAGGAAATAGAATTTCCTGAAGGAAAATTTGAAGCATAAATTTCCTCAGAGGAAAAGAATTTCCTCAAAGGAAAATTTGAAGCCATAAATTTCCTCAGAGGAAATAGAATTTCCTCAGAGGAAATATTTATGCAGCAAATTCTAAGGAAATCTTTTCCTTGAGGAAAAACAATTTCCTTGAGGAAAATGTTTTCCTTTAGGAAATTTGATTTCCTTGAGGAAAACTACTTTTCCTCTGAGGAAATTGTTGAAAAAGGGCATAACTTTTTCAACAGTGGTGCTAGAGCCAAAAAAATTAGGACAAATATCAGGGAACCAATACCAACCAAGTTATCAACTTCATTTTGACTTAACTCCAAAAATTAAGGTGACAACTTTTGCACTCAGCGGAATTGCAAACTTGTCCCGGAGACTGTTAATAAAATAAATAAATTAAACACCTTGCCCAATGTCTCAAGACACTTGACCAGAGACTCTGATGAAAGGGGTGTCAAGAGTCTGAACTATAAGAAACTTCAACTCAACATTATTACTGTGAACACCATTAAAAGTTAACGTATAAGTAATAATTTATTGTTTGGTTCAGAATGTTACTATTTTAATTACATATATATGCAAAATAAAAAGATTACCGTTATTTGCTGTAATATTCCGATGGTCTCTGTGCAGTTTATGTGTATAACACAGAGTGGCTAATTGTTCTGTACAAAATCTGGACACGAGTGATACTGATCCGTTTGGAAATATGGTTATGGCAGCACAGACATCCTTGTTACTACCTTTAATAAAGAAAATTATTTCGACTTAATTTATTTTTTTCCGTATTTTAATTCAAATAAGTTACTTGCACCAAAATGATATAAAAGAAAAGAGAGTTCGCTGAATTTTATTACACATGTCAGTTTTCTCTAACTGATTTAGTTTTGGGATATAATAGGCCAAACAATGAAATTAGTTTGTTGGCAAATGACAGTTTGGAAATATCATAATCCAGGCATAGTTGGGATCGTTAACACAAAATGTGAAAAGATTTTAACAATTTTATGCAGACAACGGACGTTTTTATCCAGGTGAGGTAAAGGTCAATCGACCGATTACGTTATCGACTTATTTGCCCATTTTGCAATCTATGTATTGTAAATAATAAGCACAAATGCTATATTTTGTCAAAATAATTTAAGGCAACTACTTTCATAGTATAAAAGTCAATTTTGTTACCAGTCAATAAGAATTTTTAATATCTAGTTTTGCTGAATTGGTTTATGAGCTTTTGGTCTAATGCAACTAAACATAATTTGTTTTGCTTTCTAATACACCTGTCTATTGTTTTAGCCGTATCCATATCACTTTTAATTAAAAAAAGTTGTAGAAATTCCATTGTTGAACAACTTTGATGTTTTCAATTTCTGATATGTATGAAAGTGAGGAGATATGATATGATTGCTAATGAAACAACTATCCACCAAAGTTAAAATGAGGTGGATGTAAGCAATTAGAGGCATCCGTACGGCCTTCAATAATGAAATACCCATACCGTATGATCGGCTATAAAAGGCCCGACATGAAAAATATTACACAATTCAATTGAGAAACGGTCTAATTCATAACAAAACAATGGTCTATTATAATTTTCAATAGTACAGCCAAAACACAAACATTAGTACACACTTAATTCCATTTTAAGCAATAATTCCGATGAGGAGTTGTCTTATGATTTTGGTCGAAAATGGACGTAACTATACAGATATTGACATTCTGATAATTTTTACCAATGTCAGATTTTCTATTTCCATTCTGATTCTCAAGATAGTAAACAATTGCTTGTATTTTATACTTATGAATAGTCTTTATTTAGCAATGATGATTATTTGGAACGGCCGGATACAGGTATGGTAGTTTTATATGGGACGATTATAAAAAAAAACTTTAACACGGGCGGCGGACGCATGTGATGACAATAGCGCACAAGGCTTTTCGAACCAAGTGATATGAAAAGGATTTTATACACCATGCTTTTAAGGAAATATCATTTATGAAGCAAACAATTTTGTTTTTGTTAAATAGACTTAATAAATGTTGTAGTCATATTTATAGTGTCTGGTATTTTTATGTTTAATAAACATTTCTAGTTTAAATCAATATCATAAAGCTTCCTTTTGTTTTCAAATCAATGACAATTACTTTGAGCATTGCACAAAATTCTATGCCAATGCATTGCTTTGATGTTACTGTATGGAAACTATCCCCAATGAACATCCACCAGCATGTGCATGATTTAAATTTTGTTGTACTCATACACCAAATTCACAAAACCATATTTTTAGTACGTAGGAACCTCGTCATTCGTTGACGTTATTTATATATCAATGTACAAGATACAAGATATTTTATTAACCAATCATGGTTAAAAGAATGTCTGTCTTTGGTGGATTTTGTGCTTACTATAGATCTTTGCAAGTCTCTTATTTTCTTCATATCGTTTCTAGACTGCCTGTTAAAACGTTTAAACCCGCTGCATTTGTATGCACCTGTCCTAAGTCAGGAGCCTGTTCAGTGGTTTTCGTTTTTTGATGTGGTTCATAAATGTTTTATATAGATTAGACCGTTGGTTTTCCTGTTTGAATGGTTTTACACTAGCCATTGCATGGCCCTTTATAGCTTGTTGTTCGATGTGAGTCAAGGCTCCGTGTTGAAGGCCGTACTGTGACCTACAGTTGTTTACTTTTACACATTGGGACTTGGATGGAGAGTTGTCACATTGGCATTCATACCACATCTTCTTATTTCTATCTATGCATATCACCACACTTAAAATAAAATTGACCTGAACGAAACAGACGTGAATGCAGATATTCTTGAAGCAAAGCAGTCCTTGCTACAATACTGACTTCCGGCGTGATGAGTGACGATAAAACATTCATAGATAAGTCGCATTCATTGACATAAAACAATCAATTGATACAATTTCCATGTGCGCAACACCTGAATCTGGAAAAAATACGCTCGTGACAAAAAAGAAAGCCTAAAATACTAAACTTGAATACCTAAATGCAAATCCATAAGTCCTCCATAGATATAAGAAGATGTGGTATGAGTACCAATGAGACAACTCTCCATCCAAGTCAAAATTTATAAAAGTAAACCATTATAGGTCAAAGTACGGTCTTCAACACGGAGCCTAGGCTCACACCGAACAGTAAGCTATAAAGGGCCCCAAAATTACTAGTGTAAAACCATTCAAACGGGAAAACCAACGGTCTAATCTATATAAAACGAGAAACGAGAAACACTTATGAACCACATCAACAAACGACAACTACTGAACATCAGATTCCTGACTTAGGACAGGTGCAAACAAATGCAGCGGGTTTAAACGTTTTAATGGTACCAAACCTTCACCCTTTTTCTGAAACAATAGCGTAACATCACAACATAGAAAGACACACTATAAAATATCAACTGAAATAGCTTAACTCAATCCATACACGTTTAAATGCAACTGCTGCTTCACATTTTGTCAAAATAACGGTACTATAAAGAACTGGATATAGGAAGATGTGGTATGAGTGCCAATGAGACAACTCTCCATTCAAGTAACAATTTATAAATGTAAACCATTATAGGTCAAGGTACGGCCTTCAACACGGAGCATTGGCTCACACCGAACAGGAAGCTATAAAGGACCCCAAAATTACTAGTGTAAAACCATTCAAACGCGTAAACCAACGGTCTAATCTATATAAAACGAGAAACGAGAAACCAGCATGAACTACATAAACAGACGACAACTACTGTACATCAGATTCCTGACTTAGGACAGGTGCAAACATTTGCATACTTGTGGGAGGATTAGCTAGCTATATATACAACTAGATTTAACAGCTCAGAGTTATAAGTGGAATGTAACAGGGAACATAAGGAGGAGCTTGGACTCCTGATTGATTATGTTATAAGCCAAAATTGAAAAGAAGATTTATTTTATTGTTAAAAACACAGGTTAACCACCATTTTCCTCGGAAAATACCTATACCAAGGCAGGAACATGATAGTTGTTTTTCACTCGTTCCGTTGGTTAATAAAGTTGATTTTTCAGTTTTATGGTTTTCCTCTTTTGAGATTATCTTGGAGTTCCGTATTTTGTTATACTTTTCACATGAAGATTATCACATATTACCTTAAAGATGATAATGGTCAACTTCAGTTAAAGTTAACCCAGTTGTTTCAGAGTAATTGTTTTGGATAAAGATCGACGAAGGTTTGCCGTAATTATTAATGGACGTTAACAGAGTCTTTACAAGATAACAAGGAATATGAAAATATAAATGTAAAATAATACACAAGGAAAAGTAAAAAAACAAGACTATAATCGCGAGAATGAGACAAATACCTATGTTTTTTGTTTTATCGGAACCCTTCTTATTATTGATTTCTATATTGTATCATCCAGCCGATCACTGAAAATGCACTAGACTTTCTCATACTTAATCCCGTGGCCAAGTAGTAATATAAGTTATTTTCATGAATTTAATGTATTTTTTATCATAAGTTACCTTTCCCCAAGAAATCTTTTTTCGACGAAAAAAAGATACCCAATATTTGGTTCCGTCTTTGAATTCATCTTTCAGTATTTTTGTCTTCTGTAATAAGTGTTGGTCCTTATTTGAACACATTTGCTCTGCCACAAGCCATGAACTATTCATTGCATCGGATGAAGGTTTATCTGAAAATTAGAAAAGTATATACTTGAAGACCAAACGGATGCCATGACGCGTTTGATTTATCTAAAATAATAACACTTTCATCATTGATTTAATATTTCCCGCGGGTTTCTGTGCCCGAGGATAATTTTCACGCGCCGATTGCCCAGCCTGAATTAATTTCGTTACCGGTGCTCCGAGAAAAGTTGCAACTTGAAAATCATGCTGTAACTTGAGAACGCAGGCACAGATCGTCAAAATAACTGATAAAGTACAAACGATTGTTCTATATAATATTTCTCTACATTTTAGCAATAAAATGAAAATCAATGTCTCAACAATGCTTGAAAGTTCGATTTTGTTACCTTGTTCGTTCAATGTTGCCAATATGTCGATATTCAGATGTACTTGAATACGTAGAAATGTATTTAAAACGGATAATTTTCAGCAAATCGTGATGACCGAGTCTTCTTGTTTATCTTAACGATCGTTTTTGTCAATTAAACATCGTTTATGGCAAGTCCGAAGCTTTTTTTCTCTTATAAATTGACCGTATGACTTTTCATTTCCGACCGCCATTTGTATTGATGAAAAGACAACTCTGTCAATCGACGAACGACTACTCGTTTTCAAAGTACCGAACCACAGATACGTTGTTAATTCTAAACGCTGATAAGAGTGATTATTAAACAAATTAGATATGAAATTTGTTTTATTTTCCCAGGTATATAAATTGCAATACTTTGTCAAAAAATAAAATTATCTGCTAAAAATTATAAAAAATGTAAACTTAGTTTCAGCAAATGCCATTTATATAATGCCTTGGTTCAATCAGTTCATATTAGTTATTCTAGAAAATAAAGCAGTATAGCTGGTCAGGATTATCATTTATAAATAGATAAATTTAATACCAGGATCAACCATTATATACAAGTACATTTGTAGTTGGGTATTTCAGTCAAAGGTTGGGTCTTTAGTCAACTTTCTCTCTTACGAATATGTCAAAGCTTTGTTCATGGATTTACTATTTGTGTATTTCTCAAGTTGTAAAATCACTGAGTATTAAAATTTATTTCAAATTACCATTTTCATTATGAAGATGCTTTAGTTATCATATATATACATTGTAATGTGAAGAATCTTTCACTTACAAAATGAATTTCTACATTCATTTATTATGTACACACATAACATGTTTCATTCTTTCTTGATAATTCAGTGCAGTTTCATTTCCCATATTAAGTCACAAAACTTTAGATTCTGTTAAAATGTAAGCAAATTTGTCCCATTAATCAGTATATTACAAATTACTTAGAGAATTTGATAACTAACGTCTTTAAATAATTTTAAACTTTCAAAATAAAATTTAAACAAACAACAAGAAAAAAAAAGGCCAACACTCAGTGACTCACCTATAAATTGTGTGCCTTTCAGCCAAAGATCATTCCTTATTACATGTAATTCTGTTCCTTTGTCTCACATTTTCTCCGACATCAATTAAATGCATTCGGTTAAGTTCAATTTAATTTTTTAAAGAAATGTTAAAGTTCGATGAATGATTTTGACCAAATGTAAATAATCTGTAGGCATTGAATTTAACCATCTCAAGTAAACTGAAAAATACTTTTTGGGCCATTTCAAGGTTTTCTGAAGATAACAATAATACTGGATGTATTGGTCAGCTTTGTCAAAGCCACCAATATTTGAAGTGAAGTCAACAATGGCAGAGGGCAATTAAACTCCTGTCTTGCGAACTGACCATCAACATTTACTGCATGTGTAACTTGACCAGTACTTTCATTGCGTATAGTTGGCAATTAAGACTAATACATTTTTTGTCCTTCCATGACACGGCTAATTAAGCACCTTTTGCCTGAACTGTAAGTCTCCACGATCTGATATGTTTACAGGCTTTTGCACATATCTTTTGGCAGACCAGCCTTCCTGGTACAAACTGTACCACATGCAGCTGTTTCATAATCTTCCCACAAGTCTAAATAAAGGGTAGGGATGTAAAACAGTTATCTGTATAAACATGATAACCCTGACCAGCAATATTCGCACCTTCTATACAGTTCTTTACAACTGAAGAAGCCAGGCTTCCTTTGTACGAACGGTTCTGTCTGGATAAACATCTATATATTGTATATAGCTGTTGTCTGATTCAGCCAGCATCCAAACTTTGACGCCCCATTTATGGGGTTTACTTGGAATATATTGTTTTTTTTAAATAATTTTCTCCATTTAAATGTCATCATGCACTCATCAATTGTGACATTTCTTTTGGGGTAAATTCTAAACCAAATTTATTATTTAAATGGTTAACAACAGGTTTAATCTTATACAAAGGATCAAAATTTTGTTCACATTGTTGAGGCTCATTTACATGGTCAGAGAAATGAAGGTACCATAAAATTTCGGTATACCTGCAATCTCTGGTCATTGTAGAAGAAAAATTGGGGTGACCATTATTGGATCTGTTGACCAATACAACTCAGTAGATGGTTTGCGACTTACTCCCATGTGGTATGCAAGACCAAGAAATGCTTTGATTTCTGGTAATGTAGGTATGCTGCAAGGCATTTTGTTGTCATTTGGCTTTTCCTGAATGTTGTAGTTAATATAAAAATAAGGCGATGATTGCCAATGAGACAACTATCAACCAAAGTTCAAATAAAGTGGATGTAAGCAATTATAGGCAACCGTATGGCCTTCATCAATGAGAAAAAGCCATACCATATAGTTGGCTATAAAAGGCCCAAACATGAAAAATATGAAACAATTCAATTGAGAAAACTAACGGCCTAATTTTAATTTATAACAAAACAATAAAAAACAAATTTGACAGACATGAACCAACAACAACCACTTAACTACATGCGCTGACTTGGGACAAGCACATACAAAATGTGGAAGGGTTCAACATGTTTGTGAGCACTCAAAACCACTCCCAACCTGTGACAATGGTGTAACAGAACAACATAAGAACAAACTATAAAAATCAGTTGAAAGCATAGTTATCAGTTTTGTTGATTATGTATCCACATGAAGTTGCCAGAAATCTTGAACATCCTTTTCAGCACCTTTGACACGACTTGGCCCAGTATTGCCACAAGGGTAAATATATGTGGTAGACCGCTTTTAAAAATATTGAACCCATTGTGCCATCCATCACCTCTCTCATCAATATTCACCTCCTGCTCCCCTTCATCTTCATTATCCGACTCATTAAAGTTCCCCTCATTGTCATCTGCTATCCCCTGTCCATTCATAACAATTCTTAACCTTTTCTCAACAGCTAGACCTCTTGTTCAGCATTAATTACATCAGTTTCACTGAAACCTTCAAATTCGACATCAGATTCATCTGAAACATTTTTGCACCTGTCCTAAGTCAGGAATCTGATGTTCAGTAGTTGTCGTTTGTTGATGTGGTTCATAAGTGTTTCTCGTTTCTCGTTTTATATAGGTTAGACCGTTGGTTTTCCCGTTTGAATGGTTTTACACTAGTAATTTTGGGGCCCTTTATAGCTTACTGTTCGGTGTGAGCCTAGGCTCCGTGTTGAAGACCGTACTTTGACCTATAATGGTTTACTTTTATAAATTTTGACTCGGATGGAGAGTTGTCTCATTGGCATTCATACCACATCTTCTTATATCTATTTACACTGTTATACTAGCAGACGAAATTTCACTTCCTATAAACGACTTTCAATTTCGTGCATTTTCCTCTCGTACATTCGCAGCCCAATCTCTGTTCTCTCGAGATCGAGATTTTTTTAGCAAAGCGAAAACTTACTTGTTGTCTTGTGCCGATTTGTGGGGAAAAGGCTTTAAAAATATTGGAATCATAATTCTTTAAGATATATTGAACTATTTATTTTTATTGTATAGCTAAAACTACCTAAAAATTATAAAGGCTTCATCAAAACACCGAAAACAGCTGTTCTTCCACTGCTTGTTATCGAGAGGAGCCATTTTGAAACACCATATGACCTTACAACGTGTTTCCGGTTCTAATTTTAGAAAACAAATTTTTCCGATTTGATTTATTTACCTTCACGATGTTATTAAAGCTGTTTAAATAACTGAAATAATATCTTCAGATATTAGTAGATTTTAATTGAAACGTTGATTTTAAATGTTAAGAACGGCAAATAGCGTAAACTCGCGGCTTTTATTGAGTAATATTTTGTATCCTGAAGGATACATTCGCCCTGCGCACCGTGTATCTTTCAGGATACATCCGCCCTGCGCATTGGGTGTCGTCAAGGATACACCTGCCGTGAAAGGTTATATAAAGAAATTGTGTTATTAATAGTTTAGCGGCGACAGGACAATTTTAGACATTTAAATTTACTAAATACATTAAGGCATTCTAATAGCTCATTGGAAAGCTTAAATCGTGTTCTTTTAGTCCCTAACGACGAAGTCGAAGGGGACTTTAGGTTTGCACTCCGACTGTCTGTCTGTCTGTCTTTCTGTCCATCCGTCAGTTTTCTTCATGCTTGAAGATATTGATTTGATATTTGGTGTATTGTTTTATCATGACAAGTTACAGATCAAGTTCGAAATACGTTCTGGTCTGATGATTTTGCGCAGAGTTATAGTCGTTTGACTTAGAAAATTTACTGAAATAATCAGTTTTTCACTCTTTTTTTGGTCATTCTTGAAGATATTGATTTGATAATGGGTATATAGTTTTATCATGACAAGTTACAGTTAAAGTGTGAATTTTGTTCCGGTCTGATGATTTAATGCAGAATTATGGTCCTTGGACTTAGAAAATTCACTCAAATAATCAGTTTTCAGCACTTTTTTTCGTCATGCTGAAAGATATTGATTTGAAAATTGTGATATAGTTTTATCATGACAAGTTACAGATCCAAGTTTGCATTTTGTTCCAATCTGATGATTTTGTGCAGAGTTATGGTCCTTGGACTTAGAAAATTAAGTTAAATAATCAGTTTTCAACACTTTTTTTCGTCATGCCTGAAGACATTGACTTCATATTTGTTATAAAGTTTACACCATGACAAGTTATAGATCAAGTAAGAATTTTGTTCCAATACAATGAATTTTTAAACGGTAGAGGACTATGTATTGCCATGCAATACGCACAGAATGCTTGTTGAAAATATGTGTCGTAAATATAAAAGCTGGTGCCATCATGCCTTCAAAGGTCATCACTAAAAATTCTATTTCTATGAAGAGAAACAAACCACTGATTTTTTCAAAATTAATAATCCATTTAATAAATTATACAAATAGTATTATTTTCCAGTTTCGATCTGTTTTATATTTGCTAATTTAACTTTTCAAAAGTTTTATAATAATTCCACAGCATACAAAATTAATTAACAGAATGACCTTGATCTTTGACCTCTGTATATAGCATTTGGGGACAAAATATACATACATTTTAGAATAATAGGTATTAAAAGAGTATCCAAAAACACTTTTGATAAAATCCAACAACATTTTCAGGTAAAATTTCTAAGTTTTATGGAAATAAACTCCCACTGTCAGTCTGAATACACGATTATTTTTCAGATGATACCATTAGCGTTAGGAATTGAGGAAACAACTACGATTAATGTTCATTTGACAATAATATAATTAATGCAAAACTAAGCATGACCGACTTCATACAAAATGAAACATTGAAAAATTAAAGCAAGTTAAAATTTACATACAAACTAAACTAGATACACCCCAATGTAGTCAGAACATATTTCCAATAAATAATGATCATAGTATTTCATCTGTTTCATCAACTTTGTCAACTGATACGACTTGGACATTGTTACAACTTCCTATATTTTAACAAAACACAAATCTGTGCAAGAGAGATTCTTGGGCTCTTTTAACAAAAAGTCTTTCGACTGAAATTGATCGTAAGTGATATTGTTCATGACTTAGGGTAAATTTTCTCATACGTTTTGTTATTCAAACTTCAAACCCTCCACATAACCTGAGACAGTGGTGAAACAGTACAAAATAAGGACAAACTCTAAATAGCAGTCCGTATAAATGCAAACACATGCTGCCTAGCATACCTTTTTTCCTTACACGAAAACATAAGGTCTCGTAGAAAGTCTTGTTCCTCAAAGAAAATTTGCTCTTACTTGTCATTTTGCCAAATTTTTCCAACCAAAATCACATGGCGTGCCTTTATTTGGGTCGACAAATCTGCTTACACCAAATCTTTACTTTGCCAAATTGAAGGTAGTACGTGTTAAATACAGAATGCTATGGTGGAAGCTTTATTAGACTTAAGCTTTTATATATACTAAAGATGCCCGCGAAATCGCGGTACAATTGGGCAAGTGTTGAAACAAAGAGTGTGGACACAGTAATAAGGTGGACACAGTAAGGATTTGGACACGGTTAATGCATTTAATTCTATTTCTTTAAAGAAATTGATTCTATTTCTTTAAAGAGATGAAAATGAGGAACATAAGGCAAATGACCTCATTCATCTCGGTTGGAAAATAAAACTATTAAATACCCTAAGAAAAGTGTGGCAAAGTGTGATTTTCAGTAGTTTTTATCCTTTTAACTCAATAACCGTATGAGCTACGTAAAATCCGTTGACATTACCGAAAGGGATCAAAATGAGTAACACAATGGAAAAATCGACTGAGCATGCGCGAAAGCGTATAAGACACGGATCGATAACGGTCTCCGAATTTGGATATTTTCTCAAAAGTTGGCGTTTTCTGTGGAAAAAGATTGTTTCAAAGACAAATTTAGGAAGTACAAAACACTACATTTATACGTCATATCACAAATATTTCCGACTTTGTATGGTTTCAGAGGAGTTGCGGCTCAATGAAATCGGTCTCTTCCTTTAGTAGTATAGATGTATAACCAATTGTTGTCTTATCGAAGGAGTAGGTTCGATAAGGCCCTAAAATGGCCACTCTATCTAGGCAAAATTTCAAATTAGAATTTATTGACCAATATCACTATGAATCATACCTCATACAAGTGAGAGGTTTAGCTAGCTATAAAACCAGGTTTAATCCACCATTTTCTACGTCAGAAAATGCCTGTACCAAGTTAGGAATATGAAAGTTGTTATCCATTCGTTTAATGTGTTTGAGCTTTTGATTTTGCCATTTGCTTAGGGACTTTCCGTTTAGAATTTTCCTCGGAGTTCGGTAATTTTGTTATTTTACTTTTATCAAACAATTACTAAATAGGAAATATGTCTATTTGTAAATTTTAAAGCTTTATAAGGAAAGTTGTAAACAAATAGTTCTTTTCACTTTCCTCGTTTCTTTTCATCAAAGTAACACAATATTTATCTTGAAACAATTGACTTAATATTCGAGGTCAAATATGGCCCTTACCGCACCTATTCCTTTAAATTGTTGTGCGATTTATTGAACTTGTATTTTAAATCGTACAACCCAGTGACAACTAACACCATAGCAGCATCTATAGCACTATAAACATAATCGTGTGTTAATGCTTCAAGACTATTGAACTTGGTTTCGTTCTAAGGAGGTTGAATACAGACTTTTACCGATTCAAAAACTTGAAGTGAATTCACATCAACTCAAAGCATGAACAACAGGCAGAATTTCGGTGACAACTGGATCAAGAGACAAAACAATGGAGATAAATCGTCTTGTATCCTTCAAACTGCCAATTGAACATGTCTGGACGACCTATACTTCTATTGTTATTTTAAGAATTAGGTTGAATTGTACAGCCAGAACAAGAACGTCAGTTTCATCTGATTTGATAACATTTCTAATTTTCTAACCTTAACGTCTTTTCCCCAAACATAGCATCAACGTAAAAGCATGTAAAATCATTATGGTATCTGCTTTGGACAGCTGATAACACCACCGTCTGTCAGCTTTTGGGCAGATTTTGCTTAAAAATATGTTATTGGTGGCTTTGAAAGCGTCGCCAATAGAAATGTTGCTTGTGCTTGGAAATAAAATGCTCGATTTAACTTGTCCATGTTGAGCAAAGAACACTATGGAATCCTGAAGTTCTTCTTAAGTTTAGCCTTGGATTTAGAGAAATTACAGCAGGTCTTACTAGGCATGAAAGACTGGTACATTGTCAAAATTAATAAAACTGCAAGATATTTTTCCTTTAATATGGTTTTGCCAATATCAATTACAAGTACCCTTTAGAACGCCAAATCATACGCAGATTCATCAGTGTATTTTGATCTGTATACCAAGAGCATCATTGTCAAGTGCACTATTGAGCAAATTATGAAGCTCTATTTGGTATATCATTCAGCGTCGCCTGCTCAAACAGCAGCATCACTTATATATGGGCAGAGGTCTCATTGTAACATGGCTATTGATTATTGTAATATTGTAAATTTATCACTTATGTTTTTATGTTTTTTTAATTATTTTTGTTGTATACTGTTTTGTTTTTATTTTGTTGTTTATTGTTTGTTTAAACTTGTATTGCCACAAACATTGTAAATGTTTAATGACAATAAATAAAATTGAATTATATTGGCTAATCTTACAGCATGGTATGTAATGTTTTCATGGGACATTTTCTTGCAAATCATACACTTTGGTGTACCGAGAGGGTGAACATTACTTTCAAGCAACAAAGAATATGATGAGTCTGGCTACATATCAGGTGCTTCCTTTTCAGCAGATGAACGTGCTACTGATTTCCAATTCAGTTTTCTTGTGTAGCATTTAAAATAAGACCTATTATAGCTAATATTGTGGAATGAGTTTCTATATCATTACAGAATTCTTTGAAATGAATAGATAAATCATCACGTGTCATAGCTGCAGCTTGTAGCAGATTTTTCGTTCAGATTCTGTTGCTATACTTAAGTCTAATCAAATATTGATATTTGTAAATTCCAACTTCATAGCGCAATTTCTTGGCATCGGACAGAGCCAGGTTTAACGAACTAGCGTAATTAAGAAATAATTCATGGGGCTTGAATTTATACTGACTAACCACGGGTTGGCCTTTATGCTAAATAATTTACCACGAGGGATAGCGAGGGTAAAATATCGGCATAAAGGATCAACCAGTGGTACAATCAGTATAAATTCTTTTGGATCGAAAGTTCTATGTGATGGCAAGAAATTGCTGTTCCGTAATTGAACACACTGTTTATATTGAAGTAAAAACAAAGAAAGCTGAATAAGTGATATGCTTAAACGATTTACAATAACAGACTTGGTCAGGTTTGGACGAGGTTAAATGAGTCTCTTACTTTTATTTAAGAAAATTTGACTTTGAAGAAATCTTTATCGTCGTAATATGTTTCCGTGTTCCGTAGAATGATTATATTCTTACGTCATCGTTCAATGACGTCAATTACACCGATTGATTTCGGGTAACTCATTCATAAAAGCATACGATGTGGGAGTATGATTGGAATAGCCAAAACAAATCATGACGTTGCCGATCAGCTGAAATACAAAATATTAATATTTTACAACGGGTGTACTTAAAAGCATTTGAAATACGTCATATTAGAATTGTCCTTCTACTTTGATATACAACAGATCAAGCACCGGTGAACCAAATGCACCTACAATGATTGTCGCATTTGAGGTCAAATTCAAAAATGCGACTGAGAAATAATACTTAACAGCTTAAATAAATCGAAAAGCTTTTGAAATTGTAGAGAAACAAGAAATACGCGTGATAATAACTTCAAATGACCTTCACAAAATCGCAAAATGTGGGCTTTAACTAGGAACTAGAACAGTGTCGGTTCATGTGTGACAAATTTCCGGAATTTAAATTGTGATAAAATGCAGATGTTTGATTAATTATTACTAATTAACTTGAAACATTCAAATGGGTTGATTAAAGTATTATACGACGGCTTTACGGTTGTAACTTTAAAATATAATTTTACTGAAAGTGCAATTAATGCTAGAATGCTAGGTGAAAACTACGATTTTTGTGTTTTTATTTTCACAATTTTCAGATGAACTGTGCTTTCAATATACGACTTATTAAAATGCCTTCATAATGTATGAAGTTCAAAAGTAACCATATTTATCAGATTTCGTTCACAAATCATGTTTAAAAGGAATTATGAGATTGATCTACCGAAACAGCAGTAGGGTCTTCGGTGAAAGATGGGTAACGTCAGTTAAGGTCGTTTTAACGTCATTGGCACCACATTTGACATTACGACAAACATTTTACTGAAGTTTAATAACCTATGGACATTTTAAGACATCAAAATTTCATTAGGGATTAATGTTATTTAAATTCGAAAACTAAGCATCTTTTTAATATTCGTCGCTCCACTATAAGGTATCCGGTCAATCATGTACATGGTGTTCACATATTTGCTATTTATACACAAATAAAAAGAAAGTAATTGGCTAATTTTGAATTTATACAATTTTCCTGAGTAGAGGAAAACGTAAAACCTACTGAAATCCCTCAATTTCAATAGCAGTCAAATTATTCTAATGTTTGCTTTATTTTACATTCGGGTCTATCTAAGATTATCTCTGGTAAAATTAAGATACTTACTGTTTACAATTCCACTCAATTCTTACGTTGTTTGTTAAGTTTGAATAGTGAACAATCAATTACTGACAAATTAGGAAAACACTAATTCTCATACTTGACACGAAGTAAAAAATGTGAGTACTTGCATGAAAGAAAGGAAAATTCGAGTATATGACGGTGTGTATTTCATTATGGATCAATTGGGAACAGCGAAAAGGACGATTTGCCTTTTCTATGACAAATATATATATAGGATCCTTCTAGTAAATCATGATATCTAGTTGTGTATCAGAAGATATTAGTATTTTGATTAGTACCAGATATTTTAAATTGGAATAAATCAGAATTCTACTTTCTACTAGTAGATATTTGAATTAAAATTTGTACTAGGAGGATCCTGGATCCTACTGCATTCTATATTTTACTGAAACATTTATTGAATTCCGAGAGGAAAGCACTTCATATGAATGCTGAAAATTTAACCAATGCGAATGGACGTGCACTTGGAGCTATTGTTTTATCATAATATTATAATAAAATGAACTAAATAAATCAGTTTTTCGCGTCCAAACAACCGCACATATGTCACTTATGATAAACAAAATGTACGAAATAGGAAGCTAGTTGACAGGATACAAGTCCAGTACCACCAAAATGAAGTCTCTATTCATTCTATCGTATGGTTATAATTTGAGTGTATAGTAAATAAAGGCAATAGTAGTATACCGCTGTTCAATAGTCATAAATCGATTTAACTAAAACAAATCCGGGTCACAAACCAAAACTGAGGAAAACACATCAACTATAACAGGGAAAAAACCCGGAACAACAGAACTACTGAACTGCTACAAAACAAACGCCAACATACTTAGAAACGGACTATTTAATAACAGCTGGCATATTCCTGGTACAGGACATTTTAAGAAAAATGGTGGGTTGAACCAGGTTTTATGGCTAGCCAAACCTCCCGCTTATATGGCAATGCTAAAATACCGCTAAAATGACACGTTACGTGACAGGAATACAGTACAAATAAATGCAAGCACACTCAGGACAGAGAAATACATAAATAAATAATTTAATAGTACATTTCGACATGTAAACCACAGAATAACAACGAACACCTAAAATTAATTTACGACAGTACACAATTACAGCATAATAGAATTATGAACTGTCAGTCACACGAATGTATCAACGCCACAAAAGTGATGTCACAGGTAAATTTCTATTAAAAATTGAATATAAAATTGGGATTAAGTTTGTAATGGTGTTATTTGATGTATTGTCTAACAATTACAAGAATATTAATATAGAATTGTGTTAGTAATGGTGTAATTAATTGTATTTTATAACCATGTCGGTTTTCATCTAAATCAAACTGTGTAACGTCACAGTACCCAAATTGCACCAGTACCCAAATTGCATATATTCAACAAAAATAGCTGTGGAAATCTTACAAGTTTTCTTTGAGACTAAACAATTTGTTTTTATGATTTGACATTATACATGTCTTTCAACATAGGTAAATATATTCAAATGTACACAAAACGTTCACAGTATAGATCAACAGATGAAGCATTCACTGGAAAAGTAAAATCTACGGAAACGTCGCCATGGGACGTTCACAAAATGTCATCTTTTAAAATGATCAAATAAAATATGTTACAAGCATCCATTTGTTAAAAATGAATATTAAGCATGGACTAATGTCAAATTGTTCTAAATATTTGAAGAAATTAAACAAAACATCTGTTATTCGATTTTTAAGGATGTGAATTTAAGCATGGGTGCAATTTGGGTATTCCTCATTACAGAATCATAGATCGTTTGGAGGTCGGTTCAAACCCATTTTCTTTGATTCAATATGGGTTCAAAATTAAATGTTTTGACCTATATAGTAAATAAGGATACAGCTACAAAATAAACCGAGAATGGAAACTTTGTCTGGATCATAAATAAACGTAGGTGAAAAACTGTCAAAATAGGTGCATTTTGGGTACCCTCACGTTAAAACAAATAAATCCTGTGCATATAGTTGCTTTAAACTAAAAATCATATAAATGAACTAGGTGATTAATTAACTTTACTTTTACATACATATGGAAAATAAAAATAGAATTTAAACAACAAACGATAAGACATAAAACAATATCCAATCAGAATTACAAATAAAACATCATAACTAAATACATGAATGTTGGATGTATATACCGAGACACGTCTAATAGCAATGCGAATTCACACTCAGCAAAACAGTCATATTCGGGAATAGGTCACGTTCGGTACTTAAAAGACCAGACGACGTAGATGGTAAACCACAATCTAAGACGTGGTAAAAATGTCGTTAGTTAGTTTAGACACAGACACAGACACATCGTATAGATCAACCAAATTCGTGATGATGTCCATAAAATTTACGGAGTGTCATTTTAATCTTTCATCCTCATAACTCTGTTGGAGCAGTTTCTGCGTAAGGAGCACACTCCTGTATATGAAGTCCGTATAGAGTTGAAATGCTTAAATCTAAAGTGTTTTCAAAAGTATTAATCAAACTTTCAATTTCCATGAAATATGTGTGGATCTGAAATTTATATGGGCGATGAATATCTGTGAATTAAATTCATAGATACTGAACCTGACTGAATAATTTTGCAGACTTTTCAGATGATGTTAAGATCAAAATGGCCGTTTATACAAAATTAATTTACAAGTGTAAGTTTTATGTCCTTACAGCAGTCATTGGAAACTACTGTCACTTCTGAAAGTGGTATGATTATGATGTTTTGAAAGCCGTCTCCATTCCGTTGATAAATCAGGCGTGTATCCAGATTTTCGCTTGACAGCATTTCATTTTCAATTGAATACTTGTTTTGCATGCACACGTATAAAATTGCGGTTTTATCCAACGCAATCATAGGTTTGAACGTTGTTTTCAATTTAGACTTGTTTATGTTTTTCGTTTGGGCTTGTATTATATTTACCTTCGGGTTTATATGATCCGTTCATCCTATTTTGACTCCTCAAAATTCAAGAGTCTATCATAAATTGAGGTAAATTATGTGGCCTTCCAATAACCGTTTCGATTCCTAAAATCACTGAAGAGACATTAATTGTCGAAATCCGGATATGGTGTACAAAATTGTTTGCACCTTTGTTTGCGGTATACCATCTTTGCCGCAAATTTATTGTTTTCTGTTTGGTATTAAATTTATAGTTAAGATCCATTTATTACACCTTGTGATCCGTTTATTTGGCAATCGCCAATGGCACTAAGCAGGGTTTAAGAACATTTGTTGTTCGACCTGTTAGTCAAATGTGTTTTGTTAAAATATACTTTTCACTTTTTGGTCTTTTGGAAAATGTTGTTTGTGCTGTATTTAGACCCTCTAACAATAAATCATAGGTTTGAACGTTGTTTCAATTTAGACTTGTTTTATTATATATATATATATATACGTTATATATATATATATATATATATATATATATATATATATATATATATATACCTATCTATTTTGTAGCAATTAAATTTTTACCAATTGATCCACCCTCCCCGGTCACCTCCGAGATAGAAGTTTGTACCTTGACAACATGTAACATAAGTGTAATTGGTATATGTCGATTTTACAGTTTTATAACTATGAAGTAATGGCAATCGTATAACGGCTCGGTTCAACACAATACAAAAGTAAAATAACAAAATACCGAACTCCGAGGAAAATTCTAAACGGAAAGTCCGTAAGCAAATGGCAAAATCAAAAGCTCAAACACATCAAACGGATGGATCGAAAGTCATGTAAAAATAATGTTCAAACCTGACACCAAGGAAAAAAATCCGTATGCTTTCCTTAACAGTTTTTGATAATGTTTTAAGTTACGTGGTCCACAGCCCAAGTGAGCTATTCTTATCACTTGTGTCCGGTGACTGTCGGTGCCATTTTCTGTCACTAAACGGTTACAGGAACTTCGCGGATTTTTGACCAAACGAGGTTATAAGAAATGGGACATAGATAAGGGTTTGCGCGTGCTAACAATAACAGCCGCAATGACCTATTACAGTACAAACAGAAAAGGCGAAGCGAAATAGTTCCGTTTGTTTTAACATACAATCCCGCCTTTACTAACCTCTCCCGTTTGATCCGTGCCAATTGGCAGATTATTGCCAAACATCCAAAATTATCCAAGATCTTTCCCAAACCTCCTGTCTTAGCTTTTCGGAGACCAGAAAGTCTGAAAGACTTATTTGTGAGAGCTGATGTCTCCTCTAATAAAAGCTCTTCAACTGCAGGATGGTGCAAGTCGTGTGGTAACAGACGATGTCTGACTTGCCAACAAATACTGAACACTCAAACATTTACTTGCCACTCCACTGGGTCCGTATACACTATATATTGCAATGTAACTTGCAAAACCCAGAATGTTGTTTACCTTCTTTAGTGTCGATGTGGCATGCAGTATGTTGGCGAGACAGAACAGCCATTCAACAAACGCATGAATGGTCATCGAAGTGACTACACCTGCAAGCCCGACCTCCCCGTAAGTCGTCATTTGAGATCACCTGGACACGCCCAAGCTGATCTCAAAACATTACCATCACTATTATAGACCACAACGAGAGTTGGTCAAGGGCCGACAGGCTTGCTCAGGAAAGTTTTTGGATAAGGAAGTTAAGGACAGTTTCCCAGAGGGCATTAATGAAAAAACATAGAATGAGTCCCTACTATCACTTGTTTCCAGTAACTCAGGCTTCAGTACAGGACTCTTACAGTTTTAAGGAATTTTTCCTCCTCCCAAACATCAATATTGAAAAATTTACCAGCGTATTGATTCGTGATAATTTGTATAACGATCAAGATTACTATTACAGTGAGACTACCACATGTCAAGATAAGAATCATTTGATATCTTACTGATGAAAGATATCAGTTATCCGAAATATTTAACATTTGTTCATGATTTTTTTTTTTTGGTGATGTTGTACCCTTTTAGGCTTGCTTATTACATATTATATTTTTTTTATAGTGAATTTCTTTTTATTTGCACATGAACATAATAGTAAGTTATACACATTTTATGCACAATAATTATAATATATAAACAGAAGATATACAACATATTAAATAGACACAGCTGAAATAGTTTGTAGAATATGATTGCAAGACAAAGGCTGCTTGGATAGAGAATACATACAATATATATGGTGTCTGTTGTTTATCTTTGTTTAATGACAATAAAGGAGTCCAGCAGTTCTCTGCCCTACTGAGTATTTTATTTTATAAAATATATTTTTTTTCTTTTAATAAGTTTTCTTTTAAATAATGTTTTAGTGCTATCATATTGGTTTGTTCCAATGATAATTTGCTTCTATAAATGTAGAATTTTGTTAACAGAATTATTAAGTTTCTTATGTCATTTTTATCGGTTTTTGTTAGAATACCAAATAAAACCAAATCAATATTTAAAGTTAGTTCTATTTCTATCTTCTCAAATATCCAGGAGTTAAGGTCTTCCCATAATTTTGATATATACGGACAAGTCCAGAATATATGTTCTATTGTTTCGACCCCTCCGCACCCAAAACTACACTTATTTGTATCTTAATATTTTATTTTAAAGAGAAGTTCAGTCGTGCCTAAAATTCGTGTATTTTGTATTGAAACCACTGCAATTTTGAATTCTTGGTAATATAAAAGGGCAATATATGGATATTTTTCCAATTGTAGTTTGTATTGAGAATTAAGGACCATTTTGTTCACATTTTTGTTTAGGATTTGACTTTTACTATTTAAAATATTATACATGTCTTTTGAACCTCTCTGGGATTTAAAAAAATCATAACTGAGGGCAAAACTGGGCCGTTTTCTCTCACTAAGTCATTGGGACATATATTATATTCTTTTAAATACTTTTTTATTGCAGAAATTAGGCCTTGATATGTAAGGAAATTAGTTTTGATATTGTATACATTTTTAAAGTTATCAAAAGTCATGAAATTTCCACCTTCATCTAACAAGTCATTAATCAGCCAAACCCCTTTTTTAGTCCAATCTTTATATAAAACTGATTGGTTACCAATCTTTATTTCATCATTCTTCCATATATGGCATGTGTTAATTTGGGAGTTATTTTGTATATTTTGAAGATCTTGCCAAGCATCAAATACTTCTTTCCAAAATGGATTTTTCAGCTTTTTATAGGGGCCAAGAAATTGCATTTCCAAAAATTCAAATTTTCTGAAAAGAGGAATAGTTTCACAAGTTTTGAATTATTTCTATTAATTCTTCTTATCCAGGTTAATTTTAAACCTTTTATGTAGTTTTCAATATTTATCATTTTAGACCTCCTGAACAGTGTGGTTTGGATAAAGTGTCTCTTTTAACTTTATCTGGTTTGTTATCCCAGATAAAGGAAAATATTTTGTCAGTAAAATGTTTAAGCTTTGTACTATTTGGACTAGGTATGGACAGGAATAAATGGTTTAATTTTGATATTATAAGTGTTTTTATCAGTTATTTTTCCAATTTGGGAGAGTATTTGGTTTGTCCAACTTTTATAATATTTTCGATTTCTTTCATCCTGGGGTCATAGTTTAAATTTTCAATTTCATTAAGATCCACTGAGAAATGTATCCCAAGAAGTGTAAATCTGCTGGAACCCCACTCCAATCCCCACTTAACACACATAGTTTCTTGGCTAAACTTTTCTTCCCAATCCAAACAACCTTGGTCTTGTCTAAATTTATATTAAGACCTGATAAATCTGCATATTTATCTAGAGTACGGAGAGATGCATCCAAAGATTCTGGTGATCCATCAAGTATAAGAGAAGTATCATCTGCATATTGTGAAATGAGATACTCTGAGTCATCTATAGTGATTCCTTTAATTTTGTCATTATTTCGTACAAGTATACCAAGTATCTCTGCACACAGTAAAAATATATATGGTGACAGGGGATCCCTTGTCGACAGCCTCTCTGAATCTCAAAAAATTCTGAGAGATGGCAATTTTGAGTTACTGCAGATTGAATTTTAGTATAAAAGTAATGATCCAATGTTTAATAGATGGTCCGAAATTGAAAAAGTCCAATACGCTTTTAATAAAACTCCAAGAAATTGAGTCAAATGCCTTTTCAAAATCAATAAGGAGGAGAATACCAGGTATGTCATTTTCTTCCGTATACAATAAAATATCATAAATTAGTCTAGTATTTTCACCAATATATCTTCCAGGAATGAACCCTGTTTGATCATTATTTATTAAAGTGATAAGATAGACTTCAATCGCTCTGCAATACAGCTAGACCCAAGTTTATATATCGTGTTTAAAAGACTTATAGGTCGCCAGTTTTTCATATATTGTCTTGGTTTATCTCCCTTTGGTATACAAGTGATTATCCCCCTTTTTTGAGATACTGACATTTCACCCATATTATACCCATAGTTGATTGACCGTAGAACAAATTTACCTAAATCTATCCAAAAGAATTTAAAAACTCACTGGTATATCCATCCGATCCTGGGCTTTTGTTATTTTTCATTCTTTTAATAGCTGCTGTTAATTCTGAATAAGAAATTTTTCCCTCAAGGGTATCCCTTATTTCATTTGTTAACTTGGGAACATCTAAATATGGAATTTCTTTATTGAGATCAACATTTTCTATTGTATCTTTTTTGAATATAAATCCTTATAGAAGTTTTTGGCTTCCAGTAAAATCTGTTCTTGTTTGCTTATACAACAGCCTTCATTATTGACTAGTCTTGGAATTGTTTTATTAACAAAATTCTTAGTTTCTAAATTGAGAAAATATTTTGAGGATCTTTCTCCTTCTTCTACCCATTGCATTTTTGAACGTACATAATGACCACGCATTTTTCCTTGTCTTAAAATTTGTAATTCAGATTTTTTTTGGTTGAGATCTTCAAGAGTTTCTGTGGTTTGTATATTTTCTTCCAATTTTTGAATTTCATTTACCAAAGCATTTTCCAATTTATTTTTTCTTTCTTTTTATATGATGCAAAGGAAATTGTTTTACCCCTAATTTCGGTCATTAATGTTTCTAAGAACAATTGATCATTTATTGTGAATTGAATATCTAAGCAATCCACCTGATCTAGTGTGTCTCTATTGTATACTAAAGTTGCATATTGATCCTTAACTTGTTTTATTTTTTCTTTAACAGTTTTAATATATTCTATATCATACAATAAACTATTATTAAATTTCCATAAACCCTTCCCAATATTGAAATCACTTATTTTAAAGTGTAAAACTATTGGTGAATGATCAGATCTATAGCTGTTTTGGATTTCTACTTCTTTTATATTTTGATAGAAACTCCGAGATACAAGAAAAAATCAAGCCTAGCTTGCTTCAGAGGATTAATTTTTCTCCACGTATATCGTTTCTTGTCTGGGTAAAATTCTCGTAAAGGATCAATTAGATCATAGGTTTCAATAAGTTCAAAGACTTTTTCTCTTGCTCGTGGATTATTTATATTTAGATAGTTGCAAGTATCTATAATGCCTGATTTTGGACTAAGTTAAAATCTCCTGTCAGAATAACTTGTTGGTAGTTAAAATTTTCTATTATTTCATTTACTTTATTATAAAAAGAAGGTGAGTCATTATTTGGTCCATATAAATTAACAAGTGTTATATTTTTACCTTCAATTGTAATGTCAACACCCAGGAAATTTCCATTTTCATCTTTCTTTATTTTATTTATTTTATATTCAAGATTATTTGCAAATAGAATGGCAACTCCTCTTTGATTGGAGGCAAAAGAATTAAAAATGCATTCTCCTCCCCATTGGTTTCTAATAAAGGATTCATCTTTTTCAGTAAAGTGGTGTCTTGCAGACATTAAATATGACAGAGTTTTTATTTCAAGTATTCGAACACATCTCTCCGTTTCTCTCTAGAATTTAAACCTTGACAGTTGTATGAGAAAATTTTTAATGTATCCTTAGTCATTTAAATAGCTAAGATATAGAATAAACATTCCATTTATTAATTTCATTCCTCTGATTACACTTTGACTCATACAACTGTCTATGAAAACACAAAGCTGTAATATTGTACCTGTATAAACAAGATGATGTATAAATCTACCTTCATGCATAAAGAAACCTTGGTAAAACACTGTGCAAACATAAGAATTGTAATAAATAAAAAAGCAAGAGTAACAAAAGTCATGATTGTCATATTATAGACATTTCATTTGGTGACTATGTTGAACGAATCTATCCCATCGAACTAGAGATAAAGGATACTACAGATACAGTTAAGTCGGCCTCATATCTTGACTTACATCTAGAAATTGACAATGAGGGTCGGTTGAAAACAAAACTTTACGACAAAGAGATGATTTCAGCTTCCCAATTGTGAACTTTCCATTTCTATGTAGCAACATTCCAGCAGCGCCTGCATACGGAGTATATATCTCCCAATTGATACGATATTCCCGGGCTTGTGTTTCCTATCATGATTTCCTTGATAGAGGATTGCTACTCACAAGGAAGCTTTTAAACCAAGAGTTCCAAATGGTGAAGTTGAAATCATCCTTCGTAAATTTTACGGACGCCATCACGAGTTGGTTGACCGTTATGGAATAACCGTTTCACAGATGATATCGGATATGTTCCTTATGTCGTAACTACAATACCCTTCCCTTTTCACGAATGTGACTTACCGAATTAGACTATTTACCGGATTTGTAATAACATAAGCAACACGACGGGTGCCACATGTGGAGCAGGATCTGCTTACCCTTCCGGAGCACCTGAGATCACCCCAAGTTTTGGTGGGGTTCGTGTTGCTTAGTCTTTAGTTTTCTATGTTGTGTCATCTGTACTATTATTTGTCTGTTTGTCTTTTATTTTTGGCCATGGCGTTGTCGGTTTGTTTTCGATCTATGAGTTTGACTATCCCTCTGGTATCTTTCTTTCCTCTTTTATGATATGTTTTCTGTTTTTACAACTAAAACAAATTTTGGATTACCTGTTTCAAAAGAAAAGGGTTAGGGAGAAAACCCAAGAAATTTATACCCACTAAACTAAATTTGAACAATCACATATTATATTTTGTAGTGTACTGTATCATAATTATATGATCCATTGCCCCGTAAGATTTATCGTTGGCTATTATTCAGACATTATTCCAGATCTAACATTGTTGGGTTGATGTTATATATATATATATATATATATATATATATATATACAACTCGTCAAAACATCAGCCCAACAATGTTAGATCTGTAAATTTGCTTTCGCAAATTTTTGTTCTTCCTCGCCGGGATTCGAACTCATGCTACTGAGATATCGTGACACCAAATCGCCTGCACTGTATCCGACACGCTAGACCACGACCACCTAGGCTTCAAATAATAAAGCTTTCGGTGGCCGGGTGTTACCTTTCCTCGTATATATATATATATATATAAACAAGTCTAAATTGAAAACAACGTTCAATCCTATGATTGCGTTGGATAAAAACCGCAATTTTATACGTGTGTATGCAAAACAAATTTCTTGTTAGAGGGTCTAAATACAGCACAAACAACATTTTCCAAAAGACCAAAAAGTGAAAAGTATATTTTAACAAAACGCATTTGACTAACAGGTCGAACAACAAATCTTCTTAAACCCTGCTGACTGCCATTGGCGATTGCCAAATAAACGGATCACCGATGTAATAAATGGATCTTAATTAAAATTGAATACTAAACAGAAAACAATAAACTTGCGGAAAAGATGATATACCGCAAACAAAAGGTGCAAAGGTTTATATGTATACTACTAAAGGAAGAGACCGATTTCATAGAGCCGCAACTCCTCCGAAACCATACAAAGTCGGAAATATTTGTGATATGACGTATAAATGTAGTGTTTTGTACTTCCTAAATTTGTCTTTGAAACAATCTTTTTTTCAACTGAAAACGCCAATTGTAGATAAAATATCCAAATTCGGAGACCGTTATCGATCAGTGTCTTATACGCTTTCGCGCATGCTCAGTCGATGTACTGCCCGCGAAATCCAATTGAAAGTAAGAAGAAAGGATAGAAAATAGGACAGTTAGGCCTATAAGGATTCTGTATTGTATTGTAAGTGCATCATTTTGCTAAATTAAACGACATCCACCCTTTTACTCAGGTGCAGAACTGTCCAAAATGAAATGGGCGTTGAACGTGTCGAAGTGATCCTCCCCTTTTATGTGTAAATGTAAAGCAAAATTCTATCCGGATGAAATATCATCCGGGGAAATAATGTTACAGAAGTTGTTGTTATTTTTTATCCGGAGGAAAATATTTCACTGTGATATATTCTCCATTACCGTGAAATTCTATCTGGGAAGTTAAAATATTGAATAGTTAATAAAAAACTTAATCTTTGCAAATACTATGTACTAATAATAGTGTATTTGAATATAAGCTAAATTAGTAAATTAAAACCAAATAAATGTATTATAATGGGAAATAATTTCACAGATTATAACTGAAAATAATATCCTGAAATATTAAAGTAAATATCATTCTTTTAAAAGACAAATATCATGAAACATATGAAACAAAACCAGAAGTAATTTCACATACTTAATTGTGAAATAATATCATGATCAATTTAATATATAAAATAAGGTAAGTGAAAATTACTTGTAAAAGTGAGTTGTTTTCAGATCTCAGTACAAATAAAAAAGTAAAGGTAGAAATATAGTTTTTTTAAATCATGTTTTAAGTCATCTTTTTATATAAATTAATATAAAAATTAAGAATAAAGGAAAAATTTCACTATGAAATAGATTCCGGAATATAATATCTGTAAAATATAAATGGCTCATAATTACCTCCCTTTGATTGATAAATTATGCAAATATGTTCTACCTTGGTGAAACATTTATAATTATGGTCAGGTATATATTGATTGCGAGTACCTTACATAGTAGACAGTGGGACTCTATTTCACAAGGTTCTGTGAAATATGGAACGGAAAATATATACTGGTAAATACTATCCGCATAAGACAGATAGAATTTCACTCCTCTGGATAAAATCTACCTGTGAAATACCATGTCTGGAAAAATTACTGTGACAAATTATCCCCAGGATAAAATATCACAGAGGAAGAAATAAACCGTTACATAAACACAGGCACCCGACCTCCGGACCCCACTCCCTTTTATGTGTAAACACTGGCACCCGACCCCGGACCTTTTATGTGTAAACACAGGCACCCGACCTCCGGACCCCCTTTTTATGTGTAAACACAGGCACCCGATGTCCGGACCCTCCCATTTTTATGTATAAACCCCTACCCAATGTTTTGACTAAAAGATAAAATTATTTAATTGCCCAATTGTACCGCGATTTCGCGGGCATCTTCTAGTATATATATATTATATATCAATAGGGAAAATGATCAGCGAGACATGATCTAGAAATAAGTCAACATTGCCCAAATCGTCAATCAACTCTTTATAAGAGTTATAACTCTTAAAAGGGATTATAACTATATCGTCTATTATCTTGGAATTGGAAACGGTCAACAAATACTAAAATAGCGTTATGATTTTTAAAACAAAGTGGTCATTGTTAAAGATGCAGGTGAGCGACACACAATCTTGATATCCTCTAGTTTTTCTCGTTGTAACAGTTGTGTCGTTTAAAAAATTGTTATGCTTTATAATTATACCGCATCAGGCTTTATTTTCATAGTAAAATTGTGTTTTGTTAAACCTATGTTTTGAATGAGCTAAATGTAGCGAGCAGTTGATATTTGTATTTACCTTATGTATAGACATGCTTGTATACTAATGGTAAGACTGAAATGACTATGTGTTAGTTGTTAGTGAAAGTGTAAGTAGTTTTATTTCTCCAGTACTCAAGTCCAGTACAGTAATCTTATTTAATTCATTTGAATTTAGAAAAATTGTATAGTACATATTATTCAATGTGTTCACAAAAACCATAGTCAGGTGGTGATTGTAAGGGTCTTGTAACATCCTGACAACTGAAAACAAATAAAACAAAAAACAAAAAAATGTTGAATGTTGAACGTTGAGCGTTAACAAAACCACCTCAAATAAAACAATACTCAAAATGAAAATAATGAAATTACTTTAAAAATGATTTACTAATAATATATATTAGATAAAGATAAAAAAAGCTCTTAAACAGTGAGACACTACATAATTTCTGTGCATATGTAGTGACAAGAGTTATCAATAAAGCGCTTTAAGAGTTAATGTTATTATTAATTGTATAGCAGCAATCGTGGTCAAGTGATATCAAGGACGAACCGAAGACTATTGTGGTTTAATTGGAGAAAACGCTCGCAAGTTCGAACTACAAATGAGGGTTTAAGAGAAGTGTATAAGTTAAAAGTTAAAAGTTAGAATTTAAGTTAATTTCGGTTTACAATTCATTTTTGAAAAATATTCTACAATTAGAATAATTAAGGCAACAGTAGTATACCGCTATTCAAAAGTCATAAATCGATCAAGAGAAAACAAATCCGGGTTACAAACTAAAATCGAGGGAACAAATCAACTATAAGAAGAAAACAACGGAACAATACAAACACTGAACTGCAACAAAAACAAAGGCAAACATACATAGAAGCGAACTATTTGATAACAACTGCCATATTCCTGACATGGTACAGGACATTTTAGAAAATGGTAGGTTGAACCTGGTTTTAAGCCTAGCCAAACCTCCGATTTATATGACACCGCTAAAATGACAAAACTACGTGACAGGAATACAGTACAAACTGTAAGTACAATACACTGACGTCAGAAAAATTTCGACAAACATATACTGCACTTTGTGTTTTATGCCTATTCTACTTAATCTCTGCTGGTGGACTATCAGTCCCCGAGGGTATCACCAGCTCTGTAATCAGTACTTCGGTACTGACGTGATTTATAACAAACCTTTCTAAAATCGTCCGTTTATAAATTTTGAAATTATAAAGCAACTAAGGTTTCAACTCCCTCAGGCAAAGTTGGCCTTATATGGATTTGGCTATCTATTAGGTATTTTTGTCATAAAGCTCTTCAACTGTTTCGGTACTTATATATCCTCGGCTTTCAAATATTCGGCTTTGAGTGTTCCTGATGAAGGTAAATCCAGAAAAGCGCTTCGGACGCATGAAATTATTTAACGTGTTATTTTCATTTTTAATGTAAAGCACTTTTTAATTAAGTATCAATGACCATTAATATTACAAATCAAATATAGCTACATATCAAAATGATTTGCACGTCATATAAGTTCACATGAACAGCACATAATGACGGTTCCACATGATGTAGAGACGAAAGTCTATAACAAAATTGTGGGATCACGTCAGATAAAGCGCATCATTTAATAAAATGTGGACATTATTTAAAGAAAGATATAAGGATATTGTCAAATCACATGATTTTTAGTGGAGATCATGTAATGTCAAATGGACATCATATCATGCTAAATTTAAAATCATGTAAAATCATATGGAAATCATGTAATGTCAAATGCAAATTATAAAAGGTAATTGCTGGATATAAAATCACACATACACAGCATACGATGCTGTTCCTAATTATATATACGTAAATTCAGATCACATAATTTCAAAATCACATCGAATAATCGTAAAACACAGCATGTAATGAAAAAGACATACTGAGATAGTTTGGCTTTCCACACGATTGCTGATGTATATATTTTATACCTGACAAAGTTGCCTAAAGTGCATTTAAGTCGACTTTTCTGTGTTATTTCTTAGTTTGATAATTATTAAAATTGATACTTTTTGATAAATTTTTTATAGTGTTGGTTTATTGCATAGCTCCAGCATATAATAGATGACTGTAGAAGATAGATAGTCTTACCTCCATCGCAAATAAAGTTTAACTTTACAGAACAATTTTAGTTGTGAATATCCAGTCTTTGATGATAGATTCAAAATAGTATACATCACACAAATAATCTTCGTTTACAACATCTGTAATAAAGTAATTTCCATATAAATTCACGATATGAATACAAAACTCAATGCTATCGACAATAAAATATTATTTCCAATTAACTTCGTATAAATGTTTCAATAATCTTTGGATAGTAGACTGTTTCTAATTTTGTTAAATGATATATTTAGCGTCTAAAGTCTTCAACGTTTTGAAAGATAAAAAGCGAAACATAACCCTACAGAACAAAGGCATTATCTATCCACAGATGTATGATAAGACTTGTATTATGTCTCCCTACATGTGTGATAGACATATTGTTTTGTCATGTCTCAACAGTTGGTTTGTCTGTCTGTCTTTCCGTCTCAAAATTTAGAAAATACTTTCTACGACATGTTACATCGGAATGAGACTAAAACTATAATGATCATGATAGGTAAGTTTGTCAACATAAAGTATCCAAAGTCTAAAAACAAAACTTTATTCTATACTCCAGCGGCGAATCATCATATACAAGTACATACTGTAAGAATTCATAGAGATGAACATAATCCTAAACATTAAACAATAAAGCTTCTGTCACTTCAGATTCACTACTCATATAGGAGTAACACGATTTGAAGTTGGGTCAATGTGGTATGCAATTCAGGTAGACGAGTATAGTTACATTTTCTTAAATTCCTTTTCCTTATTGAAAGCTTGGATATATGTCGCCTTGTTTCGAAGTTGAGGTGTAACACTACTAATTCGGGACCAGTCAGAAAGCACATACCAGAAAGTAGTACATATTTAAAACTAAATAGTTCCTACGCATGGGTGTAACTTTCTAGAATATTTTGGTAATTTTGGTATCAAATGAAAGCTGAATGACCGGTGTTCATTGTAGACCACTTTTAGCTCACCTGGTCCGAAGGGCAAAGTGAGCTTTGCTCATCACTTGGCGTCCGTCGTCGTCCGTCGTCGTCGTCGTCGTTAACTTTTACATTTTGAACTTCTTCTAGAGAACCACTGAATGGAATGAAACCAAACATTGCATGAATATTCCTTATGAGGTGCTGACCAACTGTTGTTACTTTATAGCCGATCCTTCATCCAAGATGGCCGCCAGCGGGGACTTTGTTTCACATAGGACCCTATGGACAATACATTCAAATGTCTTCTTTTAGAGAACCACTGAATGGAATGAAACAAAACATGGCATGAGTGTTCCTTAGTTTGAGGTGCTGACCAAGTTTTGTTACTTTGTTAAGCCGATGCATCATCCAAGATGGCCGCCAGAGAAGGACTTAGTTTAACAAAGGACACTATGTGAAATACATACAAAAGTCTTCTTTGAAGAACCACTGAATGGAATGAAACCAACCATGGCATGAATGTTCCTTATGAGGTGCTGACTAAGTGTTGTTACTTTGTAGCAAATCCATCAACCAAGATGGCTACCAACGGGGACTTAGTTTAACAAAGGACCCTAAGGGAAAAACATACAAATGTCATCTTCTAGAAAACCGCTTAATGGATTGAAACCAAACATGGCATGAATGTTTCTTTTGAGGTGCTGACCAAGTGTTGTGACTTTGTAGCCGTTCCATCATCCAAGATGGCCGCCAGCTGGGGACTTAGTTTAACATAGGATCCTATGGGAAATACATACAAATGTCTTCTTCTAGAAAACCGCTAAATGGATTGAAACCAAACATGGCATGAATGTTTCTTTTGAGGTGCTGACCAAGTGTTGTTACTTTAAAGCCGTTCCATCATCCAAGATGGTCGCTAGCGGGGAGTAGTTTAACATAGGATCCTATAGGAAATACATACAAATGTCTTCTTTAGAGAACCACTGAATGGAATGAAACCAAACATAGCATGAATGTTTCTTATGAGGTGCTGACCAAGTGTTGTTACTTTGAAGCTGATCCATCATCCAAGATGGCCGCCAGAGGGGACTCAGTTTAACATAGGATCCTATGGGAAATACATACAAATGTCTTCTTTTGAGAACCACTGAATGGAATGAAACCAAACATGGCATGAATGTTCCTAATGAGGTGCTGACCAAGTGTTGTTATTTTGTAGCCAATCAATCATCCAAGATGGCTGCCAGCAGGAACTTAGTTTAACAAAGGACCCAATGTGAAATACATTTAAAAGTCTTCTTTGAAGAACCACTGAATGGAATGAAACCAAACATGGCATGAATGTTCCTTATGAGGTGCTGACCAAGTGTTGTTTCTTTGTAGCAAATCCATCAACCAAGATGGCTGCCAACGGGAACTTAAATTAACAAAGGACCCTATGGGAAATATATACAAATGTCTTCTTCTAGAAAACCGCTTAATGGATTGAAACCAAACATGGTATGAATGTTTCTTTTGAGGTGCTGATCAAGTGTTGTTACTTTGTAACTGATTTTGTCATCCAAGATGGCTGCCAGCAGGGGAGTAAGTTTAACATAGGACCCTATGGGAAATACATACATTTTTTTCTTTTAGAGAACCACTGAATGGAATCAAAGACCCTGCCAACCAACTAACATGGCCGCCATGGTGAAAAATAGAACTAACGAGTTAAATACAGATTTTGGCTTATATCACTGAAACTTAAGCATTAACAGAAAATCTGACATTGGATAAAAATATTTATCAGGTCAAAATATATCTGCCCTGCAATTTTCAGCCTAATCAGATCACCCGTTGTTGGGTTGCTGCCCTGAATTGGTAATTTTATGGAAATTTTGCAGTTTGTGGTTATTATCTTGAATATAATAATAGATAGAGAGAAATTGAAAAGGTATATGTACCCTTATATTGGCCTGTGTATTCATAAAATTTAAAGGCGATAATATGAAAATAGACCAAAATACTTGTTAAAAGAGAGGGCCATTTTGTACATATTTCCTTAGGAAATGTCCAAGGTAATATGACCAAAATGTTTAATTGACCCCTTAATGAGTTATTGCCCTTTAAAGTAAATTTTTTCGTAAATTTTGAAAATCTTTTACAGAAATCTTCTGTTAATCTTAGTAACTTGGCCAAATGGAATTAAACTTAGCCACTTAGCTTTCAGCATACTTATATTGGGTGAATGCCCCCCAGACCCCTGCCCAAATTTTTATTGAAGGGTGATCCAAAAAAAACTGCAAAAATATCAAGAAAGAAGATCTACACATAAGTCAACATGAGCAAAATTGTCAATTGACATCTTGTTGGAGTTATTGTCCTTATAAAGTCATGCTTTTGATTAAATTACGGGGCCAATATTAAACCAAATTTGGCCTCTACATTATTAGGGTATATGTTATGATTTTAATCTATTTTACATGATTTCCAAAACCAAAGTAGAATCATGTGAGCCACAGGCTCTTGAGTGCCTCTAATTTACTTATAATTTTAAATAATAAAAATATTGCATTTTATAAAAGGAGGGTACATTTTCCTCTTTGTTAGATATGAAGTAACTGTGTTGGTACATCCGAAGATGTGGGAACCAGTTCTCTCTTATACTAGTATGCAATTAAAGGTATGTTTTTTCAGTACAAGACACCATAAGGTGTTGCTTTGACATGCAATGATTTGAACTTAAGACGAAAGAGCGGTACCTGCATGAAATTGAGGAATTTAACGGCCATGAATTAGTGGTGTACTTCCTTGATTCATTTTCAAGTTGAATTTCTTGGATACCATATAATATAAAACGTTCTCAATTTAGCAAACATCTTTTAGAGACCTCTTTATATTTTTGGAACGAAAACTCCCAATTGTTCACAATGAAATTCTGTAGAAATGAGCTTCTTTTCACAAATTTACAGTCGGGTTCGTACGCTACCGTAAAACGTTTTACAATGTTATTTTTAGGATTGTGCAAAGTTTATCATCATTTATACACCATAGACTTACCGAATTTTTAAAATCTATAGACAAAAGAGCCATCAACTTCCAGGAATTACAAAGTGTCGACTGTATTTGAGTTTATTATTTGCCTCATCTACATATACAACTTATACCCTCAGGCATACATCACATGTACTGTCACACAAAGTGAAAGTAAGAATAAAGAAAACACATTTGTCTTTTATTTCCAATTAATACAGGAAACATCATTAAAAGTAATTTTGTATTGTAGTGTATATGCTCATTGACATTTAAAGATGATAACATTCAACATTCATCTTGCAAATCAAATAGAAAATGACATTCTCGTGTATTTGATAATGACGTACTCGAAAAGAACTGCAGTAGAATTATTTTTCACTTGAAGACAGTGCTCACAGTAAAAAGCGGTAGACAATAATAAACAGATTACAATGACGAACAGAACAGTTTCGAACGAATACATATTATGCAACCAATTACTAAAGAATTTTTAAAATGTTACAACATATATATTAAGAAGCAAAATTTATGACGAAAGTAAAATAACAAAATACCGAACTCCAAGAAAAATTTAAAACGGAGAGTCCTTTATCCAATGGAAAATCGAAAGCTTAGTCTTTAGTTTTCTATGTTATGTTTTGTGTACTATTGTTTGTCTGTTGGTCTTTTCTTGTGTATCTATGGCGTTATCAGTTTATTTTCGACTTATGAGTTTGAATGTCCCTTTCGGTCCTCTTTCTCAATCACATCAACCGCATGGAAAACAATTGTCATATTCCTGACATTTCCATAGGAAGAAAATGGTGGATTAAACCTGGTTTTATAGCTAGCTTAACCTCTCACTTGTATGACAGTCGCATATAATTTCATTATATTGACAACAATGTGTGAGCAAAACAAACAAACATAATAGGTAAAATGTCAAAAGTCAACATTGTGTTATAATCTTAACCACTATAAAACAAATACTTTTAGTAACTATTTCAACAACAACAAAATGGTATATAGACACTCTATTGACAAAGGACATAAGCGAAAATGAAAGATTAAAATACAACACAATGGTGGGATGTAAAAATACCGAGTCACGCCAAAAGGATTTTACCAAAATGGACTATACAGTAAAGTTTTAAAATATACAAAGAGAAATAAACACAACGTCATTACTTCAAGACCGTCATGTATTATTTGTGAAGTTGATACGGAATATTTATTAACAAGGTCTTGGTATTTTCCGATTAACTTTTTAGAAAAGGACGATACATTCTTGATATAATCCTGGTTCATCAACTGTCTGCTCAGACACTGGTAACGTTTTATAAAGTCTGAGTAGCAGCTGAAAGCTCTTTAATACAGAATGAGTTGGGAAATGTATATCCCATATGCAGGTGAAGTTAGTATATTGCTCTGCTAAGGTGGGGAAATTTATAATTTCAAAATTAGATCGTCTCGTTTGTCATATATTCTGATACTGAAATGATTGCTTATGTCAAATTCGAGGTATAGGTCTAAAAATGAGGCGGAGGAAGCCGTGTATGTTGTTTATTTAATTTTAGTTCTGGGATATATTATTGGAACTCAATCAGAAAAGTTTGGACTGTTAATGGATAGAATATCATCAATATATCTGAATGTGAAATTCAATGATATGGCTTCTTTGATCTTCTTGTTTTGACAAGTGTCTGAAAGAACTCCGACTCATATGAAAATAAAAGAAGTAGACAAGGAGAGGCGCACAGTTCGTTCCCATAGGAATGCCGACAATATGTTGAAAAGTCTACCTCAAATTAAACAATTTATGAGTGTAGGTATAAGTTAAAAATTTCGTTTGATATTTTTGGGGAACATAGAAAAGTTATTCAATACTGTTAAATCACGCAACGACAAAAACCATTGAGTTTGACTTCAGTTTGGTTTTTAATATAGTATCCAGGAAAATATTTTGATCGGATGCTGCTAATATTTGAATTTGAACAAAGAAATAGATAATAAAATTAATTTCCTATCAGTCCTTTATTGCAGAAATTTCAGAAACGCTTTGTTCTTGTGATATTATGCCATCTTCTACGTCAGTATCACGATTTTAAATTGAAAAAAATGTGTAGATAATGTAATTTCTATTCACGAACAATTTGTAGATCTGAAATTGTAGTACATTGTAATTAAGGCGCGATTAGTAATTTCCATTTAAAAATTAGTTGAAGGACATATTAACTTCAAGAGTAAATGGAAGAGCAAAATGTTAGGATTTATCATGAACAATTTGTTTAATTACACTAATAAAGAATGTGTGATATTCTACAGATTGTGAGCTACATCAAAAGCCATAAGCATGTTGATTTTAGAAATGTTACCTTGCTGGTTGGATTTAAGGCACTAGTTTTAGAATTTATACTGATTATGTCTAGGTTTGTGTAATTTATATTTTCTATACAGTAAGGTTTTAAAATCGGAACATTTTCCTCTGGTCAATAGGATTTCTCGACTAAAGAGTGTGGTCCGGTTACCAACAGAACTTCTTCATCACTGAAACCACGCATTCGTTAAATTGAGACCAAACTTTAACACCACCAAACGTATTTACAAAACCCTGTCGGATATCCCGCAGATGTAACAACTTGTTATCCTTACTAAAGATATAGATCATAAAGGTTAAAACGGGTCAAATATTTAATCTTTTAAATACATATAAAACGAGTTTCTTGTTGTTATAATGTTACGGAAATTATTGAACCAATACATGCATATATACTTAACTGAGTTCTCTATGCACGTTATTTTTACATTAATAACGAATCTATAACGTATTATCGACAAATAATAATTCATTCAGTAATTGTTGATCGCAAGCTTATTACTTTCCGAGTTTGTTGCGCGGCGTTTACCGGATCGTGACATTGATAAACAATTAACATAGATTCATGGAACGCGTGAAAAATAAATGAATTGATAGAGATGATAATTCTTTTTATATTTTCCATGCGTTCCCATTTGTTAATAAAACGGTTCCATAAAATTATTAAATGATTTGATGTATTTAATTTGTTCTTTAAGAATCAACCATTAATATTTACCTACCAGTGCACGGTTATTATCTAGCACTTATAATGTGCAGTGACCGGAGTGAAGGTCACTGCATACGGAAAATATCGGCGAATAAGAGTACGGGAAGACAATAGTTCAATAGCACTACATATGACAGTTGTTTTCCATTCGTTCCGTTGGTTGATAAAGTCTAACGTTTGATTTTGTCAGGTGTTATCGACCTCTCTTTTTAGCTCACCTGGCTCAATGGGCCAAGTGAGCTTTTCTCATCACTTGGCGTCCGTCGTCCGTCATCGTCGTCGTCGTCCGTTAACTTTACAAAATCTTCTCCTCTGAAACTACTGGGCAAAATTTAACCAAACTTGGTCACAATCAATATTAGGGTATTTAGTTTAAAAATGTGTCCGATGACCCCGTCTGCCAATAAACATGGCCGCCATGGCTAAAAATAGAACATAGGGTAAAATGCAAGTTTTGTCTATTATGTTGAAAACCGTTATGAATAGAGAAAATCTGACAGAAGCAAAATGTTTAGAATGTTGAGCTCTACTAATTGTCTGTATACGTCTAAATTGTCAGACGAATTCTTATAGGAGTTATTGCCCTTAAATGACAAGTTTTATCATTTTTTTCCATTTTGCCTATTATCTTGAAAACTATAATAGATACAGAGAAACATTAAATTGCAAAATGATCAGCACGACAAGTTCTACAAATAGGTTTGCATGTCGAAATCGTCAGCCGACTCCTTATTAGAGTTATTGCCCTTTGATGATGATTTTGCCAATTTTTGTGTGTTTGACTTATATCTTAAAAATTATCATAGATAAATAGAAACTTAAATAAGCAAAAATGATCAGCAAGACAAGATCTACAAATAAGACAATATAGAGGAAATCATCCGACGTCTCATTGGAATTATTACCCTTTAATGACGATTTTATCATTTTCTGAAGATTTGGAAAAATAAATAATTTTCTTTTACAAGAAAGTCCACGTACACTTGTTCTATAGTAAAATATAAGTATATAAAACATATTCAACTTGTTTGTCTAGTTTGAATAATAATATGACGTTGAAGCTAATATCATGAATATTCAAACGATTTTTATAATTATCATTAATGTGCAATAAAAACACATGGCTTTCGTTACAGTTGACATTCTCTATTTTATTTATAGGTCAGTTTGACTCGAAAATCTCTTGTTCAACCTTTTGTTATCTGGTATCTTTCCGTACTGCAGATATAGAGTTGATATTAACATATAAGCGCATTTTAAGGGTATCATAGTATGAGGAAGAACCTGCTTGCGATCAAAGAACAACTTGCAAACAATTGCTTTTTCTGATTTCAGCCACTTTTGTAGATATCGTACTAATTACAGAAATATAGAGATCGAGTATGATTTCAAATAAGACAACTATCCACAAGAGTCCAAATGGTATGGATGTTAGATACTTTAGGTCACCATACGGCATTCAACAATGAGCAAAACCGATACCGTCATTTATAAAAGGTTCTGATCGAACAAGAAACCAACGGTCTGAGTTATGAAAAATATAAAGCAATAAACGAAAATAAATATGACAGAGAGCAACCAATGACAATCTTTAAATTACATGCTCCTGAGTGACGGGTATTTAACTAAAGAATAAGGCGGGGTTGATCATGTTTGTGAGCGTAGGGACGTAGGTAAAGCAGCAAAAAGGCCAAATCAATAATAGGATAGAAGAGCATTGAAAACTAAAAATTCCGGAAAGTTGTTTGGTTATGTCTAAGGGTAGAAAAACCTTAGTATTTTGCATAATTCAACTTTTATAAACAGTAGTTTTAATGAAAATGAACATATTAATCATTGATATATCATGCTTATACTATAGTGCCTAACAAGATTTTGTGAGGTAGACGAAATTGACCTTTAAACGATCGTATTGAATTTTGATGTCCAAAAATAGGCAGATTGGACATATTTTGACTTTATTTACTGACTTCTCTTGTTTGGGATTAATTGTAATTATTATTATTATAATGAGACTGAAAAATGATTTTTTTTGTTAAGATAAACAATAATTTTACCTGGCGTAGCCGTGCGTAAAATGTATTTCGGCAATTCTCTTCGAAAAATGACTTGTTTAATGGAATAAAACGTCTGATTTGTAAACTTTCTCTTTTTTCTCCGGTATAGGCTATTCAAAAATAATTTATCTACTCTATATGTGGAAAATTTTGTGAAAATATAAGAAGTGGCAATTCTTACCTTTCATACCTTTAGTTTCATTGATAAAAATAATATGGACTCGTCCAGTGTCCAGTTTGAAGGTCATTTAAGTTACTGTATACATTCATGCATGTTCTGATTTAATCAATATACGTGTATGAAAAAATATACAGTTTGAAGGTAAACTGATAATGACTTAATCCAATCAAATTGCGTAAAATTCAATAACAATAACCGGTCCACATCAGAATAAGCAACAGGGTAAAATGGGTAGGAGAAAATGACAGATATTCTAAGTTTATTTTGGCAATAACGAATAAAAATTTGTCAACCAAAAGTTTTGCTATAATTTACAAAAAATGTCGTTCTGTATTGGTATAGTTTTCGGATCTTTCATTTTCGTATTTAAGTCAATAAAATGTTTGGGCTTCAAAAGTCTACATAATTATTGACTTTATACAGAAAATACGCCCTTTGAAATATTTAATGTTTCACAAATAATACATGGATACAAAGTAAAATCATTTTTAAAACACTGCAAAAAATTCAGTTTGATTGGTATAGTGGTAGTGTCATAAAGTGCGTTGAAATGAACCGTGGCATAGCAAACATCGAATTCCCTCACAAAATGTTATCACACACTATAGTGCTGACTACTTGGTTGGTGATACCCTCGGAGACGAAATGTTCACTAGCAATAGCATTGATCCAGTGGTTGTAAAAGCTCATCAAAACTACTAGGGTCCTTTTCACAAAAAATCATACGACAAAATTTATACTGATATGTTTATGACTTGCAAGTATTTTTACACGTATGATGTTTTGTGAAATGAGTCAAAGGCTTATAATTTGGTATTTTTCGGCATACAAAGTGAAGTACACTACACAATTTTTACATAATTGGGATTTTGAACAATATGAAAACGATGCAACCGATGTGTGTTGTAGGGATGAATGTCATATTATGGAACATAATTTGGAAACTAAAATAGAATAAGCATCGCAGAGTTACGGCTGTAATCCTGTTTAATATAATGAATAATATATGTAAATTTGTTGGATAATTGTCTCATCGGCAATCATACTACACCTCCTTATTTTTATATTGATTGAAAATTGTATTGAAATTTATTTGTTGCCAATTGGTGCGGAGCTATGGCACAGACTTTTTCACAGTTTTATTATTTCTAGCATTTATACCTTGTGTAGAGTAGAATTCTTTTGTATATGGACGAATTTGATTCCAATTGACAACTTTTAATTCGTTGTTCCCAATCCATGCAGTAAGCATATCATGAATATTTCTGTTTGACCACCCAATACTACACTAGGATTGGAGATGTATTGGCTTCCGTGAACAATAACTAGTTCTGGCCACATTAGCATTAACTAGATATAGCCTTAGCTGTAAATTCACGACCTTTGTCACTTTGCTGTTTATATTTTATTATTATGTGGCACACCAAATATTGTGAAAACAAAACTAAATTAGAAGCCACCTTTTGAGGTAAGAGCTCTAGTAATATAAAAAGTGTTTATGTGATCCTGGTTCACCATACTAAGAAAAATAAAGTTTCCATCTTACTTTAAATGGAAATCGATTAAATCAACTTGTCCTCTTCTGTAAAACTCTTTGGATAAAATGGGTTTTACTACTACTCCCTTCCCTATGCACATTTTATCATGTTACAATTTTCACAAAATTGGAGAAATAGTACAATGGAATCATGGAAAATGTTTACAAAGTCATTATTATATTGTTTAAAATAACAATAGACCGCTTTTACATATTTTTTATTTGTTTTTTTCCCAAAATACCAAACAGGTCCTCTAGAAAACATGAACTTTGAAATTTCCTCATCATTCTCTTATACTTTAGTTACCAGTCTTATTTAATTGCGCGTTTCTCTGAATATTTCAGGCATTAATTTAATGCCTAAGCGTTAGCTTATTGCATAGGATTTAAGCTTAATGCCTAATTTCACTTATTGCCACTAACATATATATATAATCAAAATCTAATTTCGGATAAAACGCTTGACATCTACATGTAAAGGTGTCAACTTATATATTGAGGTCACTTATTCGTTAATAATAATAAAAAAGAATTGATCAATAATTAATGCAAATGTATCTGGAAAGTAATGGAACTCACCTCTTTGATAGACAACACAGTTTTGTTCATAACACAGACCATTCTCGGGTGTTTGCATATTTTTGTCTTTAAAAGCCCAACATCTACCTTGCCATCATTTAAACAGCTACAAGAATGTTCCTGTAATTCAATATGCAATATCTATAATTTCTAGGTTAAAACAACTACTTGTTATATTGAATAACTAATAGAAATACTTGTAACTTGTAAATATATATCAATGATGTTTTCTCGTTGTCAATATAATGGAGGGTATTTGTATTGTGTATAGATATAATATAGATCTATTTCACAATTGAAAATATACGATGCTAGATGATATCCTCTCAAAACATTAGATAATAAATGTTTTATATAAACTCATTTGATGACTATTTTTTTCATATAAGGGATCTCAAATGTCTTTTATTGCATTTTTTTTTCTTTCATATATTGAAAAATTCGCAATGACAAAAATTCGAAACCAAATGGATACACAATTGAAACTGTTTGTTATTAACATTTATTTACATTTCTATCAAAATCGAAATTTAGAATTGAGAATGGAACAACAACTTGATTAAAGAGCTGAATACCAAGAATATAGATGAACCAAATTTATAAAAAACCACACACACTCAAGACTAAAAAGGCTAGAGGTTCCTGACTTGAGACAAAAGCATAAATGCAGCGGGGTTTAACATAGATATAAGAAGATGTGGTATGAGTGCCAATGAGACAACTCTCCATCCAAGTCAAAATTTATAAATGTAAACCATTACAGGTCAAAGTACGGTCTTCAACACGGAGCCTAGGCTCACACCGAACAGTAAGCTATAAAGGGCCCCAAAATTACTAGTGTAAAACCATTCAAACGGGAAAACCAACGGTCTAATCTATATAAAAACGAGAAACGAGAAACACTTATGAACCACATCAACAAACGACAACTACTGCACAAACTCCTATGTTTTTAGATCCCAACCTCACCCTATACCTCTAGCCAATGTGAAATAAACAAACACACAGCAATATGCACAGTAAAACTCAGTTAACAAAAGTCCTCAATTAAACTGATTGAAAGATTATGTCTTCATCATATTAAAATCAAGCACAATCCCTCCCGTTAGGAGTTTAGTATCATGTTATCCATCATAAAATATACGAGAACATAACCAGTATCCCACCAACAACTGGTTTTAGAATAAATGTGTTCATTTCCGATGCAAAGAACCTATGAGTGAATAAATATTAACTAGAAAAACCCGCGCGAGCGCGGCTTGAAGACTACTTGAAATGTTTATGGTGATACACAGCTTGGGTTCGTGTTTCTCAAACTGTTTTATGCACTGATGCATTATGTTGATAGTTTGATTAGTTTGTCAGTTCTTCTTCCATAGGAGTTTGAATGTCCAATTAGTAGCTTCTGTCTCGGTGTTACACAGGTGCTCCTAGAACGGAGGAAATAACTCAGAGAAGAAGAAGACAACCTAGAACACTGATGATTAAAACATTTCTCAGTGGTGCTAGTTTGTAGTATTTCTTTTTTTTTCGAAAGGTGCGAGTCAAGTTCTGTCTCTGTGTGATACGGGTGCTCCAAGAACGGAGGAAATAACTAAGAGAAGACAATCTAGAACTCTCTAATGATTTAAAACATTTCTTCAGTGGTTTGAGTTTTGTTTTTTTTTGTGAGTTCTGTCTCTGTGTGACACGGGTGCTCCGAGAAAGGAGGAATTTACTAAGAGAAGAAAAAAACAATCTAATGATTAAACACATTTCTTCGAGTTTGTTATATTTCTTTTTTTTTTTTTTTTTTTTTTGAGTGGTGCAAGTTTGATAAAGTGATGCAAGTTGTAATAATTAGTGAGAGTGTTTGAGTAGGGCGAGTTGGCCGTGGGCCGAGTTGTCATAAATTCAAGACAAATTGAATACAAAACCATTTCCGCCTGCTTACAAAACGTAGACGGAAAGGCACCAGCTACGAAACTTTATTTGGGGTTTAATTAATTAAGCTATGCTAATTAAAGCAATTACTATATGAAGTTATAAAGTTCATTACATACACTAGCTAATTATTATTATATAATACTTCAGACGATCGTCGGCTCGAGACAAACCGGCTAAAAATTTTGTTCTCCAAATTTAATAGCCTATAGATTCCAAAAATGCCATCTTTAATGACTTGACAACAGTATCGTAATTTCCCATCTCCATAAGTCTTTCTAAAATTCAAATTTCACCATTTTTACAGTTCAAATTTTGACCAAAGTTTTAGAATAATAAGTTAAATGAACCAAACTATTTAAACCCAAATTTGTGCTTTGTTTGTTTTTAAATTCAATTTTGGAGCCTCATTTCGACGTTATAAATGTCTAAATTTTAATTCTTTTAGATATACAAAAAGTAAAATAACAAAATTCAAATCGGAAAGTCCCTTATCAAATGGCAATATCAAATGCTCAAACACAACAAACGAATGGAAAACAACTGTCATATTCCTGACTTGGTACAGGCATTTCCTTATGTAGAAAATGGTGGATTAAACCTGGTTTTATAGCTAGCTTAACATCTCACATGTATGACAGTTTACTTTAGGTGGAAATTTTAAAGGTAAAGTTTGAAATTTAGAACTGTCTAATGAAGAAATTTCGAATCTATTAAAACAAAAAATAAAAATTACTTGAAGTGAATTTCAAGCTTATGTTTGAAGACCAATCTTAAAAATTGTAGAGGTAAAACGTTTGCTGTTAACATAAAATTCAGAATCGATGATTCGCTTTTGACAAATCATATTTTTCTCAATACTTTTTAGTTTTTATCAAGGTATTTTTTATGTACAAACAAATACTCACGTTGTAGCTAAAATATTTCTGGCCTTTACAATGCCTGTTACATTCATCTAAACATCCAGTTCGGTTGTTATTACACGCTGTACGACGAACTCCTTGGATAGCAGAGAAATGATTAAATGTCAATGATCAATATAAACTCAAACATTATTTATAACATCCTATCATTTAACTTACGCTTAAATAAATTTAAATATGAAATGACCCTTTCTTGTTAAATATAAGAAATCGACCTTATGCAAGTGCATATATATATACGTGTACATGTGTAAGACTTTATTTGCTATTTGAAAATTCAAATACGAAATAAAAGATGAATTTGGTCTGTTATGTAGGGTTCCTATATCATCTCAATTTTCAAATAGTTACAGACTTTGCGTAGTCATTTTTAAATCCGAAAAGGTGAACAGATTTTTATATTCATTTGAATAAGGTCGATTTCTATCCGACGCAGCTCATATGAATAGTTGTCCTATTTGCTTAATCTTTCACACTACTTAAATAATAATATCATTTTCCGGTAAATACCATTGGTTATCAAAACAATCATTTCGGAATTCCAATGAAGATATAATGCACTGTGCACAATTTGATGATATTTTTTTTTAAGTTACATTAATATACAGTAACCTCTAGAACAGTTTGGAATGGTCCAAAAGTTGAAAAATTTATTGAAAAACAAGAGATGTATTTGTTTTCAACTATTTGTGCAGTGGGAGTTACATTTATAACAATAACTAATAATGGAGGAAACGAGAAAATGCAAATATGACGTTAGATAATAATTACTTAATATAAACTTCAGAATCTTGTTTCAGTATGCACACGACACATGTTTCTAAATCTCCGAGAAAGAGATACCAAATAAATAAATCATTCAATTGCGTAAAATGGAGACAATCAAAGTTATCTAAAACCACAATGCTACAAAGCGTTTAAACCTTCGCATATTTATTCTTTTCAAACTGGAAATTTACAGTAAAAAGGAATTTAGTTCTTAAACGCTAGCTACTAGACGGATTGTCGCATTGAATTAACAGTCCCCTCCAACAGTACCGGGCCAGTGGTAAAATGTAAACGTAGGGATTGAGTTCAGGGAATTAACATAGTGCACAAAGTTAGTCTTTATTTTAGCATCTTGCATTTAAACCAGAATGACTGGTAAATTTTACAAACCACACGACTTCACTGGAGTGCTCTTGCAGACTACAATATAGCGTCGTTTATTCTACATGTTCTGCAAATTCATATTCTTAAAAAGTAAAGAAGCAAAAATACCGAACTCAAGGAAAATTCAAAATGGAAAATCCTTTGTCAAATTGCAAAATCAAAAGCTCAAACAAATCAAACGAATGGAAAACAACTGTCATATTTCTGACTTGGTACAGGCATTTCCTTATGTAGAAAATGGTGGATGAAACCTGAAATATTACTTGTAATTATTCTCATTTTGTTTTTTTCAATTAAATCAAGGAATCTAGAAATAAGATAATAGATAAACGCACCTAAAGGATTTATATTTCGTTTGAATCCTATTTTGGCACCAACCCAGTAAGTTCCAGTCTCTGTGGTGTTAATGTTTAGCTTTTGCACTGGATAATCTGCTTCAAACTCGTTACCAAACAGGTTGCAGTCAGTCGGAATATTACTATGGGTTGTAGAAGAATTGGAGATGTACACATCATCTTCAGAGTATACTGGAAAAGTCATCATTCATTTTAAATATTTTTTTCTCAAAAAAAAATATGGATCCTTTAGTGAGCAAGCTCACATAATCTACGCCCCGCAAAGCGTATAGTAAACCTGCTGGCATAGTTTTTCCGTTGAAGGAAGTGCTATGAGAAATAAAATCCTGATTCAAGCGATAAGAATAAAAAGTAATTTATTTTTAACAGCCCCATCGCGAAAAAAATTGTCCTTATTTATTGTTTTCCTGATTATCAAACTAAAAAGTCTTAGAGCATTTGATGAGTAGAAACCTTAATCCAAATTTGAAGAGGATTAGGTTAAAGAAAATAGAGCTGCTATCTGCCTACATGAATTTATTTGGGATAATTTGAATAGATTCCTTTTAAGAATTGAACGCATCCACGGATTTGTTGAGTGAAAATCTTCCTCCAAATTTGAAGAGGATCTGCTAAAGATCGAAGGTGATATCATGACAACAAAAATGAATAATGGATATTTTTTTATAAGTGTCCCTCTCAAAAAGGTTCAGGTTTTTCTGATTATCGAACTTATCCGATGTTTTGCCGATTGTAAACCCTCATCTAAATTTGAAGAGGATTCGAAAAAAAAAACATAGGCGCTATCCTGGCAAGACCAATGTGACGACGGAAGGACGATCTGGCCAAAACATCATATATCCCACAACTTCGCTGTTTGGTACATATGATTATTCAAAGGAATATGCAAACGAAACATTTTTCAAAGCCACTTGATTTTTCCAGACAGAGTGATCTGGTTGGTTGATTAACATTTACCCTACAGATGACCTAAGCAATTACCTTTACGACATGAGTTAGAATGTACAAAATGACACGGTGCTTTTGACCTATTGGTATATATGAGCATGTATCTTTTCATACCAGTAGGCTACTCTAGGTTTTGTAACGTTTAGAAATGTAAAGGTTAGAAAATTGCATCAAGGCTATATGACAGAAACCACCAACCGAAACCACCAACCAAAATAAACCCCAAAAACATAACTTTCGAAGGGTAACTGGTGGCATAAACGCCAATCCTTTTTAAATATATCTCTCAATGTTTGGCACGTTCCTTGCATTTAAAGTTTGTGTCCGGATAAGGTTCATTTGAATTTTCATAAGTGACTTAAATTCGAAGGTGTTAATTTTTGCTACATTTCATAAGACATTCATATTCTTGCCAAAATTTTCAAGGAACTTGCTGAACCATTGATTGCAAGGGTGTAACTCAAAGAGAATAGTAGGTTACATAATATAAGAGCATTACTGTCTTCAAACAGTTAAGTCTAAGGCAACAGAGTTGTTTGACTTCAATCCAGGGACACTTCCATGCTAACATCGATCATCGGAAGTCTGCTTAATTTTATATTTTTATACAAAACTGTTTTATAAAAGCAAGGGACGGAAATAAAAAAAATCATTTTTCTTCTCGACCCTCCAGATAATTAGTACAGTCTTGATCTTAAAGTCTACATTGTAGTACTATAATTTATAAGTACTGTAAAAGCATTTCAATAATGTATTACTGTCGATAACTTTATAGTTCTAAGTTTAAGGTAGTTCAGGGTATACCGCCATCTTGAATTGTACAATCACAGTACATAATCGGTCTAGTTCTTTGCCCAAATCTGCAAATTTGGAAACAGATTTGCAATTTATTGGTTAGACTGATTATTTATATAAAGAAAACTTAGTGATTCATTGCATTATCGAAAATGTTTTAAAAATACCAAATATTTGTGTGTTTAGAATCAATTTTCAAATAAGTCATTTAAGGAGATAATTCTTTTAGTACAAAATTTATACTGGACATATAGGAAATTTTCATTTTTACTTGTAGCAAGAAAACAAGTTCGGTGACACCATTTTTCTTTCTATTTTGTTAAAATATATTATAAAACCTATCTTCTCATATTTTATTCCAAAATTCTGTCTTTTAGATTTCTTTTATGCACAAAATGTGTTTTTCATGAACAATCCAAGCAAATTTTGGCAATTTTGAACGACTCGTACCTTGAAAAATAGTTGACCCATACTTTTATTATTTTTTGAAAAAGCATAGTAAAATCTTCATTTTGGCAAAGTATAAGAAAATTCTGTCATTTTTTCTATACCCTGAACTACCTTAAACCACAATTCAAAGCACGGCAACTTTGTTCTGACAGTGTATTTTTCTCTATGTATAAAATTTTCAGAAAAAAATCAAATCAGATTGCTGTGTTGAAAATGCACTTAACAAGTACCTTAAACTTTTGAAAATGCCCTAAACAAGTACCTCTGGTCGAGTTGTTGTCGCTTTACACATTCCTCATTTCCATTCTCAATTTTACCATAAACTTTTGTACATATATTCGTACTTTACATTAACAAACAAATGTGTATATATTTATAGACTAAATATTTTGAATGATGTAATCTCATTTGTCAAGTTTAATGAAATGAAAATCGCTGGGAGAGAGTGGGAAGAACACTACGGAAACGGAAATATGTTATAAAACCGGGAAGTAACGTTAAAATACACATGCATTAATCAGAATTGCCTATTTAATACTTTCAATAGATAATGACTCGTAAGGAAATGAAAGTGTAGCATGGATGTCCTCTCTTGAGTTTACACATCAAATCTCTATTCGCGACCTCATTTTCTAAAAAAAATACTTAAGTAGTATTTTCGTTAGATTATTTTTTCCAACTCTGGCTTTTAATTTCTTTGTACGTCTTTCTCTTTTTCATATCCCATATGTATGTAGTATGTTTTTATATTACCGCCAAGACGAATTACAAGCTGAATGATACTTTGTTGTCTTATTTTCAACTCCTATTTTATAATACTTAAACCAATGTTTCCGATGTCCTACAAATTGACGAAGACAGTAAGTCACTCTGAAAACATACTTTTTATATACCAAGTACATGGGGTGAAATTTGCTTGTATATATATATATAGAATGATATCTAACCTAACATTGACTGACTATTACTTTCATTGACCACAACACTTCATGGTCCAGAGAGAGAGAGTCACTCAGGAAAGATTTTGGATACAAAAGGTGAAAACGTTAGCACGAAAAGAGGTAGTTGAAATCAAGCGATACTAGATGTGATACTTCATTTTAAGATGTATAAGTACGCACTCCCGCCGGTTGTAAATACTTAATTTGTATCAAGTTCACCAAATTAGAGAATATTAAAGCTCTGAACTTTCCAGCTTTTGTTTTAAATTAATGCATGTGTATGAAGTCAAGATTGTTGAATTGTGTAACTTTAACTTTTCTACAAACTATAGAGGATCACTATAGTGACGCCATATTGCACCAGGCTTCTCATACTGATGAATGAAATTTGTTATCCGAAATATTTATGGAATTTTGTATTCTTTGTTTCATATCTTTTATCATTGTGTTGTACACTTTTAAACGTATAGATATAGCTATTTCGCAATATATATATCTTGTCATATATAAAGTTAATATTTTGAGATAGCAAAGTGCAATCGACTTATTTTTTCCATACATAATATATGTTTTAAACCGACTTGATAAACTTACTGTTGTTCAAAGTTCGTACTCCTTAAATGCACACGCGTACAACGTTTACATACTTATCCTGAATGTGTAACTGCTGTTAATGTGTAAGCTGCTGTATCATTGACGTAAACCCCACATATCCCTACATTCATTCATATCTTTAAGATTGTGATTAATTAATTGGTGATTGCTTTACGCCGCATCGGCACCTTTATGATTGTGCATTGACAGCTTATTCAGCATATTCCTATTTAACTGAAACAATATTTGAAATTAAACGATTTAATAATTTAAATGTAGAATATCGTGCTGATTACAGAACAGCAACATAGAGGGCATATGTGTTACAAACAAAATACTAGTACATGTGTGTTTTATCATTCAACGTTTAAATTACAATACAAAAAGACGATGTCGTATGTTTACCAATGAGACACATTTACGACCTTCAACAACGAGCAAAACCCATACCGTATAGTAATCTATAAAGGCCCGCGTGACAAAATGTTAAACATAAACATATACAAACATATACATCTTAATCTAGCAGTCTCATTAACTCAAATAATTAACTGCAAGCAATTCAAAACTTCCGAGTAAAATTTAAAAAAACATACTACTGAAGGTACACAGATGTATATTTACTTATATGATACATTTACCTTTACTGTCATTTATTGCGCTGGTTATCACTATTGTCAAAATAAAGAAAAACATTTTTCTGCCATGTCTGTATAACATTTATAACTTTCTACTTTCCGGATATTATTATTTATCAGTGTGAAGTGTATATACTACATGATTAAATTATTCGTAAAACAATGTGTAATAGGGAAAGATCACATGCAAATACCCACACAATTACTCTCGTATTGAGGAGTAACCACACAACATGTCTATTTAAATACTAAGGCTTGGAATCAAACAAGTTATGTTCTTCTCATATATTTTATGATTGTATGATACTAAACCCCTAACGGGAGGGATTGTACTCGATTTTCATATGATGAAGACATAATCTTTCAATCAGTTTAATTGAGGTCTGGAGCTGGCATGTCAGTAACTGCTAGTAGTCCTTTGTTAATTTATGTATCATTGTCATTTTGCTTAGTTTCGTTTGTTACCTATTCTGACATCAGACTTGGACTTCCTTTAAACTGAGTTTTACTGTGCGTATTGCTATGTGTTTCTTTATTCTAAATTTTCTAGAGGTATAGGGGGTGGGTTGAGATCTCACAAAACATCTTTAACCCCGCCGCATTTTTGCGCCTGTCCCAAGTCAGGAGCCTCTGGCCTTTGTTAGTCTTGTATGTTTTTTAATTTTAGTTCATTTATATGTTTTGGAGTTTAGTGTGACGTCCATTTTCACTGAACTAGTACACAATTTTATTTAGGGACCAGCTGAGGACCACCTCCGGATGCGGGATTTTCTCGCTGCGTTGAAGACCCATTGGTGGCCTTCGGCTGTTGTCTGCTGATTGATTCATTAGATCCTAATGAAAAATGAAACAGTACATATAGAATAAATAAGACATAATACGTTTAAAATAAGAACAACAACGTAAGTGAATTTAAAAGAATAACATATAATAAAATCAATTAATATTTAGAATAACAATTATCAACAGCCCGATGAACAAATGGCGACTTAAGCATATTAACAGTTAGCAATGCCTGTACCAAGTCAAGAATATGACATATGTTTTCCTTTTGATGTGTTTGAGCTTTTTATTTTGACATTTTATAAAGGACTTTCCGTTTTGAATTTCCCTTGGAGTACGATATTTTTGTTATTTTACTTTTTACGTCATACGAAATAAACACTACTCTAATCTCGTTCTATAATCTCTAGAATGATACAATATATTCAATGTCAGAAAAAGACAGGACGAAAATTTGAATAAAATCTCTATTTGTTGTGGCCATTGTACAATAAACTTTTCCTTGTTTTATTAATAAAACCACAGAATGTGAAAGATCACTGTATTTAGACTTGCCACGTGCAACATGATTGACGCCATTAGCGGAACAGTGACTGTTTACCCTTCTGATAAACTTGGCTCACTCTCTGGTTTTGGTGGGTATCATGTTGATCAATCTTTAGTTTATGTATAGTGTTTTGCAGACTGTTTTTGTCTGTGCGACTTTTTCTTTTTGACTTGGTATTGTCTGTCTTTTTTCGACATATAATTTTTGATTGCCATCTCTCTAATTTCTCTCACTCCACTTTTTCACCCTGTAAGAAAACCATTCAATTGAATGCAATAAATAGTAAATATGTACAAGAATATGGAATAGCAAAAATAGCAAAAATATCAATTTGAGGGTATTTAACAAAGGCAATGTCCAAATTCATTGGCAACCCTCTCGAAAAATCACTCAAAAGTATATCCGTTATTAGAGATATTCTGGTATAGTCCTTACTTGTAACAGGCACTTCAAAAACTTTCATTTTTGTGACAATTACTTCAGTTGGGAATAGTTATAAATTTGAATCAATTTCCCAATTAAGACATACTATGTATCTAAAGTTAGTACAAAACCTGTCGAATTACCTCAAATCATTGATCCCAACTGGAGACAAAGTTTTTTTCTTTTCCTTATCCAAAATTTTTTTCTGCATATGAGAGAAATTTCTTCTCTGGGCCAAGCTTTGTTATGGTAAATAATTGAGATCTGAAATGACGATGGAAGGGAAGAATCTGGCTTACTGTCACTAACTACGAAGGTCATTCAGGGATTTGTTCTTTCTTTATCTCTATTGTCAGGAGTTCTTACAGAGATATAGCGTTTCCCTTAAGAATTTCACAATTTTTTCTCGCTAAACAAGAGTATTTCGTATTGTGTGCGAATGAGTCGATGACACTGATGTGTACTGGTTTGTTTATAGCATTTGAACAGCTATCACTGGTTTTCGTAACTTTTATCATATCAAAACACGCCAGATTAGTGATCATATTGCTACAATTTTTTTTTTATTGTGGAGTGAATGGGTTTTGCTCATTGTTGAAGGTCGTACGGTGACTTGTAGATGTTTCCTTCCACGTTATTTGGACTCTTGTGGATAGATACTTCATTGGCAATCATACCACGTCTCTTTATTTTTATATGAAGTGTAAAACCAATGTCATTTGTTTCTGCCTCAGATAAAAATATAAAAATTTACCAGATGAGTTGGTTTTATTTATGCACATGTGGTCGGAAGAGTAGGGAAAGATATGCCATCCTGCCAATTATATTGCTAAAACAAATATGCTATGTAAAATAAATATGCCAATCTAAATCATATGAACCCAAAAAGACAATTATATACTGTTTTTGCTATAATGGTTTCGGTGTCGAATTTTATTTATCCGTTCAATTACCCCAATACCAACAAGAAATGTGACCCCCCACCTCCCCAAATAAAAATTAATAAAGAAACCAATTGAGCCCAATAGCCGTAATAAACTGGAACAATAAATCATATGAAATATTTTTAGTTCCACAATCTTTTAATGCATGTATTAAATGTCACAAAATTCCCACAAAACACGTTTGTTGGTTGTACAAAGCGGCATAACTCACTCTGTTTTTTATTAAAAGAATAAGGAAGCTGCACAAATTATAAATTGTATTTTATAACAAAAAGTAGAATTCCATCACTTGGTATTAAAATGATTATTTTCAGTATTTCATACTGACATTTTTAGAAAATAGTTTGTTATTTTTAATATTAGCAAATATGTATTTGTTTTCTGCCTATTTAGAAGAAATCCATAATTTCTTTATTACACTAAAAGATCAAAGTTTGGTCAAACTGTAAATATAACCATTCGTGTAAACTGTAAATATAACCATTCGTGTGATGATTTCTAAAAAAATTATCTCTAAAATAAGAATTAACTTAGATTTTGTACTAGATTAAAGTAGCTAACTACTTATGGTATTATACATTATCATTTTTACACTCTGAATGCGTTTGCCCAGTATTATACTTCAAATTGAATGCAGTCACTTCACATAATTTGTTATCAGCTATTTTGAGGATATGTGATGTAAATGTTTAATACCTGTTTCATTTAATCGATACTTGTATTGGAAATCCTAGATTCAGAAACTAAAAATGTATTTCAAAATGTGTTCTCACGATAAAATTTAACGCCATTTATTTAATACAGCTTGCAATAGTTTTTCAAGTTTCAAAGTAATGAAATAATAAAAACAGATGTGAGATGGATATCAAACTTGGAAACTGCATTGTGTGAGATCACTGGATTAAACAAAGTGGATGAACGTATAAATAACAGTATGGAAGTTGAACGCAGTCGCGGAAGCGAGATCAAGCGTGTTATTTCCGGTCTCCGCGACCTTTATAAATGTTTATGTTTGTGATAAGGTCAGTTTAAGGATTCACTTGATATAAGTCAATGACTGTTATGCAGTTGTATTACATATAACATTGGAAAACCAAATTCACATTAAGATTAATTGGCCCAGCACTCTCAATCATGGTCCATTGACGAGATATATGTTTTTGTCAACAGTTCAGCTATACTGAGGGACAATTTGGCAGAATATTGACTGAACAAACTTTATGTTCCTGAAAAATATCACAGTTTTTCAAACAACTCGAATGACACTCTTGAACTGGTTTGTTGAGTTTTTTAATGAAAAAAAAAACTTTATAAATTTAATGCGTCTGGTGGGCTTTACTGAATTTACCTTCATCAGGAACGATCAATTGCTACAACATTGAAAAAAAGGATGTAAAAAACCTGAATACGTGAGGAGGTATTTGATCATAGGAATTAACCTTACTCATCAAATATCATCTCTAGAGGGAGTTAGAACCTTAGTTACTAAATTATTTCTAAATTTATCAATGGAGAATATATCACTTGTATCGACACATGGATTATTTGTTGTTTCTCTGTTTTCCTTAAGGAACGACATGAAATAGGCATATTTTTTTTTTATGAAGACGCAAATTTTCTACTTCCTAAGGCAAAGTTGACCGTAGATGACCGTATTATTTTAGATCCTTTTTGTCATAAAGCTTCTCAACTCTTTCGATTCTTATACATCATCGGCTTTCAAATATTCGTCTTTGAGTGTTCGTGATGAAGGTTAGTCCAGAAAGGCGCTTCGGACGCATGCAAAATATAATGTTTTGCTTTCATTTGTTACATCACTCGGTCGATACCGGCCGCTGCTAGATGGCTATCAGTCCCAAAAGTCTCATCAGCTCTAAAGTCAATACTTCGGTACCGAAATGATTTATAACAAACCTTTCTTAAATTGTCCGTTCAAAATTATTAAAAAACTAAGGTATAAATATATTGCTTTGGGATACCATACGACATAGTTTGTTAATAGTGAACAAAAAGGTATAACATGCTCCACCGAGGAACAAGTGATCAGTATGTTGGAGTTTCTTATTGACAACATATTTGTTGAATTTGGAGGCAGACTTTTCCAACAAATTGTCCGAATTCCTATGGGAACGAACTGTGCACCTCTCTTTGCCGACCTCTTATTTTCATGAGTCGGAGTTCCTTCAGAAACTTGTCAAAACAAGAATATCAAAGAAGCCAGGTAATTTAATTTCAAATTCAGATATATTGATGATGCTCTTTCCATTAACAATCCAAACTTTTCTGATTGGGTTCCATTAATATATCTTCCAGAACTAGAAATTAAATAAACAGCTCATTTTTAGACTTATACCTCGAATTTGACAAAAGCGGTCATCTTAGTACCAGAATCTATGACAAACGAGACGATTTTAATTTTAAAATCATATATTTCCCCAATCTCAGCAGCAATATAACATCTTCACCTGCAATTGGATACACATTTCCCAACTCATTCGGTATTCAAGAGCTTGCAGCTGCTGCTCATACTTTATAAAACGTCTACAGTGTCTGAGCAAAAAGTTGATAAACCAGGGTTATGTCAAAGAACGTCTCGTCCTTTTTCTAAATAGGTTCATCGGAAGATATAAAGACTTTGTTGATAAATATGACGTATCAACTTCACAAATAACACATGATGGTCTTGAAGTATAGATTCTAGTTAATGACCTTGTTTATCACCTTAATTACGTGTTACAGTGTTCTTTTTATTGGTTTTGTATATTTTTAACCTTTATTTTTTAGTCCATTTTTGGTAATATCCTTTTAGCATGGCTCGGTATTTATACATCCCGACATTGCGTTATTTTTTTGTATTCTTGTCTTTCATTTTTGCTTATGTGCTTTGTCTATCGAGTGTCTTTTTGCCATTTTTTTCATTGTTGACATAGTTGTTTGTTTTTATAGTGATTAAGATAATAACACAATGTTGGCTGCTTTACCCCAAATTTTGACATTTTACCTATTGTGTCTGTTTGTTTAGCTTACACATGGTTGTCAATATAATGGAATTATATGCGACTGTTATACAAGTTAGAGGTTAAGCGAACTATAAAACCAGGTTTAGTCCACCATTTTCTACACGAGGAAAAGCCTGTACCAAGTCAGGAATATCAAAGTTGTTTTCCATTCGTTTGATGTGTTTGAGTTTTTTATTTTGCCATTTGATAAGGGACTCTCCGTTTTGAATTTTCCATGGAGTTCGGTATTTATGTTATTATACTTTTTTCAACTCCCTTTGGCAAAGTTGTCCTTATATGGATTTGGCTATTATTTTAAATCCTTTTTGGTTTTATAGCTCTTCAACTCTTTCGGCTTTTATACATCGTTGACTTTCAAATATTCGGCTTTTAGCGTTCCTGCTGAAGGTAAATTCAGAAAAGCGCTTCGGACGCATGAAATTTATAAAGTGTTGTTTTAATTTTTTTACGAAAGTATGACATTTTACATTGAAAATCTTGACTAATTGAATCAGATTTCTTGATTAAATGCATTTCCATTTAATGCGAAATTGTTCGTGGGTCACAAACGGTCATTTATGACGTTCTCCTTTTCCAGCTGATGAAATAACTTACTAAATAAATTTTGCCACTAGTAATTTTTTCAGTCTGAGATGGACATTTTGAAATAACATCGTTTGAAATATATGAATATTGAAATATTTAATGCTTGTCACTAGTTAAGTTATCTGGCGATGTCCACAAACGTTTCAGACATTTCGCTTTCAGTCAATCTAGTACTGTTATGTCACTTCGATACAGATCAAAGTTCAATATTCTGCACAAGATACTGAACATTTCGACAATTGACTGACAACACATCGATTAACACCAAATGTAGTTTAGAACAGCACTGAATCGTCGTTATGTATTGTGTCTGATTAGAATATAGCAAAGTGCTCTCGACCAATGAAATTGTAGGATTGGATGCCTCTTAATTGTGAAGAATGAATGTAAATCATGTTCTTAGTAAGGGATTATCCTGTTATTTGGGTCTATTTACAATTCAAAACAAAGAGTTTCTATAAATGAGTTACAACTGCCCCGAAGCACATTTATCAGATTGAAAGGATTTATCACACAGTGATTGAAACTGACTAAAAGTTGTATTGTGAAACAAACAAAAATCTCAAAATAAGTTGAAGTTTACTGGTGCAGTAAAATTGGTACCTTTAATGTTATTATGAAAATATTAGTAACTTCAAATTACTAAAAATTTAAACAATACCAAAGCAATGCAAAAAAAAAAAATCTTTCAGATAAGAAATAACCTAAATCTTTAGCTTTCCAAAACTTTGATTACTTGATCGGCGGCTGGGAAGAATAGTTATTTCCAATATTCCGATTAAAAAAGAAAAACAACAGAAATTTAATTTTGAACATATTAAAAACTGTTAAAGGCATTATTTTTGAACATTTCCCTGACATAATGAAATAGTATTTGATGTAAAAAGACGGACCAAAATATTGGCTGTGAAATAAAATTTAGTTGTTACTCAAATGTATTAATTGATTTACACTGTAAATAAAAAAAGGATAATTCCTCACTAAAATATTACATGATTTACATTCATCCTCACAATCAGGAAACATATACAATTCCTACCTTTTCTTTGTACTGTTGTGTCACGTAATATCTATAACGCATTTAAAAAAAATAATTTTCCCAAATGATAAGAAAGTCCTTACATTACTAAAACTAATCCATAATAAGTGACATGCCTAAAAAGGAAGTCATGCATCAATTATAAACATTGTACTGACAATGAAACCAATTCTTGAATAGATCATTTGAGCCTTGAGCACTTTACAATATTCTAAGTTTGTAAGAGAATGATAATCCCTTACTTCAAAATAAGTACTCGCTAACGCTCGTCCTTAATCATGAAGAAAGGGATTATCATTCTCTTACATATACAAATTGACTGCAAGACTAAAAATAGCATTTTAATTTATTAATCAGTCCTTTAAGATTATTCACATTTTCATCATATTCTCACTTCTTAATTGCTCGTAATTGTTCTAACACAATTCTAGAGTAGAACTGTCAGAATCTATTTTAGGGCAGAAATTTTCAAAACTCTTTATGGTAGTACTGTCCACATGTGTAAGAATCTGTTCTGGGATAGACCTGACTAGCTATAGGGTATAACAGCTGTCAGGAACTGTTCTAAAAGGGTCAGGAAATTTGTTCTATAACAGTTCTCCTTGCGGATATTAAAACTTAGATTATATCCCAACTGTAGAAGAGATTAAGTCATCAAGTTAATTATCAGAAAACCGAAAAGGAAAAGGCAACTTTCAATAATAAAATTACATAAGTTTCACACCGAGATATATATATATAAGTAGTCATTCACATAATTTACGTATGACCTACTAGGAAGGCCTGCTACGAATGATTCTGACAACAGAAATAGGCGTGTTATACACCATTTTGTAAATAATTTAATGTGGATTACCGACATAACAAGTTTTTGTGGGAAAGACAACCACAAAATCGAAATATAACAGAGGTTCGCGAACAGGTGTCATTTCTAAAAAAAAATACGAGTTAGGTACCTTGTGTTATATTAAAGTATATAGATAATTTTTTTTTTTCAGAGACAAGTGCCTGTGATGTCGGGACCTTTTACAGCCATTTATACGGTATGGTTTTTTATTTCTTTTTTTGAAGTTCGTACGCTTGCATGGAAATGCTTACATCCACTTCATTTTAACTTTGGTGGATAGTTGTCTAATTGGCAATCATACAACATCTCTTTATTTTTATATGTATATTCACTCCAGGTAAAGGTATACGACAATATCAAGGATCATGCTTGTTTCATATCAAAGATAAATGATTTTGAAGAGGGATTCTTTCATGTTTTGGTATTTATTAACAATATTTTCTAACTAAATTGTCAAAAATGTTTGAACGCCATCGAACGTTCAGACAATACACCCAACTACATTTAAATTGTATTACTATTATTATGTAAATGTGCAATTAATGTATAAAAAAATCCTTCAGTTATACATCATCTTATTAAAAAGTGAAGAATCAAGATAGAAAACAAAATAAACATACCAAACTGAATGTACTTTTGTTATTTAGTGTTGCAAAATGGAAGTAACAGTACACAGAAAACGCGAAGGCACATTTCATAGAAGACTTGACATAGCGTGAGTTTATAAACTGGAAAACATATTAATGAAATAAACTTGACACTTATTTGGCAAAATCTTTCGGTAATTTTGTGTCCACAATGCTCTTCAGCTTCTTACTTTATATGGCCTTTTTAACTTTTTTGATCCGAGCGTCACAGATAAGTCTTACGGAAACGAAACGCGCGTCTGGCGTACAAAACCTTGTGCCTCTGGTGCGCTTTTTTTTTTTCTAAAACATTTTTATAATGTAAGGGACGACATCAAAAGTTCAATGTAGGATAAAAAACTTAATTCACAAGTTTTTTTCACTGACCCCAATTAAATGTTATACAAGTTCTTTACATTTCAAAAATGGTCATAAATAATAGCATTCCTTTTTCATAACCTGTGCACCTTATAATGCCGGCGTCACACATTGGCGTATAGAACGACGTGCACCAGACGTACAGAGAAAATTGACTAAGTCCGTATACGTTAGTGCACGCAAGAGGAACGCTAAACAGACGCGCGTTGCATAAGTTTGAAGTACGTCGAAATGCAAAGGTATACGCTTGGTGAACGTTATAACTCCAGGAAATTTTTTATTATCTAGCGTTTGTCAACCGTATACCTGTTCGCTACACGCACGGAATACATACGTTACAAGCGCGTTGAAAAACGCTACAGATAAGTTTGAGACACGTTCAGGTCACGTTGTATACGCCTCAAGATCGTTCAACTTTTACTTGGACGTATGCGGGGCGTGTTTGTAACATACGCCTGGCGTGGTTTCAGCGCTCCATGAACGTATAAAACGCACCCGTGGCGTATCAAAAACGTATTCGGACTTTCAACGAAACTTGCTCTGACATTTATAGTGGCATATGTCCGTGAATTTGCATATCCCAGTGGATGTATAAAATGGAATAAAAGGTTGGGCAATGTTCAGTTTGACACTTGCTATAATGGATTGCCTGGAGAGAATCAGGAGGGCATATCTTCAAGCTATCGCTCTACAACATGTAGACTAAATTCACCTTAACATGCATCAATACTTACAAGGCGTTAGAAGGTATCGAAGACGTCAGCGAAGACGTCTATGGCAGCAGCCGTAGGGTATCACGGAGAAAGCAGTTCGGATTGTATGACCAACTGTTAGTTGAACTTAGACAAGAAGATCAGAGCAGTTTCAGGAATTTTATGAGAATGCCCGTAGAAATGTACGATGAAATTCTGCAGAGGATCCAGCATAGGGTTTCTAAACAATATACATGGTTCCGGTAGATTTTTTTGTTATGGCTTAAAAAACTTTCCGTTTTCTGTTATTACGAATACAGTAAAATAAACAGTACGCAATAGAAGCGTCCGACTGTCTGATAATCGAGTCACGTCCTTAAATTATCAATAAGCAATTGCAAGCTATAAGTGACCAAGTACACAATATTGAATCTAGAAAAGTAAATAAAATAAAATAGTATTACACATTGAATGTAAACAATTATAATTTTAAGTTTAACTGTTCCGTTTTGTATATTCAAAGAGAACCGCTAGAGCCTGGGTTAAAACTAGTCGCAACTCTTCGCCATCTTGCTGCTGGATCGACCTATGCCGATATGAAATTTTCCTGGAGAGTTCCTGGTAACACCTTGTCTGTAGTTGTCAGGGAAGTATGCAGTGCGATTATTGATGAATATACAGATGAGGTCATGACTCCTCCAAATGATCAAGAGGAATGGAAAGCTATTGCTGATCAATTTATGCGCAGGTGGCATTTTCCACATTGCTTGTGGAGCGTTGGATGGAAAGCATATTGCCATAAAGAAACCGGTTCGTTCAGGTTCATTATACCACAACTATAAGGGATTCTTCTCCATAGTCATGCTAGCTTTGGTTGATGGTGATTACAAGTTAATGGGCAGATGTTGGAGTTAAGATATTTATATAATTTTATGTAAAATCCTTTAAAACGTTAGAAAAAAAATTACAAATTTTATTGCTTGTAATACTGTTTCAGAATCTAATATAACAACTTCGTAAATAAGCAAAGCGTCCAATCCATAAAACAAAGGGAAATTAAAGAGCAGCACAAACGAAGCAACAGATCCTCGTGTATATATATATTGCCATGAAGAACATCAGCTGTTCGACCTGTTAGTCAAATGCGTTTTGTTAAAATAGACTTCTTCACTTTTTTTGGTCTTTTGGAAATTGTTGTTTGTGCTGTATTTAGACCCCTCTACCAAGAAATTTGTTTTACATGCACACGTATAAAAATTGCGGTTTTTATCCAACGCAATAAGGTTTGAACGTTGTTTTCAATTTAGACTATATATAATACACACATATATATATATATATATATATATATATGAAACGTCTGAATAATAGTAAACGATTTTCCCCACGAGGGCACTGGATCGTTACGAGTAACGATACATGTACACAATAAATAAATTATATAAACGCCTAAAAAAGTGTACACAACAACACCAAAAACAGAAAAAGGTAACTATAAATGTAATTATTTATAAATATTTCGGATAACAGATATCCTTCCTCAGTAAGATTCTGATGTTAAATGAATCATCTTTTAGTCTTCTTAGATTAAACTATAACAATCTTGAAATTTATACACTAAAAAAGTCAAACCGAACATCAGTTAAGATGCTTGCACCATTCTAAAAATTTGTTAAACATGACATAGGTTATATGGCTAATTACAACAGAGAGTTCAAATATATGCTTTAAATAAATATAATAATGTGCGATATGAACTAGCACAATTCTGAAGCTTTAACGGTAAAGACAGTTATGATGGTACTAGAACGATTACGTCAATAAAATACCAAATAAACAATACTGAACGATCTAAATTTATAAATATTTCAAATTGATAGAGTAGAGTAGTTGCAAACAGAGTCTGCGTATTTAAACATCGCAAACAAACGGCCGTTAAAATATTATAATAAGTTTTGACTTAGGTAAACTAGTTGAACGTGGCTTGGTACTTTTACATCCCTCAAAAAGTAAGCAATTTAAATTGGTATATTCAACAAATTTATTTTATAGATGAGTAAGGTTAAGAAATAGAAACAGAGGCTGTAATAATAAGTAATATAACCTAAATGTGAAGCACTACACGGAGTCGAACTACATCTTTTCATTTATCCCATTTGGTGCCAAAGTTGTTAATTTTCGTATCCAAAACCTTTCCCGAGTGAGTCTATCCTCCCTAGACCAAGAAGAGTTGTGGTCAATGATTGTATTGGTCAGCTAACAACATCAGCCGAGATGAGCTTTTACAATATAAAGACAAAAAGGTCAACAAGAGGGTGCCTTTTGTGTTAACTTACCATCCAAAATTTGACAACTTATCTCACCTAATCCGCGAAAATTGGAAAGAGATCGAAAAACATCCTAAACTATCCAAGATCTTTCCCGAGCCACCTGTACTGGCTTTCCGTAGGCCCAAAAGCCTTAAAGACTTGCTGGTGAGAGCTGATTTATCCTCTCAAGCAGGCTCTTCATCTGTGGGCTCTTGCAAGGGTTGCGGAAACAAACGATGTCTGACTTGCAAACAAATACTGGATACCCAGACTTTTAACAGTCACTCCACTGGTACAGAATACACCATATTTTGCAATGTTAATTGCAAGACTTCAAATGTTGTGTATCTCCTACAGTGTAAATGTGGTAAACAGTATGTTGGCGAGTCAGAACAGCCGTTTCACAAACGAATGAACGGTCATCGTAGCGACTACCAATGTAAGCCAGACCTCCTCTCAGTCGACATTTGAGATCCCCTGGCCACACTAAGGCAGATCTCAATCGACTGACCATTACAATCATTGACCACAACTCTGCTTGGTCTAGGGAGGATAGACTCACTCGGGAAAGGTTTTGGATACGAAAATTAACAACTTTGGCACCAAATGGGATAAATGAAAAGATGTAGTTCGACTCCGTGTAGTGCTTCACATTTAGGTTATATTACTTATTATTACAGCCTCTGTTTCTATTTCATAACCTTACTCATCTATAAAATAAATTTGTTGAATATACCAATTTAGATTGCTTACTTTTGAGGGATGTAAAAGTACCAAGCCACGTTCAACTAGTTTACCTAAGTCAAAACTTATTATAATATTTTAACGGCCGTTTGTTTGCGATGTTTAAATACGCAGACTCTGTTTGCAACTACTCTACTCTGTCAATTTGAAATATTTATAAATTTAGATCGTTCAGTACTGTTTATTTGGTATTTTATTGACGTAATCGTTCTAGTACCATCATAACTGTCTTTACCGTTAAAGCTTCAGAATTGTGCTAGTTCATATCGCACATTGTTATATTTATTTAAATAGATATAGGAAGATGTGGTGTGAGTGCCAATGAGACAACTCTCCATCCAAATAACAATTTATAAAAGTAAACCATTATAGGTCAATGTACGGCCTTCAACACGGAGCCTTGGCTCACACCGAACAACAAGCTATAAAGGGCCCCAAAAGTACTAGTGTAAAACCATTCAAACGGTAAAACCAACGGTCTAGTATATATAAAAACGAGAAACGAGAAACACGTATAAATTACATAAACAAACGACAACTACTGTACATCAGATTCCTGACTTAGGACAGGTGCAAACATTTGCAGCGGGATTAAACGTTTTAATGGTACCAAACCTTCACCCTTTTCTGAAACAATAGTGTAACATCACAACATAGAAAGACACACTATCAAACATACATTCTAAACCAAAGTAAAACGTCCGCAAATCTCAAGTCCTCTCTAAGAATGTAGACTTTTCTGTATTCTGTAATTTATATTTTCAGTTATGACAAGGTATACTTTCTATTGGCTAAATACATTATGTACATAGTATTTTAAGTTATTCAATATTTGTTGACCTTTCTGTGAGTTCATTCAACTTTGAGATAACGACTGTCGATTGTAGAAGCCAGACGTCGGTATATCATTATTGTCAATTTTAAACAACAATAGATATAAGAAGGTGTGGTATGAGTGCCAATGAATCAACTCTCCATCCAAGTCAAAATTTATAAAAGTAAACCATTATAGGTCAAAGTACGGTCTTCAACACAGAGCCTTGGCTCACACCGAACAGTAAGCTATAAAGGGCCCCAAAAATTACTAGCATATATTTGAACTCTCTGTTGTAATTAGCCATATAACCTATGTCATGTTTAACAAATTTTTAGAATGGTACAAGCATCTTAACTGATGTTCGGTTTGACTTTTTTAGTGTATAAATTTCAAGATTGTTATAGTTTAATCTAAGAAGACTAAAAGATGATTCATTTAACATCAGAATCTTACTGAGGAAGGATATCTGTTATCCGAAATATTTATAAATAATTTATAGTTACCTTTTTTTGTTTTTGGTGTTGTTGTGTACACTTTTTTAGGCGTTTATATATATATATATAACGAATCTGACGAAACCTCAAAAGTTGAAACACGTGTCATTCATGGCAAAATTAGTTAACCTCGGTATCTCACACATTGTTATCAATAATATGGAATTCTATGCGACTGTCATACAAGTGACAGGTTTAGCTAGCTACAAAACCAGGTTTAATCCACCATTTTCTACATAAGGAAATGCCTTTTCCGAGTCAGGAATATGACAGTTGTTTTTCATTCGTTGATGTGTTTGAGCGTTTGATTTTGCCATTTGATAAAGGACTTTCCGTTTTGAATTTTCCTTGGAGTTCTCTATTTTTGCTATTTTACTTTTTTATAACATTTATTGTAGCATACATGTAAGTCACTCAAGAATTTACATATATACATTTGTAAAAAGTAATCATGAGATTTTATATTTCTTCATATATGAAACTTTTTGCGATAATTTCATATTATCCCTACATTTTAGGAAACGGTGCCTGTTCTGATGCTCAAATGTATAATGAGTCCGAATTAAGAGAAGCATCGGAAGATGGAAGCATAGGCTTACCCGATGCCGAGCCTCTTCCAAATGATACCGAAGACGTTCCCTACTATTTCATTGGAGATGACGCATAAGAACGACGATGATGAAACCCTACTCTCATAGGTCAATGGAAAGAGAAGAACGTATATTCAGTTATAGACTATCGCGAGCAAGGCGTGTTGTGAAGAACGCGTTTGGTATTTTGGCCAACAGATTCAGAATTCTCCTCTCAACAATGGGTCATTCCCCATCAACAGTTCGTCTGATAGTGAAGACATGCATCATTCTACACAATCTGATGAGAATTCGCTATCCTGGGCTTCAGGACCAACAACTATATAGTGAACACCCCATCAACAGGAATTTAATTCCAGGAGCTTGGAGGCAGGGACCGAATCTGCAGGATACCAAGAATGTTACAGCAGCTAATATTGACAGTAAGAGAGGGGAAATGCAGAGGAACCTTATCAAGCATTGGATAAACTCGCCTGTTGGATCAGTTGCCTGGCAGGACAGAATGATATTAGACATGAATTATAATTGAAAAATAAATTGATCACATCTGTAAAATGGTTTAATAAGTTATGTTTACACTAACTTGTCTTGGTTATAACTGAAAACAATCTTTCATACTTCTTAATTCACCCATGTACACAGGAAGAGCATGACTTCATGCACATCAATATTGCGATATATGGTAAAAGAAGAAAGTCTGCAGTGCAAAGTCTACACAAGAGTAGACACGCTAAAATATCTCGCCTGCTTACTGGCATGTCGGAATATAAAATTCTTAATTGATCACTAGAGCATGAAAACAAGGTCAAGGTTTAGTGACATATGTAATCTGACATGGGCATCTACTGAGGAGTCTATACACCAATTACCATAACTCTATGTATTCTATGTACTGAGAAACTGACCTAATCACGAAAACTGGTCGCACAATAAACAAAGTCATTCAACCATGAAAATGAGGTCAAGGACATCTGACATGTGACGGACAGAAAGCTTGCAACATTACGCATCTATGGATGAAATATGGATGGTCTAGGTATTTTTCCTTCTGAGTTATAAAACTTTCAACAACTTGTTAACGCTGCCGCCGCCTTCGTCGCCGGTATAGCTATACTTATGTCACGCCTCCAGCGTGTTTCGACGCAGGCGAGACAAATATCAAACTGGGAATCCAATCCATGATATATCGACAACACTCCAAAATCGATTAAATTGAAAGTCCATTAAACTAAGGGCCATCCAAAGTCATATTGCTACACAAAGCTAACAATCGCATAAAATCATGCAAATCCATATATATGCAAACGCATTCCGATGACGACTTCTGGATATGAGCAGGAGGTACCATTTAAAAAAAATCTTCCTTAAAAAATGCAAAAATAAAATATGATTTTGTGCGATTGATGGCCGTTTGCATATGGTCCCGCCATAGGGTAGTACACACACCCCATAATTACATGTCCCAGACACACCGAAAGCACGGATAATCGTCCCAGGTATGCCCGGGACGCGTCTCAAATACGTTCAAGGGAAGTTTTTCCTTCGTAGCATGCTTTTCATCTACGTTACACAAACGCCAGACATACGCCGACATATGTTACTTGAACGCCCGATAAACGCTTATGTACGCTTCTCGTACGCCCTAAACACGCTTATAGCTCGTTGTGCACATGATACAGATATGATTGACAAGTTGAATGCGTCCAAAATTACTAGCGTATTGGCAGCGTACATGGTTTTTGACCACGCCCGGCGTACGTCGGTGCTATACACTGATGTGTGACGCCGGTATTATTGTTTTCATTCTTGGTGAAGATTCGGAACTTTATGCAGAATGTAAATACGTTCTGTACTTATTGTTCGTTTTATTTATTTTATAAATCATTTGTAACTAGCTTGTAATGAAATATTGTCACCCCTGTCATCCATGTGTCGTGTTGAGAGAGTTACACGCCCAAGGAACGTTTAAGAAACCTCGCATCAACTCAAGAAGGTGTTTTCCCTATTCGACATACTCTCATGTTTAGGCGGCAGTCCAAACTTTGTTTGGATTCCATGTCCGTACTGAACATGAGCAACTACAGCTCTCAGCCACACAGTTCATGTGATTGCTTGTGCAGAATTATAGTGTTACTTGTTTCATGTGTGTAATTTTTCAAACACATAGCTTGATAATAAGCATTCTCGAAATATAGTCAGATCATTTATTATTTAATAAGGAATCAGTTTCACTAACATAAACATCAATTTTACTTTGAATGGACTTAAAGTCAATCGTTATCCATTTTAGGGTTTTACTGTATGCAATGTTCCTTTACTAAGAACTTTTTATTTTTTTAACTTTTAAATGGTGTAAGAGCTTATAAAAATATTGGCCGCTTTCCTTTTTAATTTTTTTTGTTTTGATTTGATGAACATATTTCAAAATTGTTTTCTGAACAGTCTTCACATTATTTTCAACGTCAAAATTATACGATCTATTCAAAACGTTGAATCATCGTCATTTACAGTGTCGGTACGTCATTGCTACTGTTTCTCAATTGGGCAATAGAAAACATATCTTGCATACTGTGTGGCTGAGTTTATTAAAGTAAAGATCGAAGTAAGCGTAAAATAAATGTCTTTCTCTAAGAAATACTGCACTCAGCTCCTTTTATGGAAGAGTGAATGGATTTCAACAAAGCTTATATATAAAAATAAGAAGATGTGGTATAATTGCCAATGAGACATCTCTTCACCAGAGACCAAATGGCATAGAAGTTAACAACTATAGGTCACCGTACGGCCTTCAACAATGAACAAAACCCATACCGCATTGTCAGCAATGAAAGGCCCAGAAATGACAAATGTAAAACAATTCAAACGAGAAAACTAACGGCCTGATTTATGTACAAAATAATGAACGAAAAACAAATATGATATACAGCAACAAACGACAACCACTGAATTACAAGCTCCTGACTTGGGACAGGCACATACAGAATGTGGCGGGGTTAAACTAGTTTGAAGGCACAAACCCTCCCCTAACCTGGGATAGTAGTGTAACAGTAAACATAAGAACAGACTATGCAAACCAATTGAAAAGGGCTTAACTCATCAGACCGATTCAAAGCAGAAATACATATAACAAAAACACAGACCGGACGTATGTTTCATTTTTTTTTTTTTTTTGTAATGTGATGTTTGTCATTTTTACATTTGTTCCTTCATTTCGATTCTTCGGGTAAAATTCATATAGTATAAATAGAGTTAATGCATTCTTTATTTTTTATATATACTTTTATTATACCGGACTAGGAAATGGGAAACACTATCATGAACTGTTAAGGTTATACTTCATGTGAACTAATAACTTATCGTAATGCAGAGACATGGATTCATATATCTATCTATTATCTATTATCACGATGCATTTTTGTCAAATGGCGAGATTTATGCGGAATTCCAATGGGAACCAATTGTGCCCCTCTTCTTGCCGACTTGTTTCTTTATTATTATGAGGCTGACTTCATACAGGAACTTCTTAGGAAGAAAAATAAGAAGTTAGCAATATCCTTTAACTCTACGTTCCGCTATATAGATGATGTTCTCTCACTAAATAATACAAAATTTGGTGACTATGTTGAACGAATCTATCCCATCGAACTAGAGATAAAGGATACTACAGATACAGTTAAGTCTGCCTCATATCTTGACTTACATCTAGAAATTGACAATGAGGGTCGGTTGAAAACAAAACTTTACGACAAAGAGATGATTTCAGCTTCCCAATTGTGAACTTTCCATTTCTATGTAGCAACATTCCAGCAGCGTCTGCATACGGAGTATATATCTCCCAATTGATACGATATTCCCGGGCTTGTGTTTCCTATCATGATTTCCATGATAGAGGATTGCTGCTCACAAGGAAGCTATTAAACCAAGAGTTCCAAATGGTGAAGTTGAAATCATCCTTCGTAAATTTTACGGACGCCATCACGAGTTGGTTGACCGTTATGGAATAACCGTTTCACAGATGATATCGGATATGTTCCTTATGTCGTAACTACAATACCCTTCCTTTTCACGAATGTGACTCACCGAATTAGACTATTTACCGGATTTGTAATAACATAAGCAACACGACGGGTGCCACATGTGGAGCAGGATCTGCTTACCCTTCCGGAGCACCTAAGATCACCCCAGTTTTGGTGGGGTTCGTGTTGCTTAGTCTTTAGTTTTCTATGTTGTGTCATCTGTACTATTATTTGTCTGTTTGTCTTTTTATTTTTGGCCATGGCGTTGTCAGTTTGTTTTCGATCTATGAGTTTGACTGTCCCTCTGGTATCTTTCGTCCCTCTTTTATAATTTTTGTCGTACAATTATTTAAAAAGGGGAATATACTTAAGGGACATGGCAAATTAATAAGTCGAAAAATAGACTTACCACTATACAGACAACTCAATAATACTAAGCAACAAAAACCCCACCAAAACAGTAGGTGTACTGTGGTTTTCCTTAAGGGTACGCAGTTCCTGCTCCACTAATGAAACTCGTTGCATTGGTCAAGTAAAAAATAAGTACTGGATTGTATGGACGCAAAGTAGAATACCGTGATACAAATATTCCATAACGGCCAGTCGAAGCATGATGGCGTTTGAAAATGTTTTAGAAAGGACATGCCCAGTTGAAATACTTGGATGCTTACCTGCACTTTTATCAAAATAGAAATGATTAACTGATTAAATCGAAACTATTAAACTTCAAATGAAATGAAATGAAATCAAATAGTTTTATTTATGCAAATTCAAATACATAGTGTCATGTAAAAAGACTATACCAAGAATACATAGATATACTTTCTCAAGATTTGATTTTTCTTTGCTCATATTCTAATGTCAAGATAGTACAATAAACTCATCATAGAAACCAGGCTTAAAATTGTGTACGTCAGACGCAATAAAATTTAACAATTCAATGATTAAATCTACCACTTCCTGTCCATTTAATTAGAAAACTGACGAGAGAATGTGTTGGTATAATCATGCCATGCTCAGTTGCTCAGTTTCTCAGTTATTATCACTGCACAACTTTTACACAAAGTACTTTTAAATTGTATGACTAGCGGCTGCAATTTTACAATATGATTGTGCAAAACGTTCTCCGTGTAGAAGCCCCACTGTAACTATGAGATGAAGAACAGAATAATACCACTTTTCCATTGTTTTGGTTTGCTCAACAAGAAAAAGACGAAAAGACAAACGAAAAATAACAAAACACTACTAAGAAAACTTATGACTGGGCAACGCAAACATCACCAAAAACCGGGGGTGCTCCGGAAGCGTAAGCAGTTCCTGCTCCACGAGTAGGATCCGTCGTGTTATTCATTGCAATTCAAAAATTCGACGTCTCAAGGAGCAAAAAGAAATAAGAAGTGGTTTTGAAAGATCGGAAATCTTCTTAAAGATATAAAACTAGAGATATCATGATTTTTAACTCGTCATTTAATAGATAAATAACAAAACCATCAACCAGAAATACGTTAATATTCAAAGCTACAAAACATCTCCTTTTATTCATATAAGTCAAGATTTGATTTCATATTATGCTTGTAAGAGATACGAAAGATACAAAAGGGACATTCAAACTCAAAGTCGAAAATAAACTGACAACGACATGGCAAAAGAAGAAAGACCAAAAGACAAACAACAGTACACAAAACACAACATAGAAAACTAAAGACTGAGCAACACGAACCCAACCAAAAACTGGGGGTGATCTCAGGTGCTCCGGAAAGGTAAGCAAATCCTACTCCACATGTGGCACCCGTAGTGTTGCTTTTGTAAGTACAAACTCGGTGATATGTCTAATTCGGTAGGTAATATTCGGGGAAAAGAGACGGGATTGTGGTTCCGACAATTTTAAACATATCCGTCGTCATTTGTGAAAAGGATATTATATAACGGTCAACTAACTCGTGGTGGCGTCCGTAAAATTTACGAAGGGATGATTTCAGCTTCACCACTCTTTACTCTTGGTATAGCTTCCTTGTGAGCAGCAACTCTGTATCAAGGAAATCATGATAGGAAATGCAAGCCCTGGAATATCGCATCAACTGGGAGATATATACTCCGAATGCAGGCGCTGCTGGAATGTTGCTACATAGAAATGGACATTTCACAATTGGGAAGCTGAAATCATCTCTCTTGTCGTAAAGTTCTGCTTTCAACCGACCCACATTATCAATTTCTAGATGTTAGTCAAGATATTAGGCAGACTTAACTGTATCTACTGTATCCTTTATCTCAAGTTTGATGGGATAAATGCGTTCGACATAGTCACCACACTTTGAATTATTGAGTGTGAGCACATCACCTATATAGCGGAAAGTGAAGTTAAAGGATACTGCTAACTTCTTTTCTTTCGTCCTAAGAAACTCCTGCATAAAGTCAGCATCATATGAATAAAGGAACAAGTCAGCAAGAAATGGAACATAGTTGGTTCCCATGGGATTGATAATTGTTTGCTGAAAAACACCTCCAAACGTAACAAATGTGTTGTCAGTTTAGAAATCAAGCATCTTGATAATGACAGTTTCAGAGATTTTTTTTTTTTCAATCAAAGTAATTTTTTACAATAAACGATTTATCCCTTCTTAAGACAAGATACTTGTATTTAAGTTGGCCAGAAAATATTTTACATTGTTTTGTATTATTTAGGACCATTTTCTTGTTTTAGTTTTGTGGAAAATATGGAAGGAATATCCATAAGAAAAATCTATACATGAACAAGTTGCACAGACAGTAGTTGTATTTTTGATATAATTGAAAATGTATATAATTCCTTCACATTTTACATTGTTGTGTATTATTTAGGAAATTATTCTAACGTTGTTCATAATATGAAAAACAGTTTAGCAGCTATCATTTTACTGAATTAGCATAATTGTCATTGTTTCTGTAAATGCTAGAATTTGACACATTTATGTAGGTATACAAACTAGACTGACGTAAAATGCCTGAAATAATTATCAGTTATATAAGTTATTATTGTATACGTGGGAAATAACTGTCTTTAGAGAAGAAATCATCTTGCAAATATATCTATAAAGAGATTCAGGGGATCCATTACAATGATGCAAAGGGAAATTAATAACGTAATAACATATAGATTCTACCACTGTATCGAGTGTGATACGATATTTATCCACTCGAGACAGTTACATTTTCAAATTTAAAACGCGAGGCTCGCCGAGCGTTTTAAATATTTAAAATTTAACTGTCGAGAGTGGATAAATATCGTATTGTACAAGATTTGGTGGTGGAATCTGTTTCTCTAATGATTTTAAACGATATGCAGACAAATTCAATCCTTCCTTTCAAATGATCTGAAAAAAAGATGTGTTCTTTCTATCTGACGTCATCAGGCATGGTCGCCTTTTTTCATGACGTCACAATAGGAAATTCAAAGGAAAGCAAGAAAATTTGACGTTGTTATAATTGTTGCCTTTATTTGGACAACAATAGTTTTTGAATAAAATCAATGAATAATACCTTTGGCTTTGCTAGTATTTTCTTACAAAATAATAACTAAACTATCTTCAGGGAATAGAAACTATATTATTATTAGATCATTACAATAAGTAAAAGTACGTTACGTTCACACAAAGGCATTATCGCGTTATTTAACGTTCACAACACTACCCTCCCTCAAAATAGAATTTCGTCTCGAAATTTAAATGATTAATTGCGAAATATTAAATCATTACATTCAATAAAAATATCTTAACAAGCACCTGCTGTCTCAATAGAATATTAAAATAAAGAAAATTTGTTATGGTCAATTTGCACTGCTTGCACGTACTGGACACGAATAATCTTATTGATCACGTATATCAAAAATCACAGTTAAATTGTATAAATCGAATATGACAAAGATACGAATAAATATTGTCAAAATTGTATTTTTATGTCAATAAAATGTTTAAAATTTAATGTCTTCATTATTGGTATGGATTTATGGTTCTTCTCTTTCGGTACTTTTCTTCTGTGTACTTTTCCAGTCTTTTCTTTCTTTTTCTCCAATCTTTCATGATGTCCTTCCTTCCTGTGTCCTCTTCTGGTCTTTTCTTCTTTTTTCCCGAATCTTTCATGATGTCCTTTCTTCTTGTGTCCTCTTCTGGTCTTTTCTTCTTTTTTCTCCAATCCTTCAGGATGTCCTTTCTTCTATGTTCTGTATTTTCCAGTATTCCTTTCAACTTTTGGTCAAGTTCTGTTTTAGGTGCTACAATTTCATCCTTGTCTATCAGCAATAATTTTTTGATTTCGGTCTTTGTACCTCATTGATATTCACAAAATTGTGTGAGCTTCTTACGTACATGTACCGATCTTCCAGTATTTCCGGTATCTTCTGAATATTGGCCTTATTCATTGGATAACCATGATTTACTCCTTCACTGATAATCTTCTGTACTATTTCCGAACTATGGGTTCATAGCTCAGGAATATTGATTTCTCCCTTATGTTCATAGGGTCAGGCAAGATATCTAATTCTCCTTCACCAATTTCTCCCTCTCCAGCAATGACTATCCCTGCATTGACTGGTATTGTATTGACCTTTCTTCAAATACAATTTTTCCCTTACAAGTGTCACCCCAACTCCAGTGCCAATAACTGACTCGATTTTAACCTCGTTATTGACCAAAGGAACAGTAATGGTAACTGCCCTAATCCGATCAATGCTAATATTTTCCTCTATTTCATTACTCGGTTTGGCACTACCACTTACTTCACATGGTGCACTATTCTGTACTTCCTTTGATTCCTTAAACAATAAATTTAAGCTCAGGTCCTGATTAAATATATCAAATTCATCATCTACATACATGTAGTTAATTGTCATTGTATCCTTAATTTCACTCGTGTTACCAATAATCAATTTATCAATTTTTACAGGGGCTGTTACTTGGCCAACAGTCTCAACCCTTGTTAGTTAAAAGGATTCTGTTGTGTTCCCTGTTGAGAATCATTTTCCTTGGTAAACCATCTGTTTTCTGTGCTACTTAGCATTTGTCTTGGTTTTTGACAGTCTTTTATGTAATGACCTTCTTCATTGCAGTTAAAACATTTAGTTGTTCTTGATTTGGTTCTGTTGTCTTTATTATACTGTTGGTTTTGTCTATGACTTTGGTTTACATCAGGTTTGTGATAGTTTGTCATCTCTTTCTTAATTTTCTCCCCTACTGACTGGGTGATGGACTGGGTGATGGAATCTTCCATCCCTCTTTCAAATTGAGTAAGTCTCTCCTCTCTGACATATCTCTTTCCACCAACTTATTTCTACATCGTCTTCAAACTCATCTGAATCAGTATCTTGTGTAGTAAACAGACGTATGTTCCTGTCCCTAGTCTCTCTTTCGTTCGTTTCATATAAGGTCACCTGGTGAATAGCCTCAGTCATAGTAGTAATCCTCTTCGTCAGTAATTCTATTGCAATGCTCTTGTCAGTTAGTCCTCTTAGCATTTACTTGACACTCAATGTACTGTGAGAGGCTGCATCGATAGTAGGAAAGGACTTTCTGACCAGCATTTCTACCCTGGATGCATACTCGTGAATGCTTACTCTGCCTTGTTTTCTTAATGTGTGCAGCTCCTGTCTACGCGTCTCGGGATATCCATGGTCACCAAATTGGTTTCAGGTGAAAGGTAGGATGAATAAACCATTGCCTCATCTTTAAGTGCTGTTACTAATTCAATATCTATTGATCTCTGCAATCAGCTCGAACTGCATAAAATAAGCATTCCAAGGATCCCTGTCGTTGTAAAATGGCACTCTGGTTCTTCTCCCATTATCTTGTCTAGAGTTTTCAAAATTCTGTAAGCCACTATGCTGTTGTGTGATCCGCTATACTGTTGCTTAGGTAACCAGTTTGGAACTGTTGAGTTGTTTGGATATTGCAACGTGGCTGGATCTCAGGCATTGTTGTACTAGTGTTAGAGTAGTTTGGACGTTGCTGGATCTCAGGCATTGTTGTATTAGTGTAGGAGTATGTTGGACGTTGCTGGGTCTCTGGCATTGTTGTATCTGTGTAGACATTCTGGTGTAATAATGCTGGTGGTTGCGGAACATTTGCATGACGATATTGACTACTGATTCCATTGTCAGGTTCAATCTGGGGGAAATGTTGAGCATTGTTCTTCATATGAAGGTTTTCATTTCTTAATGCCTCTTATTCTTGTCTCAAATTTATCATTTCCACATTCTCACATGATTTGCTTGTGTCATAGTCGCTATAGCACTATCACTCTTACTTTGAGTTGGGAAAAGAAATAAGTTTGTGCTTACTTCCCTTTGAATACTATCCCCTGGTAAATTTCAGGGTTAATCATGTAAATCACTGTCAATACGTACATAAATATTGGAATATATATAAAGCAAGCACGGTTTCATCCGTCTTGGCAACGATTTAGCAATATAAAGCATGTAAATAGAAGTAATTAAAGAAATTTAGGATTAATAACAAGCTAGAAAAACAAAGATGTTATTCGAATGCCATATGTTGGCGGAATTTCGTAACGCAAAATCGGCAACAGTCAAATTTGCCAGGAACGACGTTACGTTCACACAAAGCTTTTACCGCGTTATTTAACGTTCACAACAGACGTCATAACCGAATTTTGACCAACGAAGAACTGAGATCAAACGAACCACACGTTGATGAAATAAAAATAATCAAAAGGTCAGGAAAAGGATAAATCGTGTAAGAATTAGAAAAATTTGTATATACTTTTCATCTAATTAGCAAACTAAATGATCGGTGAATAGGTTGTTGCGTACCACAAATTTACGCAAAGTGACTTATACAGTTGTAAAGAATATATATGTAAAATAAATGGAGGTATGTTAAATATAAAATTGAGAATGGAAATGGGGAATGTGTCAAAGAGACAACAACCCGACCACAGAACAGACAACAACAGAAGGTCACCAATAGGTCTTCAATGCAGCGAGAAATTCCCGCACCCGGAGGCGTCCTTAAGCTGGCCCCTAAACAAATATATATACTAGTTCAGTGATAATGGACGTCATACTAAACTCCAAATTATACACAAGAAACTAAAAGTAAAAATAATACAAGACTAACAAAGGCCAGAGGCTTCTGACTTGGGACAGGCGCAAAAATGCGGCGGGGTTAAACATGTTTATGAGATCTCAACCTCCCCTATACCTCCAGCCAATGTAGAAAAGTAAACGCATAACAATACGCACATTAAAAGTCAGTTAAAGAGAAGTCCGAGTCCGATGTCAGAAGATGTAACAAAAGAAAATAAACAAAATGACAATAATACATAAATAACAACAGACTACTAGCAGTTAACTGACATGCCAGCTCCAGACCTCAATTAAACTGATTGAAAGATTATGTCTTCATCATATGAATATCAGGCACAATCCCTCCCGTTAGGGTTTAGTATCATACCATCATAAAATATATGAGAAGAGCATAACCCGTGTCATGCCAACAACTGGTTTTAAATAAATGTGTTTAGTTCCGATGCAAAGACCCTATAAGTGAATCAATATTAAAGCCAAAATATGCAATCTTTAATGACCTGACAACAGTATCGTAACTATATCCTTTCTTAATAAGTCTATTTAAAGGTTTTGTTAGCTTCTGAGGTGAATACTGACATTTTCGTGCTTTATAAAGAATATTACCATAAAAGATTGGATGTGAAATACCTGAACGTATAAGAAGTCTGCTATTTGCAAAAGTGATAAATAGAGGTTTAATGTCTTGTTTCATTTTGTTTTGGTTTGCTCCTTTGAATGTCCTTCTCTCCAGAAATTTATAATTGGCATGTGTGTTACTGTGATATAATATTATCATCAAAATACCACAGTATAAGACAGCTGATTGGATCCGTTGACTTTGTATAAAGAATGAAATTTGTATTAAGATGTTAAAACCCATTTAATTTGAGTAAAGAGGTTAAGATCCAAAACTACGAACCAATTTCAGTAAATTAATCTATATATTTATCAAAAAGGATATCCTTATTATATAAGATATTAAAATAATAATTTTCTGATGTGTGTTAAATTTACCACTGGGAAAATACAAACAATGTCAGGCAAATTTCTAAAAAATAAGTTCAAAAGGCTCATATGCGTATTCGAAAAGTAATGAATATCAACAATACGAGAACCAATAAGATTGAATGATTATAGATGTTAATTATCATCACGCATTTACCTTAAACCCACGATAGATCGAATTAAATCAAAAAGTGCTAATGCGACAGATTGAACGCTCAAATTTTCTACCAATAAATACTTGGTCACAACAATTTTGAAATTGTTTATATAGTGTTTTTTTCTGCGCAGGTTGGTAAACGAAGTAATAAATACCGATTCTTTAGAATGAAATAAGAAATTGCAGTGAGATGAGCACTTTTACTCGGCGTTGGTGACTATGAGATGAGAGACAGAATAATAGTGATTTTCCTTTTCAACACGTTGTCAACAATTGGCAATAAGAATAGACTCGATATTTTTACGATGTCTCATTCAGCAAATGTAAATAAAGAGTTGAACTTTTTTAAAGACATTATTCAATTTTACGATACACTAATCCATTTTGAATTCCATCCGTTCGTCCAACATCTTTGGTCCTTCAAACAATTTATTTCATTTTGTTTTAAGGTAGCACAAACAAAGACAATGCGTTTTTTCTTATTACTTTACATCATTTGTTAGTATCAATAGTATTTTTATTTTTTTCTCTAAAACCGTCGCGTCAATTTAAAACCAAATCTGCTCGGAAGAGCTTGCAATTATATGTGCATAGTTTAACATAAATGGTTAATGAACCATTTATGTCAAACTCATCAAAGATACCAGGCTTATAATTTTAGTACGCCAGACGCACATTTCGTCTGCATAAGACCCGTCAGTGGCGCTTGAATCAAACCAGTTTTGAGGCAAAATCAAAATATACAGTTTAAGGCCATTAAAACCGAAAATTCCGAAAATGTATGTGGAGTTTTAACAAAAATTGAGGTCAAATCATGTACATTTTATCAAATATGAAGAAAAGATCATTCATTTTAATAGTAATATCCAATATGGTTTTTGCTTCTCAACCAGACATATTGCTGATAACGAAACGTTACAAAATTGGTGTTATTTGCAACTATACTTAATTTGCAATACACAATAAAACACTTTTTGAAGAAAAATAGAAGAATTATGACAGTTGTTTTCCATTCGTTTGATGTGTTTGAGCTTTTGATTTTGCCTTTGATAAGGGACTTTCCGTTTTGAATTTTCCTTGGAGTTTCTTATTTTTGTTATTTTTGTTTTTTCTAATACTCAGATTGTCGAAGGTAAAGAGGCAGACAGATTTCAAGTAAGCACCATATTTTGTCTCTATAACAAAATCTAGTATCCATTGACGTTAACCCACATCTGCCTCCGTTCACATTTAATTTGGTTTGATATTATGTTTGTTATAAAAAAAATACACTACCTGTTTGGAACAAATTATGTTGCTTATTTAAATTAATTCGTATTAATAATATGATTATTGAAATTGTTAATATAACATATATAGCGTAAGTTTCAATATACATTCAACTTGATTTTTTTAAATATGATCAGTGAATTGGTATGTGTAAACCACAAATATCTGTAAATTGACTAACCGATTAATACGATATATTTATGTAAAGACATTTGTTTGTTATAATAATGATTTGGTTTGCTCTTTTACTGTGTGTCTTTCCAGTATTTCATAATTACATGTAACACAGGTGTGATGATTACAATCATGGTTGATGGGTTGTTGATGGTCATTCAAAACATTTGCAAGAGAAGGACTATCATACACTTGGTTTTATTTATGGAATTTGTGTATAAAGATATTAGGCCAAGGCATTACGAACAATACATTACACATGTCATTCCGGAGCACCTAAGATCACCTTCGATGTCTGATGGGGTTTTGTTGCCCAGTCATTAGTGTTTTGTAGATTATTGTTGGTCTTTTAATGGTTTTCCTTTTGTCATATTTTTCTGTGTCTCTTCGAGATACGTATTTTAATAGTCCCTTTGGGATCTTCTGCCACTTTGTTTATCAATGAAAAGATATTCTGATTATGTAAGATATCAAAATTATACATCAAGAGAATGAATCGATAAACATATATTTCTATGTTCGGTTCAATATTTTCTCTGACTTTTGCATTAAAGCTTTATGTTGGCATTTTGAATTGTAACTTTTAACTACTGGGAATATGCGAACAAAGTCAAAAACGTCTAAAAATCGTGTAGTACGCGCATATGCGTGTTGTAAGAGTCTTAAATAACTAGTGACATGCGTTCACGGTGTTACTTAGATTTGTACATACCAGTAAAGTCGATTGATTTTAGTTAAACCGATTTTGTCAAATTATGACATTTTTACTGAGTGAATTCGATTCTCTCAGTTTTTGATGGTAACCTTGATTTGAGCTGTTTAAATCTATTGGCGAAATTTGAACATCGGTATACTAGTGTCGCCTTAATTCATATCAACAATTTGAGAACCATTAAGATTTCACGATCATAACAGATATTCAATTTCATCACACATATACCATACACCACCCATATATTGAATTTAATTTCAAAGTGCTAACTCGACAGACTTAACTCGCACATGTGTTTATCAATAAAAGAAACACGAGAGATCACGACTATTCAGAAATTGAAAATTTGGTGAAGGAAAACATATAAAGATTAAAGAAATTCAAGTAACATGTTAAAAATATAACATTTCTAAGTTAAAGGACGGAAATCTTGTAAAGTATTCAAACTGAACGAATGTTAATCATGATTTGTAACTAAACAGTATATATATATGTCGTTTTTCATTTCCTTGTTCAAGTTAGTGGTCATCCTATTGGAAGCTGGACTGTGCAGGTTTTTTTTTATTGTATGCTTTCCTTTTATGGCATATGGTCTATATAGGAAATCGGAGGTATGCGCACGGAAAACAGGTTTAACTCCACCACAGTTTATAAATGTATAAAGTCAAGCTTGCTTGATGGTGCGTTGTTTTATAGTGTTTGTCTTTGATTGAACATCTGATTTTTTGGGGAGGATAAGTCCTGGTTTGGTGGTTTGTGTGGTCTATTGTTCCGTCCAAAATTTCAGCTAACTCTTGTTATCCTTTTATGTATTAAAAACTCCTAAAATCCTGAATCATGTTAAGTTTTATCGTGAATAACCTACGGATCATTGGGGTCAAGATGTGCAAGTACTATGAAAAATGACCAAAAGATCATTCAGGTTAAACTTGCAGTTTTTACCAAAAATGAACTAGGGACTTTTCAGGTAATGTTTGGTTTTAAATAGAGTAAAACACTTTTTGGTAAATTAAGAAAGGATTCTAATACTCAGCCGAACTCAACTTAAAGGAGGGGAGCGGGCAAGCAGACATTCATATCTTATTTAATTCTGTTGGAAAATGGCAGATTTGGTCAGCAAATAAAACACTTGTATATCTTTCGGTTATTGACGTAATAAAAGAAACGTTTATATCAAGCATTTCCAGATATACATATGCAGTTAAAAATAGTATTCATTGCTGTTTCATTGACGTAAACCCCACTTACCTTTTATTCATATCCAATATATGCTTTATTATGATTTTTGTGAACAATATCAAGACAATTACCAGTTTGCCACAAATTATTTCGCTATATTAACTAAATTATTATTGTTTATGTAATAATTTTTGACACATTTAAATATGACGTATTGTCTGTTTTTTTTTAAATATAAAATAAAATATAAAATCGCAGATGAAAGAAAACACGTCTAGTAATTATATTTGTAAATCGTGTATCTACTGAAATGGAAAAATGAAACCTTTACTGCTGTTGAAGTTTCAATAAACTATTCTTTCAATTAAAACATACAGATTGTGCGTTTGTAAACTACAAATATCTACAAATATGTAGTCAGCAACAGTCGGAATGGGAACGTTAAATCCAATACCTTGTGTAGAGAAAGTGTAAAGCTTTCAACAATGATTTGAAAATTCCAGAGATGGCCTGATGCAATGAAAAACCTCTATCCGTGTCCAATATATTAGTACTTTTTACTATTGGCGGTGCAAATTTCAAGCCATTCATTCCGGTATACCCACTTGGCAGAACCTACCTTTCATGTTACATTAATTGTTTATATTTTCTAGTCTTGAATATGCATGAATTAAAAGCCACTCGATGTTGAGCATGCATCTGAAACTGAATACCTTTTGTTGGGAAAAGTGTCATGCATTCTGTACGTAAAAGAATGTATGCCTAGTTCGTTGAGGAGGCCATAGGTGATTTACTGCTAGGCGATATTACACTTCTATTATACTGACCAAATTTTTCCAGCGGCACTCCAAATTTCTCGTTTTTCATCCAACCTCCTAAATGTTTTATTGTTTGGTTCTTCCTGATTTTGTATGAAATATTTGTCAAAGCATATTAAGCAGACGACAATCAATCATCTGAAGTCCAATTGTCTATTCTATGTTTGGGCTGTGGCCTTAGTAAATCAACTTGTGACTCTATTCAAAAGATTAAGACAAAGCAGCCAACAATATGGGGTGGTATGACGTAAATACTAGGAAGTTCTTACGAATGAAATACATTGATGTGGTTCATAAGTGTTTCTCGTTTCTCGTTTTTTTATATAGATTAGACCGTTGGTTTTCCCGTTTGCATGGTTTTACACTAGTATTTTTTGGGACCCTTTATAGCTTGCTGTTCGGTGTGAGCCAAGGCCCCGTGTTGAAACCGTACTTTGACCTATAATGGTTTACTTTTATAAATTTTGACTTGGATGGAGAGTTGTCTCATTGGCACTCATACCACATCTTCTTATATTTTATTACAAATTTATCTACATTCAGGTCCGTGCGCTCCACATAGAGTCATATAGTAAACACTCATGACATAACCATATCACAGCTTAAGGCCTTTTCTGAACATTGTTGGCTGTTTTGTCAGCCGGTACAAACACAAACCGCTTTGGGAGTACTTGAAGTATGTTTCTTATTTTAGAAATAGGCGTATCATGTACTCTTATTTTTTCAAAATTATTCTCAAAATGTGATATTCAAATATCCACAACATTCATACATTTATTTAAATAAGAATCAAGATAACTATTTATTCAACATGACGACTACTTTTGTATATGTAAGTGATGTCAAATGCACGAGGAAAGAAAATTTAATTGTATATATATGTTCCCTAAGAAATCGTTTTAAAAGTTTCAGAAAACATGAACAGTTGTAGACTAAAGTTAGGAACCTTATGAGTAATTGTGTGTAATTATCTTAAAGGTTTGATTTGTCCTTTAAGTGGTTTATTGTTGACGGCGACCTTTGGAAATGTTTGTCAAAGAGGTATGCATGACCAATTCATCCCTTGATTTGTTTCACTTGCGGGTCAAAATCCAAAAGTTGATAAAGCATAGTAGAATTTGAACATTTAAAAGTCTGAATTATATACAGAGAGAATTTTGAAACAATTTTTCATAAGTGTTTAAAAATGTTATTCGATGCAGTACTTTGCTGTCGAAAACAAATTTGATAAAATATTGCAAAATCTTAAAAGAGATGACTCAATTTTTCATACAAAATAAATGGACTAGGTATGAACAATTAACCGGGTTTATGTTTCTTCAAAACAGTTATCACAAACTCAAATTCTTGATTATCCTCTACCACCTGTGCAGTTTATACAGAAGTCCATAGTATTGAAGACCATCTTATATAGGAATTTGAAAGCACTAACCCTGATAGTCTTACGGGAAAATATGTTTATGTAACATGATTATGAACAGTGGTAGTGTGCAATTCGCACATACATTGTGCAGATTTTTCAGGATTAAAAAAAATTGTCACCATCATTTAAAAAAATTACATTGTTGCAAATAAATAAATAGACACAACATCAACAGCAAATAATAATAATAATAAACGAGGTATAGTTGCATAAAAACGGAAATACAACAGATTAAATTTTCGTCCTTTTTAACGCGTAACATTGGATCATATGTTTATTTTCAGTTTGTTGGTGGGTCTCTCTGAAATGTTCTATATGTCTCTTTTTCCTTGTCAGTACTTTTTCCTTCGTTCATGGGAATGTTAGACGAAATTTGAAACGGAGTCGCACTATTTCCTAGAGGTTCATCATTTCTAGAACGGCACACACATTTTTGTTTCAGCATGGTTCTGACTTCAACAAAACGTAGAAAATATATTATCGGGTTGAATATTGGTGGTATAATTAATGTAAAATTTCCTAAGTTTCCACTTTGCGATTTTCCTATTAAAGCCACGAGTACCCTTGGTACAATAGATATGGTCAATACCACGAGGATTAACCATAAAGTAAACAGGTTCAATTTATAACGTTTAATTCGTCTGCTTGTCTGTAAAAGTGCAATATCATTATTTATAAACGACACTTTTGTTATAAGTTGTTTTATTCTGATAGCTGTCTTTATATAAATAATAGTAATAGTTACTAAAAGTGAAATTAATGGAACTTCTTTAAAAACCATGTATGTATATGTGTATTTATTTCCCAAACATCCGGGCTGGAAACTGAACCCGCTTATCCCAATCAGGAAGATAGTATACAAAACACAGAAAACAAACACCAACGGTATAAACTTCTTTTGTGCTAAAACACCGCGGCGGATTTTGTTTGTCGTCGACGTTGCTAATAATCTTTCAACACAAATGAATAATGTTTGACAAAGTGAAAATAGTATTGAGCAATACACCACTGAAGACGTTATAAAGCATAAGTAGTCTATGTGTAATAGCGTTACTTCCAGCGCTGCGTTTGTTAATAATACAAATGTGAAAATCATAGTCAAAAAGTCTCCAATACTTAAACAAAGTGTTAGAAAGTGAAATCTACTTTTCTGCAGATTTTTCGATTTAAACAAAATAAACATGCAAACTATGTTGATCACTGCAGCACACAGACAAATCATCGCCGATCCTAACAAGATATTAAACTTTTGAACATTGTTTCTGTGCATAGCTGTACTACTTGTTGTGTTGTCCATGATTATAGTCTGTAGAAAATCCGGAAAATCGATTTTATCATTTCATTATGTTACCACGACAACGATTTGATGTTACAGTATCATATAACAATGTTTGAACATATACTAATCTCTTTTCATAACTCTTTTTATTGCAGATGTGGCAAAATATAACGTTTCATTCTAAAAGTGATATTTAAATTTACGTTTCAATATAAATAACCTGATAAAGGTCATCAGAATAACATGGGATATAATTAAAACACCAGACATCGGATATAAGACACGCTCGCTCAAATCAAAACAGATGAAAAGCATAAATTACAAATTTACTGATCAATCAAAATACAAAAAATACAAAAAAAGGTGGCCAATCAACATAATGCAATCTATGCCTTGCGGTAGGAAAAAAAATTAGTGTTTTGAATGATTTAATCATTTTATGAATAGTAAAAAAAGTATAAAAAAATTATCAAACTCCAAAGTAAATTTATAAAGGATATGGACTATAAAGACTGACAAAATCAAAGGTTATTAACCAACGGAACGAGTGAAAAACAACTGTCATATTCCTGACTTGGTACAGGCATTTTCCAAAGAAAATGGTGGTTTTAACCTGATTGTATAACGTCACAGTACCCAAATTGCACCGAGTACCCAAATTGCACCTATTTAGCAAAAATAGCAGCGAAAATCTCACAAGTTTTCTTAGGGACTAAACAATTTATGTTTTTTTATCATTTGACATTATGCACGTCTTTCAAATAGGTAAATATATTTAAATATTCACAGAACGTTCACAGTATATATCAACAGATGAAGTGTTTACTGGAAAAAGTAAAATCTACGAAAACGTCGCCATGCGACGTCCATAAAAAGTCATCTTTTAAAAATGAGCAAATACAATATGTTACAGGCATCCATTTCTTAAAAAATGAATAGTAAGCATGGACTATTGTCAAATTGTTCTAAATATTTGAAGAAATAATACAAAACATCAGTTATTAGATTTTTACGGACGTGAATTTAAGCATGGATGCAATTTGGGTACTCCTCATTACAGAATCATGGGTCGTTTGGAGGTCAGTTCAAACCCATTTTTCTATGATTCAATATGGATTAAAAATTAAATCGGTGGGACTATATAGTAAATAAGGATACATCTACAAAATAAACACAAAATGAAAACTTTTGTCTGGATCATAAAAAAACGTAGGTGAAAAAACTGTCAAAATAGGTGCAATTTGGGTACTGCCACGTTAGCTCCAAACCTCCCACTTGTATGACAGTTGTTTATAGTTCCAATATATTGACAAAATCAGGTGGGCAACCCAAACAGACATAAGTTTAAAGAAAATGACTGCATCAATGTTAAACCATTGCTTTGATGTTAGCCGTTTAGTTAACCATGGATTTTTTCAGAATTAATGCATTATATATAGGTCCCGGAAATGAAGTCATGAACTTATATTAAATTGTTCAATGTCTTGAAGTGTGGATAGACTTGTTTATTGAATTTTATGATTTTTTGTTCAGTTCACAAATGAAATTAGTTAAGAAACTTAAAAATTTGAAATTGCCGTCATTAGGAATACACCTTATCGCTATTTGTCCGCCATTACTTGACATCAATAAGGTTCCCGTAAAGTTTTGACGTCATAATAGAAAATATCTGACGCCACAATGGAAAAGTGATTGTTGTATGACGTCAATAGAGTCGATCCGGGTAATTTCGTACAGGCGGGTAATTACCGTACATATTACATTTCGCTTGTTTTTCTGATAAAATTGAGAAATAAAGTGTGTTTTAATATTTTTTACTGATGATAAGATATGTATAACCTTGTATGTTCACGTTTTTACGATTTTCTATCATAGAATATGTACATATTTGCCGTTTGTCGGAAAGTTTTGTTCGCGGGTGTTTCGAGAAGATGATCTCGTCCAAAAAGTCACCAGATTTGTGTAAATTTTAAGTTTGATTAATTTAATATAAGAACTTTCTATTGTAATCGAAATTTAGAAAACTGATGGAAACTGAATGCCAGAAATAGTTTTGAATTGACAGACACTTTTCCATGTAGTATAAGTGCAACAATTTCCAATAAAACGGACTGGAAGTGGGTGTACGGTATTACCCTACAGGATATTTTAAATACAAATGGACGGAGTGTAATATCGTACACGTCAGCTCTTAAATATGTTAATGACATAATAGTTATTGAACAACTGGTCATTATCGTGATATATGGACTGCCCACAGGACAGTGGTATTGATTAAGACAGTGATAATGACTGAGCCGTAGTTAATACCACTGTCCTATGGGCAGTCCATGTATCACGATAATGACCAGTTCTTCAATAACTATTATGTTTATTTTATTGAGGAACCATGTTTTCATAAATTCTCATAAATTCAAAATGTTCAAAGCAAACTCGAGCTATTGTACGATTTCTATAGCAAAGAGTGAAGACCAGTCATAGTAATGTACATATAGTAACATGTAGCTATAAGTCACTGCCATTCATTTTAAGTGCAATTTTTCAGTATACATGGTCTGGGACTATTATACTAAGTAGTATAATAGGACTATTATACTAAGAAGTATAATAGTTCCAGACATGGTATATGAATACTAAATAAAGTTTTCTATAATTTCATGATTTACGAAAACATATGGTAAACAATTCAACAACTTAAATATAAAATTGAAAACAGGAAACTGTTTAATTAAAGGGACATCTCTCTTAGCAGGGAAACCGCGCCCCAACGGTCATTAACAGAGAAACCACGCCCCACCGGTCATTAACATATAAAAAGTCCGTTAACGACCGGTTTTCTGGTCCGTTAACGTTTTGTTCTGTTAATGACCGATGGAATTTATTACTGAAGAATAAAGAATGCCATGTGGCCCCTTTTTATCCAATAAGAGAAGCTAATTCTTAACCGATATGAAATAATGTTCATTAACTGATATAAATTTTGACTTAGCTTTGCTTATATCAATGATTTTTCTGAAATAATCAAATTAATTGCAAAATAAAATAGACAGAAAAAAATACATAAAACAACATCAGTTCGATATGAGAAGAAAGAGGTCAAAATATATTAATTTTGATTCTATGAACCACCAGTCCGCTGCCAATTGATTAATAGAGATAGACGTTGACGTGTTTGCAGACTATTCCTCCTTAATTGCGAGGGTCCTCTGTGCCCCAGTGGTCTAAGTAGTAAGTCATCTCATATATCGCTAGCCAGTCAACACTAAGGTTGTGACTTCAAACCCCGCACATGCTTGGTAGGTTTGTTCGAATATTAGTTGACTAGGATTGTCAGTTTTCCTCCCGAACAATAAAACATAAAAAACTCTACCACAAAAAGTTGGCAAACAGCTATGAAAGATGTTAAATATATACGTTATTAAGAAAATGTTCAACGAAAAAGCTACTGGAACAATTGTAGATGATGCTTTAATTCAGGAAGACCAACCGACTTAGAATTAGTAAAAACTGCTGCAGCCTCTCAGCTTACAATGCTGGACTTGATTGTAAAGACCAGTTTGCTCAGAGTTAGAATTCTTTTCTGAATAGATTGGCATGTCTCTTCGAACTGAACTAGAACGATAAAAACCGGATGAAGGTATCTGTCTATATAATACAAATCAGTGTCTATATTCATATCAGTTATCAAACTTAAGCAGATAACCTAGCCGTATTTGGCACAACTTTTTGGAATTTTGGGTCATCAATGCTCTTCATCTTTAGGCCTGGCACCTTTGATAACTATTAGCTTGTCATAATGTTCTATTGTATTTTTTATTTGTGTGTCTCTCTGTCCTGTATGTTCTTCCATTTATTTGTATTGTAGTCCTGTCATGTAATGTTGTCATTTTAGTGTTATATTTAACACTGCCATTATACCCCTATTTTTGACATTTTTACCTATTGTGTCTGTTTGTTTTGTTCACGCATCGTTGTCAATATAATGGAATTTGATGCGACTGTCATACAAGGTTTAGCTAGCTATAAAACCAGGTTCAATCCACCATTTTCTACATAAGAAAATGCCTGTACCAAGTCAGGAATATGACAGTTGTTATCCATTCGTTTGATGTGTTTGTTTTTTTTTTTGTTTTTTTTTTTTTGATTTTGCCATTTGATTGGGGACTTTTCCTTTTTGAATTTTCCTCGGAGTTCAGTATTTTTGTGATTTCACTTTTGGCTAGTCACAAAACCAGGTTCAACCCACCATTTTTCTTAAAATGTCCTGTACCAAGTCAGGAAAATGGCTATTGTTATCTTATAGTGCGTTTCTGTGTGTGTTGAATTTTAGTGTTTCTGTTGTGTCTTTGTTCTCCTCTTATATTTGATGTGTTTCCCTCAGTTTCAGTTTGTAACCCGGATTTGTTTTTCTCAATCGATTTATGAATTTCGAACAGCAGTATACTACTGTTGCCTTTATTAAGTCATGCATATCACACATACCATCAAGTTCTCGTCCTGATGTCCATGTATTATTTGCAACTAAACGTTACTGTGTGTGTGTGTGTGTGTGTGTGTGTGTGTGTGTGTGTGTGTGTGTGTGTGTGTGTGTGTGTGTGTGTGTGTGTGTGTGTGTGTGTGTGTGTGTGTGTGTGTGTGTGTGTGTGTGTGTGTGTGTGTGTGTGTGTGTGTGTGTGTGTGTGTGTGTGTGTGTGTGTGTGTGTGTGTGTGTGTGTGTGTGTGTGTGTGTGTGTGTGTGTGTGTGTGTGTGTGTGTGTGTGTGTAACGTTACTGTCTGAAACACAAGTCCATCATAATCATATCTAAATTCGTACTAATAATTTATTGAAGCTTTAATACAAACACAAATCTTAGGACACTTGCTTTTTGGTCCTTCTTTTGCAATTTTGCATCTATACTCAATTTTGCCAATAAATAATCAATATAGCAGTTAATTGAGATATCATTTGACTACTAGTATTTATTATGTTGTATTCTGTGATAAAATATACTGCCAGAATCTACATCATGACATGAAGCTGTGATACTATGAATTTAAGTAAAGATTGAAAGACTTGAAGATGATCCTAGTTATAAATTTACTATTCCAAGTTATTTCCAAATAGCAATCCTATTTTGAATTTAATCAATGTACGGAATTACACATTAGGGTGTACGGAAATACACAACATCCGTACGATATTAGCCACAGTGACTTTTCTGTTCGATATGCTTATTCTCGGTATTTTACGTTGAATGGCAAGGAAAAAGTCAAACATTAATACTATCTACGATAGATCTAGTTACCGGTTTCCTTCTAAAATATTGTAGTATCAAACAGGGAACCAAATGACATTCATTTCTGACCAAAAGTGTACGGAATTACCCGGACCGACTCTAGTTCAAGAGCCGCAGATTCTCGGGTCAAACGGCGCAGATTTCTATATAGCGATAAGGTGTATTGAATCCCCTCCTTGAAGCCTGTAATGTGTTAATGATATCAACAACACCAACGAAACCTCTCCGCTACCAATGAATTAAAATTAAAATGTCTATGTTATGCGCATCAATATGACCCTTGTGTGCCTTCTTAATATTCGTATTTTTATATGAAGGTATTTGTGGTTAGTGAGTAACTTAAAACAAGATGTATTTCAGTACATTGGACACGTAGGTCTTTATATTTGTAAAAACGATTTTCGTATACTGAAAGTTGATAGCCGCGAGTTTTATACTATATGTACAGTAAACGTTGGGAGTAAATGTGTGTAGCTTCAAGGACGAGTCCCTGTTTTCCTGTTTTTTCTTCTTTTTCCTTTTTTTTTTTTAATGTAATTATTATTGATATTTTTGCAATGAACGCGGATGGTTTTTTTTTATTGTTTATTATCTGCTAATTCACGTACATGTATTTGAAAAAAAATTCCAGATAGTTTCATCTGTTAATTACAGACCTTTAAAATGCATATTCTCAAATTAGTATGAGTGTAATTTGAGATGTGGCTCGAGTGTTGTTGCGTCCTAAAAATTATCAACATTCAGGTATTTATTAAATTAGTTGAATATGTCTTATTTTGACAGTCAAAGGTAACTTTCTGGTACATAATCATTCAATGAAATATTTCAGTTTAGTATAATAATAGATCGTACCATTTGTTTGATTAAAATCCCTAACTTATAGTTTTCTAATTAATGGTCGTTTATGATACTCAGAGTGGTGGGCAGGAGGATTTTTTTGCGTTTTCATCTGTTGCTATGTAAGCTTTTTTTTCCCTTGGATTTGCTGTACGAAAATTTATTTTCACTTTTGTATACACACACAATTAATTCTTGTATTTTGTGTTGCACATTATTCATTTTCATCAGTGTTTTGGGTAATATTTTCTCATGTCCTTTCAGACTGGGATGTTCATTTTCAAAATCCTCCTGCACCCCCCCCTTTTCCCACCCCCTAAAATAAATTGGTTGTCCTTACATGTTAAGATGGTGATAATCCTCATATTTCGGTATTATTGCAAACCAGGGATCAATGCAAATATTCATGTAAATGTTAATCTGTAATATAATCATATTTCATATATTTAAAAATTTCTTTTATCCAGATTATATTCATTCAGGATGTTTTGAAAGAAAATGATTCTTTTCACGTCATAATCATGGAAGTCAACAATCATAAATTTCAGAATTAAAATTTCAATCAATGTAAATTGGTTTACATCTATAAATTGGGATAATACCCATTAATGAGGATCTCCCAAACATGATCAAGTACCATTTATTATTCCTTTAAAGCAGCAAAACAGCCTGAACTGGATAACGAGGGGAGGGCAGAGGGCCCGCTCCTTTTTACAGCTACAAATATGATTAATGCATAAACTTTTTACATGTCACTCTCTTAAACGTTGCCTTGTTTAAGGCCCCTTCCTTTTTTCAAAATCCTGGATCCGCATCTGACTTGAATTTAACACTAGATTAAATCGAATACAACTCTTTTCCTATAAAAAAGAAAAAAAAACTTGAACTGTATTTACTACTTAGTACTACTGCTAACAAACATTTGCATAATCCTACTTTAGTCCCACATGGGATTAAACATTTTAAATTGCTTCGATTTTATGTTTTTCATTACTTTTAATGAAAAAATTTATTATTCAAATAAAGACGATAGAAATATTTTATTTAGTATGAATAGAAGAATATATACGCTAATATCTGGAAAAAAAAACAAGAAAAAATATATCATATATATATATAATAAGATAGTGTTATATATTAATCCTGTTTTAGTGCCACCCTGCATGCTAAAACACTTAACTTTCCATAGGGGTGGGACTAAAACAGGATTAATATATAAGTGTCTTATATACTAAAACAGGAGTAATATAAAGTGTCTTGTTTACAAAAACACAATTAATATAATATAAAAGAATCTTACATACTAGTATATATATTAATCCTGTTTTAGTCCCACCCTGCATGTTAAAACACTAAATTTTCCATAGGGGTGGGACTAAAACAGGATTGATATATAAGTGTCTTATATACAAACACACGATTAATATATAAGTGTTTATTTATTGAATTTATAGCAAATTTATATAATATATACTATAATTATTTAACCAAAAACATAAGATTTTACCACATTATAAATACACTCTTAAAAGGGTTTCCTCCTACTATCCAACTTATTAAACATTAGTGGATATCAGATCAAGACCTATGGTATCCTTCTACAATCCTACCTATAAAACATAAGTGGGAATACAATCATGACCTATGGTATCCTCCTACTATCTCATATATTAAAGATAAGTGTATATCAATTCAAGACCTATAGCATCCTTCTACAATCCCCCCTATTAAACATAAGTGGGAATTAAATCAAAACCTATGGTATCCTTCTACAACCCCCCCCCCCCCCTAATTAAACATGAGTGGGAATTAAATCAAGACCTATAGTATCCTTCTACAATCCCCCCTATTAAACATAAGTGAGAATTAAATCAAGACCTATAGTATCCTTCTACAATCCCCCTTATTAAACATAAGTGGGAATTAAATCAAGACCTATGGTCTCCATCTACAATCCCCTATTAAACATAAGTGGGAATTAAATCAAGACCTATAGTATCCTTCTACAATCCCCCCTATTAAACATAAGTGGAATTAAATCAAGACCTATAGTATCCTTCTACAATCCCCCCTATTAAACATAAGTGGGAATTAAATCAAGACCTATGGTATCTATCTACAATCCCCCTATGAAACATAAGTGGGAATTAAATCAAGACCTATAGTATCCATCTACAATCCCCCCTATTAAATATAAGTGGGAATTAAATCAAGACCTATAGTATCCTTCTACAATCTCCCATATTAAACATAAGCGGGAATTAAATCAAGACATAAAGTATCCATATTAAACAGGTGAATATCAAATCAAGACCTATGGTATCCATCTACAATCCCCCTATTAAACATAAGTGAGAATTAAATCATGACCTATGGTATCCATCTACAATCCCACCTATTAAACATAAGCGGGAAACAAATTACCTATGGTATCATACAGTCCATCATATTAAGCATAAGCGGGAATAAAATCAGTCTATGGTATCCTTCTACAGTTCCACCTATTAAACATAAGTGGGAATCAAATCAAGACATAAAGTATCCATATTAAACAGGTGAATATCAAATCAAGACCTATGATATCCTTCTACAATCCAACCTATTAAACATAAGTAGGAATTTAAACAAGACCTATTGTATCCTCCTAAAGTCCCACCTATTAAACATTGATTGCTGTTAGATACCATAGCGTGGAAGATTCTCACTTTTCATGTAGGTGGGACAATAGAAGGATACCATAAAGCATGGTTGATTCCGTCTTATATGCAGTAGGTTGAAAGTTGAAGGATACCATAAATATACTTGTTCAAATTATTTTTGTTTTAGGAGAACCCCAACGGGGAAGATAATTCAAAAAGTCAAGGTCATTTGGTATTTTTTATTCCGGTTTACTTGACCTTGACTCAAAAACAAGTGAAAGCTCATGGTCAAAATTATTCGGTTTTTTTTCTTCTTTTTTCTTATTATAAAGGTAAATTATCAAGTTCATTTCCATTCATTTCTATGTGTTATTTTTGTTTTTGTTGTAAAAGATAAACGTCATTTTTTTAATATTTTTTTTTTTTCACCAAAAAAGGTCAAGGTCATTTCTTTAAATTTGTGTCTTTCGATGTCAAAAAAGGTACAATATTTCAGGTATTTTTTCAAATATCTTTGCGTACCCGCAAAACATTCCTAGCTCCTTTTTCATAATAGAATACCCCAAAAATAAAACCCTTTTAAGAGTGTGCGATTAATGTCATATATTGAAATATTTTTCTAGGATATAATTCCTGTAATAGTTATAAAATTATAATTATTTTATTTTAATTCAATAACAACACAGTTATATTTTCCCATATTGTTATATATTAATCCTGTTTTAGTCCCACCCTTATGGAAATATTGTTGTTTTAACATGGAAGGTGGGACTAAAACAGGATTAACATATATAACTGTATTTCATTCGATTTTGATGGAAAACGCCTATATATTAATCCTGTTTTAATCCCACATGGGAAAATTGTTATTTTAATATGAAAGGTGGGACTAAAACAGGATTAATATATAACAATTTTTAATTCGGGTGGATTTTTTTTCTAATCCTGGTTTAGTCCCACCAGGAGATTGCCGCGAGTTGAACTATTATTAAGGAAAAATGAATAAATGATAAGTGTATTTCGTGCATTTATTTTATTTTTCCCCGTTATGGATGAAGAACACAGATAAACCATGGTAACATTACCTGCATTACCTGCCCTGATGCAGACTCCACCAGATGTTATGGTACACATTTCATTCGTCATCTGATTCTAACCCTGATAGTCCTAGCTTGACCACCGACAAACTAATCGTTTACAATCAGGGAAATTTTATAGGCAATGATGTACACTTTTGGAATGGGAGAGATGTGTTCACTTGTTTTGCAAGCTACGATATTCCTTTTACAAGTGAAACTCCTGAAACGTTACTTCAAGTTGTAGCCGATGTTAAAGGTCTCTTCAGACAAAGAACCGGTCGGAATCATAAGCTTTCCCCGGGAAACATAATTCTTCTTTTATTTTATGGTTACAATCGTACCGGTCTTATCATAAGATAAGTTTAAGATAAGATAAGATAAGATAAGATAAGATAAGATATTTCATTGGTTTAAAATCTAAAATTATAGGATTGATACCAAATTTGACAATAAACATTCGCTATGCATAAGCATACAAACACATATCTGTCAATATTTATAAACCGTGTATATATAAATTTGTATATCCCCTCCATTATTAGAAAAAAGAAAATATTGTTACATGAAAAGAGAGGCGAAAGATACCAAAGTGATATATTTATATATGTATAATCTAATCTCCGCTGAGGATGTGGTACTTCAAAGTTATTTATTACTTAATAAAGCATTTTTAGAATTGTACATTTCACTAATGAATTTTACAATAATTCTAAATATATCATTCTTACCACGCTTATACAAAAAATTAAATCTTGCTTCATTAGTCATATTTAAAAAGAGGGAACTATTTCACTAATTTTAGAAAATAATTGTTCTCTAATTGTAATTAGTTTTGTACATTTTATAGTGAAATGTAATCATCTTCTACTTCTAAAAGACACAAGGGACAAATTCTTTCTTGTAAAGGAGTTTTAGTATGTCGACCTTGTTCAATTTTTTAAAGAACACTATTACTTATGAGAATTTTGGCAAAATGTCCTATTACTTTTTTGACATTAAATAGGTTTCCAATTTGTAATTTTCTTTAAGCTGTCTATATGTTCTGCGTTTATTACCGTTCAATGATTTATCATCACAAAAAATATTTTCTTTCCAATAATTCAGATATCTATCATTAAGTTTGGTATGAAGCGCATACAATTAACGCTTTTTTGAAAAAGTATCCTGATTTTCCAAAACATGTGAAAAGTTTAATGTAGCAAGTAACTGTTCAATCTTTCATGCAATCCCATTGGATAACTGCAGGTTTGAATTATAAACATCTTTAAGTAAACACTTATTACCAGATTTTATCACATGCAACCAGAAGCCAATAGACAGTTTGAAAACTTCTATAAAAACTGAATACATACCAAGTTCAGCTAGTACTTCTAAATTGACAGCTGTTCTATTTACTCCAATTAAAGTTTTTGCAAATTTAATCTGAATTTTAATGGTAGCCAATGACCAATATTTTGACTCTAGATTTGTAATATCTTAAATCATATAAAGAGACCAAACTTCACTACAATAAAGAAGTATAGGTCTAACACAAGTATCAAAAAGCTCAAGGTGAGGTAGTGCATTAATTTCTTCAGAAAATAATAGTTTTCTAATACAAAATATAGCTTTTAAGGCTTTTTTAAAAGGAGTCTCACCGTCTCAGTAAAACTACCAGAGGGTTTAAACACTATACCCAAATATTTATATTCTGTACAATGTTCCAAAACATTGTCATTAAAAAACAAAATTGTCTTTTGTAAGTTTTTTTACTAGATTTGTTAAATATCATAACTTTGGTTTTGTCCAGATTTACTGATAAAACCCAACTACTGCAATATAAACTTAACTTGTCAAGGCATTTTTGTAGGCATTAGCAGTTTCAGAAATCAGAACTTAATCATCAGCATATAACAGACATGAAATATCATTAGCATCAAACTTGGGTTGTTCACATGAGGAGTCAAAAATAGGGGGTAAATCATTAATATATAAAGAAAATAATGTGGGGCTTACGATACACCCTTGTTTTACCCCAACTGTGGAATAAAAAAAAGTCGGTGACACCTTCAGAGTTTTACATATTTCTCATTATACAACTATGTTGTAATTTGATAATTTATGCCAATAATATTATCAAATGCCTTCCTGAAATCTATAAAACAGTCATTTATTTTCTTTGATGATTTAAATGCTTTATCAATTATAGTTTTAAGGGTTAAAACGTGATCACTAGTTCGACTTCCCTTTCTGAATCCAATTTGCTCACGACAAATAATATGATTTTTTTCAAGATATTTTTCTAATCTGCTATATTGAACTTTTAGAAACAAAATTCCTAGGCAACTTGAAAGGGCTATACCTAGATAGGTAGATGGATCATTAAAACACCCACCCTTAAAAATGGGCTTAATAAAATTTTCTCTCCACAAAGGTGGATAAATACCAGACTTTAGAATAATATTAAATAATTTTACATAAACATCAATATTCATATTACAAGATATTTGCAACATTTCATTTGAAATACAATCTGAACCACTCGCTTTATTATTCTTTAAGGAATTAACTGCAATAACCACCTCATCAGTTGTAATATAACTGTTTAAAATCTCAGTGTTACAATTCTTAAAAGCAGTATAAGTTGTCTTATCATTAATTAGATATAGGAAGATGTGGTATGAGTGCCAAGTACATTTTTATCATAATTAATATTCATCAGTTTATTAAAATAGTCAAACCATTCTTTAGGTTGAATGCTAGAGCTAGGATCCTTGAAATCCCCCTTGAGCTTTTTAATAGTTCTCCAAAAATCATCTGAACAGCTATTATTTGAATCTGTAATTTGTTTAATCATTTTTTTTATTGTCTAAATTGTCTATATTATTTTCTTATGAGTTTTTTTAGTTTCTTTTTATGATATAATACCTTATATCTAAGACTATCATTCCAGGGCTCAGTACACAATTTTCTAGTGAGACATTTTACAGATCTATATTTTGATTCACATTCGTTATCATACTATTGTTTTTTTTTTTCTAATTTTCTACGCCTACTTCTCCTGACTATAACAGGAGTTTTATTAGTCTTACTTAAAAAGCAGCATTGTATAATATTGATGATATACTCGAGACTGTGTCATGAACACTTTGAGTTAAAGTGGAATCAAATGTATTATTTACGTCCAGTTTTTGGATTAAATTATCTAATTCAGAGTTAAAGGTTCTAAAGTTAAATTTCAACATATTAGACTTAAAAATGTCTTCTCTTTTATCAGTCCTTTTAACTCTTCTAAGAGTAGGCTTAACATAACCAAATGACTCCGTTACTTATTGAGATAGTATGGTTATTGAGATTCACAGAACAGTGATCAGAGATAGTTGGTTCATAATGACCAATACTGAAATTGACAATATTTCATTGAATTGGTAAAAATTCAGATGAGCATAAACAATGGTCATCAATAGACACACCATGTTAAGGATTCTCAGTTGAGATTCCATACATAAGTCAAGTATTAGTTTTCCATAGTTATTAGTTTTTTGGTGTACTTGAGTATTTCTAAATTTGCATACACTATCTGCAACATAATTAGTCGGGAAAAAGTTGTTCAAACTGTCATCTACTTCATTTGTTATGAAATCTAACTCTTTACAGTTTAATATGTACATTTAGATCTCCCAAAGGAATAACGTCGCCCGAAATACTATATTTTGCAATATCTGCTTCAAGTTTCTCAAAAATTTCTTTATCAAAATGTGTTCTTAATGTGTAAAATGAGTTGGAAGGAGAAACATATAGCAAGCATAAAATGACGTTAGTGTTTCGACTACCACAGATGAAACGCATACATGTATACCTATTTTAAGAAACATATTACCGTCTTATTTATTGGCCTACTTTGGATGATTGGCAGAACTTACAAGGAGGGTGGCTTAAACTCCCGTTTGCAGTAGGGCTATCGACGGAAAGTTTGTGGCCGATAACGGACCCACAGGAACAGTATTTCTCAGGACACAGACATTGTCACTGCATTCACACTCAAGTTGTAATATTGAACGGAGACAGGATATGTTATGTTGAGTGCGGATTTCTTTGGCATCAGCAATATATGTTGATGAGAAATATAGGACAAGACTGAGATGTTTTGGTAGGCGACACGCTATATCCGAACAGATATTCAGTATTGACACTTTACATAAGACAAAACCAAGAATATGCAAAGGAAGAGCAGAAAATTAAATAGACATATTACACACTATAGAGGAGAGGTTGAACACGCCATCGGAGAATTAAAAAAAACACAAAGTTATGGGGACTTTGTGGCAATTCACATCTGTTGTGACCATAAGTTTCTGCATTTCTGTGTCGTCGAAAAGACTTATTTACATGATTTAAAAAAATATCATTTCATTTTACTATGTATCTCAATTTGGTTTATTTACGTCACCTGTAATCGTAAGTCTTATTGTAATCCTAGGTATAGACCTAGTTTCCGCAAATGTCTATTTGTACTGATCAGAATTGAAGACTTTTATATTTACATTAAGTGCACATTATCACAAGGAGTATGTATTTTTTACAAGTCAAATCTCCTGCAGTACGATATTTATCCACTCTCGACAGTTGAGCCTCACGTATTAAAGCAGAAGAAGGTCCGGTAAGGGCTAAATTTGGCCTAAAATCTGAAGTACATCTGATTAAAGATTTTTGACATTTTTTAAACACTTAACTGCCTTCTTCAGTCAATTCAATTACATTGTAGTTTATGTATACTATTTGAACTGATATGGTCATTTAAGACGCTCAAATTCAAGCTAAAATACGAAAAATCTATCAAATATGCCATAAAACGTCACTTTTCAGATGGCTTTTGTCTTAAATGTAAACGGCCGCATTTTTTTTCCAGTCTCATACTTTATATATGTTATGTATTATCAAATACAACATATATCTAAATATTAAGACTGAACACAAGTGCGGCCACTTCCATTTTAGACAAAAAACGTCTAAAAATTAGCATAGCTGCTAAAATAGGGAAGATTTTAATAATTTTGCATGAATTAATGATGCTAGTACCTGATTCATGTGCATTGTTTTGTGAAAATACAGTTCATATTTATGTGCCAAGTGTATTCATCTTTCCAAAAAATAACTAAAAGTTAAGGATTTAACGAATTTAAATCATTGCTATGTTTTGGGGCCAAAAAGGGGTCTTACCGTGCGTACTCCTTTGAAAATTTAACTGTCTCGAGTGGAGAATTATCATATCACACTCATTGCAGTGGTAGAATCTATAATGTGCGAACCCTGAAATACCATTTTCATTGTATCTGTTGTGAATGATAAATAAACAGACGACAAATTCATGATTTTTGAATAAAATAAGAAATAATCTATAATATGTACTGTTTTTTATAAATTCTTGATATAGGAGATGCGGACGGGTTTTCATAGCGCCTACAGCCATCTTTGGTGTAAAATTGATACACAAATAGATAAATATTAAGAATAGTTCACGAACAGAGCGTGTAAGAGATTTAAAAGAAGCAGTTAAGTTTCATTTGCAGAAAAATGTACCGTTTAACATAATTATCAATGGTGTATAACTTAAAACAGGTTTTGTCATTCAGCTTGCTGATATTGATTTAAATTCCACCATGCTGTTTTCGTTATGCGATTCATGTTTACTGTCGAATAATGATACTAGACTTTCATTTTCACTGTAGGGGCGATTCATTTCTATTGTATATGCGATGCATTTTCACAGAAGGAAATTAATTAATTTTTATCATATAAAGTCTTAATTCAGCCGACTTTCTAACAAAAAAGTCGGAAGGATTGAGTATATAGTCATGCATACTTTGTAAGTGAAAGTCTGAGGTAATATATCAATAAATTCCGTAAAAATAGCATTTATTGCTAATAAAGTCAATTCTATTTTCTCTAATAATTTGTCAAGATCTATATGTAGGATAAAATTTATCCTTTCCTATGAAACGCCATCATTGAATACATATATCTTGGACAGTTAAGCCAATCCACGTCACCGAAAAAGCAAAGTTTTCGGTTTCGGTCTAAATCTACATCATATTAGAACTATTTTCCTAATGCTTGTAGTTTAAAGGTGTGGTTGGCTTGCTTGCTCTGTTTGTATAAATGTTTGCTTAAGCATTGTAATTAAGATTGAACAAACATTTATACAAACAAAGCAAGCAAGCCAACCAAACCTTTAAACTACAAGCATTAGGAAAATGGCTCTAATGGATGCATCTTAGATAACAAAGAGCGTTCACAAAACATGAACACCCTGCGACTATATAAATAGACAGGTCTGTGAATGACTTTTAAACATCGCGAAACAAATACTCTGCGTAACTCAAACTTCATTAAACTACAAATAAAGCATAGTTGGTTGGCTCTTACACTAAATGCGACCGTGTATTTTGTGATTTGTTATTGTTTAAAATATATAATGCGAATGAGAAACCCTTTGTTTTATTTTATTTGTAGACATTTACTTGAAAAAAAGACCTTAGAATTTCGGCACTGTACGATTCATTCTCTTTGTAGTTTGTTTGCTTTCTTTAGTACCGTTCGTTGTAAAATCAGGCGCTCCCGATGAGTGGGCTTCGCTTGCTCCAGTAAGTTCTGTTTCACGTCAAACAAATACAAAATTCAGATTGTTTTAATCTTCAATATGAAATGTTAGAAATGTCAAATAGTTTTAGTAATTGTAAATGCTTGCTTTCAAAAAATAAAAGATAGGTATTTCAATAGAAACAGCTAATTATGTTCTCGATGTTTTACTAGTAACGAACGGTACAGAACTATGACGAAAACACGCAACGAACATACAGAAAAAAAAACAATCGACGAACGGTACACAACGCACAACGTCCGGAATCAGCCATACGTTGGTTATACCCGTGTATATTCAAGTCAGCATCTACGACTAGCTTGCATTTCAAATTGTAAATATCATCAATATTAAAGTCATTAAAAGACTATGATTAAGATTGCAACACAATGTTGATTGCTGTATCCATATTTTTGACAATTTTACCTGTTATGTCTGTTTGTTTTGTTCACACATCGTTGTCAATATAATGGAATTTTATGCGACTGTCATACAAGTGAGAGATTTAGCTAGCTATAAAACCAGGTTTAATCCACCATTTTCTACATAAAAAAATGATGGCACAAAGTCAGGAATATGACAGTTGTTATCCGTTCGTTTGATGTGTTTGAGCTTTGGATATTGCCATTTGTTTAGGGACTTCCCGTTTAGAATTTTCCTCGGAGTTCGGTATTTTTGTTATTTTACTTTTCAGTTTTTGCATGTCGAATTATCATATAAAACAACAATGAAAATTCATCGCACCTCCAAAAATTCCACATCAGAAATGATCGCACACATCGCATTTATAGTTAAAATGAATCGCATTCAGTAATCAATATTATGGATTCCGCTGCTTTAATTACACTTTTTTGGACTTTAATCCTGTTATTATACATTAAAAGTTATATTCTAATGAAATTGTGTTAAAACATACATTCAAATCAATTATTTTGTATTTTCAAAAAGTAAACAAACGCAGTTTTCTATCATCATTTATTCTACGATAGTAATACTCGCGTACGACAGTGAAAATGAACTAACTGGATTCGCACTTTATATACACTGAAACTAATTAAGATATCTGATAAATCAATCACATAAGATATCTAGTATACATAAAAAGTTATTGTTGAAAATATATCTTTATGAAGAATATCTTATAAACTATATAATATATCTCAAGAAGAATACAATATATCTGATATCTTATATACTTCCTAAGATATCTTATTAATTTTATAAGATATCTTGAAATTAAAGGAATATAAAAATGACTTGCCATAAGCTTAATGTCAGGCTTTAAAGCAGTAGGACAGAGAAGACCAAACCAACCAAGAATGATCTTGATATTAAAAGTTTATGTTCCTGTAGTCAGAAATTGATTCTTGTGTATTTTCTGTTAAAGTTATATATTACAGTTGGTTCAAATTGGGCTTCAAATTGAAAACTGGTCGCCATGATATAGCCAATAGTGCTGAAAGTGGTGTTTAACATAACCAATCAATCAACCCAGATCCCTTAAACTACACAGAATGATTGCACATATATTGAAGTTGTGCACCCGTTATAATTTAATAGTTTGTTGTTTCTCCAATTTTTCCAGACTTGGGAATGAAGATTTCGGTCATAAAATTTACTCAGTACTCGGAGTACAAAATTAGTGTTCAAATACCAAATGCAGTATTTTGATAAATTCACTTTTGAGTCCGAGTACGATAATCGTAATCAAAAATTTTTATAACTGTAAGGCCTAGTCTTGCTGATAATTTTTGCCATTTAAAGTTTATATCTATTAGTTTTCAAGATAATAGCAAAATACTGCAAAATTTGCTAAAAAAAAAATACAATACTTCGGCAATAATTCCAAAATAGGTTTTCTGATTTTTCTTAAAATTTTCGGGTAGGTAGACCTTGACCTGCTACTTATTTTAAACGATGTCAGTTTTGCTCAAACATTTTCATTTTTAAATAAGAGCCAAAAACTGCAATTTTACCCTATGTTCTATTTTCCCAACGACGACAAAGTGTGTTGACAAATCGAAATATTGGATACCATTTCTAAACTGACATGTCCAGAATATATGCACAAAGTTTGGGTCAAATCCGTTCAGTATTTTCAGAGAGAAAAGATTTTTCTAAAGTATACGACGACGGACGCCAAGTGATGATATTAGCTCATATGAAGTTTTTGGTCCATGTGAGCTAAAAGGGTTAAAAACCTTTACTGAGCACCAAAGTTTGCAGTTTCAAAGCCGAAGTTCAGCTACAATATCTATTGGAGGAGTTCAATCTGCATACAAACTTTTAAACTTATTATTCAAACCCGTTCAAATTCTATTTTTTCTGTCGCGACTTCGTCGCTCTTCTCGATTTAAACAAATCTACAAAATTCTTGGTGCAAAATTATCTGAACATAAATCATCTAATTAAGTTTTCAAATTTTCACTCACTTCCCGAAGATTGGTGTCATGTCTGCAAACGATTCTTGATTGGCATATCTTTGGTATTAATTCCAGTGTCTCACAGAAAAGATTGGACAAAATAAAAATAACCGGCAAAGCTGACGACTTTACTCAATTATTTTTGTCCATTTAGATTTCAGTCTCTCGATTTCATCATCTAAAGTTTCAGACGAATTGATTAAAACGATATCGGTGGACTCACATATTTGTGAGCTCGCATGTTCCTAGCCAAACCAGTCGATCCGTTTGGTGTAACTAATTGTTGCACCTCTTTCATAACGAAATTAATTATTAAAATAAATTACGAACTTGTTGATCGCATTTTAATTATGTATAAAACAAGAGTGCACACGCTGAAATGTCCCGCCTGCTTTACTGTCCATTGATTTTATGTTGAAAGTCTTAAAGATAAAGGTTTAACTAAAAGCATCACAGAAACTCAGGTCAGATAAATGCTTTCAGACAGACATATACACCTTACAATTTTTTTATACACAAAATATATTTGACTTATTGCTTATAATTGAAAAACAGACCAAAAATTAAAAAATAACATTGACCCATATATGAACCATGAAAATGAGGTCCAGGTCCGATTATACCTGCTAGACAGACATATACACATTACAATCATTCCATTCACCAAATATAGTTTTCCTATTGTTTATAGTACTTGAAAAACAGACCAAAACACAAAAACTTAACATTGACCAATGAACCATGAAAATGAGGTCAAGGTCAGATGATACCTACCAGACAGATATGTACACCTTACAATCATTCCAAACACCAAATATAGTTGACATGTTGCCTATAATACTTGAAAAACAGACCAAAACACAAAAACTTAACATTGACCAATGAACCATGAAAATGAGGTCAAGGTCAGACGAAACCTGCCAGACTGACATGTACCCATTACAGTCATTCCATACAGCACATACCGGTATAGTTGACCTGCTGCTTATAGTATTTGAGAAACGGACCTAATCACGTAACTTTAACATTAATCACTGATCCATGAAATGAGGTCGAGGTCAGGGGAACCCTGTCTGACGGACATGTAGACGTTGCAATGAACCCATATACCAAATATGGTTATCCTATTACTCATAATAAGTGAGAAATTCACATGACAAAAACGCATTTTTTTTCAAGCAGTCGTTGAACCATGAAAATGAGGTCAAGGACATTGGACATATGACAGAGGCAAACTTCGTAACAGAAGGTATCTGCATGCAAGAAATGAAGCATCCAGGTCTTCTACCTTCTGAAATATAAAGCTCTATACAAATAGTTTACGCCGCCGCCGCCACCGGATAATAATACCTGTCTCGCATACTGCGACTTTCGTCGCAGGCGAGACAAAAACTTGTAGATGCAATAAATATCTAGATTTTGACATGTTATAACGAAATATAAGAAATCTTAAGATAGTAAGTACATTTACACATCGAGTATCATTCTTTGTTGCTCGTAAAGTCTCTTTGATAATTGTTTCATTAGTGGCTGAAATTTTCCTTGAAACTTGAGACTATAATCACGAAAAAATGGATCAAAAGCTTTCTGATGTCGTGCATAAATTCTAACGAAAAATTGTCTCCGAAAGAAAGGTAAATATTTAATCAACAATAGACGCCCTCATGGTTTAATTAATACAAATCCAGAATCGAACACAGAATCAAGCGTCTCATCGATTGGGTCTCAGATTTGGCCACATCTCTTGATTGTGCTTTTGATATATCTCCCTTTTGCAGCATACAGGAAGTCTATTAGAAGATTTCAACCTATTCTTCTCCCATTAGTTTACTGTTGTATTGTAAATAATGTCATTTTTTGTTCGCTTTGCTGTCTTTAGTTTTCCATGTTGTGTTTTGTGTACTGTAGTTTGTCTTTTAGTCTTTTTTTTTTTATTTTCGTAATGGCGTTGTCAGTTTATTTTCGACTTATAGGAGTTTGATTGTCCCTTTAGTATCTTTCGCCTCTCTTTTATTCCAGGGATCAACAAACTGAATAAAATACTTTGGATGCTGGGTTGAAAAGAAATTATCCATGACTATGTAATTTATCGCTTTCTGTCAGCCATAATAGTTTTTCGTTTATAGTTTTTTTAAAGCCCAAATCAAGCCGTTGGTTATCTATTCATATTTTGTCATTCCGGCGAATTTTGAAGGCCGTGTGGTGATGATGTCTTCTTCTGTGGATTGCTGTCTCATTGGCAATCATACCACATCTCCTTATTTTTATATATGTGTTTTATTTGTCTTGTCTGCTGTTGAAGGCTTTACATCAGTTTTGGTAAACTTTTATTGTCTGGTGTCTGTCTCGATGTTCCGCCTTGATTCTCTTATTCTATTAATAAGTATAAATAAAGATGTTGGGTAACGAAAAAATAATCTCAAATCTTATTCAAAATTCCAAGGACGTTTCTAGCCTAAAGAAAACATTTGAATGGTTCGGAATGATCATACTTTGTTTGCATGACCCATGATGGGTAACATGTTGATTGATTTACCAAAAGAATATTAGTCTACAAGACGCGCTATATGGAAGTGCAAAATCTTAAACGAACACACCGACTAATTTTTAAAAAAAAGTGTAGAATGGTGGGTTGTGATCATTTATATTTGCATGAAAATGTGCCCTTACGAATTAATCTTGGTCAACTTTTTAAAGCATCAATTACGTTATTTAGTCGAAAGAATGGAATGATTTATGGTCATGTAACCTGATAAAATTGGATTCACATGAACAATGACTGAATCAGAGGCAACTGTCCATCGTCTAGTAATGTCTGTTTTTCCCTTCCAAGAGTGAGCATACACATGCAATGGACAGCTGGAGATGAGCCTTATGAAAAACAAAAGATTGAGGACAGTATTGTAAAGCAAAGGGAAGAAAAAGCAAAAAATATCACAAAATCTAAATGTGTTTTGATGTTATGGGAATTTGGTATTGATATAAGATCCTTGATTGACTATGTTTAATTCATAAAGAACTTGTCTAAACTACTGTTTAATTGATAAACAACTTGTCTTGACTTCTGTTTAATTCATAAACAGCTTGTCTAGACTTCTGTTCAATTCATAAACAGCTTGTCTAGACTTCTGTTTAATTCATAAACAACGGACATATCGATAGATTTTTTGTCGGTTGCTGTTTCATTGAAGAATACAATCTCCTTTTATTCAAATTTAAAATAGCATGAGGTACCTTGTACTAGTATTTCATGCTTTTTATTATTTATTTCGAAGGACTGGAAAGGTTGAGAATTCGATTAGCCTCTCGAATTCCAGAGGATCTTGCTCCATGTGTGTACGAAAACCATTTTGAGTGAGTTGCTTCTCCAGCGAAACACACAATGGGTTTATCTGCTACAAACAATGGTTCAGCAATATCTGAAATACATGATTTATGTGAATCGACTGCGAAATAACTATATGCTCCGAGAAAAGAGGGGTCCCTGCTCCAGGAAGACGTTTGGGTTAATGTAGGCTCCGGAATTTCTTTATTTTTCCAGAACTTTCGTAAGATTTCTGTACAAGTACGTGCAACTTCATTCATAGAAAGTGTTTCCATATGTTTTGAAGCTTTACCATGTATCCAAGCTAATAGTACATTTTCACATGTCGGTATTGTGCTGAATTTGAATATTGATTTATACCATGAAGTACTATCATCATCTGAGCTGTCCCATGCAAGTAAAATACCACTATCTTCTTTCCGCCAAAATGGAATTTCGTAATAAAGGAATATTTTTCCTACGCTGCCAAATCCCATTCTTTCTATTGCCTTAATTTTCTTATCTGGCAAAGATGGATGGAAGATATTATCATGATTTTGCTTCAAATGTCCTAGAGAACAGGTGACAATCACGTGATCTGCTATATATTCTTCAATGGTTTTGTCTTGTGATTCACAGATGACTTTTACTGTGGATTGTTCGCTTTTCCATTGAATGCTTACAACATTCCTATTAAATTTTACGTTGCTATCTGTAAGATCGTCTTGTAAAGCCTTTAACAAAAGAGAGTATCCATGTGACAGAATAACGTCATCATCATCGTCATATTCACCTCCCATCTCATAACATTTTGCTGAAGCTAATTTCAAATCATCCCCTACATATACACCTAAATATCCGCTCATTAATTTACAAAACATCTGCATCTGTGTTTTCTTCTCTTCGTTCATCTTTCTTTTTTCTATTTCCTCTGTAAAACGTTTTTCTATGTAGTCTTGACAATTTAAATCCTTTTTATAACTGATACCGTCTTCTAGCTCGTCTTCGATTTTTTCAATTATTTTCCAAGCCTTTTTTACAGTGATCTTGTCAATTTCGGTACCCCTTTCAGTTAACGTCATTTCTTTCTCGCTAAATAAGAAAGAAATAAGGAAATGAAATAAAATCAATGGTACTATAAACAAGGGCTCCTAAGAGCCCGATTCGCTCACGTGGATTTTTTTTGTATATTAAAGTGTGTTTATACATGCATGTAAAACATTGTATCTATCATAGTAACTGCAAAAAATAAAATAATACGTCCCGTAAACAGGCGTATAAAAAAAGATAAAAATTATCTTTCAAGGGCAATAACTCCTATAAGAAATCAATTGACATTTTAGGTCAAGTTGATTTGTTACTTTGTTCAACATTTTTGCTGTTTGAAATATCTTTCTATCTATCACAGTTTCTCGGCGAAAAACTAAAAAGATTGGTAAAAATTATCTTTCAATGGCAATAACTCCAATAAGAGATCAATTGACAATTTCGGTCATTTGACTTATTTGTAGGTTTTACTTTGCTGAACAGTTTTGCTGTCTGAAGTTTCTGTTTATCTATTATATCTTCTGAAAAAAAACTTAAAAACTGAATAATAATAAATTGCTCCGCTGAGCGCAGCTGGATACGACCGCTGAGTTCCAACCCTGAACAGTTGGGGCAAAAATGGACACAAAAGAGGGACGAAAGATACCAGAGGGACAGTCAAACTCATAGATTGAAAATAAACTGACAACGCCATGGCTAAAAATAAAAAGACAAACAGACAAATAATAGTACAGAAGACACAACATAGAAAACTAAAGACTAAGCAACACGAACCCCACCAAAAACGTGGGGTGATCTCAAGTGCTCCGGAAGGGTAAGCAGATCCTGCTCCACATGTGGCACCCGTCGTGTTGCTTATGTTATTACAAATCCGGTTAATAGTCTAATTCGGTAGGTCACATTCGTGAAAATATTCGCGCTTGATACAGTGAAAATGAAAGGATATGGAGTAAATGAACATGGGACAAAATCGCACCCAATACATAGAAAACATAGAAAATTATCAATGAACAGGGCTTTTATTCCTGTTCTTCATCTTGACAGTTGATGTAGGGTCTTCAACAATGAACGAATCATTCATACCCTACAACAAGGTCAAGACGACCCTAGCGTCGACTTAAGGTCTGAATTTGGATTGTAATTGAATATTTGACACATAATAGGTTTCTGACACAGAATAACTGTAGTCAAAGAACTTAGAATTGGTCATATGATTTGAATTTATATTCAATTTTTGCATTTGTGCAATACACTATGCTGTTGCGAATTGACCCGCCCCCAAAAAAAAAAAAATTTACCCTTTTTTGCTTTTGTTACACTATGCTGTTGCGTATTGACCCTCCCAAAAAAATAAAAATTCTTTACCCCTCCCCCGCCTTTTTGCAAAAAAAAAATATTTGAAGAAATTTTCTTTTAATTTCTGAAATCTGAAATGAGAAAAATTCCCCCCACAATTTCCCCACCCCTAATTTTTTTCACCTCCCCCCTTTCCCTTTTTCTAAAAAAAAATTCTTTCCCTGAAGATATGGTCATAATCCCAATTCAAATTTCTAATGGAGTTTGCAACCATAATTACCCATTTAAATACATCATATTGCTTTATACATAATTTACAAGCAGTGTAAGGGAGGTAATCTGATCATACTCAACATTTTACTTTAAATGTGTTTGGATTACCTCCTTTACACTGCCTTTAAATTGTCTTAATTGTCCATTAACCAGGAAACCCTTGTTTTTCCCCCTTTTTTGCCTCTATTTCCTAAATGGTTTGAGCCATAACCCCCTAAAGTCAATCCTAACCACCCCTTTGTGGTATTGAAACTTGTGGTATAATTTCAGAGAGATTCATACACTTAAATACACGTTATTGTCTGGAAACTACAAAAATGCTTATTTGGGCCCTTTTTACCCCTAATTCCTAAACTGTTGGGACCATAACCCCCAAAATCAATCCCGACCTTCCTTTTGTGGTTATAAACCTTGTGTTTAAATTTCATAGATTTCTATTTACTTATACTAAAGTTATTGTCCGAAACCAACTGCCTTCGGACGACGACGACGTGATACCAATATACGACCGCAAAAATTTTTTGTGGTCGTATAAAAACTGTTTTACAAGGAATCAATTGACGAATTTCGCTCTTAAACTTGCTGGTAGATCTTATTTTGATGAACATTTTTCCTGTTAAAATATTATCTGTATCACTAACAGTTTTCAAGAACACAACAAAAAACTGAAAAATTTCATAAAAAATATTATTTCAGGGCCAATAACTCCCACAAGGGATGAATTGATGAAATTCGCTCTTCAACTTGTTGGTAGATCTTGTTTTGCTGAACTTTTTTCCTGTTTAAAATTTATCTTTATCTATAACAGTTTTCAAGAAAACAACAAAACACTGATAAATTTCATAACAAATATAACTTCAGGGCAATAACTCTAATTTGGGTTGTCCGATTTCCTCACTTTTAAATCTTGACCTGCTGATCATTTTTACCCCATGTCAGTTTTGCTCCAACTGTTTTATTTTTGAGATATAAGCCAAAAACTGCATTTTAGCCCTATGTTCTTCTTTTAGCCATAGCGGCCATGATTGTTGACTGACAGGAATAAAAAATACAAACTATATACAAGATACAATAAGGATCATTCACCCCAAATTTGGTTGAAATTGGTTCAATAGTTTCAGAGGAGAAAATCTTAGAAAAAGTTTACGACGACGATGGACGATGACGACGACGTCAAGTGATGACAATAGCTCACATTGCCGTTTGGGCCAGGTGAGGGGAAAATATTTGTTTTTCTAAATAATCAACAAGTAAACAAAATATATAAGTAACGAATTATCGAACCAAATTAAAAAGCTTGTATATATATATGTAGGATTCTGAACCGCGATGGTACTCCGAACCTCGATGGTCACACTGATGTGCGATGGTTTAACGCTGAAGTGCGTTTTTGATCACGCCGAAGTGCGATGGTGGCATTGTGACGCTATTTTGTTCATAGCTTCGCTGAAGTGCGATGGTGGTTACGCTGAAGTGCAATGGAATACATAAATCATATTTTCAATGTTTTCCATGTTCACATGTCGATGTATAAATCAATTTGTTTGTTTGAATAAAATTGAGAATGGAACGGGGAATGTGTCAAAGAGACAACAACCCGACCAAAGAGCAGAAAACAGCCCAAGGCCACCAATGGGTCTTCAACACAGCGAGGAAATCCCGCACCCAGAGGCAGGCTTCAGCTGCCTAAACAAAAATGTGTACTAGTTCAGTTTAAATGGACGTCACACTTAACTCCGAAACATATAAATGAACCAAAATTTAAAAAACATACAAGACTAACAAAGGCAAGAGGCTCCTGACTTGGGACAGGCGCAAATATGTGGAGGGTTAAACATGTTTTGTGAGATCTCAACCCTCCCTCTATACCTCTAGCCAATGTAAAATAAACAAACACACAGCAATACGCACAGTAAAACTCAGTTTAAAAGAAGTCTGAGTACGATGTCAGAATAGGTAACAGAAGAAACTAATCAAAATGACAATGATACATAAATTTACAAAGGACTACTAGCAGTTACTGACATGCCAGCTCCAGACCTCAATTAGTAGCTTTTTGTTTATTCTTATGTAAAACATCTCGAGTTTATCCCGATTAATTTAAAACAGTCATTGAATATTCTAGTCCTCACTGTAACGTTGTAGTGTACATTATACTTTGTAAATAGCTTAGACAAACAAAAAAACAGTCGTTCATACAATCGTTCAGAAATTGACGCTACATACACATGTACAAAAGATATTTTTCTTTAAAAGCAGTACTAATTGCAATGACTGAAAAAAAATGTGGTAGTTATTTGAAAAGTAAATACTTCTTGTTTAGTCAGAACAAAACAAGCTCATCGAAAAAATGTATACGGCTGTTGTGAATAAGAACAAGAATAAGATAGATCGCCGATGTTTTTTACTGCAACTGGAGAATATATTGAATGGTTGGTATTTATATACTTACTTATAAAAAGAAGCTCTCACAATAATTGAACATCTGTAAATTTTAAACTAGCCATCATGCGTCTTATAGACCATCGCACATCAGCGAAAGGACCATCGCACTTCGCCGCAGACCATCGCACTTCAGCGTGATCATCGCATTTCAGCGTCCCCATCGCACCTCCGAGCCCTACATACATATATGTCTTTAAAATAGATTTGTATAGCTGGTAAATGTAAGATATCTCCGACAGAAATCATCTGGACTCTAAACTCATTTAATCGTACTTTCGGATAATATTTATCAATCTGACAGATCTATTTCAGCCTTTTCTATATATTGTAAAAGGGGTCATGTAAAACAGTCACATCGATGTCAACAAGAGTCTAAATATGTGGGGGGAAAACACGTTACAATCTACCTTCCCCCATTTGATAACCGAAATATTTGTCATGCAAGATTAATAACCCTACATATTTCAATTAAACAAACAGTGTAAACATTATTATAGAAAAACAAAGGATAAGGGATATCCATCAATGACACAAATTCAGTACATGCACAAAATCATTATATGTTTATATCGTATTTCTTTAAACTGGTAAATTCTAGTTGTACATGTACCTTCAGTGGGTCTTAGTTAGCCCTCGTTTGGGACCCTAACTAATGCGATTAGGGCTTGATGATGTTTCAAGTGATGATTTGTTGATTTTACTGCAATCTTATTCAGATTAATTGTTTATATTGTAGAGGATCTGCATTTTCATTCACTACTTGTCCGGATTCTTCGAATTTAGAATTTGCGAGGGTTCTAGTTCGAGAACGAATTTTGTAGAGTAGACATTTGTTGTTGTATTGCTATCTCTTAGACATTTGCCCATTATCTTTCACTGATATATTGTTTAAAAACTCAAACATTTCGTTGATTTTATAAACGCGTCATTCAGTACGCATTCGACATAATGGTGCAAAGGTATCCTTTACTTTGTTGGTATTAACCGGGTTTGTTTTTTTCTTTCATGAAATGACCAAGTGGTCTGCAACATCAGAGCCATATACCATTTAAGGAAACAAATTAATAACATAAATATCAAAATAAATTCATGTTTTTGAAAAATGGATAGGGATTAGGGAGTTGATAATGAAAAATAGTGTTTGCAGAAGGATATTTACAATGTACCTCGATGTGTAGACCACGACAAACTTCCAATATCAGCATATAAATAAATTCAAAGGTCTTTTAAAACATCAGACAAAGTTTAAGAGACTGTTACATTCCAGGACATGGATTCTAGAGTAGGTACATCTGTTTCAAAATAAACCGCCTCGTCAGTGGTTGTCTTATGTCTTATCTAAATGTGTTTTGCTATTTGAAGAAATTGGTGTTGGTGACAGATCTTTGATATTTCATGTTTAATTTATTCTTATTTTACACTCAGGACATTTTATACCTTGACATATTGTACAGATCATAGGCGGATCCAGTGGAGGGCCCTGGGGCCCGGCCCCCCCCCCCTTTTCGTGGGAAAAATTTGGTTGATTATATAGGGAATCACTGAAGCATGACTGTAGCGGAACCCCTCTTAATGGCAGTCAGTGGGCCCCCTTATAAAAAGTTCTGGATCCGCCACTGCAGATACCTGTCCTTTGTTGACAACTGTATGTTATCTTTAGATTTGTGTGTTTATTATCGTTGGGTTGCTGGGTCATTAATGTATACCTATACAAAAATTATTTCAAAAAGACGTACCGCGCCGACGCACTGCATGAAATCGATATCCTGAGATGTATAACTATAACTGGGTTGGTACAGATACTTGTGTTCTGTCAGTCACCTAAAGTATAACCAGCCCAGTAGCCAGTGTTTCTGTATGAGCATCATTTCAATGGTACATTTCGATTCAAAATCAAGTAGATGTGCTGAAACTTTAAGGTTGTAGAGCACTCAAGCAAAGTTAACTTTAAATAGGTGTTTTTGCTTTTGATGAACCCAAACTATTTATGTATATTACTACCAAAACTTTGGTCTCGATTTGACCCTATGATGGTTATGTTAGAAACACGTGAATCTGATACACTGCTATTGGTATCTGCTCATAATTAGATGTTTTAAATGAAAACAGAAATAAAATATTAAATTAGGTTATCTTTGTATGATCGTATACGCATTTACGTTATTTACATTTAATTAATAATGATAATACATAGAGGTGTGCTGTCTAGTAAAGGGTCCAGAATGATAATACATAGAGGTGTGCTGTCTAGTAAAGGGTCCAGAATGATAATACATAGAGGTGTGCTGTCTAGTAAAGGGTCCAGAATGATAATACATAGAGGTGTGCTGTCTAGTAAAGGGTCCAGAATGATAATACATAGAGGTGTGCTGTCTATAGTAAAGGGTCCAGAATGATAATACATAGAGGTTTGCTGTCTAGTAAAGGGTCCAGAATGAAAATACATAGAGGCTTGCTGTCTAAGTACAGAATGATAATAGAGGTGTGCTGTCTAGTAAAGGGTCCAGAATGAAAATATATAGAGGTGTGCTGTCTATAGTAAAGGGTCCAGAATGATAATACATAGAGGTTTGCTGTCTAGTAAAGGGTCCAGAATGAAAATATATAGAGGTGTGCTGTCTATAGTAAAGGGTCCAGAATGATAATACATAGAGGTTTGCTGTCTAGTAAAGGGTCCAGAATGAAAATACATAGAGGTGTGCTGTCTAGTAAGTGGTCCAGAATGAAAATACATAGAGGTGTGCTGTCTAGTAAAGGGTCCAGAATGATAATACATAGAGGTTTGCTGTCTAGTAAAGGGTCCAGAATGATAATACATAGAGGTTTGCTGTCTAGTAAAGGGTCTAGAATGATAATACATAGAGGTTTGCTGTCTAGTAAAGGGTCCAGAATGATAATACATAGAGGTTAGCTGTCTAGTAAAGGGTCCAGAATGATAATACATAGAGGTGTGCTGTCTAGTAAAGGGTCCAGAATGATAATACATAGAGGTGTGCTGTCTAGTAAAGGGTCCAGAATGATAATACATAGAGGTTTGCTGTCTAGTAAAGGGTCCAGAATGATAATACATAGAGGTTTGCTGTCTAGTAAAGGGTCCAGAATGATAATACATAGAGGTTTGCTGTCTAGTAAAGGGTCCAGAATGATAATACATAGAGGTGTGCTGTCTAGTAAAGGGTCCAGAGTAACAAACAATGGGTCACACTATATATTTTTAATTATTACAAATTACATATCTCATTTACTTTGATATTAGATGTTAATCAATTAAATCAAAACTAATCATGTGATACAATCTGATTAACTTATTTTTATTTTCCTTTTATATTATGTTTAATTCAATTCAATTCAATTGAATTAAACATAATATAAAATTAAAATAAAAAATGAAAAGTTTAAAAATTATAGTGTAAATATTTTGCTCGTTCAGGACACCGTGATTGGCAAATAAAGTATTTGTTTGTTTGTTTGTTTGTTTGTTAGGTATCGCACGTTTTATCATTCCATACAAGAATATTTTCCAAAATGGAGGCGATATATATCGAATTCAATATAAGCATGATAAAAAGAAAATATAGTGTAAGTATATTTTATCTATGAATTCGTCATGCACAATTAGTAATACTAAGTACAAGTTATACTACAGACAATTAAAAATTAGATTAGGAAACAAGAGTAGTGTTCTTATATTAATCCATTTCCATTAGAATAAAAAATCGCGGAGGACCGGTCATTTACTTGAAAATCTTAACTCAGATCGAAATCGACTCTTTTTTTAAACTTAATCTAGTAACTACATGACTAATGTATTATTAACCGATTAAAAAGCGTATTTGGGCAATAGTATATCATATTAAGACTTTTATAACGTTGAGGTCATCTATATATGGACATAGGCGGATCCAGGGAAAAGGGGGCCTTTTGTGGGAAAAAATTTGATTATATAGGGAATCACTGAAGCATGACTGGAGCGGGCCCCCTCTTAGGGCAGTCAGTGGGCCCCCCTTATGAAAATTTCTGGATCCGCCACTGAGAAAGATTTACGGATTGCATCACGATTTTAATCGTTACGGAATAATTGTGACTCAGATGACAAATGATATAATCATTTACTCTAGTCACAGTTTTTCTATTTTCTTTTGACGACTGGACTCCCAATACGACTTAGCATCGGATTTTACGAAGAGCCAGATGCCACTAGTGGAATAGAAACTGGTTACATTTTCGGAGCTTCTGGGTTCACCAACGGTTTTGTTTTTGTGGAATATTTAGCTTTCTGTGTATGGTGTTTTGGACAACTGTTTGTCGTTTATAGTCTTTTTTTAACGATGATAGCTGTTCTTCGACGCCTTTAATAAAAGTTTGTTTGGCAAACAAAATGGATGTCGTCAGCATTCAAACTCTTCTATCCTTTTATTAATGTATTAGATAACCAGGCTTCCACATTGACGCCGTTAGTAGCAAACAAAAGTTTGCAAGCTTACTCACTTACACCTGTTCTTGAATCTTAAAAGCAACGAATCATTTGCATTATCAATCTGCAAGTCAATCTACAGTGAAAGCCATTTTATAATTTAGATTTCACTCCCGGTATGGCTTCCAAGAAGATATTATTTTTAAAAGATTGCGTATATTTGACAAAACTTTTTAGACGGCTTTTCTAGACGGCTTGATGGAGTTGTCAACATACATAAAATACATTGATAATATGACTCTATGTATCAAATAGTACGCATATAAAACTATGAGGTTCAAAAAGTGTTTTTGGAAAAAATTTCATCTGTAGTAACTTTAATATTACCAATATACATATACTAATTAATCTCTTGAATAGCCATTATCTGAACCAGTCTATATAGTGAGAATACTTTTAATCTGTTAGGTGATATGTGACAATAAGTTTATTTATTAAGAAAATGAGCAATACTACGTGTTTTAGATGGTGGCCACGATAATTGGTTTGGATGGACGTAAGTTGGAAAGTAGATGTACTATGAATGGTTCAGGTTTAATCAGTTATATAATATGCAAATAACATGGTGAGCACGAACAGAGACAAAGAAAATAATCTGTTTTGTTCCATTTTGCATCCATGCATATACAAGTTGATTGATTGCTATGAAAGTTGCATTGCCAGTTTTGGCCCACAAATACTGTTAAAGTTTTGGTTTGATATCAAGATAGTGCCGGCCATTGACATTTCTTTTTTCTTCTATATTAAATCAGTCCCAAATATAATAAAAAATAATTTTGCTGATATTGTTTTCAATTTTCATAGCACATTTAATAAAGAGAACAGTGCTATTTTATGTTTACTACTATTCTGATTTCTTATCTCTGAAAATGAGTTTCATTGGGAGTAAAAATTCTCAATGCGTTCTGCCTCACGAATTCCTGAACTTCTTGCTCCATGTGCGTATGAAAACCACTTGGCATGAGTTGCTTCCTGCAAAGCATACAACTGGTTTTCACCAACCAAAAGTGGTTCGGCAATATCCGTTACACATGTTGCATGAGATTTGGTAGATAAGTAACAATATGCTCCGTGAACTAAAGGATCTGAACACCAAGATGTTATCTTAATTGAAGTTGGTTCCGGATATCTTTGTCGCCCAAGTATTGTCGTAAAAGCTTTGTACATCTTTCTGCAATAGCGGTATCTGTAACGGATTTAATCTGGTCAGTATCGTTTCCATAAATCCATATTAACAAAACATTTGAACAGGTTGGAATTTCCCGAATCCAGTATGCTGATTCGTATCCAGAGCAGATTCCCGTTGATCCACCATCTATGCTTTCTTGTGCAATAAAGAAACTGCCTTTCCCCTTGGTCCAAAACGGTTTTTCGTAATGAAGAAATATTGCTTCAACTTTTCCTGATTCTAATCTTTCTATAGCTTCAATTTTAAATTTTGGCAGGGGTGGTTCAAAAAGTTGTTCATGGTTTTGCTTCAAATGACCAAGTGGACATGTAATGATCACATGATCAGCAACGTATTCGTCAACTGAGGTATCAAAATCACAATATATTTTGACCTCTTTGTTGTGAATACCACTATTCCACTGAACGCGGTTCACATATCGTTTGTATCTGACTGTGTTAACTGGAAGCTCATCCACTAAACTCTGCAAAACGCCAGACAAACCTTGTGGAACAGTAATATCAACGCCATCAATTTCTTTGCTTATGTGCAAGAGGTTGGCAGAAATAAATCTGGCCTCGTCCCCTGTAAACAAACTAAAACCTTTCATCAACGAATCAAGGACAGTCTGTATCTGAACGTTTTCATTTTCTTTTCTTTGATTAAGTTTCTCCTGAAAACGTACTTTAAAGTAATCTTCACAAGATATCTGCTTACTGTAATTAATTTCTTCATCCAGTTCTCTCTCAATATCTTCAAATATCTCCGAGGCTTGTAGCACTATCTTACTATCTATTCTATTTCCACACTGCGTTAGCCAAGGGTCTTTCTTCCTGCAATGAGTTACTAGAAAAATATTGTGATATACTACATTTTCGTTATTCAGCTGTTGGCATTTGTCATAAAGAGGTCATCTATATATGGACATAGGCGGATCCAGGGAAAAGGGGGCCTTTTGTGGGAAAAATTTTGATTATATAGGGAATCACTGAAGCATGACTGGAGCGGGCCCCCTCTTAGGGCAGTCAGTGGGCCCCCCTTATGAAAATTTCTGGATCCGCCACTGAGAAAGATTTACGGATTGCATCACGATTTTAATCGTTACGGAATAATTGTGACTCAGATGACAAATGATATAATCATTTACTCTAGTCACAGTTTTTCTATTTTTCTTTTTGACGACTGGACTCCCAATACGACTTAGCATCGGATTTTTACGAAGAGCCAGATGCCACTAGTGGAATAGAAACTGGTTACATTTTCGGAGCTTCTGGGTTCACCAACGGTTTTGTTTTTTGTGGAATATTTAGCTTTCTGTGTATGGTGTTTTGGACAACTGTTTGTCGTTTATAGTCTTTTTTTTTAACGATGATAGCTGTTCTTCGACGCCTTTAATAAAAGTTTGTTTGGCAAACAAAATGGCTGTCGTCAGCATTCAAACTCTTCTATCCTTTTTATTAATGTATTAGATAACCAGGCTTCCGCATTGACGCCGTTAGTAGCAAACAAAAAGTTTGCAAGCTTACTCACTTACACCTGTTCTTGAATCTTAAAAAGCAACGAATCATTTGCATTATCAATCTGCAAGTCAATCTACAGTGAAAGCCATTTTATAATTTAGATTTCACTCCCCGGTATGGCTTCCAAGAAGATATTATTTTTTAAAAGATTGCGTATATTTGACAAAACTTCTTTTTCTAGACGGCTTGATTTGTCAACATACATAAAATACATTGATAATATGACTCTATGTATCAAATAGTACGCATATAAAACTATGAGGTTCAAAAAGTGTTTTTGGAAAAAAATTTCATCTGTAGTAACTTTAATATTACCAATATACATATACTAATTAATCTCTTGAATAGCCATTATCTGAACCAGTCTATATAGTGAGAATACTTTTAATCTGTTAGGTGATATGTGACAATAAGTTTATTTATTAAGAGAAAATGAGCAATACTACGTGTTTTAGATGGTGGCCACGATAATTGGTTTGGATGGACGTAAGTTGGAAAGTAGATGTACTATGAATGGTTCAGGTTTAATCAGTTATATAATATGCAAATAACATGGTGAGCACGAACAGAGACAAAGAAAATAATCTGTTTTGTTCCATTTTGCATCCATGCATATACAAGTTGATTGATTGCTATGTAAGTTGCATTGCCAGTTTTGGCCCACAAATACTGTTAAAGTTTTGGTTTGATATCAAGATAGTGCCGGCCATTGACATTTCTTTTTTCTTCTATATTAAATCAGTCCCAAATATAATAAAAAATAATTTTGCTGATATTGTTTTCAATTTTCATAGCACATTTAATAAAGAGAACAGTGCTATTTTATGTTTACTACTATTCTGATTTCTTATCTCTGAAAATGAGTTTCATTGGGAGTAAAAATTCTCAATGCGTTCTGCCTCACGAATTCCTGAACTTCTTGCTCCATGTGCGTATGAAAACCACTTGGCATGAGTTGCTTCCCCTGCAAAGCATACAACTGGTTTTTCACCAACCAAAAGTGGTTCGGCAATATCCGTTACACATGTTGCATGAGATTTGGTAGATAAGTAACAATATGCTCCGTGAACTAAAGGATCTGAACACCAAGATGTTATCTTAATTGAAGTTGGTTCCGGGATATCTTTGTCGCCCAAGTATTGTCGTAAAAGCTTTGTACATCTTTCTGCAATAGCGGTATCTGTAACGGATTTAATCTGGTCAGTATCGTTTCCATAAATCCATATTAACAAAACATTTGAACAGGTTGGAATTTCCCGAATCCAGTATGCTGATTCGTATCCAGAGCAGATTCCCGTTGATCCACCATCTATGCTTTCTTGTGCAATAAAGAAACTGCCTTTCCCCTTGGTCCAAAACGGTTTTTCGTAATGAAGAAATATTGCTTCAACTTTTCCTGATTCTAATCTTTCTATAGCTTCAATTTTAAATTTTGGCAGGGGTGGTTCAAAAAGTTGTTCATGGTTTTGCTTCAAATGACCAAGTGGACATGTAATGATCACATGATCAGCAACGTATTCGTCAACTGAGGTATCAAAATCACAATATATTTTGACCTCTTTGTTGTGAATACCACTATTCCACTGAATGCGGTTAACATATCGTTTGTATCTGACTGTGTTAACTGGAAGCTCATCCACTAAACTCTGCAAAACGCCAGACAAACCTTGTGGAACAGTGATATCAACGCCATCAATTTCTTTGCTTATGTGCAAGAGGTTGGCAGAAATAAATCTGGCCTCGTCCCCTGTAAACAAACTAAAACCTTTCATCAACGAATCAAGGACAGTCTGTATCTGAACGTTTTCATTTTCTTTTCTTTGATTAAGTTTCTCCTGAAAACGTACTTTAAAGTAATCTTCACAAGATAGCTGCTTACTGTAATTAATTTCTTCATCCAGTTCTCTCTCAATATCTTCAAATATCTCCGAGGCTTGTAGCACTATCTTACTATCTATTCTATTTCCACACTGCGTTAGCCAAGGGTCTTTCTTCCTGCAATGAGTTACTAGAAAAATATTGTGATATACTACATTTTCGTTATTCAGCTGTTGGCATTTGTCATAAAAGGAGGTAGTACCCACTGATGAAGAGGGTATGAAAGTCCTGCCAAGTGTTACAAAAGAAAGTTTGTATACATGTACACATGAAAATGTGGGGGGTCGATCCCCTCCCCCTTCCCGACTTAATTTAACATCCGGGCAATTTTCAAAAAGTCTTTCAATCTTTTCACTTAAATCCAAGGTATCACAGCTCTATGTGTGTACTTTATGTGTGGTTATCCAAATAATGTATAATAAGGATATTCTTACCAAAACCGAGATTCTATTTAAACTTTAAAAGTAACGTTATATATTGTCTTTCGGATACAAATTTATTAATTTTGATTTTTTAACGTCCTTCAATGGAAAATTTTTATAAAAGACAACTATCTACCCGGGTCACAATGGTGTAGATGAGAGCAAGTATAGATCAACGTACGGCATTCATCAATGAGCAACACATATACCGTATAGGTGTAATATCACCAAATCATAGTACGTCACATCCGGTTGCATACGAAAAAGGGTCGGAAAAAAATATTCCCTTGAATTTGACAGTTGTAGGAAATTAATCCTACATTTCATTGCAGTAAAAAATTTCTGAGTCATAAACATATATCTTGGGTGTTTCAAAACACCATTTTTTTTTATTTGGTGTTTCTATAGAATATTTTGGAAACTTGAGGTTACATGGTTTCTAAAGCTTGTACACAGGAAAAAACAGGGGTGAAAATTTGATTGGTTAACTTCCAGTGATGGTTATTATCTTATATGCAATGAAATGTTATGTTAAATTTTGTCTGTAGTACTGGACAGGATAAAACTTTACTCATGCCAAGTATTTCTTTATTTGAAACAAAGATAAATTCTGCACAATTTTTTGAAAAGTGCAAATTTAACAAAGACTAATAGAAGGCCTTTCAAAACAATACCCCACGCCAAGGTCAAATGTGTATATGAACAAATGAACAAAAGGATAGAAGGGTGAACAAATGGACGGACAAACAATCGAACAGACAGAATGTATACCATGCGATAGTAAAACCCATTCTTAAGAAGGGACGATAAATCCGCTGCCTCGTGGAAGGAACGTGGTGTAGTGGCAGTCAAAACTTTCCTCCCTTCATCCAAGTTTATACACTTTGATGAACATATCAGTTGGATTTATTGTTGATGTGTCAAACAGTTCTCGTCCTAAATATGCATTATATATTTGCTTTTACAGTGACTACAATAAATACGAAATGAATGGACTGACATAATAAACTGTTATCACAGAGATATGCATCGCTTTTTTGTAATTTCAATAATGCAAATGTTGAAATTAAAATAGCAACACTTTAACATGTAAGTTTTGCAAATATTCAAAGTCAATGAACCATGACTGAAGGTACATGGCTAAACAATCTCCATGGAAATGAGATGCCAATGCTAAAACAACTGCATACCAAATACCATTGACTTGTCATAAGAAGTTCCTTTAAACAAACCTAAACACAAACTAATACATGTAAACTAAGCAAAATTTCAAAGTCAATAAACCATAACTGAGGGGCGGGTCAAATAATCTCCATGGTAATGAGATGTGCCAATGCTAATACAACTGCATACTAATTATCATTAACTTACCACTAGTGGTTCACCATAAACTAGACCTAAGGGACTGTGCAAACATTGACGGGCACATACTTTTTCATGCAAATAATGAGCGGGGAAAGTTTTTAACAAACATTTGGCGGGCACACACTTTTAAAACCCTTCGTGTGTGCATAAAAAAAAATTAAATCAGAGTATAAAGATTAAAACTATTTATTAAAATCAAATTGAATAACAGCACCTTTAACATATCAATGGCTTGAGATGATGTTAGTTCATATACTTATATATTATCTGAATGCAACATGTTTAAAGGTCTAAATGTTCTTATCAATATATATATTTGTGATTTCTGTGGGAAAACATAACTTAAAAAAAAAACACAATTGAATCTAAAACAAAATAACCTAATACAGTGCTTCAATATATTTTTGTGTTTATGCTTTTAATAATCATTTAAAAATGAAATACTGACCAACATAATATATAATATGTACATGTACAATATATATATATATACAACCTATATATTTGTACACATGTATATTGTACTCACATTTTATTTATAAAAGTAAAGGAGCATCAAAGCATTAAACTCAAATGTATACAAAAAAACCAAAGAATGTTGAAGCTAAAATAAGAAAAATAAATGTTTGGCACTTTAAAAAATATTAAATTGCTTATAGTACATTATTATTAAGCATTGTCTGTATAAATAAAATATCTGAAAACTATAAACAATGTTTTGTACATTAAACATAACATAACATATGGTAAATAAATGCTTAAACATAAAACAACTTCAATTGTATTGTAAACAAATCTTTAACATAAAAAATTAAATTCTTAAACATTAAAAGAATTACAACTTAATCTATGAAAAAGCTGAATTATGTCCCTTGGGAGTATTAATTTCAACAAAAGTCCTTGCAAACAGTAGAAAATGAAAATTATATATGCCTGATATAATAAAAGATAGAAACTACAAATGAAACACTATTAAAATATTTGCTGCATGAATTGCCAAGAATGTGAACAATTCTTTACACAGGAGAATATAAATTTATCTAAATTTAGCCTCAAGTGGGCCTTTTTTTCTTAGATGGACAATTTTAACACTGAAAATGCTTCTAGTATGACTAAATATTGCCTTACTCCATAAACAGTACAAACTTAACCAGAACATTTCCGCTTTAATAGATTATGGCTAGAGAAATACCCCAGTGATAAATTTAAGGAATTACACACCTATAGGCATAAAAGGCCTGCATATGACAATATCTGAAACAATTCAAACGAGAAAACCAACAGGCCGCCCTCAAAATCCCTTATCAAGCCCTATTAAGTCTATTCGGGAAAATGTTTGCCAACTACCTCACCTCGAAACGGTGCCTTTTACGCCTACATCACCATTCCGTACACCCGAATCAGGTAATTATTGAATAGAAGACATATAAGCCTTTCAAAATCCGTTAAAATTTTGAAAATACCCCACGCCAAGGTCAAATGTGTTATAATACGAATATGAACAAATGAACAAAAGGATAGAAGGGTGAACAAATGGACGGACAAACAATCGAACAGACAGAATGTATACCATGCGATAGTAAAACCCATTCTTAAGAAGGGACGATAAATCCGCTGCCTCGTGGAAGGAAAGTGGTGTAGTGGCAGTCAAAACTTTCCTCCCTTCATCCAAGTTTATACACTTTGATGAACATATCAGTTGGATTTATTGTTGATGTGTCAAACAGTTCTCGTCCTAAATATGCATTATATATTTGCTTTTACAGTGACTACAATAAATACGAAATGAATGGACTGACATAATAAACTGTTATCACAGAGATATGCCTCGCTTTTTTGTAATTTCAATAATGCAAATGTTGAAATTAAAATAGCAACACTTTAACATGTAAGTTTTGCAAATATTCAAAGTCAATGAACCATGACTGAAGGTACATGGCTAAACAATCTCCATGGAAATGAGATGTGCCAATGCTAATACAACTGCATACCAAATATCATTGACTTACCACTAGTGGTTCCCATAAACTGACCTAATCACAAACTAATACATGAAAACTAAGCAAAATTTCAAAGTCAATAGACAAGTCAAGAAGTTCCCTTTAAACAAACCTAAACACAAACTAATACATGTAAACTAAGCAAAATTTCAAAGTCAATAAACCATAACTGAGGGGGCGGGGTCAAATAATCTCCATGGTAATGAGATGTGCCAATGCTAATACAACTGCATACTAAATATCGTTGACCTACCACTAGTGGTTCCCCATAACCGACCTAATCACAAACTAATACATGAAAACTAAGCGAAAGTTTCAAAGTCAATAGACTATGACTGAGGGGGCAGGGCCAAATAATCTCCATGGAAATGAGATATGCCAATGCTTATACAACTGCATACCAATTATCATTAACTTACCACTAGTGGTTCCCCATAAACTGACCTAATCACAAACTAATACATGAAAACTAAGCAAACATTTCAAAGTCAATAGACCATGACTGAGGGGGCGGGGCGAAATAATCTCCATGGAAATGAGATATGCCATTGCTTATACAACTGCATACTAATTATCATTAACTTACCACTAGTGGTTCACCATAAACTAGACCTAATCACAAACTAATACATTGTTGACGCCGCCGCCGCCGTCGGAAACAGCATACCTATGTCTAGCTTTTTGACTCCGTCAAGCGAGACAAAAATATTTTTCAAAAAACAAAAAAATTATAAAGCATTATATTATCTGTTATATAAGGGTATTTAAACGGAAAAGTCAATAGGTGATAATGGTGAATGGAAAAAGGAGATAATGGTGAACTGGAATAGGAGATAATGGTGAATGGAAATAGGTGATAATGGTGAACGGGAATAGGAGATAATGGTGAATGGAAATAGGAGATAATGGTGAATGGAAATAGAAGATTATGGTGAATTGAATTAGGAGATAATGGTGAATGGAAATAGGAGATAATGGTGAATTGAAATAGGAGATAGTGGTGAATGGAAATAGGAGATGATATAGGAGATAATGGTGAATGGAAATAGGAGATAATGGTGAATGGATGCTTTACGTCTAGCGGTAAAAAATACATGCATATGATTAGATAATCAGGACGATAATATTTGTTTATGATATGAACCACAAGGTCTGATTTTCAACGTGCTAGCTCATGCACACAGTAACAGTTCTTAGGAGAGCATGTTAACTCTCCCGGTTACATCATTCTGACTCCGAGCCAACCAGTCCTAAATCTTACTTCTAAATGAAGTTTGCTTAGGCGGAAAAGAAGCAAGAGTTTTAAGGTCATTTGTGTCATAAATTGATACTCCATATCTTGTCTTTTCTATAATACACCTTGTCTTTTCTATAATACACCTAAGTACGATCATATGCATATAGAATAAACAAAGAAAGACGTTTCATTACTATCGCAGTTTTGATTAAATCTTTTCTTTTATAGGTTGATATACAACTATTGCAAGAAATTGGCAATATTATACACGTCTATTTGGTTCATTTTATATAATAATCTATAACTCTTTCAGCCTCACGAATTCCTGAAGACCTTGCGCCGTGTGTTGTTGAAAAGTACCGTTCATCTGTTGCTTCTCCTGCAAAGCACACGACTGGTTTCCCATCATTATATAAAGGTTCAGCTATATGTTTAATGTCAGATGACTGTGAATGAACAGCAAAATAACTGTAAGACCCAAGAGTAAAAGGATTTAAACACCAACATGACCTCTTGATACCAGTTGGACTAATATTAGCTTTCTTTGTGAATTTGTGCAGAATATATATACATGTTTCTAATACGATAGAATCCGACAACGTTTCAATATATTCTGCGGCGTCTCCGTGTATCCATGCAACTAATACATCTGGATTGTTGAGGACCTCATCGAAAGCAAATATTGACCTATACCATTGACCACTATCAAAACTATCTAGCTTCTGCTTCCAGGCAAGTTTTATTCCTCCTTCGCCTTTACTCCAGAATGGTTTGTCAAAAAATAGAAATATTTTGTTTACTTTTCCAAATCCCATTCTGTTGACTGATTCCATTTTTTCTACAGGCAATGAAGGTGTGAACAGGTCATGAAGATGGGCTTTCAGATAACCAAGAGAACATGTAAGTATCACGTGGTCTGCTAAATATTTGTCGTCTGCTGCATTACTATTACAACAAATGTTCACCTTACCGGACGAATTGCAGTAGTCAATTGACTTAACAATCTTTTCAAAATATACTGGTATGCCTTTCATTTCTGCTGTGAGGGTTCGTAGAATTTCACAAAAGCCAGGTGGAATCTTAACGTTCCCACCAGGAATGTTTTCAAATAATCCATTTAGATTCAATGATACTTTCTCTAAATAATCGCCTTCATGAAATCCCAAATAATTTATCATACAGTTAAACGCCGCCTTAACCAAATCCTGATCCTCGAATTCAAATTCATTCAGGGCGGTTTCCAAACTACTTTCCATAAATTCGGATTGACTAATTTGTATATCCGTTTTGTGTAAAAATGTACTCAGCATGTCCTCAATATTACAAAATATTTCCCAAGCTTTTTCTATTAATGGTTTAGGAATGATTGACCCGTCTTCAGTACACCAATGACCATCAATCCTGAAACATAATTACGAATGACTTCTGCTATTGTGCGCAATACTAATACTACCCTAGCATATGACAATCTAAGAAAAAACCGACAGATAAGAAAATATAGCACATTTTCACATGCCCATATAAAAAGAGAGTAAAACACGAAGAATGCAGTATCTAATCTACGCAAATTACAAATGTAGAGTACCAGCACTGCAGAATATAATCTATGCATACACACAATGCATTATCTAATTATGTAGTTAAAGCAAGTTTGAGTTAACATCAGAATATGATATATTGTGCTCGTGTTATTCAGTGTTATTAAAGTGCTAAACATTATAAAAAAAACTGGTGCTGTAGTGACAACACAGTGTTCTGTTAATGAACTACATCTCACCTGTCCAGGAAAACATATGGTTCCATGATCAATCCTTTCTCTTTGGCAAGTGTATACATGGAATTTTCTTTGCCAGTCCCATGTATCCAGTTTGCACCAAGTTCTATAATTCCATCTCCGAACTCTACTGTATGAATTCTTCCTCCAATTCTGTTAAATATAATCATGTATATTATCAAACACCAGTGAAACAATATACAAATTTACAGAGTGAAATGTCTCCCCTATTCGCCACAATGACAACAGAAATCATGCAGCTGAAATAACGTTCCGCTGAAATGCATCTTTTAAAATTCGTTATTTCTTGCGCTGATATTTCAAAATGGTTTGTGCGCCTGAAAAACTGTGACAGAATTGAATGTATTAAGTCATAAATTAATAATTAACGGATGCATATTAATTCAAACACGCTGTAGAAGCAGACACATATTTTATACATTATAGATGTCCTTCGTTGTTAAGGTAGCCATTACTAAAAACCTAGTATACAGTAGTTCAATAAAATTTCACCTAACATAAAGTCAAATATCCAGATCAATACAACATGTTTGAACTGTGAGTACTGTAAAAGAGCAGAACCATTCTAATAAAAATATATGAAGTACCCAACGACAGTTGATAGTATAACAGGCTTGACGTGTTGCTGGGGAAACATCCAACAGAAGTGTGTTACCGACAGTTGGGCACGCGGGTTCACGGACGAGAGTCGAAGATAGGAGTGTCTAGGATGAACGTCTAGTGTCTGCTCTCTAACAGATTACAAAATCCTCCAAAAATGATTTTCTGATAGAAATGTATTAACTGGTTTAGGAAAATTTCAAATAGGGAATGAATGTCTAAACCTTTCTCTCTTATACATATTAGAATATCCCCTAAAAATGATTTCCATCATGATAAAATAAAGAACCTGCAACGTTATAATGCACTGAACAATCATACAGGCTCCGATAGAAATGTATACACTGGTATAATAATATGATTCTAATAGGAATGTCTATTTCCTGAAAGTTTCCAAGTAATGTCTAAGTAGGAGAAAATGACTCGACAGGTGTAAAGGATGAGTTGTATGATGATGTCTATGTATATACTTGTCATGAGAATTATACAAAGGAAGTAGTGTTTAGTTGCATCTGTTGTTTCTATTTTCGAATGAACATTAAAAAAAAGATGGGGTCAAATATATGTTCATCTCTGTTGATAACATTACGTCTCGGTGTCAAAGACTGTGAAGGCTAATTATGATACGGTAACAGTGATAGAAGGGGTCACAGGGTTACGTTATCGTGTCTATTCTATGTGATGTCCTATAAGTGGTGCCGTGTGAGCTAAATGTACAACATTCACTTTTCTCCTGACCTTCATTAAAAAATTCAAGGATCTTCAAAGCTTTGTAGAAATAACCCGCACACTTGCAAATTGGTATTACTTCTTAGCTTTTTCCGCATTTAAACGGACTTTTTTGTGTCTGATAGAAGATAGCAATCATGAGTTAAATTCTGCAGAAAATACAACATGCAAAATGCCTGTCAAAATTTTTATAATTTGCATATAAAAAAGTTATTCTCAGCAAGAATTTGCTTGTATATTTACATTTGTATTTTGTTTCTGGTGTAGTTTGCATGTTGAACCAAGTTCATATGAAGACTATAATAAACACAGTAAAACAACGTATTTTTTTCTATTTTAACTTTTATCATTTAAGACATTTAAGATCCAGATTGGGAGGCCAAAATACCTAAAATGCTTGGAAGCTTTGGAATCCAATTGGTCTAAAACTTAAGTTTTTTTCTACTTTGTCTGTAATAGTTACATCCTTGGTTTTGGCATAGTTATATAATTTATTTAAAAATAAATTTGCCTATTTCAGCCATCAAAGTACCGATATACTAATCCACTTAAAAAATGATTTTTTCAGTTTATATCTATTTTTATTTTTCAGGTCTCAACAAGTTGTTGCTGATATTATAATTATACATGTATATATTTGCGTGTTTGGGAAAGGGTTTTGCCAAACTAAGCATCAATTAATTTCAGTGGCCTAGTTATATTATTCCTTAGATAACTCTGTTATAGATATCGTTCAAGAATTCAACTATCTTGGGATCTATTTTTCACGAAATGGCACATTTAAACACTGTAGAAAACACTTAGCAGAAAAAGCTACAAAGGCAATGTATGAGGTGATCAAAAAGGGGAGAAAACATGGGTTATCTATTAGTTGTCAATTAGATTTATTTGACAAATTAGTGAAACCGGTCTTATTGTACGGTTGTGAAATTTGAGGGTTTGGGAATAACGACATTCTGGAGAGAGTTCAATTAAAATTCTGTAAGCTTCTTCTGCACCTAAAGTCTTCTACCCCAAATTGTGTAATATATGGTGAACTTGGACGATATCCCATCAATTTAGATATTAAAGTCCGTATGGTATCATTTTGGGTGAAATTAGTATGTGGTAAACCGACTAAATTATCAGCGACCATTTATAAACTACTGTTTAAGCTGTCAAATGAAAATGATGTAAAGTTTAGTTGGTAAAACAAAGCTGAATCCATTTTTAGTGAAACGGGATTATCTTTTGTGTGGTTATCTCAAACATGTATTAGTGACATTTGGTTAAAGAATACAATCAGAACATCACTCCAAGATCAGTTTCAACAAACATGGTTTTCAAATGTGCAAGCATGTTCGAAGACATTAAATTATCGAATTTTTAAGGATACTTTTGGGTTTGAGAACTATTTTGATATTTTAGAATTTCGTGATATTTATACTTTATGCAAATTTAGAACCATCAGCCATAAATTACCCATTGAGATAGGGAGATGGACAAATATTCAGAGAGATAGACGAAATTGTAAATTATGTAACTCTAAAGATCTTGGAGATGAGTATCATTATATTATGATGTGCACAAAGATGTCAGTAAAAAGAAACGAATGTATTGATAAAAATATGTAAATCGTCCAAATATAATTATGTTTAAGAAAATTATGAATTTAAATATAAAATCTAAATTGAGAAAGCTGTGTACTTTCATTAGATTTATAAATTCCCATATGTGCCCTCCTGGCTAAATAATATCAGTATAATTGTAAATAGTGTACATATTTTGCTCTGTGTATTCATGTATTTATGTCTGTATTATTGATGTCATGTAGTGTCTGTATACCATTGTAATTGCAAAGGTTTGACAGAATAAAGATATATATAGATATTTAAAGTGAAATTATTGTTGATGTATTAACAAACCTACTAATGACAAGTGAGCAGTATTAACCCACCAACCTTCAATCAACCAATTTCACGGTAGGTAAAGTGTCCGGCTGGAATCGTGTTTTTTCGAGTGATTTGATCGGGTTTTTTTCGAGGGTGACCACGTTTTTTCGAGTGAATATGATAAAAAATGTAAACAAACAGACTTCTTTTCGTGTAAGACGTAACTAGAGGCTCTAAAGAGCCTGTGTTACTCACCTTGGTCTATGTGCATATCAAACAAAGGACACTCTCCAACATTGTAGACGAGAATAGAATTCATGACAAAAATCTCTATTTTGTTGATCTTGTATTACAGTTAACTGATCTTTTAGTCTGTTTAGTTTCTCTCTATCTTCTTTACTTTTTGCTCAAAACACAAAAGAGGGTAAAAAAATTCTCTTTAAGGGCAATCACTCCTATGGAGAGTGACAGAAAGAGGGTAAAAAAATTCTCTTTAAGGGCAATCACTCCTATGGAGAGTGACAGTCTACTAACTATATCGGCAAAATTTGACTTTTTAATAGATCTTGCCTTGCTGATCATTTTTCTGATTTAAAGTGTCTATTTATCTATTATAATTTAAATCATATAAGGCATAACGGAAAAAAAATGTTTCTCACTAAATATCATAGTTTTCATGATAATAGGCAAAAATGAAAAAAAAAATGGAAAAAAATTGTCATTTATTTGCAATAACTCCTATAAGAATTTGTCTAACAGTTTTTGAGTTCATAGGAGACGATTTTTATAAAAGATTACAAAAATTTGTTAAAAATTGACTATAAAGTGCAATAACTCCTTAAGGGGTCAATTGACCATTTTGGTCATGTTTGACTTATTTGTAGATCTACTCTGCTGAACATTATTGCTATTTACAGTTTATCTCTATCTATAATAATATTCAAGATAATAACCAAAACTGCAAAATTTCCTTAAAATTACCAATTCAGGGGCAGCAACCCAAATACGGGTTGTCTGATTTGTCTGAAAATTTCATGGCAGACAGATCTTAACCTGGTGAACATTTTTATCCCTTGTCCGATTTGCTCTAAATGCTTTAGTTTCAGAGATATAAGCCAAAATCTGCATTTTACCCCTATGTTCTATTTTAATCCATGTCGGCCATGTTGGTTGGTAGCAGGGTCATCGGACACCTTTTTTAAACAAGATACCCTAATGATGATTGTGGCATAGTTTGGTTAAATTTGTTTCAGTAGTTTCAGAGGAGAAGACTTTTGTAAAAGAATACAAAAATTTACAAAAAATTGTTTAAAATTGACTGTAAAGGGCAATAACTCCTTAAGTGATCAATTGACCATTTTGGTCATGTTGACTTATTTGTAGATCTTACTTTGCTGAACATTATTGCTGTTTACAATTTATCTCTATCTATAATAATATTCAAGATAATAACCAAAAACTGCAAAATGTCCTTAAAATTACCAATTTAGGGGCAGCAACCCAAAAACGGGTTGTCTGATTTGTCTGAAAATATCGGGGCAGATAGATCTTGACCTGATGAACATTTCACCCCATGTTCATCAGGTCAAGATCTCTAAATGCTTTGGTTTTTAGAGATATAAGCCAAAGTCTAAATTTTACGCCTATTTTCTATTTTTAGCCATTGCGGCCATCTTGGTTGGCGGGCCGGGTCATCGGACACATTTTTAAACTAGATACCCGAATGATGATTGTGGCCAAGTTTGGTTAACTTTGGCCAAGTTGTTTCAGAAGAGAAGATTTTTGTAAAAGTTAACGACGGACGACGACAGAGGACGACGGACGACGGACGCCAAGTGATGACTGAAAAAGCTCATTTGGCCCTTTGGGCCAGGTGAGCTAAAAAAAGATGACAGAACCATATACTTAATATCACAGAAGGTAAATTAGTATTTGTGTTCAAAACTTGTTATCAACCCTACATTATTTTGTTTTAAAAGCGTTTAATTTAGCCTTACAATGCTTTATTCCAAAATATAGATTAAAGCCATTTTTATACACATACCCATGCAAATGTGAACGGAAATGCTTACATGGAATCTATATATACTTAGATATACAGACACTTTACAAAAATTCTTGTTTTTGCATTGAAAAGTACATTTTGGAGAGTAAATTCATTTTTATATGTCCGTATTTTTTCGAGAGCAGTCCGTGTTTTTTCGAGTGCGTCCTTATTTTATCGAGGGAGAAAACAAAATTCCTATGGCTTAAAATGTAATATGTCAATGCATTTACGTTTAAAAAACAATGAAAAGGTTCAAATAAAGTACTTTTTCAAAGCACGAAACAATGCAATAAACCAGTTTTATAATGCTGTATTAACACGTACATTTCATAAAAAGGCATCGTTCATTTGTATAAAGATAATATTATCTTCATGTATTGAGAAGATTGGATTGAGATGTACGTACACATAGTGTGTAAAGCGGGTAAATGTGAATGTAAATGGTTTTTTAACAGAAAATACATCCTAAATGTTTTCATTTATAATATATTTTATCGTTCTAGAAATGGAAATCAAGAACAATGTTCAAATGCTCCTACTGTGAAGAGGAGTCTGATCAAGCATATGCCATACTTGTTCATATATAAATAAAGCACTATCATAGCTTCATTTCCACCAGAAATTAAAATAATTATATTTGTGAGGTTTACGCATGTTATATGCACATTTTCGTTTTTTTTTTTTTTTATTATCTCAAAAGAATCGTATTAAAGCTTACAGATTATTCATTTAGTTGTCTATTAAATATATTGGATAAGTCCCCGAATTTATCATCTGCTCAGTAGTCAGTACTTCGGTACTGACATGATTTATAATAAACCTTTCTAAAATTGTTTACCTCCAAGGGGGACTTGGGAATAGAAATATGGTCACTTAGGTCCTCTTCCGACCGGCAGAAAAAACCCTTGCCAAAGTGGGGCGTCCGTGAGAGTGCCACGTTCGCTGCACGTCAAGAACCCTTGCAACAGTTCTTTGAGGGTCCGTACGTGGCCTGTTGCAAGGCAAAATTTCTGTCCATATCCAATATACCCGAATTTTCAGTAGCAGCCTAAATTTCTCGACCTTCATCCCGAACGTCCTCTGTTTAAGGACATAAATATTGGATTTATTTTTAATTGGTTGTCGTCTTGAACATGCATGAAATATTTGCCACTGGACTTTAAGAAACCAACAATCAATCATTTAAAATTGTTCGTTTATAAATTTGAAAATTATAAACAAACTAAGGCTTCAACTCCATCAGGAAAAGTTGACCTTGGATGGATTTGGCTATTTTTAGGTCCTTGGTCATATAGCTCTTCGAATGCTTCGGTTCTTATATATCCTTGGCTTTCAATTATTCGACTTTGAGCGTTCTGGACGAAAGTAAATCCAGAAAAGCCCTTGGGACGCATGAAATTTATAAAGTGTAGTTTTCATTTTTTTATTGTTTTATTTTGGTGGGGGGCTCTTCTAGTAGAATATTTGGGTTTATATTAAATTTTTCTGATTTTTTACTGCTTTTCCTTAGTTTTCTAGCTCCTATGTTTTTTCGTCACTGTAATATATATATATATATATATATATCAATCATAAAATAGTATTGACGGTAAAAACAAAGGCAGAGTGAAATGAAATTGAAAAGATTATGAGTCCCTCTCCTCGGTTCAAAGACCGTTTTAAAAAGGACCCAGTGATTTCTTAGAAAATGAAAGGATATGGAGTAAATGTACATGGGACAAAATCGCACACAATACATAGAAAACATAGAAAATTATCAATGAACAGGGCTTTTATTCCTGTTCTTCATCTTGGCAGTTGTCGTAGGGTCTTCAACAATGAACAAATCATTCATACCCCACAACAAGGTCAAGACGGCCCCTAGCGTCGACTTAAGCGGTATATCTAATACAGCAAGGTTATGGTAACTTATGTTTTCAGAACAGAAAGTTATCATTAAATTGAAATAAAGGGTTAGATTTGATCAACATAGTAATATGTTTTTGTGACTTATTAAGAATAAATAATATTGTCCTTCGCTAAATAACAGTTACAGACTAGAAAAAGTTAGTTTTTAAGCCCAAAATTGTCTTTTTTCTTGTTCACATTTTCTTCAAAAAACCCGGACCACCTGTTGAAAAACCCGGACGTTATGGATGTTGCTCTCGAAAAAAACACGGACAATATAAAACACTGAATTGTGAGTGAACTACACGGAAATTGTGCATCGTTCGTGCTCAAAACATAATAGACGTGTTAGGAAAGTCAATACGATTTTGACGCTGATGTTAAATACCAATACCACTACAGGCTATAGTGGGGACCATCTCAAAAAGCACTGATAATCATTCACTGTAGTTACCTGTATGGGTTTGTTTGATAATGCTGAGATGATTTTTAAACAATAAGATAATAACATTTTATTCCGCAATACACCGACGACGATCCATCAAAATACCACGATCATTATCTTCAAATTGCATTGTTTCATAGAAGAGATCGATTAAGTTTAAGATCGTTGTTTTCCCTCTTTTCTTACTATTTTGTTGTACGACTACAAGGAAAATCTGCAAAGTGATCAAAATAAAAAAAAACAGTGCAATCAAATCACATCCGATTCTGATTTTTTACTTTACATCAAATTAACTGTTCAAAATGTTCGTTTATTTGAAATTTATTTAAAATATACTTTTCATATCGGGGCCTTTCATAGCTTTAATGCGGGATGGGTTTTTTTCCTTGTTGGGGGTCATACGGTGACCTATAGTTGCAAACATTTACGTCATTTGGTCTCTGGTAGATAGTTGTCTACCTTGACAATGATACCACATCTCCTTATTTTATATCATTTTCTAGAATAGAGAAATATGTAGCTTATAATTCTAATAAAAAACTAGAAAATTTGTGTACTTGACAATTTAAAAAAGAGGAAGAAATAAAAGCGTATTCAATTTGATTATCTTTATCTTTTTATTTTTCTAGAAAGGTCACTGTGGCAATTTAAAGTAATGCTAAAAAGGGACAATACATAAAAAAACAACGTTAAAATGTGTGAATTAATTATTATAATTCACATTTTAACTGACATTTTCTTTCTATCAACTTTTGTCAGTTAGTTTTTTGGACAAAAGAGGTTATCGAATTAAGTTTTAAAAGATTATCACATTTAGGCATTATTCAAGCATGTTAAATCTACGTTTCGATGAAGGGTCGGAAGTTTTTTCTTGGTATCACGGCTTCCTCCACCAAAAAACAGAACACCACGATTAAATTGAGATATTGTTGAAAGTGGTGTTAAACTTTCATATGGAGAAGTTAATTTTGTTATCGTTGGGTCGGGAGGATATTTTGAAAATGGAATATTCATTTTCACCTCTTATAAAGCCTGCAAAGGGAAAAATTTAATGCAAAAAACTAAACAGAAGAATTCCAGAATGTCAAGTTTATGTGGAACGGCGTGTCAGACGTTTAAAAACAATTAGGATTGTCAGAACTTTGTGGAGATATATCCAAATCACGAATCAAATCAAATTATTGAATTGTGTGCTGGACTTCTGGAGAGGCAAACTGAGATTTTTGACTATTTAACATATTCTACTCATATCATTTAATGTATATATTTGGACTTGTGGCCGTGAAATCTGTCATTCCCATTCTTGACCCTCGAATATATTTTATTCAAGTTTTGTTTTGAACTCCTAAATCAAACAAACACAAATGATTGTATGAAGATCTATGTAAGGCCAATGCACGTCTTTTTGGAGTTGATGTAAACCGTTCGCTACATATGTTTCAAACAAACCCAAAAGCTAAACTATACTACGCCGGGATATTTTTCAATGCAATTGCATTTTGAGAAAGTCCACACTTAAATCTTGTATCGGTATTGGTATTTAACATCAGCGTAGTATTTAAATCCCTTTCCTAACACGTCTAATAAGATGAACAGTCACGAATACAGCCATTGTATTCTCGAAATAGCAGTAAATCGATCTGATCGCATGTAATATCACTCGAAAAAACCTGATCTACACTCGAAAAAAGTGGACCGATTCACTCGAAAAAACACGATCGCAGCCGGACACTATATCTACCGTGAATTTTATGAAAATGTATTCCAAAAAAAAATATAATGCGTTTCTGGTCAGCTTCGAATGGGTTTTTATCATTTTTGAACTGGAATAAGTCGAGAACATCGTACATGTATGAGTAAAACTAGACTAAAATCGAAATCTTTGAAATCAATCTGATTGATTTATTTATTATGTGTTGCTTCTTGAACGTATAGTGGCAAATATTGCATACACATGCCAGACGAGAACAAAGTAACAACTGATGCAATAGCTAGGTTCTGATAGGTAGGTAGACCAGGATGCAGGACGGTACATTGTTCATTGCCACTGCAAAATCAGAGTATAGGATGGATAGAGGCATATATTTTGCCTTGCAACATGCCACTTTCGGGACCCATCAAAGTTATTGCAAGGGTTCTTTAACTTTCAAAGTTATAGGCAATCACCGTAAACGAGACATCGGTTTTCGATCCCTAGTCTGATCGGACGTGCCTGTGAATTTATACATCACAGTGACGGTCTAGTGATAGTTTAACTACCAGACGTCGAGAGAAGTCCAAGGAGGGATAAATTTCTACACCAAAGTCAAGCATTGGGGTTGAATCAATCTTGTCGTTTGTTGGTGTGGTTTATATGTGTTTCTCGTTTTTTATATAGATTGGGGAGCTACCATTTGATTTTTATGGGGGGGCTAGGATGAAAAATTGTGTCCTGCATTTTTTTTTTTTTAGTTGTAATCTCTGTCCTGCCTTTTTATTTTTCACTCTATTCTGTCCTGCCTGTTTTTTTATTAGTTTATCCTGACTTTTTTACATAAATTGTCATCCTGCCTTTTTTTTTTTTGCCAAGTTGCTCATCCTGCCTTTTTTTTTAACTCAAAACTCCTGTCCTGCCTTTTTTCAAATTTCATCCTAGCCCCCATAAAAATCAAATGGTAGCTCCCTTAGACCGTTGGTTTTCCTGTTTGAATTGTTTTACACTAGTCATTTTGAGCTCTTTATAGCTTGCTGTTCGGTGTGAGCTAAGGCTCCGTGTTGAAGGCCGTACTTTGACCTATAATTGTTAACTTTTTATACATTGTTACTTGGATGGAGAGTTGTCTCATTGGCACTCATACCACATCTTCTTATTTATATTGGTTCCCTGAAATAGACCACAGTCGTCATCGAATAAGATTTATGTTGATGAAAGTCCGGATATTTTTTTTTGCATACCAGACAAAAAAATATCATATTTTGGATTGTTGAAAATGGCCTGGATTTTTTTACTCTACGTTCAGCTATAAAAGAATTAAGTCGGGGTTAAACAAAAATGTCGGTATGGAAATCGGATTTTTTTTTTTTTTGGTCTTGAAATTAAGCAAGGCTGGTACTAATAAAGTAAAACCATACTGGTACAGTTTAAATCTATACAATATACAAATAAGAAGATGTGGTATGATTACCAATGAGACAACTATCCACCAAAGACCAAATGATATATAGAAGTTTACAACTATAGGTTACTGTACGGCCTTCAACAATGAGCAAAATCCATACGGCATAGTCAGCTGAGAATAATAAGCATAGATAAATGACTTTACCTGTTTGTAGCCTCTAATACTATAACATTACTAAATCCATTCTGAACCAGATGATGAGCAGCAGACAGACCAGCAGCACCCGCACCAACAACTACCACACGTGCATCTTTACTCGACATTGTCACACTGTAATTAGGTAAAGGAATTCAATTATTGTGTATTCATTATCTGTTTAATACAATACGGGATTGATAAGGAATCAACAATTTATCTGCATATGGGAGAAATGTTTATTTTCGGACGAAAAACAACCCCTCTCGATTCAGAAAATTATTTTAATATTTTTCGTAAACCTGATTCTTAATTCTCTACGTTTTCAACATAAGAAATTAGATCTAAATCTAAGAGATGAAAGTAAAAGAATTAATAAGAAATCCCAAACTTCCCCCGGGATTAAATGATTCGTTCCTAAGTTGTTGAGTTTAAAGTCTAGTTCAAGTAGTAGTGCTAATAACAACGTTGCCGTATAGTTTTTTCTGCACGAGTCAAGGTACGAGGCGAAAGACGGGGACCTTGACCTAACTACGAGATTATAAATATTAGTCGCGTTGAAGAGCTAAAAGAGCTTACTTATGTTCTATGCTAATTTGTATATACGAAAAATCCGACTTTAAATAAAGATTACTTTACTTTACTTTATGCACATTTACGCTGTGTGTATTTTGAACATATGAACGCAAGTATAAAAATGAACATTCTTTTCATGGTAAAAGCTACGAATAATTTTGAGCCGTCAGCCCGTAACGCTTTTTTTGCGGGTCATGATTCAATATGCTTTATATAAAAAGTAAAATAACAAAAATACCGAACTCCAAGGAAAATTCAAAACGAAAAATCCCTTATCAAATGGCAAAATCAAAAGCTCAAACACATCAAACGAATGGAAAACAACTGTCATATTCTCGACTTGGTACAGGCATTTATTTCCTTAGGATATATCGATTTGCAACCTTACTTAGATATATGTTCAAATTGAGAGGAAGATCCATTTCATGTCAAAAAGGTAACAATGCATTAGGTCAAAGTCATAATAACTAATATTATATGCAAAAATTTGTATAGGAAAAGTTACTTGATTACTACTGTATAAAACCTTACATAGGATTCGAACCAATCTTATATATATGATCACATATATTGAGTATAAGATCTCTATTCACTTTGAAATCACTGTCGGGGGGAGGGCACTCACTATATAATGTGTGGTAGGGATGAGCCGCTGGAATATGTCACTTTTTCAGCTTCATGATAAGTGATAAGGTTGTTATTCAAATTATATGAAAAGGGTGAGATACTCGATATCTCAGCTGCTCATCCCTACCTAGTTCGAAGTGCCCCCAAGTCAAGAACATTAAATGGGAGATTGCAGCGAAGCTGGTACACACCGATAAGGCAATAAAAAAATAAAAAGATGAGGTATGATGCCAATGAGACTAAATGACGTGGATTTAATCAACTATAGATAACTGTACGGCCTGCAACAATGAGCAACACTCATACCGTATAGTAAGACATAAAAGTACCGACGTGACGGAATGTAAAACAATTCAAATGAGAAAACCAAATGTAAAAAATACAATCTAAAAACAAATATGATGGACAGCAACAGATGACAACTACTGAATTATAGGCTCCTGACTTAGCACAGGCACATGCAGAATGTGCGGGGTTAAACATGTTTGTGAGAGCTCAACCTTCCTCCTTACAAAGGGCAGTGGTGCAACAGCATAACATAAGAACAAACTGTAAAAATGTAAAAACTATTAAACTGATATTTGATCTTGATTAAAAAAGATGATTAAACAAGAAACAAGAACATTTGCATATCAATGACAATTATGATTTAATTGATAGCTAAGCATTTCAGGTACATGTATATACCTGTATTCCAAGAATGTGTGGTCCCACCAGATTGGAGAGTCTGATACTCCAGTTGTTGGTTTTGGTTGCTGTATACCATACTTGGTTTTCGCTTATTGTTTTTACATAAATCAGGTTGTTGGGTTTTCTTTTTTGAATTGTTTAAGATTTGGTCATCCTTTTCAATTGTGTGTATATGCTCTTTCCTCGTTTTGTAAAAAGTGGTGTAAACGGGAAAAATCTGATAAAAAATCTCTTGATTCTTATTTAAATAAATGTATGAATGTGGTAGATAAGAGAATATCACATTTTGAAAATAATTTAGAAGTAAATAATAGAGTACATAATACACCTATTTCCAGAATAAGAAATAAACTTCAAGAACTTTCAAAGCGGTTTGTGTTTGTACCGGCCGACAAAGCAGCCAACAATGTGGTGGTGGTATGCCGTAAATACTACACGGACGTTCTTAAGAATGAAATTTTAAATTCATCTACATTCAAGTCCATCCGCTCCACAGAGAGTCATATAGTAAACAAACATATCACAACCACATCAAAGCTTAAGGCTTCTTCTGAACATTTGAAGGTCCCTACTATGTATTGGCTACCTAAACTACACAAAAAACCATTTAAATATCGTTTCATCTCTGCCTCTAGTAAGTGTTCTACAACTAATCTTTCAGTGCTTTTAACAAGTTCATTAACTACTATTAAAGAGCTTATCATAAACTATTGTAATAAAATATATGAACATAGTGGTATAAACTATTTAGGAGTGTAAAAAATTCTTTGGATGTTTTAGATAAATTACATGCTTTTGATGGTCCTTTTGATTCTGTTGACAGTTTTGATTTTTCTACTCTTTACACTACACTCCCACACTATCTTATCAAACAAAAGTTTTCCTATTTAATTAAATGGTCGTTTGGTAAAGCTGAATGCAAATATATTTGCTGCAACTCATTTAAAGCCTTCTTCTCTAATGAGAAAGGTAAATATGCTAGATATACTTACTGGAGGTGTGATGAGATGATTGAAGCTGTTAATTTTCTCCTTGATAATATTTATGTACGTTTCGGCAACAAAGTTTATCGACAGGTTGTAGGTATCCCTATGGGCACTAATTGTGCCCCTTTAATAGCAGACTTGTTTTTGTACTGTTACGAATCACAGTTTATGACTAAACTCAGTAAAGACCCGTCGAAATTGCATTTAATTGATAAATTCAACAACACTTACCGTTATCTTGATGATATTTTTTCGTTAAATAATCAAGAATTTCTCAATATACTGCTGAAATTTACCCCAAGGAACTTACTTTAAATAAATCAAATTTAAACGGTAATAACTGTCCTTTCCTAGATTTAGATATTTCGGTTTTAAACGGGAAACTCCACACTAAAATTTACGACAAAAGGGACGATTTTTCGTTCCTATTGTTAATTTTCCATTTTTAGATGGTGATGTTCCTTTGGCACCATCTTACGGTGTTTATATTTCACAGCTCGTTCGCTATTCCCGTGTCTGTTGTGACGTTTTGATTTTAACGAACGTAATCTATGTATTACTGGTAAATTATTAAACCAGGGATATCGTTACCATAAATTACTTAAAACCTTTACTAAATTTTTCCATAGATATAAAGATTTGGTTTTGAAGTTTGGTTGTACCTGTAGAAAACTTATTTCAAACGGGATAGCACATCCTCATTTTACGGAAATGTTGTTAACCGTGCCCGGAAATTTAGAAATGATCCTTGTAAACTTATCGCTCCTTTAAATAAACTTATTCTAAAAGGTTACCAATTCAACACTGTAATAAGATCATTGAATATTGTTTTATTGGTATAAATATTGATTTTGTTATCAGTAAATTAAAAGCAAACTAAATATTACTAGTATGTGTTATACATATACACATTCATGGATCTACAATCTGTCGATACATGTATCTTGGCATTGCACAAGGTCATGTTTTTCTCTGACTTTTTATGACGTCTTTACACTAAATCCATTGGATGTTGGATGTGTACGGATTGATAATTTAGTCTTAGATGCATGATTTTTTTTATTAGTTGTTAGTGGCTTTGAACTAGCTGTCAGATAACTGCGAGTACTCTCAGATCTGTTCCTAGTGTCTTTTTGTTGTTTGGATGTACAAGTACCCTGCCACGTCCACTTGTATTTTTGTCCATCTGATGAGTTAAGCCTTTTTCAACTGATTTTTGTGGTTCGTTCTTATGTTGTGCTGTTGTATCGCTGTCCCGGGTTGGGGGGAGGGTTGGGATCCCACTGGCATGTTTGACCCCGCCACGTTGTGTGTGTATGTGCCTGTCCCAGGTCGGGAGCCTGTGGTTCAGTGGTTGTCGTTTGTTTATGTGTTACATATTTGTTTTTCGTTCATTTTTTGTACATAAATGAGGCCGTTAGTTTTCTCGTTTGAATTGTTTTACATTGTCATTTCGGGACATTTTATAGCTGACTATGCGGTATGGGCTTTGCTCATTGTTGAAGGCCGTACGGTGACCTATAGTTGTTAATTTCTGTGTCATTTTGGTCTCTTGTGGACAGTTGTCTCATTGGCAATCATACCACATCTTCTTTTTTATATTGTATATGACAAACTGAACCAGAAAGTAAGTGCAGGATCTAGCGGTAAATGCAGTTTAAGCTCATGTCGTTAAGAGAATCATTAATAATGCAAATATGTATAGGTATTGAATGTCTTCTCTTTTTAAAACTATATCATTTGAGCAGTATGTATCACATGACAGGACTATCAAGTGCTATATTTGGGAAAAATACTTGTTTTATTTATGGACACTGTGTATATTACGCAAAAATACTCCTGGCTTGAAAATCATATGGACCCATTGCATAATTACTCTTAGTTACACAGTGTGCTAGTGACCTAAGACAACACTACTAACCGTGTATTAAAATAAACCACGCCTACTTTACGCCTTATTAAATATACAGGGTCTCCACACGGTCGCTCTTAACTAATCATATTCCTAGAAGTGTACAGGAGGTAAGATAATTGCATTTACATACGTAGACAAATGTGGGTGTGCATATTTACGTAAATATGCACGTGTAAATGTTCAATATGTGAACGGGGATTAAACATGACCCTTTATGTTTTACTTGCCGCGACAAGCCAATCTAACAGAGCAAAGCGAAAAATCTTATTTTAATAAGTTAAGTAGAAAGAGAATCAAAGTTTCCGAAAAAAATTTACGCCAACTTAAAAGAAGAAAGCAAACGATCACAGAATTTTGGCATGAACAGAACAGTCAGATATGAAGCGGATGTCTTAAACAGACAAAATATCAAGCCTGGAAAAACATACCATCCTTTCTTTTCTATTATATTAATACAATGCCGATTTTATCTATCAAAATAGCAGATTGTTGAAAGGTGAATGGTGCCTGTCAAAAATTTGAAGTTTCTTTCAGATACAAATGCAATTGTACTTATACAATTGCACAAAAAAGAACCAGGTTTCAACTACTATCTACAGGTACTTATAAAATGATTTAATGGCTTCTGTTCGTATCTTTGTTTACAATATGTCTAGATATCATTATTTTTTTATTTAACAAAAAAAATGCGTCCATATCAATTTGACTTCGATAATATTTTTTTTCTAAATTACAGTATATTAATGCATCTACCGAAATTGGTACAATAACTACAAAAGGTACAAATAAGAGTTACCACCACTAACTTATCGACCGTTAACATCATTGTTGTTTGGTTTACATCCAGTAATAAAATGCAAGGCGAGAACAAATGAAGGGAATTGAAATGCCACTAGAAAATGAGGGGTATCTTGTTTATAGGGTTAACATTTTGAGTCTGAGAGCGTGTCCATCATCTGATTTATCGTCCTCATTCTGACCAGACGTGACTGCGTATTTATCATGCACCCCACACACCCAAACGGACGTCTCACTCTAGCAAGCGTGGCTGCGTATTTTTGCATCCCACACAAAAAACGGATGTCACACTTTAGCAAGAGATTTAATACGGACCGGAGAAATCCTGTGATGACCATATTTCTTTACTCCAGGCAACCTTTGAAGTTCGATCGTTAATAGAAGAACGTGTCACAAATTGGGCTTGACATATTCCTGTGATGACCATATTTTTACTCCAAGACATCTAAAAGGATTCAAACAGCGGGGATCGTTAAATTTTTATAACACAGATCACTTTGTATTCCAGTTAATACACCCTGATGTTTCAAAATGATTATTTATTATTTTTACTCACATTATGTCCTGCGTACTTCTTAGGACGAACAGAACTATAATTAATGCATGCAACTCTTAGTTTAATCATTTCCTCGGAATGAACTACCCCTAAATTGAAAAAATCATGCTTGTCCAATTTGCAAACAAAATTAAGTGTTATTTTTTCTGTGATAAAGTTTTCAATCCAATTTGCCTCTATTACAGTATTTCAATAACTGTTCCATATAATTTAGGCGGTGCATTATCAATTTTTGACTTATTTATATGACTGGATTCGACAATGTCCAATATAATTTACGAAGTTAACCGAATTTTAACCACCACCTTCCTTATGATCCAATATGATTGAAATACAGATCCTGTGTCTGAGCTTTACAACCTTGAAAGCAAAGCTTGGACACACATGATCTGTATTTATTATCAATCATCATCATCACTGTCACTGATCATCACCGTCATCAACAAAACACATATAATGCTGTGATTACTACATATAATGTTCCGACAACTGCATATAATATTGTCACGACTGCATATTATGTTGTGACCACTGCATATATATAATTCTGTAACGACTGCATCTCATGAATGCTCTGACACTGCATATACTGTTTTAAGTACTGCATATTCTGTTGTAAGTACTGTACATAATTTAAACAATACCACATATAATGTTGTTACCACTTCATATAATAATGAACGTCAATATAAGGCAGTCATGGCGTTCCATAGGACCTCTTCGAGTATTTAATTTTTATAAACTTTTAAGTATCTATATGTCTTTGTTTTGGGATTTTAATCTGCCTTTTGCTTTATAATATCCATTTATGCATTTTGAGGATTTCACACAGGCACTTGTTTCTGTCAGTGGGGGGTTTACTATTCACACTTGTGATGTTTTAAGTATTGCATATTCTGTTGTAAAGTACTGTACATAATGTTGTAAAAAATACCACATATAATGTTGTTACCACTGCATATAATGATGAACGTTAATATAAGGCAGTCATGGCGTTCCATAGGACATAGGACTTTCCGAGTATTTATTTTTATAAACTTATAGGTATCTATGTCTTTGTTTTGGGATTTTAATCTGCCTTTTGCTTTTAATATAATATCCATTTATGCATTATGTATGAGGATTTCACACAGGCACTTGTTTCTATCAATGGGGGGGTTTACTATTCACACTTGTACGAACCCCCATTGACAGAAACAAGTGCCTGTGGGATTTTATGTCAAAATTGGCTTAATAAGGAAATCAGAGATTACATGTAAACATAAGTTGACCCAAAAAGCTGCATATGATTTTATTGGAAAAAAAACTATTAGCTTTTTTGCCTAAATCTGTTAAAAGCTCTCCCATTTCCATTAATTTTCAGTATGGTGCCCATAAATTTATAATCGATTCAGGGGCGGATCCAGCCATTTTAAAAGGGGTTCCAACCCAGGATAAAGGGGGGGATGCAACCATATGTCCCCATTGAAAAGCATTGATCGTTAGAAAAGGGGGTTCCAACCCCGAACCCCCGATCCACCACTGTCGATTTCATTGTTGAACTTTACTATATAGTATAATTTATATGATGTAATGTTACTATGCATGGCCATGAACTGGTGCGTCTTGCTGATTATAGTATTCACTTGATTACTGCGTAAAACACTCACCAAAATAAAATTACCTTGCATCAAAATGATTCATGGCAGTGTGACAGGATGGCGATCGAACAAAGTTCAATTTAAGGTAATTTACTTACTGTAAACAAGATTGACCTTTAAAATATGGTTTTCCTTTCTATAAATAGTGCTACATTCCTATTGGACGACAACATAAAAAATATCAGCTGATTAAAAATAACAAAACACGTGGGTATATATCACGCCATCCCTTCATAATCGAATTAAACATTAAAATTCGTTGAATCTGGTGCAAGGAAAGTCTTAAACACCTTGCTTTCCAATATATATTGTAAGTATGATTAAATATTTTCCTTAATTGTTATTAGTGAAAGGATGTTGCCTACTTTACATAGTTAATTAGCAATGATGCGCAGTTTCCTCCTCTATATATGTGTGTATTGACAGCGGAGAAAAAGAAGCGATATGATAAGTATGATATTAATTTTATAACTGTTAAATGATGTTATGAGACGAATAATCACGTCACTGAGATTCATGAATTCTTGTATACATCATTACCATTGCCATGGTGTTAAATTATCATGAATGCGGCGCATGATCCATGAATGAATGAAAGTCCTTTTAAATACCAACTGGAGAAAGACTGACTTATCACATGTGTATTTTTTTTAAAGGACAAAGTAAATATGAATTTTGGTTAACGACTGGACAGGTATCCTATGGAAACAACACAGGATATGTCAATATCTACATAGAGTTTTCATGAATATTAATACAATGCAATAGATTTTATTTCCAAATTAGGTTCCCAGGGGAGAGGGCATGTGTACTTGTATTTTCACAAAATAAATATTCTTCACAAATCCTTCACATAACAACTGTTGAACATACATAATAAATAGGCCTTATTATAGTTTAAACAAACAATGCCATAGTAATTTCCATCATCAAAATCGTCTGTACATATAGATTTGATTTTAAATCATTTCTCGAGCATTTCGAGAGACGAACGAACAACCATTTTTACACCTTTCAACGACCATGCGCCTAGCATGTGAAGATATAAGTGCTAACCGCTACTAAATGCATGTAAATATGAATAATTAACAGAAAAATAGATAATTGCTACAGAAAAAATAAATAGTTGCAACATAGATTTAAGTGAGAGGATCGATATTTATGTATATATATATATGTATATTTTTGTGTATATGTCTTTTTGATCGAGTTAAGTCATTTCAATTGATATTTTATAGTGTGTCTTTTTATGTTGTAATGTTACACTACTGTTTCAGGTTAGGGTGAAGGTTGGCGCTTGTTAAAACGTTTAAAACCGCTGCATTTGTATGCACCTGGCCTAAGTCAGGAGACTGTTGTTCAGTGGTTGTCGTTTGTTGGTGTGGTTCATAAGTGTTTCTCGTTTCTCGTTTTTATATAGATTAGACCGTTAGTTTTCTGTTTGAATTAATTGTTTTACACTAGTCATTTTGGGGTCCTTTACAGCTTGCTGTTCTGTGTGAGCCAAGGCTCCGTGTTGAAGGCCGTACTTTGACCTATAGTTGTTTACATTTTATACATTGTGACTTGAATGGAGAATTGTCTCATTGGCACTCGTACCACATCATCTTATTTATATATTAGGTTGTTTAGCTTTAACACGCACTAATTGACGATGCTTTAAAAGCTCCACATACATCTCCGTGTATGATGCACAGAACCCAGACAAGTTGAAGCTTTCCAGAATACAACGAAAGAGAGATATTTTTGAAAGAGATGAACAATTAATGAATGTCACAATTAACTTTTCAGATCTCTCAAATGAGGCAAAATTTATTTGGTTATTTACAAATGAAAATCTGCCTGTACTCAAATACTTAGGGAATTATATTATCAAATGTCTAGATGTAAGACAAAATGTGAATGTAAGACAAAATGTGAATGTAAGACAAAATGTGAATGTAAGACAAAATGTGAATGTAAGACAAAATGTGAATAAATATACAGCATAATGAATATTAAAACTGGTTTTATGGTTCTGGTCATGTCCTGAATAAAATGGTTGTGATTTATATGAAAAATATAGGTAGGTATATATGAACTTTTTATACTTCATTTCAATGTTTGTCTATAGTAAATGCCATGCTGTCCATCAAGGGCCCTTTAATTAAAGCAATAGATATTCTTACTCTTATTCTTTACAACAATCAATACTTAAAAAGAACATATTTAGAGAAAAGTTTAGGCTGTTAGTTTTCTGTTTAAATTGTTTCACATTTTGTCAAGTAGGGACTTTCTATACGGTTTGGGTTTATTCATCGTTGGAGGCCCTAGTGTGACCTATAGTTGCTTAAATCCACGTCATTTGGACAGTTAGTTGTCTCAGTGGCTCAAAGGGGGTCTACAACATATATCAAGGAATTATGTGATTCAATTATTAACTATATAACATATCACGCACTCCCCTCGTGTCTGAAGCAGACAGGAATGCCTTGTAGGTAGTAACCTAACAAATATGTGTGCATAAACAATGTATTTTTTTCAATTTATATAAAAATAAGGAGATGTGGTATTGAGTTAAGTTTAAGAAAAGTAGGGATGAATAAATCGAAAGTAGTGCTTTAATAATAGAATAATATATTATTCCCCACTATCATAATTGCTGTAATAATTCTTGTTGCATAATATTTCGTCAGTACATAGGAGATCAACGTATTGAGCTAGGGTTATCTTTCCTAACACTTGATTCTTTAGAGTTTCCATCAAGAAAAATACCGGATCACAAAAAGAGGGGGGGTGTCTATAAAGGCTTAACTTTCCATCACAACCTAGAATAACTACCCCTGTTTCCCATACATGTCGCTCAAATAATGTCTTTCATATTATTAAGTCGCGCTTTTCCTTGAGTTGAAATATTAGTCGCTGGACAATAAACACTAGCCAAGCAATAAGCATGAATTTTTATTTTATAGTTTTGGAAATGAAAATATAGCATAAAGTAAATTTTCCCGCGTAATTCCGATTTTTACCCATTTTGCGTTTTTTGCTATAATCTTAAAAACTATAATAGAAAGAAGAGAAAAATAACACTGCGAAAATTATCGACAAAAAGTTTCTACAAAAAAGTCTACATTTCCGAAATCAACTATCGACTCTTTATAGTATCCATTTCCCTCAAAATAAAACAAAATGGATATAAGCTTGGAAATATTAATTATTGGCTACCACAAAACTAAAGGCTACATTTGTATTTATGTTTCTCTTCGATTCAGATTAAAAATGAAAAAAGACACTGTTGTCATTTTTCATTTGAAAATGTGGTATCATTGCCAATGAGAGAACTATCCACCAATGAACATATTTAGGGACAATTTAGGATTAAACAACTACATGTCACGTTACGAACTAGCCCCGTATTACTCTGACGGCTCTTGGGGCACATCCTGTCCCCAGCCATTTCTTAAAAAGCAAGACGAGAAGGCTTTTTGGTTCTTCATGTCGTTTCTTTTTTTTTTTTAAATGACTTATTTTATGTTGAAATTTATGGTAAAACGGATTTTGAATATATATATAGATTTTACATGTTGGCTATTTTAAAGAATGTGAAAGTTAATTTTCGTGAAAAAAAAAAGATTCCTCTCCCTTATTGCACATCTGTACGTTTTATGGGGCCATTATGAAAATCGAGTCTTGCATGCAAAAGAATAAATAACATGATTGACATAAGGCTCTTGTCCTTTTGTGTCTGGGAGTAACAATTTTAACTTCAGAATCAAATTTAAATTAAAAAATTCCAGTAAACACAAGCAAACAGATTGGTAATCTTTTGCGAGAGGAATGTTGGAAATATAGGCTTAGTTTTAAAGAATTGAATATATGACGGACGGAAAAAAATAATCGACATTTGGATGACATCCGTTCTTCATAATATTGCGACGTCATCCAATCTTTATAAAATATATTGGAAAAGTGTGTACACCTCGGGCATAATATTTTAGAATACATATGTGAACTTACAATATGGTCGTTTTATCAGGAATGGCACCGAGAAATCCCATTACAGACGTGATACCGAGCGCAGATGATGGAGACGGTCTAGGTTTGGATCAAGTATCGCCAGTTATAACGGAAGAGAACTATCAACAAAAGCAACAACCATTAAAGATAGTTTGGCAAAATGTATTTATTCAACTTGGTATTCATCTTGCAGCTTTATATGGTTTGATTAGAATACCTTGGTCTCATCCTTTAACATGGCTATGGAGTAAGTATAGTATAGTTTTGTTTTTGGCTAATGTATGATTTTGAACACCAAGAATGCAATAGTCGGAAGGAAATTTCCCTATTTGTAGTTTCTATACATGACACATTTTAACAGTATTTCACTGTAAGGACTCTAAATGAGTATGTATTCTAGAGCACATGACTATATTACTGATTTGAATCTGAAATTGTAGAACTAAATATCTGTTTGGAATTAATACCAGCAAAAGTTAATGTATAGCTAGAATATAAGAAATGTGTACATTCACGATCATGAATGGTCATTTTAGAATTTCTGGAATTATGTCGAATATTTGTGCACAGGCGAAAATATCTAGAATGCAGTTCAGTTGCCGTTGAAAAATGCACAGCAAATGGCGTTGACACGAATTCAGGTCTTTAATATACCACATATTCACATAAATCAGGGTAAACATTCATAGAACTGAGACAAAAAAATGATTTGTATAACAGCACTGTAGATTTTCTTTTTATTACAGAACGTTTTAGTTCCATAAAGATTCCATCATTTTGATTTTTTGTGTTTAAAACTAAAATTGATTACTTTATGCTCCCTGAAAAAAATTTGGAAGCATATGGTCATCGCTTTGTACGTCAGTTTGTCTGTATGTTCGAAACAAAGGGTTTTTGGATTGGAACTTAAATTAACCTTTCTTGATTTGAATTAAACTTATATAACAAAATTAGATGGAAGAGAGACGTCTATCGATTTAAGATTCGACAGATATAGAGAAGGGGGACGCTCGTATCGATTCTTGAGTCATTTATTCAAAGTTCAAGGTCTTTTACTAAAAATAGTAACTTTTGGAAAAAAAGTTGTTTTTTAAATGCATTTGTGTAGCAATATTATTTGCCATTAGCAACCACACCTTACTGATTGGCAAGGTCAGGGAATCAGTGGATACCACCAAAAGAGTTGTTCGGTATATTTTTGTAGCTCTGGGGAAAGTATTGGTAACATTTTGGTTCTTGTATACATTTTTGTTTGTACCTAACTTTGTATCCTCCCTTGAGCAAATCGTCCTTGCTTGATCAATGACTGTTCGTGCTCCCAATAACACAGTTAATACAGCAATGCCTTTGAGAGTATTTAATCCCCCCAAAAAACGAAAAGCATTCTTTTCACTTGTTATAACATAGTTTTAGCTTTAAAATGCCATTTTTAGTTCGCTAGACATCCATTGTGATATTTGAGAACTACATGCTTTCCTGAAGCGCAAAATGTGTCAACGTTTTAACATCCTAACAAAAGGGTGGAAATCTCGAATATTACACTATATTACACTATATTGTCGCTTATGACCTATCTGCATGTTTGTAACTCTTTTTTTAATTTTCAGCAATATTTTACTACATATTCTCAGCCGTAGGGATAACAGCTGGGGCACATCGCCTATGGTCACATAGATCTTATAAGGCAAAGACTCCTTTACGTATCTTGCTTGCAATAATGAACTCTGCAGCACTTCAGGTAATTTTGTACGAAAATCTTATTGTTCAAAACAGTTACATCGTACTACAAAGAGGCAGAAGATACCAAAGAGACGCTCAAAACTCGAAAAGACAAAACCATGGCAACTAAACTAAGAGTTTAAAATTGACACTATAAACATAAGAAGATGTGGTATGATTGCTAATAAAACAACTCTCCACATGAGACCAGATGACATAGAAGTACATTTACTTGTAACTTCGAAATGTTATGAAGTTGCCCTCTGGGTTTATTGGTTATTTGTGGTAATTCTTCTTGTTTTGCTTCAAGCAACTATTTGATAAACGTAGAATTAGTTATATCATATTCATTTAGTGCTGTAACGGCCGTTCACAAACCTTTGCAGGAAACTTAAAGATTGGGCAGTACGAACCCACCAAAAAGGAGGTGATCTCAGGAAGTAAATCGAGTTCCTGTTCCATTAGCTTAAAGCATAAAAGATTTATTTAAAGTCGGGTATACATATAACAATACAACATAAGCTCTAGAGCTTTTAAATCATTTGTTACTCATATAATAAAATCCGGTTATAAACTGCGATGGAAATTCGTTTTATATGTGAATTGTCTTCATTGTTTTGTACAGAAGTTGATGGAAGTTTTTTTTTTATATTTTGTTTGCGTCATTAAGTAGATAAAAGTAATAATGTAAACAGTTATGATTTCTTTCAAAATATTGAGGTTTGAAAATAAATTTATAAACTAATTACATTTTTATTAGAATGACATTTTGGAATGGTCTCGTGACCATCGAGTTCATCATAAGTATTCGGAAACAGATGCTGACCCACATAATGCAAGACGAGGTTTCTTCTTTTCTCATATTGGATGGCTACTAGTTAGAAAACACCCAGATGTAGCCAGGAAAGGCAAGCAGTTAGATATGTCGGATCTCTACGCTGACAAAGTAGTGATGATACAGCGAAGGTTAGTACAACTGTTGTGTTTTAATCAGTTCCTGTTGGAGTTTTCATATAGTTCCTTTTATCATATCGTTAATGTTCCTCGTTGTGTGTCTTATTTTTTTATTTGTATACTTATAATGAACAATAGGTATTTCATTAAATGTATGCAAATGAAAATACGTTTGAATTAAATGCTCAAACCTTTGACAAAGTCACAGAATTAAAGGTGTTTAACGTCAACTATCCACACTAAGTAAAACAAAACAGCACATTCTACAATGACGTAAGTTACAACGTTGCTTTTGAAATTTATTTCCTGAACTTTTTCGAGATTCACTACACAGTTTGCTTTATAGTTATACATCCTTGGGTGTTATTATTTCGGGCATGAGCGTTTCTGGTGATGGTAAATCTAGAAAGGCGCTTCGGACGCAACAATTTTTAAAGTGTTATTTTTCATTTATGATTTTTGTGACAGTAGTGCTTCATTTGGATTCGAAGAAAAAGGTTTGATCATTCACACACGCCTTTTCCCCCCCGGCCTTTAACCGACCTTGATTAAAGATTGAAAATGTTAAGTCTGACATGTTAATATTGGCACACATTTCTATACTTATATGATTTACAACTAAGAGAGTGATCGAATTGTATATGATTTACAATTAATAGAGCGATCGAATTATAATTTTAAAGATATTGGCCAATTGTAAACTTTTTAAGCTTTGAGGCAAAATTAATATTAGATTAAATATTACAAAAAATGTACATTTGATTTTAAAATATTTTGATATATCAAAGTAAAATATAATACAGATACTATTTCTGTAAAAAATTTACATGTTGATTTGAATTTTTTATGTTCGTAGGTCAATTGTTAAGTGTGACGTTTATATTTCAAGATCATTCTTTTAAAAACTATAATTTTAGGTAAAAATCATTTTACCTGCATTAATACGGTGAACAGACTAACTATCTAGTTTTCTGTTTGGAAATATAAAGTGCCAAGTAGCAGAGAACATTCTGACACTAGGCTATTAGGGGTGACTGCTGTAGAGATATGGCAAATATGATGGATTTTTGTATAACAGATGGTCTACATAACGGAGTTGGATACATTTCCTTCGCACTGGGACAAAAACACTGTACAAGTGTAGACTAATCTGTGTGTATTTAGTTTCCAGTGTTGCAGTGGTAGGTAAAATAAACTGGTTCACTATTTATGCAAATCATCATAAATACAGTTACGGTTGTGTACTGTGGGTGTGGAAAAACATTCTATCCAACTTAAAAGAATCTGATAGAAAACGCTGTTACTGGTCAACTACACAAAAACAGTTTTAGTCCAAAACTAACAGTCTTTATACACCAACTATTTAAGTATAATATATCTTAAAGTATATTCTTTGCAATACTTATTTTTTGTTTCATTTGCAAATGCACATTTTAGCATTGCTATTTTATAAATGTGATAAATTACCATTGATCTCTTTTATTTTCATTTGCAGGTATTACAGACTGAGTATTATTATAATGTGTTTCATAGTACCTACTGTAGTACCGTATTACTTCTGGGGAGAATCTTTAATTAATGCATTCTTTATATCCAGTATACTCCGATACGTGCTGACATTAAACGCCACGTGGTTAGTCAATAGTGCTGCCCACATGTGGGGAAATCGTCCTTATGATAAAAACATAAACCCAGCACAAAATAGGGGTGTGGCATTTAGTGCTGTAGGAGAGGGATTTCACAATTATCACCATACATTCCCACATGACTATGGCACTAGTGAGTTTGGATGGCATTTAAATATAACCACAGCCTTTATTGATTTCTTTGCGTTGTTGGGACAAGTTAGTGATAGGAGGAAGATATCTCATGCTACAGTAGAAAGGAGAAAGGCAAGGACTGGGGATGGTTCATGACATTATCAGTCCGTTTTCGTGTTTAACATTATCTATTGTACTGTAATTGCTAAAATCAGTGTTGGATGGTTATTTCCAAGATGTTGAGATTTTTAACAAATCTTTCTTGTTAGGGAGCAACCATATAACTTCAGTGGGGGGTTATGGTTTTATACGACCGCAAAAAAATTTTGTGGTCGTATATTGGTATGACGTTGGCGTCGTCGTCGTCGTCGTCGTCCGAAGACGCATTGGTTTTCGCACTCTAACTTTAGTTTAAGTGAATGGATCTCTATGAAATTTTACCATAAGGTTCAATATCACAAAAGGAAGGTTGGGATTGATTTTGGGGGTTATGGTACCAACAGTTAAGGAAAAGGGCCAAAAATAAGCATTTTGTAACTTCCAGACATAACTTGTGTGTTAGTGTATGGATCTCTGACATTGTACCACAAGGTTCCATATCACAAAGGGAATGCTGGGATTGATTTTGGGGTAATTGCCTCAAAATTTTAGGAATTAGGGCCAAAAAAGGGGCAAAAACAAGCATTTTTCTAGTTTCATGACAATAACTTGTGTGTAAGTGTATGGATCTTTCTGAAATTGTACTACAAGGTTCCATATCACAAAGGGAATGCTGGGATTGATTTTGGGGGTAATTGCCTCCAAATTTTAGGAATTAGGGGCCAAAAAGGGGCCAAAAATAAGCATTTTTCTAGTTTCCAGACAATAACTTGTGTTCAAGTGTATGGATCTCTCTGAAATTGTACTGCAAGGTACCATACCTCAAAGGGAAGGCTGGGATTGAGTTTGGGGTGATGAATCATAAGGGGTTCAAAAATTTTGGGGGATTTTTTTTAAAATTTTCATTTTTTTCTTTCAAATTTTCCATTTTAAGTTGGTTATTTCTGATTTATATTTAAAAGCAAATAATAATGATATGGTAGGAGATACACACCAAACAGGATGTGTAAATTATATAATAAGTATTGTGCAATAGCAAGAAATTTTCTATTGCACAGTATTGCATAATAGCAAGAAATCTTCAATTGCACAGTATTGCGCAATAGCAAGAAATATCCAATAGCACAATATTGCGCAATAGCAAGAAATTGTCAATTGTACAGTATTAATAATAGCAAGAAATATTCAATTGCACAGTATTGCGAATTGCAAGAAATATTCAATTGCACAGTATTGTGCAAAAGAAGATACTTTGTATAAATTGCTTATTTCTTGACCAATTTCAATGGGGTTTTATTCTTGAACTCTTGGGGTTCTTTAATATGCTGAATCTAATCGTGTATTTTGGGGCCCATTTTTTAATTGGTCCACATTGAGGTCCAAAGGGTCCAAAATTAAACTTTGATTGATTTCATCAAAATTGAATTATTGGGATTCTTTGATATGCCAAATCTAACGTGTATTTAGATTCTTAATTTTTGGTCCCGTTTTCAAATTGGTCTACATTAAGGTCCAAAGGGTCCAAAATTAAACTTAGTTTGATTTAAACAAAAATTGAATTCTTAGGGTTCTTTGATATGCTGAATCTAAACATGTATTTAGATCTTTGATTATGGGCCCAGTTTTCAAGTTGGTCCAAATCAGGGTCCAAAATTAAACTTTGTTTGATTTCAACAAAATTGAATATATGGGGTTCTTTGATATGCTGAATCTAACCATGTATTTAGATTTTGATTTTTGGGCCCGTTATCAACTTTGTCCACATTGAGGTGAAAAGGGTCCAAAATTAAACTTTGTTTGATTTCATCAAAAATTGAATTATTGGGGTTCTTTGATATGCCGAATCTAACCGTGTATTTAGATTCTTAATTTTTGGTCCCGTTTTCAAATTGGTCTACATTAAGGTCCAAAGGGTCCAAAATTAAACTTAGTTTGATTTTAACAAAATTGAATTCTTAGGGTTCTTTGATATGCTGAATCTAAACATGTATTTAGATTTTTGATTATGGGCCCAGTTTTCAAGTTGGTCCAAATCGGGGTCCATAATTAAACTTTGTTTGATTTCAACAAAAATTGAATATATGGGGTTCATTGATATGCTGAATCTAACCATGTATTTAGATTTTTGATTTTTGGGCCCCGTTATCAATTTTTTCCACATTGAGGTCAAAAGGGTCCAAAATTAAACTTTGTTTGATTTCATAAAAAATTGAATTATTGGGGTTCTTTGATATGCCAAATCTAATCGTGTATTTAGATTCTTAATTTTTGGTCCCGTTTTCAAATTGGTCTACATTAAGGTCCAAAGGGTCCAAAATTAAACTTAATTTGATTTTAACAAAAATTGAATTCTTAGGGTTCTTTGATATGCTGAATCTAAACATGTATTTAGATTTTTGATTATGGGCCCAGTTTTCAAGTTGGTCCAAATCAGGGTCCAAAATTAAACTTTGTTTGATTTCAACAAAAATTGAATATATGGGGTTCTTTGATATGCTGAATCGAACCATGTATTTAGAGTTTTGAATTTTGGGCCACGTTATCAACTTTGTCCACATTGAGGTCAAAAGGGTCCAAAATTAAACTTTGTTTGATTTCATCAAAAATTGAACTCTTGGGGTTCTTTGATATGCTGAATCTAACCATGTATTTAGATTTTGGATATTGGAGCATAATAGGTGAATGTCCAATTTAAAATTTTTAAGTTCTTAGACCACATTCATTCTGTGTCAGAAACCTATGCTGTGTCAAATATTTAATCACAATCCAAATTCAGAGCTGTATCAAGCTTGAATGTTGTGTCCATACTTGCCCCAACTATTCAGGGTTCGACCTCTGCGGTCGTATCAAGCTGCGCCCTGCGGAGCATTTTATTTGTCTGAGTCAGAAAAAATTTTCGCGCTTTTTTAGTTTTCAACGCTACCAATCAAATTATTTTTTCAAAATTTAACACGATCAGGAATGGGGAAAATCAGGATTCAGATTTTTTTTTTTTGTCATCTGCTTGACCACAATATTTTTTCATCAAATTGGGATCAGAATTTTTTAGGAAAACCATAACCCCCCTTCTTGAAGTTAAATGTCGTTCCTTATTATGTTTAATTTAAACAAGTATTTAAAAGATGCATATACGTCAAAAATGGGATTTGTAAAAGTATTATTTTGTTAACATGGATCGTGCTAAATTGTTTATGTTTATTTATCATAAGTTGATTAAAAGTTACAAAAGAACAGTTTTGATAGAAAATAATAAATTGTGTTCTGTCAATCTTGTTTAAACCGAATTCTCCATGTTGCAATATGTTTTGTCTATGGAGTAAGTGACCACATCGAAAGTTCAATGTAGAATTTAAAAAAAAACTAATTCCTGGACACCCGATCCCCTTCATAATTAAAAATTACTCATGGAACGGTAAAGGCATACTATAGAAAATGAAAGGATATGGAGTAAATGTACATGGGACAAAATCACACACAATACATAGAAAACATAAAAATTATCAATGAACAGGGCTTTTATTCCTGTTCTTCATCTTGACAGTTGATGTAGGGTCTTCAACAATGAACAAATCATTCATACCCCACAACAAGGTCAAGACGGCCCCTAGCGTCGACTTAAAATATATCTTGAAGTTACACATGTCGGGAGCGGTCAATGAATTACATAATTTATAATTACGGGCGAGGTTTTTGAACATATATTTGTCATACATTGCCCAACAAAAGACCAATAATTTCGAAACAACAAATGATAGACAATACATATAAAACTAAACAACAAATGATAGACAGCACGGGGCACATCGAAATATATGTAAGAAAACCTAGCAGTTTAAAATAGTATGAAAGGGCAATATACAAAACAGATGACCAGACCAGTATTTTGAAGAAATTTAACCAAACATGAAATTTTGACGGTGTATTAATATGAGAAATTCTCACATGAACAAGCACACCATAACTGTAAATATTATAAGAGCATACACCTCAAGCACGGGAAACGTTCTACTGCCTCCACACAGCACTAGAGAGAAACTCTAGAATCAATAGAAAATGAAAGGATATGGAGTAAATGTACATGGGACAAAATCGCACACAATACATAGAAAACATAGAAAATTATCAATGAACAGGGCTTTTATTCCTGTTCTTCATCTTGACAGTTGATGTAGGGTCTTCAACAATGAACAAATCATTCATACAGTATGCGACGAGAATCTGTTTTAAATGCATTTCAGCATGCAATATAATGTATGCTGTTTTCTTTGAGTATTGATTCAGGCGTGGTCGTGTAATAAAAAAATATTTTTTATTCACTTTTATCGTTTAAGATTAATAAACTATAAATATAGAATCGTGTTCTATGTAAGGGTTTATATTTGAGGAAAACGAAAATTTACGGTTATCTGTAGGAGTCAGAAAAAGATTTCGATCGTTTTTTTTTTCATATCTACTTTTTTAAATATGGTTTTCTTTATAAGAATTGGTTTTAATATCCAGTTTTTATTATTTTTAACTGATTTTTTTGTTAATATCGAACCGGCTACTGGCGGCCGATTTGGATATTGAATGTTGAATCCGGTCGCTAACTTCACATACATTATAAGTTTGTAGATCTTGTCATGCTATCATTTTTGTCGAGCCTACGAAATTTATTTCGCAGAAGCGAGACATAGCGATCTAGATTCCGTCGGCGGCGTCAACATTTAGGTTCAAGTCTGTGGTTAAAGTTACTTTGGACATCAACAACTTTGTCAAACCTACATGGAATTAGATGAAATTTGGACAGAAGCTTGTTCATGACCAAAATACAGTATCCAGAGCAAAATTTTGACAATATTTATTTTCATTTTCCAAATTTTACTGATAAATGGACTTAGTTTTTACAGTTAACATTCATATTCAGTCTAAGGTTAAAGTTTTTCAGTCATCAATAACTTTGTCAAACTTTCATGGAATTTGATGAAATTTGGACAGAAGCTTGTTTATGACCAAAATACAGTATCCAGAGCAACATTTTGAAAATATTTATTTTGATTTTTCCGTATTTTACTGATAAATGGACCATTTTTTTACATTTAACAAATAGATACATTCTAGATACAGTCTGGGGTTAAAGTTTGTTACATATCAAACACTTTGTCAAGCCTTCATAGAATTTTATGAAACTTATTTTATGATTAAGAGATAATGTCTGAAGCACACTTTTGAAAATATATTTTCATTTTCAGTACTTGTCTGATAGATGGAATTTTTTATAGTTAACATTTACTGACAGTCTTGAATTAAATTTTGTTGACATGATAAGTTTGTTAATCTTCATGGATTGTTATTAAACTTGGACAGAAGCTAATCTTCAAGACCAAGAAAAAGCATCTAAAGAAAAGTTTGAAATCTTTTTAACATCTGTATTTTACCGATAAATGGACTTAGTACTCTCAAATCGTACTTTCTTGTTTATTTGACCTGTTGATACTAATTGTAATGCTTTTTTGTTATTCAATTTTATTCAGGGTTATATCTGGTCTATATACTTCAAATTTTCAGCAATATTTTACTACATATTCTCAGCCGTAGGGATAACAGCTGGGGCACATCGCCTATGGTCACATAGATCTTATAAGGCAAAGACTCCTTTACGTATCTTGCTTGCAATAATGAACTCTGCAGCACTTCAGGTAATTTTGTACGAAAATCTTATTGTTCAAAACAGTTACATCGTACTAAAAAGAGGCAGAAGATACCAAAGAGACACTCAAAACTCGAAAAGACAAAACCATGGCAACTAAACTAAGAGTTTAAAAATTGACAATATAAACATAAGAAGATGTGGTATGATTGCTAATAAGACAACTCTCCACATGAGACCAGATGACATAGAAGTACATTTACTTGTAACTTCGAAATGTTATGAAGTTGCCCTCTGGGTTTATTGGTTATTTATGGTAATTCTTCTTGTTTTTGCTTCAAGCAACTATTTGATAAGCGTAGAATTAGCTATATCATATTCATTTAGTGCTGTAACGGCCGTTCACAAACCTTTGCAGGGAAACTTAAAGATTGGGCAATACGAACCCACCAAAAAGGAGGTGATCTCCGGAAGTAAATCGAGTTCCTGTTCCATTAGCATAAAGCATAAAAGATTTATTTAAAGTCGGGTATACATATAACAATACAACATAAGCTCTAGAGCTTTTAAATCATTTGTTACTCATATAATAAAATCCGGTTATAAACTGCGATGGAAATTCGTTTTTATATGTGAATTGTCGTCATTGTTTTGTACAGAAGTTGATGGAAGTTTTTTTTATATTTTGTTTGCCCCATTAAGTAGATAAAAGTAATAATGTAAACAGTTATGATTTCTTTCAAAATATTGAGGTTTGAAAATAAATGTATAAACTAATTACATTTTTATTAGAATGACATTTTGGAATGGTCTCGTGACCATCGAGTTCATCATAAGTATTCGGAAACAGATGCTGACCCACATAATGCAAGACGAGGTTTCTTCTTTTCTCATATTGGATGGCTACTAGTTAGAAAACACCCAGATGTAGCCAGGAAAGGCAAGCAGTTAGATATGTCGGATCTCTACGCTGACAAAGTAGTGATGATACAGCGAAGGTTAGTACAACTGTTGTGTTTTAATCAGTTCCTGTTGGAGTTTTCATATAGTTCCTTTTTATCATATCGTTAATGTTCCTCGTTGCTTGTCTATATATTTTTATTTGTATACTTATAATGAACAATAGGTATTTCATTAAATGTATGCAAATGAAAACACGTCTGAATTAAATGCTCAAACCTTTGACAAAGTCACAGAATTAAAGGTGTTTAACGTCAAGTATCCAAACTAAGTAAATCAAAAACAGCACATTCTACAATGTCGTAAGTTACAACGTTGCTTTTGAAATTTATTTCCTGAACTTTTTCGAGATTCACTACACAGTTTGCTTTATAGTTATACATCCTTGGGTGTTATTATTTCGGGCATGAGCGTTTCTGGTGATGGTAAATCTAGAAAGGCGCTTCGGACGCAAAAGGGTTTATATTTTTGAAAACGAAAATTTACGGTTATATGTAGGAGTCGGAAAAAGATTTCGATCTTTTTTTTTTTTCATATCTACTTTTTAAGTATGGTTTTCATTATAAGAATTGGTTTTAATATCCAGTTTTTATTATTTTTAACTGATTTTTGTTAATATCGAACCGGCTACTGGCGGCCGATTTGGATATTGAATGTTGAATCCGGTCGCTTCTTCACATACATTATAAGTTTGTAGATCTTGTCATGCTATCATTTTTGTCGAGCCTACGAAATTTATTTCGCAAAAGCGAGACATAGCGATCTAGATTCCGTCGGCGGCGTCAACATTTAGGTTCAAGTCTGTGGTTAAAGTTACTTTGGACATCAATAACTTTGTCAAACCTACATGGAATTAGATGAAATTTGGACAGAAGCTTGTTTATGACCAAAATACAGTATCCAGAGCAAAATTTTGAAAATATTTATTTTCATTTTTCCATATTTTACTGATAAATGGACTTAGTTTTTTACAGTTAACATTCATATTCAGTCTAAGGTTAAAGTTTTTCAGTCATCAATAACTTTGTCAAACCTTCATGGAATTTGATGAAATTTGGACAGAAGCTTGTTTATGACCAAAATACAGTATCCAGAGCAAAATTTTGAAAATATTTATTTTGATTTTTCCGTATTTTACTGATAAATGGACCATTTTTTACATTTAACAAATAGATACATTCTAGATACAGTCTGGGGTTAAAGTTTGTTACATATCAAACACTTTGTCAAGCCTTCATAGAATTTTATGAAACTTATTTTATGATTAAGAGATAATGTCTGAAGCACACTTTTGAAAATATATTTTCATTTTCAGTACTTGTCTGATAGATGGAATTTTTTATAGTTAACATTTACTGACAGTCTTGAATTAAATTTTGTTGACATGATAAGTTTGTTAATCTTCATGGATTGTTATTAAACTTGGACAGAAGCTAATCTTCAAGACCAAGAAAAAGCATCTAAAGAAAAGTTTGAAATCTTTTTAACATCTGTATTTTACCGATAAATGGACTTAGTACTCTCAAATCGTACTTTCTTGTTTATTTGACCTGTTGATACTAATTGTAATGCTTTTTTGTTATTCAATTTTATTCAGGGTTATATCTGGTCTATATACCAGCTTTGATAAGTGTTTGGTACTAATATAAAATTCCACTTCGTACTATGAACATCAAAATTATTTATTTTGTTAAAACATTTCCTTTCTCTATTGTAACTGTATACGTATACTAACAACAAAATTATTTTATTTTACCTGTGTTTAAAGTTATTGCAAATGGCTGATATTTTTGTTCGAGCATATTGTGTTTCTTAAATTGTTTAACATTTCATACCGATATAACATGTTACTTTTATTATTCTTCCCTTAGTTTATTTATTTTGAATTTACATTGTATCATAGGTCAAATTTATTTGTTCAGTGTATGTTCAATGGTGTTAATATGTCCTTTGATTGAGTTAAGCTATTTCAGTTGATATTTTATAGTGTGTCTTTCTATGTTGTGATGTTACACTATTGTTTCAGAAAAAGGGTGAAGGTTTGGTACCATTAAAACGTTTAAACCCGCCGCATTTGTTTGCACCTGTCCTAAGTCAGGAATCTGATGTTCAGTAGTTATCGTTTGTTGATGTGGTTCATAAGTGTTTCTCGTTTCTCGTTTTATATAGATTAGACCGTTGGTTTCCCGTTTGAATGGTTTTACACTAGTAATTTTGGGGCCCTTTATAGCTTACTGTTCGGTGTGAGCCTAGGCTCCGTGTTGAAGACCGTACTTTGACCTATAATGGTTTACATTTATAAATTTTGACTTGGATGGAGAGTTGTCTCATTGGCACTCATACCACATCTTCTTATATCTATTTTAAATCAGCATTACACTTTTACACTGACAGCAGCAATCGTAGGCGAGACACAGGGTTCCGCGGAACCCGTTACAAATTTAGTGTTTAGAATACCTAAAAAATACATTAACTTCAAAACGTTTTAAATAAATGGACTTACTGGACGAAAGAAATTACCGGCCAGCATCGTATGATTTCGAAGATAATAGCAAAACCACAACAAGGGTAACATGGTCATTAAAAAACAATAACTTCCAACAGGAGTCGATTGGCAATTTCGGTTATGTTAGACTAGTTTTATACGACCGCAAAAAATTTTCCGGTCGTATATTGGTATGACGTTGGCGTCGTCGTCGTCGTCGTCGTCGTCGTCCGAAGACGCATTGGTTTTCGCACTCTAACTTTAGTTTAAGTGAATGGATCTCTATGAAATTTTACCATAAGGTTCAATATCACAAAAGAAGGTTGGGATTGATTTTGGGGTTATGGTACCAACAGTTAAGGAATTAGGGGCCAAAATAAGCATTTTGTAACTTCCAGACATAACTTGTGTGTTAGTGTATTGATCTCTCTGACTTTGTACCACAAGGTTCCATATCACAAAGGAATGCTGGGATTGATTTTTGGGGTAATTGCCTCAAAATTTTAGGAATTAGGGCAAAAAACAAGCATTTTTTAGTTTCATGACAATAACTTGTGTGTAAGTGTATGGATCTTTCTGAAATTGTACTACAAGGTTCCATATCACAAGGAAAGCTGGAATTGAGTTTGGGGTAATTGCCTGAAACGTTTAGGAATTAGGGGCCAAAAGGGGTCAAAAATAAGCATTTTCTAGTTTCCAGACAATAACTTGTGTTCAAGTGTATGGATCTCTCTGAAATTGTACTGCAAGGTACCATACCTCAAAGGGAAGGCTGGGATTGAGTTTGGGGTAATGAATCATAAGGGGTTCAAAAATTGGGGGATTTTTTTCTTTAAAATTTTCCATTTTAAGTTGGTTATTTCTGATTTATATTTAAAAGCAAATAATAATGATATGGCAGGAGATACACACCAAACAGGATGTGTAAATTATTATATAAGTATTGTGCAATAGCAAGAAATTTTCAATTGCACAGTATTGCAATAGCAAGAAATCTTCAATTACACAGTATTGCGCAATAGCAAGAAATATCCAATAGCACAATATTGTGCAATAGCAAGAAATTGTCAATTGTACAGTATTGCGCAATAGGAAGAAATATTCAATTGCACAGTATTGCGCAATTGCAAGAAATATTCAATTGCACAGTATTGTGCAAAAGAAGATACTTTGTATAAATTGCTTATTTCTTGACCAATTTCAATGGGGTTTTATTCTTGAACTCTTGGGGTTCTTTAATATGCTGAATCTAACCGTGTATTAAGTGTTTGGATTTTGGGCCCCGTTTTTAAATTGGTCCACATTGAGGTCCAAAGGGTCCAAAATTAAACTTTGTTTGATTTCATCAAAAATTGAATTATTGGGGTTCTTTGATATGCCGAATCTAACCGTGTATTTAGATTCTTAATTTTTGGTCCCGTTTTCAAATTGGTCTACATTAAGGTCCAAAGGGTCCAAAATTAAACTTAGTTTGATTTTAACAAAAATTGAATTCTTAGGGTTCTTTGATATGCTGAATCTAAACATGTATTAAGATTTTTGATTATGGGCCCAGTTTTCAAGTTGGTCCAAATCAGGGTCCAAAATTAAACTTTGTTTGATTTCAACAAAAATTGAATATATGGGGTTCTTTGATATGCTGAATCTAACCATGTATTTAGATTTTTGATTTTGGGACCCGTTATCAACTTTGTCCACATTGAGGTCAAAGGGTCCAAAATTAAACTTTGTTTGATTTCATCAAAATTGAATTCTTTGGTTCTTTGATATGCCGAATCTAACCGTGTATTTAGATTCTTAATTTTGGTCCCGTTTCAAATTGGTCTACATTAAGGTCCAAATGGTCCAAAATTAAACTTTAGTTTGACTTTAACAAAATTGAATTCTTAGGGTTCTTTGATATGCTGAATCTAAACATGTATTTAGATTTTTGATTATGGGCCCAGTTTTCAAGTTGGTCCAAATCAGGGTCCAAAATTAAACTTTGTTTGATTTCAACAAAAATTGAATATATGGGGTTCTTTGATATGCTGAATCTAACCATGTATTTGGATTTTTGATTTTGGGCCCCGTTATCAACTTTGTCCACATTGAGGTCAAAAGGGTCCAAAATTAAACTTTTTGATTTCATCAAAATTGAATTATTAGGGGTTCTTTGATATGCCGAATCTAACCGTGTATTTAGATTCTTAATTTTTGGTCCCGTTTTCAAATTGGTCTACATTAAGGTCCAAAGGGTCCAAAATTAAACTTAGTTTGATTTAAACAAAATTGAATTCTTAGGGTTCTTTGATATGCTGAATCTCAACATGTATGTAGATTTTTGATTATGGGCCCAGTTTTCAAGTTGGTCCAAATCAGGGTCCAAAATTAAACTTTGTTTGATTTCAACAAAATTGAATATAACTTCACATACATTATAAGTTTGTAGATCTTGTCATGCTATCATTTTTGTCGAGCCTACGAAATTTATTTCGCAGAAGCGAGACATAGCGATCCTAGATTCCGTCGTCGGCGTCGGCGGCGTCAACATTTAGGTTCAGTCTGTGGTTAAAGTTTTTTTGGACATCAACAACTTTGTCAAACCTACATGGAATTAGATGAAATTTGGACAGAAGCTTGTTCATGACCAAAATACAGTATCCAGAGCAAAATTTTGACAATATTTATTTTCATTTTTCCGTATTTTACTGATAAATGGACTTAGTTTTTTTTACAGTTAACATTCATATTCAGTCTAAGGTTAAAGTTTTTTCAGTCATCAATAACTTTGTCAAAATTTCATGGAATTTTGATGAAATTTGGACAGAAGCTTGTTTATGACCAAAATACAGTATCCAGAGCAACATTTTGAAAATATTTATTTTGATTTTTCCGTATTTTACTGATAAATGGACCATTTGTTTTACATTTAACAAATAGATACAGTCTAGATACAGTCTTGGGTTAAAGTTTGTTACATATCAAACGCTTTGTCAAACCTTCATAGAATTTTATGAAACTTTTTTTATGATTAAGAGATAATGTCTGAAGCACACTTTTGAAAATATATTTTCATTTTCAGAATTTGTCTGATAGATGGACTTTTTTTTTTACAGTTAACATTTACTGACAGTCTTGAATTAAATTTTGTTGACATAAGTTTGTTATTCTTCATGGATTGTTATTAAACTTGGACAGAAGCTAATCTTCAAGACCAAGAAATAGCATCTTAAGAAAAAGTTTGAAATCTTTTTTAACATCTGTATTTTACCGATAAATGGACTCACTTTTTAAGTCACCATTACACTTTTACACTGACAGCAGCAATCGTAGGCGAGACACAGGGTTCAGCGGAATCCCTTACAAATTTAGTGTCTAGAATACCTAAAAAATACATTAACTTCAAAACGTTTTAAATAACTGGACTTACCGGACGAAAGAAATTACCGGCCAGCATCCTATAATTTCGAAGATAATAGCCAAAACCATAACAAGGGTAACATGGTCATTAAAAAAAACAATAACTTCCAAAAGGAGTCGATTGACAATTTCGGTTATGTTAGACTAGTTTTTATACGCCCGTCAAAATTTTGACGGGACGTATTATGGTATACAAATGTCGTCTGTCCGTCTGTCTGTCCGGCGTAAACATGTCGCACCGTAACTTGAGAACGACTTATCCAAATTTCATGAAACTTAATATAGTTGTTTCTTATGATGGTCAAACGATCTGTATACTTTTTGGTGAAAATAAGATGAAAACTTCTCGAGTTACGGGACTTAGTAACTAAAACAGGTGTGTGTTTTTTTCACATGTCGCGCCGTATCTCAAAAACAATTTATGATTATTGCTTAAAACTTTACACACTTCTTAGTTATATTTATCTTAAGATCTGTATACTTTTTGGTGATGATTCAAAATTTTATTTTACAGATATTGAGTATTTAGTTAAAAAAGGGGGAGGGGTTTTTCACATGTCGCGCCGTATCTCAAAAACAGTTTATGATTATTGCTTAAAACTTTACACACTTCTTAGTTATATTTATCTTAAGATCTGTATACTTTTTGGTGATGATTCAAAATTTTGATTTTTGAGTTATTGAGTATTTTGTAAAAAAAGGGGAGAGGTTTTTCACATGTTGTGCCGTATCTCAAAACGATTTATGATTATTGCTTAAAATTTTACACACTTCTTAGTTATATTAATCTAAAGATCTGTATACTTTTTGGTTTTGATTCAAAATTTTATTTTTGAGATAATGAGTCTTTTGTAAAAAAAGGGGGGTTTTCGTATGTCAGGCCGTATGTCAGAAACTATTTATGATTATTGCATAAAAATTCACACACAAGACGACGGGCGTATCATGCGCTCATGGCGCAGCTGTTTATTAGATCTTATCTTGCTATTATGTTTGGCTCCGTGATTACTGTTTCTAATTAACAATTACAGTTTTCAAAATAATAGCAAAAAAGGTAAAATTGGTATAAAGTATCATCTATGGATAATCACTTCTATATGGGATCGGTTGACGACTTCGATCATGTCCTTGGTCATGTCTCTTTTTTAATAGACACACTAAAAACTGGAGGCGAATAGATGTGCTCCGGATAGTTAAACAGTTGTTGCAGATTGGTAAATTGATGTCTTCGATCTAACCGCCTTAGGGTATTCTACATTTATTAACCATAAGTTAGAATTATCAATTAAAGGAGCTGTGGTGTATTAATAGAAGTTGCGATTACTAGTAATATCCCGCCAATGAGACCGCTATCGAACGACATACATAAACCAAAAGTCTTCTGGATGTCACCATACGTCAACAATAAGCAGGTGCCTATAAAGTATGTCAGGCACTAAAGCATCCTGTGTCTAAAAAGATGGGAATACATTTAACATAGACTATCAAAGACAAATCTCTGAATAATAATAATAATAATGATTATGCAGTTAAAAGGCATAATTAAAATACAAATTACAGCAACCACTTTGACATAATTGTGACTAGCAATGAGATTTCCAGGCGTATGGGATTAGATAGTCTAAAATGGGCTTTTTGTATATTTATCACTGTAGGTTCTGCAAGAAAAACACCATGTTGAGTTATTTTTACAGCCTCTTCGAATAACCGTGCTATGGCTTTTTATACGACCGCAAAAATTTTGTTTGGGTTCGTATGATGTCGTCGTCGTCCGAAGACACATTTGGTTTCCGGACAATAACTTTAGTTTAAGTGAATGGACCTCTATGAAATTTTGCAAAAAGGTTCAATTAAACACAAAAGGAAGGTTGGGATTGATTTTGGGGGTTAAGGTACCAACAGTTTAGGAATTAGGGACCAAAAAACAAGCATTTTTGTAGTTTCCGGACAATAACTTGTGTGTAAGTGTATGGATCTCTCTGAAATTGTATCACAATGTTCCATATCACAAAGGGAAGACTGGGATTCAGTTTGGGGGTAATTGCCCTAATCATGCAGGAATTAGGGCCAAAACGCATTTTCTAGGTTCCAGACAATAACTTGTGTTTAAGTGTATGGATCTCTAAAATTGTACTACAAAGGGAAGGCTGGGATTGAGATTGGGGACGGGGGGGGGGGAGGTTTCCAATTTATTTTCTTCAAATTTTTTCAAATTTTTATGCCTCCGCCGGAGCGGAGGGGCCATTAAGTTTTACCCTTTTCCGTCCGTACGTACGTCCCAAAGTTGGTTTCCGTTCTCTAACTTTAATTTGCCTCAACAAAATGTAATGAAACTTATACAATGCTTATTACCACAAAACACAGATCAAGTTTGAATTTTGGTGGCATCACCTAGAGTTATGCCCCTTTACAAATGGAAAAAAAGCTGAATTTTTCGTTTCCGTTCTCTAACTTTAGTTTTCCTCAATCAAATGTTATGAAACTTATACACAATGCTTATTACCACAAAATACAGATCAAGTTTGAATTTTGGTGGTGTCATGTTCACTGTTCTAGAGTTATGCCTGTTTACAAACGGAAAAATTGCTGAATTTTTTGTTTCTGTTCTCTAACTTCAGTTTGCCTCAACCAAATGTTGTGAAACTTATACACAATACTCACTACCACAAACTCAGATCAAGTACAAATTTGGGTAGTGTCACTTTTACCGTTCCTCAGTTATGTCCCTTTATAACTTTATATGAAATGCAAGCGGGGGCATCATCTGTGTCACATGGACACATTCGCCATTTATTTGAAAAGTTTCAAGAACAAATCTTCAATTGCACAGTATTGCGCAATAGATTTTAAAGATCTTTTACCACACTTATTTTGTGTCAGAAACCTATATTATGTCAAAAATTTGATCACAATCCAAATTCAGACAGTATCATGCTTGAATATTGTGTCTAAATTTGCCCCAACTGTTCAGGGTTCGACCTCTGCGGTCGTATCAAGATGCGCTCAGCGAAGCATTTTATTGTATATCGGCATTGAAATTATTTGATTGCGATGTTTTCATTTACGAACGCAGTGATTTATAAAGTAAATTTTAAATTATTTTTTAAGTTTGGCTTTCCTTGTCCTTACTACGGGTAGCATGCGAAGTATAAAAGTTTTAATATAGTGTACCAAATGACACCTATAATGTAACACATTTGATACGTTGAATTGATTTTCGAAAACTATTTAAACTCTATAGTGCAGAAAGTTTATTGAAAGGTTAAAACCTATTCGTAAATCTCCATATTAATTAATGCGGTGCAAAGAATTTCTAATTCGAACGTAAAAACTTCTGAACATAAAACGTACCCAAAGTTAATGGATATACCTTCTTCACAAAACCTTCTATAAGATACATAAACATCAATCTAGAGGAAATTACTATCCGAAAACAGTTTAAAATTAGTGTTTGATTTTACATTCAAATACATATAGAATTTTCACAGTGTTCAATCAATAAAGTGAAATATTTTAAATATAACATGCAAAGATGTCTGACGACCTCTTTAGACCCCCACGATAAATGTCTCTAGTATTGTTTCTGTTCTGGTACTTAAATATATATGTTTTGAGAATGTTTCTCGTCATATCGTTTATATGTGTTATATGCCCTCCTTGGGTCCTAATTTCGTGAATAAAATTCTTATCTAATTTCATGTGGGTATTTTCATGATGTGTACTTCAAATAATATATCCCACATCGTCAATTCATTTATTTAGAATATCAACAATAAAAAATTCGGTTGGATTTTATAATTTTACAAAATATGTCATAGTAATTAAATTACTTCCTAGTCAAATTCACCAATTTCGAGTAGCTTTTTATACGACCGCAAGTCGTATAATGGTATGACGTCGTCGTCGTCGTCGTCATCGTCCGAAGACCTTTGGTTTCCAAACAATGTTTGGAACCCTGTAAAATTGTATTACAAGGTTGCATATCACAAAGGGAAGGTTTGGATTGGTTTTGGGGGTTATGGTCCTAACTGTTTAAGATTAGGGGCCAAAAACAAGCATTTTTATTGTTTCTGGACAATAAAAGAAAAAAAAACATACTGGAAAGTAGTACATATTTAAAACAAAATAGTTCCTACGCATATGGGTCATTCTTAAACTATGTAGCATATATTTTAGTAATTAAGGTATCAGATGAAAGGTGAAGGACTGGTGATCCTTGTAGAACACACAATTTACTGATAATTTTTGAATAATACAAAAATGTATGAATGAATTCTAAAATTGATGGCATATATAGCCTGTTTCTCAGATATGAAGTGCCTGGTTTGGTGTATCCAACATTCCGGTAACCAGTGCAGTACGGTCTGATGTATATATACAGTATACGTCTATATGTATGGATCTCTATGAAATTGTACCACAAGGTTCCATACCAAAAAATTCGTAAGGGTTCCGCGGAACCCAGTGTCTCGCCTACTTTTGCTGCTAGTCACAGGCTCAACAAAAATGGGGAAAAAATAAATGTTTTAAAAACTTTAACTACAGACTGTATGTAATGTTAACTGGACGAAAAACTAAGTCTATTTATAAGTTATATACGGAAAAACCAGGAAATAAATTTTTACAAAATTTCCTTCTAGAAACTAGCTTTTGATCATAAACAAGCTTCTGTCCAAGTTTGGTACAAATCCAGGATAGTTTAAGAAAGTTATTTAAATTTTTAAAACTTTAACCACAGAGTGAATGTAATGTTAACTGGAAGAAAAACTAAATCCATTTATAAGTAATATACGGAAAAACAGGAAATATATTTTTCAAAATTTCCTTCTAGATACTAGCTTTTGATCATAAACAAGCTTTTGTCCAAGTTTGGTAGAAATCCAGGATATTTTAAGAAAGTTATTAAAATTTTAAAAACTTTAACCACAGAGTGAACGTAAAGTTAACATGTAGAAAAACTAAGTCCATTTATAAGTAAAATACGAAAAACAGGATTTTTTTTTACAAAATTTACTTCTGGATACTATCTTATGATCATAAACAAACTTCTGTCCAAGTTTGGTAGAAATCCAGGATAGTTTAAGAAAGTTATTAAAATTTCAAAAATTTTAACCACAGAGTGAATATTTGTGGACGCCGCCGCCGCCGACGGAAAGTAGGATCGATATGTCTCGCTTTTGCGACAAAAGTCGCAGGCTCGACAAAAAGGAAGGTTGGAATTGATTTTGAGGGTTATGGCCCTTACCGTTTAGTAAAAAGAGGCCAAAAACAATTCTTTTCTAATACTTGGTATAAATTTCTTATTTCTCGACCAATTTCAATTGGGTTTAATTCAAAGTCTTCAATTCTTGGGGTTCTTTAATATGCTGAACTAACCGTGTATTTAGATTTTGGATTTTGGGCCCCGTTTTTAAATTGGTCCACATTGAGGGTTCTATGATATGCCGAATGTAATCGTGTATTTAGATTTTTAATTTTGAGCCCCGTTTTCACATTAAGGTCTAAAGAGTCCAAATTGAATTTAAATAAAAATAAACATAAAAGTTTGTTTGAATTCAACAAAAATAAAATCTTGGGGTTCTTCGATATGCTGAATCTAACCGTGTATTTAGATTTTTGATTTTGGACCCGGTTTTCAAGTTGGTCCAAATCGGGGTGCAAAATTAAACTTTATAAGTTTTCAACAAAAATTGAATATATGGGGTTCTTTGATATGCTGAGTCTAACCGCGTATTTAGATTTCCGATATTTGGCCCCATTATCAAATTATCCCACATTGAGGTCCAAAGGGTCCAAAATTAACCTTTGTTTGATTTCATCAAAAATTGAACTCTTGAGGTTCTTTGATATGCTGCATTTAACCATGTTTTTAGATTTTGGATATTGGATCATAATAGGTAAATGTCCAATTTCATTTTTTTAAGTTCTTAGACCACATTTATTCTGTGTCGGAAATCTATGTTGTGTCAAATGTTTAATCAAAGTCCAGAGCTGTATCAAGCTTGAGTGTTATAGGTTGCATTTCTGTAAATATTGACAATGTAATTTCCCATAGGAACTCCTTTTACGGCTATAACTGTACCACTTTTACTATGAAGTTTTGAAAAAAATCATATCCTAGAATGGAAAATTCATATGCACTACTATTTTTTTCAAAGGTCATAATATAGGGCTGTGCGGCATATTTTCAACGTTTATATGCCCCGAATTTCTAAGAGTTTAAACTAACACTAAATTTCTTAACTACCCCTACCTTAACAGTAGGATTACCACAGATTTCAATATAAACAATATGCATATGTATATTTACTGGTAACATTCCCAAGTTATGTCTCTATGAGATGAAACAGAGATCATAACTGGGATCCAGTTTGTAAACAAAATTAATTATCTATGAATATTTTATATCTCCCCAAAAGAGGCGTGGTTTGAGAAACAGCTGTATTTACAAAGTGCAACCTGTATCCATAATTGCCTCAACTGTTCATGGTTCGACCTCTGCGGTCGTATCAAGCTGCGCCCTACGGAGCATTCTATTTAACTGTAAGACAAGTGATTCTTCCGTTTATTAAAAAACGGTAATTTCATATAAACATATAAAGTGACAACGAGTAAAATATTGGCATTATTACTTCAAGATGTAAAAAGACCTTCGAAACTTATGCTTACACAAGTAAATACGTATTGCGTTCTTTTGATTTCAATCTGATTAAAATACAGATCAGTGTCTATGCTTTTTCTTACAAGCCTTGTAAGCAAAGCTTGGACACACATGATCTATATTTTAACCAGATTCAGTTGTTGTGACCTTTCAAACTTTGATGATATATGTGATTTACGATATTCTTCGTGCATTCATAGAACCTACGTAGAATATGTATTTGGTATTCAATCTAATTTCTTTATATATAAAAAAGCTAAAATATCACCAAGTCAGTCATAAAAAATGAAAACAACACGTTATAAATTTCATAAATCTGAAACGCTTTTCTGGATTTACCTTCATCAGGAAAGGCTCAAAGCCGAATATTTGAAACCCAAGGATGTATAAATTGAAGAGCTAAATGACCAAAAAAGGACCTAAAAGATGAAACCATAATTCACCTGTCAGGCTTGCAATTACATGGGCTCATTTATACATTGAAATCGAGTTTTTGGGTTGAAGACGCAGAGTTCAACGTTCAATGGCAAATTTTGCATTCATATTTAGGACGTGAACCTGTGAATATAAAATGAACCTTATTATGTACTATGCTCCGTCTAATTTTACATACCAGTTTCCAAGGTAACAGTTTAACGGATGATATTTAATCCTATCCTAGCTTATTACGCGACACTTGAGTTGATCAGGTTTTTTGCAATTACTCCTTAATGCCGCATGCTGAGCGCAGACACAGCAAATCTACTTAAAATATATGGTTGATTCGGGCGGGGATCGAATCCATAACATTCCGCACTCGAGGCGAGCATGCTACAACAGAACCATCTCAAATATACCGAATGTCTCAACCTGTGTGTTGCCGTTTATGATTAGTTCCCAAGTTATAGCTAAAAGCTTTAAATAATACGCCATATCTATATCTTTTGCAAAAGCATCCAGACTTTAAATTCTTTATAGATTTAAACTTGAATGTTCCCATACAAAATTTGACGTAACGTATTAATATTTAACGACGTGTTTCTCACAACAAGTACAAACTAGGGCCGTGTTCACACCAAACGTCGTGTACTGTAAACCTGTTAACAATTAGTTTCATGTAGTGAACACTGATTTTACATTAAATTTGTTCTCATCTGTACATCCGTTTTAATTACCTGTACATGAAAACTGTTCACACCATTCAACAACATGTACACGTAATTTACATGTAGTTAAAAACAGGTTTTTACTACATGCAGTCGATAGTCAATGAAGGCCTTGTGTAGGTTAAGTGTACATAAAACTAGATATTAAGAACGTGGATTTTATTATGAATGTTTAAGGAAGTTACAAATATTGAATAAAAAGGATTATAATAATATTATGAGTTAAGTTATTTACTTATTTATATGACAAAAACTCAAAAATTACGGACCATTTGATTTTCAGTGTGGGAGAGAATTGTTTTGGCTGATAGAATATTCATTTTTCACCGGTTGATCGTACCGTACTACGGCTTATCTATTTAGCGCGAAAAATATTTTTACTTTTTGTACACAACTATATCTTGCAAAGTCCATCATTTTCATCATGCTCATGTCTTGGACAAGGATATTTTTACAGTTAGTACCAGTCCAGACTATTCATTTCCAAAACCACCACATGGGTGACTGTGAAATAGAAATATGGTCACTTACGTCTTCTTCCGATCGGCCGTAAAACACCTTGTCAAAATAGGGCGCTCGTTTGGCTGTGCGGGATGTACAAGTACTCAGCCAGGTCCGGTAGGAATGGTGACATTAAATCCGATGTCTCGTGTAGAGAGAGTGTCATACTGTCTGCACGTTAAGAACCTTTGCAACAACTCTTTGAGGGGTACGTAGCCTTTCCGAATTCAGCTCGGATGGCCTCTATTACAGGACCTACCGACTGTATTTATTGTGAATTTGTTCTCGTCCTGAACATGAAATATTTGCCACTGGACGTTAAACAACCAACAGTCAATCAATCATTTTCAAAATCATTTTCTAGCCTATTGTTACGCTGTTTTAGCCTGCGTAATCGTGGCATCTTTATAACTCTAAGAGTTCTCCAGATCAATAGAATGATTATCTTAAGGTACCGGACCATTCATCTTCGTCGGACAAATCATTTTTATTTTCAATAACATACAGGAACATTCTTTTTTTTATTACCGCCCTTCATTTTTAATGGAATCAAACGATTTTTCTCACTTCCCTCCAGAAACATTTTTTTTCTTAAACAAAAAAATGAATTTAAACACAATGTACCCCCTTTTTTCCCTTTTCAAAAAAAAAAAAGAAAAAGAAAAAAATATGAAATGGTCCTTCGCCTAACTGATACATAAGTTTACAGAGGAATTTTTAGTTCAATTCTATGTAATGTACATTTACAGCATACTCACCCCTTCTCGTCCAATGAAAAGTCAGTTTTTTTCCTTCTATGGCTTTCCACGCATTATAAAATGCTATACATGAATGACTTTTCATTGTAGATAATTATGAAAGTGAACTCTTAAAGACTGCTCTAATGAGGTGTACAATCCCCCTAGGAAATTTCCAAAGGAAAAAAGCAAAAAAATCATGAGTACTGTTATTTGCCTAATTATTATAAATGAAATCAGGAGAACATTGTAAATTTTATTTAATGGTGAATATATAGACCCCCCTTCCTCCCCTCAAAAAAAAGAAAAAAAAAGAAATGAAAAGGGGGCAAAGGTGTGGGTAAAATACATTTAGTATTTAATCTAATTTTTAAACAAGACCTGAAAACCAATGTTTAAGAATCAATGGCTGTTGATAAAAAAGAAAGTTTTGAAAAAACTCAAAATATTCATCAATAGAAAATAAGCATCTGATGTTGAAACGATTGTAAATCAAAATTGATTGATGAAGTTTTTTCATTATCAAAATTGTACAATTTAAGAAAAGAATATTTATATAACATTGTGTTCTTTTTAAAATGAAGGAGTTCTAAATATATAAGATTAAATTGTACCTGAAGCAGAAGACGTCTCCATTTTTGAATAATTTATCCTTTTTTTTTTGTTATCACTAAACTATCTCATTGCTCTTTCATTCCATTAATTGAAATGACCATTTAAATGATTTACATCCCTTTTACTAACAAAGGCAATATTTAAAGTGAGCTAATTATAGGTTAGACAATACTTGGTCATGTTTTATGAAGATTTAAAGCCCAAGGCGTAGCCGAGGGTTTTAAATCTTCATAAAACATGACCAAGTATTGTCTGACCAATAGACCAGTTTCACATAAGCGAATTATCAACGCTGATCTCTAAATCCTTTGCGTGTTTGAGTTTAAATCCCGCGATAATTAACGATATCATACGTGACAGGGGCTACATCAAATTTACTCTGATATTTAGCAAGACAATAATAATTCAACCGATAATACACATCTCTCTCTCTTGGTGTATGCTGGAGATTATTTAATTTTAAGATATAAGTAATCGTTTATTTTATATATTCAGAATAAATAGTTTGACTGTTTATACAGAGATTAACATAAATTTGAAATAAAAAGACGTGGTAGGATTGCAAACGAGACAACTATCCACCAGAGCCAAATGACAGACGAAAGTAACCATATGGCACCATACAGCCCTCGACAATGAGAAATTCCATACCGAATAGTAAGCTCTAAAAGGTCCCGACACAAACAATTCAAACGAGAAAATAAATCATCCTGTTGCTGTAAAGAGTTCATAACAGTTGTGTTTATGAGTGAAATGGTTTTGAAAAAGTATTAATCTTGTAATTGCATTTAATTTCAGTTCTATTCCAATATCAATTCGCAGTTTTAACATCTTCTTGTGACATGCATGTAAAGGGTTATGGCCTACATATACATCATAGACTCGAACTTTTAATTTTCTTATAAACAAAAAAAGGTTACTGTAAGGTGACTTTTGCGTGAAATTTTATGGGTACAGGGACAAGTTACCGGCACTACTAAATAATCGAAATTTCCACTAATGGTAGTATGGAAGTATAAACGAAAATTGATAGAATGTTTCCTTATATCCTTTTTCAAAGATGTAGTATGTATTGTGATATGTTAAAAATATGAAAAACACAATGAAAGGTAACCGAGTTTGTTTTCAAGGTACAGGCTGTGAAAATATGAAACATTTTGTATGGATTATACAGAGAAAATTTTTAAGGTATCACTATATGAATATTTGAAGGTAAAATGAATGATAGATTTTCAAGATAAAATGTGAGCAGATAGCTCTTATAAAATGCTTTCAGCTTGGAATACCAACAGAAAAATTGAGTCACCATGCGTTTTATCCTGTTAAGCATACATGGCATATAACATAAAATAGAACACTTTCCTGTTTATTGTAATAGACATGTAGAAGACTGTACTTTGACCTATACTAGTAGTTGTTAACTTTTTATACATTGTGACTTGGATTGATAGTGATGTTTTAGACGGTCATGATAATAAAGTGAGATATATAAGGCAGTTTTTAAATACGTATCAGAAATACAGGTTTATCTTCAATTTTCAAACATCACACTATAATACAATGCATTCAATACAATTTTAATTTCTAAGCTTTGTTTATGATCGACTTCGTCTAAGCAGAGGTTCAGTGCCATCGGACAGAGTAATTTTCTACATATTTTCAACTTAATCATTTTTCATGCCATTAAAAGTAATTGAATATCCTGTATTTACCACGCTTTGCCATAAAATAAGATCAAATTCCTGAATGACCCCCCTCCAAAATTATTAAAATATTTCCAGTGGCATTAACCGTACTGGCCATGATATCAGTGTTAAGTATGTACCAGGGTTAACATTTTAAACATCTGTATTAGGGGATGACTATTTCATTTTGAGGGGGGATTTTAGAAAATTAATATTCTAATAGGAGTTAAAAATAAATAATTATGACCAAGGCAGGATGGAAAATAATAGTCTGCAACACAAAATGCAGGAAATAATTGTGTTCAAAGGTTGAATAAATTGATCAAATGGTCGCCTTTTTTCAGTAACTGTATGTATAGAAAAGGGTACGTTTTTATCAATTGTCACCTGGTGAGATTGTACAAGGTAAAACGAGGATTCCACATGGCTCAGGTGTTAATTGACTTCTTAATTTATGACCTAATACTATGTATATGAAGTGAGTCCCGCTTATTTATCTAATTTATTCTTCCTGTTAAGTGAACGACCTCGGTGTGAATTCGTGACAATTAAAGGTACAATTAAAGCCAGGCGGCATATCAGATCGTATATTACTGCAACCAACAACACAGCAGTAGTCCGTTTTAAAATCTTTTAATGTGTCATTGTTAATAAAGTTGTCTCGTCAATATAATTTTAATATTTTGTTTCAAATAATGCTAATTTTGCTTGCATGGACGTAAACGCCATCCCTTAATCAGATGATTGTTTTTTCGAAGTCTGCATGGTCACTGTATGCTTATCACCGTTAGCCCCCCAGTTGATGAACTCTCGGGAATTATCGCGTGATTTCATAGTTTGGCTAATTAGATCAGACATGCGCAGTTAAATGTGAAACTGGTGTATTTAGAACATATTCACACCTTCGAGTGAAATAACAAAATTAGCCGCTCATTGTAATAATTAAATATTGATATTAGAACATACTCACCCCTTCTCGTCCAATGAAAAGTCAGTTTTTTCCCTTCTAATTTTCATAGTACATGGCTTTCCATGCACTATAAAATGCTTTACATGAATGACTTTTCATTGTAGATTAATTTTGAAAGGGAACTCTTAGTAACTCCACTAACGAAGTGTGCAATCCCCTGAGGCATTTGCCTTGGGAAAATAGCCTACTGCATGATTAAAGATGAAAGAGAATAGAATTATAAAAATCATTTTGAATTTTGCAAATGTTTATCATGGTACATATATATAACGAACAAAAAATGAAATGGGGGCAAAGATGTAGGTTAAATAATCTTTTATTCAATTTGATACCAGACATTCGAGTCAATTACTTTTTTTTTTTCTTTCAAGAAAACTATGTCAGACTGCTGATATATCAGACCATTTCATATTTTTTTCTTTTTTTTTTTTTTTTTTAGAAAAAGGGAAAAGGGGGGGGGGGGAGGGTAGATTGTTTAAATTCAATTTTTTGTTTAAGAAAAAAAACTTTCTGAAGGGAAGTGAGTTTGATTCCATTAAAAATGAAGGGCGGTGATAAAAAAAAAGAATGTTTCTGTATGTTATTGAAAATAAAAAATGATTTGTCCCACGAAGATGAATGGTCGGTACCTTAAGATAATCGTTCTATTGATCTGGAGATCTCTTAGAGTTATAAAGATGCCACGATTACGCAGGCTAAAACAGCGTAACAATAGGCGAGAAAAGGATTTTGAAAGTGATTGATTGATTGTTGGTTGTTTAACGTCCAGTGGCAAATATTTCATGTTCAGGACGAGAACAAATTCACAGTGAATACAATCGGTAGGTCCTGAAATAGAGGCCATCCGAGCTGAATATGGAACAGGCTACGTACCCCTCAAAGAGTTGTTGCAAAGGTTCTTAACGTGCAGAGAGTGTGACACTCTCTCTCTACACGAGAAATCGGATTTAATGTCACCATTCCTACCGGACCTGGCTGAGTACTTGTACATCCCGCACAGCCAAACGAGCGCCCTATTTGGCAAGGTGTTTTACGGCCGATCGGAAGAAGACGTTAGTGACAATATTTCTATTTCACAGTCACCCATGTGGTGGTTTTGGAAATGAATAGTCTGGACTGGTACTAACTGTAAAAAATATCCTTGTCCAAGACATGAGCATGATGAAAATGAATATTTTGTGCTACAAAATGCAGGACTTTGCCAGATATAGTTGTGTACAAAAAGTAAAAAAATTCTCTCCCACTGAAAATCAAATGGTCCATTAAGGCTTTCAATTAAATCGTGTTTTAACTGAGCAATTTTTGAGTTTTTGTCATATAAATAGGTTAATAACTTAATTCATAATATTATTATAATCCTTTTTATTCAATATTTGTAACTTCCTTAAACATTCATAATAAAATCCACGTTCTTAATATCTAGTTTTACGTACACTTAACCTACACGAGGCCTACATTGACTATCGACTGCATGTTTTAAACTACATGTAAACATTGATTTGTATCAATGGGAACGTAATTATATTTAGAGTTTAATTTAAGTGTTGAGTACACTTATACCACACCTACTGTGCTTAAACGGCTGTTGGTAACCCACAGCCCAAGATGGAGCTGCCTAGCGTCTGTAAGAAACTTCTCCCCTGTACAATAACAATACCATGAATACAACACAAATGTTAAGTACTAGTAATTAAAAAGTTGTCTCAATCTTTTAGGGAAACTCCTAAACGTAAAAGGTGATTAAAAACTACAAAACAAACGATTACAGCACGATTTGCGAAAACACTTAGGATGTCCGTAACGTGAAAACAACTTGTCCGTAACTTTTTTCATTATACCAGTAGGGATGTCCGTAACCTGGGACATAATATATTATAGTATAATAATAGTCCCAGCCGTAACTTTCAAAGAATCGATATTCGGGGATGTAATGTTTAAACATAGAGATTGCATCGAATATATAGTCAGAAATCAAGTAGATTTCTAGCATGATATAATTCTTTTGCAAATACCATGATTTCTGGTAATACTCAGATAATAAACTCGACTCTTGTGTTAATATTCTCCCTGTCATTATTATCACTGTGTATCATCGCCACCGGAAATTGGGTACTAACGAAGCGGAGAGAAATGGAAAAAAGTAAACAAGGTAAGAATTCATTCAATTTAAAGCATTTCTACTGATTTGACGAGGGTACCGCATAAGAAATGATTTTCTGATATATAATTCTTTAAGTTATTAGGCCGATGAGTACAAAATTAAGACAAGATTTTGTGTTATACTCAAGAACTTGCCACTTAGTACATGAAAATTTCGAGGTCGAACGTCCTCTGTCGCCCCATTGGCAAGATATTCAACTGTTTTCATTATTTTTCCAGACACTTTTAGATTATTATAGTGTGGCATCATATTTACTGAAATTTGTTGTCAAAATGATGGTTTTAAAGAATATAGACCACAGAAAATAAAGTCTAGGGTACGGCAACTTGCTCGTGTTGACATATTTACTGTATGGCAACTTGTTTTCAACTGTATGGCAACTTGCTAATTTCAAAATATTTATATGCCGTCTTTTCAAGAAAATAAAGTATTAGGTTCAAATATCTAATTATGCATTTGATAAAAATACAATTCGCTTGACACCATTTAAGATGTATACACAATATAAGGCTTGAACACAGGCCTATTACATCTTTTAAATAACTGATATATACAATATGAATACGGCATATACAAAAGCTGGCAAATGTTGTAACTTTCGGAAAGGCATGTCACTGTTTTACTGACCTGTTGTTATGCCCCTGACGTAGCGTTAAATGTTACCAATGTCCGTCCGACCCGTCTGTTCCGTCCGTCCAGAAAGTCCTAAAATTGGTTTCCGTTCTCTAACTTTAGTATGCCTTAAGGCCTCAGACCACAATTATTCTTCCCATTGGTTACAATGCATTTTATGGTAAAAGTTAAATTGAATTTAAAAAATTGCACCGCTTCAAACATGAAATAAATTTAACTTCTTATAGACCATTATTATTTGAATAAAATATGCTGGTCCCAGGACAATCCATCAGTGCTTTTTCTTTTGAGAGCTATATTCACATGCCAATGGTAGGATTTGAATCTTGAATAAATGACGAAGGCTAATTTCTACCCTACTTTCATTTTGGCCAAATCACTACTTTCACTTTCGACAATAAATTTTTTCCACATGTTTTACTTATTTCAATATATATGCAACTGATAGGACCACTTAAATAGTAAACATTTCAAAGAAAACAGTAGTCAGAATACTTAGGAACAAATACCCCATATAATAATTGGGAACTATATTCCTAGACCACGAACAAAGGGAATTAATTGTGGTCTGAAGCCTTAACCAAATGCTTTAAAACTTACACGAAATGCTTATCACCACAAAACACAGATCAAGTTATAAATTGGGTAGCGTCACTGTTACCGTTCTTGAGTTATGCCCTTTATAAATGAAAAAAGCTAAATCTGTCGTTTCTGTTCTCAAACTTTAATTTGCCTCAACCAAATGTTTTCACCATACAACATTAGTCAGCATTTGCATATAAGTGATGAACATTTCGGGGATGGATTGTGGGTGGAGGAAAGGAAGGAGGTAAGGGCAGGAGAATTTTTCCGCATTGAATATTTAGAACCATTAAGTGAATGAATTATCTTTCAACTTTCAGATAAAATGAAATATAAATAAATTATCATTCTCTGCAAAAAAAATGTTGTATTGCTACACCACGGCACCATGTTAAGGGGTTTGAGTGCTCACAAACATGTTTAACCCCGCCTCATTATATATGTGTCTGTCCCTGGTCAGGAACATGTAATATAGCAGCTGTCGTAAGTTGCTGCCTGACATATTTGTTTTATGATTTTGTCATAAATCAGGCAATTTTGATACGGTATGGGTTTTATTCATTGTGAAGTGTATAGTGACCAATAGTTACTCAAATCTATTTCATTTGGACTTTGTTTTGAAAATCCTCTCAGTGAAAACCATTCCACGTCTCCTTTTTCAATTAATGTTATTGTCTTATTTGTAAAAGGCAGATACAGCCAATATACTAGAATAAAGAACATTAATTTTATAAAAAAAACTTCATCTCTATATAGTAAGAAATGAACAAGCTCGATGGCTAATAGATATAGGAAGATGTGGTGTGAGTGCCAATGAGACAACTCTCCATCCAAATAACAATTTATAAAAGTAAACCATTATAGGTCAATGTACGGCCTTCAACACGGAGCCTTGGCTCACACCGAACAACAAGCTATAAAGGGCCCCAAAAGTACTAGTGTAAAACCATTCAAACGGTAACACTATTTAAAACAATATTAACCTTAGATTAATCATTTTTGGAAAGAATGAAAGAAGAATCCGATACAAGGGATACAAATCCGGCTGTGGCTACGGCATAAACTATTTATATAAACTTTCTACTTGAGAATAAAGATGACCTTGTATGAAGTTTTTTTGGTTGTCATCTTAATATTATATACTTATTAATACAATTCACAAAAGCTAGCATCTTTCGACTTGTAAGTTTAAAGAATTATAATGAAATAACATCTAATAAGGACAGGTTGAAATATTTTTGAATCCTGATGGTGCAATCTCATTAATTCTTTTGGAAAAATCCACGTAAATTTAAATGTTGATTTGATAGCGTTCATTTATTTATTTGCCCTCGTAAACAGTTTTGTTAAAATACCGAAATCGGTAAATTCTTATCGTGAAAGAATAAGTCGGGTACACCTTTTTACATTCAGGCGTGCTTAAGTTGCACTTTTTTCTTCTTATTAAGAAAAATGATTTTAATTTTAGCATCTATCTAAAGATTAGATTATTTACACACACACAAAAATAGGGCTAACTGTTGATTTTGAAACTATGAATTCACATTTATATTCAACCCAACAAATAGGCCGAGATCCATACATTTATAAGTTTCAAAACAGAGAAGGTGTGTTTGAAAACAAATAATCACGCACTTCTATATCTTTTAAGGCAAATGCAAGTCTTACTTGTATTAATTATATAATTTTAATTGGCACAATATCACATTAAAATTTACTGAGAAATATTATACATAGTAATCATGAAAATGTACTACTGTAACAATGAAAATTTCGGACGAAAACACTCCTTTTCACTACCCCTCCATCTACTCCTTTAAGTTTAGGCCAAACAGCCTTAGCAAGTCTTTTATTATTTTTCCTGTAAATAAAAGATTGATTGAATTTACTTTGACTAAAAAAAAAAAAAATCTTATTTTCAATAAGAAACAAGAAAATTAATTCGAAATACAATTCATGATTTATTTCTCCTAATTTTCAATGAAAACAAAGTATTTTCTTCACTTTTCTTTTAACAAATTATTCATTTTAGAAATTAAAAAAATAAATTATGTTGAAGACCGTACCTTGACCTATAATGGTTTACTTTTATAAATTGTGACTTGGATGGAGATTTGTCTCATTGGCACTCATACCACATCTTCATATATCTATTTAACTCAGTACATTCTTTATTTGGTCTGTCCGAAGTCACGAGCCTGTAGTTCGGTGGTTGTCGTTGGTTCATCTCTAACATATTTGTTGTTTTTCGTAAATCGTTTTGTTATGAGTTAGGCCGTTAGTTTTCTTGTTGAATCCTTCCACAATTTTCATGTCAGGGCTTTTTATAGCATATAATTGCTTACATACTCTTTATTTGACCCTGGTGGATAGTTATCTTATTTGCAATCATACAACATCTCCACTGTTTATATTTAAAAAAAACAGCACCAACAAAAGATGAATGGTCGGGGTTTTTTTTTTTATTGAACTTTATTTCACCATGACAACAAATAAGACAACAGTCGTTAGTATTATAACGATATATGAATGTATTTAGGATAATATGGTTGAAAAAACCTTTTGTCTCTAAAACACAAAGTCAAATAGAGGTACACAACGAAAACTTCTGAACGAAATTAACGGCATATATTTTATTATATTTGATAAGTAGTTTATTTTGTATATTTGTAAGCCGGTAAAGCTTTGATACAGCCAAAATATCGTCACTTGATATTATCTAAACAGTGATTAATTTCATCTTTAAATTACAATATATTGCAAGACGCCGTACAGACAAAAGTTGTTTTTTTTTTTGCAATTCGCCGTACAACGTCCTGCAATTCGCCGTACAATAAACAAACAATGTTTTGGTCCATATTCTTTAAAAACATCTTTATGACAACAAATTTCAGTCAATATGATGTCACACTATCATAATCTAAAAACGTGTCTGGAAAAATAATGAAAAACAGTTGAATATCTTACCAATGGGGCGACAGAGGACAATCGACCTCGAAATTTTCAGGTACTAAGTGGAAAGCTTTGGAGTATAACACAAAATATTGTCTTAATTTTGTACTTATCGGCCTAATAATTTAAAGAATTATATATCAGAAAGTCATTTCTTAAGCGGTATCCTCGTCAAATCAGTAGAAATGCTTTAAATTGAATGAATTCTTACCTTGTTTACTTTTTTTCCATTTCTCTCCGCTTCGTTAGTACCCAATTTCCGGTGGCGATGATACACAGTGATTATACATCTAGTGATATTAATACCATACTTTATCACTCAATCAGCCAACACGATGGAACTTCAAAATTTAGCATAAGGAAACGAGTTTTGGTCGAAAAATTAGTACATTCAGCTTATAAATCTCACCACTTCCCACTGCAGATATTACAAATTTCAGAAATTATTTAAAGGGTATCATTTTTTTCCGCGGCTACAAAGGCCAAGGACTCAACAGTGAACACTGTATGAAGCCAGAAGAATGTAAGATAAATTTAACGTACCATCAGATCCCGTTTTATGTAAACACTCTGCAAAGTATACCTTGGATGCTGCTAAATCAGGTTTACTGGACATCTATCAACATAGTATCCGAAAATCGGGAATCATTTTTAAAAATTAACGGTTAATCCGTAAAACTCGGGGCTGATTTTTTATTGCTATGTTCTCTTTTCTCTTGGTTGTTTTGACGCATATCGTAATTGTATAAAACTAGGTAATAAATAAGGGTGTTTATTGTCCTTTAATTGTTGAAATTTTCGATCTTACAATTTTGAAAACAAAAGTTACTTTCATCCGAAAATAAAGTTACGGACAGTCTGATAAGTTTTGACCAAAAAGTTACGGACATCTTATGCATTTTTTAAAGTTGGCCGTGCGCTAAAGTGAACTCAAATTAACAAATTTATGGTAATGGTAAGTGATTTCTTTATTTAAGAATCCTATAAATATTTACATAGTGCATGAAAAACGTCTCAAAAAGTAGATTTTTATCAATTATATATCAACGAGTTTAGAGTTAGCCATCTTGGGCTACCCACAGCCGTTTAAGCACAGTGACACCGAGTTTAACTCAATGTGAACACGACCTATGATGTGTTCAAAACAATCAACAGTAAGTACAGTTTAAAATAAATTTAGTTTGCACTTACACAGTTTAGTTGAACCACAATTGACTAGGCTGAAACCGAAATGTCCTTGCAAACAAGTATAATCCACAATTGACTAGGCTGAAACCGAAATGTCCTTGCAAACAAGTATAATCCACAATTGAATAGGCTGAAACCGAAATGTTCTTGCAAACAAGTATAACCCACAATGGCTATTGAGGTTATTCCATTGGGGTTCTTAAGAAATGCCATTGTGGGTTGTACTTGTTTGCAAGGAAAACGAATCGAAAGACAATAAAATTCTCACAGTTAGACATGTATTTATCACAGATAATTTGTTTTTAAATGATGTAAACTAGAATTTTTATTTAATTATAAAGTAAATTAATTCACTTTAAAAGCTGGATCAAAAATTATCCATAAAAAAAACATTTTGCTTTAGTTTTGAAGCCACTTTTATTCTTACAACTGCTAATTGTATCTTGAAGGGAGTTCAAATCGAGTAATCCATAAAAGAAAAATGATGCTGATTCACACTCTTTAACATACTATATGTATAAAGATACCTAGGGACAATCAAAAATCATAAGTAAAAAAAAATGGTGAAAAAGAAGAACGACGAAAAGACAAACAACAGTTCAACAGTTTAATAAAATTAGGATGTGCTATCCCGTTTATAATAAGTCTTCTACAGATACAGCCAAACTTATAAACCAAATCTTTGTATCTGTGGAATAATTTAGAAAAAGTTTTAAGTAATTTGTGGTAAAGAAATCTTTTGACTCAATAATTTACGTGTAGTTCATAGATTACGTTCATTGAAATCCATAACGTCACTACCGACATGCATGGGTATAGCAAACAAGTTGTTATATAAACACCGTAAGAAGGTGCCAAAGGAACATCACCGTCCCAAAAGGAAAATTAATAATAGGGAACGAAAATCGTCCCTTTTGTAGTAATTTTTGTGTAGAGTTTCCCGTGTAAATTAAAAATATCTAAATCTAGGAAGAACCGTTATTACTGTTTATATTTGATTTATTCAAAGTCAGTATAAATCTGATAAGTTATGTTTTAAGTTCGACCAGAAGCTGACCAGGTTGTTTAAATCAGAAGTCGATGTACGCAAATAGAACGGCTAACCTATTTAATGTAATGAAACAAAACACCTACTTTATTGGAATAGAAAACTGACTGTCTTACATAGAACCACAAAACATCCCTTGCCTGTTATATGCCGATAACTTGGTTTTAATTTCAGACACAAAACAGGGACTTCAAAACAAACAAAACACTTGTAAAGATTGGTGCCTATAGATAAATGTGAGAAGAAAAAACATAAGTGCCAATTTTAACAAAACTAGTAGACTAATGAAAGAAAAGTATACGGCTGATGATAATGCTATTGCATGTGTTAAATTCTATAAATATTTTGAAATAACCATGGCTAACACTTGAAAAACCATGGGTAACACTTGAAAGTTTAATGAACCCAAAAAAATCTTTTTGAAAAGGGACTAAAAACTAGCTTCAAATTAAATGGAGATCTAAAATCATCATCATCATCTGTCAGCAGTCTACGCCATATAAGTTGACCGCACTATAAAACCTATAATCCTACGTGGGTGTGAAAACTGGGATGTTATGAATATAAGTCTTAAGAAGGGAAATCTTTCATTCTATGAAATAAATTAGGACTGGGGAACATGAAAAAAAATAAATGTAAAATTTTGTAACTAATGTGTATCAAAACAGAGCTCCAATATGGCAATCATCTCTGAACTTGGTAGATTACCTTTATGTATTGACATAATAATGATACATAATATGTAAAGTCGGCAAAGTATCTTGGTCTCAACACTAGAAACAGCCTATCTTGGAAGACCCATTATTGAAAACGCTTGTGTGGTGTGGACTCGATAATAAATAAAAACATTAATGAACAAGAGCATGCTCAAAAACGAAAAACAGCTAGATTTGCCATGGGCAATATTAGATTGTGTCATGGATGGCTACGTCACAAACAAACTTCATTGCTTTGAAAGGTCTACTTTGGCGGTGAGAAGAAAAACAGCTATAGATATGTCATAGGTGACGACTAAAGAACCACTAGCAGCGCCATGTCCATGCGTCAGCGCCTTGGATAGTCTACTTAGTTTAGAGGAGAAAGAGAACAAAAGCCATCATGCTCTACAGAATAGTCCCATCAGGTAGTGGCTATACCAACCCAATAATCATTACAATGAACAATATACAATATTTTGAACTAAATAAAAATAGCAAAATAATTGGCTATGAATGATTGTTATAAAACAAGCTCGATAACAAATCACTAGAGCATCTAGATTTGCCACAAGATGATTAGAATGGCTACAGAAACCCCGCAGCGTCACAAGCAAACTTCATTGCTTTGAAAGGTCTACTTTGGCGGTGAGAAGAAAACAGCTATAGATATGTCATAGGTGACGACTAAAGAACCAACATATCCATGCTTCAGCGCCTTGGAAGTCTACTTAGTTTAGAGGAGAAAGAGAACAAAACAATGCTCTACAGTTTAGGTAGTTCAGGGGTATAGAAAAAAAATGACAGAATTTTCTTATACTTTGTCAAAATGAAGATTTTACTATGCTTTTTTCAAAAAAATAATAAAAAGTATGGGTCACCGCGCTATTTTTCAAGGTACGAGTCGTTCAAAATTGCCAAAATTTGCTTAGATTGTTCATGAAAAAACACATTTTTGTACTTAAAAAGAAATCTATAAGACAGAATTTTGAAATAAAATATGAGAAGATAGGTTTTATAATATATTTTAAGAAAATGGAAAGAAAAAATGGTGTCACCGAACTCTTTTTCTTGCTACAAGTAAAAAATGAAAATTTCCCTATATGTCCAGTATAAATTTTGTACTAAAAGAGTTATCTCCCCTTAAATGGCTTATTTGAAAAATTGATTCTAAAAACACAAATATTTGGTATTTGATAAATTATTTTCGATAATGCAATGAATCACTAAGTTTTCTTTATATAAATAAACAGTGTAAACAATAAATTGCAAATCTGTCTCCAAATTTGCAGATTTGGGCAAAAACTAGACCGATTATATACCGGGATTGTACAATTCAAGATGGCGGTATACCCTGAACTACCTTAATACAATTTAGAAAATAAAATCATAAAATAATGCAATGATCTACAAAATTTACAAAGTTTTGCGAGGAACACACTGTAACTTAGACCAAATTGTCATGAATCCGTGAATTATCATTATGATTGAATTTGTTTATGTATTATCTTTCTATTCTTATCTTGTTTTGAATAGATTTGTTCTGTAAGCAGCTGCTAAGGATCTCAATGATACACCTATATTATATTCTCATTCATTATAACCCGATGAATTTGTTTTCATCAATATTTTTTTTTTTATATTTGGATTTAATTTTATTTAAGTAATGGTAACGCTTTCAGTCATCATGAGATGGACACTTCAAAACTGAGTAAATGTATTTCAAAATTTATAAAGATATTACTTTGCAAAGCTTTGTAAATGTGAATTTTACCTTAGTCTTACTTCAGTATATATTTTTTTGTGTGTGGTAATGTTTCGTTAAAATATGAGCGGTGGACCCAAAAGATCGGTTCCGCGACGGGATTATAAAAATCTAAACAGCTTTGGTACAACGGATCCTGTTGTTCAGTTTTCATTTCAGCAAAACATGGACGACGATTTGTTGGATTTGTCATTGACACAAGAGGAACAAGAAGAATTTGGTGAAGAGTTTTTTTAAGTGCTGTAGGTCCGGATCAGTCTTCTGAAAATGAGGGAGAGGCCTCGGTTCCAAAAAACCTTGAACATCGTTATAACAAAGAAGAAGAGAAAGTCGAAAAAAGTGATGATGATTTGGAGTTGAAGGTACAACTTTTGGAGAAGAAGAGGAATGACCTATAAAAGCAGCATCTGCGAGAACTTATTAAACAACTAGAGGAAGAAGTAGCTGGGTTGTCGGGGTCTATTTCCGAGTCCAAAGAGACGAGCGAAAAGAAAAAGAAACAGAAAAAGAAGTCAGGTGAGGTTATTAAGCTCAAATTTGAAAAAGACAATGTCTTTATAAAAGATCTTAGAAAATCTAAAAAATTAAACAAAAAAGTTGATGAGCAGCTCAAATTTTTAGGTCTTGATTCAGGAGAGAGTGATGAAAATGGAATTTCTACTACAAAGTCTGTTTCAATAAGTAAAATGAATAAGTTAAGTAATCAATTTTTTCGGAGATGCGATTAACACTACAGTATGATTGATTGATTGTTGGTTGCAAATATTTAAAAAAAATGCATCAGATATTTGCCACTGAAATATAGTTTATCTCTACATGACACTATAGCTTTAGCATGATTGCTATAGGTATATTTTTTGTCAAAAATATATGATAGGGTATGTATTCGTTTCGTTATTCAAAATATATGAGAAGGGTGGGGTACTCAATATCTCAGTTGCTCACCCAAACCACTAAAACGGGGTCCCCCTTCACGGAATGATATAAGTCTCATTCAAATTCAAAATTAAATTTTATGTTTTCTGTATGTTCTCAATTAGAAAAATATAATAAAAAGTGCCAGTCAAGAAAGTTGGCGAAAATCCTATTATATTGTGGTCAAGGAAGATGTTTGAATGATAGATGGAAAAAATCAAAGTTTTCAGCAAATTGATTTCTCTTAAATGAGAACTTGCAGGTATGCGGAAGCAGTAATTTTTCCTCCCCGTACCCGGAGTGTGTTCTATAATTATATCATCTACACACGGAAGTGACGTTCTACACATAGATTCCAATTTGTTGAAATATGGCGGCACCACAAAAAGTAACCCGCGTAGCGGGAGGGGGATTTTGGAATCCCCCGCAAGTTCAGTACAGCAAACAAACACACAGTTTGTTAAAGGGTAAAATTGGTCATGTAGCCTACATTTTCGTAATTATCGAAATCTATTTTTCAATCGATGTTACTCACAGGGCTCGTATCACAAATGAAAACTGATAATTTTACAGTTCATTCATTGATTTGTTGATTATTGCTGGCTTAAGGTTCATGTGGACCCTTTGGCTAAAATGGTTGTGTTTTCACCTCAAAATTTACTCTGGGTACAGATAAACCTGTGTATCTGGAAAAAATTTAAGACATAGCATGCCCTACATCATGTGAATTCTAGTCAATTCATCACCTGGTTAAATCAGCACCTGGTCAAATCGGCACTCGTTATAGTCAATTCGGCACCTGGTCAAATCGGATCGGGACAGTTAGGAATATATATACCCTTTTTGTATTAGTATTTAAGTTATTAATGTTTTATTTTTAAATAAGTAGCAGGGATGTCACTAGGTTTTGAAGTAGCAGGATAAAAATTAAAGTAGCAGGCAAGGATTGCGGACGGCATAGGCGTCCGGTGCGACGAGCTTGCTCGTCGCCCATCACGGCGAGGGGTTGGGGGGCTTAAGGCCCCAGAATTTTTTCTAAAATGGTGCAAAATCCTGCATTCTGGGGCTCCTGAACTCTTATTTAGTCCTAATCAAACACCAATTTTTAATGATGATAAGTAAATGAGCAGCAAGATGGTCATATTTTCTATAAAGTTGATCACATAAATATTATTATCACTATATCAAGACTTTCAGCTAACAAGTAGTTGAAGTTGTTTGAGGAAAATGGTGAAGGCATGACTCTGTAAGACATGGTGATCATTCAGAAAAGATTCAAATTTGATCTTATTAGTTGAAAATTTTAATTTAACTGTAGACATGCAATTATTCAAATAATTCTAACCCATAGACAACATTTTTTTGTATTTCTCAGTATTAATAATTTCACATACTTATTACAATAAATCAAATGATGAATTGGACTGTTGCAGGCAAAAAGGTGAGTCTTTAAGGATGTACTTTGGCGAAATTAGAAAAATGTGGAATTTAAAATTGATACTACATGTATAAGTCAGAAGACTTCAAGAGCATTTAAGTTAAGAAGCAAACTAATGGAAAGAGAAGAAATCTACAATCTGCTTAAATTTTGGTATATGACCTTTTATGAGTTTTAATTGAAGTATTATATATGAAAAGAAAAATGGGAGTCATGGGGCAAAATATTTTACCCTGTATCGTAGGAAAAAACCAGAGTCCAAACATCTGACAGAAATTCCAAAACCTGACCTAAGTTCATCCTTAAATGCAGGGCTCACACTACTTCAGAATCATAGGAGAAGTGACTTTCTTTTGAAACTGATAGGGAGAAGTGATGAGATTTGAAAGAGTTTAAAGTTTGGTTTTACTACCTATAGCACAAAGGGTCATATGTAAATAATGTTCTTTTTATATTGTTCAATTCATATCTGAGTATACAATTAAAGTAAAAGTTCAAATTCAAAGTTGTTTAAGTTTAGGTTCTTGTGAGAAACTACCAACTAAATATCTAGCACTAAAAGATTTTTTTAAAACAAAAGATAAAGAAATTATAATATATAAATTACAATTCAATTAAAAACTATCTTGTTTATCATGTTTATGAAATTCAGTGTTTCTCATCAAAAGATATACAAAGTTGAGCTGGGCCATATATATTGATATTAGTATTATAGTCCCAGAGTTAATTAAGCAAGTTTAATCAATATTTTAAACAATCCATATATATATGGAATTATATACATTAAGCAAGTAAATCTAACAAAAAGTCTGTTAATGCGTGTGGAATGCGTAATTTTTCCGTTTGGGACCAATTTCCTTGTCAGCTGTTCCATTCATGCGTCTGTAGTTATTATTGTAAAAATACGGATTTCGGTCATAGCTGGTCCGTTTCCGATTCGTAGTTAGTAAACAGTTAATGGCGGACGAAGAAAATTTACAAAAAAAAAACGATGTTTGACAAGCTATTTTGAAAGGAATATAACGTTTTTAATGCAATAAATGGATTAAACATTTACTGGAGGCAATTTTTATCACGTTCAAATGAAGTAACAAACTAATTTTGTCGCCGAAAGTTCGATTGATGTACGATCTCGTGTAACAAGTACAGGAAGTGCTTCACACTGTAAAGTCAATGCTTAAATCTCTGTTCTTCAGAAAATGAATCGTTTATGTCTGAATTTCTTTAATTATCAATGTTTCATCGACTTGGTAAAAAATGAAAACTTTGTGAAAATATTATTTTTGACAATTTTGAAGTAGCCGGCGCCAAAGCAGAAGTAACCGGCGGAATTCGCCGGTTGCCGGCTTCTAATGACATCCCTGAGTAGTATGACATGTATTAAAATTAAGAAAGGTCTTTTAATACCTGTGTGACAAAGGTGCTCTGACAATGGAGGAATTTACTAAGAGAAGAAGACGCCATATACTGGGAAAAAAGTAGTATTACATTTTCCCTGCCTCAGGTTGGCCTAAATTGCTTTTTGTGTACCCAAGGCAGGTAAAGGAAGTCAACTTATGAGCGCTGTGATTGTATGTAAGGGTATAATATATTTTTTCATTTATTCATGAATAGCTGCAGTGTGTATATTTGCAATATAAATTTTGAAACCCATTGAAATATTTTCTTGAGAATTATTCAAAGAGACTTCCAAATTTGATGTAAAATGACGGTGGGCAGGGATACCATAAACAAGCTCCGTTGAAAGTTGGTCATGATACTATTTGACTTCAATTTCTAAAGCAGAATAATAAAGTACTAAAACCACACATAACTGTTTTGTCCAGGTTTTATTATAAAAAGTAGTAAATTTAGAAAATGTTAGTATTGTCACCTATGGAAGAATAAATACTACTGTTTTCCCTATTATTGGTATCGGTATTGAATTCGACCCATAACTTGTTAATTATTGGTAATATTTATTATGTGGAAAACAAAGGACCCTGGAATGGTGTAATTTTTAACCAACACCATTGTCCTATATTAGTTATATATAAAGTTGAATTCTTTGATTCGTTGTATTTACATCATGACGGCTAACAAATTGGACTTTAGTATTATAGATTTTGCGGGCAGTACATCGACTGAGCATGTGCGAAAGCATATAAGATACGGATTGATAACGGTCTTCGAATTTGGATATTTTCTCAAATATTGGCGTTTTCCATGTTTTCTGAGGAAAAAAGATTGTTTCATAGACAAATTTAGGAAGTACAAAACACTACATTTATACGTCATATCACAAATATTTCCGACTTTGTATGGTTTCAGAGGAGTTGCAGCTCAATGAAATCAGTCTCTTCCTTTAGTAGTATAGATACCATTAAGACATACCGTATTATTGTAAAACTGAAATGTGCAGAACAATATTATGAAGGAAAACAAAACTTTTGTCAGTTTTGCATAAATGTTTTTCAGAAATGATGCAAGAATCAAGGCTTACAAGTACACAACAAAGAAACTTGGAAAAATCACTCAGAAGTAAGTTGTACACAGTACATAACATGCATAAGGTAGTATACACAGTGTAATTAAGTAAACATGCAGATTTCTTCTTATCATATTATTTTATGTTTTCAGTAACCACTATAATTGTACGTTACATATTGGTTAATACATAAAAACAAATTTGTTAACCCTATGATTGTTTTATATATGAGCAACCAAACAGAAATTTAATTATAAATAAAATATCAATTTTAATGAAAAATTATGCACTGGTTATAGAGAATTGATGATTTAAGACAAATTAAAGAAAGTTTTTGCCAATTCTATGTACTTTCTACATGTATACAAATGTTCTGAAACCTATTTTGAAAGATTTCATTTAGTAATTTTTCAGAAAATAAACATGATAGAAGAGATAACTGCATAATGGTTTCGATTTTCAGTTCAAGTTTAACATACCACAGCTGTATGCAAAATTTAACAAAAATCTGTAACTTCAGGGACCGCTGTGCGTCACCAATGTCGCAATTTGCGATTTTTATTTCATCTGGCGACAAAATACGGCTGCTGGCGATATTTCTGGCGCCAACATTTTCCTATGTAAAATTTTCATTTCTTGACAATATCGATCTTCATTTTAATTGGTAAAAGTTAAAAAAATAAGTTGTAAAAATTTTTACCTGGCGACAAGTTTATGACTTTGTTTACGACCTCAAGCTAATCAACAGTTACAACAGGTGCCATAATCTGTTGTTACAGGTAATCCATTTATCGGATGGGTCATTAATGATCATCAACATTAATTAATTCAAATAGAAATGGTCAGTCGGCATTTTGTCTTTGAAGAAATGGTCATACCGCACGACTCCACAATTTGCAATGTTTACCGTAGTTGTATGAAGAAAGCGTAACTGACAGGAAATCGAAAACCATAATCAACTTGTTAAAAATATTGTTTTACTTATTTCCGTTGAAAAATAGCAAATTCAGGCGAAATTTGTCTTTGACTGCCAACAGTTATGATACGAAAATAACAAAACCGACCGCCATTGTTCACCTTGTCACTTGTTCTACGTACTGTTTATAATCCTCCAAAGAAGGAGCACACCGAATAAAGAAAGATAACTCAATTTTACTTTTCTAATCATTGAGATACCTACTTGAGACATGTCTAAGATATTTCTACATAGTTCTTGCTTTAGAATTTACATGTTTAGGTCATGTGAGTTATGGGAAGAGTTAAAGAGGGTCTTAGTAGCAGTATGGGTAGGATGCCTTTTGTCATCTTTTTCTGCATTCTTTTTTTTAATACAAATTTTCACTATTCTGTAAATTTAAACACCTCTTATTTTATTTTCTTCATTCAATTACCCATTTTTTCTATACTTTATAATTTAATTTAAAGACATTTTCTCTATTTTGTAGAATATACAGACCATAAGCTAATTTATATTCTTCTACATATGAAATACTGACATAAGAAAATAAACATGATAAAATACACATGTTGTTATGTTGTATGTATATAAACCCTATGCAATAACTTACTTAGTATTACATGTTAAATTATGTAAAGTGCAGGCTGAGTGCATAAGAAATTTAAATTGAACATTGTTTAAATTTTGGTCAACTAAATAAAGACTCTAGCTGGTTCTAAAGTTTTCAAAACTGGCGACAAAATATAGGAGCTGGCGATTTTCTGGCTCCAACTTTTGGGAGCCAGAGCAGCCCTGAACTTGACCTTAATGTTATCAAAATAAAAGATATATAAATAGTTGTGTTATTCAATATTATCAGTTTACTGCAAGCTGATGATATATGATATACTACTCAGGACAAGATTCCTCAATATTAATGCAATAACCCTATTATACAAATACAAATACAAATATTTTATATTGGCACAACTCATTAACAATAAATGGTTATGTTAAGACCTATTGCATATATAATTATATTAATTGACATGATAGAATGAAAAGTTACATACAGTATGATACTGATATATCATATTATTACAATATTCCTTATATTTAGACACTCTGATATGAAAGAGGAAGACAGTCTAAGTAATAATGCTGAGCTATTGTTTACCATTAGAGTTTTTTAACTGTGTAAATGTTACGCTGTATCTTAAATATAACATTTATTTTATTTTCTAATATTTCTGGTGTTGAAGTAAATCTATTACATTTTAATAAGAAATGTTGTTCATCTTCAATATCCCCATTATTACAGACAGGACAGTCAGTACCTTTCCTCTCTTGGAATATTAATGTCTTCCCCTTTCAATCATTAAAGAATGTGTACTTATGTATATTTTGCATATTGCTGCTCTATCATTTAAATTTTTAATAAATCAACATATGATGATCTATGGCCCATTGTGTAGACTTTACAAAAGAAACTAAGTTTAGAACATTCCTCTATGTTTGCATTTTGATTTTATATACATGTTATATGGAAAATTGCAATGTTTGACTTGACATAGGTAAACTGGAATTTTCATTTTGTATTTCAGGTTCTCAGTCTAAAAAAATGCTTCAGCAGAATATACTTGCTGTCAGAGTTCTAAAATAACCTACAAAATTTATTGTTTTAAATTTTTTTCAGTAACAGTTAAGCAAACTGAATTTTTGGAAGGTCTTTTTGCATAACACAAAACTATAAAGTCTCTGACATTACAACTATATGTTTTATAACCTCTACTTTTATTGCATTATTGAATGAGGGGAAAAGGGCACTCATCCATATTGCAAGAAATATGGCACCATTCAGAAAAAGTAAAAATGAAAGAGGAAATAGTTTCTTAATCTGTGTAATTTAGATGCAGGTGGATAGTTGTTTCATTGACAATCAAACAACATCTTGACTTATTTTATATTTATTTGTCAACATCTCAAAAAAAGGTCTTAGTTTGATTTTTATAGCAATTATCTACAAGTACTTTAGTTTTACATTTAAATTATTTTATCCAATTTCTTTTTCTTGTATGAAAAACAAAATAATAACATCTCAATCACTCTAGCTTGATAAATAAACATGGCAACTGAGCAATAACAATCTTTTATTTAAGGTGGAGGTACACTTCCTCTTCAGTGCCCACCAACACATACAAACAAGAACAAAGAAGTTGCAAAACCGATGAAACAAAGTAAAGTACTCAATCCAAGGTAAAATATGACATTCTGTTTGTTATATATTAATTTATAAAAGTGTGCATTTATTCATACATGTATGCAATGGAAAAGAAAGACACTAGTTGTATGTAGATTATATATGTGGTGTTAGATACTTATAGATTATCGATGTTTGAGAGGGTTTTTCTCAGCTGCAATCTGATTGAAGGGCAACAGCCTTGAGATGAGATGAAGCTTGATATGAAAAATTATCACAAAAAAGATCAAAGCAAAATTTCAGAATATAGCAATAAATGGCTATCTTGAATTTTTGTATAATTTATCTATGGTTTGGACACTCATCCAGTGATATAGCCTGAATGGTGACCTCTACATGACTGTTTAGTTATTTTGTGTTAATAGATTGCTGTCTTATTATTGTTAAATTCATATTACTTTTCATTAGAAGTAAAAAAAAAAGTCTGAAATACTGGGAAATGTCACAAAATATTCATGTACTGGTTTGTATTATATAATGTATGTGTGTATTTGGGTGCATGTATGTGTATGAATTGTTGTTTGATTGTTATAGTTAATACAGTATCAATTAGTATGGAACAGAAATGTTGTTTTTGTTTTGCTTATTGCCTTTTAAAAAAAAGGTATGGTACACATGTGACAGGTTATTTGTTTGATAAAGGTATGGTACACACTGTCACATGTGATAGGTTATTTGTTTGATAATTTTCTTGGAGGTTTTGACCATGTCTTCCATAATAATGAAAAATAAATTTGGTTTTTTTTTTTAATAATAAGACATGACGATTTTTTAAATCTCTGTTTAGTGTTATGTTTCAGATTTGTTGAAGAAATGTAAAATATAAATTGTAGGAACTATAAACCAACAGTTAGAACAAAAGATCAAATAGAAGCAAGTGGTGCTTATGAAAAAACTGATTATACACCAGCACACAATTCCAGTAAGTTATATTGTTTCATGACAACATGGTAGGATTTATACTATTATGCAGCTCCATTTCAATAATACATTAAAAAATTATACAATTCAAGTCCTGATGATTCATTTATTTTGGTGGATCCAGTTTTCATGGATTGAGGAAAACTGGTATCTTTGTTGATATTTTATTTTGTGGCTTTGTCAAAGTCTGCATACAAGCCTATATAAAATTTGTACTTTGTTGAACATAAGATTGGTGTTCACCACAAAAACTCGATGATTACTCTGTATAATTATGTCCACCATATTGTTATACAAAGAACATGCATACAAGTCTAAAAACCATATCAGTGAAGTTGAAATCGAGTAAAATTGACATGCATTAATATTGTCTTATTTTATCCTACTTGACTTGAAAAGATCACCTAACACACTGTTTTCAGGGAGTTAAACCTGTTTTCTAGGTTTTGAGCTTGTTTTAGACTGTTTTCAGGTTATCAAGGTACATTTGTACCCATTCTTCTCAACCTTCAAGTTAACCTTTGACTGATATTTAAGGAATGACTGTAATATTTTTCTGTCTATGAAGAAATAACATCAAAATGTGGTGCACACTGAATAACTCACGTGGCGGGTTATTTAAAAGTGTGCATCACATTTTATGTTATTTTGAATAGACAGAAAAATATTAAAGTCATTCCTTATAATTAATTCTAAAAGGAGTAAATCATGATAAAAACGTTGATGACGTCGGGTCACATGACAAAATTATGTCTATGAGCTAATAGACAAAACACTTTCAGCCAATCAGAAGACGTGTTACATCCAAAATTAAATTTTATATATACATATATCATCAAATCAGGAATTCCCCAGCATCCACAGATATTCATAATTTTTGTCTCTTTCGTCGCAGTATGCGAGACATAGGGATTACTTTTGGCAGCAGCATAAACTATTTGTATAAAGCTATATATTTCAGAAGATAGAAGACCTGGATGCTACATACCTTGTATGCAGATACCTTATGTTTCAAAGTTTTTGTCTGTCATGTGTCCATTGTCCTTGATACTATAAACAGTAGGTCAACTAAAATGTGGTGTATGAAATGATTGTAAAGCGTACATGTCAGTCTGGCAGGTTTCATCTAACCTTGACCTCATTTTCATGGTTAAATGGTCAATGTTAAGTTCTTGTGTTTTGGTCAGTTTTTCAAGTACTTTGAGCAATAGGACAACTATATTTGGTGTACGGAATAATGGTAAGGTGTATTGTCTGTCTGACAGTATTTATCTTACCTTGACCTCCTTTTTATGGTTCATTGGTCAATGTTAAGTTTTTGTGTTTTGGTCTGTTTTTCAATTACCATAAGCAATAGGTCAACTATATTTGGTTTACAGAATAATTGTAAGGTGTATTGTCTGTCTGACAGGATTTATCTGACCTTGACCTCATTGTCATGGATCTTTAAAAATGATAAGTTTATGAGATACTTGTAGTAAAACCTTTATCTTTAAGACTTTCAACCTAAAGTCAATGGTCAGTAAAGCAGGCAAGACATTTCAGCATGTGCATTCTTGTTTACAGATAAGTTCATATGTATTTCTGACGACAAAACATGTTGATATTACAAATAAATGTTCTTTAAAAAACATTCATGAAATTCCATTGATGAGATTTATATATGACTTGATAAAGAATGCTATTTTGCACTCAGTAACATCAGCATATATGTGTTTTAAACGCACAGCTGAAAAAATCAATTGGCTAATCAAAACAGTCCAAGAAATTGGCCCATAGCATCACTCTGGATTTTATCCTACATTGTACATAAAAATGAGATGGAAAGTGAGACCCTCAAACATAATTCACCCAAGAATCAATGTACCATGTAAACAATTTTCAGATCTGCCAGCAGTCACTTCCTGTTTCACAATACTTTGATATTTAATTTACCCACTGAGCATAACTACAACATAACACACAGCATGTAATTATTCAGTATTGGTACAAGTATTTTCATCACTAGGAGTTTATTTTTTTGTATGGCCAAATTAATAAATAGATCATTGATTTTTCAAGGAGAAATTTAAATTTCACAGAGAACAATAGCTAATGTATTTATTCAATGGGACATTTCACTTTGTTAAAAAAAAAATAGCCAGGTTAACACCACCTGTTTCTGGGGTAAGGTTTTATGCCCGTTGCAATAACAAATAAAGTAAATACATTTTATTGGTTTTAGTGGGAAGAGACAATGAGAAGAATAAACAAAGATTGGCTAACATCATGGCATTTGGTGAAGACATAGACCCCCATGACAAAAAGAAGAAGAAACTTCAAGTTCAAATACAGGAGCCTCCTGTAGACAGGTTTGATGAATGTATGTTAAAATTTTATTTTTGTAGAATGGAAAACATTTTAGCTTTCAAAATAATGAGAAACTGTTCAGACAAAATCTTCATATTTGTAGAATGAAAAATATTTGAGCTTTAAAAATAATATGTAACTGTTCATGCAGATGAAATCTTCATATTTGTAGAATGGAAACATTTAAGCTTTTAAAATAATGTGTAACTGTTTGCAAAAATCTTCATATTTGTAGAATGGAAAACATTTGAGCTTTTAAAATAATGAATAACTGTTCAGACAAAATCTTCACATGTGTAGAATGGAAAAATTTGAGCTTTTAAAATAATGAATAACTGAAGCATACTATGTCAGTGAATATATTTCTTTTAAAACTATTTCTTGTTTATAAGTGTTCAGACAAAATCTTCATATTTGTAGAATGAAAAATATTTGAGCTTTAAAAATAATGTGTAACTGTTCATGCAGATGAAATCTTCATATTTGTAGAATGGAAACATTTAAGCTTTTAAAATAATGTGTAACTGTTTGGACAAAATCTTCATATTTGTAGAATGGAAAACATTTGAGCTTTAAAAATAATGTGTAACTGTTCATGCAGATGAAATCTTCATATTTGTAGAATGGAAAACATTTAAGCTTTTAAAAAAATATGTAACTGTTTAGTCTCCTAAAATAATGAGAAACTGTTCAGACAAAATCTTCATATTTGTAGAATGGAAAACATTTGAGCTTTTAAAATAATGAGTAACTGTTATGACAAAATCTTCATATTGTTAGAATGGAAATCATTTAAGCGTTTAAGGTAATGAGTAACTGTAAAGACAAAGTCTTCATCTCGATTTACACCATTTCTTTTGTGTCTGAAAATATTTGGTGTTTTACTTTATAATTATCTATTATCCAAAATCAGGAATTGAAATTAGAAAATTGACAATTTTTATTATACACCCTTTGAAGACAGGACGTATTATGGTATACCATTGTCCATCCGTCTATCAACACTTCGTATGATAACTCAAATTTGCTTTAACCAATTCTAATTTAGTTTTTAACAGAACATTAGGATTGACGGAAGAAAGCTCCCTTTTGATTAAAATAAATTTTGGCTCAGTTGTTTCAGAGTAACTGAACTTTAATCATTTGAATTGAGGCAACTTTTCACATATAGTGCACTAACTTCAGTATTCTCTGATTGATTTCCACAAAACTTTACATTATTGTTCTGGATGATAAAAGGAATTTCCCTTTCCATTTTTACAATTTTCTGGTTTGTTGTTTCAGAGTTACATAACTTTAACCATTTGAATTAAGACAATTTTTCACAAATCGCACAAATGCTCCATCCCGATATATTTTTCACTTTGTTAGCTTTGCGCCTTTGTTACAATGAAAATCTATATCTGAATATTTAAAAGAATGGCTTGAAAAAAATACTTTAATATATAAAAAGTTCAAACATTTATTACTATGTTAACTGTTTCAGTGCAAGCAGAAATAGATGAAAGGAGAGGTTTCCTTAGAGAGATGGAAGGCCTTGGACAGGGAGGAAAATACAGAACTGTTATAGAAACTGAAGTCTCACAGGTAAAGTTTGATATTGTTCTTTAAAATCTATGTAGACAATATATTACAAAAAGAATATAAGGTAATGAAAATTTTTATATTGAACGGGTAATGCATGGAGTGTACAAAGGATCTTGAGGTTCCTGATCAAATTATTTTGTCATATGAAATAAAATAAGAACTTGATGATGCTGAGTGTCTATTTAGGGTAAATAATAGTCTTTGTAAAAGATCAGCCAGAATCAAATAAAGATGTGCTGATAATAAATTTGATATGAATAAAATATGTTTCTGGATTCAGCACTACTTTTGTTGTCATACACAAAAATGTTTGGATGTAAAAAAACAAATCTGCCTATACAGAAAAGCCAAAGTTGTCAAAGGTCTGGTATGAGCTATTGTCATCATTTGATAAAGGATTTTGTAATCTTTTCAAAAACTTCTGTAAAATACTTTCCTGTACAAAGCAAACATTGCTTAAATAATTCTTCCATTATTTTCAATTCAGAAGTGTCTACTGATCAGGTTACAATGTAACATCACCTTCCTTACTTCTTTATTTTATTTTTTAAACCCATAGTTTTAAACTGTTTTAATCAGTGTTCTCCCCAGTCAATTTAAAGGCTATGTTATTCAGTGCTATCACATTTTACTGCTGTTCTATCAGACATGCTATATGACCTTAAGCTTTCTGCAATGGAATCAAGTTTTTATTACCTGTGCTAACCTGTACAATATCAATCACATGATCACCTAGTTCGAATTGTGCAAGTGCGCTTACATAACCTGATAATGAATAATATTGAGGATCAGTGCAATGAAAAACAAAACTGCATCCTTGCCAAAATGATTACTGTCTAAAAATTCTATCATGTTTATGACTCAAACTAATGAAAGGATGCAGAAATTTCATGAAGGGTGAAACAATTCAACAAAATTACTCAAAAATCATTCCCAAGCTTTAATTATTAGATAAACTAATTAAGGTATTTTCTATTCTAAAATGACCGTAACCTCATTCTCTTGGATCATATATGTAGTAAAACATTTATCTTAAAGACTTATAAAATAAAATTCAATCATGATGAGTGTAGCAGTCGAGACCTTTCTGGTGTGCCCTCTTGTTAATGACTAGATGTTTTTCTGTCAGTGTCACATAAACTTTTAGATAATTATACCCCGCTTTACCTCTGTCAGTCCATCCGTCCCATGTATATATTTCGTCGCATCTTTCTCAGGAACTACATCATAAGGATTTCTGAAATTTGGTTTCAGGGTTTATATAAGTCAGCTATACCGTGTGATGCGTTTTCAGATTCATCACTCAACAATTCTGTTTATCGAAATATTTTGGCGGGGGTATCATCAGTGAGCAGTAGCTTGCAGTTTCACTTGTTTTTAGAATTTTCAATTAAAAGAATTTTTCACTTGGAACAGTTATGAAATTTCTAATGGTGTACAAATATAAGGATAATGCAATAAAAAAGAGTCAGTTTGGCATAATTCTAATTCATTATTATTATTTTATTTTTGTAGTTGATAAGAGAAATGGAGTTAATCGATAAGAAAAGATCAAAAGAATTAGAAAGAATGATGGAAGAAGACAAGAGACGGAGAGAGAAATCATGATATGATAGAACATTAACATCTGACACTACCTAAGGAGACATGTGTTCAGACTCCTTATAAAATGTCTTTCATACATATATATTGAAAAGGTTATTGTGAAAAAGAACAATTCCCAAACTGCATTCCACATATAGAAATTATGTTTCCATTGAGCACATTAAACCTAAACCTAAATAATCATTTGTTTCAATGGTGACTATAATAAAACAGTATATGCTTAACGTCAAAAATGTTTACAAATGTTCAGAATTCCCACATGTAATTATAAAATGTGCAATCTTTATTAGTATTTTGTGCTCACCATGAAAAACAACTGAATGCATCAATTACTTTTACATAATGTACTTACAGGAAGATAGTGTTAGGTAAAGTAAAATATGGAGACTTATTTAGGATGTTTCAAAAGTAGAACATTTTCAACAATGTTTAAGATTTTAAAGTTTAAGGTTGTTTGTATTTAATGAAGGTAGGAATGCCCTTTACCGTCAGGCGTCAAACGGTCATTTTCGGCTTCCGTAAGCGTCAAATTGGTTAAAATGTTATCGTGATTCGTCAAAATATCCCTATCATGATTCATCAGAGGCCTCAAATAATTAACCGTTACCGTTATTTTTAGAAAGAATTAATCGTGAATCGTCAATTTTATTTACAGTTATTCGTTATGAAGGTACCCTCATTACGACCCTCTTCAATACTATTCTTTTTATGCCCCTGTCATAGGCAACGATGGCATTAAGTTTTACCCTTGACCGTCCTTCTGTCCGGAAACTCATACACAATGCTAAGAACCAAAAGTAGGAGACCGAGTTCGAATTTGGGCAGTGAATAACTTACCTTTCTAGAGTTATGTCGGTTTTTAACTTGGAAAATTGCAAAGCTTGAGCGGGGGCATTCGTGTCCTCAGACACATTCTTCTTTATTTTATTATATGTGTGTTAAAAATTAAGAAAATAAAATGTTCAGTTTGTTGAATTCTTTAACAGCATTTGATAGTTATCTTTTCATCTAGACCAATCCGTTCATAAATGGCCAGCCATTTACATTTGAACATTGAATTGAATTGCATGTATATGTATTTATTTATTGAACTAGTACTATTAATGTGATAGCATATTTTATTATATCCAGGTTTATTTTATTTAATGTTTATGTGTTTTACATGAATAAATATATTTGTAAATATAAGTGATGATTTTTATGTAAATTAATTTAAAGTACAGATAGGTAAGTTGCAGAATAAAGCTTCCATTGAAATAGGTTGATGCAGAGTCATTTAACTGAAGCATCAAAATATTCTGGTTGGAGATTCATAATTTAGATTAAAGGCAATTGGACATTATAATATGATTGATTGACTTGTTATTTAATGTCCTTTCAAGTATAAGATCAATGTCAGTTATATATAGTGGTAGAGGAAGCCAGAGGAATCACAAACCTTGGGTAGGTAACTGACAAATTTCAAGCTTTGGGTAGGTTATTGACAAACTTAATCAATCAGTCAGGATTCAACCGTCAAAATTATCTTCTTATTACGCCAGTTAATTTTGTATAATCGTAAAATGGAAGCCATTGTAGGGATGACACGCCCAATTTAGCTCTTGAAAACCGATATATTTATCCATTTATCCACATAGCACGATCACGGTCCTTATATGCCAGATATATTTTAAAGACAAATGTATCTACTAGCTATTGAGCATCATTTAATGTACTTTTCTGCATTTAGTCAATTTAAAACTATTGTTTGATTGGTTGTCAGGGGGAATTTTCGAAAGTCATAAACATTTTAAAAAATTCTAATTAAATATTTCTTGGAAGGGCAGACTAAAAAATTTCAGAGGTTGAAGACTAATGACTCTAGATAACACACACACAAAAATGAAGATTTTTTGAAGTTATGCATTTTTAAAGATCCAGTTGTAAAGTCTGTTGTCAAGTACTTTTAGTAAAAATTCGTTATTCGAACATACCTACTCTGTTGTTGTGACTTATTAGAAAGGTATTTCACTTGACCCATATATTTCATTTTTGGTGGAAGAAGACTTCAAGTCTTCTGAAGGCCTATGGTGCCGACTTTAAAATCATTGAACCACCTCCGTATGCCGCATCCGTTTCTGTGTATTACAATTTCATAACAACTTCCGATTCTTGACACAGATTTTTACACATGATTAAGCATCTGAATCATTTAATTTGTAAATTAGGATTGAAAACAATCACTATCGTTAATATTTACCCTTTTATTTATGTAATTTATTAGATTTCATCTCATCTACATGAACGTTATTTGTTTACTTGTAACCGGATGTTTTAATGTAGATATTTGTAGTACCCATGCGTGAATTTGGTATCAGGACAACTCGCCCTGTTTACATGTTCGCCCTTGGTCTGTTCGTCCTGAGTTCTTTCGCCCGTATAGTACGTTCACCCTGTGTTCATTCTCTTCACTCTTATCTTACACAACGTTTTATAATACGTCCTTGCATTTATTAAAAATATTGATATCAAGGGTATCGTTAAAAAGCTCTAAAACACGATTTAGTGAAAATCATCTGTTCCTTATTTTGTTCCCAAGGTAAGACAATAGTGTTCAGCCAATCAAATTCTGTGTTTCTCATGATCAAATTAATAAGCCAATCAAAACGTTTTCTCTGAAGATTATTCTAACATGCTAGATTTTGAACTTGTGTTGTTTTCATCTAGTACTTTAAAAAATACTTTTAAATAATACAAGTGAAAACAACTCCGTTTCTACTTGGTGTTCCTAATTGGAAGGAAATACGAAGAAGAAGAAGAAGTTGTAAAATCGTGAACATGGCATGTGAATTTTCATCTGCAAGGAGGTTCTTACACAGCTTAAGGATAAAAGCATGACTGATTGACCAAATATGGCAAATTCAATGATGCAGTACTACCATAAAGATAATAAATAGTATTTTTTCACTAATTTATTGACATTATACTTTTGTAACATATGTTATTTTGTATTCAATTAAATCATTTAAAGCACAATGTACTATTCTTTTTCACAAAGACAAACAAACAGGTTGGGACCCCCACCCCACCCATTATGAGTGGTGTCCCTTAAATGAGGGACTGTCCCTAAAAAGGGTCATTTTACTGTTGAAAAAAAAAGAAAGAAAATTTTAAGATTTTAACTCAAAAGTGGGAAAATTCATTATATTTGGAACAACTTTTCTAAATGAGGGTCAAATTAATAAAGAAGATATAAGTTTAGAAACATCACAAAATTCTTTTGACATGTTTTGACACTTTAATACTTGATAGATGCATAGTTCTTGGGGAAAAGTTTCATCAAATAATATGAATATAGAGGTGCTCATTTTTACAGTGGGTTGTAATGTTCTTCTAATGAGGGTGACACATCTTTGCATAATTCAAAATTGGAAATTTCAACAAGCATCTAATATTCTTACACAAGAAAATAAACCCTGGTCTGCTAGCTACATGTTCATCTTTTCTACTGATTTAAAACTTAAATCATGCAAACAGACTTAAGAAAAAGGCATGTAAGCTCATCATACAAATATGACACTTTTCAAGACAATCCAGATCCTGCAAAATACTTCGCTAAAATTGTAACCTTTAAAATTGTTGTCGCACACTAAAACCTCCATGGGAAATTTCAAAAGTTGGCAGGTATGTAACAAGTCTTACTATTTTATGCCCCATTTATGGGCATTATGTTTACTGGTCTGTCCGTCCGTCCTGCTTCAGGTTAAAGTTTATGGTCGTGGTAGTTTTAATGAAGTTGAAATCCAATCAATTTGAAACTTAGTACACATGTGTTCCTTATGATATGATCTTTCTAATTTTACTGCCAAATTAAAGATTTTACCTAATTTTCACGGTCCACTGAACATAGAAAATGATTGTATAGATTGGAAATCCATGTACTTATGACACATTCTTGTTTGAAGAAAAAATACATCATAGCGATAATGGAACAAAGGAGGCTGGGTTAGTGGGGCTGCTTTTATGGTAATTCAAGTTACCTTTTAATTTATTCACCTTCTTCCACCTCAGAGCTATCAGCTCTTTGATTAGTACTGTGAATTTTAAATGTTATTAAATCAACCTGTAGCCTAAATATATAAAAATAATAGAATCTGAAGCAAGATGATGTATCAAATATTTTTGCTTTATACGTTCTCAAGATGGAAAAGTCAACTTAAACACGCCCAAACACAAAAGGTGTACTCGACATTCTATTTTCGGTGAAATTATTGCCCATTTTTAGGATTTTTCCCAAAAACTAGCGTGGGGCAGAGATGCAACTTCAGTCAAAATCAGTCGATTATTTTATCGTCGTAAAGAAAGCGAATATTTTATCGTCATGCATCAAATATTACTGTTAACGTCATTTGGCAATTTTATTTACAGTTATTCGTTATGAAGGTACCCCATTACGACCCTCTTCAATACTATTCTTTTATGCCCTGTCATAGGCAACGATGGCATTAAGTTTTACCCTTGACCGTCATTCCGTCCGGAAACTCATACACAGTGCTATGAACCAAAAGTAGCAAACAGAGTTCGAATTTGGGCAGTGAGTAACTTACCTTTCTAGAGTTATGTCGGTGTTTAACTTGGAAAATTGCAAAGCTTGAGCGGGGGCATTCGTGTCCTCAGACACATTCTTCTTTTATTTTATTATATGTGTGTTAAAAAATTAAGAAAATAAAATGTTCAGTTTGTTGAATTCTTTAACAGCATTTGATAGTTATCTTTTCATCTAGACCAATCCGTTCATAAATGGCCAGCCATTTACATTTGAACATTGAATTGAATTGCATGTATATGTATTTATTTATTGAACTAGTACTATTAATGTGATAGCATATTTTATTATATCCAGGTTTATTTTATTTAATGTTTATGTGTTTTTACATGAATAAATATATTTGTAAATATAAGTGATGATTTTTATGTAAATTAATTTAAAGTACAGATAGGTAAGTTGCAGAATAAAGCTTCCATTGAAATAGGTTGATGCAGAGTCATTTAACTGAAGCATCAAAATATTCTGGTTGGAGATTCATAATTTAGATTAAAGGCAATTGGACATTATAATATGATTGATTGACTTGTTATTTAATGTCCCTTTCAAGTATAAGATCAATGTCAGTTATATATAGTGGTAGAGGAAGCCAGAGGGAATCACAAACCTTGGGTAGGTAACTGACAAATTTCAAGCTTTGGGTAGGTTATTGACAAACTTAATCAATCAGTCAGGATTCAACTTCGTCAAAATTATCTTCTTATTACGCCAGTTAATTTTGTATAATCGTAAAAATGGAAGCCATTGTAGGGATGACACGCTTCCAATTTAGCTCTTGAAAACCGATATATTTATCCATTTATCCACATAGCACGATCACGGTCCTTATATGCCAGATGTATTTTAAAAGACAAATGTATCTACTAGCTATTGAGCATCATTTAATGTACTTTTCTGCATTTAGTCAATTTAAAACTTATTGTTTGATCGGTTGTCAGGGGAAATTTTCGAAAGTCATAAACATTTTAAAAAATTCTAATTAAATATTTCTTGGAAGGGCAGACTAACAAATTTCAGAGGTTGAAGACTAATGACTCTAGATAACACACACAAAAAATGAAATTTTTTTGAAGAAATGCAGTTTTTAAGATCTAGTTATAAAGTCTGTCGTCAAGTACTTTTAGTAAAAATTTGTTATTCGAACATACCTACTCTGTTGCTGTGACTTATTAGAAAGGTATTTCACTTGACCCATATATTTCATTTTTTAGTACTATGAATTTTAAATGTTATTAAATCAACCTGTAGCCTAAATATATAAAAATAATAGAATCTGAAGCAAGATGATGTATCAAATATTTTTGCTTTATACGTTTTCAAGATGGAAAAGTCAACTTAAACACGCCCAAACACAAAAGGTGTACTCGACATTATATTTTCGGTGAAATTATTGCCCATTTTTAGGATTTTTTCCCAAAAAACTAGCGTGGGGGCAGAGATGCAACTTAATGCTTTGAAAAGATCAATCTATTATCTTTCTGTCGATTTTTTTTCAGGGGACTTTATGCTTATGCACAAAAAAGATCCACACGTATTTAAACATACCACAATCGACTGCTTTATGAAAATGTGTCTATAATTTAAAAGTTTACAAATATCTCGAAGATCCATACTATAATTTAAGTAAAAACACTTATATAAGATGCATATAATCCGAAATTATGCACTTTCATTAAACTTTAAAAGGCCATAGAAACAGATGTAAACAATTCAAATATACCTATTTGGCCTTTTTTACCTTCTCTAACAAAAGTTCCATTTCTTTTGTTTAATTTCAACTAGGTATCTGCCTGCAATTACACTTGCAAGCTGAGTGCACCCTTTTTATACGCCCGTCAAAATTTTGATGGGACGTATTATGGTATACAAATGTCCGGCGTCCGTCTGTCCGTCATAAACATGTCGCACCGTAACTTGAGAACAACTTATCCAAATTTCATGAAACTTAACATAGTTGTTTCTTATGATGGTCATACAATCTATACTTTTTGGTGAAAATAAGATTAAAACTTTTTGACTTTGTAACTAAAACAGGGGGTTGTTTTTTTAACATGTCGTGCCGTATCTCAAAAACAATTTATGATTATTGCTTAAAACTTTACACACTTCTTAGTTATATTAATCTAAAGATCTGTATACTTTTTGGTGATGATTCAAAATTTTATTTTAGAATTTTTTGTAAAAAAAAGGGGGGTTTTCACGTCACGCCGTATCTCAGAAACTATGATTATTGCATAAAACTTCACACACAAGACAACGGGCGTATCATGCGCTCGTGGCGCAGCTGTTTATTCAGATCACATTAGACCAAAGGTTCATGTGAGCCATATCTATCACTTGGTGTCCGTCCTAAACTATTTTAAAAATCTTCTCTTCAACAACGACTGTGCCAATTCGGACCAAATATTGCCCTAGCATCCTAAAAACATATAGATATAGAACATTGGGGTCAAATCATGTTTTGGCATATACCTTGAAAATAATAATAGATACAGGATATACATTTACCTCAAATCAATCAGATTAACATGATCTACTATTCTTTTGGTCAATGGACTTCAATTAGGAGTCAACAATGAGAAAATCCATATCATATAGTAAGCTATAAAATGCCCCTGGCATAACAAAATGGGAAACAATTCAAAAGGTTTCCTGGTTAATTTGAAATTGTGTTTAATAGAGTTTATTCTAAAACCAGTTGTTGGCATGATACGGGCAGAGACATATAATACATTATATGTCTCTGATACGGGTTATGTTCTTCTCATATATTTTATAATGGTCTGATACTAAACCCCTAACGGGAGGGTTTGTACCTGATTTTCATATGATGAAGACATAATCTTTCAATCAGTTTAATTGAGGTCTGGAGTGGGCATGTCAGTAACTGCTAGTAGTCCTTTGTTAATTTATGTATCATTGTCATTTTGCTTAGTTTCTTTTGTTACCTATTCTAACATCGGACTCAGACTTCTTTTGAACTGAGTTTTATTGTGCGTATTGCTGTTGAGATCTCACAAAACATGTTTAACCCCGCCGCATCTTTGCGCCTGTCCCAAGTCAGGAGCCTCTGTTAGTCTTGTATGTTTTTTTAATTTGAATGCCTTTATGTGTTTTGGAGTTTAGTGTGACGTCCATTTTCACTGAACCAGTACACAATTTTAGGGGACGACCATTTGATATTCTGGGGGGGGGGGCAGGAGGATTTTGAAAATAAATAACTCAGCCTTGATAATCACAAAAATAAATGGTTTGTTCTGTGGTAGTTTGAAAATAAATTACCTGACTTGCAATGTATTGAAAATAAATAACTCAGCAGGTCTAATCGAAAGTATGAGATGGCACCAGATTCTTCATAAATTCATCTTTTTTCCAAAAAAAAAAAATCTGGAAACACTTCCCATATCTTTTAATAATAAAAGTATAAATATTATTTAAATATACTTGAAATGTCAGAAAATTGGTTTCATTTAACTTGAGGTCTCAGGAACACTTACTCACTTTTATTAAATCAGGGCTGTAACTACATTGAGACAAATGCCTCATGTAGGAAATTTCAAAACCAAACGCTTGTCTCCATATCAAATTGTGTTCACCGTGAGTGCCTTGCATTTAGAAGCAAGTTCTGTTCTCCCTCAGACGTAGCCCCTGATTTTTCGGGATCAATGTTTCTTATTTATTTGTCTTTTGTTCATTGATTGCCCTTCTGTATTCTGTTCACAGGCACTTGTCTCAGAAAAAAAATTTCCTATATACCTAAATTATATTAAGGTATATAGGATTTTTTTTTTCTGAGACAAGTGCCTGTGATTCTGTTAGTGTTGCATTCATTTTGTAATTTAGTAATTTTATTATTAACATGATCATGAGTTTGAAAAAACACAGCAGCCACAGACTTAACTATGTGAATTATATTTTTGCTTTATCATGCATATTTGTCTTTTGATGTTGTCCCTAGAAACTTAAGTCTTACACTGAATCTATAATGTGATTTTGCTTTGAGACCGAAATATTGTCAAAAAATTATTAAAACAGAACTTGCATTTTCAGTTTAAGAAAGGGTCTGGGGAACACCCAGAAAGCATGATTTTGCATCATTTGTTCTATAGCTTCTTGGGCCTTCAGCAGTTCAAAAACCCTTCAAAAAAAATTTTGCCTCGCTCCGCTCGGCAAAACATGTTTGCCAATACTTTTAAAAGAGCCTGTAGAAAACTGATTAAAAACGGTATTTCACATCCTAAATTTTACGGTAATATTGTACTTAAAGCGCGGAAATCACTATATGATCCGTGTAAACTCATCGAACCTTTAAATAAACTTATTAGTTCAGGTTATCTTACCAATGTTGTAATTAGATCTTTGAATATAGTTTACATTGGCACTAATATCGATTTTGTCATCAGCAAATTAAAACATAACTAAATTTGTATTCTTTTCAAACGGGATGTTTAAAGACACACCCACGTTCATTTTGATCTATAAAGAGGTTAAACTCCTAACTATCCTACTGTCTGTCGATACATTTATTTTGGCATTGCACTAGTCATGTCTTCTTTGACTGTCCATGACGTTAAAATACTAAATCCCTGGGATGTGTTTTAGTTGATTTTAGTCTCTGATGCATGATTTTTATTATTAATTGTTTTGGCTTTTAACTAGCTGTCAGTAACTGCGAGTACTCTCAAATCGTACTTTCTTGTTTATTTGACCTGTTGATACTAATTGTAATGCTTTTTTGTTATTTAATGTTATTCAGGGTTATATCTGGTCTATATACCAGCTTTGATAAGTGTTTGGTACTAATATAAATTTCCACTTCGTACTATGAACATCAAAATTATTTATTTTGTTAAAATATTTCCTTTCTCTATTGTAACTGTATACGTATACCTAACAACAAAATTATTTTATTTACCTGTGTTTAAAGTTATTGCAAATGGCTGATATTTTTGTTCGAGCATATTGTTTTTCTTAAATTGTTTAACATTTCATACCGATATAACATGTTACTTTTATTATTCTTCCTTAGTTTATTTATTTTGAATTTACATTGTATCATAGGTCAAATTTATTTGTTCAGTGTATGTTCAATGGTGTTAATATGTCCTTTGGTTGAGTTAAGCTATTTCAGTTGATATTTTATAGTGTGTTTTCTATGTTGTGATGTTACACTATTGTTTCAGAAAAAGGGTGAAGGTTTGTTACCATTAAAACGTTTAAACCCGCTGCATTTGTTTGCACCTGTCCTAAGTCAGGAATCTGATGTTCAGTAGTCGTCGTTTGTTGATGTGGTTCATAAGTGTTTCTCGTTTCTCGTTTTATATAGATTAGACCGTTGGTTTTCCTGTTTGAATGGTTTTACACTAGTAATTTTGGGGCCCTTTATAGCTTACTGTTCGGTGTGAGCCAAGGCTCCGTGTTGAAGACCGTACTTTGACCTATAATGGTTTACATTTATAAATTTTGACTTGGATGGAGAGTTGTCTCATTGGCACTCATACCACATCTTCTTATATCTACTTAGTTACAACCAAACTTTAATACTGTTTATGTACGCAATACATGTATATGCATTGGGGAATATAGAAGATTCATTTCTGCAGAGGATAATAATTAATTCTGATTAAATGGTACATAATGACTTGACTAACAAAGAATTTAAAAATTGTATGTTTTCGAATATTATAAATATAGTTGTGAAAGTAAATAAGCAGTCCCTTGCTTTAATAAAAGTGAAAAATCTTGCTTCAATAGTGCAGAAAATAGATAATCTGTCCTCTTAGTTTACAAAAATAAATAACCAATCCAAAAAATCCTCCTGCCCCCAGAATATCAAATGGTCGTCCCCTTATTTAGGGGCCAGCTGAGGACCACCTCCTGGTGCGGGATTTTCCCGCTGCGTTGAAGACTTATTTGTGGCCTTCGGCTGTTATCTGCTCTTTGGTCAGGTTGTTGTCTCTTTGACATATTCCCCATTTCCATTCTCAATTTTATTTCTATTTTGCGTCCTCGTCTTATTTTAAGCTTTACCGTAAATCTAGGCCAATACGTTACAATTGTGATAACAAGAAAACTCTTGATTTACAGTGGCGTAGCTAGGCGGAAGCTCGGAAGCCAAGGCTTCAACATCGTTTTGTCAAAAAAAAAAACATAATAAAAAAAACAAAATAAAAAGGAGCTAGAGGGATGAGAGAGAGGGAGGAGTGAGAGAGAGTGAAGGGGAAGAGAAATGGGCGCTGTGCGGTTAAATAAAAAAAGTTGTAGAAGTCAACGAGTCGATATACACCTCTTTTTATAGCAGACGAATATTGTGTCTGCGGGGTGTTCTGCTAGTTACAATGCAACGCAGAATTGACAATGCCTGTGACCAATGCCACAGCTGAATGCAGTTTCAGTGTCATGCGCCGGGTTAAAACATATCTGCGTTCTACGATGACAATCGAACGACTTTCGGGGCTATGTATCCTTCATGTATACAAGGAGACGCCCATTGATAAAGTAATTGACTGTTATGCAACCAAAAAGGACAGGAGGCTTGCTTTTTTGTTTAAAGTCACTGGTGAGAGAGATTGACTCTGACTCTCTTAATAATTCATATCCACACATAAGGTTTCGACCGGCTGTATCTACAAAGTGAAATGTTCCTCGAACAATTACCCTACTGAGTTTGTATTTTTTAAATAAAACAAGACAATTTGTTTAGTTTATTTACTGACAAACATGGCAGGAAACTAAGAATCATGTATAATGTTATATCATGAATATTGCTCAGCTTTAATACACCCAAAGGCAAGGATGAGCCATCACCTCCGTTTATTTTTATTTAGTTGGCCTCGTAAGTTGTATTCCGCTGCCCATCAATATACAAAAATAAGATGTGGTAATGATTGCCAATGAGACAACTCTTCACAAGAGACCAAATGACACAGAAATTAACAACTATAGATCACGGCCTTCGACAATGAGTAAAACTCATACCACATAGTCAGCTTAAAAGGGCCCCGAAATGCCAAATGTAAAACAATTCAAACGAGAAAACTAACGGCCTGATTTATGTACAAAATAATGAAAGAAAAACAAATATGATACACAGCAACAAACGACAACCATTACACTGAAGTACATGCACCTGACTTGGGACAGGCACATATCGAATGTGGCGGGGTTAAACTAATTTGAAAGTGCAAACCCTGCCCTAACCTGGTACCACTATATTAAACTGAATATATTGTGTACATTCCATCTCCAAACAATTCATAATGGTGTGGTTTTATTATACTGGTCTTAGTAAACATAATCTTTTACCCTCTGGAATCTCCTGGTTTTACAGTTTTTAATGAACAGTATATATTTTTTCACAAAATTATCTGACTTGAATCAAACAAAATGCTTGACTACACCTTAGCATTCAATATTTTCAGTTAATTTTATGGGTCTAAAACCCTAAAATCCAGGAGCCTCGGGGCGAAGCCCCTGGCCCCTACCAGGGCTTTGCCCTGACCCACTGGGGGCCTTCAGCGGCCCCCGGACCCCCTACCGATTTGGGCTTCACCTTCAAATTTGGTTAGCTACGCCACTGGATAATATGGACTCAAAACAGTCAATGAAGCTGAAAAGTAGGTCATAGTTAAATACTGTTGTCTGGGTGCTGAACTTCACTGCATGATTTAATCTCACACTAGTTTTAACGTTTATGTGTATAAGGACTGAAATAAAAAATTAGATGTAAAACTTCGCCAAGTCAATAGTTTTAGTAACACTGGCCTACTTTTGTTTGTATAGTGACCTTCATTTCTGGATGCACCCATGGTGATATTATGCTTATTGAATGATATACAAACTTTGATGTACTGGTAAAATGTAACCAAGTCAAAGAAGGAAAATGTAGTTCAAGGTGACCTACTTCCTGCTTTTTGAGGGTCTTGATGGAGGGGGGTTCTTTATTTCTGTATTCTTTAATTATCTTAGACCATTTTTCTCTATTTTTTATACTTTTTGTCCATTATTCTCTTTTCTTTATATTTTAGCACCTCATTCAGTGGCGTAGCTAACCAAATTTGAAGGTGAAACCCAAATCGGTAGGGGGTCCGGGGGCCGCTGAAGGCCCCCAGTGGGTCCAGGGCAAAGCCCTGGTAGAAGCCAGGGCTTCGCCCCCGGAAGCTCCTGGATTTTAGGGTTTTAGACCCATAAAATTAACTGAAAATATTGAATGCTAAGGTGTAGTCAAAAGCATTTTTGTTTGATTCAAGTCAGATAATTTTGTGAAAAAATATATACTGTTCCTTAAAAAAACTGTAAAAACCAGGAGATTCCAGAGGGGTAAAAAAGATTATGTTTACTAAGACCAGTATAATAAAAACCACACCATTATGAATTGTTTGGAGATGGAATGTACACAATATATTCAGTTTAATATAGTGGGTACCCAGGTTAGGGCAGGGTTTGCACTTTCAAATTAGTTTAACCCCGCCACATTCGATATGTGCCTGTCCCAAATCAGGTGCATGTACTTCAGTGTAATGGTTGTCGTTTGTTGCTTGTATCATATTTGTTTTCTTTCATTATTTTGTACATAAATCAGGCCGTTAGTTTTCTCGTTTGAATTGTTTTACATTTGGCTGCCCATTATTCCCTATTCTTTATATTTTAGCACCTCATTATTCTCTATTCTTTATTTTTTTTGCCCATTATTCTCTATTCTGTAAACCCCAATCCACACCCTCCTTTTTGTCTAAATTTCCAGGAACATCAATTAAAATCCCATGACATTGTATGTTGCCATATTCAGACTTAACCAACAATCACAAGGCAGAAAATGTGGGTAACTTTGGCCTAATTAATGCTTTAGGAATCATACTCAAGTTTACATGATCAAATGTAACAAAGGTTAATGAATGGAAAAATATAACCCTGTGATCTACTGTATGTTTGTATGCCCAACTACACTCCAGGTTTATATTTTCATATTATGCACATTGACTGATATATAAAGCTTGACTTAAAGCCTTGGTCAATGTACCTTGAACTACAGGTCACATGACAAATAATAGGCCAATTTTGATCCTTCTACTTATGGTAATAGACCAAGCCTTTTTCGAAATACACGTAGATGAAGTTAAGAACATGCACATTGATGCTAAGGGTACTGATAGAAAATTAGACAACTATCCATAGAAGAGAGATAAAAAGTGAATATCTACACTTCTTCAATTCTGATTACCTCTTTAATTTTCACCAAGAATCCAGTATGAAGTTGGTTTTCTACTACAATTGTGAATTTCCTACCAGTTGGTCATGTCCACTGACAGGTGCTTTGTACTATGTTTTATATTTCTGATTGGTCAATTTCTAACAGTAACTTACTGTAAGCATTTGGTCACTTTTTTGCAGAAGAATCACTGTTAAATGTACAGATGAATTAGACATAAGACATAAAGCTTTATTTAGAGTCGATATAAACATTGCAAGCATAAACATAAGCTCTGAAGAGCTTTTAAAACCGACATAACAACAAGTAAAACAAAACATACATATCAAGTCATGCACACAAAATTAAACATATAAAGCAAGAGTTCATATCAGTATATAAACATGCAGCACAAAAGTTCTTTAAGCATCTTACAAGTTAAGCACACACTGATACATGCAATTATGAGATAAAAACACAAAAGCAAAAATAAAATGGTTTGCACATAAAAAAGCACAAATTAATAAGTAAGTTACTAAAATTAGCACAAAGCAGCTAAAGCACTATAGTAAAGATAACAAAATAAATTTGCCATGCTGAAAATAAAGCATTAAACCAAAAATAATGAACAGAAATTAACTGGTTTTGCAGGCAAAACATTGGCATGAGCTGCCAGACCTAGAATTTATCAAGTTCTTGAATTGATTTAAAGATGATTGCTTAATTAAAAAATGTATTGATTGTGTACTGGTAAATGGTATTCTCTTGTGAACCAAATGCTCCTGCAGACTTGTTCCTGTATTCATATGAGGCAGACTTCCAACAGGAGCTTATTAGGAAGTAGGAAAAGACGCTAGCATTATCATTTAACTTCAAGTTCTGCTATACAGATGATGACCTCTCATTGAATAATTTAAAGTTTGGAGACTATGTCAAATACATCTATCCCATCAAATTGAAATAAAGGATAAAACAGATACAGTCTGCCTTATATCTATACTTACATCTAGAAATTGACAATGAGGGTCGGTTCAGAACAAAACATTACGACAAGAGATGATTGCAGCTTCCAATTGTGAACTTTCCATTTCTGTGTAGCAACATTCCAGATGGGCCTGCATATAGAGTAAATATCTCCCAGTTGATATGATTTTCCAGAGTTAATATTTTCTATCATGATTTCCTTGATAGAGGGTTGCTGCTTGCATGGAAGCTTTTACAACATGAGTCCAAGATGTGAAGTTAAAAGTCTCTTCGAAAATTTTAAGGACACCATCTCAAATTGGTTGACTATTATAGAATATCTGTTACACAGATGACGACAGATATGTTCCTATTGCTGTAACCACAATCCTGCCCTTTTTCCCACATGTGACCTACCAATTAAGACTTGTCACCGGGTTTGTACTAACATGAGCAACATGATGGGTACTACATGTGGAGCAGGATCTGCTCACCCTTCAGAAGCACCTGAGATCATCCCCAGTTTTTGGTGGGTTTCATATTGCTCAGTTTTTAGTTTTCTATGTTGTGTTTTGTATATTGTTGTTTGTCTTTTGGAATTTGTTTTTTTTTGTTTTTGGCATTGTCAGTTCATTTTCTACTTATGAATTTTAATATCCCTTTGATGTCCTTCATCTCTCTTTTAATGTCTAGTGGCAAATATTTCATGCATGTTCAGGACCAGGATAGAGATGTGCAGTATATGTCAATGAGACAGCAAGCAAACAGCACAAATAACCATAAGTGTCCTAACAATGGTCTTCTGATCATTACACGTCTGATTTTGGCTTTAACTTTGACATTTTTAGTCACTGTTAATTATACATGCAAGGCATTTCAGCACATCTACTAGTCAAAAATGTCTTGTCTTCATTTCTGTATGCTTTGATTTTAAGGCAATTTACGCTTTGGTTTTTTTTTTTTTTAACCCATTATTCTCTATTCTTTAAATTTTAGCACCCAATTAATCACTTTTTATTTTTTGGCCAATTTTTAGCTCACCGTTCCTTTGGAACGGTGAGCTTTTGCCATCACTTGGCGTCCATCGTCGTCTCTTGTCGTCCGTCGTCGTTGGTCTGGTGTAAACTATTTCAAACATCTTCTCCTCTGAAACTACTGAACCAATTCCAACCAAACTTAAGCTGAATGATCCTTAGGGTATCTTAAATAAAGTTTGTGTTTTATTTTCTGTTTCGTCAAAAAACATGGCCGCCATGGCTAAAATAGAACATAGGGGTAAAATGCAGTTTTTGGCTTAATCTCAAAAAGCAAAGCATTTAGAGCAAATCTGATATGGGGTAAAAGTGTTTATCAGGTCAAGATCTATCTGCCCTGAAATTTTCAGATGAATCTAATAACCCATTATTGGGTTGCTGCCACTAAATTGGTAATTTTAAGGAAATTTTGCAGTTTTTGGTTATTATCTTGAATATTATTAATGATAAAGATAAACTGTAAACAGCAAAAATGTTCAGCAAAGTAAGATCTACAAATAAGTTTAAAATGACCAAAATTGTCAATTGATCTAGTTTGCTTACTTTAAAAAATCTTCTCCTTTGAAACTGCTTAATCAATTTCTGCAAAACTTGGGCTGAATGAGTTTCAGAGTATCTAGTATAAATTATGTATTTTGTTTCCTTGTACGTCAAGACTATGGCTAAAATGGAACATAGGGGTAAAATGCATTTTTTTGCTTTTGAAGAAAATATGAGATACAAAGAACATTTAAATGCAATTTTTAAGCCACTCATTAATATATATTGAAAAGCAAAAATAATCATTGATGAAAGATTTAAGCAAAAAATTACAGGTGAGCGATTCAGGCTCTTGAGAGCATCATGTTTGTAACAACAAATCCAGTATTTTGATTGGTTGATTTCTGAGTCCGAGTACGATAATCATGCTCGAAGATTTTTATGACTGCAAGGCCAGAGCTTGCAATGTTTATTTTGCAGTCAGTCTTTTGTGCAGAAAGTTGTCCACAAAATTGGTTTAAATCCAAGTAACACTTGACATTTCATCATTGGCCTCTTTTGCTTGGCAGTTCATGAGGAGAATCGGTGTTTTGAAGACGGGCATATAATTAATTTCAAAACAATAACATAACATTACATAATTATAGTGGAGAGAGATACTTTTAGTTTTTCTATTTTTCATTCTATATATGATTCTTATTTAAAGCTTTTTTTTACTGGTGATTTAGTTCTACAACATATGGTCTACTATGGCAAAGGAAGGTTTGTGCACATGTTAAACGAATTTAACCCCAACACATTGTGTGAAGGCATATGGTACGACTGTCAGAACATGTATGTTCAATGTTGTTGGTACAATTGTTTTTTGAGGAGTCGAGTGTTGGTGGTTGATGTGGTTTGTAGTACTGTACAATGGGTTTTTTTGAGGAGTCGAGTGTTGGTGGTTGATGTGGTTTGTAGTACTGTACAATGGTTTTTTTTGAGGAGTCGAGTGTTGGTGGTTGATGTGGTTTGTAGTACTGTACAATATGTTTTGGTGATTCCTGGTCCTTTTTATGTTTTATATGTTATGATTTAGACAACAAGCCACCTGACATTAAGACAAAGAATATCTTACATTTTCTTCATCCATGTTCTCACTGGTTTTTATTTTCTTTTACCTCACAGAGTAACATGATTTTTTTTAACAGTTGGTAGAAAAATTAATATGACAGCTGCATGAATTGCAAAGCATAAAGCAAAAAGTTGTAACATGTATTTAATACAAAAATCATTAAAAATAGAACAATAACAAATATTATGCCAGTTGATCTAAAAATACTTTTGCTGAATCAGTGTTTAATAACAATTTTGGGTCTTGAAATCCATCCCTTTATCCCTCCCAATAGTCCTCCATCATAATGAGCTACACAGTTATTGTTGAATGTCTTATTTAGTGATGCCATTATATCAGATTCTATGAGTTTAAAAAATCGTCTAGGAGTATATCCATCTCGTGATGATCTACATATAGTCACAAATTTAACTGATTTTGCCTTTAAAGATTTTAAAATATTCTGTAATGTAGCTGTTCTTTCTGTTATCTCTTTTCTTGTTGGATTATGTATCAAGACTGATGAATCTGAAGGTGTATTAGCTCCCATACATATGCCATAACGTGGGGGAAATGTCACTTTGTAAGTCTTTGGAGATGTATTTAAACAAAAGCCAACCCTTTGCATGGCTTTCAATTGCTTTATACCTAATTTTTGAAAAGAGTGTATGATTTCACTGATGGCATATTTAACAGCATGGTGTTGCTTTGAGCAGAGATGAATCTTTTTATTTTGCCATAAAATTTTCTGTAGATATGCATTAACTTCAGACGTAATTTTTGCTAACTTCGGACAATTTTTGTTAATTGCAACTGGTTGTTTTGGGTTTTGACAAGTATAAAATCGTTTAAATAAGTCTAAAGCTGTTGTCAATATATTGTCTACATATCGTTCTTGAGCAAGAGATTTTGGACATATAAGTTTATCTAAATAATTGTTTATGTGTTTCAGCTCCACTTCCTTTACTCCTAAGTCAAGAAGAGGCTGAGATGCATAAACACATCCATAATAATCCTCATCCAAATCAAGAATAATCTCTTCATTATTTAAAAGCCATTTTGCGTTATTCACATATTTTACAGCAACATTTTCTTGTATTTCTTCAACAGTATAGGTTCTTTGTACACGACATTTATTTTTGGTATTGAAATGGCAGTAGCATTATCGCCTTCATAATCTGGGTAGTAGCAATTGTAAAGAGAGGATTTTTGTTGGAATTCACATATACAGAAAACCTCATACTGAGTATTATCCCTCCTCTTTACGTTAGCTATTCCAATCTGATTGTGTTGGACAGAATATGAAGAATTATGATTCTTTTTGTCCCATTCTGGCCATATCCAAATTACTCTTTTGATCAGTCCAGATATAATGGCTTCCTGAAATGTGTGTAAAGTAATTAGAATTTGGATACATATATTAGATGCATGCATCTCATGATTAATTTCAAAGTAATAGCTTGATTTATTAGCATGATAGGTATGATTGATTGATTGTTACTTGCTAACTGTCCAGTGGCAAATATTTCATGCGTTTAGGAAGAGCTGATTAGTATGATGATTCATATACTGGTAGATAAAACAATGTACTATCAATATCATTTAGTGATAAGTTAAAATATAATAATGTTTCATCACACTCTTGATATCTGCTGTTGTTCAACAGTCCTTTCTTGTGACTATATTTCATAGTTACAAACCAATCGGGACATTAAAACTATGGCATAGAATCCTTGTTAAATCAGATGTTTTTCCTTTTATACCTTACACTAATTTCAACACAATTACACTATTATAAACATTATAGACATTGCAAATTTTTGCTATGTTTTTTTAATACATAAATCTTTGGAAAATACTAAGTATACATTGACCAAAAATACTTCTTAAAATAAGTAACTTATATCTATATATTAACTTAACATTTTGTGGCACACTAGAATGAGCTTGACATTTTCAGAAGCAAAATTTTGAGAGGGAAATGTTTAACCCATTTGTAAGGAGATGGGGCTCATAAGGGTGATGGAATGCAGAGAAATAAAAATGAACAGTTAGGCTAGATAAATTGAAAGAAGGATAAAGTACCACCTGTTGTTCCACCTAACTTACATAAAAAAAAAAATTGATTTCCCGAAAATTGGATTAATTAATTTTCCAAAAAGGACAGTTTCAATCTGTTTTTTTTTTTTAAGTTTTTAAAGATTTGATATACTAGAAAGCATAAGAATGTGAAAGAGGTTTTGTAAATATTCATTTCTAATAAATAACTCAGACTAGAATTCAAGTCAATAGGACAAGTGTCCCAGCTCGCAATATCCCATTTCCAAATTCAGTGAACCACAAAATCTAGGTCAAAACCTTAATTAGGTACGTATCAAAAAAGTTTGCAATCACAATGATCATATGTACTTAGTTGCAAGTCAATATGAAAAACTACCTTAATACAAAATTTTAACCTGATTTCGGACATATTAACAAACAAACAGACTAGAAAACGTAATCCCCCCATATCATCATAGCATGGATATCAAAATTGTCAGAATTTCAGATAGAAGTAATTTTAATACACATGTTGAATCACTATTACAATTATATCTCTTCAACAGCTGTAATGCTATAAATAAATATTTAAATATATATTTAAGTAATGTAATTCTATAATAATACTTTAATAGCCCTTAGGTAAAACATAATCATTGATTTCAGATAGTATTATTAGTTGGACAAGTGTTGCCATAACAGTCAAAATAAACGTTTGACTTATTATTCTGTTGTCACAATCTAAAAAAAACGTGATTAGTCATGAAAGACATAAAGTCATTACCAGGTACTTAAATTGGATTAAAGTAAAAAAAAAGTAAAAATTGATAAATATATATCAGGCTGTGAGCCATCTGTTGTTTTAAACTTATGATGCACTGATCATGCTGATGAATTTTTTTTTGTCATAGCTTCAAGCTTGTTAACTCTTGCACCAGAACTTACATTTTATAAAAAATGCAAGTAGTCAACAGCTTTTTTGCATAATATAAATGCATTTATAACATCCATATTGAAAGTCATATACAGGCATTTGTTTCCTAAATCTACAGAAGAATGAACAAAAGTAAGAAGTAACCAAAAGAAACAATGTCTAAAAGATTATAATGTGTAGTTTAGGGATAGTTTTAATTCTATGAAGCAAAATCTGTATTCTATATCACAGAAATCAAAATATCTTATACATGTACTTAATTGCATGCTAAATCATAATAAAATTCTGACCTAATTCCACAGTAACTTTTGAAAGCACAATTGTTCATTCAATAGTAAATGTTCAACAAAGGCATGGTGTCACAGCTTTTGATTTTTATATATTTATAATATATCTTTTTTCTTAGCTTTGTGCAAATGGTTTTCTGGGAGCCTGCTGATGTTTTTTTGTTGCAATGGTTCAGTGGTTTTGTGTTACAACAGAATTTCAACATGTTTTTATCGTGACACAGCTAGTTTATGTTGTTGAACAGAAATAAATGTTGCTATGTATGGATATATATCAATAGACAAAGGTGAAACTTTACTCCTATAAATGCCTTTTAGCCAAGGTATAAATAAACTTACAATTATAAAGACATCATTTCTTTGCATTAGCAACTTGAAGTCTTGCTTTGTTTTGGGCCATCTAAATGTTGGATAGTCTGGAAAATGTGCAGGTGGTGCCATATCATCATGTCCATCAATATGAATCTACAAAAAATATAAGAATGTTGTTATCTGACCAACACAATGTAAAAATCCTGTAAAATGTAGAAACTAAAAATTTGTAAGGGGTTCCACGGAACCCTGTGTCTCGCCTGCCGATTCCTACTATCAGGTTGACTTAAAAGTGAGTCCATTTATCAGTAAACTACAAATTTTTTTAAAAAATCTAACTTTTTCTTTAGATGCTATTTTTTTGTCTTGAAGATTAGCTTCTGTTCAAATTTCATAACAATCCATGACGGTTTACAAATTTTTCATGTCAAAAAAATTTAATCCCAGACTGTCTGTAAATGTTAACTGTAAAAAACAAAGTCCATCTATCAGAAAAATACTAAAAATGAATAAAATATATTTTCAAAGGTTAATTTCAAACATTATCTTTTTATCATTAAAAAGCTTCTGCCAAAGTTTCATAAAACTCTATGAAGGTTTGACAAAGTAAAAGTAATTGATGTGTTACAAACTTTAACCCTAGACTGTATCTACTTTCTAACTGTAAAAAAAACAAAGTCCATTTATCTGTAAAATACAGAAAAAAGAAGATAAATATTTTCAAAATTTAGCTCTGGATACTGTATTTTGGTTATAAACAAGCTTCTGACCAAATTTCATGAATTTCCATGAAGGTTTGACAAAGTTATTGATGACTGAAAAAACATTAACCTCAGACTGAGCCCAAGATTGATTGATTGATTGGTGTTTGCTTTACACCGCCTTAGCGCAAAAAGTAGTACTTGCCAAGGTATTGCCATCATGAGATATTGCTTTAGCATTAAACCCCTATATTAAAGTAGTACTTACCAAGGTATTGCCATCATGAGATATTGCTTTAGCATTAACCCCCTATATTAAAGTAGTACTTACCAAGGTATTGCCATCATGAGATATTGCTTTAGCATTAACCCCTATATTAAAGAAGTACTTACCATGATATTGCCATCATGAGATATTGCTTTATCATTAACCCCTATATTAAATTAGTACTTACCAAGGTATTGCCATCATGAGATATTGCTTAAGCATTAACCCCCTATATTAAAGTAGTACTTACCAAGGTATTGCCATCATAAGATATTGCTTTAGCATTAACCCCTATATTAAAGTAGTACTTACCAAGGTATTGCCATCATAAGATATTGCTTTAGCATTAACCCCCTGTATTAAAGTAGTACTTGCCAAGGTATTGCCATCATGAGATATTGCTTAAGCATGAACCCCTATATTAAAGTAGTACTTACCTAGGTATTGCCATCATGAGATATTGCTCTAGCATTAACCCCCTATATTAAAGTAGTACTTACCAAGATATTGCCATCATAAGATATTGCTTTAGCATTAACCCCTTTATTAAAGTAGTACTTACCAAGGTATTGCCATGATGAGATATTGCTTTATCATTAACCCCTATATTAAATTAGTACTTACCAAGGTATTGCCATCATGAGATATTGCTTAAGCATTAACCCCTATATTAAAGTAGTACTTACCAAGGTATTGCCATCATAAGATATTGCTTTAGCATTAACCCCTATATTAAAGTAGTACTTACCAAGGTATTGCCATCATAAGATATTGCTTTAGCATTAACCCCTGTATTAAAGTAGTACTTGCCAAGGTATTGCCATCATGAGATATTTAAGCATGAACCCTATATTAAAGTAGTACTTACCTAGGTATTGCCATCATGAGATATTGCTCTAGCATTAACCCCTATATTAAAGTAGTACTTTCCAAGGTATTGCCATCATAAGATATTGCTTTAGCATTAACCCCTTTATTAAAGTAGTACTTGCCAAGGTATTGCCATGATGAGATATTGCTTTAGCATTAACCCCTATATTAAAGTAGTACTTACCAAGATATTGCCATCATGAGATATTGCTTTAGCATTAACCCCCTATATTAAAGTAGTACTTACCAAGGTATTGCCATCATGAGATATTGCTTTAGCATTAACCTCCTTATTAAAGTAGTACTTACCAAGGTATTGCCATGATGAGATATTGCTTTAGCATTAACCCTATATTAAAGTAGTACTTACCAAGATATTGCCATCATGAGATATTGCTTTAGCATTAACCCCTATATTAAAGTAGTACTTACCAAGATATTGCCATCATGAGATATTGCTTTAGCATTAACCCCTATATTAAAGTAGTACTTTTCAAGGTATTTCCATGATGAGATATTGCTTTAGCATTAACCCCTATATTAAAGTAGTACTTACTGAGATATTGCCATCATGAGATATTGCTTTAGCATTAACCCCTATATTAAATTAGTACTTACCACAAGGTATTGCCATGATGAGATATTGATTTAGCATTTACCCCCTATATTAAAGTAGTACTTTTCAAGGTATTTCCATGATGAGATATTGCTTTAGCATTAACCCCTATATTAAAGTAGTACTTGCGGAGATATTGCCATCATGAGATATTGCTTTAGCATTAACCCCTATATTAAAGTAGTACTTACCAAGGTATTGCCATGATGAGATATTGCTTTAGCATTAACCCCCTATATTAAAGTAGTACTTTTCAAGGCATTGTCATGATGAGATATTGCTTTAGCATTAACCCCTATATTAAAGTAGTACTTACCAAAGTATTGCCGTCATGAGATATTACTTTAGCATTAACCCCTATATTAAAGTAGTACTTACCAAGGTATTGCCATGATGAGATATTGCTTTAGCATTAACCCCTATATTAAAGTAGTACTTACCAAGGTATTGCCATGATGAGATATTGCTCTAGCATTAACCCCTATATTAAAGTAGTACTTACCAAGGTATTGCCATGATGAGATATTGCTTTAGCATTAGCAGCATCAAACCAATAAGGTATAACTGAAAGAATGAAATACAATTATACATGTACATAGAATGGAGAATGGAAACAGGGAATGTTTCAAAGAGACAACAATCAGACCAAAGAGCAAAAAACAGCCCAAGGCCACCAATGGGTCTTCAACACAGCAAAAAAATCCTGCACCTGGATGCGCACTTCAGTTAGCCCTTAAACAATAATGTTAACTATTTCAGCGCATACATGTTTGTATATATATACTTATATATAATTAATACAACTGTTTATAAAATACTTGAATATTTCTAATTAGCCTGCAAAACCTGGGGAGAACATTGTAATTGGCAATGAGAAAAATATCCATTAAAGACTATAGGACAAAGATAGAAACTTCAGTACACTGTACCACCTTCAATAAGGAGCAAAACCCAAACTGTATGTACGCTGTAAAACTTAGTTGTTAGCATAGTAAAAAGGAAAAAGCAGAGGACATAAAAATACAAATACATTTTAAGTTAAAAGTTGCCAGTTAGGTTTATTCCTTCTAGATTCATCCTGAACATGCATGAAATATTTGCCACTGGATGTTAAGCAACCAACAATCAATCAATCTAGATTAATTTGCCCTCTCATGCTCTGTCAATCAGACAGGTATATATAATTTATTTACAATGTAACTCCTCCACCCATGAATTTTAAGCATTACCCTTAGTCCTTAGAATTCCAGTACCACTCTTGTTTCATATTAAACATCAAATTTTCAGATTATATGAAATAAGTTTGGAAGAATCAATATAATTTGGAAATACAAGATGAATTTACTATTATAAGTAAAGTTTAGTTTTTATTTTTCTTTTTCAACGGTTGAAATAATTATTTTATTAGCTCCACACTTAATTCTTTTTCTGTGGTGACCCCTGTAGTTCAAATCCAGTGGTGCTACATGTATTTAAAAAAACACTGGGGAGGATATTGTGATTGGCAATGAGACAAATCTTCATTTAAGACTAAATGTCAAAGATAATCACTTACAGGACACTGTACTAAGCTGTAAAAGACCCTGTCCTGGCCTAGGATGAAAAAATGTACTTTGTACAATAACCATGAATGTTTGCTTTATCTTGTGTTTATAAAACATGTTTTGGTTATCAGGTTATTCATTCTCAAATAGTCACCCTGTAACACATTTTGCATCTCCCACTATTGAGATGTGAAAAATTGACACCTATATACATGTATATATGATTTTCAACTAAATTATGACACCATTTTGATGCCATTAAAAGTTTATGAGATGCAGTGATACAGGTATGAGATGCAGTGATACAGGTATTTGAAAAGGAATGTTCTTCTTTAGTATATATATGTAGTACAATGTACAAACTTGAATTATCAGCATCATAATCCATATATATATAATATTTAGAAATGAGAATGAATGCATGGTAACGAAATAAAATATTTGATCAGGAGTAAATAAAACCTGAATGCTCTCATGACTGAATGAAATCATTAATTATGTTAATCATCATTTGCTTAACATCCAATGGCAAATATTTCCATGTATGAAGTATAAGAACAAATTAATATCACTGAATATTAAGTCCAATAGATGCAAAGTGGGTCAACCTGTATCTTGTGTACCATTACTTAAATTGTGTGATTTCAATAACAAAGTTCTGTTGGAATTGATTTTTTTACGTAGACCTTAAGGATGTTAAAACACTCTTGAGCACTACTACATGTACTTAAATGTAACAGATAAGTCATACACATGTAGATGTTGATATTGATTATACATGTCTTTTAAATTTTTCACAATGGTTTACCTGTAAACTTTTACATTTACAAAGTACATGAATGTGTAGCTTAAATTAAAGTGTAAGCTTTGTTAATTTTATTTAGGCTGTACTCTACACATACAGACGACTAGATGTTCAGCACTGAGCCCCCTTTTCATAGCATCTGTATCTTTATACTGTCAATGTAAATGCTCTTTTGTTCCAACGTTGGAAAGTTCCGGGCGGAAAGAACTAACTAGCCGAAAAGTTCCGGAGGAACTTATTAACTAGTTACTTTGTTCTTCCTCTGGTTTAAAAGTTCAACCGGAACAAAGTGACTAGTTGAAAAGTTCTAATGGAACATATCAACTAGTTAGAAAGTTCCTTTTTGCCAAATTAGTCAAAACCGGAACTAACAAACTAGCCCAAAAGTTCCAATGGAACTTATCAACCAGTCACAAAGTTCCATTTGGAGAATTGATGCAAAGAACCACATGAGGAGGGGGGTATTCTTCCCTCTCTTGAGGGTACTATGAATACTACATTTGCATGATAATGCAACTTATTCCGTTTTATGTGAGCTATGAAATACAACTTAAATTTTGCATATTTGTCCCCAAAGAAACCCCTTTCAGTGCGTTGGGTATTCTTGTAAATTAATGATTTGCTCTTACATATATATATATATATACTGATACTCATTCTTCCCCCTCTTTCTACAAAAAGGACGAAATATGGTATATTCAGAACGATGTAACTAGTTGTTCTATTCCGCCAGAACTATTCAACTAGCTACATTGTTCCGGGACTTTTCAACTAGCTACTTTTTTCCGGAACTTTTCGACTGCATTCGGAATAAAACAACTAGTTGGAAAGTTCCATCGGAACGAAATAACTAGTTGAAAAGTTCCGCCAGAACAAAGTATCTGAACATAGTGGCTGTTACATCAACAAACAAAGGTACATAAATATCTTCCTTTTTGTTTAACTAGTTAACATGTGTAGTGGATTCGTCCTTCATTCACTAATCCCTATTAATTCTTAAAATAAGCATAATACACTCATCAAGATTAACAATACTGGTATAATGATATACCTTCATGATGTTCTTCTACTACAAACAAACTCAATGGTGTGTTCGGGCCGGTTCTTCTGGACCAGTTACCCCCTTTTCCTTTGTAGACATTTGAATGTAGCAGCTTCTTCCAAGGAACTTTGATCTGCAGTGGTTCACCTCTGATATACCTCTTCTTTATATCATGAGATCTTATGTCAAAATGTGTATTGGCTGTATTGTATCTTAATAAACACAAGTATAGCACTACAATAGATGCAACAAAACAAAGTGCAGCTATGTTGCCTAGAATGGTTCTCCTAAAAATTACTTTCATTCTTCGAAAAGTCATTTACTTTGCTGAATGCGATTATCTATATTTCATGACATTTTAAAGTGTCCACAACACCATACAACGGAATATTTAATAATCTATTCACACGTTGAAAACCTTACAATGTACATGTCAGCTGGTCAGGTGAAACATCAACAGGAAGATCAAAATTTTTCTTTAGAGTTATCGTCTTCTTCTTCTTCTTTCTGTAACTTCCTCCTGTGGTTAGGAGCACAGCAATTGCTTGATTATTCACAATGGGCTTATATTACATGGTCGAAAATAGCTAAAATCACTTTGTTATTTTACAGTATAAAACGCGATTGCATATTTAAAAGAGGAATGAATAGAGAATCCTAGCAGAGGCACCAATAGGTTTTAAACTAGTTTTCCCGTTTGATAAAAAAAAAACATGTATAAGCCAGTTTTAGAAGAGACAGAATGAAATAAAATCAAACCAGACAGCAGCTGTATATCAAAGGTTTACAGAATAGTTTCAGGCGATACAATTTTATTGATTCAATCAGAGACATATAATACAATATGCTTCTGATTTAATTGAAACTGCGACACCTGCTGACATATTCAGATTAAATTACTTTGGCGTTCATATATGTTTAATATTTTTTTTATGTAAATGTAAATGTCATCATTATATTGTTGTTTATACATATAATTGGTATGCCTTTGACCCTCTTATGTGTGTAATTTGCGCTTAATAAAGAATATAATAAAAAAAAATTGACACCGATACGTACAATATAAATAAAAGATTGTACACATGTTTTGTGATATTCAGTCGAGATGGTTTTTTGTTTGTTTTTCTTCTTCTTTTTTGTTGCTGCTCGTTTTTACTTTTGACTTGTTTTTTTTTCAATCTTATCAAAAATTTTAATGGTGTCAATATAACTTTTCTATAATATTTCTAACGGTATGTACAAACCACTTCTTCAACACTAATTTTTAAGGCAATATCACATCGTTTCAAAATAAAATTAAATCAATATACTATATATACTTGTCTTGGCTAAGTTAATTAGACTAAAGGCGTTTAGGGAATGGACCCCTCTTTCTTTCATTTTTTTATTGAGTTTTATTTTTTTTTTAGTAAATATTCTGTTTATATCTAAAATCATTTACACGTATTTAATGCATTCTTGCTTTCATACATGCGATAATACAATAACAGTAGTTTATACATATTTTTACCATCTGTGGAAAATAATTGAAATAATTTTATTGCAATATCTTATGGATAAGAGCAAGAACACATTAAATAAGTGAACATAGGTTAAAATATTACAAAATCTACAAAAAAAAAATTAAAATACAAAAGAACTATTTAGAAAAGGGGTTCCATTTTCCAAGCATCTGTGGGTCAGACAAATGGTGAGATGATAATGATGTATTTGTTTTCTTTCACATCTAGTGGCAAATAGTACATGCATATCAGGACGATAATATGCCTGTGCGATATGTTTTCCAATCATGCTCAGTTGTACTAAACCGACACGCTTAGCCAGGTCAAATCAGTATAAGGGCTAGTTCACTGAGGGTAGCAGTCTGCTTGATGACATATGTCACCCTACACGGGACACATTGTTCTGACCCCAGTCAGGCCGACTAGTCTTCGATCTTACGTACTCCTAAATGCAGAGTGCCTAGCGGACGGAAGCAGCAAATACCAAATTGCAAGTCTTTAGTTTTACGCAAACTGGAACCGAACTGTGACAGCGCTAAATATTTGACATTCTGAACCATATATTTATATGACATTAATTATAAGTAAAAGAGAGGCGAAAGATACCTGTGGAACATTCAAACTCACAAGTCGAAAATGAAACTGACAACGCCATGACAAAAAAAGAAAAAAGGCCAACAGACAACAGTACACCAAACACAACATACGGAAAACTAAAGACTGAGCAACACGAACCCCACCAAAAACTGGGGGTGATCTCAGGTGCTCCCGAAGGGTAAGCAGATCATGCTCCACATGTGGCACCCGTCGTGTTCCTCATGTTAGTACAAACCGGTAATAAGTCTAGTATTTTGAACGTTTATCTTGAAAGGATATATGCTTTTGGGTAACGACTTTTGATTATCTTTTTATAAGAATTGACTATTAGTATGATAATTAATCATCTATTTGAACTTGAAGTTAATCCTCTTTTAACTGATTTTCTTTATATAACAGTATTGAATAAAAGTGCTGGATAGCACCTGTGGAAAGTTTGCAACGGTAGATTGTAATATTTCAAATAGGTTGTAAATGTGTAGATTGCGTGGTTACCTTTTTTCCGACTTTAAAAAAAATTTACTTAATACAAGAAATAATTGGATGCTGTTACGAAGTCTCCCAAACAAAGCTCTCATAATTAGTCATTCCCACGGTCGCCTGACATTGGGCAAAGTCCAGTACAAATTGGTTTGGTCTTGTAAAGTGATATGCATAAGTGACGCCTAGGGACTACCCCTGTATGTCATTCAAATCTTTTTGAAATCATGAACAGGAATATTTATGATCTAGGGGTGGGGATCGCGACCGTTTACAAGTTCTCAAACAGGAAGGGGTGGGGGTGAGAGTGACCATAGGGGACTCGCCTTTTATTTCATCTGATTTGTTTTATTGTTCCGTACAAGAATAAATATGGTTTCGGGGTGGGGATCTCGACCGTTTACAAGTTTTCAAAAAGAAGGGGGTGGGGTGACCCCTGTGGACTTCCTCTATATTTCATTTGAAATGTTTTATTGTCCCATACAAGAATATATATGGTTTATAGGTGGGGATCTCGACCGGTTACAAGATCTCAAACAGGAAGGGGGTGGGAGTGACCCCAGGGGACTCACCTTTTATTTCATTTGATTTGTTTTATTGTCCCGTACAAGAATATATATGGTTTCAGGGTGGGGATCTTGACTGTTATAAGTTCTCAAAACAGTATGGGGTGGGGGTGACACCCAGGGACTCCCCCTATATTTCATTTGATTTGTTTTATTGTCCCAAACAAGAATATATATGGTTTAGGGGTTGGGATCTCGACTGTTTACAAGTTCTCAAACAGGAGGGGGTGGGGCTGACCCAGAGGGACTCCCACTATATTTCATTTGATTTGTTTTGTTGCCCGATACAAGAATATATATGGTTCAGGGGTGGGGATCTTGACCGTTTACAAGTTCTCAAACAGAATGGGGTGGGTGGGGTGACCCCAGGGACTCAACCTATATTCTATTTGATTTGTTTTATGGTCCTGTGATCATTACTGAAAACCGGGTGTGTCTATCACTTACTGTTTTCAAGCTATAGTCATTTCAAAATTTAAAAATAATAAATCCCACAGGGTTCTATAGTAAATCACTCCCTTCTGTTGGCTCCTCAAAATACCCCTAAATAGACCCCAAGAAGAAAAATAATAAGAACTGAGCAAAAACAATAAGTCTCCAAACTTTGTTTGGGAGACTTAATAGCAAGTAGTATAATTACGAATTTTGTTATAGTCCGATTTTCTGATGCCGATTATGTAATAGGCCGAGTTGATTATAGTACGAGTTTGTTGTAGGCCGAGATGAGATACCAGGATACTTTCGATACACTCGGGCTTTTAAAAACGTCTTTAATAAACATTTATAAAAATCGTAGTAAGCGTCATGCACAAGCATGAAGGACATTTAATCCGAACGGCCTTATCAGTACACATGCTGTGTCATCGATAAATCTTACAAATTGTTACCATTGATGTAAACGGGGAAATCTTATACACTGTTATTATTTTAAACATATTTTTTTTGCCTAAAACGTGATAAAAATTTTCCATAGCAAGTGAACTTCTAGAAGGATTTCCAAATATGATTCTTTAAAAAAAATAACTTTAAGTCAATGTTTACTGTTGTCAATGGCCTTTTGAAAATAGCGTTCTTATTTTTTCTTTTCCCCCTATATTTCAATTGTGATATTGTGTTTTTGTCTATGGGTTAATTCTTTTAAAAAATCATAAAAACTTCAATTTTCGTCTCAGTTAATTTTTCCATAGCAGATAAGCTTCACAAATGATAAAACAATCTAATTAACAAAGAAAAAATATTTTAAATAAATGTTTACTATTGTCAATTGCATTTTGAAATGGAAACTCCAAAATGTTCATTCATGAAATATTTTAAACAAGGTATTAATTTTCTCTTCAACCGGAGGACAGGAGGAAACCCCTGAAACCGGGATTATAGTACTCCCGTTTGGAGGCACACATATATGGATCTCCCGCATGTCTGGAGAATACCGATAAAAGCATAACGTAGAAACTGCTGTCTCGTGTGTGTATTGATTTTACTTTCCGCGCAGCGCAGATCCGCGAAGTAGTGTTTGTGATAGCCATTTTCAAAATGAAGTTGAATTATTTGAATTATCGATGGACATTCTGTACATTTTAATTCAAGCTGTAAGCTAATCAAAATATAAGTAACTCAAAATTTCAAAAGCATCTTCCTAGAATTAGTTTTCAAACACCAGTACTACATTATCTAGGAGTAGAACACACATCCTAAAGTAAGACAGTCTGTCACTTCCGTTTTGAGGCCGATGCCTTAGGAAAGTTTATTGCTATAGCAAGCTATAGCAAACTTTCCAAAAATGCTAGTAACTTATCTTTTAAAAAATATCTTTTTAATAACCAAGGATTTTAATAGCAGGATATCTAATAATAATTTATGTTATGTTTATAATTATATCTCATAAGAAACAGTCACCAAAATAATTTTTAGTATACAATTTTGTACCGGCGAAGTTAATCTTCAGTAGGAGTATGTATCGTGCCTTCACACAACCACTATTGTTAAATTGTACTCTATTGCTGCATCATTAAAGTGTATATCGCTGAATGTATTAGGTTTGCAGCCTGACATCAGGTGTATATAACGTGAAAGTTAGATAATTGACTTTAAGTTGAAGTCAGTATTAATTTTAATGCTATAAATATAAAAATAAGAAGATGTGGTATGATTGCCAATGAGACAACTCTCCACAAGAGACCAAATGACACAGAAACTGACAATTATAGGTCACCGTACCACCTTCAACAATAAGCAAAGCCCATACCGCATAGTCAGCTATAAAAGACCCCGAAATGACAAATGTAAAACTATTCAAACGATAAAACTAACGGCCTGATTTATGTACAGAATAATTGTCGAAACACAAATATGATATAATGCAACAAACGACAACAACTGAATTACAGGCTCCTGACTTGGGACAGGCACATAAAGAATGTGGCGGGTTAAACAACCCTCCCCTAACCTTGGAAAGTGGTGTAACAGTACAACATATTAAACAAACTATAAAAATCAGTTTAAAAGGGCTTAACTCATCAGATAGATACAAAGCAAAAACAAGTAACAAAACACAGGGTGGACGTGGCAGGGTACTTATACATCCCCACAACAAAAAGACATTAAGTATAGATCTGAGAGTACTCGCAGTTACTAACAGCTAGTCCAAAGCCAATAACAACTAATAAAAAAAATCATGCACCTAAGACTTAAATATCAATCAGTACACATCCAACATCCAATGGATTTAGTGTAAAGACGTCATAAACAGTCAGAGTAAACATGACCTTGTGCAATGCCAAGATACAGGTATCGACAGATTGTAGAGCCATGAATATTCATATGTATATAAATATAATATTGAGTTTGATTTTGATTTATTGATAACAAAATCGTGGTCTAAGTAGTTACTACTGTAATCACTAGCCAGTCAACACTGAGGTTGTGAGTTCGAACCCCGCTCGTGCGGGTGCACTCGACTCCAATCTTAATTGACTAGGATTGTCAGTTTTCCTGTCGAAGGTTGGTGGTTTTCTCCGGGCACTCCGGCTTCCTCCACCAATAAGAACTGTGGCGTAAAAACACCAAAAATCAAATCAAATCTGATAACAAAATCAATATTAATACCAATAAAAACAATATTCAAAGATCTAATTACAGTGTTGAATTGGTAACCTTTAAAAATAAGTTTATTTAAAGGATCGATAAGCTTACCCGGATCGTTTATAAATTTCCAGGCTCGGTAAACAACATCTCCGTAAAAATTATGATGTGCTATCCCGTCTGAAATAAGTTTTCTACAGGTACAACCAAACTTCAAAACCAAATCTTTATATCTATGGAAGAATTTAGTAAAGGTTTTAAGTACTTTGTGGTAACGAAATCACTGACTTAATAATTTACCAGTAATACATAGATTACGTTCATTGAAATCCAAAATGTCACAACAGACACGGGCATAGCGAACGAGTTGTGATATATAAACACCGTAAGATGGTGCAAAAGGAACATCACCGTCCAAAAAGGAAAATTAACAATAGGGAACGACAAATCGTCCCTTTTGTCGTAAATTTTAGTGTAGAGTTTCCCGTGTGAAACTGAAATATCTAAATCCAGGAAAGGACAGTTATTACCATTTATATTTGATTCATTTAGAGTAAGTTCCTTTGGGTAAATGTCGGCAGTATATTTAGACAGCTCTTGATTATTTAACGAAAAAATATCATCAAGATAACGGTAATTGTTGTTGAATTTATCAGTTAAATGCAATTTAGACGGGTCTTTACTGAGTTTGGTCAAGAACAAGTCTGCTATCAAAGGAGCGCAATTGGTGCCCATATGAATACCTACAACCTGTCGATAAACTTTATTGCCGAAACGTACATAAATATCACCAAGGAGAAAATTAACAGCTTCAACCATCTCATCACACCACCAGTAAGTAAATCTAGCATATTTACCTTTCTCATTAGAGAAGAAGGCTTTAATTGAGTTGCAGCAAATATATTTGTATTCCGATTTACCAAACGACCAGTTAATTAAATAGAAAAACTTTTGTTTGATAAGGTTGTGTGGAAGTGTAGTGTAAAGAGTTGAAAAGTCAAAACTGAACAGAATCAAAAGGACCACCAAAAGCATGTAATTTATCTAAAACATTCAAAGAATTGTTTACACACTATTTTCATATATTTTATTACAAAAGTTCATGATAAGTTCTTTGATATTAGTTAAGGAACTAGTTAAAAGCACTTAAAGATTAGTTGTAGAACACTTACTAGAGGCCGAGATGAAACGATATTTTACGGATTTTTTGTGTAGTTAAGGTAACCAATACATAGTAGGGACCTTCAAATGTTCAGAAGAGGCCTTAAACTGTGATGCGGTAATGGTATGTTTGTTTACTATATGACTCTCTGTGGTCACTGGAAGTTGGTATAAAACTGCAAGCTCCTTTGACATGTTCGAGCTTTTGATTTTGCCATTTGATAAAGGACTTTCCGTTTTGAATTTTCCTTGGAGTTCGGTATTTTTGTTATTTTACTTTCTGCTAACAGGTCAATCTAATTAAAATTTATATCTATATTATCTCGCCTGCTCGTATATATGAGAGTATAACGAAATCAGAGATTGTATCATACAAAATCAGAGATTTACATTGTATCAAAGGTCAAATTTATTTGTTCAGTGTATGTTCAATGGTGTTACTATGTCCCTTGATTGAGTTAAGCTATTTCAGTTGATATTTTATAGTGTTTCTTTCTATGTTGTGATGTTACACTATTGTTTCAGAAAAAGGGTGAAGGTTTGGTACCATTAAAACGTTTAAACCCGCTGCATTTGTTTGCACCTGTCCTAAGTCAGGAATCTGATGTTCAGTAGTTGTCGTTTGTTGATGTGGTTCATAAGTGTTTCTCGTTTCTCGTTTTTATATAGATTAGACCGTTGGTTTTCCCGTTTGAATGGTTTTACACTAGTAATTTTTGGGGCCCTTTATAGCTTACTGTTCGGTGTGAGCCTAGGCTCCGTGTTGAAGACCGTACTTTGACCTATAATGGTTTACATTTATAAATTTTGACTTGGATGGAGAGTTGTCTCATTGGCACTCATACCACATCTTCTTATATCTATGTACATTTTAATGAGATTGGCTAACAGGTTGGATTTGTAGTATTCTAAGTAGTAACCAAAATTTCCCCCGGTGACAAAATATTGATAGAAATCTCCTGGTCACAGAACCCACGACCTCCCGCACTAGAGCGAACATTCTACCACGATACCACCTTTTCTTTAATTTAAAGACGAGACTACACTTTCTATTTGATTAAAGAGTTATCTCTGATGTTCCAAAATTTGTTGTTTTTTTAAAACAGGGCTTACACTTTTTTTCTAGGATTATTTTATAAAAAGGTTTACTTTATCTAATGGATGTACAATACAATAAAATACTCTTTTGGATATAGGATATCATTAATTATCACTTGTTGTGTATTATGGTTTAATGTACATTATTTGTCATGTTGTAATTGTACTCTTGGATTACGCATTGTCATATGTATTAAATGTGCTTTTATCCAATAAAATATTTAAATAAGACTTTAATAATGTACATGTATATCTTGTTCTAAACTGTATTATTTATAGATACGTAATACTTTTAACGAACTTAGACATATGTCAACGTATATGTGTTCAGCCTAACAGAAGCTCCCCTGGAAACTTTGTTAAAATAATACCATGCATAATATCTGTTCCTGTTAGAGCAAATACTCTATACTCTTTATTCCGTTAGGAACAAATAATGTTATATTTGTTCCAGTGGAAATAATATTCCAGAATATTTCTTCCATTTGGAACTTACATTATGAAGGAACTTGTATTGAATGACACATCATCTTACCAATACTACTGAAAACTGAAAAATTCTCATTAATAACAATTTTCAAATTTCTGTAAGTTAAAAGTTTATTTCCTTTACATATGATTCTTTTATTCAATCAAAAGACTGTTTTAAGGGACTCAATACTGGTTACATAAATTGCATTACCTAATGACCTATAATAGCTTGTAACTGGCGAATGATTTTGGGGTATTTTGTTGTTGTGAAAACCACACATGTACAAAAGAAAACAACATTAAAACAAAATACAGACAACATTAAACCATGGATTCAGACTCATGTACAACCTAGGTCTTAGATCTTCTACAGAGCTTTGATGATTGACTTGGCTAATGCCTATACTAGACCTGAAGTTCGCAAGGCCATTTGAAATCGTGCCACACAAACTCTGTAAGATTATTAGCCATGGAATAGATGGAAATCTGAATACATTGTTAGCTTCATTCCTCCAAAAGCGATCTATATGCGGGATGTTGTTTAAGGCGAACGTTCAGGAGATTTCCCAATCGGGAGATGTCCATGTAGACTCTGAAGTCCCTCAAAGCACATTATTTGGACCTCAGCTCTTCCTCTTCCACACCAACGACTTGCACGAACTCAAATGCATAAAATCTCAAGTTTGACTCTTCGCATACAGCGTAGACAAATTATATTTTATCTCTGACGTGTGTTTTTTTAAACTAGTTTTTGCTGAAAGAAACAAAAACAACAAAGAACGAGGTTCACTTTATATAACATTATCAAAAAGGACCCAATTTGAATCTTGAAAGGAACTATTTTAAACGCCTTCATTACCGCTGCCTGCTAAGTAAAATACATCTCTTCATAAAAGTGCATTATAGACTTAAAAGTCAGCATTTTTGGAGAAGTTGTTGAAAAACGTTTATTTTATGCATTTTCCGGACTTTAAAAATCCATTACGAAAACGTTGGGCGCAACCTACGACCCAAAATGTTCTGTAAACAACAAGTGCCATCCCTAGTTAAAACAACTTTTTTTTATCGGAGGTTGTGACCAAAGTTAACTTTTCCAAAATCTGTTGTAAATTGTGGAAAAATTGGACCAAAACTTACGTTACAACACAAATAACGCATAATTGAGGGGTCATAATTTCGTAATTTCTTGTGTAATGTGCCAAGTAAGAAAGTGAATAATCTTGAGTTAAAGTCGGGTTTTCATATATACAAACATGAGCTTTTTAGAGCTCTTTAACCGACTGATAAATAGTAACATAACAGGAGAAAATTTTTTAAAAGCAACATTTACATTTACAGCACATACAATCAATTCAAGCAGCATATAATATGAATAATTACAGAACGCATGATATCAATACAGACATAGCACGTGCAATGTAAAGAGCAGATCAGCGTATTCACATAAAACACACACAAACAATAAAAACATAAGTAATCAGCACATTTCACACATGAAAAAAATAAATAATAATAAAGCACATCTAGAATATAATACAAGCATATGAATGTAAGTATCTAAAGCACAGTTTATTCATCAGCAAAATAATACAGCTTATTAGATATAGCTAATGACAACAAACTATTATATATCAAGTTTAAAAATAAAAAAAGATAAACAAAGATAAAGAGAAATAAAGCTCGGGCAGGACAAAAAGAAGTTATTTAGTTCATGTATTAATATAAAAATAAGAAGATGTGGTATGATTGCCAACCAGAGACCAAATGGCGTAGAAGTTATATATATAGTGTATAATATGACGCAGGTTTTTTCAAAAGTGATGATTTTCTAAATATTGTTTAACATTTCACAGTGGTATCATACTTTAACTTTGTTTAAACCTGTTTATTTACTTTTGACCTTAATTATTTATCCCTTATAATTTTTATTAACTATGTATTTGCATTCAGGTATCACAGATCAAATTTATTCGTTCATTGTGTGTAAATTTATTTTTTGATTGAGTTAAGCCTTCCAATTGATATTTTATAGTGTGTCTTTCTATGTTGTGATGTTATACTATTGTTTCAGAAAAAGGAGAAGGTTTGGTACCATTAAAACGTTTAATCCCGCTGCAAATGTTTGCACCTGTCCTAAGTCAGGAATCTGATGTACAGAAGTTGTCGTCTGTTTATGTAGTTCATACGTGTTTCTCGTTTCTCGTTTTTATATAGATTAGACCGTTGGTTTTCCCGTTTGAATGGTTTTACACTAGTAATTTTGGGGGCCCTTTATAGCTTGCTGTTCGGTGTGAGCCAATGCTCCGTGTTGAAGGCCGTACCTTGACCTATAGTGGTTTACTTTTATAAATTGTTACTTGGATGGAGAGTTGTCTCATTAATTGGCACTCATACCACATCTTCCTATATCTATAGGTCACAGTACGGCCTTCAACAATGAGCAAAATCCATACCGCGGCAAAGTAAGCCATTAAGGCTTAATAAAGTTATATCACAAGTATCTCTTTCTAAAATTTGTAGTTTTTGTTTGGCCATAATGTTAAAATCTTAGGGCCAACTTTATATTCCTTTATTTATAAATATAGAGTTATCTCTCTTTATCCAACACGCTAGACCTTTCTTCCACACCAATGATGTCATAATATAATAAATACTTTATTTAAAAGGGGTAACAACAGTGAGTACATTACTAATCTCCTCTAAGGCCCTCTGACTAAGTCAACATATTATATAAAATATTTACATATACATAATTACAACTAAATTGTACAATAACTGTACAAACACATGGTGAAAACAAATCAATTAAGTGTTATGCATCATAAACATGTTTTTATTAATGATGTATAAGACAAATATATGGACTTTTAGAGACTAGGTAAATTTCTGTGATAATTATTTTATTGGTCTTACATGTTGTATACGAATTTTTTAACTGCTATTTTGTACTAAAAACCTTAAATTGTGATGCCTTTGTTTAAACTGTTCTATTATTTTCTATCTGTTTTTGTTTTTACAGGAATACTATTCCAAAGATTGAAATGTCTTTCTCATAAAATTTGTTAGTTTAAACATATTTTATTTGCTAAATATCAGCAAAATGGATGAGACACAAGTAAATCATACTTATGAAGTCTTCTCCATATTACAATACAAGTATATATACAATAATAACATTATGAGCATGCATGTAAAGCGAACAAATTCATTAGATATTATACGAACTATAAATAAAAAGAAGAAAAGAACAAGAAGAATGGAAAAGGAGGAAAAGAAAAAGAAACAAATCATATTTTCTGTGATGATGACTTAGGTTTGATGGTGATGATCACCCGTGCCGGTAGCAATAACACTTTATGAAGGTACTAGAAATCTGTTAGACCTTTTAATAAAATCTTGAACATATTTGAAAATTAGGAGATTTTGTTCATTCGAAAGTTCAAGGTCTCCGCAAGTTAATAGTTTAGTATCAATAATAAAGTTATCAGTAAGCCAATTAAGATTGTTAAGTAAAATTTCTCTACATGAAGTGTATTTTGGGCAAACGAAAAGAAAATGATGAACATCCTCAATATCAGATCCACACTGACACGAAGGATCCAGTATAATGTTAGCTTTGAAAAAGTCAGAGTTTAAAAATGAAGCGGAACATCGCAATTGAGTTAAAATAAAATTTGTTCGTGGACGTGGTATGAAAAGACAATTAGTGTCTGATGAACGCAAAGAATATCTTGTTGCATTGACATTTTGGTTATTCTTAAATATTTGACACAGATAATCAAGTGCAGTACTATTTACTCATTTAATCATTAATACATTAATACTCCCTAGTAATATGATTCTTTTTTTTTTGGAAAGTTAACCATCCTTATTGTTTGAATAAAGTTTTTGACGGTGTAATTTAAAAAAATCCATATTTGTATCACTTGTTTCTGTCCATATTGTACATCAATAGGGAAGTTCATATCCATGATAAGACAAACCTAAACTTTTGTGTGGAATATAATACTTCAATCGATAGAGTAAACTTATTCTTTTATGACTTGATGACTTTTATGTGTGTGTTTTGTGCTGTACTAAATTAACATAATTAGAGTGAGCGGAGTGAAAAAAAAGTTGCATGAAAGTGTAAATGAACGTGTCAAAGTTTGTTATGTCCGAAAGAACCCTGTGATTAGGAAAAAAACGAATTTTGGACAGCGATTTAGGAAATGCAATTTAATGCTAAAAATGCTACACAACGAGCGTAAAACAACAATCAATACAATCCTATTAACCGAACTATCATGTATTGGTGCAAGTTCAAACAGACCCTTGACTAGGTCTTATTATACCAGATTACCTGAATTGGACAAGCCATATTGGAAAAGATTACCAGTTAGGCAAGTTGTACCTTAGAATTAATGAGAAGAAATTTACGCTGATGTCCTCAAGAGTGCAAGGATCTAGCTTTCCCAGCCATGGTGTGAGCTGTATTGGAATATGGTGATGTAATTTGGCACACTTTTACCATCAAGGAAATTGAGAATATAACTATACAAAAGAGAGCGACATGTTTCAATCTACTTAACTCAGTACTCAGAGTACACATTTTGTGCTCGAACCAGTCAATCATGTGTTTTGATTAGTTGGTTTTATGACCGCAAGTCAGGTCTCGCTCCTTTTGGGGTTCGTGCGATTCCTTCAGCTTTTGTTTGTTACCTTGATATAATTTGCAAACAATCGCTATATAAACTTATTTATCATAGCACAGAGATCCGAAAGAAATCCTTTTACCCAAAAACGATAGTAGAGTGGAACCACCTGGAAGAGAACATTGCATGTTCAAAGACAATTGTGGACTTCGAGACTGCCTCCAACAACTAGCTAACCAACAAGCTCTCCTTCTAGTGCATATTTGTCTGCGATCGGATCCTGCATTGTGTACTATACAGATACAAATACAGATAATACTGTACCAGCTATTAAGTGCAAGCTCATTACTTTGTACCAAATCTCCTGGTATATAGATCTTGCCTTATTACACTCTTTTATCCGTTGCTGTACTTCTTACTTCATCAGGATATATATGAATGGAACAGATATACACACTCTTGTTTATTGCTCAAAGTATACTTGTGTACGTAAATTCAATTAAAAAAAAACAAACATTACTTTAAAAAAATTTTAGTCATGTTTCCAACTGTACGGATCGATAATCATCCTGCAAAATGTAAGACGCAATTGTTTTCACAACAGTGAAATATGAAAATATGCACGGTTTTGCTTGCGTCATAAAGCGTTTGAACATGGTTATCACTGGACACTTCATTGTAAGCTTTGGATTAATATATATATTAATTGTCGAAATCCGGTTATGGTGTACAAATTTTTGCACCTCATGTTTGCGGTATACCATCTTTTCCGCAAGCTTATTGTTTTCTGTTTGGTATTAAATTAATAATAAAGATCAATTTTGTTATTTGGCAATCGCCAATGACAGTCAGCAGGGTTTAAGAACATCCGTTGTTCGACCTGTTAGTCAAATGCGTTTTGTTTAAATATACTTTTTCACTTTTTTTTTGGTCTTTTGGAAAATGTTGTTTGTGCTGTATGTAGAACCCTCTACCAAGAAATTTGTTTTGCATGCACACGTATAAAAATTGCGGTTTTTATCCAACACAATCATAGGTTTGAACGTTGTTTTCAATTTAGACTTATTTATATTTTTTCGTTTGGGCTTGTATTATATTTGCCTTCGGGTTTATATGATCCGTTCATCCTATTTCGACTCTTCAAAATTCAAGAGTCTATCCTAAACTGAGGTAAATTATATGGCCTTCCAAATACCGTTTCGATTCCTAACATCACTGAAGAGACATTAATTGTCGAAATCCGGATATGGTGTACAAATTTTTGCACCTCATTTTTGCGGTATACCATCTTTTCCGCAAGTTTATTGTTTTCTGTTTGATATTAAAATTAATAATAAAGATCCATTTTGTTACATCTTGTGATCCGTTTATTTGGCAGTCGACGGGGTTTAAGAACATCCGTTGTTCGACCTGTTAGTCAAATGCGTTTTGTTCAAATATACTTTTTCACTTTTCTGGTCTTTTGGAAAATGTTGTTTGTGCTGTATTCAGACCCCTCTACCAAGAAATTTGTTTTGCATGCACACGTATAAAAATTGCGGTTTTTAATCCAACGCAATCATAGGTTTGAACATTGTTTTCAATTTAGACTTGTATACGTGTGCATGCAAAACAAATTTCTTGGTAGAAGGGTCTAAATACAGCACAAACAACATTTTCAAAAGACCAAAAAAGTGAAAAATTTAGGATTGACTCTTGAATTTTGAAGAGTCGAAATAGGATGAACGGATTATATAAACCCGAAATATATATATATAACTTTACTTTCAGTCTTTTAAGAAATGATTTGACATTCAAACGTATATATACAATGTATAATAGAACGATTTTATTTCGACTTACATTGCTTGTGTACGTAATAATGCCCAACGAGGTGGTTCTCTCAACCTTCTTACCTTTTTGTTTTTTTACATTCTTTAACCTAACTTATCTGAAAGAATTTTGACTAAACGCATATTTTTTATTGTGATAATGATAATAACATACCATTAACATTTAATCAAATAATATTCATTCTCATACATATTTATAGATTTTCATAAAGTTTTATACGTTATTCGTAATGTATTAGTGTTGTCCTCTCCTCTGTTGATAATGTTTTTCGCAGGCTAACAATTTGCTCTGTCACCCTTTTAGGTATGTATTATTTATATAAGTATATCTCGCGAGATGGAAGACACGGTGGATATAAATTTTCAACGCCTTGCACACGGCCATGTCAAAGGCTAGACTCAAGCTGACAGCCACTCCTAGCATGTCAAAGAGAGCATCGTGATCCTATAATTGAAGTCTAAATAGAAGATGTGGTTTAGCTTCATAAAGATTGTAAATAAAACAGAGAGAATATGGCATATAAAAAAATAATTACTGTTCATAAGGCAGATACAATGTTTATCAACCAAAGAAAGAATGATATTAACATCGACTTACGGCCTCGGTAAAAATAATTGATCATAGGAAAAATATATCTTTGTATCCACCTCAATGAAAAATCATCAATTGAAAATGATCTGCTTTAAATGATTTAAAATGTCAAGAAAAAAAAAAGCTCATCAAAGGCTTATGTGATTACTCGCTGCTGATTAATCAAGAATGTCCGTCAGCAAAAGGATGAAACTTTATGATGGAACACCTTATTTTTCAAAGTTTTAACAGATAACAAACAAGGTTAAAGAAATGGAGGGGGATCAATGTCACAAGCTGTATTCTTTAAGGCTTAAAAGCACTGATTCAAAGTGAGAATTCACTTATGCAATATCAAAACTCCACCTCTTTCACCAAACTATTCAAGACAAGTAGAATTCGTATGTACTAGCATGTTACACAAGTACAAATTGTTTATTTCAGTTACCTAAAACATTATAATGTGTCCTTTAAATAAGTTCGATAATACCAACCCTCTTTGTGTCCTAATATATGTCTGTCATAGTTTAATGTAAAACGAGGGAAAGATGAATTAAACGATTTGAGCAGACTTGTTTCAATAAGAGGTAAGAATAAACGTGGTGCATATCCATGTCTTACATTTCTACAGAACGTAATTGTCTTCACACTTTTTACTGGGAGTCTTTTTAAAAAAGGACGTAATAAGTCAATTTTAGCTTTTATCTCTTTCATTGTTGGTTTGTGGGACGGTATAAATTTCGTTGTTTGTCCAAAAGCCTTTGATCCTTTGCAAAGACCAAAACGTCCTGGTGCTTTAACGGTAGTCGATAAACAAAATCCAATTAGCTTTAAAATCCCTAGTTGTGGTATTCTCCTCCGAGTTAGACTTGTCGAAATTTCTTTGATTAGAAAATCAACAAAGTGTGAGTATTTTGAGCATAAATACGGAATCTCACTGTCGACAAGTTTACGCTTCAGAAATTTATAAATTTCTTCATCCATTTTGAAATCATTCTTTTAACACCAACACATTTTGCGAACGGCCCAGTTTTAATCTTTTTAGTATTATTCTTTGCACATTCCTTTCCTATTAAAGAATATTCAATGGCCTTCAACATAAGTCGATCTAGGTATATTTCGTCCGGAATTGATTTGGGACAGAATAACTTCTTTGATAAATTATCAATTTTCTCAAGAACTTTACCATCTGGGATCATCTTAGACAACATCGCAGATGGTGAGATGTATCCGAAATATGTGCCATCAATGTGCAATAAGATATCTGCTTGTGGCAACCAATTTTTCTCCATTGATTTTTTCCGATACGAGGTCTCCTTCAAGTTTTCAACAAGCACATTTATTTTCAGGTGGCATTGTGTGGTAGCCTTTTTAGATCCTTGAATGATGCATTTATTTGATTGACAAGTACAGTAACTTATCCTAGTTTTCGTTTTGACCATTCCGATTCCCATCATTTGTTTTGTATATTCTGCCGAGGACGATGTTTTAACCCACGAGGGTCGTATCCAAATTATTCTTTTGATAATTCCAGTTAAAATAGCTTTCTGAAAAATAAATCGGTAAACAATTCGCATGATTATTTTGAGCTAAAGAAATAGAATTTGAGAGTATACAAGTGCCAAATCTACATCAAGAATTGCACATGTTTTTATTTACTTTCTCATAGCGTTACAGTATTCTTCCGACTTTACTAAAAACAGTGAATTCTATTTGAAGGATAAAAAAAGGGGAAATCATACAATCGTAGGCGGTTTCCTTCATAAATATGAGACAAACAGCCTGGCACTTACCATGAGAAATGTTCCTCCACTCTGCAATACATACAGCATTTCCTTGTCGTTCTGTGGTACTCTATGGAAGGGAAAACGTTGAAAATAAGGAGGAACAGACATATCTAATTGGTTGCTGAATAATATCTGTAACATAAAATTAGCAGACAATTTAAACAGCAATGGATTTTAGATATACAAATTCATAAGGGGTTCCGCGGAACCCTGTGTCTCGCCTGCGATTGCTGCTGTCAGTGTTAAAGTGTAATGTTGACTTAAAAAGTGAGTCCATTTATCAGTAAAATACAGAATATAAAAAAATCAAACTTTTTCTTTAGATGCTATTTTTTTTTGTCTTGAAGATGAGCTTCTGTACAAGTTTCATAACAATCCATGAAAGGTTTACAAATTTATCATGTAAATTTTTTTTATCCCAGACTGTCTTCAAATGTTAACTGTAAAAAATGGTGTCCATCTATCAGAAAAATACTAAAAATGAAAAAAAAAAACATATTTTAAAAGGTTTGCTTCAGACATTATCTCTTGATCGTTAAATATCTACTGCCAAAGTTTCATAAAACTATATGAAGGTTGGACAAAGTATTTGATGTGTAACAAACTTTAACCCCAGACTGTATCTACTTGTTAACTGTCAAAAACTAAGTCCAAATATCATTAAAAATACGGAAAAATGAAAATAAATATATTTGCTCTGGATACTATATTTTGGTCATAAACAAGCTTCTGTCCAAATTTCATAAATTTCCATGAAGCTTTGACAAAGTTATTGATGACTGAAAAACTTTAAACTTCAGATTGAGCCTGCGTGTTAACTGTAAAAAAAAACTAAGTTCATTTATCAGTAAAATACGGAAAAATGAAAATAAATATTTGCAAAATTTTGTTCTGGATAGTCTTTTGGTCATAAACAAGCTTCTGTCCAAATTTCATAAAATTCAATTAAGGTTTGACAAAGTTATTGATGTCCAAAAAAACTTTAACCACAGACTGAACCTAAATGTTGACGCCGACGCCGGAATCTAGGATCGCTATGTCTCGCTTTCGCGAAATAAATTTCGCAAGCTCGACGAAAAAGACAATATTCATAGGCTCCTTACGAAACAATTCAACGTTTGTTGTCAATTCAAACGTGTGTTTTTTGCAACAGAATAGAAACTTGTTTTGGTGAATGAAAACTTTTCTTAGTTTTCTTTAATTCATCTCCTTTTAAGCAAGTTACTGTTTTCTTCGTTCCTAAAACGCCAAACTTCGTTTCACAAGGATTAACTATATATCATTTTTTGTGCTTACATGGAATTTAATCAATTGCCATTCATTTTTCAAACTTCTGTATTCCAATAAGTGAACCATCATTATCTCAATGTGTCTTAAAGTTTTACTGTTATACAAAACATTACTAACCAGGGTATTTCCGGCCGTCTTTATCATCTTATACTTAGCCATTGATAGCCAGTAAACCAGTGCTGAAAAAGCAAAGACACCAATCTAACATTTTTTACCCAAGTATTTCAAAATGACCATACAATTGATTAGTAGTATAAAAATGACAAAAAATGTTTATACTTTCATTGCCAAAATGTGGTTGAAATCGTTTTATTTTCAAAATATAATAAAAAATATATGTCACCGGCCTAGTTTACAAGCTATATGTTATTGAAATATGACACATTTTGTAAGGTTTATACAGGGAAAAAGAACCTTTATGCGAACAAAGATAAAACTTTCTGAATTTTGAAACAAAATATGTGAAGAAAGTTCTTATAATGTTGATTAATGCTTTCAAAGTAAAAAGAAATAATGGGTCCCTGTACATTTCTTCTTTTTTCTTGCAATATAACAAAAAGAAAAATTTACTGCACATTTCTTAATATAGTAACATCAAATGAGTTATCTCCCATTATAAAGCAAGTTCATAAAATTTGAATAAATTTAAACTATTGTCTGTATCACAGGTATTTGGGGCATGGACCCCCCTTTTTGGGCCCCAACGTAAAAAAAAATATTTTTCCATACTTACAATTTTCTACAATGTGTAAACATATACCAAGTCTCAAAAATCTATAACTAGTCGATTACAATACCTTTTCTACTATCCACACGAACCCCAAGTGAAAAAGAAGCACTTGGGGTTCGTGTGGATAGTAGAATAGGTATTGTAATCGACTAGTTATGGATTTTTGAGACTTGGTATATGTTTACACATTGTAGAAAATTGTAAGTATGGAAAAATAGATTTTTTTTACGTTGGGGCCCAAAAAGGGGGCCGGGTCCATGCCCCAAATACCTGTGGTCAAGATGGTTAATCTCCCAGACTACTTTCTCGATATATTCTACACTGGTTATCAATAAAACGTAACATAATTATTTGACCCAAGTGAAACGTACCGAACAATACTTATTGCACTGATATCGATTCTTTTCAGTATAACTAAGTACACGAATAAAGAAAATATAGAGTAATTTTAGCACTCTGAAAAAAATGGCAAGTCAATCCAAATTGTGAATAAATACAACAGAAACGAACGAAGAATTGGCAACTACCCCAACATTGGTAATATAAAATACAGGTACATGTAATTAAAATCGAAGAAAATATATTAATATAAATAGCTCCTGTAAAATAACATACCTTTTTCATTTTCTTCTACAATATTCACTTGTAATTTATTTCTTATAAAGCTGATCTTCAATCCATCTTGTAATATTTTATCAGACAAAAAGGATTGCGGAGCAGACTTCTTTAGAACCAGAGCCTTAGAAATATTTGGCTTTTTCGGACTTTGGGCTTTGAGAGCATCGACAGCTTTTTTTAACACTGCATCCTGTGGTTTCCATATTAGTTTGTCTTTAAGTAACGGGACTCTCAGCGACTGCTTACTTCCAAGTTTGGCTTTCTTATCATAAACGTATACAATGTATGCAACGAGAACTGCCCCAAACACAAATAACACTACTTTATCTACAAGTTTCATACTCACAAAAGTAAGGGAAAATTTTGTGGATTAAGTTGTGAAATAATAAAGTAATTTCTGCGACATATGGTCGGGATTTATGGAAAATACATAGAATTACAACATAATTCATTACAATTAAGTACACACTAATGTTGTATGCTTCACGTGTTCACATCTATTTGAGTTAATACGAAATGCGATCAATTTTCAAATAAATTTCATGTAAATGAAACCTGCTCTGAGTATTCTAACGAATTTGTATAATAAACATCCTTGGTATTCTACATCATATATCTTTAAAGGAACAGGAATTCCAATCGGTAACCATATTCAACACGACGCATATAAAAATAAGGAGATGAGGTATTATTTCCAACGAGACCAACACTCACCTGAGAGTCCAAACTGACGTGCATGGATGCATGAAGGCAGATATAGGTCAATAGGCAATAAATAATCGATTTTGTAAAACTGTATTTATGATGTTTGTGCTAATTTGTTTTACGAGGAGACTTTCTAAACTTTCCTAGTTCATATCAAGAACGTTTATACTTATTATCTACACATACACGTCCTTGTTCATAGCTGGTACACCCAAGGATGACTGGACAATAGAAATATGGTCATTTTGGTATTCTTCCTACCAACAGTAAAACCCTTGTCAAAGTAGGGCGTCGGTTTGGCTGTGCAGGATGTGTAAGTACACAGCCACGTCCGGCAAGAATGGGGACGTTAAATCCGATACCTCGTGTAGAGAGAGTGCCACGCTCTCTGCACGTTAAGAACCTTTGCAACAACTCTTTGAGGGGCCCGTAGGTGGCCTGTTGCGAGGCCAAATTTCTGACCATATCCCAATATACAACCATTTTCCAGTGGCAGTTCAAACTTCCCCGAGCTTCATTCCGGACGCCCTCTATTACAAGACCTACCTATTGTATTTATTGTCAATTTGTTCTCGTCCTGAAGATGCATGAAATATTTTGCCATTGTACTATCAATCAATCCATTATAGCTGGGACATATACCAGGCATACCATTTCCAGGTCATATGCAGACAGAGTGATGACCAAAGTTATTCTCAAAGACTAATAATACTATCATTAGTAATTCTCACACATCATCTTCTAAAAGGGTGATGATCACTTTTACTATTTACTTAAGTAAAATTAAGTATAGGTAGATAAATTGCATAGATATATTTAGAAATTCTTCGGAGTATTTAGAGAATATTTTACTTTCAGAATGAACATAAAGAAAGAAGTTGCACACTTGCATAGGCAGATCCAGGATGGGGGGGGGGGGTGAGGGAAATTTGGTTGATTATATAGGGAATCACTGAAGCATGACTGAGCCCCCTTAGGTCAGTCAGTGGGCCCCCCTTATAGAAAGTTCTGGATCCGCCACTGACTTGTCATGCTAAGCATACCCTCACTCCTATAAAGTATGGGTAAACAGAAAGTAGGTATCTGATAAATCCAGAAAGCTCTCACACACAGTCAAACTGCTGACCAAAGATGAAGACATTCTATCTGGTAGTTCCTGATAAAAATGAGACGAAAATATTTTTCTTTTCATTCAACATATTGGCAAATAGGAAGTAGTAACAACATAAACGGTAACATTTTTTCTGCACCGGATGCGCATTTCGACAATCAATGTCTCTTCAATAATGCTCGAGTCCATGATATTTGAAAATCCAAAGGTTATTAAAAAGATGAAGAGCTATAAACCAAAAGGGACAAAAAGTATAGCCAAAGCCGGGCAAGGAATCAGAGCTTTGCATGAGGGAGATATATTCCTTAATTTAAAATAATTTCCAAAATTTTGTAACAGCGAATTTTAATAACACAAAATCCGTATTGTCATGCCAGTACCGAAGTACTGGCTACTGGGCTGGTGATACCCTCGGGACATCGACCCAGTGGTAGTTACCAATTTTTTCTGGACCAGATGCGCATTTTGACAATCAATGTCTCTTCAGTGATGCTCGACCAGGTGCTTGACTGATTGGAAAAATCTTCACAGTCAAGCTGCTGACTAAATATGACGTCATTCTGTTAAACAGTTCTTAATATTTGTTAGAGACAAGGAGATTGATGATTGTAGAGACAAGGAGATTGTGGATGATACAGCCCCACTCCTAGAGTGGTGATAATATTTGTTGGATGATAATATTTGTTGGATTGAGATTGTATACAGCCCCACTCCAATTTGTTGGATGATTGTTGAGACAAGGAGAGTGTAATACAGCCCCTAGTGGCGATAATATTTGTTGGATGATTGTAGAGACAAGGAGAGTGTAATACAGCCCCCATTCCTAGAGTGGTGATAATATTTGTTGGATGATTGTAGAGACAAGGAGAGTGTAATACAGCCCCCACTCCTAGAGTGGTGATAATATTTGTTGGATGATTGTAGAGATAAGGAGATTGTAATACAGCCCCCACTCCTACAGCGGTGATAATATTTGTTGGATGATTGTAGAGACAAGGAGAGTATTATACAGCCCCCACTCCTAGACTGGTGATAATATTTGTTGGATGATTGAAGAGACAAGGAGAGTAATACAGCCCCCAATCATAGAGTGGTGATAATATTTGTTGGATGATTGTAGAGAGAAGTAGATTTTAATACAGCCCCCACTCCTAGAGTGGTGATAATATATGTTGGATGATTGTAGAGACAAGGAGATTGTAATACAGCCCCCAATCCTAGAGTGGTGAAAATATTTGTTGGGTGATTGTAGAGACAAGGGGATTGTAATACAGTCCTCAATCGTAGAGTGGTGATAATATTTGTTGGATGATTGTAGAGACAAGGAGATTGTAATACAGTCCTCAATCGTAGAGTGGTGATAATATTTGTTGGATGATTGTAGAGACAAGGAGATTGTAATACAGCCCCAATCATAGAGTGGTGATAATATTTGTTGGATGATAGTAGAGACAAGGAGATTGTAATACAGCCCCAATCATAGAGTGGTGATAATATTTGTTGGATGATTGTAGAGACAAGGAGATTGTAATACAGCCCCCAATCCTAGAGTGGTGATAATATTTGTTGGATGATTGTAGAGACAAGGAGATTGTAATACAGCCCCCAATCATAGAGTGGTGATAATATTTGTTGGATGATTGTAGAGACAAGGAGATTGTAATACAGCCCCCAATCCTAGAGTGGTGATAATATTTGTTGGATGATTGTAGAGACAAGGAGATTGTAATACAGCCCCCAATCATAGAGTGGTGATAATATTTGTTGATGTAATACAGCCCCAATCCTAGAGTGGTGATAATATTTGTTGGATGATTGTAGAGACAAGGAGATTGTAATACAGCCCCCAATCATAGAGTGGTGATAATATTTGTTGGATGATTGTAGAGACAAGGAGATTGTAATACAGCCCCCAATCCTAGAGTGGTGATAATATTTGTTGGATGATTGTAGAGACAAGGAGATTGTAATACAGCCCCCAATCCTAGAGTGGTGATAATATTTGTTGGATGATTGTAGAGACAAGGAGATTGTAATACAGCCCCCAATCATAGAGTGGTGATATTTGTTGGATGATTGTAGAGACAAGGAGATTGTAATACAGCCCCAATCATAGAGTGGTGATATTTGTTGGAGAGTGGTGATAGTGGTGATATTTGTTGGATGATTGTAGAGACAAGGAGATGATTGTAATACAGCCCCAATCATAGAGTGGTGATATTTGTTGGAAGTGGTGATAATATTTGTTGGATGATTGTAGAGACAAGGAGAGTGTAATACAGCCCCCACTCCTAGAATAGTGATAATATTTGTTGGATGTTTGTAAAGACAAGGAGATTGTAATACAGCCCCCACTCCTAGAGTGGTGATAATATTTGTTGGATGATTGTAGAGACAGGGAGATTGTAATACAGCCTCCACTCCTAGAGTGGTGATGATATTTGCTTGCAAAAAGATGATGGCTCATACAAATTTTGTTTTATGTCCAAAAGGAATGATTACAACTACCGTATTATAAAGTTGCAACTATAGATTTATCAAGACTATTTCATTTTTATCAGATTTAACAATTTCTCTTTGATAAGATTATGTGGTAGATACTGATACATAATACAGAAACATACCAGTCAATGATGACAACCTAGAACTCATAGGAATTTTGGAAGCCAATGCATAGTGGGGATATTTTGGTGTTCAGTTGAATCATTGTTGAAGTGTGTTCATCAGCATTTACTGGATATAGATAAAGGATCATATAGTACAAAATGTGTAAGGTTTCTTGTGTAGGAACCAGTGAATAGTATCATTTATGACCTTTCACTTCAGTAGAAGAAGTAGGTGTAAAGTACTAGAATTCTAATCTGAGTGTTCAGCATCCCTGTATAGTATGTAAGTCAAACAATGACAACATCTATGTTACATAATATGGAAGTATATGTGAAACAATTGGTAAAAAGATTTATTCTAAATAAGTTTAACATTAGTAACATATTTGAGATTATCTAAACTAGATCAGTACCAATTTTTACAATTTGAAAAAAATACATCAGACTGACTTTTTAACTTCCTAGGTTGTCACAGCCTTTTAACAAAAAAATTAAACCAAAATTAGCATTTAATTGAATGCACAAAGACAAACAGATCAATAAAAAACAGTAAATGACAAAATTAAAAGTGAACCGAACCATTAAATATTTGCTGTAGTAGTAAACAAGTTTGTCATAAGTAGAATTTTACAACATCATGGAAGAACAACAATATATATAACAATTCAAAATATTTGTGTATATGTTAATAGTAAATAGACCATTCAAAAAACTAACATGCTATCAAAAGATTAAGTAATGCAGCAAATTAAGTTGCATTGGAGTTAAATTACAATGTTTAATAATCAAATCTAAAAACTAATATCTAATGATAGAATCACAGCCATTGTGTAGTGAATTACTATAAATAATCTTTAATCTAATTCTAAGTGATTTATATATTTCCATACCTGCTATTCATTATTCTAACAACATTTTCTTGTTCTCAGCTCTTTTAGCGTAAAAAATGAAATCATGGCATTATTTTCTTCGCCTCTTATGTTTGCCACTGGTCTTTTGAAAAAAAAATACTATGTCTGATGGTAGTGTTAATAGAAGACTTTTTTTTGTGTCCGAAAAGAATGACAATTTATGATAACTTATCCCTCTAAAACAATTTCAGCCTCAATGAAGGTAGTGATTATGTTTTCAAAACTGTTGATACAGAGATATGTCTTGCCTGTATGTAATTTGATAGTATAATGCAAATGTAGAAATTAAAATAACAACATTTTAACTGGTAAACTATGCAAAAGTCATTGAATGATGACTGTAGGGACAAGGTCATATATTCTTCATGGAAATGAAATATGCCAATGATTATACAACTGCATATCAAATATCATTGACTTACCATAAGTGTCTCCCCATAAAATGACCTAATCACAAACTTTTAATGTAAACTATACTAATATTTTAAAGCCAGTAGAGAAAACCATGACTTAGGGATGGGGCTAAAAATCTCCATGAAAATGAGATGTTCTATTGCTTATACAAGTCCATACCAAATAGCATTGATTCACCATAAGTGACCCATTAAACAGAACTAATGACAAACTTTAACAAATTGTTGATGCATTCGCTGCCCGAAACAGCATGCCTAAGTCTTACATCTGTGACTTTGTCGAGACCAAAAATTGCATTTAAATACAAATTTCAAATTAAATATGCATACATAATTACACGCAGAAGCTTAATAGTTAAAACACATATAAATATTTAAAATATAAGACTCTCATCAAAACAAGTTTCTATCACAACAACTGACTTCTTTCTGTAGTATTCATTGCACAATTCATATTAATTCCACTTGTATTGGCCTATGGTGTCAATTTTTAGAAGGGTGACTTTTGTATGAACAAATGGTTTCAATTATATGGTGCTTGCAATGAGTGTTACTAAGATTATAAACATTATGATTCCAGAGACTGTCATCATTTGTTGCATCAAGGTATATATTTGAATTACTTTGAAAGATTTAGAAGTAAACATGTATCCTCTTATTTGTTTATTTGTGAGTGTGTCTGTCAGACAGTCACACTCTTGATTTCAGGATGTTAATTGAAGTAGAGATTTATTAAATCTTATGGAACTTTCACATAATGTCATGGACCATTAAAGACAGCAAATTTTCATTTTTGAGGACATGACAATTTCAGTAACTTCAAAACACCAAATTTTGCAAGTATTAAGGTGATTTAAATAACAGTTACAAAAATAATTTAATAAAATTGAGAATGGAAATGGGGAATGTGTCAAAGAGACAACAACCCGATCAAAGAGAAGAAAACAGCCGAACCACCAATGGGTCTTCAACACAGCAAGAAAATCCCGCACCCGGAGTCGGGCTTCAGCTCACCCCTAAACAAAAATGTGTACTAGTTCAATGAAAATGGATGTCACACTAAACTCCAAAACACATAAATATAAATTACATTCATCACTTCTATTTAAAACTTTTATACATTGATATGGAGTAATAAACTAAGGTTTAGTTCAGAGATGCTTATATGATATAATTCCAATTTTGAATTGTCTATCAAGATTTTTCTTCATAGCTTTAAACTAAAACATCTCACAAATATTCTAAACAAAATGACTGAACAACAATAGTATATAATAACCTTTACCACAAAGTATATTCAGCCAAATTATAAGATTTAAAGGAAAATGCTTACTTGTTTACTTTATAATCAATATGACTGTCAAAAGCTGGGTAAGTTTTTAGTTATTAAAGCATTGTCAATTAAACTGCTTGTACCTGGTAACTAAAATGGTAGTTGCAGAACAGCAGATCTTTCTTTTTCTGTATTCGCGCCACATAGAGCTAGAGATTACTCCTATGTTAAAACATTTGGAAATGCAACCCAGGTTCTGGTCACACTAATTTCCACAAATTTGTTTACCCCCCTTGAATAGCTTGTCAATGAATATATTTGGCTTGAAAGATATTTTCTATGACAATACTTACCAATTTATGTTTGAATATTCATTTCCTTCACACTATATTCAAATTATTTTGTATATGTCTCTGCCTATTTCTTTCAAACATTTTGAATCTTGTCAAGACACATTAATTTCAAGAACAGATAACTCTAATCTGAAAACATGTTTTGTGGAAGTAAGTGCGACATGAACCAGGGTCGCAATTCTGAATGTTTTAACATAGGAATAATCTTTATTGGTGACTGAAGCTGCTTGAAATTGAAATGAAGGAATACTATAAGCACCTTCTTTATAAACACATCTTTTCACAATACCTAACATATTAACAATGTAAAAATACCAGAGTCACTAAATCATGAGTTAGAGGATAGAGACTTGAGCTCTTTTAAATATGATGTATTGACAAGGCTGTCACTGTTATATTAATATCTATGTTTCACTTTGTGATATTCTTCTGAGAAAACACCAAAAAATTTTTTTACAAATAATGTGCCAGACAACAAACAGTAAATCAGTTTAAAAATATAAAGGCATTAATGACTGCAAGATGATATATAAAAGGTAGTTACACGTAAATATCTTCAGTAGAACATAAACAAAACTTTTGAAAGCATATAATTGAAATAAGATCTATCTTGTACCAGTAATAAGAATATAACTATACATATTAAAACAAATGCTACCTTGTATTAAGAGCACCATAAAAAGTAAATAATAGATGTAATGAACACAATAGAATAAAATGACGACCAGGATATACATATTCATTATTCTAAAAGCAGAACTGTAAAAATATTCATACCAATAACTCGTCAGAATGAAAATGATTTATTAGCTATAGTGAGATTGTCTTTGGTTTCCCATGTCTTTTAATGTAAAATTTTACCCCAAAATGTACGATTTGAAAACAAAACATATACTGGTAAAAAAGTTCTTTAACAGAAAAATATATACAGCACTGAATAACATTTTGATATTAGTGATCTATATAAAATTATTGATATTGTTTTAAGAATATAAATTAATCCACTGAACTATTTATATTAACATTCCACTGGGTTTCATAAACTTAATAACTTCAACCCTGTGAGATAAACAATTTCATGGCAAATGTTTATATACCTTTATTCACATGTGTCATGATTCACAAACTTTAATTAGATTGTCAATAAATTACAACTTGTTTGTTGTTTTTCTGTCTCAGATCTACATTTGTAATTATGAAATTATGTTGAACTTAACATAAAAATTATATCAAAGCATCTTATGTATATATGAATGATAGGATTTAAGCAATACAATACATACATTTTTTTTGCAACTTGGAAGTACTTTAAAAGTTTTAAGTAACTAGTCTTTTTTTCACTTGACAATGTTTGTAACTCTCTTACATTTTGTAGGACTCTAAAGTGCGATGGGGACTCTTAAACACGATGGTCATGCTTAAGTGTGATGGTCTACGCTATTCAATGGAACACACTAAAGTCTGATGACTCAATATGCTAAAGTGCGTTTTCGTAAAAGTGCATTTGTTCGCCAAAGTACACCGTAAAAGAAAGTAAAAAGGCAAAATTATGAACAAATGGTTTCAATTATATGGTGCTTGCAATGAGTGTTACTAAGATTATAAACATTATGATTCCAGAGACTATCATCATTTGTTGCATCAAGGTATATATTTGAATTACTTTGAAAGATTTAGAAGTAAACATGTATCCTCTTATTTGTTTATTTGTGAGTGTGTCTGTCAGACAGTCACACTCTTGATTTCAGGATGTTAATTGAAGTACAGATTTATTAAATCTTATGGAACTTTCACATAATGTCATGGACCATTAAAGACAGCAAATTTTCATTTTGAGGACATGACAATTTCAGTAACTTCAAAACACCAAATTTTGCAAGTATTAAGGTGATTTAAATAACAGTTACAAAAATAATTTAATAAAATTGAGAATGGAAATGGGAATGTGTCAAAGAGACAACAACCCGATCAAAAGAGAAAACAGCCGAACCACCAATGGGTCTTCAACACAGCAAGAAAATCCGCACCGGTCGGGCTTCAGCTCACCCTAAACAAAAATGTGTACTAGTTCAATGAAAATGGATGTCACACTAAACTCCAAAACACATAAAAATAAATTACATTCATCACTTCTATTTAAAACTTTTATACATTGATATGGAGTAATAAACTAAGGTTTAGTTCAGAGATGCTTATATGATATAATTCCAATTTTGAATTGTCTATCAAGATTTTTCTTCATAGCTTTAAACTAAAACATCTCACAAATATTCTAAACAAAATGACTGAACAACAATAGTATATAATAACCTTTATCACAAAGTATATTCAGCCAAATAAAAAGATTTAAAGGAAAATGCTTACTTGTTTACTTTATAATCAATATGACTGTAAAAAGCTGGGTAAGTTTTTAGTTATTAAAGCATTGTCAATTAAACTGCTTGTACCTGGTAATTAAAATGGTAGTTGCAGAACAGCAGATCTTTCTTTTTCTGTATTCGCGCCACATAGAGCTAGAGATTACTCCTATGTTAAAACATTTGGAAATGCAACCCAGGTTCTGGTCACACTAATTTCCACAAATTTGTTTACCCCCCTTGAATAGCTTGTCAATGAATATATTTGGCTTGAAAGATATTTTTCTATGACAATACTTACCAATTTATGTTTGAATATTCATTTCCTTCACACTATATTCAAATTATTTCCTTTTGTATATGTCTCTGCCTATTTCTTTCAAACATTTTGAATCTTGTCAAGACACATTAATTTCAAGAACAGATAACTCTAATCTGAAAACATGTTTTGTGGAAGTAAGTGCGACATGAACCAGGGTCGCAATTCTGAATGTTTTAACATAGGAATAATCTTTATTGGTGACTGAAGCTGCTTGAAATTGAAATGAAGGAATACTATAAGCACCTTCTTTATAAACACATCTTTTCACAATACCTAACATATTAACAATGTAAAAATACCAGAGTCACTAAATCATGAGTTAGAGGATAGAGACTTGAGCTCTTTTAAATATGATGTATTGACAAGGCTGTCACAGTTATATTAATATCTATGTTTCACTTTGTGATATTCTTCTGAGAAAACACCAAAAATTTTTTACAAATAATGTGCCAGACAACAAACAGTAAATCAGTTTAAAAATATAAAGGCATTAATGACTGCAAGATGATATATAAAAGGTAGTTACACGTAAATATCTTCAGTAGAACATAAACAAAACTTTTGAAAGCATATAATTGAAATAAGATCTATCTTGTACCGGTAATAAGAATATAACTATACATATTAAAAACAAATGCTACCTTGTATTAAGAGCACCATAAAAAGTAAATAATAGATGTAATGAACACAATAGAATAAAATGACGACCAGGATATACATATTCATTATTCTAAAAGCAGAACTGTAAAAATATTCATACCAATAACTCGTCAGAATGAAAATGATTTATTAGCTATAGTGAGATTGTCTTTTGGTTTCCCATGTCTTTTAATGTAAAATTTTACCCCAAAAATGTACGATTTGAAAACAAAAACATATACTGGTAAAAAAAGTTCTTTAACAGAAAAATATATACAGCACTGAATAACATTTTGATATTAGTGATCTATATAAAATTATTGATATTGTTTTAAGAATATAAATTAATCCACTGAACTATTTATATTAACATTCCACTGGGTTTCATAAACTTAATAACTTCAACCCTGTGAGATAAACAATTTCATGGCAAATGTTTATATACCTTTATTCACATGTGTCATGATTCACAAACTTTAATTAGATTTTCAATAAATTACAACTTGTTTGTTGTTTTTCTGTCTCAGATCTACATTTGTAATTATGAAATTATGTTGAACTTAACATAAAAATTATATCAAAGCATCTTATGTATATATGAATGATAGGATTTAAGCAATACAATACATACATTTTTTTTGCAACTTGGAAGTACTTTAAAAGTTTTAAGTAACTAGTCTTTTTTTCACTTGACAATGTTTGTAACTCTCTTACATTTTGTAGGACTCTAAAGTGCGATGGGGACTCTTAAACACGATGGTCATGCTTAAGTGTGATGGTCTACGCTATTCAATGGAACACACTAAAGTCTGATGACTCAATATGCTAAAGTGCGTTTTTCCGTAAAAGTGCATTTGTTCGCCAAAGTACACCGTAAAAGAAAGTAAAAAAGGCAAAATACACCAAGTATCAAAGTATTTACTTCGTCCAAATTTAATTAAGAAACTCCCTTCTTCTTTTTAATTTGAATTATTCTATAAAACAATTTTTTACAATATAGTTTGTCATTTCTGTTTAAGAGAAGGATAAACGCCAACTTAACAGTAACCTTACAACCAGAGGTGTAGTATATGATATGATTGCAAATGAGACAACTCTCAATCCAAGACCAAATGTCATAAATGTAAGCCACTATAGGTTACTGCATGGTCTTTAATGCCAATCATTGGCTAACACCGCATAGTAGTCTATAAAGACCAAAGGGTCTCAAAATGACCAAAGAAAGCAATTCAAATGAGGTAAATAACAACCTGATTTATATACAAAACAATAAACGAAATAAAGCATTGAACGACTACATATGAATTACAGGTTCATGGTTTGATAGGTTCATAGAGTATATACTAGCTTCTGCAATGTAACCATGACACTTTTCTGACAACTATCATACTTTAAAATAAAATGCTTCGCTGAGTGCAGCCTGATACGACCGCAGAGGTCGAACCCTGAACAGTTTGGGGAAATTTGGACACAATATTCAAGCTTGATACTGTCTGAATTTGGATTGTGATCAAATTTTTGACATAATATAGGTTTCTGTCACAAAATAAATGTGGTCAAAGATCTTAATAATTTATTGTGCAATTGAAGATTTCTTCTTGAAACTTTTCAAAAAATTTGAAATTTGAAAAATTTTGAAGAAAAAAATTATAAAACCCCTTAAAAAAATTGGAAAAAAAAATCCCCCACCAAAGCTTTTTGACCCTCCCCCCCACCCTTGGAGCAATTACCCCCAAACTCAACCTCACCCTTCCCTTGTAGTACAATTTTAGAGAGATCCATACACTTAAACACAAGTTATTGTCTGGAAACGTGAAAAATGCTTGTTTTTGGCCCTTTTTTGCCCCTAATTCCTGCATGTTTGGGGCAATTACCCCCAAACTCAATCCCAGCCTTCCCTTTGTGGTATGGAACATTGTGGTACAATGTCAGAGAGATCCATACACCTACACACAAGTTTTTGTAAGGAAACTACAAAAATGCTTCTTTTTGGCCCCTAATTCCTAAACTTTGGTACCATAACCCCCAAAATCAATCCCAACCTTCCTTTTGTGGTATTGAACCTTGTAAAATTTCATAGAGATCCATTTACTTAAACTAAAGTTATTGTCCGGAAACCAAATGTGTCTTCAGACAACGAAAACGAAAGCGTAGACGCAGACGACAACAACAACATCATAGCTTTATACAAACCCAAAAAAATTTTTTGCGGCCGTATAAAAGAATGAGAAAATGTGGTATGATTGACAATGAGACAACTATCCACCCAAGATCAAATGTTTTTGATGTATGCAACTAATAAACGTACGGTCTTCAACATTTAGCATTGGCCCATACAACATAGCAAGCTATATAGAGCCAAACAATGACCATTATAAAACAATTCAAAATAGAAAGACACGGCTTGAATTATAAACAAAACAATAAACGAAAAACTAATCAGAACACAGTAACAAACGAAAACCATTGCCTGAACCCCATTCCCTTTAATTAGCACTTTAGCATGTTATACAATCACACTTTAGCCTGTCATACCATTGCACTTTAGTGTGTCATACCATCACACTTTAGCGTGTCATATAATCGCCTTTAAAAAACCAAACTATCGCTTTAAAGTTTGACAACATCGCACTTTAGCATAGACCATAACACTAAAGAGTACAATCACACTTTAGAGTCCTACATATTTACAGGAAAAATACATTAACTAGGATTTAAATCAAGCTTAAATATAACAGAGTACAAACTGTCTTACATGTATACTTGCAATCTAAGACTGTAACAATCACTAAAGCATGTACATTAGATGATATAAAATATCAGAGACTTAATTGACATATTTTAATGACAAATGAAAATAAGTAAGACAATTATTTCAAATAAAACATAACAGTAGCTATTAATAAATAGTTTTAACAACAGATATCACTTATACTAGTTACAACTTGGTCAAGCAATTGCAATTATTGGCACATGTATGAATTCATTGTCTAAATCATTGAAATTTAATAACAGAAGGCTCTCAGAAGCCTGTATCGATCTCTTTCATAAACTGACCCTATGAGCGTTAAATTATGATATCCACTAGCCAGCACAGGATTTAATTATGAAATCAGTCCCACCTCTTATGACTCAGGTTTAAATACGCTTAATAGTTATTTCAGAGGACTAAAAGCTCCAGTGTATTTTTTGTTATTTGGTCATACATCAAAATAAAGGTACAGCAATTTCTGACTCTCTGGTTGTACCTGTTTTTATCACAATGTTACTTATATGTAACACCAATATCTTTTTATACATCAAGATTAAGGAACCTATTATGCAAAAGAGAGACGACTAAACTTAACAGTTTACATAAAACAAATGACAGATGCAAAGTAATGGCAATTTCAGTATTTCATGCTAAATTTGGTCCATAACAAATCAATTATAATAATGCATAGATTAAAAGACTAATTTTGATTAATGCTATCTTAAACGACCAGATTTATTATCTATTCCATGAAGCTCTGATTTAGGATCTTCTGATCTTGAACTCCACAAAGTCCTCTCACAAATATCTAGCTCTAAACAACCTATAGAATTTTCACCAGATATACAGATATTTTGATATTCCCAGAATGCTTTGGTTAAACTGTCAACCCAATGGTCTAGCTGATTACCCGTTTTCCTGCCATTTGCATCTGCATCATTTTGTAACTCTACAGTCCTATTTATGTGTAGTACTTTGTCAAAATCTTTAAAATCTTTTTCAATATACAGACTACCTGGTCCATTATGAAATGAAAGTACTTGTTGAAATGTTACTGGCCTATGTTGGAATGTAGTTAATGGCACTACTAAAAATGATGTCTCTGCAACTATCTGCCATTTATGCATTAATTTAACTTTCCATACACCGGGTCTGAGTGGAACTTTCAATTCAGGTTTATGAGAACCTATATGATTGGTCCCTGGAATTTCAATGTCATATGATGCTGCTACAAGCTCCGTTGGGTCTATCCAGGCTACAGATATTGTGAAGTCTGAACCACTGGTCCAGCTGTGTTCTAATGTCATATCACTATAAGGACCTATCAGTTGTCCAAAATTTCTAAATATATTTTCTTTCAAATCGTATTCAGTGCCTGTCTGTAAAAAGAATAAAAGGTAGTTATGCCATGTGTATGATAAATCACTGAATCCCTTATCTTATTAATACATTGTATAAACATTTGAAAAATGAAACTTTATAGGACAGGATGTTTAATAATATGAAATCATTTTCTTTATCTGTTTATGCATACTGATATATTTTTTTTTATTAAGTCTGAAAAGATAATTGTTTAAGAAATAAAATTCCAATTAAGAGTGAAAAATTGTACATTCAATTATTCTTCTGCTTTCTTGACTATTAAGATAACCTGTATCTGTCATCTGAGAGCAGATGAAAGTTTGACAGAGTCAATGAAATTCTCACCAAATTTTTAAGAATTCTTCTGTGACTTATCTCACTTTACCAATATTTTACCAACCTTGATCTAATTGTTATGGTGCTGATAAGAGTTTGTTTTCTTGCATTATAAAATCAAAATTCAACATGCTACTTGTCTAAAAGATTGAAATAAAATTTTTCATCTGTGAAATTCACAGGTGTTAAAATGTTTATACAATAATCATCTTCTTTAATGGAGAAAGTAGAACAGTGTTATGGTAGTTATCATATTTGATATAGAAAATAGTTGTCTATACTTGTTTTCAGAAAAAAATATTACCTCTAAGCTAAGTAGTCTTCCAGCTGGTCCCTGTGGATCACTAATGATATAATGGCGTCTTCTTGTAAAATGAGATTCTAATATAACTTTCTTCCCAGATTGCTGGTGCTCAGCTTCATATAATACTAAAGCACCATTATAATGATCTTCTGCAAAGTAAGCATTGGATTCTAATATCCGAACTGGTTTCAGGTGACAGGATGAATGTTTCAGGTTTTCTAAACTCCTCCTTTGAAATGAGCCATAAAAACTAAGAAATGTGTCTGTCCTGTTGTTTGCTTTATCTTTGAGATGGAATTCATTCTGCCAGTACTTTGTATAAGATTTCATATCTTGAGGCCTGTCTTTAAACAAGTACAGGTCTAAACTGTTGATTATGTCCTGATTTACAGCTGGTTCAAATTTCCTGGCAAAAAATCTGGGTCGCTGTTCAAAGACCTGGAAAGATACAAACACAGCTTTTGATGTCCTTTAACTTAAAACATTTTTATTTTATGTTAAAACCAGCTAAAATAATAGCAATAAACAAGGTGAATTAAATATCATCCTTTAAATTATATTCTGATTTCAACTACATTATATTAACACTTTCAAATTTAAAATGTATTCTACCAGCTTATTTGAAATGGATAACAATTGAGCTAACTGCCATCAGGAAGAAAGCAAGCAATAAGCAGGTATATTGCTACGCAAAACTAAAAATATGTGCCCAGTTATTTGGTACCTTTGACTTTGAAATACAACTTAACATCAATGATATACATACTTTTGCATTGTGTAATATGATTATCATGATTATGTGAATCATGATTCCAACAAAGGAAAATTATATTCAGGACAGATGCATTCAATTCTTGTACATTCATTACATTTCAGTTAAAAGACATATAAAGATAAATTTTTCTCTATACTGTTGTGAAAAGTTGCTATGAAATCAGCAATGTCAAACTTTGTGAAAACGTATACTTAACAACACAATGAATGCACCACATCTTACCATATATATAGTTTCACAATTTCTTGTTTTTGCTACAAATTTGTAGAAATATGTTATATTTTAATCATAATCTTCACATTACTGCAGAGTTTATTGACACATTTTCATTTTAATGGCGACAATGGAGATTTTAATCTCAAAAGTCAATAAAATGCTCCGCAGGGCGCAGCTTGATACGACCACAGAGGTCGAACCCTGAACAGTTGGGGCAAGTATGGACACAACATTCAAGGTTGATACAGCTCTGAATTTGGATTGTGATTAAATATTTGACACAGCATAGGTTTCTGACACAGAATGAATGTGGTCTAAGAACTTAAAAATTTTAAATTGGACATTCACCTATTATGGTCCAATATCCAAAATCTAAATACATGGTTAGATTCAGCATATCAAAGAACCCCAAGAGTTCAATTTTGATGAAATCAAACAAAGTTTAATTTTGGACCCTTTTGACCTCAATGTGGACAAAGTTGATAACATGGCCCAAAATCAAAAATCTAAATACATGGTTAGATTCAGCATATCAAAGAACCCCATATATTCAATTTTGTTGAAATCAAACACAGTTTAATTTTGGACCCTATTTGGACCAACTTGAAAACTGGGCCCATAATCAAAGATCTAAATACATGTTTAGATTCAGCATATCAAAGAACCCTAAGAATTCAATTTTGTTAAAATCAAACTAAGTTTAATTTTGGACCCTTTGGACCTTAATGTAGATCAATTTGAAAACAGGACCAAAATTAAAATCTAAATACATGGTTAGATTCAGCATATCAAAGAACCCCATATATTCAATTTTGTTGGAATCAAACAAAGTTTAATTTTGGACCCTGATTTGGACCAACTTGAAAACTGGGCCCATAATCAAAAATCTAAATACATGTTTAGATTCAGCATATCAAAGAACCCTAAGAATTCAATTTTGTTAAAATCAAACTAAGTTTAATTTTGGACCCTTTGGACCTTAATGTAGATCAATTTGAAAACAGGACCAAAATTAAAAATCTAAATACATGGTTAGATTCAGCATATCAAAGAACCCCATGTATTCAATTTTGTTGAAATCAAACAAAGTTTAATTTTGGACCCGATTTGGACCAACTTGAAAACTGGGCCCATAATCAAAAATCTAAATACATGTTTAGATTCAGCATATCAAAGAACCCTAAGAATTCAATTTTGTTAAAATCAAACTAAGTTTAATTTTGGACCCTTTGGACCTTAATGTAGACCAATTTGAAAACGGGACCAAAAATTAAGAATCTAAATACACAGTTAGATTCGGCATATCAAAGAACCCCAATAATTCAATTTTGATGAAATCAAACAAAGTTTAATTTTGGACCCTTTGGACATCAATGTGGACCAATTTAAAACGGGCCCAAAATCCAAAAACTTAATACACGGTTAGATTCAGCATATTAAAGAACCCCAAGAATTCAAGAATAAAACCCCATTGAAATTGGTCAAGAAATAAGCAATTTATACAAAGTATCTTCTTTTGCACAATACTGTGCAATTGAATATTTCTTCTGAACCACTGGTCCAGCTGTGTTCTAATGTCATATCACTATAAGGACCTATCAGTTGTCCAAAATTTCTAAATATATTTTCTTTCAAATCGTATTCAGTGCCTGTCTGTAAAAGAATAAAAGGTAGTTATGCCATGTGTATGATAAATCACTGAATCCCTTATCTTATTAATACATTGTATAAACATTTGAAAAATGAAACTTTATAGGACAGGATGTTTAATAATATGAAATCATTTTCTTTATCTGTTTATGCATACTGATATATTTTTTTATTAAGTCTGAAAAGATAATTGTTTAAGAAATAAAATTCCAATTAAGAGTGAAAAATTGTACATTCAATTATTCTTCTGCTTTCTTGACTATTAAGATAACCTGTATCTGTCATCTGAGAGCAGATGAAAGTTTGACAGAGTCAATGAAATTCTCACCAAATTTTTAAGAATTCTTCTGTGACTTATCTCACTTTACCAATATTTTACCAACCTTGATCTAATTGTTATGGTGCTGATAAGAGTTTGTTTTCTTGCATTATAAAAATCAAAATTCAACATGCTACTTGTCTAAAAGATTGAAATAAAATTTTTCATCTGTGAAATTCACAGGTGTTAAAATATTTATACAATAATCATCTTCTTTAATGGAGAAAGTAGAACAGTGTTATGGTAGTTATCATATTTGATATAGAAAAATAGTTGTCTATACTTGTTTTCAGAAAAAAAAAATATTACCTCTAAGCTAAGTAGTCTTCCAGCTGGTCCCTGTGGATCACTAATGATATAATGGCGTCTTCTTGTAAAATGAGATTCTAATATAACTTTCTTCCCAGATTGCTGGTGCTCAGCTTCATATAATACTAAAGCACCATTATAATGATCTTCTGCAAAGTAAGCATTGGATTCTAATATCCGAACTGGTTTCAGGTGACAGGATGAATGTTTCAGGTTTTCTAAACTCCTCCTTTGAAATGAGCCATAAAAACTAAGAAATGTGTCTGTCCTGTTGTTTGCTTTATCTTTGAGATGGAATTCATTCTGCCAGTACTTTGTATAAGATTTCATATCTTGAGGCCTGTCTTTAAACAAGTACAGGTCTAAACTGTTGATTATGTCCTGATTTACAGCTGGTTCAAATTTCCTGGCAAAAAATCTGGGTCGCTGTTCAAAGACCTGGAAAGATACAAACACAGCTTTTTGATGTCCTTTAACTTAAAACATTTTTATTTTATGTTAAAACCAGCTAAAATAATAGCAATAAACAAGTGTGAATTAAATATCATCCTTTAAATTATATTCTGATTTCAACTACATTATATTAACACTTTCAAATTTAAAATGTATTCTACCAGCTTATTTGAAATGGATAACAATTGAGCTAACTGCCATCAGGAAGAAAGCAAGCAATAAGCAGGTATATTGCTACGCAAAACTAAAAATATGTGCCCAGTTATTTGGTACCTTTGACTTTGAAATACAACTTAACATCAATGATATACATACTTTTGCATTGTGTAATATGATTATCATGATTATGTGAATCATGATTCCAACAAAGGAAAATTATATTCAGGACAGATGCATTCAATTCTTGTACATTCATTACATTTCAGTTAAAAGACATATAAAGATAAATTTTCTCTATACTGTTGTGAAAAGTTGCTATGAAATCAGCAATGTCAAACTTTGTGAAAACGTATACTTAACAACACAATGAATGCACCACATCTTACCATATATATAGTTTCACAATTTCTTGTTTTGCTACAAATTTGTAGAAATATGTTATATTTTAATCATAATCTTCACATTACTGCAGAGTTTATTGACACATTTTCATTTTAATGGCGACAATGGAGATTTTAATCTCAAAGTCAATAAAATGCTCCATGAGCGCAGCTTGATACGACCACAGAGGTCGAACCCTGAACAGTTGGGGCAAGTATGGACACAACATTCAAGGTTGATACAGCTCTGAATTTGGATTGTGATTAAATATTTGACACAGCATAGGTTTCTGACACAGAATGAATGTGGTCTAAGAACTTAAAATTTTAAATTGGACATTCACCTATTATGGTCCAATATCCAAAATCTAAATACATGGTTAGATTCAGCATATCAAAGAACCCCAAGAGTTCAATTTTGATGAAATCAAACAAAGTTTAATTTTGGACCCTTTTGACCTCAATGTGGACAAAGTTGATAACATGGCCCAAAAATCAAAAATCTAAATACATGGGCCCAAAAATCATCAAACAAAATCTAAATACATGGTTAGATTCAGCATATCAAAGAACCCCATATATTCAATTTTGTTGAAATCAAACAAAGTTTAATTTTGGACCCCAATTTGGACCAACTTGAAAACTGGGCCCATAATCAAAAATCTAAATACATGTTTAGATTCAGCATATCAAAGAACCCTAAGAATTCAATTTTGTTAAAATCAAACTAAGTTTAATTTTGGACCCTTTGGACCTTAATGTAGATCAATTTGAAAACAGGACCAAAAATTAAAATCTAAATACATGGTTAGATTCAGCATATCAAAGAACCCCATGTATTCAATTTTGTTGAAATCAAACAAAGTTTAATTTTGGACCCCGATTTGGACCAACTTGAAAACTGGGCCCATAATCAAAAATCTAAATACATGTTTAGATTCAGCATATCAAAGAACCCTAAGAATTCAATTTTGTTAAAATCAAACTAAGTTTAATTTTGGACCCTTTGGACCTTAATGTAGACCAATTTGAAAACGGGACCAAAATTAAGAATCTAAATACACAGTTAGATTCGGCATATCAAAGAACCCCAATAATTCAATTTTGATGAAATCAAACAAAGTTTAATTTTGGACCCTTTGGACATCAATGTGGACCAATTTAAAAGCGGGCCCAAAATCCAAAAACTTAATACACGGTTAGATTCAGCATATTAAAGAACCCCAAGAATTCAAGAATAAAACCCCATTGAAATTGGTCAAGAAATAAGCAATTTATACAAAGTATCTTCTTTTGCACAATACTGTGCAATTGAATATTTCTTGCAATTGCGCAATACTGTGCAATTGAATATTTCTTGCTATTGCGCAATACTGTACAATTGACAATTTCTTGCTATATATTGTGCAGTATTGTGCTATTGGATATTTCTTGCTATTGCGCAATACTGTGCAATTGAAGATTTCTTGCTATTGCGCAATACTGTGCAATTGAAAATTTCTTGCTATTGCACAATACTTATATAATAATTTACACATCCTGTATCTCCTGCCATATCATTATTATTTGCTTTTAAATATAAATCAGAAATAACCAACTTAAAATGGAAAATTTTAAAGAAAAAAAAAAAGGAATAAAAGGAAAAAAATCCCCCAATTTTTTGAACCCCCTTATGATTCATCACCCCCAAACTCAATCCCAGCCTTCCCTTTGAGGTATGGTACCTTGCAGTACAATTTCAGAGAGATCCATAGACTTGAACACAAGTTATTGTCTGGAAACTAGAAAAATGCTTATTTTTGGCCCCTTTTTGGCCCCTAATTCCTAAACGTTTACAGCAATTACCCCCAAACTCAATTCCAGCTTTCCCTTTGTGATATGGAACCTTGTAGTACAATTTCAGAAAGATCCATACACTTACACACAAGTCATTGTCCTGAAACTAGAAAAATGCTTATTTTTTGCCCCTTTTTTGGCCCCTAATTCCTAAAATTTTGAGGCAATTACCCCCAAACTCAATTCCAGCATTCCCTTTGTGATATGGAACCTTGTGGTACAATGTCAGAGAGATCCATACACTTACACACAAGTTATTGTCTGGAAGTTACAAAAATGCTTATTTTTGGCCCCTATTTGGCCCCTAATTCCTTAACTGTTGGTACCATAACCCCCAAAATCAATCCCAACCTTCCTTTTGTGGTATTGAACCTTATGGTAAAATTTCCTAGAGATCCATTCACTTAAACTAAAGTTAGAGTGCGAAAACCAATGTGTCTTCGGACGATGACGACGACGACGACGACGACGCCAACGTCATACCAATATACGACCTCAAAAATTTTTTGCGGTCATATAAAAATTAAAAGTCTGAGATAAGTCAATTTCAAATTGGTCAATAGATAAGAATTCGATAAAGAAACTAAAACCAGTCTTTTCGTAGTATTCAGGGTAAAAGGTACACACACCTTCAGCTTACACAAATTTGGCAGCAATTTTGTTTTTTTTGGTAAAAAATGTGTTTTTTGAGATATAAAAATTAAATTAAGAAATTCTCATTTTTCACAGAATTGGATGTTTATGACTCAGACACATTGTGTCAAAATTTTAACTCATTTCAATCACTTTTAAAAAAGTTATATGCAAAAGAATTTTTTACTTCAAAGAAACTAATGGAGGTGGTGTGTTTCTTTACTGTTCAGTATATATGAAATTTGTATTAGCAAGTTGTGGCAGCAATGATTTTGTCATGGAAGCAAGGTTAGGTTTTATTGGTAATAAAGATTAAATTTTTGACTCACATGATTGCCAATCATGTTTTCTATATTTGATACAAAATAAATTGCTTCACAGGGCGCAGCTGGATACGACCGCAGAGGTCCAACCCTGAACAGTTGGGGCAAAAATGGACACAATATTTGCGCTTGATACAGGTCTGAATTTGGATTGTAATTAAATATTTGACACATAACAGGTTTCTGACACAGAATAACTGTAGTCAAAGAACTTAGAATTGGTTATATGATTTGAATTTATATTCAATTTTTAGCTTTTGTGCAATACACTGTGTCTGTGCGAATTGACCTCCCCCCCCCCCAAAATAAATAAAAATTAACCCATTTTTTTTTGCTTTTATGCATTACACTATGCTGATGCGTATTGAACAACCCCCCCCCACCTTTTTTTTGCAAAAAAAAAATATGTGAAGAAATTTTGTTTAATTACTGAAATCTGAAATGAGAAAAAAAGTTATTGTCCTGAAACTAGAAAAATGCCTTTTGGGCCTCTTTTTGACCCCTAATTCCTAAACTGTTTGGACCATAACCCCCAAAATCAATCCCAACCTTCCTTTTGTGGTTATAAACCTGGTGTTTAAATTTCATAGATTTCTATTTACTTATACTTAAGTTATTGTCCGGAAACCAACTGTCTTTGGATGACGACTATGACGACGATGACATGATACTAATATACGACCACAAAATTCTTTTGCGGTCGTATAAAAATCTGAATGTAGTTACATGTACCAGGGTTCACCACAGAATGAAAAATCAAGGGTGGGGGAGAAAGTTCATCAAATCAGAGATGGTGTGTTGCGTTGTTGAAACGTTCCTTATTTGTTTACTTTCTGCATTACAAGTTGTTGTCATATATAGCTAATATGAAAATGAGGACTAATATACATTTTTTGGTCACCACACTTTAAGAAACCTATTAGAGAAATTAAAAACCCTTATATTATGGCTTCCCAGATTTCAGGAATGTATATAAGTGAGGGATCCACATATTGATTTTCATGTGATAAAGTATTCATCTCACTGCATTGAAGACCCATTGGTAGCCTTCGGCTGTTGTCTGCTCTTTGGTTGGGTTGTTGTCTCTTTGACACATTCCCCATTTCCATTCTCAATTTTATTATACAATTATATTATTTTATAGAGCTTCCTTTCATTACAAATTTTGATTTGATTTAAATGGTCTTTTTGAAAACCACATAGTTAGATAAATGATAAAGGAATTAATGATAAAAAAAAACATCAAAGCCATTTTAACCAATAAGTCTATCAAGCATATCAGATCATAAAATTGAGAATTTGTTTAATATATATAATGACAATATTATAAATTAACCCCCCCCCTTTTTTTCCAATAAAATGATGTTGATTAAGGAATTATATATACCCCCAGTTTACCTATTTTCCTTAATGGCACAGCTCAGCTCAGCTGTTTATTAAAATGTCTATAAATAACCAGACAGTGTTGTATGGGGTGCGTTCGGTTGGCGTGTTCTGAACAGGTTCCGTCTGTTCCGAATCCAGATGCCAACCAAACGATTTGGAACCGGATGTATCTCACTGGTGGTGAACTCGGCCTAAAACAAACTCGGCCTATAGCAAATTCGGACCATACAAACTCGGCCTACCATTATTTATATTTAAAAAAAATTAAGAGAATGTGGCTTATGCATTGTAGATTATGTTTTAATTTGTTTTTTTGCTTACTCTTTTTTTATTACTTAAACTATAAAAATATATTCCAATTTATGAGATAATAATACATAATTCGGATTTTCGAGTGGCTAGACTTAATTTCAACCGACTTCACTTTTCCGAAGTTGCATCTATTGGCCTTTCCAAACAAACCATGACATTTGTTAGTGTCCAAATAAAAATTTCTCTGACTTCAAAGTTGTCGTAATTATCATTATACGAAAAAGACCAATCTCACGGCCACTCGAAAGTGTTAGTCTGACAGAAAAAGAAAGTGTTATTGCACATTTCCCTTAAAATAATGCTTATATGATCAAATACGTTGATATATATTCAACAAATGATTTGTATAGTCTAACTAAACAAATCCTTGATTGAACTGATTATCAATTTTCAGTTTTTAATCACTGAAAGCTAAAGATTATTGTATCTTTACCTTTCAGTTCCCTTCTCCGCCATTTTGAATTCTGTCTGCACCTAATATTTTTTCGGCTCACTTGGAACGCGTTCAGAACACAGTTCTGTCTTGTTTTATTGAACTTCCAGTTGATTCCATCCATTCCGATCGTCTGGAACTCGCCAACCGAGCGCACCCCTGGTATTTGGGCGTTTCCCAGTATTTTCCCGCCAAAAGTGAACATGTGACATGGTTGTCAACAAAAGAAAACATGTGGTCAGGGAATTCATTTGATTTCTGGATTATACTGCTTTTATTAATTTAGTTTGGATGTATATGCATTCCATTTAGGAATTTAAGGTACAGTCAAGCATTTGTATTAAAAGAATAGTTTGCAAACAATTTTTACTTTTCAATTTGGCGAAACTGGGTCATGATCGTTCATTGGATGTTACCTTGTTCAACCACGCGAGACAATGTAAATAATGCAATCAGCTGTCAATGTACATCCCCCGAGGCGGTGTTCACACCATTAAACACTAATTAGATTAGGGATATCCGGAATTGAACTTCAATGTATTGAATTTGAAATTTCGGCGGACTATAAAATGAGCCTGGCGCTAGGAATTTTAGCGTGGCACTAGGAATTTAAGCGGGGCGCACCGCCACGCTTAAATAGGTCATGGTGATCCCTGTGTACTATGCACTGACTCTGAACAAAAAAAACCAAATTAAAACTGTATGGCATAGTCTTTACACTTAAAAAAGTTTGTCCATGTGAGACTTAAAATTAAGCCTGGCTCACAATTTACACAGGTATTTGATTTACATGCATATCATAGATTAAATGTGAAAGTTTCTGCAAACCAACTAATTTTTGAATGCAATTTATTTTCACAAATCCACAAGTAAAAAGTAATGTTAATTTAAATTGTCACAAATAAATCACAAGAAATACCTAATCGAGGAATAAAGTATTCACTAAAATAAGTTAGTTTACAGTAATTCCAATAATGATATGCCAGCAAAGGTTTACCCACCATAAGTCTTTGTAAATCTGTAGATTTGAAATCATTTGGAGAACATCCACACCAGTCCACAATGTGTTTATTCTGGCATTTACAACCTTTCTTTCTGATCCAGTTTGTTACATGAAGATTGTTGTCCATCCATTTATCACAGAAAATACTGTTCTGAAGGACTGTATGAAAGAATGACTGAAAATAAAATCATACATGAAGTATAAAAATCAGACAAAATATCCGAGGACAGATGGCATATATTAAATTTACAAAACAATACTTTCCTGAAACAATTACTTGTCAGAAAATAAGTGATAACAAAAGCATGAATTACCTTTAGGATTTTTTCCTCTTTTCCTTTGTAACAGCGACTTATTTCCAAATACCTTGCATGTTGATTAAGCTAGTACATGCTGACAGAAATTTTCATACAGAATTCTAAGTAAAATTAAATGAAGACTAGCATAACAAGTTGAAAACTTATGGGATTAACACTAATTTGACTTTTTTAATATCTAAACCTGCAAATGCTTCATCAAATTTGTTGATATACTCCAGATAGGAATTCATACGACATATTCCAGTATGGAGTCAAACAAAATTCATCAAAATCTGATGAGAAAATGAGTGCTGCACATCATCAAAACTATTGAAACATTGTTTTGGGCCACTTTTGAACCTCTTTTTGAAAACAGATTAAGCCATAATTCTCAAAATTAAAATAAGCGGTAGTTCTCTGCAAAAGACCAAGTTGTTGAAATTTCATCAGGATCAGTCTTGTTTCATTTATGTTGCTGTATTAAATTTCCTTTTTTGTCTGTAAATCAGTATATTTTTATTTTAGAGTTTGACATACAGATTGGACATTGGTCTTTTTCTGGAGACTGTACTTCTCTGTAAATATGTTGTTAGAGTAACTTTTACCATATATTTTATTTTATTCATAAGACTATGATCATGAATTACTAAGTTTGATTTTCTTACCTCTGCAGGAAGTAATGTGTACTTATAGAATTCCTTTAGTCCATCTAATAAAAGATCTGAAGTAATAACATAATCACAGAACTTTCTGTGTAATCCAAACCAGTCACTTCCTCCATCAAATCGAAGTCCATCAGGCAGTTCCCTTGGCCCAAGTCTCCAAAGATGATTGTCACATTCATGAAAAATTTGGTCAAGTCCCTGCTTTTTCAAAAATCTGCAATTACAATTTTGTGTCATTTACTAATACTGAGAAAATGTAAAAGATTTACATAACAAAATATTATATGAGAATGCAATATCTATACAAGTTGATCTGGTTTTATCCTCCAAGGAGATTTTTGAAATAAGGTATTATGTGAACTTTTATAAGTCTTTTGTCACAATAAGAAGTGGTAAATCACCAAGACATTTGTCGTAAATTATATTTCAAGAATTACTCAGGTTAATGGCTTGTGTAAAATAATCTGAACTGTTCACAGTGCATTTATACTCACTTTGGTGTGTCTCTGCCGTGGGATTTCAGAAATACTTTTCCATTGTATCTCGTCAGAAAATTCACAAGCGTGTCTAAATTTCTGAAAATATACAATCATTATATCATCATGATCATTATTTATCAAGTTTTTATGAAGCTGTCCAAAAAATTTTTGGCACATAAAAACCGTCTGACGTCTATCATCAAAGTTAGGTTACAAAAACAACTATAAAAAGTATTAATTGCTCACAAATATCAAATGTGATGAGGCAAATTGTATGTAGCCATGTGTTCGTACTTACTTTATGGGATAATCACTTTCACTTAGATTGATATAATAGTCCCATGTCCAGTCGGTCATTTCTAGAAGTTCTTTAATGAATGCTAAGTGGGCTTGTAGTAAACTTGCTCCTCCCCATATGGTAGCAAACCTATTCCTTGTCAACCTTACATTGGGTAACATTGATTCTAATGGTAACAGTTCATTGTATAAATACTGTTGTCTCTGTAAAATATCAATCTTTAAAATTTAGTAAAAATAACACATTTTACAGATAAAATTGTATGGTAGAAAGCTTCATGATGTACTAATTTTGCATTTTTAAAGCAATAAAAAATATTATTTATATGGCATATTCAGAAGTTATAGACAAATTTACACTTTTGGTATTTAGCTGAGTTCTTAGGTTAACAATCACTTTTTGGTTATGATATCAAATTTTTTAAATTGTGATGCAAAATTTTGCAGGAACTTGTGTAATTTTAAGTAATGGCGAACAAATTAGCATACAAGTGTAAATGCATGTGTTGTTATGTTTTAATTATTAATTGCAACAAATGAGTAAATAATTATTAAATTTTAAATCATTCTTTTAAATAGCTAATTTCTGCTACATTATTTCCAGTAATCAGGGAATTGTAATTAAAGTTTACATCCTAGACTACCTATACATTACTGTCAGAGTAATTTGCTATGTGTATTATTCAATAAATATGTCTAACTAAAGAATAAAAGGGTTCACATGCATTGAATTTGCATTGTCTATAAACGTGAAATAAAAAGACAGATTGAACAGCATTGCATAATTTGCAGTTATTAGTAAATTTGTAAATTTTTGCAATGTTTTTATTATTATTAAAAAAGTTGCAACAGAATAAGTTTTGCTAAAATTAAAATTTGTTTCAAATTTTAATAGCATTCTTTCTGTATAGAATTTCAACATTTTATCTCACATTAGTGTTCATTGTTCAAGAAAGGCAATAATAAATGCATGCAAAGATTTCTGCATTTATAGTTCTTATAAATAAACTATATGAGTGTCTTAATAACTATCTCAAATTCTTATAATACTTACAATATCAACATGAATATAGTAGAAATGATCTTTATGGTAGATGGCCTTCAATAACCTTCTAACCTGTCTGACAGCGCGGCCATTCAAGGTCAAAACAAAGACAATTTTCACTTTTTTGGTTTGACTTATTGGTCCTAATAACTCAACTGGGTTCTTTATTTTTGCTACAAAAAAGAGGCAGTACTAATATATTCATTTCATCAACAAGGTCATTTTTCAAAGAATCACTATATCTTTTACTAAATTCACTTTGTGAGCAAAACAAACAACAACAAAAAATGAAAAATGCCCAAACTTATTGCATTACAGTATAGATTATAGAGGTCAGGGTATAACTTATTTTGTTTAATGAAAGCAGAAACTATGAAATTTTTTTCAGTAATTATTTATTTAATCTGTTCTTAAAAAACTATCATGTTATCAAATGCTGTTTGCCATAATTGCTGAAATATATTGTTCTATTATAAATCAGACTGTTAATTTTCTTTTTGAATTGCATCACTTTTTGTCTTCTTGTGCCTTTTATACATTTAGCTAATTATACAGTATGGGATTTGCTCATTGTTGAAGGCCATAGGGTGGCCTGTAATTGTTCACATATGAGTCATTTGGTCTTTAAATGATAGTTATCTCACAGGATAATCATATGACATCTCCTTATTTTATGTAATCAATATTTACTTCATATGATCAACAGTTGGGAAAAAAATTTGCAGACATCCGAAGGAACAATGTTGAATGTGTGGAAACTTTTTAATATATATAAGGGTATAAAAAAGGACGAGTAATAATGGCGTCTATGGTCAGTCAAGGGTAGTGACGCTCAATGTTTTTGTGCTAGTTTGAAGTTTTACAGTTCTGTAAATGATTTTTCTTGGATTTTGGAAATTTTAGCAATAACGTGTGAGTCTTTCTGAATAATAATTTTGGTGAATTTTTCAAAGAAAGATACTTTAAAAGCCTTCTGAAATCGGAACAATAGAAAAAAACATTCTAAATATAGACATTGGTAGTGACTTAACTGAGTAAACAAAACTCACTGTAGAATAGTTCAAAAATAGATCGTAAATTTTGTAAACAAAACAAAGCGAGATTTCTAAATTGTATATTGCAGTATTTATACATTAACATTTCCCGTCATGTGAGAATGGTGCAACAACAGCAAATTACAAGCTTTGTATCGACAGTTAATGTTGGCAAACTCTCTGCTACACAGGAAAATGATGACTCTGTATTTAGTGACTCAACACTTGCAAAACCAAAATCTGCAAAACGCCCGCATACATGTCTATCTAGGGATGGCGACCACAGTCTATGCATTGAAAAAGAATTAAATGAAATAAGAAAATCCATGAAAAACATATTGAAAAAAGAAGACGTTAAAATGATAGTCACAGAAACTGTTACAAGCTTACTTGCCCAAATGAAAAAAGAGATGAAAAGGAACTTAAAAAAGAAATGATGGTCAAAATTCAAACTAACCAAGAGAAAGTAGAACAACACTTTAAATCAGAGGTATCTAGGCTAAGTGCAAGAATAGATGGCGTAGAATTCGACAATGCAAATATTTAAGAAAAAAACGCAAGCCTCCATAAAGAAAACAGACTACTGAAAGAAGAAATTGAAAATATGGGTAGGCGTGCAACTGATGCAATGCAATTGTCAAATTGGAACGAACAATATTCAAGGAAGAAAAACGTTAAAATATTTGACTTTCAGAAAAAAGGGGGGAAAAATTGCCTCATAATTTTCTTAATGAGATAAGTAAACTGGACGTTAACATTGACCCATCAGAGATTGTAGCAGCACACAGGATACCTGGAAAACCAGGCAGACCTAGGCCAATTCTAGTAAAATTTCTCCGCAAAAATCAAAAATTGTTTTACTTTGAAATAGAAAACTAATCAATGAGAAGTTGGAAGTTCGGATTTCTGATGATGTCACAAGATTAAACCAAGAGCTGATAAATAGGTTATACCTACATGAGGATGTCACCAGTGCATGGTATTTCAACGGACACATATATGGCACTGACAATAACGGCGAAGACATCGTTTTGACATTTTTGACAACATTAGGCAGAAACTCAAATCATAGAATATATTTGATGTTCATTCATTTCAAGCTATTTAATGTTGTTCATTTTTTGTTGTTATTCCTATAGTATTTTTGTTCTTTTTGGTATTTTTTCAACACAAGAGTTGAAAGTATGAATCTTTGTATTGTAGCCAGAATTATCTGGGTGTGACAAACCTAATTTAATTTATTTTTTACGGAATATTAAGTCATTTCCGTGTTTGCCTATACTTTTACTATCCGTTTCAAAATTTCCGGTGTAGAATTTTATCAATAACAACACATTGGAAAATACACATTTTTAAGATTATTGGAAAGATGTAATTGGTTTCTACTCTGATTATTAATTTAAAAACTTATATGACACTATACTGATATGCAAAAATGCGCCCAACATTGCTTATTCTAGGAAAAATAAGTAAAATCTTATTTACTCTACATGGCAATATTTAAACGTATAAATGAACACTCTGACTTGTGCTTTCTTTGTCAGTTTTGATACTTTGATAGTACTATTCAGATAAAATGGAATTATGATCCAGTTAGAGAGAATCCTATATGTATGCATAAACATACTTGCATACATTTTACTTGAAATTGACATGCATTCTCCAACAGAGTTTTTTTTTTAAATAGTGAGCAAAACAACCAGTACACAAGTACAAATAAATTGTAATTGATTACCAATAGAGATAAAACAGTTTTGACTTCAAGTATAGTGTAAAGGCAGTGCATATATTTAACCTTATAATCCCCATTTGGACTATAAATAGCTATAACTTTAACATGGTCACAGGTCACTGGTTCACATGTACTTTTAGATAGTGCATTATTGAAATTGCAGATCAACTTTGATGTGTATGCATAAGTAAACTTCTATATACAGGTTCGTGTAAAACTGTGTATGTGCATACTTAAAAATTGGCACTCTTCTTACAATATTTATGCAAAACAAAAAGAATGTACATTTCCATGTAGAACATTTGCACTGCTTAAAAATTCTTGCTGGAAAATTATGCTTTCTGCTATCCTTTTCAAACTTGAAAGTATTTTATTATAAGACAATAAATGTTAAAGTGCCAGTTTTCATTCTCGATAAATAACACTAAAATTGGAGAGTTGCATGTACAGTTAAGATGGGGTCAGCAATATTGATATATATAGATGTCTGTTCGGGTGCATGTGTGTATATATATTTGTATGTGTTTTGTTTACATTGTATGAATACAAGTTTATGTGTTGTTAAATATTCTGTGTTGTTTTTTTTTTTTTTTTTTTTTCTTTTTCGTTTCTTTCTTTTTCTTCAATTTTTCTTTTATTATTAATATTAATTCATCTTCTTTTGTTTGTCTTCTCTTTTATACAAACGATACACAAATTTAAAATTTAAAACGTGCAAATTGAAGTACAAAAAATTGGACATTCACAGAACTTTTTTGATATATTTTTATTTCTACTTTAGCACAAAATTATGTGCTCATTCTATTATTAGTATGGTGCTTTCGACAAAAATTCCTTGGGGGTTGGGGGTAACTTTAAGTAAAACATTGAAACATTGTGAAACAACTTTTATATATAGATGCATATGTGTATGTTTGGTTAATGCTGCTTTGATATATTGTGCTTGTAGATATTTATATTATTTATGCTGCTCTTGTTTAACCACTTTATTTTATTATGTCGACTATAACTATTGGTAGTGTAAACTGCAGGGGTTTATCAGAACCAGTTAAAAGAATTGATATATTTACAAAATATAAGGACTTATATGATATAACTATATTAGTAGACACCCATAGTACATCTGAAAAAGGAAAACAATGGCTTCAAGAATGGGGATATGTGGGAAAATTTAGTTCCTATTCTAGTAAAAGTAGAGGGGTAGCTATTCTTTTCAAGAAAAATACTTTCGAATTCAAGATCCATGAGGAAACTATAGACCTGTTGGGTAATTTTATTATACTAGATATCACCATTTAGGACTACCGTATAACTTTGGCAGCTATATATGGACCGAATAATGATGAACCAGTCTTTTTTGAGAACATAAAACACAAAATATCCCTCTATGGCAATTCGTCAATTGTAGAGGTGGGAGATTGGAATGTTGTTCAAAATTATGACATGGACACATTATATTATAGAAGTGAAAATAACCCCCAATCAAAAGCCAAGATTCATGAGGTAATGCATGAACTAGATTTAATGGATATATGGCGTCAGCAGCACCCTTTTGATAAGAGGTACTCATGGCAGGGGTCCAAATCACAAACAAAGTCGTTTGGACTACTTCATGATTACCTCTGATATAGAAGCATTTGTAATTTCATCAGATATACATATAGGGATTAGTTATAGATCGGATCATTCTCCTATATTGATTAATTTAAGATTTTCGAGTGAGATAAGAGGGAAGGGTACATGGAAATTTAATAACAGTCTTTTGAGGGAAACTGAATTTATTGAGAAAGTAAAAGGGGACATCAAAACTGTCATTGAAGAATATGAGTCTGATCCATCTATAGATATTGAGACAGAGGATAAACAGTTTAATATAAGCTATCAGGTTTTATGGGATATGATCAAGATGAAAGTCCGCTGATCTGCAATCTCATTTACGTCATTTCAGAAGAAGGAAGGAAATAAAAAAGAAAAAGAATTACTACATAAGATATCATTATTAGATAAAAAAACTTTTGGAGAATAACTTGCCATCAGTATACCAAGAAAGGGAAGGGATGGAACTACAATTAAAAATTTTGAGGGAAAAAAATGTCAAAGGGATAATCACAAGAGCTAAGGCAAGATGGCAAGTAGAGGGGGAAAAGGGAAGTAACTATTTTTGTAATTTGAAAAAAAAACATTACACAGAAAAAATTATTCCCAAACTTATTTTGGAGGATGAGACTGAGATAACAGGTCCCAGTATTATTAGAAATGAACAAAAACAGTTTTATAAAAAATTATATACTAGTTCTAATCCATTGTTACTTGAAACTCACAAGGACACATTTCTTCAACATGATAATCCTGTTCTTACAAAACCTAATGAGGAAGAGGTGGGTTCCTGTGAGGGACCTATAACAATGCAGGAATGTTTGTCTTCTCTTAAACATATGAAGAATTCTAAGTCACCTGGTATAGATGGATTCACTGTTCAATTTTACAAATTTTTTTTGAATGATATTAAGATACCACTGGTAAGATGTTTAAATGAGGCTTTAGAATATGGAAAGTTCTCTATCACTCAAAGACAGGGACTCATTACTTGTATACGAAAGGAGGATAAGTCAAAATTCTATCTAAAGAACTGGCGACCTATCACACTGTTGTGTGTAGACTATACGATAGCTACAGCAAGTCTATCAAATAGACTCAAAAAGGTGCTGGTAAATATAATAAGGTTTTCTTAAAGGTAGGTATATAGGCCAATTTACTAGATTTAATGGTCTGATGGAAAAGATGGAGGAAGATGACATTCCTGGACTTTTAACTTTTAGTTGATTTTGAAAAGCCTTCTACACAGTTGAATGGTCTTTTATATTAGAGGCTTTACAGTTTAATGGCTTTGACCATACATTTATAAGCTGGATTAAAGCATGCTACTGTGATGCCTCTAGTGCAGTGTTAAATAAGGGATATATTTCAGAATTTTTTTCGTTGAAAAGGGGGGTTCGTCAAGGGGATCCTCTGTCTCCTTATCTATTTATTTTAGTTCTTGAATTACTCAGTGCAGCTATTAAAAATGACCCTGATATTGCTGGTGTAACAATTAATGACTCTGAGCTTTTGTTGAGTCAATATGCTGACGATTCCTCCCTAGTGCTGGATGGTGACCAGAAGTCCCTAAAACAATGTTTACATTTGTTTGATAAATTTTCAGAATGTGCTGGACTTAGGTGTAATGTTGACAAAACTGAAGCCATATGGATTGGGTCAAAAAAGGGTAGTATGGAAAAACTTTTGCCAGACAAAAATCTTGTTTGGAACTTTTCTGGGAGGTTCAAACTATTGGGTATATGGTTTGAGCTTGCTAAAGTGGATAAGACTCTATGTAATTTTACAGCCAAGATAAACAGTATCAAGTAATTGCTCAATACTTGGGCTTACAGAGAACTAACATATATTGGAAGGGTTGAAGTTATTGAAACTTTGGCACTTCCAATGTTGGTTCAAGTTCTGACTGTCCTTCCTAGCCCCCCAGAAGGGGTTCTGAAGGAGATACAGAATATATTTTTCAATTTTTTATGGAAAGGGAAACCAGATAAAGTGAAGAGAACAGTGGTAATGTCTGAACACTGTGATGGCGGTCTTAAGATGCCTAATATTTATTATTTTTTCTATAGGGTAAAAATGTCTTGGCTGTATAAATTACTAGACCCACAAAATTACTCCCCTTGGAAAGTTTTGCTGCTTAGTTATATACATAAATTTTGGGATGACAAAATTTTACACTTAAGTCAAGATGATTAAACTATGTTAGGTGAACCAACACCTGTGTGAATCATTTCGATAGAGTCCCTGAAGTGGATACCTTGGTGTGCAGGATTGTCAAATTATGCAAATGAATGCAACAGTTAACTTATACTTTTATTAGTTAAGTCAAGATGGATTGCTTTATTAGCAAAAAAGTCAATCCCTTTTGGCATGACATTCTGGTAAATTTTTCCAAGTTGCAAAACAAGCTTAAAGTTGAAAACAATACTGGTATTCTGGCCCAGTCCATATGGCTGAACCCAAACATTAAAATAGGTGGCAAGATGATTTTGAAGTTTAAATATATTGAAAATTGTGTATTCTTTATTAATGATCTGGTGTCAGATGATAATACATTATTCTCATATGGAGAATTCAAAAAAAAGTATAATATCAATACTAATTTTGTAGAATTTGATGGTATTATAAGTGCAATTCAAAATAGATGGAAAAGTATGATAGAAGGAAGCTCTAAATTGGATAATATTGATAATAAATTGGTAGATAAAATTAAAAAGGAAACAAAATCTTGTAAATTTGTCTATAAATTATTTTTGGAGGATAATAAAGTGTTAACTTTATCTTCCCGTAATAAATGGGAAATAGATTTAAATATGCAGATTGATGATTGGAATACTATTTACTCCATGCCTTTTATCACAACCAGAAATTCGTTTTTACAAAATTTTCAATTTAAGATTGTTCATAGGATTTTACCATGTATTTCATTTTTATTGAAAAGTAAAAGAACCTGAACTGTATACATTTTGTTCAGAAATCAGAGAAAATATTTTTCACATTTTTTGGGAATGTAATGTTACACAAAATTTCTGGCTATCCATTATACATTGGATTAAAAATTATAACATTTTTCTGCCTTTCAGCGCAAAAGAAGTCATTTTAGGTGTGTCTGAGGATTTTGTCAACAGTAAAACCGTTAATAATATCTTGTTGTTATTTAAATTCTATATATACAAATGTAGATGTAAGAACATATTCCCAACAATATGGTGGGATAGAATATCTAAAATATTGGATTAATATAGAAAAATACTCTGTTTGTTTCTTAACCCCTGCACAAAAAATAAAAATGGATCAGAAGTGGCAATTGTTAGAAGCAGCATTAAATTAACAAAATCAATTGTAATATTTATATCTTATTATACCATTATGATTTGATAGAACTTACAAGTGTTACTTAATTTTTTTTAAATTTGTATCTACTACTATATTATGTAATTTCACATGTTTCATCTTGAAAAATAAAAAAATTCCAAAAAAAAAATAAAATTCAACCTTATAGTTGTCAAATCATAGATTTCCTGGACTGGTATTAACGTAAGATGTCAGACAGACATAATCATTTATGTTCATGAAATTTCTGTTTTATTGATATAAAATTTATAAGGGGTTGCCAAAAATGTTTTTGCTGTATAAATCATCAAAGAAAATGCTGCATCTTAAAACATGAAAAAATAAGATGCTTAATATCAACACAATGTCATGATTAGCTTATCTCTTTACAGCTACTTATCAGACTGTATGTATGATTCAAATTTTTATATCAATAAATGGAGAATGTGGCCATGGGACACAGATGATGCCCCTGCTTGCATATAACCTTATAAAGGGACATAACTCAAGAACTGTAAAAGTGATGCTACCCAAATTTGTACTTGATCTGAGTTTTGTGGTAATAAGCATTGTTTATAAGTTTCATAACATTAAGTAGAGGCAAACTTAAGTTAGAGAAGGGAAACAAAAAATTCAGCAATTTTTCTATTTGTAAAGGAGCATAATTCTAGAACAGTATAAGTGATGCCACCAAAATTCAAACTTGATCTTTGTTTTGTGATAATAAGCATTGTGTATAAGTTTCATAACATTTGGTCGAGGCAAACTATAGTTAGAAAACGGAAACGAAAAATTCAGCAATTTTTCCATTTGTAAAGGGGCATAACTCTAGAACTGTAAAAGTGATGCTACCCAAATTCAAAAGTGATCTGTGTTTTGTGGTAATAAGCATTGTGTATAAGTTTAATAAGATTTGGTTGAAGCAAACTAAAGTTAGAGAAGGGAAACGAAAAATTCAGCAATTTTACCATTTGTAAGGGGGCATAACTCTAGAACTGTAAAAGTGATGCTACCCAAATTCAAAAGTGATCTGTGTTTTGTGGTAATAAGCATTGTGTATAAGTTTTATAAGATTTGGTTGAAGCAAACTAAAGTTAGAGAAGGGAAACGTAAAATTCAGCAATTTTTCCATTTGTAAAGGGGCATAACTCTAGAACGGTACAAGTGATGCCACCAAATTCAAAATTGATCTGTGTTTTGTGGTAATAAGCATTGTGTATAAGTTTAATATTATTTGGTTGAGGCAAACTAAAGTTAGAGAACGGAAACGAAAAATTCAGCAATTTTTCCATTTGTAAAGGGGCATAACTCTAGAACTGTAAAAGTGATGCTACCCAAATTCAAAAGTGATCTTTGTTTAGTGGTAATAAGAATTGTGCATAAGTTTCATAACATTTGGTTGAGGCGAATTAAAGTTAAAAAACGGAAACGAAAAATTCAGCAATTTTTTCCATTTGTAAAGGGGCATAACTCTAGAACGGTACAAGTGATGCCACCAAAATTCAAACTTGATCTGTTTTTTGTGGTAATAAGCATTGTGTATAAGTTTCATAACATTTGGTTGAGGCAAACTAAAGTTAGAAAACTGAAACGAAAAATTCAGCAATTTTTCCATTTGTAAAGGGGCATAACTCTAGAACAATTAAAGTGATGCCACCAAAATTCAAACTTGATCTGTGTTTTGTGGTAATAAGCATTGTGTATAAGTTTCATAACATTTGGTTGAGGCAAACTAAAGTTAGAGAACAGAAACCAATTTTTGGACGTACGTAAGTACGTAGGTAGATAAGGGTAAAACTTAATGCCCCCTCCGCTACGACAGGGATAATAAAAAGAACTTTGTGAACATTTACAAATTTTATATCCATTAAACCTAAATTTCACTGGCAATAACATGCATTCACTACTTGCCTAATAGCTAAAGAAATGTTAGTGGCAATAACATATTTTTTTACAGGAAAATTTGTAGAACAGGGTTTTGAGAAAAGGTACTCTTACGTCGTATTGAATACAATTTAACTATACCCATGATAACAGTTGTTTCAATTTATGTTTTCTATATCCATTTATAGTTATTTTTTCCTCTTGGGCCAAATATAAATAAATGTGTGGTTCCAGTTACCCTACCTACCCAACTAAAGAATGGGTGAATGAATGAATTTTATATAAAAAGGGAAGAGAAAGTATCATATAGCAATAAAATTTCAATTTTTTCTTTGTCATGTCTATGAAATTCATTGTTTCATGGTACTCAATAAATTAGTCCCAGCTGCTTCTTTATATCAAAATGATATATATTTTAACAAAAGTTAAGCTGCTTTAATCAGTATATTGAAATAATGCATTTTCAAAAAGTATACATATAGTACGAAGTTCTAACAATTAGTCAGTTAATGCGTTTGAAATGCGTAGTTTTCTCTTTTGAGATATTTTTTTCTGTCAACTGTACCATTTGTGCATCTGTAGTCATTATCGTTAAAATGCGGATTTTATCGTATCTGGCCGGTTCGATCCGTAGTTTACACAAATATTTCAATGTCGGCAAGAAAATTTACGAAAATAAACAATGTTTGACAAGAGATTGGGAATGCATATGACGCTTTTAATGCATTAAAGGGATGAAACATTAACTAAAGCCAATTATGATCACTTTCTAAATAAGTATCAAACTTATTTAGCTCAAAATCGAAATGTTTTATATCGGTCTTGATTGACAAGTAGTACTGGAAGGAAAGAAAGTAATTTTTGAAAGTAGTAAAACATACGACAAAACCTCTTTTCTAAAGAGATAAATCGTTTGTATCTTTGAATTTTCATTATGCAAACATAGATTTGAATTGTTTTATGATTTTCTGATTACATTTTCTGCATGTCGAAATTTGCGATTGGACCACGTGGTATAAGTCATGTCACAAGTGTCAGCTTGGGGTATTCGTATCAAACAGTTATCACCCAAAGGGCAATTGACACCTATTTAATCACTCTAAATTGTCTCTAGTGTCCGACTTGCAGAGAACACTGAATGTCCTATTTTGGCTAAATTAGTTTGCATTTGTACATTTGTCTGCAGGATATTGAAATAGTTATATCTTAGAAAGTACAAAAGTTACATATATCATTTTTTTCGGAATATTAACAAGCTTTTCTACTTTCTAGTTGCTTGGAAATTTTCATTAAATTCCATGAATTTGCCAAGGGCCCATAACCATCATGCATTATTTGGTATAAATGCTATTTAGCAAGTAGACATTACATGCCAGTCACAGTTTCCTTCAATAGCTGTGCCACAACTACCTGTTAACTTTATGTTCTACATGTTTTTACTGCAGAAAGTTCAAGTGACACTATGGCCTACCTCCTAATCCAGTTGTATAGATGCTGTTAGCCTGGTAACCACCACATGGTTTAGATGGGTCCCCAGGACACTGGTTATTACACAATGATATGTCCACTTTACCATGCCTACCAAATCTGTCACCACACCAACATTCCTTCATGTATTGTAACCCAGCATATAAATAACCTATAAATACAGAAAACATTTGCTGTTTTATTTGCTACCGCTAATTAACATTTACTTGTGATAAGACACAAAAATGAAACTTCTGTAAATTATGTAAGTTGCAGCTTTTCAACAAATGAAATATAAAATGAAAATCACATTGAAAAATTATATTATTCATTTCTATAAAAAGCAAAACGTATTTCTATGTCATGAAATAATCATTTAAGATCTCATTATTTTTTAAGAATCAATGTATGCCAATCTAAATGTAACACTTTTCTGTTCTGCTAGCTATATATAGACAATCCAAGCTGAATGCTAGAATCTCTTCATTCAATTGTGCATGCCAAAAAAGTAGATATCTTGCAAAAACTACAATATTAAAGCCCTAATCAATCAACATTTACAAAACAGATATTTAAAAATCCTTTTGACCTGATCAAGATTAGAGATTATATTTGTACCTCCATTTGTGCAATATTTTATACAATTCTTAGGAGAGTTTGTTTCTGGAAATTCTTTGTGATGAGACAAATCTCTGCTTTCTGTACTGTCTCCAAAACAGCCATAGTAGAATCCAGATGTATGATTTCCTGTAGAAAATATTAATGTAATAAAACTGTTTTTAAACATATTTTTTCTGTCATTAGTATTCAATATACATGTGTAATATGTATGAAATGTAGTTCACAGAGAGAAATTTCCAATAATTAACCTTTATTTGATGAAATCTTGATGCTTTGAAACATTACCAATAACTTTCTTTTTGCAGAAAAACAATGGTGTTGTAGTCATTGAAAGTATCATGCTGATAGTGATACATCTAACATAGATTCAATTATATACCAATGCACATGTATGTATAGGTAGTTGTCTCATTGGCAATCATATCACATTTCCTTATTCTAATATACATGTCGGGTATACAAATACTCAAAATCAGATATTTCATATTGCTCCGTTGGATTTGTTTGGCGCTGATGTAAGATCTGAATACACATCGTAGGGGGTAAGGATTGGATGAACTTTTAAGCAATTTAATAATATTAAAATCAATCATTTTAATGCCACACTAATCCTTTGATTACTTCTCAAACATACAAATGACATGAATGAACAAAACAATTAAACTTTACTGTTTTGCAAAATTGAGAAATCAATTTCAATCAGGTCTGCATATAATGAGAACTATGTCAAGAGATTAAATGGTTAGAAAATAGAATTTCTAGACTATATTAAGAAATCAATGTTTTGTGGTAATAAGCACTGTGTATAAGTTTCATAACATTTGGTTGAGGCTAACTAAAGTTAGAGAACGGAAACCAATGCCAGGACGTACTGATGCATGGGGGGGGGACATAAAAATTTAATTCCACTACACATCTTCTTAGCTTCAGCTTCTTTTAGTCTAGATAGCCTTAATTGTGAATTCAAATTTAAAGGCCGAGCATACCCCATTTTGATAAAACCTAAAATATGTAGCTACATGTATCTTGACTTTTCAGGATTCAATGCTACATGCAATTGTATACAATCATTGCATTAGTACATGGTATGTCTTTGTTATATTAGTTCCCACAATGGATTGTGCACTAGTACTAATTAAATTCATTTTTAGGGTCTTATTCTTCATCAAACATGGTAAAACATTTCAGTTTACATGTACCAACCACACATAATTAAGATTCATCTTAATATCATCTGCAGTCCTCATTCAATTAAAAAGGGAAACAAGATTGACTCTTTACCTTTGAAAGGACAATAATTTGGTATATTCTTTGGGAAAAGTTTTTCTTCTAATGACAAACAAGTAACATCTGCAATTTGCTGTTTACAAAGTTCAGTTTTGGCACGGCTTATTGCAGATAAAGCTTCCTTCACAGTTATATGGCACTTTGGTTGAAACTGGAAAGACTTTTTGTCTTTAGAAAAATGAATCTGTAATGGTGGATCTGGTCCGTTTGTTTTGTTTCTGTCTGTTGGCTTATTTATGGACTGAAGAGACTGAAAAAGACAAAAACTTGATGATGCACAAAATAGTGTCTTCCTGTACTGTTTATGGCATTGCTGTATGAAATAATTAAGTACAATCACTGAAGTAAGAGTGAAGTTTGTCATAATTAGAGTTTGTTTTCTGCAACTCTGGACTTTCTTTGATGACATGATGTATTGTAATATTGCTAATTTTTTTTTTATTGTACTTCTGTTGTTATCTATTATACCATATTTTTTTTTTAGTCAAGTGGTTTCCCTGTACTTATTTTCATAGTACTTCTTTTACATTTATTTTGGTAGTCCACTGACTGAAAGTAAAATGGAGAGGGATGAGTTCTCAAAAAACTAGTTAAACCCTTCAACATGTGTCAGGAACCTTCTCTGGTTGTCTTCCAATTGTACATATATACTTTTATGTACATTTTATGTAAAAAATTTAAGGGGTTCCACGGAATCCTGTGTCTCGCCTGAGATTGTTGCTGTTTGTGTCAAAGAGTAATGTTGACTTAAAAAGAAATTCCATTTATCAGTAAATACAGAATTTTAAAAAAATTCAAAGTTTTTCTTTAGATGCTCTTTCTTGGCCTTGAAGATTAGTTTCTGTCCAAATTTCTTAACAATCCATGAAGGTGTACACATTTATCATGTCCAAAAAATTTTAATCCCAGATTGTCTGTAAATGACAACTGTAAAGAGTCCATCTATCAGAAAAATACTAAAAATGAAAAAAAAAATGTATTTTCAAAGGTTTGCTTCGGACATTATCTCTTCACCATTAAAAAGCTTCCGCCAAAGATTCATGAAACTCCATAAGGTTTGACTAAGTCATTGATGTGTAACAAACTTTAGAAAAATGAAAATAAATATTTTTCAAAATTTTGCTCTGGATACTGTATTTTGGTCTTAAACAAGTTTTTTTTCAGACTAAATATGAATGTTAACTGTAAAAATACTAAGTCCATTTATTAGTAAACTGTAAAATATGGAAAATGAAAATAAATATTTTCAAAATTTTGCTCTGGATACTATATTTTGGTCATAAACAAGCTTCTGTCCAAATTTCTTTAAATTCCATGTAGGTTTGACAAAGGTATTGATGTCTAAAAAACTTTTACCTCAGACTAAATCTGAATGTTAACTGTAAAAAAAACTAAATCCATTTTATCAGTAAAATACAGAAAAATGAAAATAAATATTTTCAAAATTTCACTCTGGATACTGTCTTTTAGCATGTTTAGTCATAAACTTCCATGAAGGTCTGACAAAGTTATTGATGACTAAAAAACTTTAACCCTAGACTAAATATGAATGTTAACTGTAAAAAAAAAATAAGTCCATTTATTAGTAAAATATGGAAAAATGAAAATAAATACTTTCAAAATTTTGCTCTGTATACTATAAGTATATTTTGGTCATAAACAAGCTTCTGTCCAAATTTTATAAAATTCCATGTAGGTTTGATAGTTATTGATGTCTAAATAACTTTAACAACAGACTGCAGAGCTCCAGATAAGCTGCGTATTTGCGTGATCACGCAATAAAAATTATTAAAAACCCAATACAATTGCCCGTTGCAGCGTTCAAAAACCCAAATCATTCGAAGGAAAACCCAATTATATGCCAAAACCATGAGTTCTTAACGCTTTTATTCGCTATCGTTTGCGTTATTTACCCTTATCTATTACATAGTCGTCGTGTAAATCTATTTTTATAATATTTATAATTGGAAATGTCCTTTCGTACTAAAAATAGAGCATTGCATCAAGTAGTTGAAATGGGTCCCTGTTGGAATTTTCCGTTGCTCAAAAGGTACACGTGTTGATGAAAACATTTCGATCTTCTCTGCGTTTATCCAATTAGCGCCTGTAATGTTGCATAATTTTTCGAATTGCTCGGGATTTATCATAACACACAATGTTAAAACGAAAGTAATGTCCGGTAAAAATATTGAATAGAAGCATGTTTTCAGCTTCTTTTTGATAGCTGAGGGATAATTATAATCATAACAAGACGTAGCTAGTGTTTTTGGAAGTGTCCATCGAACGCACGGGCATGTTTGCGTGCCTTAACGAGAAAATTGTTAGAACGACAAACACGGGGTTTCGTCAAGAACTATATCCTATATCCATGATATCAGTTGTAACAGTGAAAGGCCAAATCAATTATGACATGATATGAAGTTGAAAGCATCGGAAACCAAAAGTTATAATAATGGACAACTTAACCTAGATTTTATGTTAATTAAATTAAACAAAAACATTCAAGTATAATTTTAGTTTATATATAATTTTTCCATTTTAGTTGATGAGTGAACATGCATGCCTTAATTATATCCTTTTTTACGTCAATGCACCTTGAAACTTTCTTTGTTTTTGGTCTACTTGTTCTGTATGCTTAAGATAGTTGTCTTCTTGGCAAGTGCAGTGTAACATTGTCATTTATTTATTTGATGTTGCAGTATTATTTGTAAATTTAAATTGAATGTGGTCTCTGTCATTAAACCACCCTATAAACCTGGTCAAGGTTTTGGGGTATATCTTAAATCTGGGAACTTCTTATTTTTTTTTAAAAAGTAGGTCTGGCAAAACTATCTTACATCACCCATTAATGTTCACATATATTACATAAAAATCAAAACACTTAGCCACACTTACCCCAACTAAACTGTAGGGTGATGATCATATTTAATCTAGAAAGGTAATTAGTTACTGTCCAACTAGTGACACCAGCTGCAGTTTATATAAGTTGTGAGAAAATACAAAACTGGCAAAACTTTAACTGGACACAAATTAAACGTACAATTGCTTGTCAGTGTATAAACCAAATAAAACAGCTATCACATATACAAAGAAACATATTAAAGATGGATTAACATCTCAGTTTGATATAATGTGATTATAGCATGCCTAAATATTCAATATTGTGTTGATGAAAAAACCCAATACATTAAGGAGCTTGGTGGTGAAAAACCCAATTTGATATTTGATTGAGGGGTGAAATGGAATTGATAATGCAATTAAAAAACTTTATCGCTCAATTACATAAAAAAATGGTGGGTAACATGGTAAATAGCCTGCTAACATGAAGCACGATACCAAATGTCATGGTCATTATGTGTAAGAAGATACAAGAATTTAGTTCATGAGCAATGGATGTGAAAATGCATCACACTGTACTAAACAGTAGCTTGCTAATTAGGAAAAGCAAGTTTGTCATAGATATTCCATTTAATAGATTGTAACTCTAAATTTCATTTAAAAATTGAAAACGGAGATATTTTTTATGGCCCGATTAAACCAATGCAGCCAGATCGAGTTAATTAGTTTAAACTACAGATACACAGGACCTGTTTATAATTTTAGGCATATAATTTATTTTCAGTTTCCTGACTTGTTTATTTCAGTTACAGTCCCTCAGGGGGCAATGACAAAGATGCAATCATAATTTAGTTACAATGTATACAATCAATATAGTACAAGAATAGACGACTTTTGGATAAGTGCAGTTTCCCATAAATTACCTATGTCACAATGCTTGTGTTAATAAGTCACAGTAAGAATCAATTGTTTGATGAGGTCCTTTAAGCCGATTGACCTCGAGTGAACCGGTGTAACTCATTTATAAATAAATGGAAAATGTGTGAATTGGACACAGATAATGGCCCGCTTGCATATTATGTTATAAAGGGACATAACTCAAGAATGTTAAAAGTGACGCAACCAAAATTCGAACTTGATTTGTGTTAAAAAAAAATTGTGGTAATAAGCATTGTGTTATAAGTTTCATTACATTTGGTTGAGGCAAACTAACGAGTAAAGTTAGAAAACAGAAACTAATTATGGGAAATAGGAACAGACAGACAGGGTAACACTTAATGCCCCCTCTGCCATGACAGGGTCATAAAATTATACTTGAGATTGGTGTACAAATTATGTATAATACTGGTGTGGCAATACAAAAATTAATATAAAATGATTTTAAATGTTCTCTGCAAACATGCAAAAAGGATGTTTGCGGCAGCCCAACCCAAGGGGAGACAAAAATTTGGGTTATTGGTTGCTTGGCTGGAGAACACACCAGGGGACAGTGCTAAACGTCCATACTAATCAGTAATCTCCTCAGTCCTGGTGTCCAAGCAAGCAACAAGAGGTATTAAATACATACAAATAGATATGACATTCATTTGATTGCTTAACTGGAATAGACACCAGGGGCTGGTGCTTAAAAATCGTATGAATATAATTCTCTCCGTGACTAAATCAGCCAAGAATTGAAGTAAGCAGTTATGAAAATATTTATTTAACAAATTTGAAATTAGTTTTTGCAATAAAGACTTTTCAAAGTTGACTTACTGAAGGATCAGATTCCGTTGAATTTGTGTTCGGACTGAAGGATAATAAGGATAGTTGTATACAAAGTATAATGAGAACTCCCAACAATATGAATTTGTATCTTTTGCATATTTTTTTAGTTGAAACATTTTTCATTGTCACATTTTAACGTTCTCCAGAATTGTCATTGATGAACTGGATAAGTCCGAAGAGCTCCGAAGTAAAAAAAAAAGTAACAGCCAAAACCATATATACAAGCTTCCGGCCAAATTATCCGGATTTTTATTTTGTTACATAAATCGACTGGCTGACTTGAAAGGATATATCGACTGATAAGCAAATAAACATAACAGTAAACATTTGCGTAGACTGAAGTAATCTTTTGCTGCTGCACATAGTAACTTTATTGTAAGTATTTTATTTTTTATATTAATTTTATACCATTGCTCATTAACCAACATATGTGTTTCCTCATTTAGAACTTCCACCCAGCGAACGAAAAACCTGATATCGGTACCGAAATAGTTCGCCCTAGGCCCGTTCGCCCCTACTTCTTTCTTTCGAGTTTAAATATACAATATACCATAAAGCAGGCTGATGATTAATTACTGTTGCGTGTGTGGCCTATTTCGAAAAAAATAATCAATAGCACTAAAATAGGAAAATTAAATGCTATTTTGTACAAATTGTGTGGTTGTACAGATGAACAAATTTAGATGTTAAACATTAATATGTACAAGAGGTTTAGTATTATGAGCAGAAGTGAGCTGTTCTCTAAAGATGTCTACTGATGGAGACTGAACTATTGAAATATGCAATATGTTCCTTTCATTTGTTAATTGTTTTATCTAACACGTTCTTTTGACAAAGGTTTTTTTTTCCAATCAATTAAAATTGTTTATAGCCGTAGCTATGAGTACTGAGTAGAGTTAAGAGCTAACTCCATTCATGATGATTGGTTGATTGATGTTTAATTTACGTCCAGTATGTGGCAATTGTCTGCGTTATGAAATATTCAAACGTACGTACGCTGAATATATAATTCGCCTTTTCCCACTTTCTTATCTTGACTTATACATGTATGTAGAAATTGACAATGAGGGTCGGTTTAATACAAAACTTTACGACAAAAGGGAGGATTTCAGTTACCCAATTGTGATGCATGGTTCCATTTCAACGTAGCAACATTCCAGCGGCGCCTGCATATGGGGTATGTATATAAAGAAGAAGAATATTTTATTATCATTCAGGACCCAGAAGGACATGAACATTTGACATGACAATAACATAATAATATATATATTATATATAATACATCCCAGTTGATGCCATATTCCAGAGCTTGCGTTTAATATCATGATTCATTGATAGAGGGTTGCTACTTACAAGGAAGGTATTGAACATAGAGTTCGAAGTATTAAGGTTGAAGTCATCCCTTCTAAAGTTTTACCGGCAACAGCACGAGCTCGTTGACCTGTAAGGCGAAAATATCTGTCACAGATCACCACTGATAGTGTGTCAATTGTCGTTATCACAATCCTGTCCTCTTTTCCTCGATTGTGACATCGTCGAATTATACTTTTCCGGCTGAATTTGTCACTGACTTACCACGAGGAATATGATGGGTAATACTAGTCGAGCAGGGTATGCTTACCCTTCCGGAGCACCTGAGATCACGCCAAGATTTTAGTGAGGTTGTTTTGATTAGTCTTTAGTTTTCACGGTAGTGTTTTCTAGACTTGTTTGTCTTTTCGTTGTCTTTCGTTATTTGTTGCCATGGTGTTGTCAGTTTCTCTTCGAATGTTTACTGGGTCCATGCCACAATGGTCGGTACCACCGTTGATGATCTGCTAGTCTCAGTGCTTCGATACTGGCATGATATAAAAAACTAAAGGTTCCAAATTCCACATGCTAAGTGGTACGGAAGCGTATTAGCGCCACACATTTTTTTTTTTATTTTCTTCCTATCTTTGCGTTGTAACGCAAACCTTTGCGAAATAACGCAAACCTTTGCGTTGTAACGCAAACATCTTGATTTCAGTTATTTATTAAGTTTTGTATATATGCCCGTCTGTCATTAAATTTCTGTTGTGATTTAGTTAGGAAAAGAACCATAAATACATGTACAAGGCAAAGTCATTATAATAAATATGCATAGGAATCAGAAAAGTATATAATTTAACAAGAAAATAGATATGTTATAGGCATATTTTATTTGAAAGGCCAACATTTTTAGAATTTTGATTCAGTAGATAAAAGCAAAAATAATGTCATACAATTGTAAAACTGTCAAGGCAAATAGACAAAATGATCTTTCTGCTGTAAAATGAACTATTAAGAAAGATTTTTTTTTTTAATTTTGATGTAAGAAATCGTTTTTTTAAATCTCAGAATGTGATAAAGATTCTTTGATAAAAATCATGAAATTTTCAATCTAGAGTGGTAACTTGGTAGCAATTTAAATGGAGAGAACATAATTTTATTAATAAAACATCTTCATTTTATTCATTTATTGCAAAAGGGTAGTTAGCCAACTTTACACAATCCTCAAACGAGAACTTACTTTGGAAGTATATTTATATTCGGCTATAGCTATATTAGCAGGGTTGTTTTTTTTTCTTCGGTATAACTTTAATTTACTCAATTTTCATTGTAATATATGTAGATATAAGAAGATGTGGTATGAGTGCCAATGAGACAACTCTCCATCCAAGTCAAAATCCACAAATGTAAACCACTATAGGTCAAAGTACGGTCTTCAACACGGAGCCTAGGCTCACACCGAACAGTAAGCTATAAAGGGCCCCAAAAATTACTAGTGTAAAACCATTCAAACGGGAAAACATGTATTATCATGTATATCATTTTGGGGGCACTTTATAGCTTGATGTTCGGTGTGAGCCAATGCTCCGTGTTGAAGACCGTACTTTGAACTATAATGGTTTACTTTTACAAATTATGACTTAGATGGAGAGTTTTCTCATCGGCACTCATACCACATCTTCTTATATCTATTATTCTTCTCATTATTAGTTAAATAGTAAAACATTTTACTTTGCAATGAGTACAAAGAAGATAAATTTTAATATATGCAGCCTCCTCCTCCATTAATATCTGCTGCTTCCTTTGAATCTTAAATAAGAAATAAGATGAAACAAATGTTTGCGTTATATCGCAAAGGTTTGCGTTATATCGCAAATGTTTGCGTTGTAACGCAAAGGTTTGCGTTATTTCGCAAAGGTTTGCGTTATAACGCAAAAGGTTTGCGTTACAACGCAAAGGTTTGCGTTACAACGCAAAGGTTTGCGTTATATCGCAAAGGTTTGCGTTATAACGCAACGGTTTGCGTTATATCGCAAAGGTTTGCGTTATAACGCAAAGATAGGAAGAAAAAAAATGTGTGGCGCTAATACGCTTCCGTAAAGTGGACCATAGATGAATTAGGCAATACATTTTAGTTCCCTTTTGGTGATACATCCTTGGGTTTCAAGTGTTTGGGTTAAGCGTTTCTGGTGAAGATAAAGCGTTTAGGACACACAAAATTTATTAAGTTCTATTTTGTGTTTTAAATTACGTAATATCATCTGAACTGCCTTGCAGGTTTACCTTATTAGTATCAAAGTGAGATCATTTTGAACAATTTTTCAATATAAAGGTGATGTCGATGTATTAATCTTTTTATTCGCTGGGGTTTAAAAGCATTATAATCTTCTTTCGGTCGTTATACGTCATCATGTAGCATCATACTTTGAAGAAAGTCTTTTTCTAATCACGTGTCCATAAGCTTAATGATTAACAATCCTTTAACAAGATTTGTGAAAGGCATCCACATATATTGTAATCAAAGAATGACCATTGTTTATAGAATTTAATTTTTTTTTAATTTTCAGACTACTGTGAGAAAGAAACTACACTTTGAAACACACAGTATCTAGACTATGGATCATGGTTTTAAGGAAGCAGGAGATATTGGCTTATTGTGCAGCTGGTGTTGCTTTTCACATGATTGCATCTGCATTCAACTTCTATTATGTCAAAGTTTTCATAAACCACTATCACATTGAAGAAACTTGGTTTCAGATAGCTCAAACCTTTCATATGGTCTGGACGTCTGTCAGTAATCCGTTGTTCGCTTACATACAAGATGGGTCAAAGCTTAAAATATCAAGAACAAGACGGGAAAGCATACTGTATTGTGGTCCTCTGTTTGCCTTCTCATTTATTGTGCCTTGGATTCCATGGGGAGAAAGTTCATGGCTTGTTGGTCTCCATTTAATTATAACTTTTTTTCTTTGGGATACAATGTTTACATTCATAGGATTAGCGGTATCTTCGTTATTCACAGAGATTTCTCGAGATACAGAAGATAGAATAAAGTTGACTCGATATGCACAAATGGCTAGTATACTTGGTGGTCCAAGCGTTATGTTACTAGAATTTACCTCAGACAGTTTGCACAATTTTAAAGCCTTTCAGATAACGTCTGTGTGTGTTGCAGTTTGTGCCTGCAGTTTATTTTACTACTCGGGACTTAATGCTCATACGGAATATGATGTTAAAAAAATAGAAAAATACGAACTTGCAAAGAACTCGCGTGTAAATGTTAAAAAGGAACCTTACACGAATCAAGTATGTCAGATTTTTTATGACAGGAATTTCATAGCATTCATAGTATCAAATTTTTGTCATGCATTCCACAAAACGTTTCTAAACAGCTTCATTGCAATTGTTTGTGACCAGTTGATCTCAGAAGATGATGTTCCGTTAAGTGTTCGAAAGTTGTTTTATGGTGGAGTTTCATTAATGTCAACTGTAGGTTTTTAATTCGTTTATTCCTTAATGTTACGGGAATTGAATTTACAATATAATAATGGGTTAGGTATCTGTTATTTTAAAAGACAAAGGTTATATTTCACCGATATGGTACCATAGCTCAGTGTATATATATTGTTTAACTGCTCAGGTTTGTTTTTTTTTATAAATTTTCCTATAAAAGAAAGAATATATTTAAATCAATCAATCAACCAATCAATAAATCAATCAATCAATGATTTAAAAGAATCAAGGGACTGTATTTCAGACGTGACTTTCTTTTCCAGCTTGTTATAATCACAGTAACAACGTTTGTCTCCAGATATTCCTACTATTATTTGATCAGGTCTGCATTTGCATATATCGTTTTTGCGGGAATTGTAATGCTGCATATAGGACAAGATCATCCGTGGTGTCTGATGGTGTTCTTGTTAGCTGATAAGTAAGATATACTTATTTTTTTTATACTCGAATGGAATTTTGAATAAACTAATATAATTCTGATTTTTATAGTACACAGCAAACGTTGAGAATGATATATTTACTTGTAAACGATGTCATTAGTGGCGGAGGAGTAGACTGTCTGAAAAGACGGGCGTCTTAAAGTATAACAAGAAAAAGGGGAAAACAAAGAAAATTCCATTGTTTAATAGTCTAGAAATAGTCCTCTCTCATTTTTTTTATATACAAAAAAATTGACATCATCGGCCTTGCATCTGGCTCCTACTCCCCAGAATTCATGGTACATGGTACATCTGATAATATAAACAAATGATACCGATATCGATTATCACGACACGTGCTTCTGGTAAAAAAAAAACTTTATCTGACAGATGTGCGAAAGACCAAATGTTTGGGTAGCCAAAAATATAAAACCGTTTCAGAGCATCAAATATAAAGGTCTCTTTCAGATTCGCAAAAACCATATATGGTCATGTTTTACTTGGAAAGGACATTTTTGCATGTCGCAGCGAGATCACTTATCGATTACACTGTTCTTTAAAGAAAATCGTACACGCTAAGAAAACATAAAATTAGATGTTGAGCCAATGTAGAACAAAAATGGACGATAAAGCTTTTATTAGTTATGATCAACAGACCTTTAACGCTATGAAAATTTGCAGACAACACCATGCATGGGGTAAAAACTAAGCACACGAGCCCTTATGCTTTACCTTTTATTTTTAGTCGATACGGATAGGTAAACTATTATATATGCTCACAACGGTGGTAAATCTCATTTGACCGAATGAAAAAATATGTAGACATATAATTTTAAGAGTTAAAAAATGGAGATAATTCATAAGATACTGCTGATTTAATTTGATGTGTTTTCATTATCTCTCACTGACGGACCGGTACTGTATGTAGTCGTCTCGTGTCTTCGGGGCTGACGCCCCTAAAATATGAGAAGCCTACATCCATGGGAACGTGTACAAGCCAGATTTGGTGCATCTTATTTTCACCAAGACATCATAGTTTATGCAAAATGAAAAATTTTAATTTGGAGTGGTCTTTCAACAATTTGACATTTATTTATGTTAAGGGGAAAAAACCGGAAAAAAACAGGATATTCATGACAAAATGGTGTAAATACGGATGTGAATGAAGTGGTACTGTAATTCAGTGGCATCCATGCAAAACTTTATATCTGCATAAATGAAATATGATTATAAAGGGTTAAATTACGGAAGCGTATTAGCGCCACACATTTTTTTTTTTTTTTTTTTCCCCTATCTTTGCGTTATAACGCAAACATTTGCGTTATAACGCAAACATTTGCGATATAACGGAAACCTTTGCGATATAACGGAAACCTTTGCGTTATAACGCAAACCTTTTGCGTTATAACGCAAACCTTTGCGTTGTAACGCAAACCTTTGCGTTGTAACGCAAACCTTTTGCGTTATAACGCAAACATTTTGATTTCAATTATTCATTAAGTTTTGTATATGCCCGTCTGTCATTAAACTTCTGTTGTGATTTAGTTAAGAAAAGAACCATAAATACATGTACAAGGAAAAGTCATTATAATAAATATGCATAGGAATCAGAAAAGTATATAATTTAACAAGAAAATAGATATGTTTTAGGCATATTTTATTTGAAAGGCCAACATTTTTAAAATTTTGATGAAGTAGATAAGAGCAAAATAATGTCATACAATTGTAAAACTGTCAAGGCAAATAGACAAAATGATCTTTCTGCTGTAAAATGAATAATTAAGAAAGATTTTTTTTATTTTTAATTTTGATGTAAGAAATCTTTTTTTTTAAATCTCAGAATATGATAAAGATTCTTTGATAAAAAGTCATGAAATTTTCAATCTAGAGTGGTAACTTGGTAGCAATTTAAATGGAGAGAACATAATTTTATTAATAAAACATCTTCATTTTATTCATTTATTACAAAAGGGTAGTTAACCAACCTTATACAATCCTCAAAGGAGAGCTTACTTTGGAAGTATATTTATATTCGGCTATAGCTATATTAGCAGAGTTGTTTTTTTTTTTTCTTTCTTCGGTATAACTTTAATTTAATCAATTTTCATTGTAATATATGTATATATATTATCATGTATATCATTTTGGGGGCATTTTATAGCTTAATGTTCGGTGTGAGCCAATGCTCCGTGTTGAAGACCGCACTTTGAACTATAATGGTTTACTTTTACAAATTATGACTTAGATGGAGAGTTTTCTCATCGGCACTCATACCACATATCCTGCTCATTATTAGTTAAATAGTAAAGCATTTTACTTTGCAATGAGTACAAAGAAGATAAATTTTAATATATGCAGCCTCCTCCATTAATAACTGCTGCTTCCTTTGAATCTTAAATAAGAAATAAGATAAAACAAATGTTTGCGTTATTTCGCAAAGCTTTGCGTTATATCACAAATGTTTGCGTTACAACGCAAAGGTTTGCGTTATAACGCAAAAGGTTTGCGTTAAAACGCAAAGGTTTGCGTTGTAACGAAAAGGTTTGCGTTATAACGCAAAGGTTTGCGTTAAACGCAAAAGGTTTGCGTTTAACGCAAATGTTTGCGTTACAACGCAAAGGTTTGCGTTATAACGCAAATATTTGCGTTATAACGCAAAAGGTTTGGGTTACAACGCAAAGGTTTTGCGTTATAACGCAAAGGTTTGCGTTGTAACGCAAAAGGTTTGCGTTATAACGCAAATGTTTGCGTTGTAACGCAAAGATAGGAAAAAAAAATGTGTGGCGCTAATACGCTTCCGTATTAAATCGTCTTCACAACATTTTCCGTTAAGTCACGAACTACGAGCTTTGATGGTATATTTTGCACTGACTATCGTTAATTTATCCAACATTTGTTTTAAGCATTAATATTTGACATGTCAAGTCGTAAATATAAATATCAAAACACTTTTAACATTTTAAATGTATATATCTTTATGTGCGTTCATTTGATAAGAGTTTTCTACGAACTTTTGTACCAGTCGTCTAATGTTATATTTATATACCCACTGTTTCTGTTTTTAACACGAAATTATTTGTAAATAAATTGTAGACTTAAATATTTTATGTTACCACTCGAATGTATTAATGTGATTAATTTATGTTATTTTCAGTTGTGCATCAGGCGCTACATTTTCACTATTCAACATGCCTCTAGCTGATATTGCAGATGACAACAAAAGCAAATACAATAGAAAGTAAGTGTAACATAAAAGATATTATTTATTGCTGGTGTCATCTGGCATTGGGTGATTAAGATATTTTATTCATTATAACTTTATAATAATAGAAAAATCATATGAACAGTTAACTTTGTTGTGTTACATTTTCATAACAATCTACTTTTATATTTTTTCTTAATTATTTCGAGCCGGTTATGAAACAGACCCCATCGACGGCAATAACTGGCAAACTGCTGAATCCGATACTACAACATTCTACAGATATGAAATCTCCAAACTTTCAATAAATCTATAACAAAGAAAAAAATTATTATAAATTCAGTAATTCGATTTTAAAAGCGGCATTTCACAAACAGCAGTTAACGTTATTATTATTTATAACACCAACAAGTATAAGAATATTTTATCAAACTATTCTTTTTGGCTTCGTAAACTTATTGATAACTGTAATAAACATACTGCTGTTGTGAAATCACCATGCACTGCATTCGTGTTCATGATGTTGTCGTATAAAATATACCCGGAAGTACAGCGGCTGATATAAGGGAGAAGAACGGCATTTTCTTTATATGGGAGCAAATTAAAAACGTGAACCCTATATCAGTAAGTGTGAGCATCTACAATACGATTTATATTGTATTATACTTTCACCTTTTTAGTCGTCTGCAACTCTTATACATTTTTGTCTCGCCTTGACGGAGTCAAAAAGCGAGACATGGGTATGCTGTTTCCGGCGGCGGCGGCGGCGGCATCAACAATGTTTGAGTTTGTGATTAAGTCTAGTTTATGGTGAACCACTAGTGGTAGGTCAATTATATTTGGTATGCAGTTGTATAAGCATTGGCATATCTCATTTCCATGGAGATTATTTGGCCACGCCCCCTCAATCAGGTCTATTGACTTTGAAACTTTTACTTAGGTTACATGTATTAGTTTGTGATTAGGTCAGTTTATGGTGAACCACTAGTGGTAGGTCAATGATATTTAGTATGCAGTTGTATAAGCATATCTCATTTCCATGGAGATTATTTGGCCCCACCCCCTCTGTCATGGTCTATTGTCTTTGAAACTTTGCTTAGTTTACATGTCTTAGTTTGTGATTAGGTCTAGTTTATGGTGAATCACTAGTGGTAGGTCAATGAAATTTGGTATGCAGTTGTATAAGCATTGGCATATCTCATTCCCGTGGAGATTATTTGGCCCCGCCCCCTCAATCATGGTCTATTGACTTTGAAACTTTTACTTAGTTTACATGTATTAGCTTGTGATTAGGTCAGTTTATGGTGAACCACTAGTGGTAGGCCAATGATATTTAGTATGTAGTTGTATAAACATATCTCATTTCCATGGAGATTATTTGGTCCCACCCCCTTGGTCATGGTCTATTGACTTTGAAACTTTTACTTAGTTTACATGTATTAGTTTGTGATTAGGTCAGTTTCTTTGGAACCACTAGTGGTAGGTCAATGATATTTGGCATGCAGTTGTATAAGCATTGGCACATCTCATTTTCATAGAAATTATTTGGCCCCGCCCCCTCAGTCATGGTTCATTGACTTTGAATATTTTTTATAACTTACTGTACATGTTAAAGTATTGTTATTTTAATTTCAACACTTGCATTTTACTATCAAAATAACAAAAAGGCGAGACATATCTATGTGTTAACAGTTTATTTTCAAATTATCGATTTTAATGTTCATTCTATGTATCTTCTGTTATTCAACTGATCAAGATTAAAATCGGGATCGAGGCTTGAGATAACGAACACTAGTGTAACCCACTCGTATGTTATTGTGCCTCTCCAAAAGCCAAGAACCTCTTCGGTTGTGCCTCTACTTATATCTCTTTTCAGTTCTTAACAAAAATAGCCTTTTTTAGTTGTGGTTGTCTGTTTAATTTTAATTTCAACTGTTCTAGACTATACAAAACATGATTTATTTATTAGTTGTGATTTGCTTTGAACTATAGCTTTCGATAACTGCGAGAACTCTTATATCAGTGCTGCTGTGTGTCAATTGCTTTTATGTTAGCTTTTTGTTTTTGCTTCGTACTGATCTTTTGATTTAAGCTATTTGCAACTGATTTTTACAGTTTGTTCTTATATTATGTTATAACACCACTGTCCCAGGTTTGGGATGGATTGAGTGCTCACAAACATGTTTAACCCCGCTACATTCTTTATATGTCTGTCCCAAGCCCTGAACATCGTCAGTTGTATTGTCAACGTATATTTGTTCCGCCTAACAGAAGTTCCAATGGAAACTTTGTTATAAACAAAGTCATAATATCTGTTCCTGTTGGAACACATATTCTCATATTCTATACCATTTATTCTGTTAGGAACATATACTGTAATATTTACTCCAGTGGAAATAATATTCCAGAATAATTTTTCCATTTGGAACTTGTATTATGAAGGAACTTCTATTTCGTGACAGTATTATGTCTATAATTGTATTTTTATGTGTTTTTTATTTATTATAGGGAGACATTTGTGTAGATATGGCATATTGATAGTTTCTGTTTAAGTTATGTAAATAATACAGTAATAGTCGTCTAACATTTCTTCAAAAACTTAAAGCTACGACTGTCCCTTTTCAGTAATCTTGTCTACATCTTCGTTTTTGTTTCCGCTTATAGTTTGGAGATTGTTCAAATGTTTGGTAGTCTTTGTTGGTTTGAGTGAAATCACCTTTAGGACGACTCCCATTGGAAGGATTCAAACATTTTGGCATGTGATCTGCTGTACACAATTGTATATTGATGAATATCGTTTAATTACCTAAAGATATATACATTTCTTTTTATTTTTGTTTATGGGTTCCTTTGACATTTAGTAATTCTTCTTTTTGGGGAATATTTCTTAAAGGATATATCAAAATTTGTACAATACTCAAGAAGTTGTAAGCAAAGTAGAATATACAAAGTCATGCATTTCCCCTGAAATTTGTATTAAAGAGTAAAAAATCCATTATATAATATAATTTCTTATTTTTCAGACATCCTATATCGTCCACTGTATTTGGAATAAGTGCATTGTTGTCAAAACCAGCCATGTCATTGTCACCAATGGTTACTGTTTCAATATTAAATCATTACGGATATAGTGAATTGAAAAACAATACAGTGGAAGCTTCACATGAACTGAAACATGCCATGTTCCTGCTTATATGCTTGTATCCAATAGCTATAGGAATAGTGCAACTTATTGCATGGTCATTCTTTGATATAAAACAAAAAACAGTACAAATAAATGTCTTATAAATATTTGTCATATTTCGTTTCTTTGCTTTTATTCTTTTCGAAAGTTACTGACGTTTGTATAATCAATATCTTCCTTGGCACACATTAAAAAGTTACTTTTGGAAGGCGATAATTATTTGCTATTTGTTTTCTCACATAGTATATGTCTTCAATAATAAGTTTTGACTAGGAAGTGGATGGATGAGCTCATGGATGGAGTTTCGAGTAAATTGCACCGAGGCTAACAACCCCACAACACATGCGATAGAAAATAGTAATAAATCGATACCAGGTTTGTGAAGTATAAAAAGACGTGTCGAATAAGAACCTCCTATGGCTAAGACGATAGTGGATTGAAAGTCACCACTGTGGCCTTGAAATGATTATTTAAAAGGGGGAACGGCGACATGGTTTATGAATTGGTTCATTTTGTATTAAACAATTTAAAGTTAGTTTATTCATCTGTAACGATACACACGGTAACATGAAATCAGTGATTAATAATGAATGTCTATAATAAACCAGGATACGAGTCAATGCACTTGTATTTGTATCAACACGGATATGCTCCAAAGGTAACAATTTTCCTAAATTAGTATAATATGATGTTCAAATGATATTTGGTGCGGAAGTATTTATGCCTGATCTTTCAACTACATAGGTTTGTAGGATTTCTTTCTTCATTTGTCACTTAAATGTATACAATAGTCATACAACAGTAAACTTATCACCCTTCTGAGATGCATACAATTTTCCCTGACGAGAAGAAAAAAAAATCATCAAAATACCAGATTTTTGATTTAGTACGCCAGGCGCGCGATTCTTCTACCAGAGACAAATTATACAGTTATTATGATATGTCTCTGCTTCTACATAAGACTCTTCAGTGTCCTTCAATTTAAAACGGTCGGAAGCACAAAACAATAATCGAATTTGACGTTCATTGAAAATCAAATATTGCAAAACGTTGTGCCAAAATCTAGCTAATGCTATCTTTGTCTGGGTTAGGGAAAAACTTTAGTGTTTAGAATGATTTTGACATTTTATGAATAGTAAATTTACCAGAAATTATTGTACAAATGCTATTCATTTTAGCACTAAAGTGCTGACTACTTGGCATGTGATAGCCCTAAGACGTTATCAATCGCATCGACCTAGTCGTTGTCATTATTTATAGAATAACTAATCGAAGAATTCAAATAGAGAAAAATATTCAACGAGTGACCGAACAACACATTAATTCACGAATGCGCGTAGCGCATGAGTTAATTATCAGTGTTGTTCGGTCACGAGTTGAATATTTTTCGATATTTGAATTCTTTGATTAGTTATTCTTTTTATTACATTGGCAAATGGCTTTTTTTTAATGAAATTAATGTAAAAAATGTAAGGAACTATATCTTTTTTCTACGCATTCACAATTTGTTTTGATCCGACGTTATCGACGTCTTTACAACGCCTATTCTTGTATGACGTCAGAGAGTGAAATAACCACGTTTATTTCACATGTGAAATTATCGGTTTTTATTTGATTGGGAAATCAATGTAATTCATTGCTACCAATGTAATAAAAACACTTATCAAAGAAGCTTATGATTTAGTTGAGTCAGAAAGTTACAAATTATCAAAAATAATCTAAAAAAGCCAATGCCATTCGCGTCGGTTGACAATGTTTTCTCCGGGTTACAATCTGCTATATCACCGTCTCAGCTATATATGTGCTATTTATATATTACTGAAAGCAATCCCGATGAACTTTAGGTTACTTATAACCATGTCGGGGTAGTTTTGTAGTCGATTGTTTAACACTGTTAGTTAAATCACTATAACAAGAATATGCCCTGCCATATCGTATCAATCACCATACACTTAAACTTTGGTTAAATCGAATCATTGTGTCCCAGTTATGAGTTTGCCATCAGCGTCATTTTCAAGAGAAATAAAAAGAAGACATAGAAACGAAGCAGATCTCAATGTCACTGTAATATATACTTGGGATATATAAGATGCAAGTATTCACTAAATAAAATTGAGAATGGAAACGGGGAATGTGTCAAAGAGACAACAACCCGACTAAAGAGCACAAAACTGCCCAAGGCCACCAATGGGTCTTCAACACAGCGAGAAAATCCCGCACCCGGAGGCGGGCTTCAGCTGGCTCCTAAACAAAAATTTTATATAGTGAAATGAAATCACCAATATACTATACAGTGCATCAGAATTTCTGAAAGAGAAATAAAGGGATTTAACTCCATGCTGTTTTCTACTTATCTTGTGTAAAGTTCTTAATTTGAACCCAGATTCATATGAGCGAAGAACGAATTTTCCATCAGAGACACACTATATAAATGTTACAGTAAATTTGTATAATTAGTGATTATGTATAATTAGTGATTATGAATAATCCCTGAAATTACATAACCAATTGTAACTTTAGTGATTATATACATGTATAATCACTAAAATGTTCAGGAATTATGCATAATCACCAGAAAAAATGTCAGGGATTATACATAATAACTGGAATGAAGAGACAATGAATAGATTTAAAGTTAAATAATTTATCTACGATCATTTTTAAACACCTTTAGAAACATAAATATTAAAATCTTCAGCACGATATTCTAATACAACTCATGTATTATTACAAAAGAGGGACGAAAGATACCAGAGGGACAGACAAACTCATAGATCGAAAACAAACTGACAACGCCATGGCCAAAATAAAAAGACAAACAGACAAATAATAGTACAGATGACACAACATAGAAAAACTAAAGACTAAACAACACGAACCCCACCAGAAACTCGGGGTGATCTCAGGTGCTCCGGAAGGGTAAGCAGATCCTGCTCCACATGTGGCACCCGTCGTGTTGCTTATGTTATTACAAATCCGGTAAATAGTATAATTCGGTAGGTCACATTCGTGAAAAGGGAAGGGTATTGTAGTTACGACATAAGGAACATATCCGATATCATCTGTGAAACGGTTATTCCATAACGGTCAACCAACTCGTGATGGCGTACGTAAAATTTACGAAGGGATGATTTCAACTTCAACTACATGGTATCTACTATGATGGTCTGTATAGGGGGACCCTCATTTCTTTATTTTTTAATTTTTTAGATACCTTTTCTCTAATCTTTATTCATTTTGCCCCTTATTCTCTATTCTGTATATTTTACCAACCAGTTGTTCTCTATTCTAATTATGTTTGTCTAATTTTTTTATTTGTTTAGTCCTTTATTTTGCACTTTTTGCCCATTATTCTGTAAACCCCATCCAGACCCTCTACTTTTGAACATTTGCTCTGCTTTTCGCTTTTTTAAACAAAAAATATAGCTGAAAAAAAAACTTAGTCTTCACATACTAGAATTGAATCTGATTTTACTGCACATTGACGGGAACTTAAGTGTCCTTCAGAAACATCTGAAGGTGCTAAAAGGTCAATCAGACATCTCGAATTGATTCCTTGTGTATTATCTGAGCAAAATTTCATGTTTCGTAGCCAGGCATTATCCTTATCAGTCCTTTTATGAACGATGGCCATTATATTTGTGGGTTCTCCTTTTCCACGATCAAAATGCGGAATCGGTATCATAACATTACAGCCAATGTTGGTCGCCTCCAAAATTGTGTTTAATCTGCAAATTACATGATTTGTGCATTTATGTTGGTATTATTAATTTCAATTTAAAAAAAAAAATGTTTATCAGTTAATCGGTGGTTCAAACCAGTTGAATAGAATATCACTGGAAAAACGTTCACTTTAATAAGGTTTATTAAATGGACAAGGAATGAAAACTGTCCACTTAAACCAGAAAGGGGTACATTTTGTAATACATATGATTTATTTGTATGTATTTGATTTATTTTTATCAAACGAAGAATCTTAAAAAGTGTATTATTGATAATCCCTGAAATCATTTAAGGGAACTTGTAAAATAGTTCTTAAAATTTTCAGTGATTATGTATAATCACTGGTCATTTTCAGGATTTTATATAATCACCAATGATTTAAGTGATTATGCAAAATCCCTGAAAAAATCAAGAATTCTACAATACATAATCAGATTCTACATAATACCAGATTATACAAAATCATTGTAACATATATAGATTGAGTTGAAACATTAGTACTGACATTGACGATGTAAGTTGTTGACCTTTATATAGTATGTGTCGCTTTTACATATGCCTACATCTCCTTATGTTCATGCAGCTGTCATGTATGTGACAATATAAAACAAAATATAGATAGAGTTATCGGGGAATTCTACAGCATAGCCTTGAAAGGAGTATGGACTATTATGCACTATTCAATTATAACTTTTGTAGGTAAACGTTATTTCTTATTGACAGGCACATGTCAAAATATGAATTATTCAATAATAACTTTTAGAATGTTTAAGGTAAACACTTTTCTTATTGACTTGCACATTAAGAATCAAATTTCTTGGTCGGTAATATTTCTTGCATTTTTCTCTCTTTTAATTGTTTGATTTGAAAATGTACTGAAAATCTATCTAGAGTGTACAGTAAACGAGATATGAGAGTGAAGAATACTAGTATAAACAAAGCACAGTTGTACTACATCTGTAAAAAAAATACAATAAAATTAATTAAGATAAAAGAAGACAAGAAACTATCTAATTTCGGCATAAAAACAGATTATAAAGAAGGACAATTTTACTGATTTTTTTCTAGGTTCATAAATGACAGTCAACAAGCAGCGACTCGTCGCTTATTGTGCGTCTGGTATAGCATTTCGGATGGTTAGCACAGCCTACAGTTTCTATTATGTCAAAGTGTTTATGAATCTTTATCACATCGAGGCATATTGGTTTCAAATGGCACAACTAGTATACCTACTTTGGAATGTCTTAAACGATCCTTTATTTGCTTATATTCAAGACAGCACAAGATTGAGAATTACAAAAACAAGACGAGAAAGTATTTTATATTGTGGACCTCTATTAGTAACATCATTTATTATACCTTGGTTTCCATGGGGAGACAATTCATGGGTTGTAGGACTACACCTAATTGTAAGTCTCGTTGCTTGGGATACAGTATGTTCATTTATGGCACTTACAATGTCTGCATTGTTTGTAGAACTTTCTGACAAAATAGATGACAGAATACTACTGACGAAATATTACCATACTGCTTGTATACTAGGCACGCCAACGGTTTTATTACTAGAGTTTACATCGGATAGTCTTAGCAACGTTAAAACTTTTCAAACAACTACAGTACTGATAGCAGTGTGTTCTGGTTTATTATTTCTTTATGCAGGAATAAATATTTCTAGTCCCTATGATCTGAAAACAATTACAAGGACCAATTCAGACATGGATCAAAGTAATCAAATAGATAAGAATATTTCAGTAGAAAATGAATCTTATTGCAAACAAGTTTGCCAGTATTTATCAGATATTAACTTTATTGCATTTGCTGTCACCTTCTTCTTTCACGTTTTTCATAAATATTTTGTAATTAATTTCCTCGGGATAGTTTGTGATCACTTAATTCCAGATGATATATTCCCGAAAGATGCAAGAAAGATTTTTTATGGTGGAATCCCTTTTATATCTGCAGTAAGTTGAATATTGTTTTGTTTTGTTTTGTTTTGTTTTTTTTTGTGTCGGCGGCTGTATGATTTTGACAGTGCACTTGAGACAATAAGTGTAATATTATCAATAGAATAACAAAATGCTAAATAAATTCTAATATATGTACAAGAAGCTATATGATTATAGTATTTGTACATGATGTGAAAGCTTGTGAAAGCGTTGAACAAGTTGATTTAAGAAACACCGATTTTATTGATTTTCTTTGTATTTGTATTTTGTTTTTGGTAGCATAAGTCGCCATAACCTCAACAAATTTGGATATCATCTGTCTGCGTATTTCCTTGCATGACTTCTAGACATAGCCATATTCGTAAATGAACCACAAAATAAATAAATACAATTATGCATTTTTCCAATCTTTGATTCAAACAATCTTGTTGTAATTGCATATTGACACAGCATAAATGTACATTAGATAATATAATTATCGACATCAAGAAAAAACCTGTGCTGGGGGCCTTTTCAGCTTGCATTTAAGCGTGAGCTTTTATTCTGTGTTGAATGTTTTTTCAGACTTTGAAATGAAGAACAGCAATATAAGCATTGTTCCTTTGCTTTTATGTATTGCTCAGGTTCTTGTTAGTAGCTTGTGTGTCAAGAATTTATATGCCACGTCTCCTCAGGTTTCTTCTAATAAACATCGTCTGTTATAATAACAGTCACCAATTAATATTCAATATATTCATTACAACCACTGGGTCGATGCCACTGCTGTTTGGGGTTTACTCCCTGAGGATATCGACAGCCCAGTAGTCAGCACCTCAGTGTTGATATGCGTTATCATTGAAATGGTCATAATTAAAAATTAAATGTTTCCAAATTTTGAATTTTTCGAAATGCTAAGGATTTTCTACCCCAGGAATAGATTTCCTTAGCTTTATTTGGCAACACCTCTCGGAATTTTGGGTCCTCAATGCTCTTTAACTTCGTACTTTATTAACCCCTTTTAACTTTTTGGACTCGAGCGTCACTAATGAGTCTTTTGTAGACGAAACGCTCGTTTAATTTAATCCTGGTATCTATGATAAGTTTATTTACAAGTGTTATTTTCTCCACAAAAGAGTGAATAATTACTACACACGGAACAGATAATGTTTATCCGTAAAAGAAAACTAAAATCATCGTTTAAAATAGAATGTTGTATTTCCGTTGAAATCGAATATTGTGTAGCTATATTTTGTCTTTCGACCACATTTTTCTTATACAGTCGGTGTAGACATATTTCAATCTCTTATAAATCATAAACATATACATGTGTGTTTAATATGACATTCTAACTGTTTATGATTCGAGTGCCATTGATGAGTCTTGAGTATTGACCTGTTGTTCTTACTATATATGTATATTATTCTTTGACATAGATATGTGTGATATTTGGAGCTTCGTTTGCGACGAGATACTCTTACTATTCAGTGGTCAAATCAGTGTATGGATGCATGGTACTAGCAGGAATAATTATGCTGTATATTGGACAAGGACATACTTGGTGTCTAATCATATTCCTGATGCTGGATAGGTAAAAATATTAATACAGTGTTGGAAGTTTATTTATCTTTATATATGTGTTATGTTAAGAACATTTTCATTTAAATGACAAAAAATAAAATGAAATACAAAGATGGATTCATCAATCAATTTTCAAATATATCAAAGGACATTCACAAATCAGCAACCTATTCACAGTAGAAACATTTCAAAAACATTAAGATGCGAATTTTCAATTGTCCAATGTATGAAGATATTTATACGAATAACATTATAGGGTTTTGGAAGCATCAGTTATATGAATGTACTATTTTGTTGCATGTTTTTTTTCTACTTTTAGTTGTGCAATAAGTGTTGTTTACGCTTTCTTTGGTATGGCACAAGCAGATCTAGCCGATATTAACAAAACTAAATACAAGCGAGAGTAAGTATTTCAGGTTTATTATTATCAATATGTATTTTATTTTAATAGTATTTCTTTGCAATGACCAAGCAATATGATTGGACAAAAGTGATTACAACTTATATTAAGTCCTTTCCTTACAAAGACAATACACATGTATGATTACAGCAAAACATTAATATAATCAAGTATAAGTTATTGAAAGCAGAGAAAGGAGTCACGAATTGGTTCAACAGAAAAAAGAAAGATAAGAGAAAAAAGAACAACAAACTACAAGACAGAAAAGATGCATGGAATTGTTTAAGCACTTCGCTGCAAAGATCTGCGCCATATGCATCTAACAGTATGATAAAGAGCATTGGAGAAAACAATCTTGAAGCAATACATACCATCATATAAAGAACTTCTGATAATCTTTCTATTGTTATTATTATTCTTCATAATACTTTGTTAAGTTCCAACCAATCTCACAAGATATACTGACGATTATCACTTTCATGTATCCCTATGATATTTATTTTAGTAAAAAGGGTACTTCATTTATACTGTGTCAGAGAACGATCGGTAGTCATCTGAGGTCATCTCGATGGTTAATTAGATGACACCAAGTCCTAAAATTGGAACAGAATGCTAATACTTTATTTATTTGGTTTCATGCATTGTCTATTATTTCCTATGGAACTTTTGCAATTCTGATAAATATTTTGATATGTCATAAATCAAATTAAAGAGTTTGGCAGCTAATGTCCCTTTACTCAGGCTACTGCACTGAGAACCTTACCCTCCCAGATATTTTAAAAGAACAACGATATATCGAAAATAAAAACATAGTTAAAGAGTCGATTGATGATGTCCGAGTTGAGAACTTTTTCTGTAATACACACAATTGCATGCAATTAAAGGGATGTACTTCAAGGAGACAGCAACCAAACAAACAGTTTTCAACAATAAGCAGGAGTGTATACAATATGTCAAGCTCTAAGTCGTGCCGAGTCTATAAGTTTTAGGAATTTTAACAAAAATAAGCAAAGCTCTGTCATTCAACTTTTGATATGCCTAGCTATCTAATATTAGTGCATGGTAAAATTTATAGAAATGCATTACAAGATGAAAATAATAAATGTTAGATTAAAATATAGTAGAGATTAAAAAATAGATCATCGTCTGTGGTCGTTTTTGCTTCATGTTAATGTCTTTTGTCTTTTAAGGACTTTGGTGTTGATGACAGAGTTTTGCTATTTTATTTCCAACCTTTATAGACTCTGGCCGATTCAAAGTTTGACACATTAAATAGACACTTGTCTATTATTGAATACCCTCTACGAATCTAAAACTAGTGTGTCTTTCTATGTTGTGATGTTACACTATTGTTTCAGAAAAAGGGTGAAGGTTTGGTACCATTAAAACGTTTAAACCCGCTGCATTTGTTTGCACCTGTCCTAAGTCAGGAATCTGATGTTCAGTAGTTGTCGTTTGTTGATGTGGTTCATAAGTGTTTCTCGTTTCTCGTTTTTATATAGATTAGACCGTTGGTTTTCCCGTTTGAATGGTTTTACACTAGTAATTTTTGGGGCCCTTTATAGCTTACTGTTCGGTGTGAGCCTAGGCTCCGTGTTGAAGACCGTACTTTGACCTATAATGGTTTACTTTTATAAATTTTGACTCGGATGGAGAGTTGTCTCATTGGCACTCATACCACATCTTCTTATATCTATTATTTGTGTGTGGGTTTTTTTGCCAACAATTGCTTTTATCTTCATATAAATAACTTATCTGTATATTTCAGAAGACCTTTATCTTCCATGGTATTTGGAACCAGTTCATTGATAGCAAGGCCGGCGATCTCCTTGTCTCCAATGTTGGTAGCAGCTATTTTAGACACATATGGATATAGTCAGCTGAAAGGGACAGAATCTTCAGTTGAACTTAAACATGCGATGTTTATGTTAGTGTGCTGTTATCCAATTATAATAGGATCGATACAATTTGTATCATGGTCCTTTTTTAAAATCCCATGTAGATCAGAAAATACTATTCTAATTGAGACTTAGATTACCTGTGTTCTTATACCTTTAGCTGTAAGAAGTGTCTATCCAGTGTACTATTTTCAGATTTCTTTAATGTCATGCTCATTGATCAAGCCAAAACGTTGTAAAAAACTAACCGTTTCACGATTAAAAAATGAACAAGAAGAAGTAAACTTACAGTAAGAATGATTTTATTTAATTTCCTAATATGGAACATCAACACAAACGTCCATTTTGATCTCGGACGTTGTTCAAGATACAAGTAATTTTTATTGTGACGTCATTCAAGTGCACCCATGTTCTTTTTTGGAATATTAAAATTTAGCTGTGTTTACAAAGCGAAAGACCGTCCAATTAGAATGAGTTATTTTAACCTTGGTTAATCTTGGTTGAGTTTTGTATTTTTTAATATTTGTATTTATTTGGTTTTATTTTGTCAAGGATGGGTTGACGGTTGGGGTTGACGTTGATGTATGGTGTTGATATGATAACTGGTGTACCAATGTTCTTTCTTTTATTATTACATTTTTTTTTATATTAATAACGAAAGATGTGTTCATCTACCTCTACGTCATTGGTATGTGAAGTATGTCAGATTTTTCAACACACAGTGACTATATTTTAAATCATTCATGAAACGAATGCTGAAGAGAGACGGTTACTGTATCACTATTGGAGATAGCTCGGCTGACCCTACCTAAATTTTGGTGGCATTGTCAGTTTATCTCGACCTTTGAGTTTTGAATATCCACTTGGTTTCTTCCGCCTCTAGTTTTCTGTTGACGGACAATCAGATCTTAAATTTTTGTCGAAGGATTTTTTATGTTTTAATCAGAACAGAATACATTGATAATAAAAATGTATTCAATGTAAGAGAGAGGCGAAGGATACCAAAGGGACATTCAAACTCATAAGTCGAAAATAAACTGACAACGCCATGGCTAAAAAAGAAAAAGACAAACAAACAACAGTACACAAAACAACATAGATATGAATGTAAGGCAACTGGCGTATTTTTCGTAAATTGTTCATTCGAATGTCAGCTCGGACGATGTTAGCAGGTTAAATGTCAAATATGAGAATAAGGAGATGTAGCGTCGGTATATATCAATAAGACATCTAGAGTTCAACATTTGAGCTGCGTCGGATAGAAATCGACCATATGCAAATGAATATCAATACATTCGGTAACCTATTTCGGTTTAAAAACTCTACTGAAAGTCTGTAACTGTTTAAAGTCCGAGTTGAGAACTTTTCTGTAATACACACAATTGCATGCAATTAAAGGGATGTACTTCAAGGAGACAGCAACCAAACAAACAGTTTTCAACAATAAGCAGGAGTGTATACAATATGTCAAGCTCTAAGTCGTGCCGAGTCTATAAGTTTTAGGAATTTTAACAAAATAAGCAAAGCTCTGTCATTCAACTTTTGATATGCCTAGCTATCTAATATTAGTGCATGGTAAAATTTATAGAAATGCATTACAAGATGAAAATAATAAATGTTAGATTAAAATATAGTAGAGATTAAAAATAGATCATCGTCTGTGGTCGTTTTTGCTTCATGTTAATGTCTTTTGTCTTTTAAGGACTTTGGTGTTGATGACAGAGTTTTGCTATTTTATTTCCAACCTTTATAGACTCGGGCCGATTCAAAGTTTGACACATTAAATAGACACTTGTCTATTATTGAATACCCTCTACGAATCTAAAACTAGTGTGTCTTTCTATGTTGTGATGTTACACTATTGTTTCAGAAAAGGGTGAAGGTTTGGTACCATTAAAACGTTTAAACCCGCTGCATTTGTTTGCACCTGTCCTAAGTCAGGAATCTGATGTTCAGTAGTTGTCGTTTGTTGATGTGGTTCATAAGTGTTTCTCGTTTCTCGTTTTTATATAGATTAGACCGTTGGTTTTCCCGTTTGAATGGTTTTACACTAGTAATTTTTGGGGCCCTTTATAGCTTACTGTTCGGTGTGAGCCTAGGCTCCGTGTTGAAGACCGTACTTTGACCTATAATGGTTTACTTTTATAAATTTTGACTCGGATGGAGAGTTGTCTCATTGGCACTCATACCACATCTTCTTATATCTATTATTTGTGTGTGGGTTTTTTTGCCAACAATTGCTTTTATCTTCATATAAATAACTTATCTGTATATTTCAGAAGACCTTTATCTTCCATGGTATTTGGAACCAGTTCATTGATAGCAAGGCCGGCGATCTCCTTGTCTCCAATGTTGGTAGCAGCTATTTTAGACACATATGGATATAGTCAGCTGAAAGGGACAGAATCTTCAGTTGAACTTAAACATGCGATGTTTATGTTAGTGTGCTGTTATCCAATTATAATAGGATCGATACAATTTGTATCATGGTCCTTTTAAAATCCCATGTAGATCAGAAAATACTATGCTAATTGAGACTTAGATTACCTGTGTTCTTATACCTTTAGCTGTAAGAAGTGTCTATCCAGTGTACTATTTTCAGATTTCTTTAATGTCATGCTCATTGATCAAGCCAAAACGTTGTAAAAACTAACCGTTTCACGATTAAAAATGAACAAGAACAAGTAAACTTACAGTAAGAATGATTTTATTTAATTTCCTAATATGGAACATCAACACAAACGTCCATTTTGATCTCGGACGTTGTTCAAGATACAAGTAATTTTATTGTGACGTCATTCAAGTGCACCCATGTTCTTTTTGGAATATTAAAATTTAGCTGCGTTTACAAAGCGAAAGACCGTCCAATTAGAATGAGTTATTTTAACCTTGGTTAATCTTGGTTGAGTTTTGTATTTTTAATATTTGTATTTATTTGGTTTTATTTTGTCAAGGATGGGTTGACGGTTGGGGTTGACGTTGATGTATGGTGTTGATATGATAACTGGTGTACCAATGTTCTTTCTTTTATTATTACATTTTTTTATATTAATAACGAAAGATGTGTTCGTCTACCTCTACGTCATTGGTATGTGAAGTATGTCAGATTTTTCAACACACAGTGACTATATTTTAAATCATTCATGAAACGAATGCTGAAGAGAGACGGTTACTGTATCACTATTGGAGATAGTTCGGCTGACCCTACCTAAATTTTGGTGGCATTGTCAGTTTATCTCGACCTTTGAGTTTTGAATATCCACTTGGTTTCTTCCGCCTCTAGTTTTCTGTTGCCGGACAATCAGATCTTAAATTTTTGTCGAAGGAATTTTTATGTTTTAATCAGAACAGAATACACTGATAATAAAAATGTATGCAATGTAAGAGAGAGGCGAAGGATACCAAAGGGACATTCAAACTCATAAGTCGAAAATAAACTGACAACGCCATGGCTAAAAAAGAAAAAGACAAACAAACAACAGTACACAAAACAACATAGATATGAATGTAAGGCAACTGGCGTATTTTTCGTAAATTGTTCATTCGAATGTCAGCTCGGACGATGTTAGCAGGTTAAATGTCAAATATGAGAATAAGGAGATGTAGCGTCGGTATATATCAATAAGACATCTAGAGTTCAACATTTGAGCTGCGTCGGATAGAAATCGACCTTATGCAAATGAATATCAATACATTCGGTAACCTATTTCGGTTTAAAAATCTCTACTGAAAGTCTGTAACTGTTTAAAATTGAGTTTTTATAAGAACCATACAAAACAGACCAAATTCATCTTTTATTTCGCATTTGAATGTTCCAAAATCAATCAAAGTTTTATACACGTACATGTATACGTGCACTTGCATAAGGTCGATTTCTATCCGACGCAGCTCATTTGAGAAATGGCTCTCCATAATGTCAAATACTAAATCTACCGGGTCTAAAAAGTTGTGGATAATTTTAACAAAGACTATCAAAGATCTTTCATCTACACCTAATTCCCTTGAGGACAGAAAACATTCAAAAAGCGACTAAAGATAACAACAGACAAGGTTCCATCTTTTAAACAAGCATATTTTTATAAATTGTTATTTGGATGGAGAGTTGTCTCATTGGCACTCACACCACATCTTCCTATATCTATATGCACCTGTCCTAAATCAGGAGCCTGTTGTTCAGTGGTTGTCGTCTGTTGATGTGGTTCATAAGTGTTTCTCGTTTTTTATACAGATTAGACCGTTGGTTTTCCTGTTTGAATTGTTTTACACTAGTCATTTTGGGGCCCTTTGTAGCTTGCTGTACGGTGTGAGCCAAGGCTCCGTGTTGAAGGCCGTACTTTGACCTATAATTGTTTCCTTTTTACACATTGTGACTTGGATGGAGAGTTGTCTCATTGGCACTCATACAACATCTTCTTATTTCTATATAATTGTGCGGCAGGTTTTAAGCAGTTCTTTATTCGACTGTTACTCGACAGTGGAGTAACAACAGGTAAACATATCAGTTTAGGCAACCGTATTTTACCGATGTTCAAATCTCATAAATCGATGAAGGTTAATCAATGTAACCAACACAAACTTAGGGAATCGCATAAACTTCAAATGGGGCGAGCCCGAATGTCGACAAGAACAAATATCAGGCCAGGACAAGCTCTCAACTCTATGATATAATTTATCACCGAGTGCAACTCATTACCGAATATTACCATTATCTGCAATAATTATTACACATCTCTATCAATTGTAATATATGTTAAGTCAATAGTATTATTTAAGTTGCATGTCGAATTCTAGCAACCTGTCTACGATTTATTGTAAACTTTGTCATTTCATACAGCTTTATAAATATATAAATAGATACCGGATGCTATTTTATGCGATAGTGCATAAAACAACAGGTAACAGAATTTAATACGTGTCATTATTAATAGATTTCAATATGCGGATACGATGAATAGTTCAGTGCATGATAGCAATAGCATATGCATAGTATAGCCATGACAGTTAGTCGGGAAGGAATATTGTCTTATTGTGCGGCAGCTGTGGCCTTCCGACTGATCAGCTCAGCTTTTAACTTCTATTACGTCAAAGTGTTTCTCAACATTTATCATATCGAAGAATATTGGTTTCAGATCGCTCAAGTGTCATATCTAATTTGGAATGCAATAAACGACCCATTGTTTGCCTATATACAAGACAGTACAAATCTGAAATTTACCAGAACCAGACGAGAAAGTATTCTTTATTGTGGGCCATTATTTGCGCTTTCTTTTCTGGTACCATGGATTCCATGGGGAGAGAGTAATATGATTGTTGGGCTGCATTTGATTGTCTCCCTCTTTCTTTGGGATACTATGCTTACCTTCATGGGTCTTGCTATGTGCGCACTATTTACAGAGTTATCACAGGAACCGAATGATCGAATAGCTCTCACTCGTTATGCACAAATCGCAAGCATCATTGGGAGTCCTAGTATAATGTTACTGGAATTCACATCAGATAATTTACATTATTTCAGAGCTTTTCAAATGACAACTGTTCTCATTGCTGTTTGCTCTTGGTTGCTTTTCTTGTATTCTGGACTTCATGCTCATACAAAGTATGATTTGAAGAAAATGAAAAGTGATGATGCAGACATTTCTCATGAGAAAAATATGAATGAATCTTTTTGGAAACAGGCTTGTCAGATTTTATCAGACCGAAACTTTATAGCATTTGTAATAACTAACTTTTTTCATGGATTACACAAGGCATTTCTATCAAGTTTTATGGTAATAGTATGTGACCAACTTATATCTGATGAAGTTATTTCTGCAAGTATTCGGAAGACTTTCTACGGTGCAATAGGAATAATTTCAACAGTACGTATAAATTTTCATGGCTTACCTATACTATTTATTTTACTAGAAATCAGAACTGTCAGATTTTTAAGGTCAAGGACTGGCCTGATTCAAAGTGAACAGAACCAGGTTTAAATTGTAAAGGTTGCCCCAGCTCCATTTTGAATTTATGAACATATACTTTTTTACTACATTTAAATGTAATTTATATTGAAATGCATCTTGTATTCAAACTTATTTTGTTTGCAAGTGGATATTCGTCTTGTGTTCAATAGGCATGCAAACTTTGTTATGGAGGTTAATTAAGGAAAACAACAATCAATTAATAAAATAATATGTTGTAACGTCATGCAAGTTCTCCAAGAGAGACGAAAAAGATAAAGGTAACAGTAGATTACCGATGTTCAAGTCTCATAAATCTATTAAGAAGATACAAATTAAGGTAACAAACACAAACTGAGGAAATCGCATGAACTCCAAAAAGAGCGAGACTGGTCGAGTTAGAAAGGGTAGGCGTTTCCTGCCATACATGCATTACCCGCCATACTATGTCAAAAAATAAAAATTGGGAATAGTCGCTAGTGAGTTGAGGCACAGACACGTCGTATCTGTCAACCAATTCGGTTTTGTGTAAGGAGTAAATCCTTGTTAATGAAATATGTATAGTATGAACATGCACGAGTGTAACGTATTGATTGATATATGTAAACGTCATACGATGGAACAGAGGATATGTTACTGCTGGGAGATTGGATATTGACAATTAGCAAGTTGAAATCATCACGTTTGTCATAGATTCTAGTTTGAAGTTCACTAACATGTGGGTTATTGAGTGACGGACATCACCAAGAAATCTGAAGTGATTGCAAAGAAGTTTGAAAAGGTTGTGTGAATTCTGCTTCATACTAGTACAGAAACAGGTCGTCAAGTATAGGTGCACAATTAGTACTCAGTGGAATACCGATCGTATGTTGAAATATCAACCCACCGTAATCAACAACTATATTGTCGATCAAAAGGTCCAGGATTTTGATGAAAAACTGCTGTCACCTAATATCTCTACCTCCCTTATAAATAACATGAAACGCATTACTGTTGACAATAACACCATCCTCAAGAACAACCGACTAAAAAAATCTTTTACTTTGAGATTAACCTCGGAATATTATGCATGGGCTCAAAAATAAAAGAGACGGAAGACACCAAGCGGCCATTTGCAAAAAGTAGGATAGAAACTGACAACGCCATGACAAAAAACGAAATACGAAAAAAATACAAACAAGTCCACAAAACACTATATAAAAAACTCCAGACTGAGCAATATGAACCCCACCAAAAATTTAGGGGTAATCTCAGCTGCTCCGGAAGGGTATAAAGAACCTTCTGCAATAGTGGAGCATGTCATATGTTGCTCATGGTAAATACAAATGCGTAACATTTATACTTCATGACCTGGTATGACATAATAATAATATCTATTTGTGAATTGGGTTGGGATGAGCATCTTTGATAGTTATGATGAACGTATACATAAGCGACCATAGAATTTCAGAATCTACTTTAAATTTACTTTTGTACATCCTTTGATGAGTCGGTTTACTTCTCTTTCGGTAAGAACTAATGGTGCAGATCTGATGTCTTTTGTCATGTCTATGTAATGTGGGGTGTTACACCTCAATATTAATTAAATCGAGTTCATATACAATATTTATATATTGCAAACATGTAACCAACTTTTCACATCGAGCAACAACCTTAAAACTGACCAGAATATACATTAAATCTGTCTTTATGATCTTTGAATGTTAAACATATTAAAATAACCAGAAACTTTAAGTGTTCTTCAGGTGTCACAGTCAAAGTTCTTGTAATGTCTATTACACAAATAATATTAAAATTAGCCTTTTAATATCTCCCTTTTCAAGAGAAAACACTGTTTTCGAAAATTAACTTTAAAATAAAATAAAAGGCGTTGATCCATTTACATAGCTGTAACAAAAACAATAAAGCATAATGCTTACATTCAATCTTTGTTAAGTTCTTGATAAAGCATCGGCATTGTTCTTTGATGCTTCGGACGGTAACAATAATAGCAATTCGTCCCCAGGTTCAAATTCTTTGAACCTCGTACGCTTGTCGTACCAAGTCTTGATCTTTCCTTTACGATGTGACAAATTTACTTTAACAATTTCTGACACATCTGCCAAACGATCACGTATAGTAATCACATGTTCAATAACTGGACGGTGTTTTTCATCCTCTCCACTAAATAATCCACGAAGTATGACAATCGGACATCTAACAGGCCAACCATACAACAACTCAAACGGCGAAAAGCCTGTTTCTTCATGCGGAACTTCATGATATGCGAATAACGCATAAGGAACCAATTCATCCCATTCCACGGCAGATTCCGTGCACAACTTCTTGAGCATGGACTTCAAAGTACCATTAAAACGCTCGCATCTCCCATTCGACTGCTGTCTGTATGGAGACATTGTACATCCTCTTGCTGCCATTACGGATCGTAACACTAAATACAATAAATCCTACGATTAACGAAAATATAACGAAAGTGAGTTTAAGGCTTGAAAATATACGCTCGATAATTCAAAGTCAACGCTGAATCAACAGCCGGATATATTCCAAAATACGGAATCACATATATCCTAAGTAGCTAAATAAAATTATCATATCCAATTAATCGCTGAATCACACAGCTGGATATACGCCAGGTTAATGGCACGCATACGCAATATTTAATCCAATTGCAAAAAATCACTGATAAATCACATCAGCTACATAAGCAATAATCCTACGATAGCACCTATATCCTTTAAGAAATTTACGCTTATAATCCACTACAGAACAATTAATATCTTAAATTAATTAATCCTTTACCGCTGCCAACATTAATGTTACACCTTAATGTTAATTAAAAAGACAACATCGAGTTCATATACAATATTTATATATTGCAAACATGTAACCAACTTTTCACATTGAGCAACAACCTTAAAACTGACCAGAATATACATTAAATCCGTCTTTATCTTTGAATGTTAAACATATTAAATAACCAGAAACTTTAAGTGTTCTTCAGTGGCAACTTTATGGTCATAGATAAATAGCACTAAGTAATTGCGACAGTTCTATAGAGTTCATTCAGATGCAAAGAAAATATAACTATTTACGGTTAACAGGTGTCACAGTCAAAGTTCTTGTAATGTCTATTACACAAATAATATTAAAATTAGCCTTTAACAGGGGAATTTGGTGTTGATGATAGTTTTGTTAAATTCATACTCTACATTTTCTTAATGCAAAGCGATCTAGAGCTTTACATATTATAGAGACATTTGTCTTTATTGAAGACTGTGTCTATGAAAAGAAAAAGAAAAATTATATTGTACATTGGGTATATTAAGCTCATGAACTTTGAACATGACAACAATATAAATACCTTCAACAGTTAAAATATGTTTGATAATTTAGAAAATTACAAATAAAAGACAGTAACGAAGATGCAACGTAGATATTAGGTTACCTCATGACAGTATCACTATTTTGCGGGCTGCGGGCTGCGGGCTGCGGGCTGCAGGCTGCGGGTTGCGGGTTGCGGGTTGAGGTTGCAGGCTGCTCTATTTCATTTAATTACAAAGTTACATTAAAATCTTAATACTAACTTTCCTTTACAGGTTAAAAGTTAATGAAGAGCTGTGTCATGAGCGCATGATACGCCCGTCGCTTTTTCAATTAATAAAGTTCCATAACTTCTCAATGTCATATCAGAAATTTATAAAACTAAAGAGAGGTTATTTCAATAGATATTAACCAGTCACCAAAGTTTCATGAAAACTGCTCAAAGCATTCTTGAGTTATTGTCCGAAAACTAGAACCCTCCTCCTTTTTAATGAATAAAACCACATCACTCGGAAATGTAAAATCTAAAATTTATATAAATCGTAAGGAACTTACGTCAATAGATATAAACAATTCGTCAAACTTTCATGCAAATTGGTTAAAGAAAAGGGAAAGAAATTAAAAACTATCAAATTTTGTTAAAATAATTGAAAGAATATTAAAAGAAGATGACTTTTGTCCAGATGATGAAAATAAAAAATAAAGTATTTCTGTTTTTTTGGTTAAATTATCACAAATTTGAAAAAATATACATCATTTTATTTTGTTTTAAACTTTTATTTGTTTCTCCAGTTTATTAAGACATATTGACTGACCATAAAATGAAACATTAAAATAGTGAATTGTATCTGACAATATATATATATATTTAGACCCTCTACCAAGAAATTTGTTTTGCATGCACACGTATAAAATTGCGGTTTTATCCAACGCAATCATAGGTTTGAACGTTGTTTTCAATTTAGACTTAAATATATATAACTAAATAGATGAGTAGATGATCATTTCTGTACACTTAAAATACTTTGTGTATTGCGTCTAGATGTCCTTGTTTAATTCCTACGAGAAGGTAACACCTCCCGAAAGAAAGCTGATTTTATCAGCTATAGTTAAAGGAGGGATAAGGCGTCTGCGCAATGCTAGGCGGTGTTGCCGTAGAAGTAAAAAGTGAAAAGTACAGGTTCCAGCCCGCTCAGGAGAGCATGTACTATAAGGTTGAGTGGAGTGTTGGAGTGCTGGAGTGTTGGAGTGGAGTCATGGATTGAAAACATGGAGTTAGGAAATGGCGTGTAGTTGAGTTGTTGGGTCAATAGTTTTAAAATTAAACCAATTTATGAGATATATTTTTTATAGCTTTCAAAATCATAGAACGAATCTGGTGTTTGGTCTCAACAACGTCCAACTGCATTCATGTACATTGTACCGATATAATTTACCTTGGATGCGTCATAGGTATGATTTAAGGTTATATCTCCAAATATACAGTCTAGGTCGCACACACATTTAAAGATGTCCTGAACGTGTAAGATCAGAGACATACATAATGTATTATATGTCTCTGGTAAGATGCGCCTCGAGGGCGTTATAAAAATATTATGGTTAATGTCAATTAATAGATTTCTATGATTTAGGAGGGTCTTTCAGTAATTTTACCTTAGTTAACAACATTCTGGTGTAAATAATTTTACTTGCAAAGGGATAAACCTGCCACCATGTGAAAATTAACATAAGCACTATGGGCATTTTAATAAAAGTTTTGTGAGCTCGTCCAAAATTTTAGTAGCATAGGCTACTTTGCCTTTGCTAATCTTTTTCCTGCGTAGTATATCGTATTAAATACATTTTGTAAATGTTCAAGTTTATTATTTCCATAAAATTGGAAGAAAATAATAAACACAATATTGAGGTTTCAGATATCATACATAATTATATGTAGATTATTACACATATTTTGTGAATTAATTTGTATAACTTATGGGTGTTGCTATTGCAACAATTGAAAGTGTATATAGCCAATTGAATGCAGACGTTTTCATTCACTGATATTAGAAACAATGATGGGTTTTCATTTCCACGATCCCAATATGGCGGAGGTGAATCCCGTAAGATCTTTCCCTCTTAATTTCTTTGTTTTTACATAAATGTGGCTAACATTACTCAGCCGTCGTTTGGTTATTAACATTTGCAATGTGTCTGTTAAATATAAACCTTAAACAGCTGTCCGTTACTGAGAAAATTGAACACAATAAAAATGCGATGATGATGGTAGCTCCAAGATGGGATGGTGGTAACTGTCGATCAAAATAGTTAGGAGATGATGGTAACTTTTATATTACACGAGGTTTCTTTTCAATCATTCAGTGTTTAACATCACTATACATGAAATGAAACACAATAACCCATCTTAACTGAAACCACTATATTGGAGTATAGACCAATACTAGCACAAGAGACAAAAATGTGTCGGGGGAAACAAATTAAAATGTTTTGTAAAATGGAACTTTCTTTAATGCAACAATTTCACAAACAGTGTTGTAATACTAACTAAAAAACTATATATGTTTCAACAAATAATCAAATAATTAAACAAATGAAAATTCAAAAGAGTAAACAGATTTATATGCAATTCCTGTTTCTTGTCAAAATGAATAGATAGATAAAGGAGTTTTATAAAAACAAAAACAACACATTTTACTTTGAGGTAATGAAGGAAAAATCAAAAGTTAAACATATTTCAAGAAATGCTAGGCATAAGAGTATGCCTTCTTAGTCACAATATGGGGTTGGGACTTTTTTCGGGACTCCGAGATTATGCGGTTTTTAGCTCGGATTTCGGGATTGATCCTTTTGGGATACGGGAATTCCTATTTCAAATTTCAGGATGTCGGGATTAAAATTTCTTTAAATTCGGGGCCTCTGGATTTCAAGCTTTTAAGCTTGGGATTTCGGGATCAGACCCCCTCCTCCCTCCTCAATATAGTAGGTTTGGGAAACAGAAACAGGAAATAAACATATAATTGTGTTCGGCTTTAAAGTGAAACCAGAGAGGAATCTCTGGAAAACATTTCATACCATTCAAACTTGTCAGACACACATCCTTTAAATCGACATCATATTAATTACAATTATTAGGTATATATGTCAGTTGAATTCGCAAATTCCTGAAACAAAATGTTAGCCCCAATCGGGCGCATTACATTTGCGCGCATTTGGGGATTAAATTTTTACGTTTGCGCGCAGCTTTTGACTACATTTGTGCGCATTCATTTCACAGGTACCGCAGGTAAAATAAAGATAATTCATAATAAATATGACTATAGTTAATATGAATTTTGAACATGTTCTATTTGTAAATTAAAATTATATATTTTTTTTTATATTTAATTCTAAAAAAATATACAGTGATCATGAGAAATCAAGTAATAGCTTAAGACATACATGTAAGTTAATTGCAACTATTTCAGAGTTAATAGCATTCTGTTTCATAATTCTACCGAATAGCGATTTAAAAAATAATAGAAGTAAGTTTGTAAAGTTGCATCAGGGTACACAAATGGAGTTTCGTTTGTCAGAAACAAATCGGAGGGAAGATCATTTGTGTACGATGATTTACTATTCGTATCGACAGAACAGTGAAGTCCGGGATATTTCATGGCGATGCACTGTAAATAATTGTAAAGGTATTTTACCAGATTCCCTATTTCCTCAACGTCTTTGGGCATCACTATACCGTCAGCAGAATCTAATAAGCATTTTTATTCAGCACACCCATGTATTTTTGTGCACGTTACGACATGTAAAATCAGTACTTTTAATCTTTAGATTTACTCTGTTTTTTTTACATTTTTATGTGTTTATATTTCCAGGACTAAGTGCTTGTGCACAATAAAACGGACTTATCCTGCTCGAAAATAATAGTTAAATAAATAAATAAGTATAATCTAACTGCATTTACCTGAGTTTACCTGTAAAAGAATGCGCGCAAATGTAATCAAAAGCTGCGCGCAAACGTAATGATTTTTGTGCGCAAATGTAATGGTAATGCGCGCAAATGTAATGCACCGCCCCAATCATTCCATATTTTTCATTTTCTAAAATCATTGCCGGAAAGGTATTTTTTCCCCTATTGATAACTCAAAATCATATCCCCACATCACACATCCTCTTTATCAAAGCATATAGTGAATAGAAGGAATCGTTTACACATTTTATGTTTTACACAAGTAAAACAGAAATTCTAGATGTTCTGTAATGAATATATTAAAAGCAATTATCAGGACTTTAATGGTGCAAATAAATAATTTTAAAATGAGTGTAGACCAGTGTACAATATAAAAAAAACTTACCACAATAAAGCTTCTTTCACTTTCGTTGGTGACTTCAATAGTATTGTCTTTTCGATAGAATACAAACATATCAATGGTGAATATATATTATGAAATTGGTTATATATAAAGATCCAGAGCGATACTCAGTGGCGGATCCAAAAAGGGGGGTGCCGGGGATTGACACCCCTTTTTATTGGAAAATTTGTCTTTTCATGTGACAAATTGACAAAAATGTCAAATAAAGTACTAGCACCCCTTTTTCTAAAAACCCTGGCTAGTACACCCCTCCTTTTTTCACAGTGTCTGGATCCGCCCCTGATACCGATACGTGGTACTCAACTATGGGTCATAATATAGGACGAAATACGTAACGTAAATCAATTTAAGGGTTAGGGGGCCCATATATCACGGCTTAAATTGTACTTAGTTTGTCGTTTTATACAACCTTTTGGCAAGTTACCACCATCCCAGAAATCAGTTACCACGATCTTTCAAAAATAACATGAACAGTTACCATCATCAACGTACTTTTTTCACTCTCTATTTTCTAAGTAATGGACAACTGTTTAAGGTTAATATTTTACAGACTCAGTGCAAATGTTAATAACCAAACGACGGCTGAGTAATGTTAGCCACATTTATTTAAAAACAAAGAAATTAAGAGGGAAAGATCTTACGGGGATTCCCCTCCGCCATATTGGGATCGTGGTAACTTCAGTTACCATCATCCGCTTGTCAACAGTGCTAACGTGAGTGTACCCAAATTGCACCTATTTTGAAAGTTTTCATGTTCATTTATTATCCAGGCAAAAGTTTCCATTCTGAGTTCATTTTGTAGATGTATCCTTAATTACTATTCAGTTCCACCAATTTAATTTTGAATCCATTTTGAATCATAGAAAAATGGGTTTGAACCGACCTCCAAACGATCCATGATTATGTAATGAGGAGTACCCAAATTGCATCCATGCTTAAATTCACATCCTTAAAAATCGAATAACAGATGTTTTAATTTATTTCTTCAAATATTTAGAACAATTTGACATTAGTCCATGCTTACTATTTATTTTTTAAGAAATGAATGCTCGTAACATATTTTATTTGCTAATTTTTAAAAGATGACTTTTTGTGGACGTTGCATGGCGACGTTTCCGTAGATTTTACTTGTTTCAGTGAATACTTCATCTGTTGATATAAATATACTGTGAACGTTTTGTGAATATTTAAATATATTTACCTAATTGAAAAACGTGGATAATGTCAAATAATAAAAAAAAAAATTGTTTAGTCCCTAAGAAAACTTGTAAGATTTTCGCTGCTATTTTTGCTAGATAGGTGCAATTTGGGCACTCGGTGCAATTTGGGTACTGTGACGTTAGACCACTCGACCACTTTTAGAAGTAGAAGATGATTACATTTCACTATAAAATGTACAAAACTAATTACAATTAGAGAACAATTATTTTCTAAAATTAGTGAAATTTAAATATGACTAATGAAGCAAGATTTAATTTTTTGTATAAGTGTGGTAAGAATGATATATTTAGAATTATTGTAAAATTCATTAGTGACATGTACAATTCTAAAATGCTTTACTAAGTAATAAATAACTTTGTAGTACCATATCCTCAGCGGAGATTAGATTATACATATATAAATATATCACTTTGGTATCTTTCGCCTCCCTTTTCATGTAACAATATTTTCTTTTTTTAATAATGGAGGATACACAAATTTATATATACACTGTATATAAATGTTAACAGATATGTGTTTGTATGTTTATGCATAGCGAACGTTTATTGTCAAATTTGGTACCAATCCTATAATTTTAGATTTAAAACCAATGAAATATCTTATCTTATCTTATCTTATCTTCTTAACTGATCTTATGATAAGACGGGTACGATTGTAACCATAACATAAAAGAAGAATTATGTTTCCTGGGAAAAGCTTATGATCCCGACTGGTTCTTTGTCTGAAGAGACCTTTAACATCGGCTACAACTTGAAGTAGCGTTTCAAGAGTTTCACTTGTAAAAGGAATATCGTAGCTTGCAAAACAAGTGAAAACATCTCTCCCATTCCAAAAGTGTACATCATTGCCTATAAAATTTCCCTGATTGTAAACGATTAGTTTGTCGGTGGTCAAGCCAGGACTATCAGGGTTAGAATCAGATGACGAATGAAATGTGTACCTTAACATCTTGTGGTGTCTGCATCAGGGCAGGTAATGCAGGGTAATGCTACCATGGTTTATCTGTGTTCTTCATCCATAACGGGAAAAATATAATAAATGCACGAAATACACTTATCATTTATTCATTTTTCCTTAATAATAGTTCAACTCGCGGCAATCTCCTGGTTTAGTCCCAGGTGGGACTAAACCAGGATTAGAAAAAAAAAAAATCCACCCGAATTAAAAATTGTTATATATTAATCCTGTTTTAGTCCCACCTTTCATATTAAAATAACAATTTTCCCATGTGGGATTAAAACAGGATTAATATATAGGCGTTTTCCATCAAAATCGAATGAAATACAGTTATATATGTTAATCCTGTTTTAGTCCCACCTTCCATGTTAAAACAACAATATTTCCATAAGGGTGGGACTAAAACAGGATTAATATATAACAAAATGGGAAAATATAACTGTGTTGTTATTGAATTAAAATAAAATAATTATAATTTTATAACTATTACAGGAACTATTACCTAGAAAAATATTTCAATATTTCAATATATGACATTAATCGCACACCTTAAAAGGGTTTTATTTTTTGGGGTATTCTATTATGAAAAAGGAGCTAGGAATGTTTTTCGGGTACGCAAAGATACTTGAAAAAATACCTGAAATATTGTACCTTTTTGACATCGAAAGACACAAATTTAAAGAAATGACCTTGACCTATTTTGGTGAAAAAAAAAACAAATACTAAAAAAATGACGTTTATCTTTTACAACAAAAACAAAAATAACACATAGAAATGAATGGAAATGAACTTGATAATTTACCTTTATAATAAGAAAAAAGAAGAAAAAAAACGAATAATTTTGACCATGAGCTTTCACTTGTTTTTGAGTCAAGGTCAAGTAAACCGGAATAAAAAATACCAAATGACCTTGACTTTTGAATTATCTTCCCCTTTGGGGTTCTCCTAAAACAAAAATAATTTGAACAAGTATATTTATGGTATCCTTTAACTTTCAACCTACTGCATATAAGACGGAATCAACCATGCTTTATGGTATCCTTCTATTGTCCCACCTACATGAAAAGTGAGAATCTTCCACGCTATGGTATCTAACAGCAATCAATGTTTAATAGGTGGGACTTTAGGAGGATACAATATATGTCTTGTTTAAATTCCTACTTATGTTTAATAGGTTGGATTGTAGAAGGAAATCATAGGTCTTGATTTGATATTCACCTATTTAATATGGATACTTTATGTCTTGATTTGATTCCCACTTATGTTTAATAGGTGGAACTGTAGAAGGATACCAAAGACTGATTTTATTCCCGCTTATACTTAATATGATGGACTGTATGATACCATAGGTAATTTGTTTCCCGCTTATGTTTAATAGGTGGGATTGTAGATGGATACCATAGGTCTTGATTTAATTCTCACTTATGTTTAATAGGGGGATTGTAGATGGATACCATAGGTCTTGATTTGATATTCACCTGTTTAATATGGATACTTTATGTCTTGATTTGATTCCCACTTATGTTTAATATGTGGAACTGTAGAAGGATACCTTAGACTGATTTTATTCCCGCTTATGCTTAATATGATGGACTGTATGATACCATAGGTAATTTGTTTCCCGCTTATGTTTAATGGGTGGGATTGTAGATGGACACCATAGGTCTTGATTTAATTCCCGCTTATGTTTAATAGGGGGAATTGTAGAAGGATACTATAGGTCTTGATTTAATTCCCGCTTTTGTTTAATATGGGAGACTGTAGAAGGATACTATAGGTCTTGATTTAAGTCCCACTTATATTTAATATGGGGATTGTAGAAGGATACTATAGTTCTTGATTTAATTCCACATATGTTTAATAGGGGATTGTAGATGGATACCATAGGTCTTGATTTAATTCCCACTTATGTTTAATAGGGGATTGTAGAAGGCTATTATAGGTCTTGATTTAATTTCCACTTATGTTTAATCGGGGATTGCAGATGGATACAATATGTCTTGATTTAAATCCCACTAATGTTTAATAGGGGACTGTAGAAGGATACTATAGGTCTTGATTTTAGAAGGATACTATAGGTCTTGATTTAATTCCCGCTTATGTTTGATAGGGGATTGTAGAAGGATACTATAGGTCTTGATTTAATTCCCACTTATGTTTGATAGGGGATTGTAGAAGGATACTATAGGTCTTGACTTAATTCCACTTTATGTTTAATAGAGGATTATAAAAGGATTCTATAGGTCTTGATTTAATTCCCACTTATGTTTAATAGGGGGGATTGTAGATGGATACCATAGGTCTTGATTTAATTCCCACTTATGTTTAATAGGGGATTGTAGAAGGATACCATAGGTCTTGATTTAATTCCCACTTATGTTTAATAGGGGATTGTAGAAGGATACTATAGGTCTTGATTTAATTCCCACTTATGTTTAATAGGGGATTGTAGATGGATACCATAGGTCTTGATTTAATTCCACTTATGTTTAATAGGGGACTGTAGATGGAGACCATAGGTCTTGATTTAATTCCACTTATGTTTAATAGGGGATTGTACAAGGATACTATAGGTCAATATTTAATTCCAACTTATGTTTAATAGGGGATTGTAGATAGATACCATAGGTCTTGATTTAATTCCCGCTTATGTTTAATAGGGGGGATTGTAGAAGGATACTATAGGTCTTGATTTAATTCCTACTTATGTTTAATAGGGGGGATTGTAGACGAATACTATAGGTCTTGATTTAATTCCCACTTATATTTAATAGGGGATTGTAGAAGGAAACTATAGGTCTTGATTTAATTCCCGCTTATGTTTAATAGGGGGATTGTAGAAGGATACTATAGGTCTTGATTTAATTCCCACTTATGTTTAATAGGGGGATTGTAGAAGGATACTATAGGTCTTGATTTAATTCCCACTTATGTTTAATAGGGGGATTGTAGAAGGATACTATAGGTCTTGATTTAATTCCCACTTATGTTTAATAGGGGTATTGTAGATGGAGACCATAGGTCTTGATTTAATTCCCACTTATGTTTAATTAGGGTGATTGTAAAAGGATACTATAGGCCTTGATTTAATTCCCACTTATGTTTAATAGGGGGGATTGTAGAAGGATACTATAGGTCTTGATTTAATTCCCACTCATGTTTAATTAGGGGGGGTTGTAGAAGGATACTATATGTCTTGATTTAATTCCCACTTATGTTTAATAGGGCGGATTGTAGAAGGATGCTATAGGTCTTGAATTGATATACACTTATCTTTAATATGTGAGATAGTAGGAGGATACCATACGTCATGATTGTATTCCCACTTATGTTTTATAGATAGGATTGTAGAAGGATACCATAGGTCTTGATCTGATATCCACTAATGTTTAATAAGTTGGATAGTAGGAGGAAACCCTTTTAAGAGTATATTTATAATGTGGTAAAATCTTATGTTTTGGTTAAATAATTATAGTATTATAGTATATATTATTTAAATTTGCTATAAATTCAATAAATTAACACTTATATATTAATCGTGTGTTTGTATATAAGACACTTATATATCAATCCTGTTTTAGTCCCATCCCTATGGAAAATTTAGTGTTTTAACATGCAGTGTGGGACTAAAACAGGATTAATATATATACTAGTATGTAAGATTCTTTTATATTATATTAATTGTGTTTTTGTAAACAAGACACTTTATATTACTCCTGTTTTAGTATATAAGACACTTATATATTAATCCTGTTTTAGTCCCACCCCTATGGAAAGTTAAGTGTTTTAGCATGCAGGGTGGTACTAAAACAGGATTAATATATAACACTATCTTATTATATATATATGATACATTTTCTTGTTTTTTTCCAGATATTTGCGTCTTCTTTTCATACTAAATAAATTATTTCTATCGTCTTTATTTGAATAATAAATTTTTTTATTAAAAGTAATGAAAAAACATAAAATCGAAGCAATTTAAAATGTTTAATCCCAGGTGGGACTAAAGTAGGATTATGCCAATGTTTGTTGGCAGTAGTACTAAGTAGTAAATTCAGTTCAAGTTTTTTTTTCTTTTTTATAGGAAGAGAGTTGTATTCGATTTAATCTAGTGTTAAATTCAAGTCAGATGCGGATCCACGATTTTGAAAAAGGGAAGGGGCCTTAAACAAGGCAACGTTTAAGAGAGTGACATGTAAAAGTCTATGGATAAATCATATTTGTAGCTGTAAAAGGGCGGGCCCTCTGCCTCCCCTCGTTATCCAGTTCAGGCTGTTTTGCTGCTTTAAAGGAATAATAAATGGTACTTGATCATGTTTGGGAGATCCTCATTAAAGGGTATTATCCCAATTTATAGATGTAAACCAATTTACATTGATTGAAATTTTAATTCTGAAATTTATGATTGTTGACTTCCATGATTATGACGTGAAAAGCAACATTTTCTTTCAAAACATCCTGAATGAATATAATCTGGATAAAAGAAAAGGCCTTAAGAAATAGAAATTGTTAAATTTTAATATGAAATATGATTATATTACAGATTAACATTTACATGAATATTTGCATTGATCCCTGGTTTGGATTATCACCATCTTAACATGTAAGGACAACCAATTTATTTTATGGGGTGGGAAAAGGGGTGGGTGGGTGGGGGTGAATGGCGGGTGCAGGAGGATTTTGAAAATGAACATCCCAGTCTGAAAGGACATGAGAAAATATTACCCAAAACACTGATGAAAATGAATAATCTGCAACACAAAATACAAGAATTAATTGTGTGTGTATACAAAAGTGAAAATAAATTTTCGTACAGCAAATCCAAGGGAAAAAAAGCTTACATAGCAACAGATGAAAACGCAAAAAAATCCTCCTGCCCACCACTCTGAGTATCAAAAACGACCATCAATTAGAAAACTATAAGTTAGGGATTTTAATCAAACAAATGGTACGGATCTATTATCATACTAAACTGAAATATTTCCATTGAATGATTATGTACCAGAAAGTTATCTTTGACTGTCAATATAAGGCATATTCAACTAATTTAATAAATACCTGAATGTTGATAATTTTTAGGACGCAACATCACTCTAGCCACATCTCAAATTGCACTCATAGTAATTTGAGAATATGTATTTTAAAGGTCTATAATTAACAGATGAAACTATCTGGAATTTTTTTTTCAAATACGTGAATTAGCAGATAATAAACAATAAAAACCATCCGCGTTCATTGCAAAAATATCAACAATAATTACATTAAAAAAAAAGGAAGAGAGAGAAAAAACAGGAAAACAGGGACTCGTACGAAAATCGTTTTACAAATATAAAGACCTACGTGTCCAATGTACTGAAATACATCTGTTTTTAAGTTACTCACTAACCACAAACACGATGGTTGACGAGTGAAATACGTCATTATATGAAATATAAGCCTCTATTTACCTTCATATAAAAATACGAATATTAAGAAGGCACACAAGGGTCATTTTGATGAGCATAACATAGACAATTTAATTTTAATCCATTGGTAGCGGAGAGGTTTCGTCGGTGTTGTTGATATCATTAACACATTACAGGCTTCAAGGAGGGGATTCAATACACCTTATCGCTATTTGGAAATCTGCGCCGCTTGACCCGAATATCTGCGGCTCTTGAACTATTGACGTCATACAACAATCACTTTTCCATTGTGGCGTCAGATATTTTCTATTATGACGTCAAAACTTTACGGGAACCTTATTGATGTCCAGTAATGGCGGACAAATAGCGATAAGGTGTATTCCTAATGACGGCAATTTCAAATTTTTAAGTTTCTTAACTAATTTCATTTGTGAACTGAAAAAAAAAATCATAAAATTCAATAAACAAGTCTATCCACACTTCAAGACATTGAACAATTTAATATAAGTTGATGACTTCATTTCCGGGACCTATAACGTGAGGGTACCCAAATTGCACCTATTTTGACAGTTTTTAACCTACGTTTATTTATGCTTCAGACAAAAGTTTTCATTATCTGTTTATTTTGTAGATGTATCATTATTTACTATATGGTTTCACCAATTTAATTTTGAATTCATATGGAATCATAGAAAATTGGTCTGAACTGACCTCCAAACCATCAATGATTCTGTAATGAGGAGTACCCAAATTGCATCCATGCTTAAATTCGCATCGTCAAAAGTCGAATAACGGAGCTTTTGTTTAATTTTTCAAATATTTTGAACAACTGGATATTACTCTTCATTTTTAAGAAGTGGATATTTGTAACATATTGTATTTGCTAATTTTAAAAGATGACGTTTTGATGACGTCGCATGGCGGCGTTTCCGTACATTTTGCTTTTTCAGTAAACACTTCTGTTGATAAATACTGTGAACGTTTTGTGTATATCTAAATATTTTTACCTATGTTGAAAGACGTGGATAGTATCAAATCATAAAAAAAAAATACAAATTGTTTAGTCTCTAGGAAATTTGTAAGATTTTCGCTGCTATTTTGCTAAATAGGTGCAATTTGGGTACTCGGTGCAATTTGGGTACCGTGACGTTAGACCACTCGACCACTTTTAGAAGTAGAAGATGATTACATTTCACTATAAAATGTACAAAACTAATTACAATTAGAGAACAATTATTTTCTAAAACTAGTGAAATTTAAATGTGACTAATGAAGCAAGATTTAATTTTTGTATAAGTGTGGTAAGAATGATATATTTAGAATTATTGTAAAATTCATTAGTGACATGTACAATTCTAAAATGCTTTACTAAGTAATAAATAACTTTGAAGTACCATATCCTCAGTGGAGATTAGATTATACATATATAAATATATCACTTTGGTATCTTTCGCCTCTCTTTTCATGTAACAATATTTTCTTTTTTTTAATAATGGAGGGGATAAACAAATTTATATATACACTGTATATAAATGTTGACAGATATGTGTTTGTATGCTTATGCATAGCGAACGTTTATTGTCAAATTTGGTACCAATCCTATAATTTTAGATTTAAAACCAATGAAATATCTTATCTTATCTTATCTTATCTTCTTAACTGATCTTATGATAAGACGGGTACGATTGTAACCATAACATAAAAGAAGAATTATGTTTCCTGGGAAAAGCTTATGATCCCGACTGGTTCTTTGTCTGAAGAGACCTTTAACATCGGCTACAACTTGAAGTAGCGTTTCAAGAGTTTCACTTGTAAAAGGAATATCGTAGCTTGCAAAACAAGTGAAAACATCTCTCCCATTCCAAAAGTGTACATCATTGCCTATAAAATTTCCCTGATTGTAAACGATTAGTTTGTCGGTGGTCAAGCTAGGACTATCAGGGTTAGAATCAGATGACGAATGAAATGTGTACCTTAACATCTGGTGGAGTCTGCATCAGGGCAGGTAATGCAGGTAATGCTACCATGGTTTATCTGTGTTCTTCATCCATAACGGGGACAAATAAAATAAATGCACGAAATACACTTATCATTTATTCATTTTTCCTTAATAATAGTTCAACTCGCGGCAATCTCCTGGTTTAGTCCCAGGTGGGACTAAACCAGGATTAGAAAAAAAAATCCACCCGAATTAAAAATTGTTATATATTAATCCTGTTTTAGTCCCATCTTTCATAATAAAATAACAATTTTCCCATGTGGGATTAAAACAGGATTAATATATAGGCGTTTTCCATCAAAATAGAATGAAATACAGTTATATATGTTAATCCTGTTTTAGTCCCACCTTCCATGTTCAAACAACAATATTTCCATAAGGGTGGGACTAAAACAGGATTAATATATAACAATATGGGAAAATATAACTGTCTTGTTATTGAATTAAAATAAAATAATTATAATTTTATAACTATTACAGCAACTATTACCTAGAAAAATATTTCAATATTTCAATATATGACATTAATCGCACACCTTAAAAGGGTTTTATTTTTGGGGTATTCTATTATGAAAAGGAGCTAGGAATGTTTTGCGGGTACGTAAAGATACTTAAAAATACCTGAAATATTGTACCTTTTTGACATCGAAAGACACAAATTTAAAGAAATGACCTTGACCTTTTTGGTGAAAAAAAACAAATATTAAAAAATGAAGTTTATCTTTACAACAAAAACAAAAATAACACATAGAAATGAATGGAAATGAACTTGATCTTTTACCTTTATAATTAGAAAAAAGAAGAACAAAAAACGAATAATTTTGACTGTGAACTTTCACTTGTTTTAGAGTCAAGGTCAATTAAACCGCAATAAAAATACCAAATGAGCTTGACTTTTGAATTATCTTCCCTTTGGGGTTCTCCTAAAACAAAAATAACCTGAACACGTTTATTTATGGTATCCTTTAACTTTCAACCTTCTGCATATTAGATGGAATCAACCATGCTTTATGGTATCCATCTATTGTCCCACCTACATGAAATGTGAGAATCTTCAACGCCTTGTGGTATCTAACAGCAATCAATGTTTAATAGGTGGGACTTTAGGAGGATACAATATATGTCTTGTTTAAATTCCTACTTATGTTTAATAGGTTGGATTGTAGAAGGAAATCATAGGTCTTGATTTGATATTCACCTATTTAATATGGATACTTTATGTCTTGATTTGATTCCCACTTATGTTTAATAGGTGGAACTGTAGAAGGATACCATAGACTGATTTTATTCCGCTTATGCTTAATATGATGGACTGTATGATACCATATGTAATTTGTTTCCGCTTATGTTTAATAGGTGGGATTGTAGATGGATACCATAGGTCTTGATTTAATTCTCACTTATGTTTAATAGGGGATTGTAGATGGATACCATAGGTCTTGATTTGATATTCACCTGTTTAATATGGATACTTTATGTCTTGATTTGATTCCCACTTATGTTTAATAGGTGGAACTGTAGAAGGATACCATAGACTGATTTTATTCCGCTTATGCTTAATATGATGGACTGTATGATACCATAGGTAATTTGTTTCCGCTTATGTTTAATGGGTGGGATTGTAGATGGATACCATAGGTCTTGATTTAATTCCCACTATGTTTAATAGGGGGATTGTAGATGGATACCATAGTTCTGGATTTAATTCCCGCTTTTGTTTAATATGGGAGATTGTAGAAGGATACTATAGGTCTTGATTTAATTCCCACTTATATTTAATAAGGGGGATTGAAGAAGGATACTATAGGTCTTGATTTAATTCCCACGTATGTGTAATAGGGGGGATTGTAGATGGATACCATAGGTCTTGATTTACTTTCCACTTATGTTTAATAGGGGATTGTAGAAGGATACTATAGGTCTTGATTTAATTTCCACTTATGTTTAATCTTGATTTAATTCCCGCTTATGTTTAATAGGGGATTGTAGATGGATACGATATGTCTTGATTTAAATCCACTAATGTTTAATAGGGGACTGTAGAAGGATACTATAGGTCTTGATTTTAGAAGGATACTATAGGTCTTGATTTAATTCCGCTTATGTTTAATAGGGGATTGTAGAAGGATACTATTGGTCTTGATTTAATTCCACTTATGTTTAATAGGGGATTGTAGAAGGATACTGTAGGTCTTGACTTAATTCCCACTTATGTTTAATAGGGGATTGTAAAAGGATACTATAGGTCTTGATTTAATTCCATTTATGTTTAATAGGGGATTGTAGATGGATACCATAGGTCTTGATTTAATTCCCACTTATGTTTAATAGGGGGATTGTAGATGGATACCATAGGTCTTGATTTAATTCCCACTTATGTTTAATAGGGGGATTGTAGAAGGATACTATAGGTCTTGATTTAATTCCACTTATGTTTCATAGGGGGATTGTAGATAGATACCATAGGTCTTGATTTAATTCCCGCTTATGTTTAATAGGGGGGATTGTAGAAGGATACTATAGGTCTTGATTTAATTCCTACTTATGTTTAATAGGGGGGATTGTAGACGGATACTATAGGTCTTGATTTAATTCCCACTTATGTTTAATAGGGGGGATTGTAGAAGGATACTATAGGTCTTGATTTAATTCCCACTTATGTTTAATAGGGGTATTGTAGATGGAGACCATAGGTCTTGGTTTCATTCAACTAATGTTTAATTAGGGGATTGTAGAAGGATATCTATAGGCCTTGATTTAATTCCCACTTATGTTTAATAGGGGATTGTAGAAGGATACCATAGGTCTTGATTAAATTCCACTCATTTAATTAGGGGGTTGTAGAAGGATACTATATGTCTTGATTTAATTCCCACTTATGTTTAATAGGGGGGATTGTAGAAGGATGCTATAGGTCTTGAATTGATATACACTTATCTTTAATATGTGAGATAGTAGGAGGATACCATACGTCATGATTGTATTCCCACTTATGTTTTATAGATAGGATTGTAGAAGGATACCATAGGTCTTGATCTGATATCCACTAATGTTTAATAAGTTGGATAGTAGGAGGAAACCCTTTTAAGAGTGTATTTATAATGTGGTAAAATCTTATGTTTTTGGTTAAATAATTATAGTATATATTATTTAAATTTGCTATAAATTCAATAAATTAACACTTATATATTAATCGTGTGTTTGTATATAAGACACTTATATATCAATCCTGTTTTAGTCCCACCCTATGGAAAATTTAGTGTTTTAACATGCAGGGTGGGACTAAAACAGGATTAATATTTATACTAGTATTTAAGATTCTTTTATATTATATTAATTGTGTTTTGTAAACAAGACACTTTATATTACTCCTGTTTTAGTATATAAGACACTTATATATTAATCCTGTTTTAGTCCCACCCTATGGAAAGTTAAGTGTATTAGCATGCAGGGTGGCACTAAAACAGGATTAATATATAACACTATCTTATTATATATATATATGATACATTTTCTTGTTTTTTCCAGATATTTGCGTATATATTCTTCTATTCATACTAAATAAAATATTTCTATCGTCTTTATTTGAATAATAAATGGTTTTATTGAAAGTAATGAAAAACATAAAATCGAAGCAATTTAAAATGTTTAATCCCAGGTGGGACTAAAGTAGGATTATGCCAATGTTTGTAAGCAGTAGTACTAAGTAGTAAATACAGTTCAAGTTTTTTTCTTTTTATAGGAAGAGAGTTGTATTCGATTTAACCTAGTGTTAAATTCAAGTCAGATGCGGATCCAGGATTTTGAAAAAGGGAAGGGGCCTTAAACAAGGCAACGTTTAAGAGAGTGACATGTAAAAGTCTATGCATTAATCATATATGTAGCTGTAAAAAGGAGCGGGCCCTCTGCCCTCCCCCTCGTTATCCAGTTCAGACTGTTTTGCTGCTCTGCTTTAAAGGAATAATAAATGGTACTTGATCATGTTTGGGAGATCCTCATTAATGGGTATTATCCCAATTTATAGATGTAAACCAATTTACATTGATTGAAATTTTAAATCTGAAATTTATGATTGTTGACTTCCATGATTATGATGTGAAAAGCAACATTTTCTTTCAAAACATCCTGAATGAATATAATCTGGATAAAAGTAAAGGCCTTAAGAAATAGAAATTGTTAAATTTTAATATGAAATATGATTATATTACAGATTAACATTTACATGAATATTTGCATTGATCCCTGGTTTGCAATAATACCGAAATATGAGGATTATCACCATCTTAGCATGTAGGTGACAACCAATTTATTTTATGGGTGGGAAAAGGGTGGGTGGGGTGGGGTGAATGGCGGGTGCAGGAGGATTTTGAAAATGAACATCCCAGTCTGAAAGGACATCAGAAAATATTACCCAAAACACTGATGAAAATGAATAATTTGCAACACAAAATACAAGAATTAATTGTGTGTGTATACAAAAGTGAAAATAAATTTTCGTACAGCAAATCCAAGGAAAAAACAGCTTACATAGCAACAGATGAAAACGCAAAAATCCTCCTGCCTACCACTCTGAGTATCAAAACGACCATCAATTAGAAAACTAATAAGTTAGGATTTTAATCAAACAAATGGTACGGATCTATTATTATACTAAACTGAAATATTTCCATTGAATGATTATGTACCAGAAAGTTATCTTTGACTGTCAATATAAGGCATATTCAACTAATTTAATAAATACCTGAATGTTGATAATTTTTAGGACGCAACATCACTCTAGCCACATCTCAAATTGCACTCATAGTAATTTGAGAATATGTATTTTAAAGGTCTATAATTAACAGATGAAACTATCTGGAATTTTTTTTTCAAATACGTGAATTAGCAGATAATAAACAATAAAAAAACCATCCGCGTTCATTGCAAAAATATAAACAATAATTACATTAAAAAAAAAAGGAAAGAGAGAGAAAAAAACAGGAAAACAGGGACTCGTAAGAAAATCGTTTTTACAAATATAAAGAACTACGTGTCAAATGTACTGAAGTACATCTTATTTTTTAAGTTAATCACTAACCACAAACACGATGGTTGACGAGTGAAATACGTCATTATATGAAATATAAGCCACTATTTACCTTCATATAAAAATACGAATATTAAGAAGGCACACAAGGGTCATATTGATGCGCATAACATAGACAATTTAATTTTAATCCATTGGTAGCGGAGAGGTTTCGTCGGTGTTGTTGATATCATTAGCACATTACAGGCTTCAAGGAGGGGATTCAGTACACCTTATCGCTATTTGGAAATCTGCGCCGCTTGACCCGAATATCTGCGGCTCTTGAACTATTGACGTCATACAACAATCACTTTTCCATTGTGGCGTCAGATATTTTCTATTATGACGTCAAAACTTTACGGGAACCTTATTGATGTCAAATAATGGCGGACAAATAGCGATAAGGTGTATTCCTAATGACGGCAATTTCAAATTTTTAAGTTTCTTAACTAATTTCATTTGTGAACTGAAAAAAAAAATCATAAAATTCAATAAACAAGTCTATCCACACTTCAAGACATTGAACAATTTAATATAAGTTGATGACTTCATTTCCGGGACCTATAAGTTATATAAGGAGCTCCCATTTAATTTTTATGGGGGCTAGGATGAACAATTTTGTCCTGCAATTTTTTTTAGTTGTAATCTCTGTCCTGCCTTTTATTTTCACTCTATTCGGTCCTGCCTTTTTTTTATTAGTTTACCCTGACTTTTTACATAAATTGTCATCCTGCCTTTTTTTTGCCAAGTTGCTCATCCTGCCTTTTTTTACTCAAAACTCCTGTCCTGCCTTTTTTCAAATTTCATCCTAGCCCCCATAAAAATCAAATGGTAGCTCCTAATGCATTAATTCTGAAAAAATCCATGGTTAATAAAAAGGCTAACATCAAAGCAATGGTTCAACATTGATGAAGTCATTTTCTGTAAATTTATGTCTGTTTGGGTTGACCACCTGATTTTGTCAATATACTGGAACTATAAACAACAGTCATACAAGTGGGAGGCTTGGATAGCTTTACAACCAGGTTAAAACCACCATTTTCTTTGGAAAATGCCTGTACTAAGTCAGGAATATGACTTTTCACTCGTTCAGTTGGGTTAATAACCTTTGATTTTGTCAGTCTTTATTGTTCATACCCATATAAATTTACTTTGAGTTTGATATTTTTTTATACTTTTTACTATTCATAAAATGATGAAATCATTCAAAACACTCAATTTTTTCCTACCGCAAGGCATAGATTGCATTATGCTGATTGGCCATCTTTTTTTTTGTATTTTTTGTATTTTGGTTGATCAATAGTTTTGTAATTTATGCTTTTCGTCTGTTTTTATTTGAGCGAGCGTGTCTTATATCCGATGTCTGGTGTTTTAATTATATCCTGACCTTTATCAGGTTATGTACATTGAAACGTAAATTTAAGTATCACTTTTAGAATGAAATGTTATATTTTGCCACATCTGCAATAAAAAGAGCTAATGAAAAGAGATTAGTATATGTTCAAACATTGTTATATGATACTGTAACATCAAATCGTTGTCGTGGTAACATAATGAAACGATAAAATCGATTTTCCGGATTTTCTACAGACTACAATCATGGACAACACAACAACTAGTACAGCTATGTACAGAAACAATGTTCAAAAGTTTAATATCTTGTTAGGATCGGCGATGATTTGTCTGTGTGCTGCAGTGATCAACATAGTTTGCATGTTTATTTTGTTTAAATCGAAAAATCTGCAGAAAAGTAGATTTCACTTTCTAACACTTAAGTATTGGAGACTTTTTGACTATGATTTTCACATTTGTATTATTAACAAACGCAGCGCTGGAAGTAACGCTATTACACATAGACTACTTATGCTTTATAACGTCTTCAGTGGTGTATTGCTCAATACTATTTTCACTTTGTCAAACATTATTCATTTGTGTTGAAAGATTATTAGCAACGTCGACGACAAACAAAATCCGCCGCGGTGTTTTAGCACAAAAGAAGTTTATACCGTTGGTGTTTGTTTTCTGTGTTTTGTATACTATCTTCCTGATTGTGATAAGCGGGTTCAATTTCCAGTCCGGATGTTTGGGAAATAAATACACATATACATACATGGTTTTTAAAGAAGTTCCATTAATTTCACTTTTAGTAACTATTACTATTATTTATATAAAGACAGCTATCAGAATAAAACAACTTATAACAAAAGTGTCGTTTATAAATAATGATATTCCACATTTACAGACAAGCAGACGAATTAAACGTTATAAATTGAACCTGTTTACTTTATGGTTAATCCTCGTGGTATTGACCATATCTATTGTACCAAGGGTACTCGTGGCTTTAATAGGAAAATCGCAAAGTGGTAACTTAGGAAATTTTACATTAATTATACCACCAATATTCAACCCGATAATATATTTTCTACGTTTTGTTGAAGTCAGAACCATGCTGAAACAAAAATGTGTGTGCCGTTCTAGAAATGACGAACCTCTAGGAAATAGTGCGACTCCGTTTCAAATTTCGTCTAACATTCCCATGAACGAAGGAAAAAGTACAGACAAGGAAAAAGAGACATAGAACATTTCAGAGAGACCCACCAACAAACTGAAAATAAACATATGATCCAATGTTACGCGTTAAAAAGGACGAAAATTTAATCTGTTGTATTTCCGTTTTTATGCAACTATACCTCGTTTATTATTATTATTATTTGCTGTTGATGTTGTGTCTATTTATTTATTTGCAACAATGTAATTTTTTTTAAATGATGGTGACAATTTTTTAATCCTGAAAAATCTGCACAATGTATGTGCGAATTGCACACTACCACTGTTCATAATCATGTTACATAAACATATTTTCCCGTAAGATTATCAGGGTTAGTGCTTTCAAATTCCTATATAAGATGGTCTTCAATACTATGAACTTCTGTATAAACTGCACAGGTGGTAGAGGATAATCAAGAATTTGAATGATAACTGTTTTGAAGAAACATAAACCCGGTTAATTGTTCATACCTAGTCCATTTATGTTGTATGAAAAATTGAGTCATCTCTTTTTAGATTTTGCAATATTTTATCAAATTTGTTTTCGACAGCAAAGTACTGCATCGAATAACATTTTTAAACACTTATGAAAAATTGTTTCAAAATTCTCTCTGTATATAATTCAGACTTTTAAATGTTCAAATTCTACTATGCTTTATCAACTTTTGGATTTTGACCCGCAAGTGAAACAAATCAAGGGATGAATTGGTCATGCATACCTCTTTGACAAACATTTCCAAAGGTCGCCGTCAACAATAACCACTTGAAGGACAAATCAAACCTTTAAGATAATTACAGACAATTACTTATACATGTAAGGTTCCTAACTTTAGTCTACAACTGTTCATGTTTTCTGAAACTTTTAAAACGATTTCTTAGGGAACATACACTAAAATTTTCTTTCCTCGTGCATTTGACATCACTTACATATACAAAAGTAGTCGTCATGTTGAATTAATAGATATCTTGATTCTTATTTAAATAAATGTATGAATGTTGTGGATATTTGAATATCACATTTTGAGAATAATTTTGAAAAAAATAAGAGTACATGATACGCCTATTTCTAAAATAATGCCTCGTTCACACGTTCATTTAATTCGAATTGAATTCGAATCGAATGCGTATCGAATTCGCTAATCGCGTTCACATACTCTTCTTTTTTAATTCGAATTGATTCGAATTGGCTAAATCGCATTATCCAATTCGCATTAGAAATGCGTTTTTGTTAATACGAATTAAAAGTTAACGTCGTTCGGACAGTAAAGCGAATTTGACGCGCATTACAATTCGAATTGGAATTTACGTTTGGACGTAAAACGTTTCGAATGCGAATTAAACTAATTCGAATTAGTTAATGCGAATCGAATTCGAATTACGTGTGAACGCAGCATTAAGATCTAACATTGTTGGGCTAAATTTGAGACGAATTATATATATATTATGATGTTAGCCCTGTATAATCACGTGTTATCCGACGGAGAATGTCTGACATAAAGTTGTTACATGCTTAGACGTATATATATATATAGATACCGGATGCGGTTTTATCTAAAAGAACAACATAAAAAAAAATAAAAAAACAAAAATCAGGTAAATATCTTTGATACGTGGCAATAACGGTAAATTTGTATTATTTATCGACGTCCGAATACGGATAAGGTAAAATTTTCATTGCAATATAGCATATATCATAAATTTGATACAAACACGATAGTTAGTCGAGAGGGAAGGAATATTGTCTTTCTGTGTAGCTGTTGTAACCTTCGAATTGATCAAGACAGCAAAACTCTCCAATTCACAAAAAACAAAAAACCAGACGAGAACGCGGTTTGTATTGTGGGCCGTTTTTTGCTCTTTCTTCTCTCGTTCCTCGTATTCCATGGGGAGACAGCACTTTATAGTTTGACTGCATTTGATTGTCGCTCTCTTTCTTTGAGATATTATGTTTACCTTCATGGGTCTTGCTATAAGCGCACTATTTACCGAGTTATCACAGGAACCGGACGACCGAATAGCTCTCACTTGTCATGCATAAATCGCAAGCATTATTTGGAGTCCTTGTAGAATGTTACTGGAATTCACGTCCAATAGTTTACATTATTTAAAAGCTTTTCAAATGACAACTTTTTCATAGCTGTTTGCTCCTGGTTGCTATTCTTGTATTCTGAGATTCATGCTCTTACAATGTATGATTTGAAGAGAAAGAAACGTGATGATGCAGACATTTCACAGGAACCAAATTATGTCTATGATGAATAAAAGGAGATGTGGGGTTGTACGCAGTACTACAAAACTAACCAAACGATATCGAGAGGGCACCATACAGTCTTTAACCATCCACAGTTAAAACTTATTTTTTAAATAAACAAGGATTTGTATACTAGTAGTTACTATACAAATTCTTGTAATCAATTAATTAAAAGAAAACCCCAAAATAATCAGAAATAGAAAGATCATTTACACATTATTAGAATAATTTATATATATATTCTTAGTACTATATGATATATCAAATATAATTGGATGCCAAATTGACTTAAAATAGGTGCCGATTTGACTAGATGCCGATTTAACCAGGTGCCGATTTGACTTTTTCTTTGGGTGCCGAATTGACCGGGTGCCGATTTGACTTGTACCCAGTTGGACCCCCCTTTTTGTCCTGAGTTGGGAACCCCTTTTATAAAATGGCTGGATCCTCCCTGCTTCCCTATAAAATCAACCAAATTTTCCCCAGCCCTGGATCCGTCTATGTAACTGTTTTCGTTCTGCGCAAATGTCATCACTGGGATAGACCAAAACGAATTTTAGGTTTATGTATCATTCACATTCCGATCAATTTACTCAGTTAAATAAAATATGTGTTAACTATTTTTATATTGGTTTTAATTTAGTTTATCTATCAGAAAAAGGATTTATTTCTCGCAGACAGCCCTCAATACTATACACCAACTCGACACTGAAGCTAAAAACCCTAAAACATAATAGTATATGGAATCGTCCAAACGGATTACCTAAAATTGATATAGGTGAAATATATAGATTTAGAATTGTGTACACAGAAATAAGATCAGAAATAAAGCCCTGTGTAAGGTGAAAACAATAACACAACTGTATAAAATTATTGTTTATTAAATTTGCTTGCATAAGAACCATGAAGTTAAAATTTATAACGATTACGTTTATCCTGTCAACCCTTTTCTTCATTGCATCAAGGCTCCCGTTGCTTTACATCGAGCAGCAATTCAACCAATCGGGGAATGTTAAGTTGGGACATACCTCTATTTTTGGAAGCGTGATCTTTATATCGAGGCTTGCGTTGCTTTACACCGAGGCCACAGTAGTTCGACCAATCGGGAATGTTTATTTGGGGCATGTGACCTATTGAACTGCAGTTTTATAATATTTTAATCGAAATTGTAGAAAATGAAATGTTGTTAGTACATACAAAACAGAAAATGATGAATACTTTTAGTAAAAGATAATTTGGATCCGGGTTCTGTGTATTCACATCATTTGTACAACTCTCCTTACTGATGCCATTTTTGGAATTTCTGTGACCTAAATGGTTCGCGAAAATTAATATTTTATTATATAGTATAGTAACTATACATGAAATTACTATGAAAACTACTTACAAAGTTCCAAATTTAAATATATGAAAGATCACAATTTCGAATTAGAATTAGATCGATATAATGTCCATTTTTATCTATTATTATTACGAATGAATAAAACTGATTATGTTTTTGTCATATTGTATAAATGCATTGTGTAGTATTACTTAACTCACTGAAGTTTTTTAGGTTTGTGCAATAAAGTTTCGATAATTTCAGAAAAAGCTCTGTCGATCTAGTATTTAGTATGAGAAATTGTACATTATTAAATGTGATTGAAAACAATGATTTGAATTCCAAGATACACGTGTTATTTTGTTTGTACATTTAAACTGTGATGAATATTGGCAGGAGAATTTCATTCTGAAATTAAAAAAAGTAACGTTTTGTCTTGGATTCATTATTTTTTTTATTAGTTGTTATTGGCTTAGAACTAGCTTCACTAAATGCGAGTACTCACAGATCAATTCTTTGTGTCCTTGCATGGTGTTTATGTTACTTGGTTATTTTGCTTTGTATCGATCTGATGAGTCAATTCCTTTTCAACTGGTTTTTATAGTTTATTCTTCTTTGTTACACCACTGCCCAGGTTAAGTCGAGAAGAGGTTTGGAAGCCGGCAAACATGTCTAACCCCGCCACATTCTGTATGTGACTGTCCCAAATCTAGAGTCTGTAATGCAGTGGCTGTCGTTTGTTATATATACCGTATATCATATTTGTTTTTCGCTTATTGTTTTGAACATAAATCAGGCCGTTATTTTTCTCTTTTGAATTGTTTTCTATTTAATTTGTCGGAGTCTTTTATAGCTTTCTAAGAGTATGGTTTTTGTTGAAGGCCGTACGGCGATCTATAGTTGCTAACATCTACGTCATTTGGTCTCGGATGGATAGTTGTCTCATTGGCAATCATACCGCGTCTACTTATTATATATTACTATAATGATAATAATTTTATCTTAATTTTACTGTAGACGACTTATTTTCTCGAGCGATGTATTTTCGCAAGTAGAAGATCAACGTAAATATGTAAAGCTTAGATTTACTCCTAAGAGAACAAAACAACAACATTAGAAAATGGCGACAATAAATTGCCTAGAAATAGGATAGAATGGGTTAAACGCGAGAAAAAAAGATATCGGCGAAAATAGTTTTGTTTAACAGTATTTCAATAGTTGTATAATGTCTGTTTATTTTGATCGTTATTCTTCCATCATACACGACAGGAATCGCATAACCGAACCATGTCGAACATGAACTAAACCATGACACCGTATTTTCAATAATCTTAATTTGTGTGCAAATGTAGCTATTTTTGGAATAATTGACGGCAGTTTTATATTATAACGAAATATGTGATGTAACAGACAGTAAACAAATAACTTTAATTCATGCATGAGAAAAGAATAAACAACTTTTAAATTTTGACATACGCAAGCATTATTCTGTGTCAAAATATTAACTATATGATACAAATTTTAATATACTAACATATTAGCTATAGATAAAGATACTTACCAGCTTGAATTTATGTTCAGAAGTTCCTTGAGCAAAAAATCTAAATGTTTATATTTTGTCATTGTTTGTCATTAAAAACACTTAACACAATCATGTCCAACTTAACCAAACTATGACAAAATCACTGTACTAAACACTCAACGATATGACGACGTTACTACCCGACGTGATAACACTCATTTTGAAAGAAATCACAACTGATCTATTTTTCAGGTAAAGGTTCGATGTCAACAGGATAAATTTATAACGGTAAAGCTTGCGGCTACCTCAAACATCTAAACATATTCTTTTTATTTTATATTCAAATAGTTTTTTTTGTTTTTTTTATTTTCAATTACTTAGTATATCTAGCTTTAAAATGTATTTTGTATGGGCAATACTCAAAGGTTAGGACACTGTATCCCAAAGAAAAAAAAGTCGTCTTGAATATTCATGAAATATTTTCCTATGGAAATTAGGTTTACAACAATCCATCAACCAAATTATATGTTGTGACGTGATGCAAATTCTCCCTAAGAAAGAGCAAATAATAATATCCCCTCCTTCTAAAAAAACAACGAATAACAGTCAGTGACAATAACATGTTCACTGAACAACAACTGATGAAAATTGTGTTTGTCACTTTGATACAAACCTTTGAATCTTGTGTATGAACTCAATAGTAACATTTATAATCTAAGCATAATCCTGAGGTAATCACATTGAAACAACTTGTCTTTATGTGCCTACTTGTTTCGTTCTTATCTGGTACTCCGTTTCTTTAGGTAATATCTCACGGTATATCCTTGCTTGTTTCGTTCTTATCTGGTACTCCGTTTCTTTAGGTAATATCTCACGGTATATCCTTGCTTGTTTCGTTCTTATCTGGTACTCCGTTTCTTTAGGTAATATCTCACGGTATATCCTTGCTTGTTTCGTTCTTATCTGGTACTCCGTTTCTTTAGGTAATATCTCACGGTATATCCTTGCTTGTTTCGTTCTTATCTGGTACTCCGTTTCTTTAGGTAATATCTCACGGTATATCCTTGCTTGTTTCGTTCTTATCTGGTACTCCGTGTCTTTAGGTAATATCTTACGGTGTATCTTGGAATATTTTCTGAGAAGCAGGATCTGGATTCCGGGCTTACTAGATCCTAAAATCATCATGTACTCACTCAAAATTCACCTACAGTATGTGCTATATTTTCGTAAGTCTCCTTCTTTGTGAGTGCGAACATTGTTTAAAAATGTATATCGGGATATCTAGTGCCTCAATCTGTCTAAGCATTTCTGTTGGTATCTTTGACAGATGAGAAAGAATTGTTCTGTGCCTCTTTTTCACCACATTCAAAATACGGAGTGAGGGATTGACCTATTTGATTGTGGTACTTATTCAGTCTGCTATATCCTGTTCTAAACTCTGACAAAAATCTCCCTATCTGAGGATTTGGTATGTCAAGTTGGACAAACTTACCAACAGCTACCACGTCAGGAATATGACAGTTGTTTTTTATTCGTTTCGTTGGTTGATATAGTTTTTGATTTTGTCAGGTTTTAAGGACTTTCCCCATTTTGAATTTAACTTGGAGTTCCATTAGTACTTTTTTCCGTATAATTGTCTCCCAGTTTCACGTATGGATCATCAACTTTGCCATTTCATTGTTGTTGACATCTTGACTGAGCTTCTTTCATCTGACATTGTTATGACATTTTTTGCAGGATCTGCTTACCCTTCCTGAGAGCACCATAAACCAGCCCAAGTTTTAGCTGGGGTTCTTGTTGCTCAGTCTTTAGTTTTATATGTTGTGTTTTGTGTACTGTTGTTTTTCTTTTGGTCGTTTTTCGTTTTCTGCCATGGCATTATCTGTTTGTTTTCAACTTACGAGTTTGAATGTCCCTTAGGTATCTTCTGCCTCCCTTTTATTTTGTCATTAAGCATAAGGATATAGTTGCATGGCAGGTTCGTGTTGCTATGCGTGGTGTTGTTCAGCGGGATATCGGTCTATGCGCCTTCTTTTAAACTTTAAATTGCCCATCTTTCCTAGTTTGTGAATTCTTATTGACAGTTTGTATATCACCCTATTTCTACGGAAAATCAATCATTGGTTCAATTACAAAACAACACTGCAGTGAAATATCTCGACAGTAATTTTCGTAAATGTCTGGTAAAAGACACCACAAACAGTGCAACAAAGGCAAACACGAAAGATTAGTATAAAAAGCCTTTAGTTTTGTTATTGATATAACAGTACCAAATGTTCCAAGAAAAAGTAAATTTCTCTATGCTTACTTTACTTATATTTTCAGATAATTGTGATTATTGGAGCACCATTACTTCGGAAATACTCCTACTTCAAAGTGATAAGATGTAGTTATGTTTGTACTGTGTTGGCAGGGTTCGTTATGTTTTGCATAGGCCAAAATCATCCATGGTGTTTGATGCTGTTCCTTCTAATGGATAGGTAAGATCGTTCAGGTAGACAAACAATAGAAAAAAGATGAGAATATTAACACTGGATTTATTTCATAATAGTCTAGAATAATGAAGTTATAGTGAACTGTTGACAGAGATGCGTCTCGCCTGTATATGGTTTTAATAGTATAATGAAAATGTAGAATTTAAAGCGACAACATTATAATATGTAAACTATGCAAAATTTTCATTGTCATTGAACCATGACTGTAGGCGATGGCCAAATAAATTTCTTGAAATAATAAAATAAAATATACCAATATATCATTGACTTTAGTGGTCCCCTTTTAACTGACCTAATCACAAACTTGAACATATAAACTATGAAAAACTTTCAAAGTCAGTAGGCCATGAATGAGGTGGCGGTTCAAACAACCATCATCACATTGTTGAAGCCACGACCGGAAATAGCACCCCTAAGTCTTTCCTCTGAAACTTCGTCATGGCGAGACAAAAAGGAGGAGGTATGCTATGTGCATATGGCCCTGAATTTGCGTCAAAATGTACATTTCTTGAAGCCTTTAAAATAAATGTTAATTTTATTAATAAATGAATAGGATAAGATAATCTGGAGATTTAAGGGCAGAAAGGTCTCTTGTGATCTCACTATGACGTCATAAACATGTTGCAATTGATATATTGGGCCAAAAATGGCCGTTATAGGAAGCATAATTTTGGAACAAATTCGATGACAGCAAAGACAATTATGGGTAAGATTCATAACTTTTTGATTTTCGAATTCAATGGCCTAAAAGAGGCCTTTTCATACATTCTTTGAAATACTTTTAAGAGGGTGGTAAAGGGTTATTTTCGAGCAACGTGTTTTGCCATTTTTATTTCACGTGCAGCCGTGAAAAAAGTTCCTTATTCACTGTGTTTCGTGAAATCGGTAAAAATATCAACGTGCAAGAATATTTTAATTGTTCATTCATCGTGAAATGGCAACTTTATTTCGCGTTCTTCCTTGCAGATACCCGCCCCTTTACGCCCTCTTTTAAGTGAACCAAAACACTCTCTTCATACAAACATACTATAGCAGAGTTTAGTATATGCTTTTATGTTTTAGCTGTGCTTCTGGTGCTACTTTTGGACTTTTCAATTTGCCACTAGCAGACATAGCTGATGAAAACAAAAGAAAGTATAGGAGAAAGTATGTATAAGCATATTGATATAAATGCGCGTTAAAGATATACTACGTTAGGAAAGAAAAGATTTTCCGAATTTAAGGACAAATTAATATATATATATTTGTTTCATTTGACTGGTATTCTTCTAGTCTTACTACAAAATAGCAAAACGTGACATTTAAGTTCGGATGAGGTGATATTTTTTATCATTTAGTGGATAAATTCAATAGTCTTAAATATCACATATAAAAAAATTGCACATATTGGTGACCTTCTTTTTGTTGACATATAAAGATTTGAAGTAACTGTTCAACTTGTTGGTGCAAAATCGAAGAATTGGTAACCTATTGTATATAAAACAAATATGTCTAAACATTCTTTCGGTCAAATTATATCATAGGAAATCTGAAGGTAACTGGTACTTCACCAGTATATATGCAATTGGGTAAATTCACACACATAGGTTAGTGGAAGAATAAAAGTGCTGACCACTATATTAATGTGCTATATAATACCATACAAAAGAAGTCAAAGTTACATAAAGCAAGTTCAAGTTACTTTATCTGTTGGCTATAATCCTAGTTTACTTATTCTCTAATATTAGCCACTGTCATTCTAACCAATAATGAGTGTATATATTTTGCAGACATCCTATATCATCCATGGTATTCGGCACCAATGCATTGATAACCAAGCCAGCTTTCTCATTGTCACCAATGTTTGCCGTTTCAATATTAAATTTGTATGGATATAACGAACTTAAAGTTAAGACAAATGTAGCTACAGCAGAACTTAAACAAGTTATGTTTACATTAATATGTTGGTACCCAATTGTTGTTGGTATTATCCAGTTTACTTCATGGTCATTTTACCGTGTTAGATCCAAAACAGACCAAGCAAGTCAACTGTAAAGTTGTGTTCATTATCTGAAATTGTAGATGTGGTCAGAGAAAGTCTTATTTGTATCAAATAGGAAAAGTGTGCACTTAGACAATAAATGCAATATTGTTATCAAACAGACTTGTTCTTTTAAGGTTTGTAGAAATATATTATAGATTTTCTTTTTATAAATAAATAAATCCAGGCATGTTTTTATTTAGTACTTCTAACAATATCATCTGCCATTTGATTGCCTAAATTTTGGGTAAAAGATAACAGTACAAGATAACAACATTGTCCTGGCTATTTCATGAATTAGCTGATTGAAATAAGACTGAAGCAATTGGCAATACAATCCTAGATTTTCACCCATATTTACGTTACGACTGTTTCAAAGGTTATTAAAATAAACTGTTGACACAGAGATATGTCTCGCCTGTCTGCATAAAATTCAGAAAAAGACAATCTGATGGACAGCAACATTGCTTATTAATTCAAAGTCGCTAGACCATGAACTAGTGGGTAGGGCCTCGAAAAGATTAACAAACTGAGATGTACAGACAGTAAAAATATTGTTGTCTATTGTAAGTAGTTGCTATCAAACTAACTTAAGCAGAAAAATTAACATTGAAAATTGCTAATTTATTCAAAGACAATACAACATGACCTAGGGGCAGGGCTTCAAAATGTTTGTCAAACTGATATGTACTGATAGTTATGCAACTTCATACAAAATATCATTAGATGGACCAGAGTCTATGATAGTGGTGAATAATTTCAACTGAGTGCCAACAAACAACTTTCTAAAGGGAAGAAACATTAACATACAATGAAGGAACATCACTGAGATGGTTCCTTATATGGGATAGGTACGGTGCAGATGGATATATCCAAGCACGTAAGACTTTTGGCTTAACTTTGGTAAACTCATAAAAAATTAATCTGATAATAAATTGTGAACAAATTCATCACATACTTTAATTTCATGAAATCTTCTTAATTTATAATTTCACCCTCAAGATTTTTTCTTTTATGTGTGTCCAAAATTAGGAAACCCTGTTTTGACAGATCTTCAAATGTCCAGAGATTTCATGCATGCCTTCTAAAAATAGTTAATTATGAATAAAGGAAGGATTTTAAATACGAAATACAATTCAGTTTGACCCAAACAGACTGCCAAGGATGCGGAGCAAAAGTTTTTTTCAGTTTGATAAAATTTGCCATTAAAAGGAAACCAATTTCTAATGATGTCATATTTTTTGGGGGAAAATGGTTAAATATGGTTAATCATGGGATTGCAAATATAAATTTATGCTTGAACTTATCAAATTTAATCTTTTTTTGTCCCTTCAGAAGACAAAAACAATTACATGACTGATTCTATTCATGTAACATTAGGATTCCACTGTACATTTACAAGTTGTGAGGTCAAAACTAATTTTTTAAAAGTACTCAATTCATTTATATAGCATACATTACATATTCTTCTACTTTCCACCTCTAATTTCTATCCTTCATTTTCAAATAACAGTTAGATAAATATGGGTTAATAAATAAAAATGAACAACACAATTTAAAATGTAAAGTATAATTTGAAAATAATTCTATCACAGACTTCAAATACATAAAGCAACAAAATAACAATTGTTCATGTAGGCACAAAAGTAATCACAGAATATGTTGTTATAACTCAATGTTGTCACAGTTTACTACATCCCTCCCTAGAGAATCTTATAATTTTCAATTAAATAAGTTTTGCTCCCAAAAATCTAAATGGCCCTGTTTAACATTTATAATATTTTAATAATTAATTGCAATAAAATATTTCAACAACTTATTTGAAGGGTACAATATAAAGTTATAAACCATATTTACTTGAAACCTTTCTACTATTCAACAATAAAAATGTGCTTTTCATTTATATATAAATTAATTTGACTGTTTTTGTGGCAACAATTTTTATTTAAACAGCCATGAAATACATCATGACATTGTGGATCTTATTCCATAGGGTGCTGTAGTAACTACTGAAGTCAATCTGGCTGAGTTAACATCAATGACAATACGTCAGCACTGAGCGCTTATTACAACAATTTCATTTCATTAAAACATATACCTATCATTTACCCAAAATGAAAGAACATAACATACTATAACCAACTAAATCTTTAAAATAAAGTAGATGGATGATTTAAAATTCATTTAATACAATAAAAATAACTCAACTCATTCTTCTGTAAATATATGCATCATTTCCTAAAGCATCAATATTTTAAAATATTTTCAACAGATTATTATTTTGTAAAACAAAATATATAATTAGCTGTTGTATCTAAGTAAAATGACAGGACATTAACAATATTTGGTAAGAAAATCTAGTAAATAAATAATCTTAAAAATAAATTTATGATCAAGTCTTTTCTCTGAAAACACATCTTGAATTAAGCAGGAATATAAAAGTTGAGCAAGCAGGATCAACTGACTTTTTAACTGTCACTCAAAATAAGCAGATCCTAGCTGAAGTGTTCAATCAGATGTATTATCGATGATGCAGGAAAGCAGTCAGGAAACCTCAGTACCAGTCAAAATAAGGGAAACAAATTTTTGTTCTTACTGTACACTTAAAGGTAAATAAATAAAAAAAAAATTTTTTTTTTTCATGCAGTTCTTATTCATAGGATCAGATGTTAAAAAATGAGTGAAAATACATCAAGTGGGCTATCAAAAATACTTGACAACTGTATTCCCTGTAGAACCATTGCTATGCCAATCACAAACATCTCAAATAATTGGTAAAATATGAGACATGCAAGTGTCAATGAATTTTGTCTCCAAAATCTTTCAATGATTTAAAATTGCTTCTGAAAATACATACATGGATTAACCAAATTTGAGTTCCTACACTATGTCCATCCATCCTTCATTTATGATTTAAATATGTTTTTGTTACAGGATAATTTCAAATAAATGATACTGCAATTGTTAAAAGAACTTAAGATCTGTGAAACTAATTGTAAAAATGCTTGTAGTTTAAGGCACTATCACTATTTGGGCACACTTTTTATTCCAGTAATCACTGGAAAATACTACATTCAAATCAAGCCAATGCAAACTGCAGCAATTACCTTCAATATTTTTTTTGTGTATTTGGCCTTTATACAATTTTTTAGCACTATTCAAAGTACATGTAAAAAATTTTACTCCCTCAAATAACCTTTATAAATTGCACAACATATAAAAAATGGGCAAATAAGCATAACAAATATACATTTTACATTTGGGCACATTATGCAATCATCATTCAGTCTGGAAAGTATCGACAATATTTTTGAATATAACAAACATCCATGATTTAACATAAATGAAACAATACTTAACATTAACAGTAATCTACAATGAAATCACTTAACACAGCATTAACAAGCAAAAAATAGCTTAACCAAATTATCTGATTGTTGCCTGCTTAATGACCCTGGCAACCATTAAATGCACACTGGACAAGCTTATTTAGTATTTACCCAGTATTTGTAATTTAAAAGCACAATGACTTTAGAGCATTTTCTGCAGACTAGCAATAAACCAAGTTTCATTCATATATAGTTCACTGAAATCACAGATAGAAATTAAAAGGTGCATTTGATCTTCACATTTTTTTAACAATTCAAGAATATTAATATATTCTGATAACAAGAAACCAACAATGTTTAAAAAATATAGGCACTTCATACAAACTGCTAACTCTAAACACGTCTTAAATAATGTATAAAAACACTGACAAATTTAGAACATCTCATCACATTTTTTTCCTTTGAAACGTAAAATAATTCTGAGCTAAATGAATATGTGCAAAATATATAACAGTATTTGTTGTCCTTCATTTTCCAGTGTTCCATTATAAGGTTTTATCCTGCAATCAGCTAACTATTGTACAAATAACAGGTACACAAATAAATTTTTGCTTTATTTGTACTTGTACAAATAAAGTCTCCTGTTACCCCTCTTCCATGTTGAGCAAGTGGTAATGTGGATATTTATTTTTGTGTACCAGTTCATTTTGGGGTCCTCTTCGCAGTCTGCGTTTAAACTATGTCCATTTCTTTGAAAAATTAGAGACAATGATTTAGATTTTAACAACTAAAGTTTCAAGTGTTGGGTGTAAATTTCAGGATAAAAACAATATATGTACATTGTCGAAAAATATAAAATTTATTTGTACTCGCTGCGAAACAAGAGAAAAGCTCAGCGAGCCTTGCTTCTCGTCCTGTTTCTAAAGCTCATACAAACAAATTTTATATTTTCCGACAATGTACATATATTGTATATTCATATACCACTTAATTCATCAAGTGTATATTTTGAAAAACATGTTGTGTCAGCGGGAAATTTTTGGGGGAGGCCTGATACTGGGTTTTGTTTATTTTTTTGGTTTTGGTGATGAAGTCTTTTACTATAAAGTCTGCTGGAAATCTATGTAAAATGCTGGCTGGCAAAGGGTTTTAAAAATACATGTATGTGACTTTAAGAATAATTTATGAATAATATTATATCTTTCTATATATATATAATATATATTAAAACACATTTCTAAGGTATATTTGGTACAGGTTGGGTGTTTTGTTCAAAAGATATCCTTGAAACAAAAATTTCCCCAATATGGGTCTATCAAGAGCTGCTGAGACCTTGAACAATTGATCCCAAAATCAATAAATATCTTCCACACTTCATGGGTGATTATCAAACTAAATTTGCTTCAAGTGGGACAAATTCTTAAGAAACCAAAAATTGTCCAAAATACCAGTCTATCAATATCTGCTGTGATCTTAACCTTGGACCAAATGACACCAAAAGTCTGCCTTACCCCTTGTAGCATTATCAAACCAAGTTTGAAAAAGATATTGTTTAGGACTCAAAGGATTTTGTCCATAAAAGAAAATGTTGAAATCCAGAAGCAACACAGCTAAAAATACAATAAGATGTATGAAAAATATGTGAAATTTGACTTTATCAACCATGTAACAATCCTTCTGTATTATAATGGTTTTTTTGTATCAAGCATTGATAATCCTTATCATAACTTTTCCCTCATAATTTATATGCTACAATAAGACTTGACAAAATTACTGTCTATTGACTAAATCCTGTTATGTTTGAGTAAATCACAACATTGTGACATTATGACATTACAGTGTTTTCAACACTGTCCAGTTTGAATTATCTCCCTTATTCAAAGTTATTGTTTCTTATCGTCCCCGACAGCAGTTTAAATTCCTTTGTTTTTGGTATGACCTCTTTTACCAAAAGGACTGTTTTTTTCATTAACAAGCAAAAACTTAATTAAAGAAACAGAAACTAATAAAATTGATGAAATTTTCTTTGACAATGTTATAATGTACAGTATTTTGAAATTTTCATTAATTTCCTAAAATAAGTTAAGGTAAAGTATATTAAAATTTTGAAAATATCACTAAATGTAAATTATTGCTAACTGTATAAAATCTAATGATATCAATCTCAGACCTTTGCTGAAAAGCAACAATATTAGTTTTGTGAAAATCTGAATTGTGCAAATACTAATGCATTACTCTCACTTCAACAGAAACTTACTCACTAATGAAGCATGACTAAATAAATAAACTGTTACACACACATAAACACTATTTATGCCTTTTAATTTGCCACTTTTTCATGATCCAGAACCATTCAAACAGGTTGATTAAATTATGAAACAGTTTTTGGCCTTTCTTTAATACTTGTATTTGATTTTGCCCTAGCTAGCCATGCTGCTTTTCTTTTCCTTTCAAGTTCCTCTTCTTCTTTTCGACGTTTCTCAAGATTACTTTTTTCTATTGAGTCCACAAAACCTTTTTCTTGTTCATAAGTCCTAAGTTCAAATTTAACATGACTCCTTAAAGGATCACTAAATTGTCCAACTCTTCCACCTAAACTGGATTCACTTCGTGTTCTTAGAATATCATGACCTAAAGCCTTTCGCTTTTCTTTCAATAATTGAGCAAGTTTTTCTTTCATGTCTGGAGGATACATACACATTGGGACAATGTTTGTTTCATAAGCTGTAGAGGAGATTCCTTCATGCCTCTTAGGAGGGGATACTCCAGGCATTGCTGGACTTATAGTTGATGGTACAGAAAAACAAGTGCCTGGACGTCGGAGGGATGGTGCTGTGATAGGTCGACCTTTCTCTTCCTCAGGAGGAGGATGTCGACGAGAAGCTGATGCAGACACAGGTCTAATAACCCTTCCATTTGGTACAGTCTTCTTTGTAGTTTTCTGATGGAGACTTGTTCTGACCTTTACCTTTGTAGGTATGACATCACATTGTGTGGCATAAACTTCTTTATCAGGACCATGCAATGACACACCTTCTTTACTCTTTTTAGACTTATGCGACTTTGCTTCTGAGAATTCTGAAACACTTTTTGTATCCATCTCTTCAGTTTTAGGCATTAGTTTTTCTAGTCCCATTTCTTCCACAGGAACTTTAGTTCTAGGATCAATTTTACTTGGTGATGAAGATGGCCGTTTCTTCAATTCTTTCAATCTTAAACTTAAATCCCTAATATTTTTGGAGGTGTTGGCAGAGAGTTCAGATGGTTGCATCGAACTTTGAATTGCATTAACAGTTAAATAAATAAAATCTGGTGGAACAATACTTTCAGCTTTCATTCTAATTTGTGACCTGAGAATTGCTTTTGTTTCTGATAATGACACATCCTTAGACTTAGGAATCAGAGGTTTATCGAATGCCCATGACACACGCCTCCTTATCATTGAAGGATGAGGCTCAATCTCATCTTCCTCATCTTCATCAGTATCATGTTTATCTGTTGCTATGACAACACTATATTCTGACTTGAAAGTCTGAGGTCTGGTTTTAGGGAATGGAGGATGAAGAGGCGCTGAATGGACAGATTTTTTAGAAGACAAGACAGAACTTGCCATTCTGGATTCCATCCTTATTGGTGTAGTTCCACTTTCATACCCAGACTCAGCATATTGCTGTGTTTGAATCATCTTAGCACTATGCATACTACGCTTACTAAGACTTTTGGCACTATGCGGCAGTTGTGGAGCTCTGAATCGAGTTTGTGGGAAACCTTCATATATATAGTCAGATGGGGCATTGGCATGTCCCGCTGGAGAATTTTTGTGTTTGTTGCGCCAGCTTTTTGCATTCTACAGGCACGTATATACGAATACTCCCTATGACGCATTGGTGCATCAGAATATGAGCTATATGGTACCAAAGAAGGCACTTTGTCAGACTCTAAGGTGTAATCCCAGTTAGGGGGGTCAAAACTTAGCACCAATAAATTCTTGTCTGTGTTTAAGGTTATTCTGAAATAAAAGAAAGTTTAAAAATATAATATTCAGAAACAGATTTGTTTCTATCCATTATAAGGATGATACACAAATAAAAATTTGGCCCAGCAAACAGATGCTTCTGAAAATTGTTTTTTAAATGACCAAAACACATGAACCGTTTAAGCCAAGATAAGAAAAATAAAATTTCACTGGAAACATAGGTTAAAATATATATGTTAAGTCTGAGTTTAGTACATTTATATATTGGTCCCAGGCTAAGGTGAAAGATATAAATTGGAGTAAATTCAAGTTGTCTTACTGTCATAAACAGGGCATAAAAATTATGAAAGTGAAAGTAGTGTTTTTGATTAAAGTGAATGTAGGGTTGAAATTGGGTGTTAAAATGGCTCTCATGAGATAAAGCATATATACACTTTGCTGGGACATGTGTATTTCATTAGAATAAAAATGGTCTATAAGCAGGAGAATTTATTTCACGTTAAAACTGGTGCAATTTTTGGTGCAAGCATAATCGTCATGCAAATTTAAGAAAAAAAAATACTAATAGGTAGATAAAAACCTCTAACAGACTTATTGCTAACATTTGCATCATATGGTTTCTAGTGGAAATTTGTCTCATAGGCAATCATACCACATCTTCTTATTTTATATAAGTCTATTAATATATATATATCAAACAGGTAATGCTTGTTTTACATTAATTCAATTCTATTGTCATTACCTATCGCCTATAGCAACGATACTTCTGATTGGATCACTCTGACTGTTTCCTCTCATGATACGACAACATTGTCCAGTCACCATGTTCCAAATTCTAAGTCGACCATCTTTACTTCCTGTTATTACTCGAAGGTACATAAAAGCTAAGCAAAGCACTGCCCTGGAAATAAGCACAATTGTATTCTATTTAGGAAAGAGTAGAATGAATTTCTTTCAAATGCTAATAAATTGACTTATCTCCCTTTGGCTTTCAAATCAACTGCAGTAATCAAAATTACATGTACATTATTTTCAAGTATACATTCTTGAATTGTGATCAAATTTACATTATTTTCAAGTATACATTATTTAAAAGTGATCACATTTACATTATTTTCATATATATATTTTTGAATAGTAATCACATTTACATCATTTTCAAGTATACATTACTGAAAAGTGATCACAATTACATTAATTTGGTGAAGACTAGTTGATAGAGTTGTTAAAATTCTTACTATAATAAAATTTACATAATGTGATAAAATTTACAAAATCATATTACTATCCTACTCTTTAATGCATTAAATAAGAATTTTTCATATCTTTTTTAGAGCTGACAATATATCAGACATAAAAATCATGACAATTCAAAGACTTTGTCAAATATTAACAAATCAAGGTGTGATTTTTGAGGAAAACATATTTGTTGAAGTTGTATCAATTTTCATGTCTTGAAATTTATTTTTAAAAACTTTTTTTATCATCAACACAAGGTAAACACTACCTACTTATCTATTCATGCTTAAAAACAACATTTTTCTACCTTTACAAATATCCAAATTTTATTTCTTCAATCTGATATGTTTTGACTTTTGATACAAATAATACATACTGAGGATGTTTGAGGGCATTCAGAATCCTTTCATGGTTTCCCTGTGTACTGTACACATGGGCATAGCTGTCTTTACTTCCTGTGATAATATGCCAACGATCAAACTTAATGGCAGTTATCTGGTCATCATGGCCTTTCAAAATCTGTAGAAAAAATATTATAATTATACTGACAATACAACAGTGATGCATGCAAATTGACCAAACTGCTTGTTTATCTTGGTTTGTTTTGCATGATATTCATGCTAATACAATCTATAAAGAGTAGTTGACTTGTTAGGCAGAACAAAATAACAGACAAAGAAATCTCAAGTACAAGTGAAACAGGACAGTACTAGACCATACGGTCTCAAAGAATGAAATAATGCTTGCAGTTATTGAAGGTATCCTCAATGTACTTTGAAACTTTATGTATGTCAATTTAGTAAAGAAATAATGAAGACATATAATTTAAAACATACTGCTGAACATCCTGTAAGGAAGTACATACATATGACAACTAATTTAGAACAGTTCAATATCATATTTTATTACTGGCTATCACCACAACACCACAGACACAATAGGATATATGTTCCTGATTAACATTAAAAACAATTTGTTTTGCTGTTGTGTACAGCAATTTTGTCTGCTGATCCAACTGCCAATGATGTACAATGACTTTGTAATAGTGTACAGTAGATTTTGTAATAGTGTACAATGACTTTGTAATAGTTTACAGTAGATTTTGAACTGTGTTATCTATTGCATCTGCTGTACCCATAGACAGTAATAGGGTGTGAATATGGCTCAATCACAAAAACACCACTTGTTATATGGATAACAGATAGACTACTTTTGTACTAACCTTGATAAGTTCTGCTGATTTAAGATCCCAAACCTTGACTAAACCATCTTCACACCCTGTGATAACCATCTCTTCTGACATAGCACAGGCTGAAACTGGACTACGATGTTTTAAGTTAGATATGCATTTCCCTGTCTGCATATTCCATACTGAAATATGAAATTACAAATACTTACTGAAGTGAAAAGAATTGTTTTTTTAACAGGCAGTGGAACTTATACACAGTACACAAGAAAAATAAAATATAACAGAACATTTTCAGGATGTCTTCCATCATTAGAAATAATTATATTTCTCTTTTCTTAAAGTTGTTGTAGGTGAATAACAACTCTTAAAATTCAACAACAGTTCATAAAACTTTGTTCAGGTCCTTATTTAACTAAAGCATATATATGCATAAAACTTTGTTCAGGTCCTTATTTAACTAAAGCATATATATGCATAAAACTTTGTTCAGGTCCTTATTTAACTAAAGCATATATATGCATAAAACTTTGTTCAGGTCCTTATTTAACTAAAGCATATATATGCATAAAACTTTGTTCAGGTCCTTATTTAACTAAAGCATATATATGCATAAAACTTTTCAAATCAGATTAGAAATAAACTTGCTAGAGTTCTTATATGGCTTTTTTTAAAACAATTTATATGCCTTTTTTGATAATATTAATATAAATCACATCCTGAAATATAATGCCATCTTCTACTTATACCTATATAAAATACATAGAGGACCTTGTCATCTCGTAAATTCAAGAGTTCAAGAAAAGTAACTAATTAACCCTGCATCTTTGAATTTATCTTGTTATTTTACAAATACCCAAAGAAATCACAGCAATAATCGGATGTTATCATCTATTGCTGTCAACATTAAATTAATCTTGGTACAAATAATCCTTAATTCATAATATACAATCTATATATTGAACACATCAAATATCAAATTGTAGTAATTACAAAATCTAAAAGTGTGTAGCTACTGCACTATAATTGTTCATGAAGAGATATATACAATGTATTTCAATAAAAAAATCTTACACCAGTATGGCTACTATACACAAACTTAAGATATTTTTGTATATTCATTTGCTTATATTTTAAAACAAGATAGCTGTTTCATGATATTACGAAAGACCTCATGAAAACTTTATAAGACAAATCTATACATTGGTAACAACAATATTTGCAAACCTGAAAGTGTCATATGTATTGGTCATATAAAAAGTTATCTGAGTAATTAGTTCTCAAGTTTATGTTAAGAAAAGTAATGGATAGTCATTTTCAAAAACCAACTCTTCATAACGGTTTCTTAACAAAAGTAAATAGACTTGATTGATTCAAATCTAAACTGACATTCTGAAGAACTATTTTTTATCCTTTTATCTCCCGAAAATGTTTGAGTTAAAAAGAGTAGTTAAGAAGTGATATCTAACAAAGTATTGATTTTCTTTTATTCCAAGTATTGACTTTAAACTCTCATTTTCAAAAATAAATAAACTATGAACATTAATATGTGTTTTTTGCATATAGGGATTAATTCTTATTTTAATTGAGGCTTTATCTTCAGTGAAATGAATAGAAAAACATTTTTTTTTCATTATGATGACTTGTTTGCATGTCTAATGCACTGAGCTTAATAGCCATTTACTATTTGTTTTCAATCTATTTTTAAGTACACAATTATTCAGCTTTAGTTTACATGGGTTTAAATCTATATTGGTTTTCCATGTAAAATCATTTATAAAAGTTGACAAAAACTCAATCCTACTTGCGTAAATAGAAATTATTTTGCTGTAGACAAAATACAGATTGGTGAGTGACAATTATTTTTATCTTTAATGGGAATACCTGAGATTAAATGTAACAAAATCTTATTGAAATATAGATCCATGTTCATGGTTTGCTTACTATGATCTCACAACTCTCAAATCAAACTATCTGTTGTGATCATGTCAACCAATGAAATTCCTTCCTCCAAAATTTTGAAGGTGTGTATCATAACGACAAAACATGATTGTCTCCAAAAAGGTCTTCCAACAGAGAGTTTAACAGAGCATTGATAAATCTTTGTAGGTAAAGCGAGGATATGAATCCTGTGTTTAACTCTCTGTTTGAATCAGATTGAATGTAGTAATAACGAAAACAAACATAAGGAAATGTCTGGTATATTTCAATGAGACAGAAACTCAAGAATACAACAAAACCTCATTGCCATTTCTTATTATTTTCACATGGAAATATTTATGCAAGTCAGTTAAATTTCATCCCTACACCTTTTTTTTTTATAATAATGAAGAAGAAAAAAAAACAACACATCCATGAGGTTGTCTAGTTTAAACTAATAAATATCAATAAATAAATCTCTATCAAAATTACATTTACACTTACTTTTACAAGCACCATCTTTAGAACCTGAACACAGAAGGTTTTCTACAACTTCAATACACAATACTGTATCTCTATGTCCACGGAATATCTTTTGACATTTCCCATCTTTAGTGCTCCATTTCCTGTTTTAGAAATGGACCTTATTAGAGAATTACAAATAACATTTTGTGATCAGAAGTATTCTTGATAATTTTATATGTTCAGAATTCTAAATTAAAATTACAAATTTTACTATTTCTATCCTATCTGTTTGGTCAGTGAACTATTTGAGTTATCATGTTATGAACAATTTTAGCCAACAATTAAATGCAATCTAAAAATACTATCCATGTACCAAAACAACAGTTTACTAAAATGATCAAAAGTAAATTAATATTTGAAAACAGGTAAACGATTTTCTGTCTTTCTCATTCCTTCATCTTGAATTTTCTTTATATAATTACCTAATCATTACAATCGTCTTAAAATTTATCAAAACTGCAATTTTTTTGCACTTTTAAAATTTGATTCCAGATCTCCTATGATAATCAGTAGAAAACACTTTGTTTTTTAAACCACAAATTCAGCAACCCATGAACTATGTTTTTCTACCCACCGATATAAAGGTAAATAATTGAAGATAAAAATACTAGAAATTTGATCAATATAAATAAAATCTCAAGTAAAGAACACATTGGTAAATACTATACAACTCTTTAGTTGTTTCTAGGACTATATATCATTCAAACAATATTATCAACTAAAGCATAGATCCCTGACTTAAATAAATAAAATAATAAAGTACCTTATACTTGTATCATAGCTCCCACTAAGTACATAATTTTCTTGTTCATTAAGATGAACACATTTAATACTGCCAGCATGCCCTGATATCTTAAGGTCTAATTCTGCTCTATTCTCCATTTCAATAAATCTAAGCTTTCTATCTTTAGATCCAGTAACAATTAAATTTCCTCCATCTGTATGGAACACTCGATGAGGATCATCTCTGGATAAAAAGGAATAAGGAAATTCATAAATAATTCACCTATTTAGATTTTAATGCATTCCGAGTAATACCAGTATTTTCATATAAACTGTTGACACAGAGATATGTCTCGCCTGTCGGCATAAAATTCAGAAAAAGACAATCTTATGGACAGCAACATTGCTAATTAATTCAAAGTTGCTGGACCAACTAGTGGGTAGGGCCTCGAAATGGTTGACAAACTGAGATGTACAAACAGCAATGTAACTTTATAGAAAATATTGTCTATTGTAAGTAGTTCCTATCAAACTAACTTAATCATAAAACTTAACATTGAAAATTGTTAATTGATTGAAAGTCACTGGACCATGACCTAGGGCAGGGCCTTAAAATAGTCGTCAAACTGATATGTACTGATAGTAATGCAACTTTATAGAAAATATCATTGATCTATCGCAAGTAGTTCATATCAAACTAACTTAAGCAGAAAACTTATCATTGAAAATTGCTAATTAATTGAAAGTCACTGAACCATGGCCTAGGGGGCAGGGCCTCAAAATAGTTGTCAAACTGATATGTACTGATAGCAATGCAACTTCATACAAAATATCAATGATCTATCACAAGTAGTTCCTATCAAACTAACTTTAGCAGAACACTTAAAATTGTTGACGCCGTCATCGCAGGCGGCGACAGAAAAGCAATCCTATGTCTCGCCTTCCACGACTTTCGTCACAGGCGAGACAAAACATACACCTAACCAATGTGATTGGCTTACAATGTCCCAAACAAGCAAAAATTCAATCAATTATGTGACGTTGTTTTCATTTTCAGGGACGAAAAAAGGTAAATACTTCTAGTCCTTTATATCCTGAAACTGTAAATTTTTAAAGATGCATGTATTCAAAAAATGAAATTGTTTACATAAATCAAAATCTAATATGACTTTCTTCTTTTGCTTTGGAAAAAAACCATTTTCTAATTCTTAAAGACCATGGGCTGCGTGATTGACGTCATAATTGAAATTGCAATGTTTTGGTGCATCAAAACAAAATGGCTGCCTTTTGAGCGTGTATCATAGGTCCGCTTTGAAGTACAAAAGTTCAAAATTTTCCTATTAGAATGGAAATAATTCTATCATGCCATGCTCTTTGCTCATTTTAACATAGGAAGGCAATACTAGGCATTATATTTGTAAACATTTTACACCTCGCTAACTTTTCGGTATAAAGATATTGACAAATATAATGCCTACCCATGTTAAAATGAGCATAGAGCATGGCATGAAAGAATTATTTCTTAAATTAAAGTAGAGGCATATAGAGGGTGAATCAAATACTTGACACCAGTCTTCCCAAAAGTTTTGTATATGTTTATGTGGACCATGTGATACTACTGCTATGAATATTTGACTTAGAATCTTCATTATTCTTGGAAAATACACTTCTACAAATACTTAAACAGATAATAGCCAAAATCTCTGTTCTATTCTGATCTGAAATTGTCAGTGTACTAAATAAATAATTATTGTTTACTTTAACCATTGAGTCATAGACATATTTTTTGGGGGGTCTTTTTAATACAGTTTTAAAATATTGAATATAAACTTACAATTTTAACATAATCTGTACATAGTAGGATCCACAGAAAACATTCCTTTCTTCAATGATAGCATTACGTACAGATATACCACTGTAACCTGTCTCAAAGGTCATCATTGTCTTATAGTCAGGATGGTAGGTTACTTCACCATTTGTTTTGATTACTTCCCTTGTACCAGGATACAGATTAGGGACCAGTACATCAATATCCTTTGCATATTCATGATTAACACCTTGAGCAGAGGCACCCTAGAAATAATAGCATTTGTCAGTATAAGAACAAAAATTAATAACAATTTAGCTAGAAAACAGTTCCCTAGTCTTTATATATATAAATATATATATACAAAAACAAAACAGCCATTTCATTGAAATAATATCTATTTGATGCTGCTACAACTTCACCTATAATTTGCTGAGAGGAAGAAAAAAGATAGAGTAATGTATAAAAAATTTTTTAATAGTCATGTTCTGCAATATAAACATGATACCTTATTTTTCTGTGCACAACATGTTTCTTGAAAAATCCGTTATCACAACCTTGAACAAGAAGTTTGGGAACCTAAATTTATGACAATTTATGACCATAACGTATCATTTAAATCAAGACTGTACCAAAGCACTGACTTCTTGACAAATGTACCATTAGAGACGTACTTGTATCACTAGCAGAATTATGCATGCAACAAGTTTTAAATATGAAATATAATGCTAACAGACTTCTTATAAATTAGGGTGTTGATTTTTCTGTTTGAATTGTTTCAAATTTTGTCACATAGGGGCCTATTATACTAGAAGCTGACTTTACATGGGTTTTTCTCATTGGTGAAGGCTATACAGTAACCTTTTATTGCTTACATCCATTGGACTATGGCGGATAGTTGTTTTATGGGAAATCATACCACATCTCCTTATTTTTGTATTCTTATATATAATATACATAGGTAATACTGAATTTCCCAATACCAAAAAAAAAACTACTTTAAATCAAAAAGACAATGCCATATACATTTTGAAAGTAAACCATTACCTATTTTCATCCCATTATGAAGATTTATGCTATACTGATTCTACTATCATCAAAGGTAGAAAAGATTAATAAAGATCGCTATTACCAACTGAAGTTCAAATTCTAAATAATTAAATCTGTACTCCTATCACTATTTACCACCTTCCCTTTATTCTTACCTTCCAACTTTCACTATCAACGACTGCCCCTACTCCAAATCCCTAGAATTTTGCCAAAATAACGATAATGCTTCATGTATTTTTTAATATTATAAATACATCTTTATATTTTTGGCCATCCCTGTAATCTTTTATTACATTGTAGAAACCAGATTCATAGCACATAAACATACCAATGAAACAACCCCCTTCAATGACATGAATGATGAAGACTATTCTTTGCAGCAGATTGTCATTCATATTATTACTTCCTAGCAAAACTTCTACCTTACCTAGATTAAAACCGAATCAGAGAAATTTCTATGCCATCAAGTTGGCCATCTCATACTCTAGCCATGGGCTTCATTTAACACACAGATAACCAATTTCTTAAGCTTGGACAAAAACAGTTTTGGGCATGAAAGTGTACTGTATTAAGGCCAATCAAGCTTTTTGTGATATTTTGGGCATAAAACTGAAGTTGTAGTTCCAGAAATGTATGAAAAATTATCAAAACACTAAGCATTTATAATCCTGCAAGTTTATTCTGTTTACTGAAGTTTTAGAAATCTACCTTGTACGGACATAATTTAGAAGGACACCCCAATCTTTAGTCTGCAATTTCTATTTTCAAAGTTTGATTGACTTTTGGATCTTGTCAGAAAATAATAATATTGATCATGAATTACTATCCAACTTTTTCAAATAGTTGTTTGTGCCTTTTTTCATAAAACATACATTATTTATTTAACTATTCAAGTATATAATGTACTAGATCAATCTGACCCTTTTTTGGCCAGATTATAATTCACAATTTGATCTTTGTCTGCTGATCAAATATCGTTCTTCAAAACTTAACCATCACTTATTGGTAGTAGTAATTATAATGTGTAACTAAGTAGGTCGGTGTGATCCATTGTTATCTGGACCTTCATTATTACCAAAGATGTAAAATAAAAGAATGTGTCTGAGGACACAAATGCCCCCACTCAAGCTTGCTTCTCATGGAAAGACAGAAAGACGGAAGGACTGACTGTCAAGGGTAACACTTAATGCCCCCTTCGCCTTGTGGCAGGGGCATAAAAAGTCAAGTGTAAACCTTAGTGTGTAAAATTACTGATATCATCAGAATGAAAATACAATATCCTCTTCCTGTCTTTATCAGGCAATGGAATAAAAAAAACTTTTGTTCACTGATACTTTCTTTACTCTAAATTTTCATTTTGAAACTTACTTGCATGAGCATAACTTCTTCCATCAACTTCTTGTTCAACTCCAGTTCAACTTTGACCTCTGAAACAAGTACCTGCCACTTGGTACTGACATCCTTGGCAGCATGTAAAGAAGCCTCATCCAGAAGTCGAAGGATATATTTGGCAAGATGGACTGGTAGATATCTAATGAAGTCCCTATACTGGGACACACCAGAATGGGCCTTGGCTGAAGAAGGAATGACCATAAGTGCAGGGTCCAATGATGACAGGCTAGTCTCATCATGAAAATCATGGGGATCTGATATCTGAGGTCTTGTTGTGGGTCTGATCTTTTTACCAGTGATTGGGTCTCTTGTTGGAGAACCATATTCTGGTGACAAACTAATAAGCATATCCAGTTCAGGATGTTCATCTGTTTTATAGGAATATTCTGTCTCACAAATTGATGAAGATTCAAGATGGTCATCATCTGAAAAATTAAGAATTAGGAATGATTTTAATACTATACTAAAAATGAAGAGTAATCAAATATATAGGTAAGATATTTCTTCCAAAGAATGCCGCTGGTAGTGAGGATTATGACAGTTTAATTAGACATACAGGGTTTATTAATGTTACTATCAAAACATATCATTCTAAATGTATTTTTCACCTGTTAGGCCATACAGGAAATGTTGCATTAGATTTCTCATTAAAAAAAAATTGTAGTATACACTAAATGCAAAATTTAAAAAAAAAATTTGGTATGTCATCTTTTTTATAACCTAGAAAGTAAATTGTGTCTGCTGTAGAAAATTTTAAGGTAAAGTAAACCCAAGGGGTTTCTTAATTTAAACCAAATCTAAAGAACTAGAGGGTATATCATTATCATATGAGATAAAATAAAAAACTGAGTCTGATTTTGCTATATAGATAGAAGTACTTAGAAATCTAATGTTCATATAAAACCTCAACTAAATCGATTACTTCTGTTGAGTTCTACATGCACATTATTAAAGTAATGCATGTGTTTGAACAATAAAATATTCCATTATAACATGTTATTAAATGTTGTTAACCAATTAAATGTAAAGTGGTTTTTAAGTGGAAATCAATTCAATCATCTTGCCTTCCTACAATTAGTGATCAAAGGGTTGTAAAAGAGTTTTGTGATCTCAAATGATAAGACAATATCTACAACTATTAACTTAAGATACTGATAGCTTTGTTTTGTAACTCATCGTGTTTACAGACAGACCAGCACTATGGCATTTTGTAGTAACATACAAACAAACCTCATGTCTGTTTTCTTAAAAGTTGCAGACATGACTGAAAGCAGCTGAAATGCTTAAACAACAGCATATTAGGTATATTTGACCTTAACAAGAAGCTCTTTTCTCAACCAACCATAATTCTATAATTCTGCTGACACCAGCAATACAAAAATTTAATCTAATATACTTTGCTTTTCAGCACTCGCAAGACAAAAACTGTACATTCTCACTTCTCATGTCTTTCTGACTTTTATCTCTTTGAAGTCAGTAAGTACAATGACGCATGAAAAATTTCCAAAGCATAAGTGAGACTAAAACTTAATGTGATAATGGAAGAGTATATACTTGAATGTCGTAACTATAATAAATTATAAAAGTACATGTAGTGCCGATTGTCTATAATCTCAACAGCATATAAAACATATTTCAATTACAATACATTTATTGGAGTGGTAAATATAAGATTTAATATCAATTTATTTCAATTTATCAAATTATCTTTGTATAAAATGACAAAGCATGTAACGCAGCATTGAGAGAATTATATAAGACAATTTTATAAAAATTGTTTGATGGATTGTGAACAATGCTGTTGTGAAGAGGTTTTGTGAGTATCCAACAATGCTAGACTATCGTGCCGATGTGTTGATAAAACAGCTAAAATAACAGTACAAAGGTTCCCAACTACATGGCCGCAAGTCAATTTATTCGGTAGAAATCTTTTAATCTTGGATAAGGTATTAAAAAGATACTAATCCATTTAGTCTACCAAAGACTAATATCTGACAGGCTTACGACTTTAGATTAAATCATTGTAAAAATATGATATGTAAAATCATAATTCATGTTTGAAGAAGAGCATTCTTTAAACATAAAGCAATGTCATAGTATAAAAGACATTTAATCATCGGCTTTATAATATTAACAAGGGTGTTTAAGAATGAATATTTCATCCTCTTTGCAGGACTGAAAGTTTTGATTAATTAAGAAAGATATCATCAATTTATATATTAATTAACTGTCCAAGTGGATTTAAAATTTTCAACATATTTTTTCTCAGACAAAATATAATACTTGAGTTCTCATACAATGATTTGTGCTTGTGTTGATAATTCCATATCTATAAACATTCTATGGAAGATACCAGCAAAATTGTAAATAAAACTGATTTTAAGGAAAAGGTGACTGATTAATTCCAAGGTTGTTAAAATTCAATAAAAGTGATAATAGACATCAACATGAAATGGACATGCCCAGTTTCCACTATCGTTTCCTTTGTTCAATTCCTTAAAATTGGGGTCAAAACTGTAATTTGGGATAAAATTTTAGAAGTTCATATAATGAACATATGTTTTGATGTATAATTAAAAAAAGTCCACATCAGCATGTAATTAGTTTCCAGTTGATGTGATACAACTTAAAACCTTAACCTGATATAGGATGGATGCAGAGCCCAGATAAAATAATGCACCACTACTATCATAAAAGGGGGTGGGGGTGGATAAACTCTTATATATGATTTTATTCTTTAAACATCAAAACTCTGATACTGTCTGCTTCAATTACCTCAGACAATAAAAGATTATAAAATGGATTGACGGATGCTTAGTGTTCAACACTGAACAGCAAACATTACATGCATATTCAGGCTGATAACATATTTCAATATACCCTGCTTTGTACTAGACTAACACACAAAGCTAGACATCCTAGCTCTCAGTGTAACTGTCTGCAGAAAGACATATCATACTACCCGGACACATGATTCTGAATCCTAGCCAAGCAGACTTTGCTGTTACTCCTAATGTTGTGTACTTTGTGGAGAAGCACACATATCCCAATTGTGTAGTCTTTGATTTGACCTGGAATCAACCTAGCTCCCACAATCGAGATGAGCATGCTTCCTTGAGACCACCATGGTAAGAGTGTAAGAAGGCATGATTTCAATATCCTTGACAACCAAATACATGTGAATAGACTCTATATACTAGCAACATCCTTACAATTAAATCATATATAAGATTTGATATTAAACAATTCGAAGGAGCACTCATTTGATCATAAAGTTAATGTATGACCAGTTAACAAACACTTTATTGAATAAATAGAAATACAGAGTGTAAATTTTCTTTGATGTGAATCAATTTAATTTCACCCAAAAAAATCAATCCATTACATTTAATTTCAAAATTAAACAATGTGTTATAATACAAACATGTTCTGATCAAATATGAGGCAATATAAATACAATGAGGGCAATTCAGTTTAAACATTTGGAAAGTTCAATTTTTAACAATAGAAAATTTTAATCAAATCTGACAGGATATAAGTCTATAAAACTATTACAGTAAGATTTATCAACATGAGCATTGCGTCAATAGGCACTACCTGGAAGATTACTACAGTTTAATTCAAAATTGTATTGTGTCACATCAATATGCAAATATTAAGATAACAAACACCTGCCAATATAAACTTTCATTTTGAATTTAAAAATGAAAATTTAATTCAAATTTAAAATTCGGCCCAATAAATTAAATCAGTTCAAATGACTATTAAGTAGGAGGAATTTTAAGGTTTGAACATTTAATTCTATAAAGAATTTCAATAAAAAAAGGCCCCACACTGTTAGATGCATGTCTTTCCTTCAACAGAATAGACATTTCACATGAAAATTTTGAAATTCTATTTATATAAGTTTTTTTCAGTATTGGTTTGTTTGACCTGTGCTTGCAAAGTTAATCATATAAATAAACACAAACTGATAAATATACAAACTAGGAAAGATGGAAAAATAGATTGGATATTTCTGTAACAAAAATCTCATAAAATATGAGGACTCAACAGTAATATATATTAAAGGTATTTCCACTTCGAGAATAACAATTTTATTTCATATTTTGTTTTAGTTGCAAGATCATCTTCAACAGAAAAGACTGGAATCAACCAGCAAGAGGAAGACAGCCCCAGTATTTGACTTATAACATGAATACTATGAGTGAAATGTAGACTACAAAATCAATACTGTGGATTCACAACTATTTGTGGGAAACCCATTTTTGTGGATTTCATGGGTATAGGTTAACCATGAATTTAAATGTCCAACTAAGCACAAATTTTCTATAGGTCTGTATGGAGACTTTGGCTTAACCTGAAATCAAATACACGTATCCACAAAAAATACAATTTTTCTTTAATCCACAAAAATTACTAACCACAAAATAAATGAATCAACAGTATTAAAATTCTCATTTTAAAAATGTTCATTCAGTCTGACCACAAACTTCTCAATTCTTATGTAAGAAAATTCTGCTTTTAACTATAGAGTGGCTAAATCAGAAACAGCAGCAATGAATTTTCTGAGTTATATTAGCATTAAGGAAACTAAAATATTTGCCCTAGTCCTAATTTCCCAGCTTTAAGTGTAGTTCGCCCAATTTTAACTTTGTATTATCAGATAAATAATCAAGTAATTAGATGACAGAGAAAGTAAAAATGTCATTAAAATATAACCTTCCAAGAGACAATTAACTCATAAAGTGTAAGCTTATGGTTTAGCATTTAATTCTTCTATACAAAATAGAGAAAAAGTTGCAAGGGACTTTAAAATGTTTAATAATAAGATTAAACTAACAATGCATAATGTGCAATTAAATTTAATACAAATGACCTTAAGATTCAGCAAAATAAATCAGCCTTTCTAAATGACAAAGTTAAAGTACTATATATACAATATATTTCTTAAAGTGGTGGCCATTTTAGTGGCTGGTGGAAACATGATATAAAACTTTGAAACTAAACTTGATGCTTGTGGCCTAGTTTGGTTTCAATTGTCCCATTGATATCAGAGGATGAAATTTTTGAACAAGAATAAATATCCATAGGACACCATGTCCTGGTCACAATGTAAGATGTCCATGTTCTGTGTCAAACTTCAATTTGGCATATATTTCAAAAAGTTCACATCATGATGAACCTGTACTTAGTTTCAACTTAAGTGACCACAACTTCATTTTGGACTACCTTGAACCAACCTTTAGCCGGTACAGGACATACTAATGGACAATAAAACATAAATTACAAAATAGAAGATGAACTTCAATCTGTCTTATAATATTTTTAAGATCATGGACAGGACTTGATACTAGAAAATATAAAGGCAATGACATCATGTACCAGTGCAGCAACTTAACGTGCACAGTCCATTCGTGTCAATTTATCAATGAAATGCACACAACTTTATTCATACGACCGAACTACTATCCCAACGTTTTGTACACATAAAAGAAGTTTTACTTACTATTTCGTTTTACCTTATATTCTCAACTAAAAACATTTGGTTAAGACAAATCAACGATAAGAAAAAGAATAATGGCATTTTAGTTCTTGATAAAAACAAAAATGCCATTATTCTATATATGGATTCTAGATAATTTGCGTTGCTGCATTGTTGCAAAACATCTTGTGTTATCCTAATTTTTTATAATAAATCTACAAACTTAAAAGTTTTACAATCATGCATATGTGAATATGAATGTTTCCCTGTTTTACATGCAGTATGTGAATTAATAAATGAATTACACAACATATTCAAACCTTGATTTGGTATCTTAATAATCAACTATGCTGAAAAATGTAACCACAAGAGTTAGTATTTTGTCTTGGGTTCGTATTGACTGTAAATGGTCATATCAATTCAAAATAATCAAGTATAAAAATTATCTAAAATGATTCAGTTGTACGTATACCCTTATACTATGATTACCACCATGACTACAAAATATAAACATGATTAAAATGTGTCATCTATGAAGCCATTTAATAACCAAAAACTATAAAATAGTTGCTGCCAATACCTTCTTAAACTAAATGCTGCCATTAACTCTACTTTCCTTTTAAGTAAATTTTCATGCTTTCTTCATTTAATTAAATATATACTTATGTATTTAACATTACAAATGGTATATATAGTCAGGTGTAAGTGATTACAGATAACCCTGTTTGAAGTTATATAATATAATGTAAACATGGCAAAAGGCTTATTACTGTAGACCAAAATATTTGATCTTAAAGAAGCCTAAATGTTGAATGATAAATGTCAAAACCATGTAAACTGAAATTGACCACCATAATAAGCCTTTCATGGTGCAAGACATCGTGTAAAAGTTATGAAGATTTATCAAGCAGTCCTTGAATTTGGAAACTAAAAGTCCCAATTTTCCAGATAATGAAGGGACATAACTCTTTAATGATAAATGTCAATTCAGATGAAATTGTCTAAAGTTAAACATTTTACAATATCTGAAATATTTTTTTATTCAACAAACTAAATAAACTAATCATAATCTGAAATGCATCTTACTATCATCCATTTAAAGATTATACTGTCAAAAAGTATATGATACCATGTTTAATGACATGAATAAAATCCCATAACTCGGAAACGTAAAATCTAAAATTTATAAAAATCGAAAGGGAGCTCACGTCAATAGATATTAACAATTCACCAAAGTTTCATGCAAATTGGTTTAAGCGTTTTTGAGTTATTGTCTGACATGTTGACAACAGACGGACGGACAGACAGACTGACGAACGGCCAACGATATTGAACTGACTTTTTATTTCTCAAAATATGAAAAAAAAATTAGGTCAGAGTATAATTGAGAAATTAATATAGCATTGTCAATATTCTCCTAAAATTTTCTCTGAGATTGTAAAAAAAATATTAAAGTACAAATAGGACATGTATTTATACTTTATGTTAACAAATGACTTAAAATACCAGAAAAGTGTTCACTTCAAAGACTTTATCTTATATGACATAATTCATATGACTTCAAATGAAAGGAAAATTATAAAACTACAAAAAATAAACCAATTTACAGAAAAGACTAGAAATTCTTTATAACTTCAGATATAAGCATGATAAAGAAAGGCAACAAATTTGAATGATATTTTCTATTTTTTCTTTAGAGAAATAAGCTATTTTGTCATACATTATTTATTGAAATAAACTCATCATGGAAATTACAGTATATAGCATATTAGATGTACAAATGTAATACATGTACATCTACGATCACATGCAGCAATTGATAAATGTAAAAAGTACTCTACATATTATAATAATATGATTGAGGTTTGTAAAGATGCTTTCAGCATAGTATAAAAAGATTAACCAATATCTATTTTAATATCAAATAACTGTAAAAGATAAAAGTCTTAATTTTCAGTAGAACTAGAAAGGAAAGAGGCCAAATAACAATCTGAAACATAAACAGTTAATATGTGCTACTAAGGTGACAATGCTTTGCACAGGATTATAAAATATAAATTTAAGTAAAATTGTTGAATATACATATTAAAATGTAATACGTTCTGTAAACTTTAGTTGTAATACCTTGTTTAAGTACAATTATGACTCAAATTTCAAAGCATTAATAAAGTGATTTAAAGCTTTGAAACTCATATGTATATGTTCAGTCTATGTGAAGATGTATAACAACAACCTTTATTTCATCAAATAACAATATAAACAGATATCTTACCATTTAAATATATCCAAACAAAACTATGCATACAAGACACAATTGTTACAGTCATCTAAAAAGTTGTGTAAATGAATCTGCATGCCTTTGTATAAAGATGTGTTTTATAAAAAGAACAAGAAGTTGTCAAAAGACAAGTTACTAAAACAATTCAACTAGTTACTAGTAATTCCAAGGACTCTGTCATGCAGCCATATTCATATAAAACAGGCATTTATTACTTGAATTTAACTACATGTCTGTCTTTCAAGTCATCTTACAAAATCAACTAAATATATTCTAAACTGACCTATCAACTTTGTTAGAAAATGGACTTATTTAAGAAAAATAAAAAACAAAAAGAATGATGCTCCAGATAGCTGTGGATATTTTTATGAAGAATCTTACAAATGAATTGATTGTAATGGTTATACTGAAATGTTTGTGACATTTATATAATATATGTACATAAGTTTTTTCTCTTAAGTTTTTTGGTGAAACATTTGAAAAGTACCATGCAAGTTTAACTCAAAATAGTCAGCTTTAACATCAATAGATTTCATATAAATTTAATAGTAAGCTGTGGAAAATGGGAAGGCTTGTAGGATAAGTGGGTTCAGTAGAAAAAAATATTAATTCTGAGAGAAAAAGTGGAAATGGATTTTGAAAATGAAAAAAAACATGATGATATCTTCATCTTTAACTAAAAAGACTTCTTACAAAACAAAATACTCATTTGAAAATATGTTCTTCTTATACAAGTACATGCAGGTCAAAGTAATTTTTTTGTCCAATCAACAAATGAAATTCTAAAATTTGCTCATATGCTAGTTTAAATAAAAACGTGCATGTATATTGCAAGTTTTGATTGAATATTTGTTAATGAACCGTAACATCAATTCATGTTTACATTATTATTCATCTAAATCTCACATGACATTCAGACAATAAATTGCATGGTCAACATTATTTACTCTGTCATCTCCACAACATGGAGATGTACTATATACTTTCAATGACTTTACTTATGAAGTTAAATATATGATCCCTTTAAATGAAACATAAATCTGAATGAAGTTTAGTTCATGACTATGTTTCCAAAATCCCCCTAAAATTTTATTTTAATTTCATAATTTTTTAACGTTCTTTATCGTAAATTTATAATTTATTTATGTTCAAGTGAAGAGGTGCAAATTTAAAAGACACTTGAAAAAGATGAAAGTAATGGTCTTTTTATTATTACCAAATTTACCTTATAAATACTAAGTAAATTATCAATAAACATAAAACTGGGAACATAAATTTCCAAAGGAGATACTAGCATGCATAGGACATGACTATAAGAGCAGAGGGGAGGTGTATCCCTTTATTTTAGGTTACATATACATGTACATTTGCACATGTACATGTAGCTAGGACACTGAAAATGTAAAGAGTGTGAAATAGCAGACATACTTTTTGCAATTTATATATTTCTACATTATTTCTAGCCTAAGGGTAGAGTGCTGAAAAAAAATAGTTGTAACTTTCATGTGCCTGTCCCCAGTCTGAAAGCTATATTAGAGCATGAAAATTTTGACATATTGTATTCCAATGTTGACCTTTAAAAGGGAAAAGAGGGGGAAAGGGGTTAGATTGTCTCATTGACCTGTATCCCACATATCCATTCCTATTTCTAAGATAAACTATTTGCCTAGAATCTAAACATATGAAATTTAAGCAAGGATCAAATTTTTATTTTAGCATAACTGAATTATACATGCATATAAACACAGGATATTCTAATTTGACATTTCCACTTGTGCTATGTAACAGATGTATGCGCTACAAACCTTCTAAACTTGAAGCAGCCTTTTCTTCTGTGATCAACAATGTACGAGCTTGTGATGCTAAAGTGTGTAAAAGGTGACTGTCACACATCTGTAGAACAGCAAAGGCAAAGTTGGACTTGGTCCAATAGTTGGTCCTCTCAAACCATTGCCAGTAAGAGTTAATATTATCTTCTACTTTGTCTGTTGGCAGTGCACGGTCAGAACTCAAAGTTGATGAGTCTGTGAACAGACTTGGACATGTACGACTTCGAGCATATGTATAATCTTTACACATCATTGGGTGTAATAATGTAACAAGCTGATGTAAGAGATCGATACTATGAAATCGCCTTAAAAGTCCAAGCATTAGTCGTTTCTTGGAATGATCTCCCAACTTTGGGAACCATTCTTTAATGTCTGATAGTTTGTTATTTAAGATACATGCTTCACAATCTCCACAAACAGTAGCTTTGCTACGGTTAACACATCTAAGTTGCTGTGCTTGTCCTAAATTAAATTCATAAACTTCAACATTAGCAGAAGCATGCTTCATGTTGCCGTTGATAGTTATGACACCGTCATTCATTGGTTCTGTAATTGTAGAAATTCCACTATTGTACTGACAAACCTCAAGCATGGTGACTATTGATTTCTCATTGTAGCTGAAAAATATCAATCAAGAATAATTATTTAAATGTTTTCAGTTTTATTCATCCATGGAAAAAGAATAATCAATGAAAAAGTAAACAATACATCATTTGGAACAACAGTTACATAGAGGTGTCTAAATCTATAATTAATAATAAATGTACTGATTCATTCATAATTCAGAATTACTGCACTACTGGTTGAGATTTTTTTTAAATTCAAGTAATATGTATAAAACAAAACAAATACAAAATTCAAATGACATCAATCTGCTATTTTTATATACTGCATATCATCCATATGTGTAAATGTACTTTTAAACATGTATTCCAGCTACTGAAATAAAATGTATAATACTAGAGACTTTTTGCATCAGTAAAAATATGTTATTGTATTTTTCTAAGTTCAGCCTTGATCATTCTGAATTTAACATTGAACAAATTTAGTATAAAAAAAGTATGTTTTTAATTTTATTGAATCTAATAATTTTCTCAATAAAAATTTGATGACCATTTTATACCATCATCATGATTATCATGATTATCGAAGATATTTTACATCTTTTCATTTGTCCCTAAAAAAAGTTATACATTGCACTGGTATTACTCTACAAGTGAATACAAATATGAGCAGAAGTGAATGCAGTCAGCAAAAAATATTAAAGTTTACTAACTGCTTGATCAAAAAAAATAAATAAGCAGACATATTAAAGAAGTTTGATAATTGTTTCATCAAATATTTAAGTTACAAAGTTCACTTACTTACTCTTTTAACTTTTTTGCTCAATTTATGGAATTTAAACTATAACTTAATATTTTTACACATGATTTCAGTCATTTTTATGAGGACTTGAAAGTCTGTCATTTTTTTTTCTGAACAGTCAAATTTATACATGAAGTGACACAACATAAACGAACCTACAATGCATATCAACAGTTTTGCTGCATGAACTGTGTGAAACTTCAATACCAGTTTTTGTAAAACATTGAAAATCGTTTGTGGAATGCAATAGTTTTAAACTGTTTACTGATTTTAATAAATTAAAATTACAAAGATTTCCTTAGTTGGATCATGCTACTTTATACTTTGAAAACAGAAAATAAAATGGATATTTCAAGTTGATAATAAATTAAGAATAGATTTAGGATTTACGATGAGGATTTTTCTTCTGACTATCAAATTAGTAAATCAATGTTTTTTGAGAATTGTTTTAATATGAGCAATATCATTTTACTCCATTAATTTGGCAAAAATTGGTGTCCAATTCAGGGCGATTAAAAAACCCTATAATTTCTGAAAATAACAAAAATTATTTCTGTATGATTTTTAAAAATTTACATTTATCCTAAAAGGCTAAATATCATCTTTGTCATTTGCCTTTCAGAATCTGACTTTGATGCAAATGAGATAGCTACCAGCCCTTAAACAAAAATTCTACACCTACTTTTCATCAGGTGTCAGGTACAAACACTGCAATACCTTGTATTTCTTTCAATGGAAATATAATTACAGAACATTTCTTCAATCCAGAACTCAATATACATGTAATAAAGGAATTGCTTATCTAGACAACACACATACAAAAAGTCAATGAAATTTCAAAATAATGCAGATTGGCTCTTGAGGATCTGTAGACTCCTAAATCATGCACATGTTAAGATGTACTTGTATTTTCAAATCATTGAAACAAAAATACAAAATGTAGCCACAGCAATAACCAGGTCATAATCTTGCCGTCAAATGACAGTTTAAGTCGCCAAAGAATTTTCAAAATATCTAAATATCGTAGACAGATTCATTTCATAACATAACTAAAACTCTGTGAGAGGAAATAAAAGTAAATAGCAAACATAGTGAAAAAAGGTAATTTTTCAAAGCTTTTTACATACATTCTATACATTTATAATAGATCTATTTCCTAATATTTCAATTAATCGTACAACATGTACATTACGTGTGTTACGTCTACAAAAGATTCATTAGTGACGTTTGAATGAAAAAAGTTCAAAAGCCTAAATAAAGTACTAAGTTGAAGAGTATTGAGGACCTCAAATTCTGAAAGTTTTTGCCAAATACAGCTGAGGCAATCTGTTCCTGGGATAAAAAATTCTTAGTATTTTTGAAAAATTCTAAGTTTTGTAAACAGTGAATTTTAAAATAATTAAGAACATGTAAATGGCACCATGTCATTTATTGTATACAAATTTTCACAAAAACACAAAATACCCCCAATTAATATGTTTTCAACTTAAATTCCCTTATATAATGGATTTGTAAATCTCAATACATAAAATTCAAGGTATATATATTTTTCAGTACACTCTCAAATTCTAGAAATGATGAGTCTCCTAAGCATGCCTAAGGAAAAGAAAGTTGATTTTAATAAAAGTGATCAACTTGCAACTGCAAAATTGAAGAACACTTGCCTTGTGTACAGACCATTTTCTTCTTCAGCATATGTTTAAACAGTGGCTAAAGTTTTGCTACAAATCAAGTTTTAACACAAACTTTGAAAGCTATTTAGTGTTTGAAATAAAGATTAATAATGTTTCTCAAATTCTATATCTATTGAAAGGGTGAAAAGTTATGTTTACCTATATAATAAAGTCTAACATCAAAGTAAACATGGTCACACAATTAGCTATAAACTTTCATCACCTTTAAAGCTCCAAACTGTGATAAATAGTCCATGCACATGTAAAGGTTTCCAACACAGGTTTGCTCATGTTTTTATACAAAATATATATCTCTTTCTAAAATGAAAAGTGTCATGCCTCTGGAATGTTATGGAATACGAAGACACTTAAATGTGTTATGTATTTAACGTTATCATAGCTTATATCGATGATCCAGTACCACTTCCAGTTTATAATAGAGGTAAACGTCCCCAAGGAGACGTCCGCATGTTTATCTTTTGAGTGGAGACAGCTTAATTAGTTTCGAATCCGCCAAACTTCCACGTTAAAAAATAACAACAAACTGTGTACAAAAAACGTAAGATTATAAAAATTAAAAATTAAAATAATCTAAATTTTATTGAAACAGAAAACAATATTTTTTTTTCAGAATTAAAACCCCAAAGGGTAGATAATCCATTTAGCGCCAAAATATAGAATATCTTAATACCACAAGAAATTACAATGATGTATAGAGCCCTAACGTTCCACTTCATATAATATTTTTGGTCATACAGCAGAATTATGCTATAGCTATTGAATTATCATTTTTATATCGCCCTTAGTTTCTTCTGTAACAAAATATAAACTTGGAATTTGCCATTGACGACAGCAGTTTGATAGTTAGTCTATGTTAAATTTATTCACAACTTTTCTACTCTTAGTTTATACTTGACATTATATATAATATATAAAAACATTACTTCTCTGTTGTGTGAAGAACTAATGTTATCCTTATTTTTTTTAGTTGATGGATTGCTGTCTCACTTACTTAATATCTTTTACTCATATTCAGAATTTTTTCTTTGGTTATGTATCAATTTTCAGTCAAGAAGATATATTTTGTGTGTTAAATATTTAGTGCATCAAATGAACTTTATTGTTATAAAACCGGGGTTGCATCTCCTCAGACACAATTGACCTTTGACAGGTTTTGCAGGTATGTTTAGGGGAGAGATATCATAGAGAAGGGGGAGAGGCAGAAGGATTCCTTCCTGCATGAACATAAATTTTCAATCAATGTATGGAATGATTTTTAATTTTTTTGAGACAATACTGCATTAATTTTCATGCACAATTATTTCCAACATTTTGTTGGTCAGAAATTTATTTTAAAGCAGCCTCACTGCCTGTGCAAATATTATTTAATTTGCCAGTTGCAATGTCACATCATTTATTTTTTAAATCCTTCTGGTGGTAATATACTGTTAATGGGTAACATTAAATGCTATTCTGTATCAAACATGTCAGAAACAGTACAATAAAAGCTGTTGTGGACAGTTAAATTTGTTTGACACTTTATGTATATGTCTCATGCAGTTAACTTTTCTTGTTGGATTTCTGTCTCACTAATTTTCTTAATATATTTTCCATTGTCATACATGAGTCAACTTTTTGTTTAAGGATGTTCGCTCCTCTGTTTCAAAATAAAAGCTTTTAAAAGACTGTTAATAAATAACAGAACTTAAAAAGCAGAAAAAAATGAAAGGTCTGTGTAATTGCTTTAGATTTTTCATAAATTTAGCATTGGTACCTTTTTTCTTTCAAAAACTATTAAAAAATAACATGGATTTTATTCAAAAATGGCTTATCAAGGTATATTAAATAAAATTAAAAAAAGAAAAGTAGGGGTTAGCGGGCAAAATTTTTAATGGCACTACATGGATAAAACTAGAGGATTCAAATATCTGACAAAAAGTCAAAAGCAAGAGAAGCGAACTTCCTTACATTTTTATTTCTTTATGATTTATGTTTTTTTTTTTGGTGTTAAGTATTTTTAGCAAGTTTTGTCTCAATAGAATTACATGACTTTGTGAAAGTACAAATAGCCTCATTATTGTTTAGGGGCCAGCTGAAGCCCACATCTGGGTGTGGGATTTTCTCACTATGTTGAAGACCAATTGGTGGCCTTGGGCTGTTTTCTGCTCTTTGGTCGGGTTGTTGTCTCTTTGACACATTTTCCGTCCATTTTCAATTTTAATCTTGAAGAATTTTTTTTTTATTTTATCAAATTTTTTCTGTAAAAGATGGTTTCATCATTTCCAATCTAATTAAAATTAAATCTCTTCACTAGCTAATTTTTTTTTATGCTTGGTCGCTACGTGGGAGCAACATAGCATAAAAAAAATGAGCGAGTGCGGAGATTTAATTTTAATTAGATTGCCTCATTCTTGGGTGAATTAATCCAATCTAGTTAGAAGTGATTGGTAAAACTACTTAATTTTTCAAAATTTTAAAATCAAACTGCATTTTGTTAAGGTGGCAGGTACCAGTTTTGGTGTAACAGAACATGGGTCCCTTGCAGAAATTTTGTCATAGTTTTAAAAGTAATGAAATATAATTGCTTCATGTGGACTGAAAAAACAAATGAATGTCAATTCTAGGCTATTGTACTACATAAGTAAGTAGTTGCATCCACAGGTTTGGGATTTCCTTCACATATGGGACCAATCAGAAGTCAAAATTGGGGTCTCCTTTCTTGATTTCATCCAATAAAAAAAAAAATCAATCTCTGTAAACAAAATATCTTGAGATTTTAATAGTTTGAATAGGTGAGGACAACTTCTCTTATTCATTGAATATCATTTATCTCTTGAAATTTGCCTAAAATTCTTGTCTGACATTAGCAGGATTCTGAAGGTGAGGATTAGATTTGTATCAGAGCATCACATTTTTTGCCTTATTTGCAATGCATTTATAAATTTTAAAATCTGCATGCTGGACAGACACCCAAATTTACAGGTTTTCTATATATTCACACAAGCACGCACACATCTTAGTTACTCAAAACCATAATTTTTATTTGCATATAAGCTTGAATGATTTTTCAGGAAAATAAATTCATAAATCCATGAAATTCTGAAGATTTATTGTAAAATAACTGGATGGAACAAATTTAGGCAATATTTTAAATTGGAGTTATCTTCCTTTGTCCATAACTGCAGGTAAAACAGAGAAATACAATCACCATGTTCTGTATCCTGCAAATTACCCTAACAAATATTTTTGTAAAGTAAGGTTATTCAAATACAAAAGATTTTGTAAAAGAGTGGTGGAAACCAAAGGGACATTCAAACTCTTAAGTCGAAAAAAAAACTGACAAAGCCATGGCAAAAAAAAAAAAAAAGACCTAAACACAAACAACAGTATACAAAACACAACATAGAAAACTAAAGACTGAGCAACGCGAACCCCACCAAAAACAAGGTGTAACTTGAATAGTATATGGGCATGGATAGAACCTAAAGAATGTTCACCTCCACAACTATGACTGGTAAGGTATAAATGAGGACTTTAATATAGCTTAATACTGTGAATTAATTATCATTTGTGATATAACATTTTTGTTGATTTTGTGGGTAGAAGTAACCCTTGAATTAAAATGTTCAACAAAGTACACATGTTCTAGAGGATTGTATGCAGAGTTTTGTTTTTCCTCAATCCACAAAAATTGGTATCCACTAAAATAAATGAATTCACAGTATACAATAAAGTTTTGGGTGTACTTAGTGGTCTTTATCACAAAATCAACAAACAAAATTAGAAGAAAATCTTCTATATGACAGAATATTCAAGACTTCATTATGTCCTAATTGATTATTTATGTATCCCAAGACAAAATTCATGACCCGTGATAAACAGATAAGAATCAAATATAAATTTTGATCCAGAGATTGCATGGCCCCAACACTCAAACTACCAAAAGACATTATGGTTTTGTATTTTGAAATGTGCAAATCGTGAAACTTGAAACTTTGTGCTGGAAATGACACCAGAAAAGTAACACCATCTCCTCCACAACAAAACCCAACCCATCAAAATTGACTTTTTTTAACATACTTCTTGTCAAATATATTTCTATATTTTATACTGGATAGTTAATTTGAACTAAAGTAAGTGCACATAATCTGAAATATCTACAGGCAAAATTTGTGTGGCCTTAAAATTGAAAGAACTGATTAATATTGCTTTACATAGGGAAAATCTATCATATTTTAAGAAATTAGTATTTTATATTATGCTACCCAAACTGTAGAGAAAGTTAAAAGGGATTAAATGCCAGATTCTGTTTAAACATGTCAATTTTAATTATAATTCAGTCCCAATGAATCTCTTTTCCTTTTTAACATACTTATATTGAAATTTTATTGTAGATATTCTTTTAAAAACTGTCAAAACAAAACAAATAAGAATGTGTCCCCAGTACACGGATGCCCCATCCGCACTATCATTTTCTATGTTCAGTGGACCGTGAAAATGGGGAAAATCTCTAATTTGGCATTAAAATTAGAAAGATCATATCATAGGAACATGTATTCTAAGTTTCAAGTTGATTGGACTTCAACTTCATCAAAAACTACTGACCAAAAACTTTAACCTGAAGCGGGACGAACGGACGAACAGACGAACGAACGAACGGACGGACGGACACAGACCAGAAAACATAATGCCCATAAATGGGGCATAAAAATAATTGGTTTCAAATAATATTTACTGGATTGACTGTTATATGTGACAGAGTTACCTCCCATTTAAAAGTTGACTGAAATTTGACCACTCTGTGTACTAGTACGCTCTATATAAAAAAGATAACAAAAATTACCAACTATATTTGACAGTACAAAAAACCAAATAAACCACCAACATGCAAGCAAAGACAAATCATAAAAAATAAATGGGTAATGTGTCCATGGGACACAGATGATGCCCCTGCTTGCATATAAAGTTATAAAGGAACATAACTCAAGAACTGTAAAAGTCACCCTACCCAAATTTGTACTTGATCTGAGTTTTGTGGTAATTAGCATTGTGCATAAGTTTCAAAACATTTGGTTGAGGCAAACTAAAGTTAGAGAACAGAAACGAATATTTGAGCAATTTTTCTATTTGTAAAGGGGCATAACTCTAAAACGGTGAAAGTGACGCCACCAAAATTCAAACTAGATCTGTGTTTTGTGGTAATAAGTATTGTGTATAAGTTTCATAACATTTGGTTAAGGCAAACCAAAGTTAGAGAACGGAAACCAATTTTGGGACATATGGACGTACAGACGGACAAGGGTAAAACTTAATGCCCCCTCCGCTACAGCGGGGGCATAAAAACACAAGCTCCAGATATACTGAACAGGTATTGCGACAAAAAAAATCATGTTTTTTTTTTTTATTGAATTTGTCTTGTGAAAAAGAGGCTGCAATTCTATTTACAAAGTTGTTAGTTAACCTCTAACATATATCTCCATGTGCACCGTGGTTGTCTAAATATTTGTATTGTTTTTAACACGCTTCAGTGTGGTTGTCAGGCTAAATTATGACAGTACAATCATGTTTGATTTCTTTGCCAGATTTTTTTATTGATATTACTCCATGACTTTGTTCTTCAATTCACAGTTGTGGTGTGATTATCAGTTTGCAAAGAATTCCACTCCCGCTGCTAGGGGCCGTCTTAAATTTGCATAGAGGTGAGTGTTTTTGCTCCTTGTTGAAGGCCTAAGATGACTTTGAGATGAAGAACATCAATAAAAGCATCTGTAGAATTTCAGACCTCAATTACAGATTTTTCTTGTAAAAAGATGTATTCTGAATTTTGGGTCCTCCATGCTTTTCCAACTTCGTACATTATTTGGCCTTTTTAACTTTTTTTATTTGTGTGTCACTGATGAGTCTTTTGTAGATGAATCGACGTCTGGTGTACAAAATGTTAATCCTGGTATCTATGATGAGTTTATTCTGAATATTCATCTCAGTCCATATTTGGCAATGACTGTCAAATATGATCATTCGCAAACCCTTGGTTTTGAGGCAGAATGAATATAAATGTCATATTCATTCATTTGTACATGTGACCATATACATGTACAAGCAAAATTACTTCTTGCACAATTGTAAAAAAAAAAAATAAGATATTTTGCATTTATTTAATGGAACAGATAATTTCTGTTTAGGATAACATTGACCAATCACAGATAAGACACAGATATACAAAATAAATATTATTTGTTATGTACATTTTACAACAGTGTACACTATTTATAATAATCCAAGTTGTCTGCCTTCATAAACAATCTAATATTTATATTTTGTAAAATACACATATTATACAACATGTTCTATACATATTCTTCATCTGTAAAATTTTTAACTATTTTCCTTTGTCATTTCATATCAATTCATTACCCTAAATTATTGCAAATTGTTTTTCTCAAACTTTACCAAAAGACAAGTTTATCAACTACAGTTTAAATGACGAAAATTCTGTTTAAAGTAAAATAACAAAAGTGCAACATACACATACATAAGCAGAGTCTTTGATATTGATGTTGTGTATTGAAATTTTAAAAAAATTGGAGCAATATGTAATTCTTTTTCTAATAGCCATAATAAATTTTACCAAGTTTCATCCTCATTTTTATTTACCATTTACAACAGTGCCGCAATATCAGTACAAGAGTGCACACGCTGAAATGTCTCGCCTGCTTTACTCACCATTGATTTCATGTTGAAAGTCTCAAAGATAAAGGTTGTACTAAAATCATTGCAGAAACTTAACATTTTTAAAGATTTATGACAATGAGGTCAAGGTCAGATAAATCGTGTCAGACAGACATATAAACCTTACAATTATTTTATACACCGAATATAGATGACCTATTGCGTATGCTAATTGAAAAACAGACCAAAACACAAAAACTTAACATTGACCAATGAACCATGAAAATGAGGTCAAGGTCAGATTATACCTGCCGGGCAGACATGTACATGTTACAATTATTCCATACACCAAATATAGCTGACCTATTGCTTATAGTACTTGAAAAACAGACAAAAACACAAAAAAACTTAACATTGACCAATGAACCATGAAAATGAGGTCAAGATGAGAAGATACCTGCCAGACAGACATGTACACCTTACAATCATTCCATACACCAAATAAAGTTGACCTATTGCTTAAATTTCTTGATTAACAGACAAAAACGCAAAAATTTATCAATGACCAATGAACCATGAAAATGAGGTCAAGGTCCGATGAAACCTGCCAGCCTGACATGTACCCATTATAATCATTCCATACACCAAATGTGGTTGACCTACTTCTTATAGTATTTGAGAAATGGACCTAATCATTTTTCAAGCAGTCGCTGAACTATGAAAATGAGGTCAAGGACAATGGACATATGATTGACAGAAACTATGAAAATGAGGTCAAGGACAATGGACATATGATTGACAGAAACTTCGTAACATAGGATTTCTGCATACAAGATATGCAGCATGTAGGTCTTCTACCTTCTGAAATACAAAGCTATGTACAAATAGTTTACGCTGCCGCCGCCGGATAGTAATACCTATGTCTCGCATACTGCGACTTTTGTCGCAGGCGAGACAATAAACCACAGAAATATAGATATATTACAGTTACTGTTGCAATGATCATGAAAATATCACAGATATCAAAATGGTTGTCAATCGGGTCTGAATTCTAAAAGAAATTGAAACATTTCAGCTTTATCATATTCCTGTCTACTTTATAATTATAGTTGATTACAGTAGTGTTATTACTGACAGCAACAAAAATCAGTAACAGTGTTAGGTATTACCAGCTAAATATACTGTGACTTTGTTTTTACAGTCATAAAAAAACATTCGTTATCATTAGAAAATGAGCTAATGAACAATTCATTGATATTGAATTCTGTGAAATTTTTTCAACATTTTACTCTTTATTTTTTTATTTCTATATTCCTACTTTAAATGTCTTGAAAATCTAGAAAACAGAATTAAAATAACTGTGTAAGCTTCATTAAATCACAAAAAATTAAAGTACTTACAAGAAAATGGTCACTTAATATACATCATTTACATACACATACTTAGACATATTTACATTTGTAATATACCTGAATACTAGTTTTACGATGAAAGCACAACAGTTTTACATGAACACATAAAGATAGTGAATAAAAATGCCAGACTGTACATGATGTTAAAATATCTGATATTGCCCATTAAAAAATATCGTGTAGCACTTGTACTACTAACAAATGCATTTCATCAAAGAGTATACATGTTAGAGCTCAGCTCAAGCCCTTATTGGGCCTATATATTAACATATAACACAACTATTGGCATAAGATAATTGACAGATGTGTTCCAGGTCTGAACCGTTAAGTTTTACAAATACACTGCTGTTCCAGTAAATCTGTACACCTTCACAATTTTGTGGTTTTTCACAGTTATAGAGATTTGGAAAGTCCAAAGACTCACATTTGGTTTTACATGTCAGTGTTACTGTGTCATAAATTCAAATATTATTATCCTTCTTTTCCATAATAAGATGACAAGGCAAAAAGAGGGAAGCCGGAAGAAACTGTTGAATTTGCTGGATGTGGTTTGTTTTAAAAAAAACTGTCTGAAATAGAAAGGACACTGTGTTTTTAAATCTTTAGGATGTTTAGGAAGACTAGAAACTGCCCTCAAACCTACATACACAACCAGAATAGCCCTTTACAAAGGTATTAAATGCAAGGTAGGTACTAGCTTTGTAACTGGTCCTGTATCATGGTCCTCTGTCAACTTCTTGGTCCTCAAATTTACCTTGAGTCAATATGTAGTAAACATCTGACCAATCACTAAAAATTTATAACTAATGATATAAAATCATAGTGATAAAATTTGTAATACAATTTCAGTATTTTATTTCACATAATATATGCAGAAGGGACAAAGCTTTATGATTTTTCCAACTAATTGTTTTGTTTTTTACTTTGTTGATGTGAAATGGGATGGCATTATAACATAAATTGTTCAGCTATTTTACTTATAAAGCTACAACAAGATCTTTATACTGTTTACTTGTGCTATGAAGAATAGGTTGACCTAACTTCCAGATAATGCCAAATGGATATGTACACAACCTTAAGTTTCATAACCAAGTTTATATTAACAGTCATGTATATATTCATAAAGGTACTCTAACTGCATGGATCTATATTACCATTTTAACTCAGTAATTAAAGATTCTAATAACTGTTTTCTTTCAAAATTTGGCATTACATAAATTTAATATACAGTCAGAAATTATTGCGAGGTTTTTATTAATGTGAATAATGCGACTGAGCAAGTACCTCAATAATAAGAACTAGCATTCTGATATCTGATACATATATCTGTATGCAGAGATTCCTGAAATCGCAATAATTAATCTCACATTTTTGTCTATTCTTCAAAAATTGCAATAATAAATGCAGGAATAATTTCTGAATTTACAGTATACATAATGTTGCCAGTGCTAGCAAACTATTGTACTACAGAGTTTTTTTGCAATATCATATTATTAATCATGAAGACTTAACAAATCAATTATAAATATAAATATATTTTCTTTAATAATACATAAACAAACAAGAAGAATTCAGAGTAAAGCAATATAGCTCTCTTCAATAAACGAAGGAACATGAATTCTAGCAGAATTAAAATACACCATAAAGCTATTTACAGCACTTTACAAGTTATTTACATTATGTGCAGTTTTATAACACTTCTTAAAATCACAGAATAATTTTAGTTGTGACTATCAATGTCTGGTAACTATCAGAGATGATTCATACTGTTTTAACTGGGTATACCAGCTTGGGAGACGTGTGCGATAATATCACGGGTTTTCTGTTACTATCTGAGTCAGCTGATCGTTCATCCCCTGAAATAAAACAAAAACTTGATAACTGACTACAAATACATACATAGTATCGTGGAAACAATCAAACACTAATACATACATTATTCCATTTTTATTTTTCCTTTTTTTCAAGGTTTAAACAATATCCTTTTTTTTTTCATTTTCAACAACTTCATAATTTGTTGTAAGCTAAAGGGAAAAGAAAAAGAAATTCTAATTGAGAAAAAAACTTTTTAGTTTACATAAATGTATTTGGATGAACAAAGGCATTCATGACCAAACAACAGGCATTCAAAGTTACTATAATTTGTGCAATTAAACAAAAACAATTAAGATGTGTGATGAAAAATATTTCCAGTAAAAGATTTGATTTTTAATATTTTTACTGTTTGGCCACAGATTTCTAGTCCCCATAATTGTGTTATGGTAATTTGTGTAATATCATTAATGGATACAAGCATCAAAATGAATGGAAGGCACAGACAATATATGTGTAGTTAAAATGGAGTTCTACATAAGCCTTTGGTCTGAGCATTAATAATTCACGTTGATTTTTGATGTCATTGGTCAATATGCATGAAATAAAAATGTATTTGACATTAGCATCCAGATTTCTAATACTATTTTCATTCCTGTTAATTTACAAGTAAAGCTTTTATTGATTCAAGATGCAGGCATTATTAAATAATGACAATATCATAGGACAGAAAAAAATAATCTTCTAAATCAATGATGGGTAGATATAGATACAAGTTCAGCATCTTAAATGGAAAAGAAGAAATATAGTGTATCAATTCAGGTCAAAAATCCTTACACACACTTGACTAACTAAAGTAATATGTAAAGTGTTTGATTGTTCCAACTATCTGAATAATGAAAATAACTATCTACCTAAATTTAAGTTATATAAACATGTCAAAGTAGTAGACCAAAAAAAACTAAAAATCAAGAAAAGTAACAAAAACCCATTCTAAAACAATGTCATAGTTTATGCAAAACCTGAAACCAAATATATAAGAAAGGAAGCAACTCTTTCCAGCAGAATATATATGGACATGGCAAAAATGCGTTTATATTGAACTCCTAGTGTGAACCATAAATCATATCAAATTTTAGGCAGATCATACTGATAATTATTAATAACTTCATAATGACTAAAAATATCACCAATTTCAGAGCCAGCTTTTTAGTTAAGATTTCTTGGATATGCTTGCAAAAAAATGTAGTGATACTCTTTGATCAATAACCTCAATATGTTATTGAAGTAGTCAAATAATCCCATATTGAAGTGAAGAAGTTTTCCTATAAATGTTACCATTTATCAAACAACAAAAATGGTATCACAGTCACTAGAACAAATACCAATAAAAGAAAAGTTCCAATGTCCCCTGCGTTGCACATATTTTATCTATCCAAGGTACAAGGGCAATAACTAAAAAAAGCACTTTTTTTTTTGTTCTTAAAAACTTTTTATTAATATCTTGAGAAATGAAGGCTTCAGAGTAAATGCAATATGATTTCCATTATAATTAATATTTCCAAGGGGCATTACTTGTTAAAAATATTTGATCAGCACTTATTTTAAAAAGTGTCAAAGACATTGCTGCTATAAACCTATGTTATAAGTTTCATAAAATTCTGGCAATAATTGTACACATGACAGTGCTGACAATGCAATTTTCCATATAATCAATATTTCCAAGGGGCATAACTCTTTTACAAATAATTGATCGGCACTGATTTTTGAACTCATCAAAAACAATGATGATATAAACCTATAATATAAATTTCATAAAAATCTGGCAAGAATTGTACACATGAGAGTGCTCATAAGGTAATTCTCCATATAATTAATATTTCCAAGGGACATAACTCTTTCAAAAATAAATGATCGGCACTGATTTTCAAACTTGTCAAAGACATTGCTAATATAAACCTATGATTTAAGTCATAAAATTCTGGCAAGAATTGTAAACATGAGAGCACTAACAATGCAATTTTCCATATAATTAATGTTTCCAAGAGACATAACTCTTTTAAAAATAATTGATCTGCACTGATTTTCTTACTCGTCAAAGATGTTGCTGATATAAACCTATGATATAAGTTTCATAAAATTCTGACAAGAACTGTACACATGAGAGCGCTAACAATGCAATTTTTCATATAATTAATGGTTCCAAGGGGTATAACTCTTTTAAAATTATTGATCGGCACTGATTTTGAACTCATCCAAGACATTGCTAATATAAACCTATGATATTAGCTTCATAAAAATCTGGCAAGAATTGTATAAATGAAAGTGCTAATGATGCAATTTTCCATATAATTAAAGAACCTTAGTGAGCGCGCTCACATACCCCACGTCCCCACATTGTCACTGGAGAAATAAAATAACTGTAAGAAAAAAAATTGTATAAGAAAAAAAAATTGAATCATAATTTCCTGTCGATATGCACATCTACATAGTATGTCCTTATTATCTACAAAGGTTCATGAAATTCTGTTGTGTGGTTTCAGAGGAGTTGTGATGACAAACTGTTGCAGAGGTATATTGAAGCAAATAAGTTCAAAGGGGCGTAACTCCTAGAAAAAAAATTTAATCATAATTTCCTGTCGATATGTACATCTACATAGTATGTCCTTATTATCTACAAAGTTTCATGAAATTCTGTTGTGTGGTTTCAGATGAGTTGCGATGACAAACTGTTGCAGTAGTATATTGAAGCAAATAAGTTCAAAGGGGCGTAACTCCTAGAAAAAAAATTGAATCGTAATTTCCTGTCGATATGCACATCTACATAGTATGTCCTTATTATCTAAAAAGGTTTCATGAAATTCTGTTGTGTGGTTTGAGAGGAGTTGTGATGACAAGAAACAGGACTAACAGACTGACGGACTGACGGATGGACAGACGGACGGACAGGTCAAAAACATTATACCCTCCGCAACTTCATTGCATGGGGTATAATTAATGTTTCCAAGGGGAATAACTCTTTTAAAAATAATTGATCAGGACTGATTTTCAAAACTGTCCAAGACATTGCTGATATAGTCCTATTGTACATGTGAGAGCACTAACAAGACAGGACGGACACCCAGTATTTCTATGCCCCCCACAACATGTTGCGCGGGTCACAATTAAAAGGCAACTAACTATAGGGCATAATCAAGAACTTTGTTGATAGACAAGGAAAACTAAAGTTGAAATGAGCAATTAAAACATGGATCAAAGAAAGTTTTAAGGTCTATCATTTGGTTTGACATATACCCCACATCTCTTTATAGTCATATGCAAGAGTCTGGAATTGGTCATGTTTGCCAGATGTGACCTAATCTGAAAGGTCAATAACCAAAATGGTATCTTGGATGTAGGTCATGAAAAAAAAATTGACAGGAATAATTTCTGTCTTTTCATTGAAATTGAGTTTTCGGATCTATTTTCAGTCTTTTTGCTGTTTCTAGGTGCATAGAAAGTCCAATTAATATACATTTTGATTATAAATTAATCCAGTCTAGACTATTCTGTTTATTAGCTACCATAATTTCCTACATATTCTACAATTAATAAAGTGACTTTTAGTTTTACCAAACTCCAGTGAGTAACAGTTAGCCAAGAAACTTGGACTAAGTATCATCACAATATATTTGTTATTACAATGTATCAATCCCTTCATTCCAGAAGCAGGGGTTTTATAATAATTATAATAATGGATAATTAGACACAAAGGAGCCATCACAGATAAAAAAGATTTACTTCTCCTCTACTTTTCAAGATTTTAGCTACTGGGAAATGACCTTGAATCCAAACAGGTATTCCAATCTGAAAGTAGTTTCAGACATTTTTACAACATGCAAAAAAGTTGACTGATCTTCAAATTCTATAGATTTTATACAATTTGAAGTTTATGCTATCCTTATTTTATGCATACAAATTATTTTGTACATTAAGTGAAGGATGATTTTGCTTTGAAATAAAGTCAACTGAAAATTTAAAATTTTTTACCTAAATACAGAAATGTCATTTTCTAAGTTCAGCAAGTTTTGAAAAAAAAATTTCAAGAAAGAAAATTACTGAAATAACTGTAAAAAATCATCCTTATTTAAATTATTTTTTTCCTATCAAATTATCACTTTTGTAGTGAAATGATGGATACAGTAAATTAACTTACTTTCTATATAACATTGCAGTGAGTATGTTTAATCTGTTTATTTAACAGTTTGTTTTATTTCAGCATAATAACAATGACATTTTATGGCATGCATTTAAATATGTTGTTATATACACCACTTTAGACTTTGTCTGTCATTTAAATATGTTGTTATATACACCACTTTAGACTTTGTCTGTCATTTAAATATGTTGTTATATACACCACTTTAGACTTTGTCTGTCATTAAATATGTTGTTATATACACCACTTTAGACTTTGTCTGTCATTTAAATATGTTGTTATATACACCACTTTAGACTTTGTCTGTCATTTAAATATGTTGTTATATACACCACTTTAGACTTTGTCTGTCATTTAAATATGTTGTTATATACACCACTTTAGACTTTGTCTGTCATTAAATATGTTGTTATATACACCACTTTAGACTTTGTCTGTCATTTAAATATGTTGTTATATACACCACTTTAGACTTTGTCTGTCATTTAAATATGTTGTTATATACACCACTTTAGACTTTGTCTGTCATTTAAATATGTTGTTATATACACCACTTTAGACTTTGTCTGTCATTTAAATATGTTGTTATATACACCACTTTAGACTTTGTCTGTCATTTAAATATGTTGTTATATACACCACTTTAGACTTTGTCTGTCATTTAAATATGTTGTTATATACACCACTTTAGACTTTGTCTGTCATTTAAATATGTTGTTATATACACCACTTTAGACTTTGTCTGTCATTTAAATATGTTGTTATATACACCACTTTAGACTTTGTCTGTCATTTAAATATGTTGTTATATACACCACTTTAGACTTTGTCTGTCATTTAAATATGTTGTTATATACACCACTTTAGACTTTGTCTGTCATTTAAATATGTTGTTATATACACCACTTTAGACTTTGTCTGTCATTTAAATATGTTGTTATATACACCACTTTAGACTTTGTCTGTCATTTAAATATGTTGTTATATACACCACTTTAGACTTTGTCTGTCATTTAAATATGTTGTTATATACACCACTTTAGACTTTGTCTGTCATTAAATATGTTGTTATATACACCACTTTAGACTTTGTCTGTCATTAAATATGTTGTTATATACACCACTTTAGACTTTGTCTGTCATTAAATATGTTGTTATATACACCACTTTAGACTTTGTCTGTCATTTAAATATGTTGTTATATACACCACTTTAGACTTTGTCTGTCATTTAAATATGTTGTTATATACACCACTTTAGACTTTGTCTGTCATTTAAATATGTTGTTATATACACCACTTTAGACTTTGTCTGTCATTTAAATATGTTGTTATATACACCACTTTAGACTTTGTCTGTCATTAAATATGTTGTTATATACACCACTTTAGACTTTGTCTGTCATTAAATATGTTGTTATATACACCACTTTAGACTTTGTCTGTCATTTAAATATGTTGTTATATACACCACTTTAGACTTTGTCTGTCATTTAAATATGTTGTTATATACACCACTTTAGACTTTGTCTGTCATTAAATATGTTGTTATATACACCACTTTAGACTTTGTCTGTCATTAAATATGTTGTTATATACACCACTTTAGACTTTGTCTGTCATTAAATATGTTGTTATATACACCACTTTAGACTTTGTCTGTCATTAAATATGTTGTTATATACACCACTTTAGACTTTGTCTGTCATTTAAATATGTTGTTATATACACCACTTTAGAGTTTGTCTGTTAAATATGTTGTTATATACACCACTTTAGACTTTGTCTGTCATTTAAATATGTTGTTATATACACCACTTTAGACTTTGTCTGTCATTAAATATGTTGTTATATACACCACTTTAGACTTTGTCTGTCATTTAAATATGTTGTTATATACACCACTTTAGACTTTGTCTGTCATTTAAATATGTTGTTATATACACCACTTTAGAGTTTGTCTGTCATTTAAATATGTTGTTATATACACCACTTTAGAGTTTGTCTGTCATTTAAATATGTTGTTATATACACCACTTTAGACTTTGTCTGTCATTTAAATATGTTGTTATATACACCACTTTAGACTTTGTCTGTCATTTAAATATGTTGTTATATACACCACTTTAGACTTTGTCTGTCATTTAAATATGTTGTTATATACACCACTTTAGACTTTGTCTGTCATTTAAATATGTTGTTATATACACCACTTTAGACTTTGTCTGTCATTTAAATATGTTGTTATATACACCACTTTAGACTTTGTCTGTCATTTAAATATGTTGTTATATACACCACTTTAGACTTTGTCTGTCATTTAAATATGTTGTTATATACACCACTTTAGACTTTGTCTGTCATTTAAATATGTTGTTATATACACCACTTTAGACTTTGTCTGTCATTTAAATATGTTGTTATATACACCACTTTAGACTTTGTCTGTCATTTAAATATGTTGTTATATACACCACTTTAGACTTTGTCTGTCATTTAAATATGTTGTTATATACACCACTTTAGACTTTGTCTGTCATTTAAATATGTTGTTATATACACCACTTTAGACTTTGTCTGTCATTTAAATATGTTGTTATTACACCACTTTACTTTGTCTGTCATTTAAATATGTTATATACACCACTTTAGACTTTGTCTGTCATTTAAATATGTTGTTATATACACCACTTTAGACTTTGTCTGTCATTTAAATATGTTGTTATATACACCACTTTAGACTTTGTCTGTCATTTAAATATGTTGTTATATACACCACTTTAGACTTTGTCTGTCATTTAAATATGTTGTTATATACACCACTTTAGACTTTGTCTGTCATTTAAATATGTTGTTATATACACCACTTTAGACTTTGTCTGTCATTTAAATATGTTGTTATATACACCACTTTAGACTTTGTCTGTCATTTAAATATGTTGTTATATACACCACTTTAGACTTTGTCTGTCATTTAAATATGTTGTTATATACACCACTTTAGACTTTGTCTGTCATTTAAATATGTTGTTATATACACCACTTTAGACTTTGTCTGTCATTTAAATATGTTGTTATATACACCACTTTAGACTTTGTCTGTCATTTAAATATGTTGTTATATACACCACTTTAGACTTTGTCTGTCATTTAAATATGTTGTTATATACACCACTTTAGACTTTGTCTGTCATTTAAATATGTTGTTATATACACCACTTTAGACTTTGTCTGTCATTTAAATATGTTGTTATATACACCACTTTAGACTTTGTCTGTCACTTTGTCTGTTTAAATATGTTGTTATATACACCACTTTAGACTTTGTCTGTCATTTAAATATGTTGTTATATACACCACTTTAGACTTTGTCTGTCATTAAATATGTTGTTATATACACCACTTTAGACTTTGTCTGTCATTAAAGAAAATTAAATGCCTCCAATAATTTTTCAGCATCACAATAAAAACCGTTTGATGTCAGGGACCAACAGAGATTGTTTTGCAAACATCATTTGATAAACCAGCACTCTTTTAGTAGAGTTCCAGAATTTGAAAGTAGGCCAAACTGAGATTTTAATTTAGAATCTACTACAAAAAAAGTTAATTTCGTCTTTTATTTATGTTCACAAATAACAGTTGGCTTACAGTATCTGTTTTGTTTTCTTTCAAAAAGCAATGAACACAGAACTCAAGCTCTATCCCTATCGACTTTATTTTAGAACACAGAACTTTAGCTAAAATACAAAGAAGCTTTTAAAATTTATATGTCCAAATCTTATGCACTCTAGCTGCTAATGATATATGAAATGAAAAGAAAACATAAATGTAAATGTAATGAAGGTGGTACATAACACTACAGGGAGATAACTCTGTAAAATTCAGCTGAATGTTTTAATCACGATCTATTGTTAAGGAAATATTAAGCTTCTCAATGATCAAAATTAGTGTTTGTCAAACTGCTACATATCCAATGAAATTTTTCCGATAAAGTGTGTAGTTCAAGATTTTTGAAATTTTTATATTTTTGACAAAAGGTCAAAGTAAATATTTTGTCAAAATTTTATGAAAATTAAACGAGCAAAATAAATTTTAGTCAAGGTGTTTGGTATCACCTTAATGCATATTTATCTGTACATTATATTTAACTTATAAAGAATAGATTTACAGAAAAGCATAAAACAATCAATATAAATATATAAAAACATTATCATAGTTGATACTTCTCAATAGGAAAATTTTAAATATCATAGAAGATAGAAATTTTATTTTCAAATATATCAAATTAGAAAAATAATATAATAAAGGAAAACAATGTGTTTATAAATGATCTTTTATTTTAATGAAGATATATGTTTTAAAAGAAAGGATGAAATACTTACTGGTGAACTTGAAGAGTAAAAATAATTATGTGTACTATGATTTAATTTTAAATAGAAAGCAATGCTGATGACAAAGATTCTAACAATCTTTCTGAACAAAGACTAAAGAAACCCTCTGATCCTGGGGGGAAATGAACATGCCATTACCACACATAATTTATCATGCTTAAACTTACTTGTGGCGAGATATATGGTACTGTCGAGGTATCAATCACATCTGGGTTCAGTAGTAAAGGTACACAATTGTTCCCCATTTGAATTCCAGAATCAGATTCCATAGTCAAAATGTGAGAGGGTGGGGTTTGTAACAGATAAGAGGGCGGGGATTGAAGATGTGTAGGGGAGTGAACCTTTGGGTGACTAGAATAATTTCCAAGGTACTCTGAAAATCAAAAATAGAAATCTGTGATAGAAATCCTTTTCCTTCTTATGTTTCGTCAGTGAAGAATGTATGTCAAGCCTACAGATAATGCCAATTTTTTTCAAGAACATGTATTGTAATAACTTGATATGAGATAATGGAAGGAAAGTGATGAAACTTATTCAATAATCAAGACAATATTTAATTCCAAATTAACATTTAAAACATTAAAACAAACTGAATCATTTAAATACAACATTTCATTTAAAACTGGAAAAGGTTGCATATATAAAAAGTTTTTTATTCACTTTGTACTATGCGTAAATTTAAAAAAAAGATATTCATGACTGTCATAATTTACATTTTTGAATATATTTCTATAACCGACATGTTCCACTGAATAGAGTAAAAATATACTAAAACTGTCAATCAAAGGAAATGAATTGCATTTTTCTGACAACAATCATGCAGAACTTTAATTTTTAAGATGATTTTAAGAATTTCAAATGCTTTTGTTATTTTAAAATCTAATCACAACAAACATAAAAACGAAGCAATGGACAATAAGAATATCACTCTTTGTAATTGAATATTACCATTGACATCTTTGACAACTGTAACACCCTCTAAATGTTCCTCTTCTTCATCTTCCATTTCATGGGGAGAATGCATTTCAGGAGGCTGAGGTACTGAAGAGGTATTCTGTGTAACCTCTGGTGTTGGGGGTACTAAGGTAGGAGTGGATTTTACTTCTGAAAAAGCAAATAAAAAATAGAAATTTATTGTCAACATCACATATTCATTCCATTTCTTTATTAAGTTAAGGTGAAAAGAAAAATTCTCTTCCTCAATTACAAGAAAAATCCTCCTTTTTTACCGACAAACTAAAATATTTTCATTGTGATTGTTTAACTTTCCAAACCAGATTAATTTTTTTTCTTGCTGCAGCATCTGGTTAAGCTTTGTTGGATCAAACACTGTGTTTTGGGATATGAATTTTCAGGATGACCAATGTTCATTTATTTATTGTCCACAGAACTGTGTTGACAATAACCTTTTTAATAGTCAAATAACAGTTCATTTTGTACACCACCCTGTGGTAAACTAAATATTTCTATGAATGCAGTAAACAAATTCAATAAATTTATGTTGTCCTCAAATCAAAAGTTCACTTAAACTAAATATTCCATTTTTCTCAGACATCACAATAAAATATTAGGTTAACTTCATTAAAGTCATTATTTATTTCTTTTACCTCTAACTGTAGGTTTAAAAACATCATTTCTGAGATTAGGTAGAAATGTATCAATTCTGTCCCAGCTGAGCTTCCATAACTTTGATTCAGCACCGTGAGATGTCTGGAAGATGCCAGCTGTATCCATCACTAATAACATATTCTTCAAGGACTCTGGAATAGCTTCAGCCTGTAAATTGTTTACATTATTATCAGTCTACATCTGAACATTTACAAAAATGGTTGAAAACTGAATTTCATTTAAAATATAAAAATAAGGAGATGTGAAGGCAGTCTCTTCTCAGTTCTAGATGAGGAAGTAATTTTAAAGTGAAAGTATAAACAGAAGTGATATATATTTTCTTTTCAGCAATATATTTTCTTGTAAAAATTGTAAATAACATTACATAGATTTCTGTGTACATTGCTGTCAATATTAGATTTTTTTACTGGCTTTTGGTAAATGAAACAAAACAACAAAAATCCTTAATAAATAAGTATACAATTATGGTACATCAGTATTGTTTGTGTGTGTGTGTTTTTTTAAATTCTTTCCTTGTTCTATTTTAATCTGTACAGGTTTTGCTTGATATTAAATTTCACAGCTATTGTTTTGAATCATTTTATCTACTGGCAAATATTCTTCCTGTTATACATCAGTTTTCAATAGATACTAATTTCTAAGAATAAATCAAGTCTTTTGAACTAGTCCTTGAAAGCAGACTAGATTTATCATAGTATATTCAGATACACATCAAATATCACTAAATCTATGATTATATTAAAAACCTACCAGTAAATCACTGTTGTCAGCATGCATGTATTTGTCCATAAATTCTAATATAGTCAACCATAAAGCTGTAAATGTACTCAGTGACAGCAATGGTGTCAGGTGCTGTAAGAAAACCTGTAAAAACACAAAATGTAAATGTACTCTGTAACAGCAATGGTGTCAGGTGCTGTAAGAAAACCTGTAAATACACAAAATGTAAATGTACTCTGTAACAGCAATGGTGTCAGGTGCTGTAAGAAAACCTGTAAATACACAAAATGTAAATGTACTCTGTGACAGCAATGGTGTCAGGTGCTGTAAGAAAACCTGTAAATACACAAAATGTAAATGTACTCTGTGACAGCAATGGTGTCAGGTGCTGTAAGAAAACCTGTAAATATACAAAATGTAAATGCACTCAATGATAACATTGGACTCAGGTGCTGTAAGAAAACCTGTAAATACATTTGGACTTTTCAATCTTTAATGCTACCTTGAAGTTCTTTCTCAGTTCCTTGCATTTTAAATATTTTTTCCCTGCTTTTGTTTTTCATAAAACAGAACAATAAATTGTACAAAAAACATTTCGAGTAGTGTTTAATAAGCGTCATTTTAATGTACAACACTATGTCTTATTGAAGTCCTTACTTTAGTGAGAAGGGCTGAAGCTCTCATTCTTGTTTCTTCCATACCAGTGGGGTCCTGTATATTTATATTTTCCAGTAATTTGGTTAACAATGGAAATAGCACCTAAAATACAACATATGTATGTAAATAACACATCAAAAAGTTCTTCCATTTATCTTAATGACAGTTCAATTTCAAATAATTAATGGCTTATAAGATTGTAAATTTGGATAGTTTTACAGGTTGTTATTTTCATGATTTCAATTATAATGTAATAATTTTTTCATGCCAGGGAAAAAATTTGTCCATCGAACCATATGTTTGCCCTTTACACCATGATTGTTGCTGTCTACAACTGTTTGTCTGGGTGATATTTTCACACATTTTTTTAAACATTTAGATTTTCGGCTAGAAGTAAAATCAGTCATCTTTTGTATATGTGTCTTAAATAACATTGTAAATATTCTGGTTAATTTTTGCAAAGATTATTTCACATGATTTTCATTTGTAGAAAAAAAATATAAATTGCAGTTATTTCAAACTTTTCTCTAAACAGTATATGAATACGCAAGAAAATATAAGAAAATTAAGAAAAAGAATTCCTGTGAAGTAGCTAGAAAGGGTTAATAGCAAAAATAAGTTAGCTTACAGTAAACAACAACAAAATATTATTTAGGGGGAGTTTCATTTTACCATTACGGTACATCTATCTACTCAATTCAATTTGCATGAATACATGAATACCACAGTAATGCAATTGTTATTTAGGATAAAAAAATGATCCTGAGGAACTTATGACTTTTTCTTCTTTGTATTTAATGACAATAATTACTTTGTTAAAGCAGGATTCCCATTCTGCAGCAGATAATGTTTGAAGGTCATGAACCAGCAATGCCCTCTGCAGGTAAGTCAGTGCTTGGCTTCTTACTTGTCGTCTGACATCACAACATAATCTTGCAATTCCTGTAAGCACATTATTTTGTATAAACAATAAAATATCATGATTATGCTCTAGACCATAGAAATATTGGACCAAATACTTATGGGTTTCATGTTTATCCCATTATCAATGTTATGAAAAGAACTAGAATCATATGATCTATTGATCACAGATACAACAGGAATCTAAGCGTATAAAAGCATAACATCAGATAATTAAGAGGCATGAACCCTGAATGTTCAACAACACTTCAAACAGTAACATGTTGAAAACATCAAAGTCAAACCTGATCAGTTTTTCATGGTCAACAACATTTGTATAAAATGTTAGATTTGGTTAGTTTTATTTAATAACTCTCTCAAAACCTACTAAAACTCAACAAAGGCAAAACACCTGAAGACTAAATGTTAAATCTACCAAATGTGAAAATTTTACCCGTAATTAATCATCCATAAAAGTTTCATAAGATTTGTTCAAGCAGCTCCTTACATGCATCTCAGATGAATGAACAAGAGGATCCATTTAAATCCCTCGTTCTGTTGATCAGGGATAAAAGGTTCAGTGGGGTGTTAAAGTTGGATGGGTAAATAAATATATCTGTTACTGAAATGTAAGAATTCACTGATTTATCAGCGATAATTATTCAGTGAAAAGTAAACAGACATTATATGTATGGTGTGACTGTATGCATACAACAACAACAACAACAATACTTTTTTTAAGAGGGTTACACAGTTAGCTATATTAATAATCTTCCCTGAGGCCCTCATCATAGAAAAGCATCAACAAAAATGCAAACATATACATGGCATACATTAGTATAAAAGTCAAGTATGATGATAATCTAAATATATACTCATATGACTCTGTCTGTACATATACAGTCCAAGTGTTGATATCTTCAGAGTCAGTTATAACATTTTAAGAACAATTATAAACAATGCAATCGTTTTGCATAATGTTGAAAAATCTAAATTTATACTGAATCATACCTAATTTAAGATTTTTGTAAGTAAGAGATTCATATCACCCATATACTTCTCTTTCTCTATCAGATAAACATAAAGTATGTCTACACTTTATTATTTCTCAATCAATTATTATATTTTCCTTCCAACTCACCTTGCAGTAATGGGCACCAACATTTCAGCCATAATGCATTAGTTCCAGCATCTATTGTATCATTTGGATCTTGATGTATTTTGTCCTCCTCTGCCCATGATTTATATATAGAAGCTGCTCTTGTGTGGAGTGTGTGCATTAAATCTAATAGCTGTATAGATAAAGAATGTATTCCTGCAGCAGTTCCTTCTATCTCCCTTCTTCATCAGATAAGTTTATATTCTGATGTAAACGACTTGGTGAAGAATTAGACTTTTTCATTTTAAGTTTTGATTTTTTGTGCTGATTTTTTGTCATTTTTGGCTTCTTTTCTGGTAAAAGGATTCTCTGTCGACCTACAAAAGAAAATGAAAGAAAATGAGTTAATTTGATAATTTCATGAACTTTTGATTTTAACTTTACCTTAGTTTATATGAATACTACCTACCAGTATGAAGTAATGGAAATTAGAAATAAAAAAAGACAATTAAGCATCTGCTGAAAGAGTTAAGTGTCAGTCCAAATAATTTGATCATGGTTGTTATAGCAAAATGCCCAACAACTTTAACTTACAAGATGGATGATAGAAAACTTGTGTTTAGCAACATTTTAATACTGTAAATTCAGAAATTATTGTTGGCATTTATTAATGTGATTTCGACATGACAGACCAAATTGTTAAAATGATTATTGCGATTACAGGAAAAGCTGCAAACAAATATATGTGTCAGATTTCATAATGCGAGTTCTTATTATTGCAATACTGATCCAGTTGCAATATTCGCATTAATAAAAACCTCGCAATAATTTCTGAATTTACAGTATCTTACAATCAAAATTATCAATATTAACACAGCTATTTACTTACCCCCATTAAGGCTTGTTTCCACAAATGATCTTATTGCATGAACACAACTTTCAAAGTTTAATGGTGTTATGTGAGCAGCATCTCGTACCAGAAATGATAATGTTTCTGATGATTTCAATAAAGATTTACTATCACAGTAATACAGTTCTTCATTTAATTCTATTGTATATTGATTTGTTGTTAAGCTAGTTTTTCTTGGTTGCTCTTCTTTAGTGGAAATGTTCTCTCTGTTTACCTGAAAAGTAAAAGGAACATAAATAATTCTGGTCTGTTGGTTGACCTTCAGTAACCATTTGCAATGATATAACTTAATTTTTCAGATAGCAGATATCAATATAGAATGCTTGTTCCAATAGAAACATACTACAACTTGTAAAGATTATTTGCATCAACTTTTTAATATAAATTGCTCAAATTATTGCCACAAGAAATATATCCATAAGATTTCCGAATCAAAATTGTTTCCATTCCTGAACTTGTAACCATTGAATTCAGTGATTTGAAATAATATTTTTATTATTTTCCATTGTAGTTTGGCTCATGCAGGTCAAGAGGTGATATTCAAATTCATGAGGTTTTTATAGTGTGTTTTCATTTTGTTTACCCATGTATTTCATTTAACTTAATTTGTACTTTATCAGGAAAGTGTACAGTAGTATAGCATTTTGCTTTACTATATTGTATGTTAATCAGCAACAAAAACTTTTTTGTTGGTGTCTTTTTCAGATTAACTATCAACTATGATTACTTTTTTTGTTGGTGTCTTTGTCAGATTTATTTGTTTGTTTGTTTGAATTTTGTTTGAATTTTTAGTCATTTGTATTGTATGTCTGTGATGTATATTTACAGCTTTGGCTGCTGGATCTAAATCATTGCCACATTAACCAAATACATTTGTTGATGTTGTTCATTCAATTTTTGTAAATGAAACGGAACTATAAACAACTATCATACGAGTGGGAGGTTTTGCTAACTATAAAACCAGATTTGTCTATCATTTTCTTTGGGAAATGTCTGTACCAAGTCAGGAATATTACAGTTGTTTTCCAATCCTTCTGTTGATTGATTTAGTCTAACATTTGATTTTGTCAGTTTTATGGACTTTCCTTTTTGAATTTACCTTGGAGTTCAGCATTTTGTCAATACTTTTTTGGATAGAAAAATGTGTTATCGTTTATTTGTTTATGCAAGTTTGTATTCAGTTTTTCATATTTTTTTTATAGCGATGTTAAAGCAAGTCATCAACAATTGCAGGTTTGTAATGACTTCATGGGCAACTAGAATTTATCTCTAAAGCAATGCAGATGAAATATTTTGGTTAAAAAAGTAAACAATAATGAAATAATTGTACAAGCTTAAAAAGAGGCACACAAACCTGTGCTCATAACAGGGTAAAATTTCAGTAAATAGCTAGGATGCCATTTCTGAGTAATAATTTCCTGCCCTTTCATGAAAGTTTTGCATATTTTTATTCTATCAGAAGAAATGAGAATATTTTTTAAAGTAAACATACTATCAAGGATGACCTTTTGTTTTTCATTGAACTGGTCCCTACAATATTTAACATTGTTAGGTAAAATAAACAATCCTAGAAAAGTCAATGAGGTGATCTTCATTATACAGGTAAGCTTAGGAAATTTAAAACTAAAACAAAAATCAATATCTCGTTGTGATCGTTGTGGTCTATCCAATAGAACAGTGGTGAAATGTGATAGCACTGAATAACAGCTATTTTTTGCCATCTTGTAGATCTTGTCCTGCTAATCATTTACAAGTGTTAAATATTTCTCCTGCTGATCATTTGTGCGTGTTAAATATTTTATCTATCCATTAAAGTTTTCAAGATAATAAGGCAAAACGCCAAAAATTGGTAAAAATTGTCATTTAAGGGCAATAACTCATTTTGGGAAATGTTAACATATATATAGACCTTGTCTTGTGGATCAGTTTTGATATTTAAAGTTTTTTCTCTATCTCTATCCATTATATCCTCCATAGCTGTAAAAGAATTTCTATCATTACAGGGTACCAGGTTACTGTTATACTTACAAGTAACCAGCTGCCATTTTCTGGTACAGGTCTGACTTCTAGGGTGAAGGACACCTATGAGCCTTTGACTGGGATTCATACAAATCTCCGTCGGAATTATATCCTCTATCATAACCATCTGATGTACTAACACTCGTCACTTCACTGTCACTCTGAGCACCTGTAAATAACCATCACAGTTTATACATTGAAGGGTGCAAGATATTATTTTGATGCACTACTTTGTAAAAAAAACAAGCTGTAACTGTTTTATGTGGTTATGATAAGAGTGCTTTTTTTGTATTTATTAAAATCAAATACTTTTTATAATTTATTAGAAAATATACAACTGACTGTGCTTTCCTGTCTATTAATAATTATGTTTATATCGGGTTATTTAAGCATCAGCAGTTGTCAGTTGTCATCTCAATGGATAATTAGATGGCGTCTGGTCTGAAATATGCACAAAATGTTGATACAACATAACGAGTCCATGCATGGTTGTTTCTATTTAACTTTTTGTAACTAAAATAAACTAAGTATGTTATAAATCAAATATGAGACTTTGGGTCAAACTGATGAACATGAATTTGACAGCTAATGCCCATTTAAACAAAACTGTTCAAAATAGTTAAGTAAAACAAAGAATTTATCAATTCTGTTTTCCATGAATTTGAATTATCTCACCTGCATCAGATATTGCTTCTGACATTTCCACACCTGAACACACTTGTAAAATAGGGGGAGGGTTGGCCCCTGCCCCAACAACCTCTAACAATGTAAACAAAGTAAACCAGTCTTGTCCAGTGTGTATATTTGCTGCATTAGTCCGTAACAAGTCATGTAATCCAAAAGCTATATGTCTAGTTATGCAATGTATCACAGATGGTTTCATCATTAATGTTATTCGTAATGACGTCAGAACCTGTGGTGCTACTTCTTCTCGTCGCAATAGTCTAATGGCTAATCGTAACAACCCTACCACGGCTCTTTCTACTAAGAATGTATGTTCACTGGCATTCACTACTAGATTATATATATGGTCTCTTACTCCTTGCCACACTAAATTTACTCTATCCCTATAATATACAAAAAATTGAAAGTGTCCATTATAATGTATGAAATTTGTTGGATTTTTTTTAAATAACATATCGAAAGAAAAATTAGGTTATCAATATAAAATGTGAAGCTATAATTATCTTTTTTTATTTTATTTGCTTTAAAACTATGTCTTTTTTCTTCCAAACAGTTCCCCATTACCCAATTTTTAAATAGATAACTTAAAAAACTGTACTTAGTCCCTGACTAGTTGTTTATGAGGTCTTGTAATAAAGTACAACATGCAACTTTTTTGCAATTTTATCATCTTTTCATTGTACTATTTGTATTTCTGTTCTTTATGGTTTTTTTATAAAGATCTGATGAGCCAAGACTGATTTTTATAGTTTGTTCTAAAGTTGTGTTGCTACTTCAATGTAATTGATGCTTAAATTCTGTTTATTAGTTTCCACTTAATTCAATCCTATTTGTAAAATGTTTTTGTCGGAAGATTTTACTCCATAGAAGTCAATCAAAGTGGTACCTTTCTTATATTGTTGATAATAGATATCAACTTAATATAAAATAATGGAGATGGGATAGGAATGCCAATGAGACAACTGTTCTTTAAAAGACCAAATGACTAAAAGAAGGACGAAAGATACCAGAGGAACAGTCAAACTCATAGATTGAAAATAAACTGACTGGCTAAAAATAAAAAGACAAACAGACAAATAATAGTACAGAAGACACAACATAGAAAACTAAAGACTAAGCAACACGAACCCCACCAAGACGTGAACAATTCAGATCATCCTTAAATATTAAAGCTGTAAAAGACCCTGGGATGGCAAAATATGAAACATTTCAAAAGAGAAAATTAACAGACTTATCTATACTACACAATAATAACAGACAAGAGACCAATGACAACCATTGAATTACAGGCTCCTTGCTGACATATTAAGAATGTAGCTGGGTTAAATATGTTCCTGGGACAGTAGTGTACTAGAAAAAAAAAGAATTTCTGAGGTATTTTCTTTTCCATTGACCTTAAAATATACAAGAATATATGTCCATAGAACCAGATGCTTTGCTTGCAGTATCACATTTCCATGTTCAGTTAACTGTGAAATAAGGGTAATAAAATGCTCTGCAGGGCGCAGCTTGATACGACCGCAGAGGTCGAACCCTGAACAGTTGGGGCAAGTATGGACACAACATTCAAGCTTGATACAGCTCTGAATTTGGATTGTGATTAAATATTTGACACAGCATAGGTTTCTGACACAGAATGAATGTGGTCTAAGAACTTAAAAATTTTAAATTGGACATTCACCTATTATGGTCCAATATCCAAAATCTAAATACATGGTTAGATTCAGCATATCAAAGAACCCTAAGAGTTCAATTTTGATGAAATCAAACAAAGTTTAATTTTGGACCCTTTTGACCTCAATGTGGACAAAGTTGATAACGGGCCCAAAATCTAAAATCTAAATACATGGTTAGATTCAGCATATCAAAGAACCCCATATATTTAATTTTGTTGAAATCAAACAAAGTTTAATTTTGGACCCCGATTTGGACCAACTTGAAAACTGGGCCCATAATCAAAATCTAAATACATGTTTAGATTCAGCATATCAAAGAACCCTAAGAATTCAATTTTGTTAAAATCAAACTAAGTTTTAATTTTGGACCCTTTGGACCTTAATGTAGACTAATTTGAAAACGGGACCAAAAATTAAGAATCTAAATACATGGTTAGATTCAGCATATCAAAGAACCCCATATATTCAATTTTGTTGAAATCAAACAAAGTTTAATTTTGGACCCGATTTGGACCAACTTGAAAACTGGGCCCATAATCAAAAATCTAAATACATGTTTAGATTCAGCATATCAAAGAACCCAAAAATCAATTTTGTTAAAATTAAACTAAGTTTAATTTTGGACCCTTTGGACCTTAATGTAGACCAATTTGAAAATGGGACCAAAATTAAGAATCTAAATACACGGTTAGATTCGGCATATCAAAGAACCCTAAGAGTTCAATTTTGATGAAATCAAACAAAGTTTAATTTTGGACCCTTTTGACCTCAATGTGGACAAAGTTGATAACGGGCCCAAAAATCTAAAATCTAAATACATGGTTAGATTCAGCATATCAAAGAACCCCATATATTTAATTTTGTTGAAATCAAACAAAGTTTAATTTTGGACCCCGATTTGGACCAACTTGAAAACTGGGCCCATAATCAAAATCTAAATACATGTTTAGATTCAGCATATCAAAGAACCCTAAGAATTCAATTTTGTTAAAATCAAACTAAGTTTTAATTTTGGACCCTTTGGACCTTAATGTAGACTAATTTGAAAACGGACCAAAAATTAAGAATCTAAATACATGGTTAGATTCAGCATATCAAAGAACCCCATATATTCAATTTTGTTGAAATCAAACAAAGTTTAATTTTGGACCCGATTTGGACCAACTTGAAAACTGGGCCCATAATCAAAATCTAAATACATGTTTAGATTCAGCATATCAAAGAACCCTAAGAATTCAATTTTGTTAAAATTAAACTAAGTTTAATTTTGGACCCTTGGACCTTAATGTAGACCAATTTGAAAATGGGACCAAAATTAAGAATCTAAATACACGGTTAGATTCGGCATATCAAAGAACCCCAATAATTCAATTTTGATGAAATCAAACAAAGTTTAATTTTGGACCCTTTGGACCTCAATGTGGACCAATTTAAAACGGGCCCAAAATCCAAAAACTTAATACACGGTTAGATTCAGCATATTAAAGAACCCCAAGAATTCAAGAATAAAACCCCATTGAAATTGGTCAAGAAATAAACAATTTATACAAAGTATCTTCTTTGCACAATACTGTGCAATTGAATATTTCTTGCAATTTCGCAATACTGTGCAATTGAATATTTCTTGCTATTGCGCAATACTGTACAATTGACAATTTCTTGCTATTGTGCAATATTGTGCTATTGGATATTTCTTGCTATTGCGCAATACTGTGCAATTGAAGATTTCTTGCTATTGCGCAATACTGTGCAATTGAAAATTTCTTGCTATTGCACAATACTTATTATATAATAATTTACACATCCTGTTTGGTGTGTATCTCCTGCCATATCATTATTATTTGCTTTTAAATATAAATCAGAAATAACCAACTTAAAATGGAAAATTTTAAAGAAAAAAAAAAGAAAAAAGAAAAAAGGGGAAAAAAATCCCCCAATTTTTGAACCCCTTATCATTCATCACCCCAAACTCAATCCCAGCCTTCAATGAGGTATGGTACCTTGCAGTACAATTTCAGAGAGATCCATACGCTTGAACACAAGTTATTGTCTGAAACTAGAAAATGCTTATTTTGGCCCCTTTTGGCCCCTTATTCCTAAACGTTTAGGGCAATTACCCCAAACTCAATTCCAGCTTTCCCTTTGTGATATGGAACCTTGTAGTACAATTTCAGAAAGATCCATACACTTACACACAAGTTATTGTCCTGAAACTAGAAAATGCTTATTTTTGCCCTTTTTGGCCCCTAATTCCTAAAATTTTGAGGCAATTACCCCAAAATCAATCCCAGCATTCCTTTGTGATATGGAACCTTGTGGTACAATGTCAGAGAGATCCATACACTAACACACAAGTTATTGTCTGGAAGTTACAAAATGCTTATTTTGGCCCTAATTCCTTAACTGTTGGTACCATAACCCCAAAATCAATCCCAACCTTCCTTTTGTGGTATTGAACCTTATGGTAAAATTTCCTAGAGATCCATTCACTTAAACTAAAGTTAGAGTGCGAAACCAATGCGTCTTCGATTTGACGACGACGACGACGACGACGCGCTAACGTCATACCAATATCGACCACAAAATTTTTTGCGGTCGATAAAACTGAAATTTGGCATATACTTCAGTTTTAACGAACCGATGCACACACCAGAAAACATAATGCTGCCTACCATCATGGACAAGGAATAAACAGAAAATCATTCAAAATTTTAAAACATGAACCTTGATGTTTCTGTAATTCATAAAGGAAGTAGATCATTGTTTTCTGTTTGTTAATCAATTTTTTCTACAAACCTATCAGGACAAGCTTTCTGAGATTTCACTGTTATAGATTTTAGATTTATTATCAAATGTAGCTACTTAAATTGTGGATTATGATTATTAACAGCATTTGCAACAACAAAATGGGAATGACCAATTACAAAATATAGTTTAAATACATATTGCATATTAAAAGTACTGCCTTTATTAAGTTGCTATTTATCTACATGTGACACTTCCTATATTTTAAAACTGAAACCAGAGACGTACCTGTTTTGTAAAACAACCTTTATAAGAAACTCTAGGAAAAATACAGCAGCATCCTCATCAAAAGCCGTTTCCGAAGAAACATGGGCCTCTGGGCCTTGTGATTGTACTATCAATGCCTGAAAACAAGAAAATGTTCCATTTTAAAGTTGTATCAAATTTACAATACATCCTTGATCTTACTAGATCTTGTTCCTCTAATCGACTGATTTCCAAGCTTCTCACACCATTTGTAGTTTTAACAATCATCATTTTTTTTTAAAACATGCAAATGCGAATACAATATATGCACAATGTTACACAAATTTCATAACTTTTCTCCAAGACTCTTCAAAAGTGTTGGAAGCAATTATGTATTCAAAGCAAAAGCGATGACCAACACTCTTTACAAAAAAGCAAATGAAAGATATTTGTATATCACCTCCTTGAATTCAACACAATATTTTCATAGAATTACCTTGACAAGTTCCTGTAGTGATTCTTCTCTTAAAAATCTACTATCAGTGATGAGGTTTTCTAGGTTACACTCTTCTATACATTCTTGAGCAAATCTTGTGGCCTCCTGCTCCTCTGGTGTAGGACCTTTAGTACTAGCTGGCTCTGACATGGAGAAGTAGGAGTAAAAACTACTCAATACTCCACTCTCTGATCTATGAATAGATTTAATGGATTAATTTTGTAGCACTAAATGACATTTGCTAATGGCTAAGAATCTTATTTTATAATACAGCATTGTTTAATCTTACAAAATAGCACTTAGTTGATCATTATTTGTCCATCAATCATACTTCAGAAAGTTTTTTATTTATGATAAAAAAAAAAAATATTTCTTTTGTAAGAATCATTAAAATCAATTACAACTAGTGTTGCTGTTAAGACTTGCATCTGGTATTTTTAAGTACTTTTGAATGGTTTTACACTAGTCATTTTTGGGGCCCTTTATAGCTTGCTGTTCAGTGTGAGTCAAGGCTCCATGTTGAAGGATGTACTATGACCTATAATGGTTTACTTTTACAAATTGTGACTTGGATGGAGAGTTGTCTCAATGGCACTCATACTACATCTTCTTATATTTACTAATATGAATTCCATTTGTTATATTTTTGAAAAAAAGACTTTATTTTGTCTTTTTGAGTGGCAGTATTCAACCAGCAGCTGTGGCAACCATAGCTAGCTTCCTGTAGTAGAGAGCAGCACATGTTGACCCTGCTTTCCAAATTATTTGCTATCTTTTTTTTTCTTGTTCAACTTAGTCATCTTGAAGGTAGCTGGACTGCAATTTTTTTATTATATGTTTTACTTTGCAACATTTGCTCTATAGGGCACATATACAACTGGTTTAACTGTACAAAGTCAGGCTATCTGGACCACATGTGGTACAGGACAGCATAATTTCATACAAGTAGATTACCTACAGTGAATAACTGCCATCACAATACAGTATTATCTGTAAGGGTTTTACTAGTACCTATGTTTTTTTTGTCTGTTGTAAATTCTTTTTTTTTTTCTGCTGTAAATTGGGTTTTTTTCTCGTCTAATGTGATTTTTTTTTTTGTCTGTTTAAATGAATTATAGAATTTTAAAATACATACTTTATCTTAATAGATTTTTATTGTACATTCTTATATGAACTTTTCTTAATTCATCTTATCAAGTTGAAAGCTCAGTATTTTATAACCTGGTAATAAATTGATATATTTCATAAATTCATCAGGTTCAAAATGTTAAATAAAAACAAATATTCAAAAGACAACAGACATGTAAAATAAGATAAGAATTGTATCATGATTCTATACCTTTGTGACGTTGTGTTATCCTCTCTGATTATTGATATTTTTCCTGATGTGTCAATGAAATCCTCAACCTGAAAAATAAATAATATTATTTAGAAAAAATCCAAACAAAACAATAAAGACTTCCAAAATGGATTTTATAGGGTGGTATGGCTACACTTAAAATTAGTTATTGGTGAGTGATTGTATACTCCCTGAAGACATCTTCTAAATAATACAGAAATATAAAAAAAAAATATTTTGTGGTTGGTAGTTTAAATAAAGTGTTCCACCACTGGATTAAAGTAGAACATCTTCTTTCTTAGCAATATTCCTGCCAAAACCTAGACCATGTGAAGTTAAAAGTTACTTTATACCATTTGTATTGCAATGTACCTCAATTAATGATTTAGGTAACAATTTGGCTCTAAACAACTGTATCATACAGTCCAAGATATTCTTCCATCCTTCTCTCAGTATATCCCCATGTCTGTGAGTCAGTTGAAATACAGTCTGTGCTGCTAACTTAGCTTTCATATTACCTCCAAACGACACAGATATACTCTCTGGATTCTGTAATACATAAATCATTATATACATTTTATTCAAGCAAATACATTAAATAGGTTGTTTTCCTGCCATAAAGCATAAAAAATGTCCACCAACATAGTTTTTATTGTCCTGAAAATGTTGCTTGAAGAAAAATTCATAGCATCAACTAAAATGAAACAAGCATTCTATGAGTACTGCCTGACAATACAAAGTCCCCTACCGGTTAAAAATTCATTGTACTGGAATAAAATGCTAACTTGATCTATAACTTGTCATGGTGTAAGCTATAAACAAATATCAAGTCAACATCTTCAAGCATGACGGAAAAAAATGTGGAAAATTGATTGAGTGAATTTTCTAAGTCCAAGGACCATAACTCTGCACAAAATCATCAGACCGGAACAATATTCAAACTTGATCCGTTACTTGTCATGATAAAACTATATACCATTATCAAATCAATATCTTCAAGCATGACCAAAAAAAGTGAGGAAAACTGATTATTTGAGTGAATTTTTTAAGTCCAAGGACTATATCTCTGCACAAAATCATTAGACCGGAACATAATTCAAACTTGATCTGTAACTTGTCATGATAAAACTATATACAAATCATCAAATTAATATCTTCAAGCATGACAAAAAAAAGTGTGGAAAACTGATTATTTGAGTGAATTTTCCAAGTTCAAGGACCATAACTCTGCACAAAATCGTCAGACCAAAACAAAATTCGAACTTGATCTCTAACTTGTCATGATAAAACAATACACCAAATATCAAATCAATATCTTCAAGCATGAAGAAAATAAGTGTGGAAAACTGATTTGCCGGACTGACGGATGGACAGACAGACAGACAGATGGACGGAGTGCAAACCTAAAGTCCCCTTTGACTTCATCGTTAGGGGACTAATTATTGTATGAATTCAAAACTTGCACAATTTTTCCCATCAATCAGTAGAAAAATCAAAACATACCAGAAGTATGTCTCAAAGTTTTTTGTTTTCGAATACTCATCTGTATAAATTTAAGAAATATGGCAGGGATACAAAATTTCAATTTAATCTCAAATTAAATTTTCAATATCTTTTATTACTTTTCTAGCAAAATGCACATTCAGAAATATCACAATCATTTGGTGGCATTTATTAGAACAAGACTTTGGTGGCTCAAAGTAGGAAAAGTGTGTCTAGGTAGAGGGAAAAGTCTTCCTGTGGACTTACCTTGTGAGCTAGCATGTTAAAAACCTGACTTCGCCTGGCAGGATTAAATCATATTTCTTTGATACATTGGTGATGATCCTGAATATGCATGTAATATTTGCTACTGGATGCAAAGCAGCATCAATTATAGAATTTCAATAGTTACATTTATAATTCTTGAATCTAGCCTTATCTTATCACACAGAATGATGTTTGGGTTTTAAATATTTTATGAAACAGCATTCTGATTGTTTGGAATCAAAGAAAATAAGGAATCATTTTGCATGTATGTTTCTTTTCCTTACCTCATGAGCACTAAGTAGAGTTGTAAATTTACATAAGGAAATAACAAGATTATCAAAAACATCACTCATTCCATAGTAAGCTGCAATCATGGCACATTTCCTGAAAACAAATTTACATCAGTTAAAACAGCACTATTTTGTCATTTTTAAGGTACAAAATTACTATACGAACATAAAATCAAAGTATAATTTTTACACATTGCTTTAGTGTTGAGATTATGCTGTATCATAAAAGATGATAGATTCATTGCTTCAAAACCTATAATTACCAGGTAATATTTTAAATGTATACAAGAACTGTCTTATTGAAAAACTACATCAAACAAAGAATACATTTTGAAATAGCGACTTTCAAAAAACACTGGAGCATATAAAAGACAATATTAATTTTATTAGTTTAATTATTAAGAAACTAAGAAGTAAACTCCCTCATGCAAAGTTGACCTTAGAGGAATTAAGCTATTATTTTTGGTGTTTTTTGGTTATATAGCTCTTCAACTGTTTCGGTTCTTACATATCATAGACTTTCAAATATTCAACTTTGAGCGTTCCCGATGAAGGTAAATCCAGTAAAAGCGCTTCAGACACATGAAATTTATAAAAGTTGTTTTCCTTTTTTTATTCTTACAAGACTATTAATTTTACCTGAATCCAGTTATGGACTTCTGAATAATGGCTTCTTCACTACTCTTGTCAAACACAAATGACAAAGCAGCTACTGTTGACCCCCAGGTCAAGTTGAATAGTTCATGGTCAAAGGAACCAGGTGGGGCATGTATAAATGTTCCATCCTTTGTTCCTCCTCTCCGTAGTAAAACCTATCAACACATAAATGATAGTTCATTTCTTCCAAAATTAGATTTTACCACATATTTGTTTGTGAACAGTTGCCAATAAAATTTGCAATTAATGAATGGCTATTATTTATTTTGAATTTATTGAACCATAAAATTAATTTTGACTCTTCACATTGAATAATCCATGAAGCAGATTATGTTAAATGTGAAGAGTAAAATTAATTTTATGTTCAATAAATTCAAAATAAATTAGCCATTCATTATAAATAAATTTCTATCAAAATAAGGCTCAAAGAACTTTTATATTATTTATATTAACAATAACAATGTACACACATGTTGGCGTATGAATACACAACGTCAGAGTGGGTGTGTCGCCATAAAATTGACAACATTGAAAATAAAAGTAATACTTTTAACCAATCAGAAGACAGTAAATACACCAAATTTATTTATTTGAGAATAATGATTGTAAAAATGCAGTACTAGGGAAGACAAATCTCATCAACTTTAAGACACAGATTATCATGGGATGGTTATTCAAAGAGAATTGCATGAAATGTTGAATAACAAATCAAATTTCAGTAATTGTCTGTTATGCATTTAAATAAAAATAGTTATCAATATGTTCTCAAATTTTCCTTGATCTTTTTTTTTTGTGAAAGTTTTTCATATCATGCTACTTGAGTGAAATGAGTTTTAAGTTGAGAGAAAGAGAAAGTTTGACGTCATGAGCCTACGTAATTGATGTTGTCTAGGAAAACAGCTATAAACAGATTATCAATGGTCTTTCAATCTCGATTATGCTTCTGGCTACAACGAAACACCCTCTCGTTAAAAGTAAAACTTTTTCTTTTCTTTTCAAACATGATAGTAAAGGTTTTGTATTTTGTAAAAACACACCTTCCACATGTAATTTTCCTTGACCAATCCAGTGTGCTCTGAGGGCATAACAATTTCATCATTCCTGAAAGAAAAAAATGCATAGGCAAGTTATTAGCATGACTAGTCAATAGAATCAAACTACCCAACTACCCATAAATACTGAACAGTGAAAGAATGTCAAGGTCAGTTACTTGAGTCAGACAGGCATGCTCATTTTAAATTGTATCTATAAACAGTATAAAATTGACAAAAGCTAATCTTATCATAAAAGTTCAAACTGAAAATTTCTGAACCATGACAATGAGGTCAAGTTTACATGGCCTTTTCACCACCATAACAAAAGGAAATTAAAAAAGTTGCTGGACTTGTCTACATCTGCCAGGTAAGGGACAGTACTCATTACTTAAAATGGAAGTTTCATGTGTCAAGACAAACAAGAGCCCAAAACTGAAGCAACAACTGATTAAAACTATGTGTATGACTATTTCACTTTCTGAAAAACTGTCTAAGTCATAAAAACTTTAGAAAGATATTATCAAGTCATTTACAAATAACAAGAAGTTGTAAGCACTGTTGTAATAAGCATACAGACACTCGTAAGACATCTCTATTAAAATTATTAGAAAACAGAAGTTCACCTTTCACAGATCCCAAAAGTACTCACACATTACAAGATGATGACCAAATATGAAGCCATTCTGTTAAGTAGTATCTGAGAAAATTGTGACCAAAATATTTGTTTGAAAGAAGGATGAACCAATGGACAGACAAAGGTGATTGTAATATAGCCCTACTCCTGGAGTGGGAATATAAAATGAGTCTAGGACAACTGACATATGCCAGTTGAACTGTCAAAACATAGGGAAGTACACTATAACAGGTTGTTACGCACTTCTACCATTCTTAAAATGTAAGTCTTGTCCTTGTACAATACCATGACTGCCATTATACCAGCATACTTAGGGCTTTAAAGGTGACAAAAATGTATTCAAATTACCTTATTGCATTATAAATCTCCTCCAACATGTCTTGGTCAAAATCTTGACCACCATTACATTTGTTCACATTCTTTTTAAATTCCTATAAAATTAAAAATATTTCTGCAATAACAACAGTATGACCATTTAATGATTTTGTCAATTCAATTCAAGTACAAATCAATTCAATCTTTTGGTTATACCTTTTTTTAATATAAATAGCCAGAGAAAACTAGGACGTTGACATATATCTTGTATCAGCTGAATGTAGATAACCAGAGAGAACTAGGCTGATGACATATCTTATATCAGCCGTAGAATCAATTTATCATTACAATTTGTACATTATGTAAGAGGTAAAAGACGACGATTCTTAAAATATTATAATCAGATAACCAGGCTCTATTTAGTCCAGCTTACAATATATACATTAAGACCTCTTAAATTGTCATTTTAGTTGGGTTTTTTTTGTATAGTTAGGTTTTTGTTTCATTGGTGTAACCCTTACAACTATATACATCATAAAACTCACCACATTTGTCATAGGTATATTTTGTTTCTTGGCATTATGATTATGTTGATCAACATTCAGCATAATAATGGCATAGGTTAAAGTAAAAGCTGCATCATAGTTAGCGAATGGTTCTCCATTGCTTTTCTGGAAAATAAAAACATAATAATGGCATAGATTAAAATAAAGGCTGCATGAAAGTCATGGAATCGTTCTCCATTGCTTTTCTGGGAAATAAAAACACAATAACGGCATAGGTGAAAATAAAGGCTGCATCATAGTTATGGAATGATTGTCATCTTATCATATTACATCTCTTTGATTTCATCACCATATAAAACTTTTAAAAACTATTATACTTAATTATTTTTCACAAACAACTGGAAAGTGTTTCAAGACATAAAAATGTGTCTTTTACAAGTGTACAGGTTTTTATATTGTAGGCTTTACTGTTGTTATAGCAATCAAATCACATTGATTAAACCAATTGCTTGTAACTCTACTAAATAAAGCTATCAGTCATATTTAATGTTCATCGACTTTCATTACAGAGTTGATCCTTCCTTCAAACTGTTAAGTTCACTAGCTTTCTTTTTTATTGTTATTTCATCATTTTTTTCTTTAAAATAATGCATTTCAAAAATTGTTCAACTGGTTTCATTTCTAATACTATAAACTCATAAAATCAATGAGATATTTTTATTAATGAGAAAAATGTGACAGTATCAGTTTCGCAATAATAAAAACTTGCATTCATAATTTCAGTAGTGATCATCCTTCATAAAAATTTTGTAACCGCATTAATTAGATCTAGCAGTTTTGCTAGAGTTCAAGGAATCACAATGATTAATGCACACATTAATTTCTGAATTCACATTATTATAATAGATGTAGATTGTGCAAATCATTATCTTATTTTCACATGTATTTCAACTCACCGACCAGTGTTCTGAAAAGTGTTCTATTAAATAAGATATAACAGGAGCTTCTCCTGGAAGTCGGAATGCCTCTAGATACAACCTTAATGCTTCATCAAGTCTTAAATCTTCAAAGTGGAATGACCTATAAAAAGTATACAAATAAACTATTAGTCAGTTAGGCACTTTTGTAGTTACATTTATAACTACAGCCAACCAATCTATATTTGTAGCTTCAAGTTGATTCAATTGTAAAATAAAGTCAAGAACTTCATTAGAACTAAAACTTCAAAATTTTGGTTTCAAACATGCAGCCATCTAAAATGTGTTACCACAATATACAACAAATAATTGTTACATTCTTTATTCATGGAAAAAGTAATAATGTTAGTAAGCCATTTATCTGATCAAAACTAATATGGAATATATTCTCTGCTTCTCTGTTACCGTATTTTAGAGTTTATTGTCATCTATTTATTCAGAACTAGTCAGATTTAAGTATATAGGTTAATACCAATTTGATATCCTTTAAACACTAGCCAGTCACCATTTTCTCTGACATACAAGTGTCTACTAATCAAATAACTTATTGTTAATGGTGTTCCTATGCTTACGTGACAAAAGCTTTCAGGACTTCACCATTAGTCTTCCTACTGATATATTCTCCAATCTGTGCTTTATCTAAACGTGGGTTTTCTTTCAGGAAGATAACGACTTCATTAGGATCCAGTGGAGATTTTAGATATCCTTGTTCTTGTAAATATTGAATACCCTTGGCAGGCTTTACATTAAATTGTTTTGTTCCTTCATAATACACCTGTAATAAATAGTTACAAGAAGTTGGTTGCTATAAAAGTGTATGGAAACTCATTGTTTTAATAATTATAATAAAGTATTTTATTTTAGAGCAGGAACAATAATATATTTCATTTTTGGTGCAATCATACTAGGTATTTTTGAAAACTAGTTGCACAAACGTAGCATTGGAGCAAATGAGTTGTCGTGCAAAAGGAAGCAATTTTTGGGGCAAACAGATTTCTACTATGCCTAAGATAAACAGTTTTTGTCCAACATATAAGGGTCAAACAATTTATTCCAATATTCTGAACGTCGACCTTCAATGAATTTGGCTATTCCATTTAGGTCCCATTTGGTCATATATAGCTCCTCACTTCTTTGGTTATTTATACATCCTTGGCTTCCAATTTATGGTTTTGAGCATTCCCAAAGATAAATCCAGAAAAACCACTTTTGATGCACGAAATTTACAGTGTTATTTTCATTTTCTGATACAAAAAAATTCAGGCTAATTTATCATGTCTTATCTTGTGACAAGTATAAACTGTATCTACTACTATTGGTTTAACATCAAAAAGAGACAGAATGTGTTTTACTTCTTACCATCACAGAAATGATATGACATTGAAATTTGCACATATACATTTTTTCATATTAATTATAATTATACCTTCTTTTTATGTCTTGTGGATGCTATCTCATCTGAAGTGGGAACTTTTTCTTCTGTTACTTTCATTCTGTTCTGTCTAACATTTTGGTTCTTCTTAACATTTATTTCTTTATTTATTTTTGAATCTACCAAATAATAATTGAGAAGTTATAGATCCACTATAGAGCCAAACTTCATATTTATACAAATAATGTATACTTTTATTGATTTTTCAATGAACTGGTACTTCTTCATGAATAACTATTTTACTGGTAATATTAGATTTAATAGAAATAACTGTCTAAACAATCATTATAATTATATTATGTGGTAGGTTTTTTTTTTACTAATTTACGTCAAAAATACATTTTGTGATGAAAAAGTTTGCAAGACATAAATTTATATTGTAACAGTGAGGAAATGCATGTTATTCAAAAACTACCTGTTCCAAGTTCAATAAATAAACAGGCTTTCCCCTCTTATTGGGCCAAACTTCCAAAATTGTATTATCATTCAATGTGGTACAAGATGATAAAATATAGAAATGTTTATTGCTTAATGTTGTACTGTAGAAAAGTATACAATTTATACCATGTGATACAAAAATCAAACTGAAACATTAATAACAACTTATTACACATTTTATAATGACCTTGTTTTGAGGTGGATCCTTCAGTGTTTACTTCTAGTTCTGTTGATGTCTGATTTTCTTTTAATGCTGAAAAAATAGAATAAATCATCTTTGAACATTAATTGTGGTAAACATGCAAATTTAAATTTTTCTTTCATCAGTTTTATTCAATAAGAGCTAAGACTGCAGTGATATGGTCTCTGAGATTCAATACAGACTCAGTATTCTGTTGATATGCATGTATCTTTTATTCTTGAATCTGACAATTAAGTAAATTACATACCAGTGCTTTCAGTCTTCTGTTTAGCCAATATTCTGTTGTAGCAATGAGGTTCTATACAATCTATTATGGACAGCAGAGCATCTAGTGATAGTAAATGGGTTGAGAACAGTCCTTGTACTGGGAATGCATTCTGCAATAGACCAATATATATCATTCTACGTTCTTTTATCAATCCATTGGTTTTCACTTCAAAGATATTATATGATATCTATCATTAATCGAATATTTTTAAGGATTAGTGATTCGTTAAAACTTGATCACAAGGACTTTTGTATTTACTCAGTTTGCATGCCAATACTGTTGTGTTCAGCTTTTTGTAGGTCAAAAACAGCATATTGCATAGGGCATACAGCATGTTACTAAAAATACATTCTAGAAATCCCCAATTTTACATTGTTCACGCAATAGTTGTTGATTAATAATATAACAATTTTAGCCTTTGGTTAAATTCAAATTCAAAATATTTTATTGTTCAAATATCAAATCATGACAAATGTACATTTAAACAAAGGGATTGGACAAAAGGCAGTGCCTATACAAATCCTTTCCCATACTAGATGGACTGAATAACATGATAGTATATAATTTTCTGATAAATTCATAGATCATACGTTGTTGCAGTGAGTCAGGGGAGGCAATCCCCCCACTTCTTGAAATATTTTATTGGGTATACATATATAAATAATAACTATATGAACAAAGTCATTGCAAGATCTACTGAAAGTGGTGTCGAATTTTATACCACATTAATAAGTGTTGGTAAGGAATCAAATAGATCATTTAAGTGATATTTTTCCTCAAATTCACAAACTCACTGCAACAAAGTTGTTCTATTTATATGAATAACAAGAATTATTGGCCCTTATTTTGCAATACATAAGTAATTTAGTATACCATCTTATTACAAGACTATTAATTTCTTTTTTTTTTTTTTTTTGAAAATATAATTACTAATACAAAATATGAAATAAAATATTTATAAATTTATTTGCAAAAGGATGCTAAACACAATTGGTTGTTTTTTTGTGTTAGAGGTTAGGTTTGTCTTTAACTAAGACTAAAGAGTGGTACACTGTGGTTATAGGCTGATTTCTAAACAGTTATATTATCATATGAAATATTATAAAAATCTTCCAGTTTCATGAATATATTGTTGGACATATGTATATCTCTGTGTTTTCATCAATATTTAAGTCTGAGCAACCTTGTAGTAGGACATCAAGATTGACATTATCAAAGTTCCTTAGTTTTCGAAAGAGCTCATATCTCTGATAAATGTAAAATGGACAAACATAAAAGAAATGAAAATTATCTTGTATCGGGTCTCCACAGGCACATACAGAGTCGTCTGACAAATGATCACAGAAGAGATGATGTTTTAGATCACTAGCCTCATTTCTTAATTGGCAGTGGATTATATTAACGTTTCGTGAACCAGTGGAAAAGAAAACCGGACAAGGACTTATGTCCTCATTCAGTTTTCTTTTGAATCCTGTAAAGCTTATAATATTTTTAACTTCTCCATCAAGTGAATTCCACTTATCAAGAGTATGTGGAATAAAACTGTTCTTATAGGCTGTTGTTTGACACTGAGGAGTTTTAAATTCCCTTTTATTTCTCAGACCATACTGGACATTAGTGTTTGCATACCACAAGACATCAGCAGCAATGTAATTAGGAATATCTCCAGAAATAGTTTTATGAAGAAACAATAATTTGTTTTTCTGACGTCTATTCTGGAGGGAATCCCACCCTAATTCCTTGTCTAGTATCCATCTAGGAGTTCCCTTTCGAAGCCCAGTTACAATTCTAGCAGCAGCTAGTTGTACAGACTCAATTAGATCTGATTCTTCTTTTGTGCAGTTATCCCAAATTATGTTCCCATATTCCAAAATAGGCCTTATAAATGCAATATAAAGTCTTTCCAGAGACTGTCTATCAATCTTATGTTTTAAATATCTCATAATATTAAGATGTCTACAAGCTTTTGAATAAATATCCTGTATGTGACTTGCCCATCTTAGCCTTTGGTTGAGGTCAATAGGATGTTATATCAACCTAGAGAAGCGTATTGACCACAGACTTCATCCTGAGTCAATATGCTTCTCTTAGGTCTATATAACCTCGTATCGACCTCATACAAAGGCTTTAATTGTATAATATTACTTAAGATGATGTATAAATATGTCTAAAAAATAAGATAACCTGGTCACTTTACATTGTAACTGTAAAAAGCCAATAATCCAACATTAAGTAGTGTCTTTGTAATCTACTGTGTGGTTGTATTGGTGCTTTTGTTTTGAGATTAACTCTTAGCAAACACCAAACAAATTGACCAATGATTAACTGACAATCACAGTCTACTCTAATGACAAGGATAGTGATAGAAAATATGCAAAGAAATTTGCCATAATTTCTTTTTTGAGTTTTTAGGGATGCATAAGCAGAGGCAGATATTTGATAAGTTCAATCTAAGATCAACCTGCTAAATTACTATTTTATCCAACATGAAACATAAGTAAGAACTTATATTAAACTTAGAGTAACTTGAATTTACATTTATATCAGAACTTTGCCATAGGTTATATCATCTAAATCATGTGTGACCTATTTGTTTTCTAGCCCAAAACATTTCTCAATATAAGTCATACAACTTCACAATTGACATGTTGCAAAATTACAGAAATGATGTTTCAAACTGACTGACTAACTTCATGTTAATTATTTTTATTAATATTTGACAGGTAACTTACTAGATTTATTGTTCATTATATTTTGTTTACCTCTATTATTTTTATGTCTTACATTTTCTGATTAATTTTGAAAATTTTCTTTTGTAATATATTTTCATTATTACTTAATTCTTTTTATCTTCTATTATTGCTTACAAATTTCTCTTAGCTTCAATAACTACTTGATTAATTTCTTTTATCTTCAATCATTACTTTTTAATTTCTTTCATCTTCAATTATGAATCAATAATTTCTTTCATTTTAATTATTGGTTGATTAATTTCATTTATCTTCAATTATCAATTAATTACTCCCTTTTATCTATACTTATTTAGATAATGCTTTGTGTTACAATCTTTTAATGTTACCTTGAAGGAAGTACCAAAAGTGAGAAGATTTCAGTACAAACACAAGCCCAACCCAAGCTAACTTTAATTTTGAGTAAATTGTAAAGATATATATACAGGACCATAATTTGGGTAAATTATTCAAATCACTGAACAAGTCCTCTACCCAACATACTATTCTTTCTGTAGCAAATCGTTCACAGAGCAAATAAACCATGTGAATCGTTATGACAGCGAGCAATGAGTCATGCTCACCTTCACTTTGACTGGAGATATCTTTACCATTATACACTTACTTGAACATCAAACTGCCAACTGGGACCTCTCAGCAAGGAATGGAGATTACAAGCTAGTAATAAGATGGAAAAGTCCAGACAATATGAAGAGCAGACCGAGTCACCTACATTACAAAAGACACGGAAAAGGTCATCAAAAGCTAGAACAGACAGGAATAAACGCCGTCTAGAAGCTTTTATAGCTAAGAAGTCCACCCATCGACAACTGAGAACGGAGAACCCGCTCAAGAAAAACGTCTAGAAAATGACCCGATGTAGATCCAACGAACAATACCAAGAGAACGGAGAATATACCGCTCAACCTACAGAGGAAATGACTACGCAGGAACAACCGTTAGTCACAGTACTCAAGGACGACAGAAAACTATCCTGTACACCACCCAAGGATCCCGCCTGCACAAAAGGTGCCGAGGTCAACTTTCAGCAAATTATGCAGGAATGGAAACATCTGAACGAACTACACGATACAGGATAGGAAAGATAACTCGATCTACCACAAAAGACCTTCCTGTTCGAGGTTGAAAAGGAAAACAGTTTTATCCTTGTCTATTCAGATAAGCTGGATCCTTACAAATTGATCGAGAAAGAAAAGAACCAACTTTCTACTGACGCCATCAAAAGAAGTCATGACCACTGGCTAGACGACGAGACAAGAGGAATTTCTTGTATTCAGAAGAACGTAAGCTGAACATCAAGAAGTGGCTAAAAGAACAATTTCAAACTGAGAACATTAAATAAAATAAAGGCTATATGAGCCCAAACCTGTTAAAATCCTATATTGTTATATCTTTGTGTTTAACGGGCGAGATAAGCCCATCCCTTTCTTGCCCCAGAAAAAAAAAAAAAAAAAAAAAAAAAAAAACTACCCAACATACTACCAATACAATAATGGAATACTCTACTGTCTTATACTATGCTCAGCAGCTCAAGTCCTTACTCACAGCACATGACCAAGCTGTTACTCAACTCAATTTATTAGATGGTAAAATCCAGCAACTAGACCACTACTTGTTTACAGCAGACATCAATGGTAGTCATGGTTACAGTAAACATCTGATGACTCAAAAGTCAACAACACTTGGTATCCGTAAGATGTACAACCAATATAGAGAGAAGAAATGGAACCAAGTCCAAGAGTTATCTACCCTTATCATGAAGTCTGCCAACTCCACTCCTTCATCTACTGAGAGCACACCAGAGGGACCACCACGTCGTACACAATATGACAATGACACTACTGTACAGTCACTGTCAGAAGATTTTTGTGTATTCTCCAGAGACTGTTAATTTTATTGTGAATTGTTATTGTGTTGTAATCTAGTGCTTTGAAGTATGAATTGTTATTTATTTGACATTGTTGGTATCTTATATAAATAAAATTAATGAAAATAACATAGTTTTAAGTTAAAATTGTCTGCCAGAAGTAACAGGTACAATAATACCATCTGTGTAAATTAATACACCCATATCTTCGAGAGAGTGATAATAGATAAGAATGTGTTTATTAAAGAAACTTCATTATCACAGTAAAGCTATCCTCGACACGATTGCTATGCAATAGTGAAAGTGTCATAATGGTACAATAGACATAATATGGTACAAGTAGCACAACTCCAACACAAATGGTCAGATCAAAATGACAGTATAATATGGTCAACTACACATGATAGCAAACAATCCTACCAAGTATCAGAGCTTACTATAAAACAGAGTGAGATGACATGCTTTCACTAGGTGTTATTGTCACAATACTAAAAAAGGTCAAAGTCCCCTAACTCCAATACAAATGGTCAAATCAAAAGACAGTATATGATCAAATTCACATGATAGTATAATAACATGATAGTGAAAGTCCTAAAACTCCTGTAAAAATAAATATATGGTTCTACAATAGAGTCAACAACACATAATGGCAAACAATTCTACCAAATATTAGTGTTTCCTACAGGAGGTTTAAGAAGAGCATTGTGCCCTGCCACTTTTTCTTGATTCCCTGCCCCTTTTTTTTTAATGTTGGCGCCATGCCCCTTTTCCATTGTATTTTACAACTCCCTGTTGTAATCTAAGATCAGTTCTGCGATACTTCTTTTAATAAGAACATTTCAAATTATTTCTCTTTGGACCAAATAAAAGTTTTGATGGTCATCATTTTATATTTGACCACTTTTCAGTCATTTGAGATATCAGATTGGATTTGAATTTGTGAAGGCTTTCTTACTGTTGTTATCTAAAAAATTTAAAATAAAGAGATTAGCTGGTATAGTTTTGATTGTGTCTAATCTCTTGACAATTTGAATAGTAAGGGCAATAATAAAAAACCATTTCATGAAAGATAATTAGTCATTCACAGGTTAACGGATAAGGTTTTAGTTCCAAATCAACACTCTTTCAATCATAGAGAAAATAAACTATTGACACAGAGATATGTCTCGCATGTTAGCATAAAATTCAGAAAAAGACTACTGACACAGAGATATGTCTCGCCTGTTGGCATAAAATTCAGAAAAAGGCAATCTGATGGACAGCAACATTGCTAATTAATTCAAAGTCACTGGACCAACTAGTGGGCATAGGGCCTTGAAATGGCTGATAAACTAAGATGTACAAACAGCAATGTAACTTTATAGAAAATATAATCCCTTGAAAGTAGTTCCTATCAAACTAACTTAAACATAAAACTAAACATTGAAAATTGTTAATTGATCGAAAGTCACTGGACCATGACCTAGGGGTAGGGCCTTAAAATAGTCGTCATACTGATATGTACTGACAGTAATGCAACTTCATAGAAAATATCATTGATCTATCGCAAATAGTTCATATCAAACTAACTTAAGCAGAAAACTTACCATTGAAAATTGCTTATTAATTGAAAGTCACTGAACCATGGCCTAGGGGGCAGGGTCTCAAAATAGTCATCAAACTGATATGCACTGATAGCAATGCAACTTCACAAAAATATCATTGATCTATCACCAGTAGTTCCTATCAATCTAACTTAAGCAGAAAACTTAACATTTAAAATAGGTAAAGTCACTGGACCATGGCCTAGGGGGCAGGGCCTCAAAATAGTCTTCAAACTGATAGTAATGCATCTTTATCAAAAATTTCAATGATCTATCACAAGTAGTTCCTATCAAACTAACTTAGGCAGAAAACTTTACAATTGTTGACGCCGTCATCATTGTTGCTGGAAAAGCAGTCTCTATGCCTCGCTTTCCACAACAAAATCATTGCAGGCGAGACAAAAACAACAAAATTAACTAATAAATGAAAATGAATGGCTTAACAAAATTTCTAAAGTTATGAGCCAAGGTAATGGTAGTTTTAAGACAGGTATAAATATGTCAGATCCAAAAGGTATTTGGCACTAATTCTTTTGTTGAGTTAAAAAGCAATGCCTATGCTCCTAACCAGATTCTATTAGCTGAGTCTTACTCTAGAAGTAATAACTTTATTACAAAAAAGAATGAAAACTGTACCCTAAAATACATAGTTTTATCTCTTAATTAAAACAGTATCCTAAAATACATAGTTTTATCTCTTAACAGCAAATATGAAACAATGGTATACTGTAAATCGGGAAAATTTTTCCGCCATTTTTTTTTTAACGATTTACTAACAAAATCTAAATTCATGCTGTTTTAAACTCTTGATATCAAGGTGACCTATATTAATTTTTCATAAATGATTTAGAAATTGTTATTTTATATCAAATTTAAAATGAATTGAAACTGCATTCATATCAAAACATTCGCATACTTTATATCATCTAAATCATGTGTGATTTGTTTATTCAAGAAACATTTCTCATATAACTTAACAACTTACATATTTCAGAATTTAAGAAATGATGTTTCAAACTGACTGACTAACTTACTGCTCATTACTACTACAATAATATTAAGCAGGTAACTTATAAGACTTATTGTTTATTATAAGGTGATTTACATAACCCTTGTGATTGAGGTGGCTCTGTGTGTTTGTTTTGTATTATAATATATATTATTAACATTTAAATATTGTGTGTTTGTTTTGTATTATAATATATATTATTAATATTTAAATATTGTGTATATCAAATGCTAACAAAATTTAAAGGTGTACATGGCATATGACATTCATTATAATTACTTTTTGTTCAATTCTATAATTTTTATGTGTTTTTTTTCTTTTTTTTTATCATTATTCTTATTACTAAATTTTGTTTTTCTTCAAATATTGCTTACAAATTTCTCTTAGCCTTAACTATTGCTTACAATTTTTCTTAGCTTCAATTATTGCTTACAAATTTCTCTTAGCTTCAATTATTGCTTACAAATTTCTCTTAGCTTCAATTATTGCTTACTAATTTCTCTTACCTTCAATAATTGCTTACAGATTTCTCTTACCTTAAATTACTACTTGATTAATTTCTTTCATCTTTAATTATTACTTAATTAATTTCTTTCATCTTCAATTTATGACTAAACTAGTTTCTTTTATCTTCAATTTATGACTTGATTAATTTCTTTTCATCTTCAATTATAAATTGATTAATTTCTTTCATCTTCAATTATGAATTGATTAATTTCTTTCATCTTCAATTATGAATTGATTAATTTCTTTCATCTTCAATTATGAATTGATTAATTTCTTTCATCTTCAATTATGAATTGATTAATTTCTTTCATCTTCAATTATGAATTGATTAATTTCTTTCATCTTCAATTATGAATTAATTACTCCCTTTTACCTATACTAATTTAGATAATGCTTTGTGTTACAATCTTTTAATGTTGCCTTACAGGAAGTAACAAAAGTGAGAAGATTTCAGTACAAACACAAGCCCAACCCAAGCTAACTTTAATTTTGAGTAAATTGTAAAGATATATATACAGGACCATAATTTAGGTAAATTATTCAAATCACTGAACAAGTTCTCTAACCAACATACTACCAATACAATAATGGAATACTCTACTGTCTTATACTATGCTCAGCAGCTCAAGTCCTTACTCACAGCACATGACCAAGCTGTTACTCAACTCAATTTATTAGATGGTAAAATCCAGCAACTAGACCACTACTTGTTTACAGCAGATCTCAATGGTAGTCATGGTTACAGTAAACATCTGATAACCCAAAAGTCAACAACACTTGGTATCCGTAAGATGTACAACCAATATAGAGAGAAGAAATGGAACCAAGTCCAAGAGTTATCTACCCTTATTATGAAGTCTGCCAACTCCACTCCTTCATCTACTGAGAGCACACCAGAGGGACCACCACGTCATACACAATATGACAACGACACTACTGTACAGTCACTGTCAGAAGATTTTTGTGTATTCTCCAGAGACTGTTAATTTAATTGTTACCACTGTATTGTAATCTAGTGCTTCGAATTGTTATCTATTTGACATTGCTGGTATCTTGTATAAATAAAAATAATGAAAATATTTATTGCTTTTTAAGTTATATTTTATCATTAAAACATATGATAATGCCAATCTGAGTAAACTAATGCAACCTTTTATCATAGAATATGTGGTGGACAAGATAAAATAATATTACGACAAAATCACTTGTTCAGTAAAACTTTGTGATAAATTTAGAAGCAGTATGACATTGATTTTTTATGTTATAGGGGGAACAATAAGATTTCTAATATTTTAGATACTCCTTTCTATTTCCATAAATTGCAGTATGGTTTGGAGACTATAACTGAAGTATAGCTAATTTAAACAAAACACTATATGGATTTACCTTGGACAACAACTTTGTAGTATCTTCAAACAGATTAGAGCAGTATAAATCACAGTCATAATTTATAAACAATTCTGTCACCATGCCAGGAATCTTAAACAACTGTACAATAGCATCTAATGCTATCTCTCTCGTCTCATACATAATCCTCGGAGATTCTGATATAATAATATCAGATAGCTTGGTCAGATACATCTGCAAAGAAATCAATTAACAAAACATGTTATTGTAAAAAAAAATCACATTACTAAACCCAAATTACTACTTAATCCCTGTATTGTTTTTTTACAAGAAACTTTTTCTCTTAATATCAATATGAGAAAGTTTTATTTTTATAAAACAAATTTCTTCTTCATTTAAAATCTGTTGGACAGTTATCTCTGACTCTCATTGGCAATCATACAACATCTCCTTATTTTATATTCAGATAAGATTAACATATAGTTGCTTATCCTTCAAGAGGATGTACAAAATTTAAATAGTCACTGACTCTTATAAAAACTACTTATGCTTATAACTTATACAACATAAAATTGAGAATGGAAATGGGAATGTGTCAAAGAGACAACAACCGACCACAGAACAGACAACAACAGAAGGTCACCAATAGGTCTTCAATACAGCGAAATTCCGCACCGGAGGCGTCCTTAAGCTGGCCCTAAACAAATTTATATACTAGTTCAGTGATAATGGACGTCATACTAAACTCAAATTATACACAAGAAACTAAAAGTAAAAATAATACAAGACTAACAAAGGCCAGAGGCTCCTGACTTGGGACAGGCGCAAAAATGCGCGGGTTAAACATGTTTATGAGATCTCAACCTCCCCTATACCTCTAGCCAATGTAGAAAAGTAAACGCATAACAATACGCACATTAAAAGTAGTTAAAGAGAAGTCCGAGTCCGATGTCAGAAGATGTAACAAAAGAAAATAAACAAAATGACAATAATACATAAATAACAACAGACTACTAGCAGTTAACTGACATGCCAGCTCCAGACCTCAATTAAACTGATTGAAAGATTATGTCTTCATCATATGAATATCAGGCACAATCCCTCCGTTAGGGTTTAGTATCATACCATCATAAAATATATGAGAAGAGCATAACCCGTGTCATGCCAACAACTGGTTTTAAATAAATGTGTTTAGTTCGATGCAAAGACCCTATAAGTGAATCAATATTAAAGCCAAAATATGCAATCTTTAATGACCTGACAACAGTATCGTAACTATATCCCTTCTTAATAAGTCTATTTAAAGGTTTTGTTAGCTTCTGAGGTGAATACTGACATTTTAGTGCTTTATAAAGAATATTACCATAAAAGATTGGATGTGAAATACCTGAACGTATAAGAAGTCTGCATGTTGAGCTATATTTACGAATGATGTCCTTATACCGATGATAAAATTTAGTAAATGTTTTGACTAGTTTGTGTATCGAAAACCCTGGTGTAATAATTTTCAGTAATACATAAATTTCTTTCGTTAAAATCTGAAACGTTGTTACATATACGAGCGAATCGTACAAGTTGAGATATATAAACACCGTAAGATGGTGACAAGGAACGTCACCATCTAAAATGGATAATTAACGATAGGAAATGAAAAATCATCTCTTTTATCATAAATTTTGTATTAAGCTTTATTAACAGTTCATTACTGTCCTTTAATAAAAAAGATTATCATGAGTTATAGCATTACAAATGAGACTACAATATACATAATTCAGATTTATGTATAAACAGATTTTCCTTGTTGTTTTTATTCAACAGAATCCTTACCGTTGTCTTTGTTAAGATAAAGAAATCTTATTTATCAAAAACTTTTTTTATTCCTTGAATTCCTTTTATTACTTTACCTCTAGTTGAAATTTGAGATGACTCCTGATAGATTCAAAGACCAGAAAACAAACTCTAATGGAAGCAGAAAACAGTGACAACCTCTCAGACTGCAACAACTGAAATGTTAATAATTGATAATTATCATTATTGATGTTTTGGGAGGTGTATTTCCTGGTATGAAACTTGCACCCTACATAATACTTATTGTTTGAAAAATAAAAAATCTCTTAGTGTTTCGTTTTGTTTTAAAGTTGAGAGTTTTTTTTTGAAGTCCCTACTGTGTTGTGAAGTTGTGCTTAATTAAAAATTCTACAGATTTTTGAAATGTTTATATTTTTATATTATTGCTATATATCATATAATGAGACGAATGAAGGACATGATTCTGTTTTTAAAATTTCTTGACGAGCATGGCAAACTTACAAGTTATTCGGCACTTCTCAAAATATCAATTGGTCCATTTTGCTGATACAACTTATGCAAAACTGCTGAAAGTTTTATCAAATAAGCGATAGATATGTTTTCATTCAACATCATAATCAAAATAAATAAGTTACAGAAAACACTGTTTGCCAAAGATTAAAATATTTGTCAACATTTAAGGTAAATCATTCTATGCTAATCACATGTACTATAAGAATGTTAAAATTCAATCCCTTTTAGTTCAAGAACTTTCAAGTATTCAGATCAAAGTTTTTTTATGTATTCAGATCAAAGATTTCATGTATTCAAATCAAAGTTTTCATGTATTCAGGTCAAAGTTTTGATGTATTCAGGTCAAAGTTTTGATGTATTTTTTTGTATTCAGATCAAAGTTTTGATGTATTCAGATCAAAGTTTTAATCAGAGTAAAGTTTTGATGTATTCAGATAAAAGTTTTAATGCAATTAGACCAAAGTTTTGATGTATTCAGACCAAAGTTTTGAGGTATTCAGATCATAGTTTTGATATATTCAGATCAAAGTTTTGATGAATTCAGATCAAAGTTTTGGTGTATTCAGATAAAAGTTTTCACATATTCAGATCAAAGTTTTCATATATTCAGATCAAGGTTTAATTAAACTCTCAATAGGAATTATTTTTAAAATCTATGCTTAAGATAAACTTACTAGAAATAAATGTCTACACATTTCATCTTTCACTAAGAAGAGCAGAGATTCATACTGTCCTATATGGTCAGCACCAGACTCGAATGCCACGGCCAGTAGACTGAGACCCATGTGTATCATCACATCTGTATTGTGTCTATCTAGTGGATTTGTCAGTGATATAAGGAATCTAAATAACTCTCGAACACATGGTAAACCATATGGAAGTAGGGGTCCTGATCCTGCAAAAAGATCAAATCTTAAATTGTAGAATACAATGAATTCTAAGTATTATAAAACTTTGTGATTAAAGTTGGCCTTCATTTATTTTAGGGGCCACTGCCCTTATACATGTAGGGCTAACTAAATTAACCCTAATTATATCCCTTAAACAAACCATTACCCACATCTTATCCTGATACTACTCATAGCCCTAAACATAAACCTAAAGTATCCAATCCCCTAAAGTAAATGAAAGCCAGAAAGCTTGTATCACAGGTTCAATTTCTGACTACAATGTTCAAGTTCATATAATTTTAAAATACAGTTATTAAATACACTGTCCATTACAATAACAGGACTTGAATACCAAAATAAATCAAACAATTGAAATGTGGTTAAGTTTATTTAGGTTTTATTGGAATTCTTTCCATTTCTACCACATGTTTAATGTATTGAGTATTTTAATTTTGCAAATAACTGCAATTTTACTGGGTTAATTTATCAATCTTATTGCTGGACAAGTGAACAAAATAGATGGAAAGACGTTTCTGGAATTCGTGCATACAAATATTGCTACCAGAACGTAAATATCTTTTCTAATAACTTGATAATTTTGTCAACAAAAATAGGGGAAAAAAGAAAAAAAAAAAACTTCTGATTTTACAGGAATGTAATATCAATAGTAAAAAACAAACCTTCTTTACTATGTGAATGTGGCATAAATCTAACTCCTTGTGAATTGATAAAATCATCTTGTGAAGCTGTCTCAGACATATCTGTTGTGGAGTGTATTGATTCAGAGTCATCACAAATCTCAGACTGTAACACACCTAGTCGCTCATTCTCTTGGTACAGGTCAGTCTCACTTGAAGATTTCTGCAAATTTTATTTTAAATATAAGCACAAATAAAGAGAAATAAGTTAAAGCAAGTAATGATTGTTTTGGGAACTTTTTAACTTACTTTGAACCAAATTATTGCAAAAAATAATAATAAAATGCTCCGCTGGGCGCAGCTTTATACGACTGCAGAGGTCGAACCCTGAACAGTTGGGGCAAGTATGGACACAACATTCAAGCTTGATACAGCACTGAATTTGGATTGTGATTAAATATTTGACACAGCATAGGTTTCTGACACAGAATGAATGTGGTCTAAGAACTTAAAATTTTAAATTTACCTATTCAAACCATATCATTATTATTTGCTTTTATATATAAATCAGAAATAACCAATTTAAAATGGAAAATTTTAAAGAAAAAAAGAAAAAAATCCCCCAATTTTTGAACCCCTTATGATTCATCAACCCCAAACTCAATCTCAGCCTTCCCTTTGTGGTATGGTACCTTGCAGTACAATTTCAAAGAGATCCATACACTTGAACACAAGTTATTGTCTGGAAACTAGAAAATGCTTGTTTTTGGCCCTTTATCCTAAACGTTTAGGGCAATTACCCAAAACTCAAACCCAGCTTTCCTTTGTGACATGGAACCTTGTGGTACCATTTCATAAAGATCCATACACTTACACACAAGTTATTGTCCTGAAACTAGAAAATGCTTGTTTTTGCCCTTTTGGCCCTCATTCCTAAAATTTTGAGGCAATTACCCCAAAATCAATCCCAGCCTTCCCTTTGTGGTATGGTACCTTGCAGTACAATTTCAGAGAGATCCATACACTTGAACACAAGTTATTGTCTGGCAACTAGAAAATACTTATTTTTGGCCCTTTTTCCTAAACGTTTTGGGCAATTACCCCAAACTCAATTCCAGCTTTTCCTTTGTGATATGGAACCTTGTAGTACAATTTCAGAAAGATCCATACACTTACACACAAGTTATTGTCATGACACTAGAAAAATGCTTGTTTTTGCCCTTTTTGGCACCTAATTCCTAAAATTTTGAGGCAATTACCCCAAAATCAATCCCAGCATTCCCTTTGTGATATGGAACCTTGTGGTTCAATGTGAGAGATCCATACACTAACACACAAGTTATGTCTGAAAGTTACAAAATGCTTATTTTTTTGGCCCCTAACTGTTGGTACCATAACCCCAAAATCAATCCCAACCTTCCTTTTGTGGTATTGAACCTTATGGTAAAATTTCATAGAGATCTATTCACTTAAACTAAAGTTAGAGTGGGAAAACCAATGTGTCTTCGGACGACGATGACAACGCCAACATCATACCAATATCGACCGCAAAATTTTTTGCGGTCGATAAAAAAAAAGCAAATTAAGCAACTATAAACAATAATTTGACAGTCTTTAATCATTAAGACTTTATTACAAAACAAGATTTCTCATTTCATCAAAACTGTCACATAATTATCATTTATATACATAGTTAAGCTGCATGATAGTAAACTTAGTTGCTGATGTTTGAAATTAAAGTAAGCCTCTGGACTTGTGTCTAGCAGTTTTTCATAATTTGACAGGCTTTAATCATTAGGACTTTATTACAAAAAAAGATTTCTCATTTCATCAAAACTGTCACATAATTATCATTTATATAACGCTGCATGATAGTGCACTTAGTTGCTAATGTTTGAAATTAAAGTTAAGCCTCTGGACTCGTGTCTAGCAGTTTTTCATAGGGATCTGTTATATGATGAAATTCATAATTTAATAGGCCTAGATTTTTGCTTAAAAACTTGTTCAGCATGCTGGATTTTTTTTTTTAATTTAAGACATTCTAAAACAATTATACTCAAAGTTTTCAAATTGTACTTTTAATTTTGTCCAGCTATCGGAGACAAATTTAAAAATTAGATTCATAGTACTTTATATCAATTTTGATTGACGAGTCTACAAGAAGACAATATCATGACCATTACAACAATCGTGTCTTAAATTCAGCATGGCCACTGTTTTCAAGATTTTAATAGACTGCTTTAAATGGTTCAGATTTAATTGAATTATTTTTGTCTAGAATAAAAAATAATACCCTCATCATATCCTCATCCTCTGGCAAGGATAATACCACAGGTACAGATGGTACAGGCTGTTCAGTACTATCTTCAAGTGATGTCCCCTGTAATGAACTCTCCTGTGTAGAGATTTCCTCTGTCTCTTCCAGGTTTGACTTATGCATCTGTTCAATTTCCTTTTGTGCTGCTTCCTATTTAAAAATGCAAATTTATTAGTACATAAAAATTCAAACAGTATCAACAAACACTTCTCATATTTGCCATCGGAAAACCATGAATAATAAAACAAAAGCTGGATATTTTAGATTTAATAAATACACTGGAAAGATACAAAAAATTTGTGTTTTCTGTAGCTGTGAAATAGTTTGTTGTTAAAATTGAGATGTCTCCATCTTGCCAACATTTGTTTTTCCAAAATAATTATCTCTCACAATTAAAGTAGAATGTTAAGTATGCACTATGAACTGTTAATATTAAAATCCAGCTGAATACCACTTTTTTACAATCTAATGGTCTAGCATATTTTGACATACCTGCATTAAATATAGGCAACATTTTAAAACAAATTCATACAATAAGATAAAATGTGTTTTTTATATCTAAATATAAAAAGTGTATTTAGTTTCATGTGGTAGTAAAATACTGTTTTCTCCTATTACACTATATCTTTTTACCTGAAATTGTTTACATATATCAATAACTCCATCGTCCCCTGGTGTTGCAGGCGTGGTGGCAAGCCTTTCTCTGGGAGCATTAACATAAGCTACACCATCTATTGGTCCACTGCTGGTGTCTACATTCTCGGACTCATCTGTATTTTGTGTGTTGTGACTGGTTTCTGACGGTCCAGTAGATGTACTGATGTCTTGATTATATTTTTGTCTGCTAGGTCGAGGTTTTGGCGATCGCTTCTTCCTACCCATTCTAGATGGATCCACACCACCTGCCCTCATTTTTAACTAAATTATAATGAATTTTTTGCTTATTTTTTTTTGTCCAGTTTAAAAAATGAATTTAAAAACTTTACTAAGGTTTGTTTGCTTTTGCAAATTTTAAGACACTCTGATTATGCAACACTTATACTTGAACTCTTTTTTGAATCTGAAGATGAAATTCACATGTGTGAGACTTTTCAATTTTGTTTTGTTTTTAAAATTGAAAACCTTTTTAAAGTTGGTGTCTATTTCATAAGGTAAAATTTATACTGATATATCTTTCAGACTTCAACTATATATATATCTGGTCTGTTGATTTTCTATTTTCTATTTTCAATATTAAAATACTGAAAGGATTCCATGCACTGGTCTGTCTCCCTGGTGCAATAAAATGTTGAAAGATTTTTTTTAATTTGGCCAGTAGACAGATTTTATCAATGAGGTAAATGTACTACTTATATACAATATTTTTTCAGAGAAGTAATATTCCAATTAGGATAAAAGAAAAGTTTGATCACAGCTTATAATTTTGATGATCATATAGATACAATAGTTGTTAAGGAATAACAGAACTAATTCATAGCCTCCTTGCTTTCTATGTTAAATTATGCAACTTCAAGCATTCATACCTATTTTGTCTAAGTTTAAATAAGTGGTAGTCATTTCATGTCAAAACTATACCTTATCCTGACCTGTGCTAGAAAAATCAACATACCATTAATTGCATATTAGAGCACACTGGTTCCAGGATGTTGGGTAGTACAAAAACAGGTACTTCTGATCTGAGCAACAGGGCAGAAAAAAACACCTATCTAATTCATATTTTTTTGTTATTCAAAAGAAACTTAACAAGGGTTCTAAAGTGATCCCAAGTCCTTAAGCTGTAATTTGATTCCAAAATTACCCAAATATTTTACTTTTTGACAACGTTACAGCTATGCGTAGGAACCATTTTGTTTAAAATATGTACTACTTTCTTGTATGTTCTTTCTGACAGGGCTGAATTAGTGGTTCTATACCTTAAATGACCACAAACCTTTTTCATATTAGCCACCCATTTAGGATCTTCTTTAAATTGTGGTAGTCTGGTAAATAACAACTGAACCATGTCCATCAGTGTATGTTCTGCTGATTTCCGTAAAAGCTCTGAAATGTAAAGTAAATTAATTAGTTTTTCCAAAAAAGATAAACATGAAAAAAAAAACATGTGAAACAGTCTACTGAAAAAATTAATTAAAAGGAAACAAGGACTGTTCCATTAAAAATACATGGTACCAAGGGAAGGCACTTTGATAAATTGCATTAACCACCTAAAGAGGCAATTTTTTAATTTTGCTTACATTTTCACTGTATTAAAAGTAATTGACACCCACTTATTGTTGAAATTTTGAAGTGCATTTCCTGGGACCCATGTAAGTTTTTTATGGAACAGCCTTCCACAATTTTACTGTAATGCAGTATAATTCACAAAAATACCCAGTGCAGACTGATATTTTTTAACCATGCCGCCTTCACTGGGACACATTTAAATGGAAAGAAAATGTAATACCATGAGATAATTTCAGAAGATTCGAAGTGAAATATTTCATTGTGATATCAAAGTTTGCTTCCTAACATGCTTAGTATATATGCAACTATTTGGTCTGGACTATCAAAATACATAGGTTATATAAAATTGACATTATCTATTTTTCCTATGATGCCAGATGTATACTATATAAAGTCTACATACCACTAAGTCTCATCTCAAAACAGATTCTGAAACAGGACTGCATGATTTCACAAACAGATTCATTGGTTAATAGTACACCTGCTGGAGACAGTAACAAGGCTCCTAGTACCTATAAACAATATTCTATCAATTAGATCCACATATCTCAGTAACAAACATACTTTAATTGTTTTGTGACCAAACAGAAACCAGTAAAATTGTGCTTGTAAAGAACATACATTAGTATGCAATATTTTTGTCTCAAAAGCTTTATAAAAATAAGGAGATGTGGCAGGGCTCACACAACTTCAGAATCATAGGGAGAAGTGACTTCTCTTTTTGAAACTGAGAGGGAGAAGTGGTGAGATTTGAAAGAGAAGTGCTTGTTCACTCGCGGCACTACAATGTTTGGTTTTCACTATAATACAAAGAGCCATATGTATCTTATTTTTTTTATATTGTTCAATTTGTAACTGGGTATAAAATTAAAGTAACAGTTCAAATTCAAAGTTGTTTAATTTTATCATATCTAGTTGCACAATCATATTAGTCCTCTAGTCAGAAAAAAAATGAAATATATGGCAATAATAAAAAGATTTTTTATATCAAAAGGAAAATTATCCATTAAAATTCAATCAAAACTACTCTGTTATCAAGTTCATGAAATTAAGTATTTCTCATTAACAAGATATTTAAATCTAACAGTTTTTTTTAACACAGTTAAGCTTGGACATAATATAATTATATTAGTGTAATAGTCCCAGAGTTGAGCAACTTTAATTTATAAATTGAAACAATGCATATACATGGAAATATATACATTAATCAAGCAGATCTAACCAAAAGTATGTAAATGCTTGTGGAATGCGTAATTTTTCCTTTTGGGATCAATTTTCTTCTGTCAGCTGTGCCATTCATGCATCCGTAGTCATTATCGCAAGAATCCAGATTTCGGTCATAGCTGGTCCGTTTCAGATGAAATCCCGACTCCGATCCGTAGTTGTACAATAATTTGCCCAAAAATTTCAATGGCGGACGAGGAAAATTTACAAAAATAAACGATGTTTGACATGCTATTTGGAAGGGAATATGACGTTTTTAATGCAATATAAGGATAACAAATTTACTTCAGGCAAATTTCATCACGTTCTAATGAAGTAACAAGCTTATTTCTATATCGTATCTTCTTTAATACACACAGAATAGCAAGTAAAACATATAATCAATTTAACATAAATTAATATATAATATGCACAGGTATCTACAGGTGTTCTTTCATGTTTTTAAAAGTTTAAATTTATACTGAAGATAATGTATGCAATTGCAGTTGCACATTAATTTGTCTTAAACTATGGTTAAGTTGAGGTATTTTGTCAGTCCAGTAAAATTCCAATTTGTGCAATGAATTAACAACTCTGATAAATCAATTTCTGCAGTAGATTCAAAATCACAGTTAACTAGAGTATATTTCTTAGACTGGAGCTCAACAAATAGTGACAAAGGAAAAAGTTACATACATATATCTGCAACAATTTATTTCGTTTCAAAAATACTTCAATATTTATATAGACTTATGTACTGTTGAGTCTGTCTTGTTTTATGATATGACATTATTTTCTGACACTATCTATGCAGATTAATTGAATGCTAAATCTCTTTTCTACCTAAACATACACCAGGTTGACAATACAAGGTAAGATATTGGAATGGAAAAACATGATGATATTTGATATAAAAATAACTCCAAACCTCAGATCAGTCGAACTGTCCTTTACCTTGGACTTATAAAGGTTCAATTGTATATCATAAAGATCAATAGATGTTTATTGTACCTCATACTATCTAGAATATGATTTCATACTCACTGCAAGTTTGCTTACACAGAAACTATTTGAACATATCAAACTAGTTAATTTTTCTCAGAGAAGAGTAAGAAAGTTATCTTACATAAAGTATTTTCATTAAGACAACTTCATCTGACCCTGGATCTGTCCCTACAAATCTGGCATGTGTTACAGCATCAGCTATGTTCTCTATGGCAGCAGCTGCAGTGTCTGTTGATGGATCTGTCAACAACAAATTCATCATTTGTATTTTTAATGGGGCTACTTAGCAAATGATTGTACAATTTATTGGTAAGAATGCATTTCAACAAAAATATCATATTTTACAGTCATTTCCCTATAACATTTTTGCAAGGAGGGGCCATAATGCCTTAGATTTTACACACCATCCTTTAATTAATGGATTTTCTTTATGTTAATTTTGTATTCCTTCAGAAATCAGCCAAAAGAGCTTGTAGGGTTATCAACTATGCATATTGAAAGATATTAATAGAACTTTCTGAATCCACAATTCATTTCTGTGTTCAAAATAAACATACATTTATATAACTGAATAATTTCGGTCATCAAAGTAATTTTATCAAATTCCCAATAAATTTAAGTGTTCAATGTAATACTAAGGTGAAAAATTTATCTTTAAATGATCCACCATTAGAACTGGCAAATACTAAACAAAAACTTACCTAGAAGTCCATAAGAAATCAATTTCTTCACTGAGGTTAGTGCCAGTCCAGTAATGGGTCCTGTAGTATCCTCTGACCTGATTACTTCCAAGAATGGACTCAAAAATGTATTTGGTTCAATTTCTTCCAAATCTAAAAAAGAGTTAAATCATAGTAAAAAACATTATACAAATATATAAACATTAAAATTATAGTTTAAAACTAGTAATTTTTCCATTCAAGTATTTAACTGCTATATTGCCTACCACTTAATTGTTATTTAACAATCAAATGTGTTAATATGAAATTACATGTGGGATTTTCAACACTTGTAAGTTGCCAAGGCTACAAGTTGATCAGTAATGTTCTTAATACACATGTGTCTCTTCTATATTTCAATTTATACTTACTCATACAATATCTTGTTACTGAAGAAAAAATCTGTAAAAAGTGATGAAATACCTAATCATCACTTTAGAGTTAACATAAAGTTTCTTAAGTTGTGAATCAAGATTAAAATGATTATACATTACTTTTAGTTAGAAAACTGAACAGACACCTGAAAATCAAGAAATTATTTTCAGTAAAAACTTTTTTGCTTTATGGAAGAAAATATGACCAAAGTCTTTATAAATAAAGAAATAAAGTTTGTAATTCTTGTCTAAACAATTGTTATCGAGACTACTTTATACTCGAGTTTGATCTCATATATATATATAATTTTAATATGTTTTGCTGTTTCTTTGTCATAAATAATGTGAGTACAATAGTCACATACCTGATACACTATTTAACAAATCTTTCAACTTTGAAAAACTTTTAAGTAAAGGATCTCCTTCTTCATCCTGAAACAGTTAATTAAAGATTTTCAAATCTGATTCCACAGACTAACTTCTACCAAAACAATATATAATGTGTTACTACATATCTGTCCAAATCAAAAGTAAACAAGAAATTTTTTTCTAAACATGACCTGCAGAAATATATTTTAAAAAATAAAGAAATTGAAAACTGGGCAGTCATTACACATACAGCATGATATTGTTGCTGACATATCATATTAAAAAAACAGAATTTGCTCAAGAAGATTTTCAGTTTTTGTATGTGAAACGCTATATAAAAACTTTTTAGTACACATCAAATGTTACAAAATATTTTTGTGAAAATGTTATTGTGAATAGAAGTTTGAATTTCCATAATTTTTTTCCAGCTATTATTAACCATTTGTGAACATACTCATCAACATAATTAAGTGGGAAAACTAAAGGTCATATGCTTTGGTTATTAGTACAACTAATTTAAAAGTCACAATATTCATGTACATGTACTATAACTATGCTTATTATAATTTCTAGCATTGTTTTTCTTTAAATGACTTATTTTATTTCATCTCAATGTATGTACATTTAATAAATTTCATATCAATATTTGTTCTTACCTGATGGGTATGTTGTCCCCATCTAGCACTTCTACGCATGGCAGTGACAACCAACGATATCTCTCCTTGTATGATGTATATTCCATTTTTTGGTCTTTTCATAACTGATACCATTCTGTAAAAATGAAACAAATTTTGAATTTAAGGTCAAACAGTTAAACAATTGTAGATGTGTATTATTGTTCCACAAGTTATTTAAATGGAGGTGCTTGTTCCTACATATATATATATCAGAAGTCACAGTCAATTGTTACTGTAGACACCCCTCCCATGCATTCGATTATGTTAAATTACATATATTTGTTTTAATTAAGTACCATCACATTTACACTCTCTACTTTTCACAAATCCCACCAGTTTTATTAGCCCTTTCAATGGAAATGCTTTTGCTATCTAATAAATTTTTTAAATATTTCTGGAGCGGTTTACCACTTGTGTACACCACCAGTAGTCTGGATGCTTTCTGTCAGTATTTTGTAATATGTGTCAGTAGAACCTGAAACTGCTAGGGGTTATAGGGGCATACAAAATTTTTGAAAATTGAAAGGTATTTCAATTATATGAATAAAGACAAAACAATATATTAAGATGTGTTAGATGGTATTTTGCAGTGTTCAGTGGTGACCACCTACTGTGTTTGACACAAAGCCAAAAGCATCTCTTTTAACCTGTGTGAATGCAATTGAAGTTGTGCACTTGACTATGTGCTCTTCCCTATTTGAAGATGTTAAACACAGCCATAAGCATGATAAGGAACCTAACAATTCTTTTTTCTTCTGCATGTATTTGGTCTTTCTTTTGGGAGTATAATTATCATCTTTTTGATGGCATTTCAAAACTACAAAAATCAAATTCATTTCAATTGTCATTATCAAGACTGTCTTATTTATCTGAAGATATTCCTGACACTGGATGTTATACTATGTTTTGGTAAAGCCCTTTAAACAATGATGATTGCAATAATACAAGCGTCCTTTAACCCTGATGAACTATATTTTTTACCAATTTCAGGAAAAAACATGTTTATTTTCCCCGATTGGAGGTTGACCATAGATTTTCGTCTGCTTACCTTAATACATGTACATATTTTAGACAAGTAAACAGCTCTGTAATTTTGCCATGATTTTTTATATAAAACAGTAGAAAAAATATGATTTAGATAATTCTGTTTTTAGTAAGAGTTAATAACAATTTCATAATCCGTTTTTTTTATCGGTGATCTTTTCACATATAAAAATAAGGATAAAGTATAATTGCCAATGAGACCAAGTAATTACCAGAGACCAAAGGACAAGTTGTAAATAACTACAGGTGTACAATATTGTACCCGTTGAATCTTTATAAATTCAAGATTTACTATATTGAAAACCAGGAATATTTTGAAAACATCTGTTTTTGTGTTTATATTTACATAGCATCACGCTGCATGCACAAAATACAGGATACAGAATATAAATCCTGGATTCTTGGTCAGTCAGATAAAGTATCGCTGTCTGACCCAATGTCCTGATCCCTTTTAGGATTCGGAGTCCTGAAAGATTTTCTGATTTGGCAGCCTCAGAATCCCTTATCAAGCCCTATTAAGTCTATTCAGGAAAATTTTACCAACTAAATCTACCCAAACTGGTGTCTTCTTTGCTTACATCACCATTCCATACACCAGGGCTTCCAAAAAATATTTGTGCCAGCAGGACATTTTTTGTCTTATCCCGAGTTTGATCCCTTAAGACTACGTAACAAAAGGCAATCATGCTAATCAGTTGGGCATCATATAAACAATGAATGATTGACATAAAAACGATATTAAACTTGACTTTTGATACAAATTCGCTGTACTGGCGTGAAAACTGCTAAATTGACAGTGCATCATTCGAAGTGTGCAACATTAACATCTGCCTTAGAATCTTTATTTGTGCAAAATTACGTTGTCAAAATTATCCCTGTCAAAATCTTTACTTTCTTTTGAAGGTACATTTTCTCATACCGGATGTTGACTTTACAATGGTAAAACACGGACCAGAGACGGATACAAAAATCTGTGTACGTTTAAAAGCACAATCAAATTAAAGTAGCTCCTTCCAACGTTATTTCTTCAAGAAAATACCTGAAATGAATGTTAGATAAAGGTATCAATGATAATTTTAGTATTTTTGAAGAATTTGGATGCATAATTAAATCTCACAACTGCGCACATGTGTACTTTGTTCAAACAATGTGGTCCTGACGATTTTTTCGCTTAAAACCTTTATAACTACCTTTTAAAAATGTTCATCAAATCATATTTATATACATATTTTTTTATAATTTAAATCTTTTTGATTAAACTAATTAGATGCAAACCGATGAAATTTATAAAAATAACTTCAAATAGACCAATCAATGTCCAGTACATATTTGTTTACCTGTTACCTGAACAGGTAAATTTCAACTGTCTGACAACTAATTAACCTTGATTGTAATGAGAGGGTATAAAAGTAGGATTTGTTTTGATAGTACTTATTCAACATGTCACTTTTATGACCAGAAATGTGGCTGTTTAAGGCAAAAGGTCGGGTCAAAAAGACCGCAAAAACTTCAACTTTTTTCTGAATTATGTTAAAATGGCAAACCTACGTTAAATGTCAGTTTCAGGTTTGGCACAACAAGTCATATTCATAATTTATCGGTCATGTCTGGAAAATATGACTGTTTTGGAAGCCCTGCCATACACCCAAAGCATGTAAGAATTATATAGCAGCTTAATCAGCCTTCAGGTAGTTATCAGTGTTCTCCCCAGGCTGTTTTAGTGCTGTGGTATTCAGCGCTATCACAATTTTCTGCTGTTCTATTGAACTGAGTGCAGCGCTATCCAAATCAATCGTGTGGCTATATTTTTCATTTTTTTTTAAATTTCCCGCTTATCTTTTATTCGATCACGTGGTCATCTGGTTTACTATTTCTAAATGTGTTATTTGCGTTGTATAACGTAACATTGCAGGACCAGTTTAATAAAATTTACAAAATGGCGTCTTTGAAAGATCAACATTATCATCCATTTTTTGAATTAAAAAGAATATAAAGAAGCAAATATGAAAGGAATAAGATGAAATAATTTGACCGCATTTACCGACAATACTCGCAAACTAGTTTAACAAACTTTGATTAAACAAATAATTTAAACAACGATCAAATTGGCTTCACAGTGACAATGTGCAAGTCTTTGAAGTATTAATTATCACCTCAGTCTTCACGATAAATATTTTAATCCACAAGCCCAAAGCTCAATTTTACGAAAATTTTAGTTGGATTCTGTTGGTTTGTAGAGAAGAATTTTACAAGCCCGAAAGCAATTTTACAAGCCTGGGCTGGTGGTCTTGTGGTCAGGGACTCCCTGTTGTGGTTAAGCATGAAGACTGTCACCTTATCGAATTTATATTTTTTTAATCAGCAATACTACATTAATGAATTTTATCATTTGAAAACAATTAGGATATGATTAGAAAAACAAACACCAAGCCGATACTAGACTTGAGAAATTCACTTTTTTTATGTCTAGCACAGGCAGTCTGCCTGTGATGTCCTGCCAGAGACATATATACTATATATGTCTCTGGTCCTGCTTTGGAGAAGCCATACGAATGTAATAAAATGGTGATCAGCTGCCACATACCCCACGCCCCACATTGTCATTGGAGAAAAAATTGAATCATAATTTCCTGTCGATATGCACATCTACGTAGTATGTCCTTATTATCTGAAAAGGTTTCATGAAATTCTGTTGTGTGGTTTGAGAGGAGTTGCGATGACAAAAGGTTGCAGTAGTATATTGGGCAAATAAGTTCAAAGGCGTAACTCCTGGAAAAAAATTGAATCGTAATTTCCTGTCGATATGCACATCTACGTAGTATATCCTTATTATCTGAAAAGGTTTCATGAAATTCTGTTGTGTGGTTTGAGAGGAGTTGCGATGACAAACTGTTGCAGAAGTACATTGAAGCAAATAAGTTCAAAGGCGAACTCCTGGAAAAAAATTGAATCGTAATTTCCTGTCGATATGCACATCTAGGTAGTATGTCCTTATTATCTGAAAAGGTTTCCTGAAATTCTGTTGTGTGGTTTGAGAGGAGTTGCGATGACAAAAGGTTGCAGTAGTATATTGGGCAAATAAGTTCAAAGGCGAACTCCTAGAAAAGAATTGAATCGTTATTTCCTGTATAAAATGAGAAATCATAATGTGCCAAAATGTCAACTCCTGTCAAACGTCGTAAGGTTAATAGTACACTGCTCCAGTGGGTTACAAAACACAACACAGAAAATGACAATGACGTGATTATGGGTCCTACATGTTCTACAGCATCACCTGTTGAGAAATCTTCACATCATCAGTCTGATGTTGAAACTTCATGTTATTTATTTCTGTACTTAATTTTGCTTGATTATTTACAATGGAAATAAAAAATGATTCTTCATCTTTTTTCAAACAATAACATTTACAAACAAATGGGTACTTCCATCAGGACAACATTACAAGAGCAAACATCAGCAGATATTGTATAAACTATCATGACGTGAAACAATAACAAACCCATTACAAAACGAATTTAAAAGCTTTATGACAGTCTAACGATAAAGTTTCCAAGAATAGTTGAAAATCATGCTGATACCACAGCGATATAGAGTTAAAATTCCTGGAGAAAACACTGAGTTATAGATCCATCCATAATACTAAAATAACGATGTAAATAAGCTCTTTCTAAAATATTGTATTATTAGCAGTTTGTAATTTTGAATACAACTTTTAAAAGAAAAGATAAAATGAACAGGATCAATTTTGAAGTTTGACATTTCAAGATCACTTCTGTGTGTAACACAGGTAGAAACCGCAAATTCTTCAAAATAAAGTCCAACAAAATTATTTACATATTCCCAACTATTGACTTCGAGTTGTGTATGTCATAGTTTTCCATTGCAAGGACCAAAACAGACACAACTGATTTATTTTTAAAGATGACAATTTAAGAAGAATTTTATTTGCTAAGATTAAAATTACACCATTCCAGGCCTATCGTTTTCACATAATGAATTTACCAATAATTAACAAGTTTGGTCGAATCACGATACCGATACCAATAGTACCTGTTACCTGTTAACTAATCTGTATGTTTATCATCTGTTCAGGCGTCCAAAGTACGGTGGATTTGCCAAAGACGGGTCGATATTTCGTCATTATATAAGGATTGCGTTTTGTATTTGTATTTCAACTGATAATCTACATTCAATCATTGACTGGAGTCAATCAAAAATAATAGTATTGATTTTCATCTAGATCTTTAACTTTACAAAAGTTTGTCATGGTTAACACGCTGCGGGTAGTGAGATAACCAGGATGGATTCAAACAGAAAGATTTTGAAAGAACACTGCAAGAGCAAAAACACCTTACAATCAGCATGACTTTATAAAACCCAGGCTGAAAATAAGGCGAGGTACTTTAATTCAGTCACGGACCCAGCGATATCGCAGGTGTGAGTTCTAGTTTTCTGAAAAATCCACTATTTTGTTATCATTTCAAGTTTTTCAACAAACTGATTTCCCGTAGCCGTTGACAATCACTATTCGGAAAATAGGATTTTTCCATTAAGATTTTTTGGTTTAGTTTTTTGTACTCAATTTGGAGAAAAGTCACAAAACGATAAGGCCGTAAATATGAACGACAAAATACTATTTTTTACAAAATGTATCTATAACTATCGCTTATGGTAAGGTATTTTCAAAATTTCAACAGATTCTGAAAGGCTGATATCTCTTCTATACACCTTATCACTATTTGTCTGCCATTACTGCAAAGTTCGCAAAAATGGTCGGTCCTGTCAGTCAAAATGAGGCTCGGACCAGTATTTTGAAAGCTAGTGCGGTCCTGATGACCATGTAAAAGCGGCCGTTGCAGTGCCTTTTTATCGGTAATTAGTTGTACCGCAACTAATTCCAATAAGCGTTTACATCGGTCATCAGATGTACCTGCTGCTAATTTCCGGTACTGGTTTCCCATTATAAACAAACGGAAACCCACGGAAACCAAAGCGCCGATCCACACGTGGCCTGCTAAATTGTTCATGTACATGTAGACATCCCAGGCAAACAGGCAAACAATCTGCGATTGAACCCTTCGATGGAGATAACAAATACTGAGAAAGTGATTCAGATGATGAAATGGATAGTGAAGATTACTTTAAATAAGAACAATCAGAAGAAAAGAACTGGTCATTCATTGTTTATTTGTCCGTGGCTGTGAAAAATAAAACTAATAATAATAAAGTTATTTTCGATAAAATATGTTATTTTATTTCAGAATAAAATTGACAGATTTTTAGGACTGGGTAAAATTTTGTAGGACTGACAAATAATCTTGCTTTGTCGGTCCCATGACCGACGGTCAAAACAAGTTTTCGCGAACTCTGATTACTGGACATCACAAAGGTTCATGTCAAATTTTGACGTAATAGAAAATGTCTGACACCACAATGGAAAAGTGATTGTTGTATGACGTCAATAGTTCAAGTGTGGCAGATTCTCGGTCAGGCCTTAGATTCCAAAATAGTGATAAGGTCTATTCAAATCTTATCTGCTCTGGATGTACTGAATGGTCATGTATGCATAAAATCAAAAGGCACCTGTTCGAGGAGAGGTACTTGGTAAAATTTTCTGAATAGACTTGATAGGGCTTGATAAGGATTGTGAGGTGGCCAAATAAAAAAAACCTCAGGACTCAGAATCCCAATAGGGATTACAAATGTCCAACAGTCCTTTCAAGTTTCATGAATTTCAGGTTGACTGCTTTAGACTCATTTCACCTCTTCATAAAGACAATTACAAGGTCTAAAGTTGAATATCATTTACACGTCAGTCTTGTGAGCAAAATTTAGAAACTGGAGTTTGTATGACAAAATCATTGCGAATTAACGTTTTCGAAATACATTTGTACATATATTTTGTTGACAATGTCAAGTTGTCACAAACTCTCACGCTTTTTGTACTTACTTCCTATATTTTACTTTTATTATTTGTGTGGTGTTCTTACATTGATGTGTGGTCTCTTTAGTTATGAGTGTACTCCTGTCCTATGTTATATTGTATCTACATTATGGGATAAATTGGTAAAATTTGATGTAAGTAAATCTGTCAACCCAAATGACGTGGTGATGTGATATTTCACCTCAGAAAATGAAGACTTTGAAAAAAGGGACGTAACTCTGTCCGAATCACTTATTTTTATTGATTTTGTCCATTCTCCATTAGGTTAGATCTGGGAACAGTATATCAATATATATGTTCCTGGTTAGATACTACATATTAAACTAGAGACATATAATACGTTATGTCTCTGATTAAACATATGTCGTTTTTCGGTATTAAAAGTAGTTATAACTTTCATAAAAATCCGAAATACCACTGTTTTGTTCTGTTCTGTTCTGTTTTATTCCTCCACTAAGTTGGAACAGAGACCAGAGACATATAATACAATTTATTATAATTGTATTATATGTTTCTGGTTGGAGAACCGTTATGCCCAGCGTGTCTGTAGCTGAGACCACTATAACCAGAGACATCTTACTATGCTGTAATGTTACACTACTATTTCAGGTTAGGGTGAAGATTGGCGCCTATTAAAACGTTTAAACCCGCTGCATTTGTTTGCATCTGTCCTAAGTCAGGAACATGTTTCAGTGGTTGTCGTTTGTTGATGTGGTTCTTAAGTGTTTCTCGTTTCACGATTTTTTATAGATTAGACCGTTGGTTTTCCTGTTTGAATTGTTTTACACTAGTCATTTTGGGGCCCTTTATAGCTTGCTGTTCGGTGTGAGCCAAGGCTCATTGTTGAAGGCCGTACTTTGACCTATAATTGTTTACTGTTTACACATTGTGACTTGGATGGAGAGTTGTCTCATTGGCACTCATACCATGCATCTTCTTATTTCTACATATATACTCAAATGTATAATGTCTCTGCTATAACACAGTAGTTGTTATAGAAGTCTCAGTCTGTAGTGACGTTTTTGATTTCAATGAGCGTAATCTATGTATTACTGGTAAATTATTAAGTCAGCACATCCTAAATCTTACGGCGATGGTGTTTACAGATCCCGGAAATTTATATGCGATTCGGGTAAACTTATCAATCTTTAAATACACCTATTATAACAGGTTACCAATTCAATACTATAACTAGATCTTTGAATATTGTTTTTATTGGTATACATATTGATTTTGTTATCAGTAAATTCAAATCATACTAATAGTTTTGTTATACACATGCATATTCACTTTAACGGTACTACAATTTGTCGATCCCCCTTTTTTTTTTGGCATTGAACAAGGTCATGTTTTTCTCAGACTGTTAATGACGTCCTTACACTAAATCCATTGGATGTTGGATGTGTCAGGAACATATATATTGACAGATATACTGTTCCCAGGATGTGTATACTGATTGATATTTTAGTCTTAGAAACATGATTTTTTATTAGTTGTTATTGGCTTTGAACTAGCTGTCAGTAACTGCGAGTACTCTCAGATCTGGTATTTTTGTTGTTAGGGATAAGGGATGGATAAATACCCTGCCACGTCCGGTTTATGTTTGATGTTTTTCTGCTTTGTATCGATCTGATGAGTTAAGCCTTTTTCAATTGATTTTTGTAGTTTGTTCTTATGTTGTGCTGTTACACAACTGTCCCAGGTTATGGGGAGGGTTGAGCGCTCATAAACATGTTTAACCCCGCCACATTATTTATGTGCCTGTCCCAAGTCAGGAGCCTGTAGTTCAGTGGTTGTCGTTGGTTCATGTCTGTCATATTTGTTTTTCGTTAATTGTTTTGTTATAAATTAGGCGGTTAGTTTTCTTAATCGAATTGTTCCATTTTTTTCCATTTCGGGGGCCTTTCATAGCCGATTATACGGTATGGGTTTTTCTTATTGTTGAAGGCCGTACGGTTACCTATAATTGCTTACATCCACTTTATTTGAACTTTGGTGGATAGCTGTCTCATTGGCAATTATTATACCTCATCTCCTTATTTTTACGTTGAATACACAACGCAGTAAGTCCACTACTGTTCTTTAGATATGAACTGAAACACCATCTAATCGTCCAGGGAGATAGCAATCAATAAAAACATAAATTCCTAGAAGATAAATATTTCAAAATCCCTCTAATGAGATCTATAATCCTCCGTCACTCTCACGACAACCCTATGTATACTTTCACTGTACATTTAAAATTAATGCTCCTGTCACCTTGTGACACCAGTTCGCACGTCTGTTGTTGTAAAGTCTTAATCTTGTTACTCCTCTCAATAGGTAGTGCAAAGCACAAGCCTCTGTTCACTGTCTCAAATTCTTCATGTTTAAATGAAGGGATAACTTTATATCCTGTACAGGACAACAATTCATCTGGCTGTTCAAAAATTGCTTAGTGAGTTTTACATCTTTTAGCACCTCAGTGGTTTTTCCGTGTAATAGTTTAAAAAATGGACTTCTTATACTTTTTAAAGCGACACATTGAATCAGATATGTTTCCTATCTTCAATGCCATTATGGCATAATAAACAGATTGAGTCTACCTCGTACTTATTGAATCTTTGTTTATGGATTTGAAGTAAGTAAGTGTCTAGGATAAGTCTGCATTTAATGCTTGCCCTCTGAATTGAGAAATATTGCACTTTGCCATACTAATTGTGGATTATCGAAAGTTATTTGATCGATGTTAGGATATTGAAGAGACGATTTTTCACGGGCTTCAGATTGTATTTTGTTTATCCAATATATTTTCACGAATTTGGATACTAGGGTCTTCCATGTAAATTTCCCTGACGGTTCTTGTAGTAGTACCGATGATGAAGGTAGGTTATATTTCTCCAACAGCTGTTGCACATAGATAAACCAGCTTTTTTAATCCTTGTCCTTGACGGCTTATTGTCTCTGTGCTAGTTTAAACTCCGCTGTATCTGGATTTCTAATTATATTTCCGAGCATAGTTAAAGTTCTTTTATCAATTTCTGCTTCTTTTTGCATCTGGCCAGACAGACGGTAAGTTGCTGAGTCAGCTCGTAAATGCTGAATACGTTTCAGTAATTGTTTAAAATAAGATGACAGTGCTTTTGTGTCACTAACCGTTCATCTAACTACTTCAAGTCCATGTATGAGTCTTGATATTATAAATATACGGATAATATGGATAGATACAGTGGGGTTTAATCCGTTCAGGCCGTTCAGGCCGGTTCCCGTTAGTGCATATGTTGCCATTCTTGCAGCAATGATCCTTGAGTTGCTAAAATTTTTGATGAATTGTCCCTTTCAATACCACTAAACATAGTACGTATACTTCGCCTAAAAACGACCGTTTCAACCTAGAAAACCCTAATATCAAGCTGCCGGGTCTATTATACTAATATAATATTTATATGTTTCTGTAAAAGTGATGTCTATGATTGTTCGTTAACCAAAATCAAAATATAGAATAAAATATGCCGAAACGCAAAGGTCTGGATAAGTTTATAGAACAGATAACAATGGTAAAAACAGAGAATGATGCACAAACAATTGTCCAAATAGATATAAGAAGATGTGGTATGAGTGCCAATGAGACAACTCTCCATCAAAGTCACAATTTGTAAAAGTAAACCATTATTGGTCAAAGTACGGCCTTCAACACAGAGCATTGGCTCACACCGAACAGCAAGCTATAAAGGGCCCCAAACATGACTAATGTAAAAACCATTCAAACAGGAAAACCAACGGTCTAATATATATAAAAAACGAGAAACGAGAAACACTTATGAACCACATCAACAAACGACAACCACTGAATATCAGGTTCCTGACTTAGGACAGGTGCAAACAAATGCAGCGGGTTTAAACGTTTTAATAGGCGCCAACCTTCGCCCTACCTGAAACAATAGTGTAACATCACAACATAGAGAGACACACTATACAATATCAACTCAATCAAAAGCCATATTAACAAAAACAAGTGAACATACACTGAACGAATAAATTTGATCTATGACACAATGTAAATACAAAATTAATCAAACAAGGGGGTTAGATGTAAAACAATATTAGAAAGACAACCACAATCTTGGACAAAATGCCGCCAAATAAAAATCGTACACAGGTAAATAAAAATAATTTTGTTGTAAGATATACATGGAGTACGGAAATAGTTTTAACAAAATAAATAATTTTGTTGTTTCTAGTACGAGAACAAGAGTGAAAAATTATCGTCATACTAAACACTTCACAAAGTTCACTAAACTAGAGCTTTATTTTAGACGAAAATTAGTATACAGAAAACATAAGCTTATTGAGCTTTTATGTCGTCTTTTACAAACAAAACATTTAAAACAAGTACGTTTATAACAAAACAACTATACAAATCATAAAAGAATACATAATCAAAGCAAATCATTACATGAAGCATACGTATACTTCATATTATTACTGTCACGTAATTACATAAATAGAGAATAATAATAATATGTATTTAAGGAATGACTGTAATATTTTTCTGTATATCTGTCATAAGAAACTAAGGTTTCAACTTCCTCAGGCAAAGTTGACCTTAGATGGATTTGGCTATTTTGTTTAGGTACTTTTTGGTCATATAGCTCTTCAACTTCTTCGGTTCTTATCCATCCTTGGCTTTCAAATATTCGGCTTTGAGCGTTCCTGATGAAGGTAAATCCAGAAAAGCGCTTCGAACGCATGAAATTAATAACGTGTTGTTTTCATTTTTTACAGCACTGGGTCGATACCTCTGCTGGTGGACTATCAGTCCCCGAGGGTATCATCAGTTCAGTAGTCAGTACTTCGGTACTGACATGATTTATAACAAACCTTTCTAAAATTGTCCGTCTCTAAATTCTGAATTATAAAGAAACTAAGGTTTCAACTCCCACAGGCAAAGCTGACCTTAGATGGATTTGGCTATTTTGTTTAGGTATTATTTGGTCATATAGCTCTTCAACTTTTTCGGTTCTTATCCATCATTGGTTTTCAAATTTTTTTTTTTTTGTCATTATAAACACAATTGTTTAGATTGTGACGAAACAAAACATCATATAGCAAAGGAATGACAATTCTATTATAAATGAACATATGGAAAAAAAATTATAAGACTTCTGCCCTCAGTTCGAACGACTGTTTTATAAATATTACCATAAAAAGAATAGACAAAAACGGGACAACAAAATAAATAATAAACAATAATGGGGCACTAAAATATAAAAAATAGAGAATGATGTGGCGCTAAAAAATAAAAATAAAAAATAAAGAATAGTAAGTGAGGATTTTAAAAAAAGAAGAAGAAAATGGCCTAAAAATATAAAAAATACAGAACGATTAAAGACTCCTCGATCCAGATCCAGATCCCTTTGTTTCTTTTTTCTTTTAAATGACAAACCAGTGTTTGTAAAAAGACAAAACCATGCCACTATGAATCAGACAAAAAGATCTCTGACACCATCAGGATACTTGAGTTTTATTATTACGTTTGGAGTACGTGTTTTTCACTAGAAAGTCGGCATTCCCATGGGAACCAACTTCAAAAGGTGTTCCTCCTCTTGCTGACTATATACAAAACTCTAACCCTAAACGGTCTTACCCTAAACCATTCCCAACCCTAACACTAGCCCTAACCCTAAAACACGACCTCACCTAGAAAATCCGTTAACCAAACCATAACCATAAATGAACCCTAACCCAAAAGTATAGGAACAATTAAAATAAAGAAGGCTCAACAGTCGTATAATGCAGACATCTTACGGTGGCTTTTCGTGAAGAATGAAACAAGGCTAACATTATCCCTAACTTCACGTTCCGCTATACAATCTACAGTGGCGGTCGGTCGGTTGACAACTAAACTTTCATGACAAAAAAAAATAATTTCAATTTTCCCAGCTTTTTATTGATATATAGCAATTTTCAAGTATGGACAGGACTATTTGTCTCCAAGTTGATACGATAATACAGGGCTTGCGTTACGCATCATTATTTCCTTGGTAAAGGGTTGCTGTTTACAAGGTAGGTTCTTCATGGTAAAGTTGAAGTCATCTTCTCAATAGTTTTAAGTTCACCATCACAAGTTGGGTTGACCGTAATGGAATGTCTGTACCATAAATGTTTATTTCTACACATATGATAATCTTATAAATTCAAAAAGATGCTCAAAACTGCATTTTTTATGAAGATTTTACAAAATTTTGAGTGTTTATCCAAAATTATATTTTAACGATATTCTTAACCAAAACCAAAGTTCTAATTGGAAATAAATTATCTTTCAGATGCAATCTTGTAAATACAGTTTTAATGGACCATTGTGGTTGTGTATTTGATAGAACATACCAAATGTTTTCCTGTCGTCATTTTAGATTCACACACAACGATGCAATACTTGAATATATAACTCCATAACAATTCTGCTTCGTTGCAGACTTATTTAAGTTTATTGATAATTTTATTGGTACAAAATCCCATAATTCACAAGCACATTCTAGTATGGTACGAGTATGTAGGTAAAATATTCTATCTGGGTTTTAGGTGCTGAAAGTAAATATGAATTTCCACAAAAAGAATATCGCTTGGATGTTCTTTTAATGTTATAAATGTGAAAACTACATTTATTTACTATTTATATAGAATTCGTAAGGCTGAATTCAAGTTTATTTCAATTTCACTAGAGTTGCTAATAATAAGAGAGTGGAGTGTCTTCGGCAATTAATTGTGATAAACGGTTGCAATGTTCAAATATATCATTTATAACTAATATGAAAAGAATGGACCTAAAACCTATCCATGAGAAAACCCCCTTAAATACTACCACTTTCTGGAATGTAATGTTCAATACAACCTTTTTTTTATTCTGTTATCAATTCACTTTAGCAAATATTCAGATAACCCATATGCTGTTCAAATTTTAACCAATTCCTCATGCCAAACACACCCAAATTTCCTTAGCAAAAACCAAACTTCTGTTGGAAGTAATGTATAATATTGTATTGGTTAGAGACGTTCTTCGATACAACATTTAAAAAAACATGTTAACGGTGACATATAGCAGTAACCTCTACTTCATTTGGTCTCTGGGAAATAGTTGTCTCATTTGCAATCATACCACATTATCTTATTTTTATAAATTAGCAAATTTGTATCAACATGGCTTCAACAGCAACATACAGCAATGCATAGTATTTTTTACTTCATGGAAACATGCAAAAGGGATGAAATATGTTTTAATATAAAAATAAGATGTGGAATGATTGCCAATGAGACAACTCTCCACAAGAGACCAAAATGACACAGAAATTAACAACTATAGGTCACCGTAAGACCTTCAACAATGAGTGAAATCCATACCTCATAGTCAGCTTTAAAAGTTTAGGTATATAATTATTATACTCTTTTCATTTAAACTCTAGTAGGATTTGACAAATTTTAATTTTTTGGCATTGGCGGGAAAAATAAAGGGAAATTTTGTTCATTCATAATTATATGTATTTTTTTGGTTGTATTTATACTATAATCAATCCACATCTTATTTTTGCGGTTTTTATGGAGCATTTGCTGAATATTGTTTGAATAAAGATTGCAAATTCTATTTCTTCTGCACATACTTCACGATGAATCGATGATGATGATTGGCTGTTTAAAATCTTGCGGCAATTCAAATGCCTATTGAGAACGAGAACACTTTAATGTAATTTTTATATTAATCCTGCTTTGTAGTAGATCGACGCGCTGAGTTGGATTTTTAACATGCTAGATCACAAGATGGCAGTACGCATGATGACATCTCACCCTACCCGGACACATTATTCTGACTCCGAGGACGTCCAGTCCTTGCTCTTACTCATTAATGTCACGTGCTTATCGGAGAAGCAGCAAATACCAACGTAAAGCCTTTGGTTTGACCCGGATGTTATTCGAACCCACAACCTCTTGCACTTCAGGCGAACACGCTACCACGAGACCCCCGATGCAGTTTCAAAATACGGAGATGTGGTAAGATTGGCAATGAGACAACTGTCCACCAAAGTTCAGATGACGTGAATATAAGCTTTTACAGTTTATCGTGCGGTCTTCAATAATGAGTTAACCACATATAATATAGTCAGCTATAAAAGGTTCCGACATGAAAACTGTGAAACAATTAATTCAAATGTGAAAACTAACGTCATCATTTATAACAAAGCAATTTACAAAAAAAAAAATGACAGACATGAACCAACGACAATCACTGAAATACAAGTCCCTGACTGGGGCTAGGCACATAAAGAATGTGGCGGGGTTATACATGTTTGAGACTGAGCGCCCAACCTCCTAACCTGGGATAGTGGTGTAACCGTACAACAAAAGAACAAACTGTACACATCACTTGCAAATGGCTTAACTCAAAAGATCGGTACAAGCACAAAACAAATCACTAACATAAAATAATAGAAACAAAACAACAATTTAAAGGCTCTCGCAGTTACTGAAAGCTGGTTCAAAGTCAACTTCAACTAATGAATAAAGCATGTTATCACAGACTAAGGATGTCACGTACTACTGTATGTAAATAAAGACTTCAATAATTAACATTTAATTTTGTCAAATATTTTGACATATTTTGCACAACATTAAACCTTTGCAGAGGAAACAATTGCAAGCAGCACAACTGCACCGTTTTGGGGAAGTTTATCTTCCCTCATATATACTGGCTGAGAATGAACGTTTAAAAATAAAGCCCAAAACAAAATCACCAAAGACAGACATCTAAAGTGCATATCACTTCATTGAAGCCATTGTATAATATTGGTTCCATAAACATGAATGACGAATATCTAATATATGTTTCAGGTATACTGTTCGTACAGTTTTAAAGAATCAGTTAGTACACATCCATCTGAAATGAATTATGAAATACAGTCTTTCAAATTTCAGTCACACTCTCTTTGAAGCTTTATAATAATGTAAAACAGGAACGTACATATCTTGTTTGTTGAAAGATTAAAATCACAATTAAAACCAATTGTTCAGAGAACAATTGAAGGTCTTTCCACCCATAAAGATCTATTTTGATATGAAAATATTAAAATTGGTTTAAATGTCATTTCCAGCGTCAAATGATAGCTTAAAACAGGAACGTACATATCTTGTTTGCTGAAAGATTAAAATCACACCAGTTAGAAATACAAATCACTTATATCAAACACATAAGGGGAATAACTCTCATATGGAGTCTCCGAATAGCTTCGGTCAAAATTAAAATCCTAATCCTGAAGATGTAACGAGCAATTTGGTAAAATAAATTTGTCGTAATCTTTTACGGTTTGGAAGGAGTAGTGGCCACAAGAAAAACAGTGTTTGGGGAGATAACTCTTACAACGTAAAGTATTTTGTTACGCAGTTGTCAGTTTTAAAAGCGTATAAACTATACGATATCATATTCCAAATATCTAAGCGACATCTTTTGAAACATCAATACTACGCAAGAAAAAAATTAGGCGGAAGAAAAAAAAAAAAAAAAATAATAATAAATATAAATCAATTGCTTTTGAAAAGCAATTGTAAACGGTCTTTCCCCCTTCTGAAACATGATTGATTGATATGTGTGTGTTTGTTTGTTTGTTTGTTTGTTTGTTTGTTTGTTTAAAGGGTGCATATTAGTGTGTTGGTTAAGTTTCTATATTTAGTTAGTGGAAAAGTTTTATTCTATTTCAGGTCCCGCGCGTATTTGTCTCGCGCCAGATTGTGGCGTCACGTGACGAAGCTTTATAATAGCGAAAACTTAGTATTTTTATTTCTTTTAGGTGGAGACGTTGGACAGACAACATGTATAGCGACGGAATACACACAATGTATTTCTTTTGTCATGGTAGGTAATTGACGTTTCGATCACAGTTCACGAGCAGTGCATGCTTTGGATTTAATTGATCCTGTGTAACTTTAAAACACGTTTATCGATTATTTTCATACAATGTACATTTTCAGCAGCAGTTTGTAACACAGATTGTATTTCAATCTAGGAGCGGACATTTTATTGTAGGATTTCACGGAGATTTACGGAACTAGCAAGCGATTTTTACGGCATTGCAATTTCTTTTCTCTAGGAAAATTCTTGAGAGATATCTGCACCACGTTGTTTTATGAAGATGTAATACATGTATACCCTGCTGACTGCAAAACTTGGGGTCAATTGGACATGTAGTTTCCGAGAACATCTGATAACAAGCATGTGGATTTTTTTTTTCAGAAGAGATGTATATACAATATTAAACACATGAGACGGAAACATGCATACAATGAATGAATGATTGATTGGTTGGTTGGTTGGTTGGTTGGTTTATTGATTGATTGATTGATTGATTGATTGATTAATTAATTAATTAATTGGTTGGTTGGTTGATTGGTTGGTTGGTTGGTTGGTTGATTAAACACGTGGATAGGGTCTCTTGAAACAAGCGAAAAAGAAACAAAGGAAATCTTGGACCCCGTATTAAACACATGAGACGGAAACATGCATACATTGATTGATTGATTGATTGATTGATTGATTGATTGATTGATTGGTTGGTTGGTTGGTTGGTTGATTGATTGATTGATTGATTGGCTGGTTGGTTGGTTGGTTGGTTGGTTGGTTGGGTAAACACATGGAAACGAGCCACTAGGATCATGCAAAACGGAATTTAATGCCTAGATACTATATCTTAACACATTGGATCTAGCTTTTGAGAGATCCTCAACAAGTAGTAAGGTCAAAGGTCAATGTCAACCTACAAAAGCATTAAACACACATAAAACTCTTTAAATAGTGCGAAAACACATAATTTGCCTCTTTGTCCATGACCTTGACCTTTGACCTTGTAACCTTGATCAATGTCATTGGTCGACAATGTCATTGCAAAAGACCCTATGGGTCTAGGACCTTTTGTTTAAGAGTTTGCCTTATAATGTCTTTTTATAAACCATCAATGGGGGTTATGTCCCTTACACAATGGTAAAACCAATAGAGTCATAATGTAACAAAGTTGCCCTTGAAAGAAGAAACATTTTCACTATTTAAATTTTCTGTATCTATAACCATTCGAGAATTATAGGGAAATCAAAGACATATAAAAATCTAAAATATGACCTTGACCTTTGACCTTGACCTAATTTTTGTTTTTTTGGACCAAGGACCTCAAATCCAAAGACCCTAGGCCAATATCACTTATGGTTTACCAGTTAGAAATATAAATCACTTATATCAAATACATAAGGGGAATAACACTCATATGGAGTCTCCGAATAGCTTCGGTCAAAATTAAAATCCTAATCCTGAAGATGTAACGAGCAATTTGGTAAAATAAATTTGTCGTAATCTTTATGGTTGCGAAGGAGTAGTGGCCACAAGAAAACAGTGTTTGGGGAGATAACTTACAACGTAAAGTATTTGGTTACGCAGTTGTCAGTTTTAAAAGCGTATAAGCTATACGATGTCATATTCCAAATATCTAAGCGACATCTTTTGAAACATCAATACTACGCAAGAAAAAAATTAGGCGGAAGAAAAAAAAAAAAATAATAATAATAATAATAATAATCAGAACAAAAATAATAGGTCTTTCCACGGAAAAGTGGAAAGACCTAATAATAATCAGAACAAAATCAATAGGTCTTTCCACGGAAAAGTGGAAAGACCTAATTAAACAGTATAAAATAATTAAGAACTGTTTATATTTCACGAGAAACAGTGAAACCGCTGGTTGCCTGGTTTACACAAGGTCACTTCCGGTTGGATTTTTCAAGGTCAAATGGCTTGCAACCTAATGCAAAAAGTCCCATGGCTTTATCATGTATACATATGAGGTAAAAGCAAAGGTCAAAATCCAGAACGTCAAACTTACCTATGACCTTGAGCTCAATTTCAAGGTCATAAACCAAGGACCTCAATTCAAAAGACCCTAGGTCTTAGTTATATATGGTTAATGAGTTATATCACCATACGCGTATTTTTAAATACAAGAGGGGAGAAAACTCTAATTTAATGTTAGCGCACCCTTTAAACCAAAATGTATGTGTTACGACATGTCGCAACTAACAATTTAGTAATAATATGTTGTCGATATCTTATACGGTTTTTGAAAAGAAGTGAAAATAAGCCAAAATCAAAATTTAGAATATGACCTTGACCTTTGACCTTGACCAAATTTTCTTTTTTGGACCAAGGACCTCAAATCAAAGACCATAGGCCAATATCACTTATGGTTTACCAGTTAGAAATACAAATCACTTATATCAAACACATAAGGGGGAATAACTCTCATATGGAGTCTCCGAATAGCTTCGGTCAAAATTAAAATCCTAATCCTGAAGATGTAACGAGCAATTTGGTAAAATAAATTTGTCGTAATCTTTACGGTTTGGAAGGAGTAGTGGCCACAAGAAAACAGTGTTTGGGGAGATAACTCTTACAACGTAAAGTATTTTGTTACGCAGTTGTCAGTTTTAAAAGCGTATAAACTATACGATATCATATTCCAAATATCTAAGCGACATCTTTTGAAACATCAATACTACGCAAGAAAAAATTAGGCGGAAGAAAAAAAAAATAATAATAATAATAATAATATAAATCAATTGCTTTCAAAAGCAATTGTAAACGGTCTTTCCCTTCTGAAACATGATTGATTGATATGTGTGTGTGTGTGTTTGTTTGTTTGTTTGTTTGTTTGTTTGTTTAAAGGGTGCATATTAGTGTGTTGGTTAAGTTTCTATATTTAGTTAGTGGAAAAGTTTTATTCTATTTCAGGTCCCGCGCGTATTTGTCTCGCGCCAGATTGTGGCGTCACGTGACGAAGCTTTATAATAGCGAAAACTTAGTATTTTTATTTCTTTTAGGTGGAGACGTTGGACAGACAACATGTATAGCGACGGAATACACACAATGTATTTCTTTTGTCATGGTAGGTAATTGACGTTTCGATCACAGTTCACGAGCAGTGCATGCTTTGGATTTAATTGATCCTGTGTAACTTTAAAACACGTTTATCGATTATTTTCATACAATGTACATTTTTCAGCAGCAGTTTGTAACACAGATTGTATTTCAATCTAGGAGCGGACATTTTATTGTAGGATTTCACGGAGATTTACGGAACTAGCAAGCGATTTTTACGGCATTGCAATTTCTTTTCTCTAGGAAAATTCTTGAGAGATATCTGCACCACGTTGTTTTATGAAGATGTAATACATGTATACCCTGCTGACTGCAAAACTTGGGGTCAATTGGACATGTAGTTTCCGAGAACATCTGATAACAAGCATGTGGATTTTTTTTTTCAGAAGAGATGTATATACAATATTAAACACATGAGACGGAAACATGCATACAATGAATGATTGATTGATTGGTTGGTTGGTTGGTTGGTTGGTTTATTGATTGATTGATTGATTGATTGATTGATTAATTAATTAATTAATTGGTTGGTTGGTTGATTGGTTGGTTGGTTGGTTGGTTGATTAAACACGTGGGATAGGGTCTCTTGAAACAAGCGAAAAAAGAAACAAAGGAAATCTTGGACCCCGTATTAAACACATGAGACGGAAACATGCATACATTGATTGATTGATTGATTGATTGATTGATTGATTGATTGATTGGTTGGTTGGTTGGTTGGTTGATTGATTGATTGATTGATTGGCTGGTTGGTTGGTTGGTTGGTTGGTTGGTTGGGTAAACACATGGAAACGAGCCACTAGGATCATGCAAAACGGAATTTAATGCCTAGATACTATATCTTAACACATTGGATCTAGCTTTGAGAGATCCTCAACAAGTAGTAAGGTCAAAGGTCAATGTCAACCTACAAAAGCATTAAAACACACATAAAACTCTTTAAATAGTGCGAAAACACATAATTTGCCTCTTTGTCCATGACCTTGACCTTTGACCTTGTAACCTTGATCAATGTCATTGGTCGACAATGTCATTGCAAAAGACCCTATGGGTCTAGGACCTTTGTTTAAGAGTTTGCCTTATAATGTCTTTTATAAACCATCAATGGGGTTATGTCCCTTACACAATGGTAAAACCAATAGAGTCATAATGTAACAAAGTTGCCCTTGAAAGAAGAAACATTTTCACTATTTAAATTTTCTGTATCTATAACCATTCGAGAATTATAGGAAATCAAAGACATATAAAAATCTAAAATATGACCTTGACCTTTGACCTTGACCTAATTTTGTTTTTTGGACCAAGGACCTCAAATCCAAAAATTAAACAGTATAAAATAATTAAGAACTGTTTATATTTCACGAGAAACAGTGAAACCGCTGGTTGCCTGGTTAAGATAGTCTGAGGCAAGTCAATTTTTCATTTATTTGTAAAGTTTTTATCCTGGTGATCAGAAAGGAGCATGTAGCTTTTTGTATCAAATTCAATTTCGAATCCCCAAATTCATTTTAACAATTAAAAAGTACGCTTATCGAATTTCGACCACCTTATATTTCAATTACTCAACTATATCCACACTGATCCAAGATAATCTCCCCAAATTTGTTTAAATTGACACTCCAAAGGTCAGAAAAGCTAAAAACAATTTAAAGAAATAAAATGTTGATGGATTACTTATATCTGTTTATGGGATTTACCTTTTATTCCAATTTCTTTTTAAATCATATACGTTACTATGGTGATGGGAAATGTAATTGCCATACTCCTCCCCAATCCTGTCAGCAAGTAAGATGGAACGACCTGAAAATTATTTGGTTGTGCGCTTTAATTTGCAATCCGTCAAAATAGTTTTGTTTAAAGAGATGATCTTTTCTAACGTAAAACATGATTAATGTCTCTGTTGTTTAGATAAAGTTTCCAAATCTTCTGAACACATTACCAACCAAGAGAAAGGGTTTTATTGGCATCTAAGAATTATGGGATTAAAGGTCAGCACATCTGGCCTGCGTGGTACTGTCATGGTTCTGATGTCTACGAAACTTGGCAGGGATCAATGTATCTACAACATTTATTATGAGGCAATTGACACGTGTATTGATTATTAACCATTGTCACCGTAAGATATATCATATATATTTGCGTTAAGATGAATCTTGGCATGAGTTTTTAAATCTTAACTATCATAATTTTATTTCTACCTAATCCTTTCATATTTACTTAAAGGGTATGCAAGTCTTTATTAATGACGAGAAGCAGAGATGGCAACTTTATATTAGATTTTTTCTATTGTTAATGGTATTTTTTAAATAAAAGTTGTAATTTGTGAGAGATAAAACACCGTAGAAACTATTGTTAAACACGTGCAACAAGTTCAATTATCTATTTTTCTGTACCATGGTACAAACAGTTAATAATGCGGAAAGGTCTAAAATCCTTATTAACAGTCATTTATAAATTTGAATTTCTTTGCATTTAAATTTCTCTTGAACGTATATAACATGTAATAGACAGGCCTATAGAAGCACACAACACTAACCTGAAACCATAATGTTGGTTTTGAGTAAACGGTTGTATCTTGGCATATCATTTGGTCATTGTAATAAACGGTTAAAATTGCCAGTGATCAACATTATGAAAACAGTTCTGACAGAATTTAGGGAGAACAAGTACTGTGAAGTAGTTTGAACAATTTACCCAAAGTTGACTGAACAATTTACCTAAAATAGACTGAACAATTTACCTAAAGTAGACTGAACAATTACCTAAAGTGGACTGAACGTTTAAATGTAAAGTACACTTGAAAATGAACAATTTCCACTAGAGAAGAGCGAACGATTAATCAAATGTTAATAAAATATTCATCGAAAGGCTGAACAATTACCCCGAATTTCATGTAGTTGAAACATTTACTTTAAAGAAGGATGCATGTTTACTGAAAAGGAAGCTGAGTATTATAGGCATTCCAACTAGACTTTCAAGGGTTCAGAGAGAAAAATCAAAATAGTTTTAACAAAAAGCTATCTGCATAGAAATACCAAATGACTATTCAAACCGTATGCATGTACTCCTTTTTCTTTATGAATATTTTGAATATCATAAAATCATCCACTTTATCCTTGTGTTTTCTTCATTGTTTCTACTGCATGGTTACTTACTGGTAACAAAGAGCACAAGAACCATAGCAGTAAACATTTCTATTAGGTCTGAGTTATGCCACTTTGTCCGCCGAACATTAGTTTTGACAAAGAAGACTGATGAAAGATTTAAAATCACATAATTGAAAAAATCCTCCCCTATCATTTTCTCTAACTATGACTGATTACTAACTTGTAAGAAGTTTTAACATTAGCCCTTGTGCAGTCTGACCTTTTATGACATTTTTGTGCACTCTGCAAAGTATACTGTTTAATCAGCTCTTAAGTTTTCGGAATATCAACTATAAAATTTAATGCATAGGAAATCGGATGCTGACTAAACATCTGTTATCTTATTGGTGCACACCCTGCATCTCTATTCATTCATATTTGCTCTAAAGCAGACTTGATATCAACATTGAAAAACATGTAAGCTGAAGTACATTGAACATGCATAATATTTGGAGCAGACCAAATATCAAACTACAGACTTTTACCCTAATGCGGCTGAAGCACCAAACATAAGAACAAATCATCACTGTAAAACAAAGGCTTGACATAGGTTGAAGAGTTTTCTTAACATTAACAGATGCATGATTGTTGTATTGTTGTCAGGAGAAGCAAAAAAAATAACTATTACGATTAGCCAACAATAAAATGAATATAATACTTTATAAATTTTATGCGTGCGAAGCGGTTTTCTATATTTACCTTCATCAGGAACGTCCAAAGCCAAAAAATGAAAAAATATTGGACAAGGATGTATAAGTACAGTAACACATGAAAAGCTATTATAAAAATAGATGACCAAAAGGAACCTAACATAATAGCGAAATTCCCCTAAGGTCAACTTTGCCTGCGGAAGTTGGAACCTTAGTTTCATAATAATTTCTAAATTTACAAACGAAAAAAGTAAACCTTATTGGTTTAATCATTCATGCACATAACAGAAAATAACGCACACTTAACATGATAAAAATTAACCGTTGATGAATATTTATATTACATCCAAAAAATTCAATAATATAGCACGAGTTATTCCCCGTTACATGCATATATTACACACTTAAATAAAAGAATAAGCATTAAACGGCAAATGCATGTGCATTTAATATAACATATTGCACGAAACAGCAGAGTTCATTTCATAAATCATATCAGATAGAACAAAACAAAATATGGAAACCTTCAAATAAATCAGACATTATGCCACAAACGATTCAGTAACACATTCCTTCCGCTCCAAATAGGATTTGAAATTTAAATAAAATTGTAAAAAAAACCTTTTAGGAATCAGCTCTGGTGACCTTCATTTGCCAACGAACATTAGGGTCATGATTAATACTGAATCTTATTTCCTTGTTCAAGTAAATGGTCACCCTACTGTATGCTGTATAGTGCATTTTTTTTATCATGAGTTTTAAAATTCACGACAAACTTATGTGAACAGAATCAGAATATAAAGATAAAGATAAAGATAAAGATATTTTATTTCCTAATCATAGGGCTCATAACAAGCATGTAATCACATAAAGTAAAAATAAAAAAACCTTTCTCTCGCACTCGCATACACTCACACATACAACTATCGTTCTGATTAAGGATGATTGATTTAACAGTACAACATGTAAATGAAAAATAAAATACAGATAAAAATACAGACACAAATGTATTTTTATTTTTTTATGAGGAGAGTCAGTTGCCTACATTGTATATAGAGAGAGATGAGATGCTTTATTTCCATCAAATGGGCTCACAAGGAGCATAATATAATATCATTATAATATTATTTTACAAATATAATAAACAATACAGTATACATAGTTACAAACACAAATAAGAAACAACAGTTTTCACATATTCGTATATATATAGTATATATAAAACCTTCGTCTCAGGCACACCTCAAGAAAGTAACAAAAAAAAAAAAAGAATTCTGTGAGTAGGCTAAATATTTCTAGCTTATATAATATAAGAAGGTATATGGGTCTTGGTAAACTTGGTAGTTATTTTTTACTTGTACTGCGTTAGAGTACTTATGTTGCTCCTTTTCGTTTGTCTTGTCTTTTTGTCGGGTAGTTATTTGTGGTTTATACAGCTTGTTTTAGTGGTCAATATTCGTTGGTAATTCCTGTTGTCTTTCAGTAATTTAATTTCATACATCTACCATAATTACTCTCCCCTGCGCAAATTATCGTAAAGTATGGTTTCGGATAAAAGCTAGAACTGTTGTGAGTTTGGTCAAAAGCTGAAAGAGTAAGCATACCACAGAAAAATATGGAATTCGTCTTACTGACTCAAACCCAATAAACATGCGAAAGTAGGAAATGTGTTTGGGAAACACTCATTGTCCTATAATGAAGCATACCATGAAGGTGACTACATTGCTTTTGAGGGATGATACCAACATTGTCTGAAGATTAGTATTTCGGAGCGGCGTTTTGCATTTGCACCAATCTGCACTATATTTGCGCCATTTGTTTTTTTTTTTTTTTTCATTTGCGCCAATATTTTTTTGTTCATTTGCGCCAATTTATAGGTGAACACAAGTCATGAGACATATAAGTTGCACAGAATTTATTGATATGATAGCAAAAACACCCCTTCTGCCAGCTGTCCCTGCTCACCACGGGGAGTGGGATTTCGAGCCGGATAAGTTTATTGTAAAAGTTTCTAAAACTATATACATCACACGTAAAAAGCACTTTTTTATAAAATAGTAACAGTTTGACGTCAATAAACAACTCTGTCCTTGCTAGGTATTTGTTTGCAACACTTTTGATGATCTGCGACCTTGTGGTACATGCATCTTCTCTTTACAATACATTTGATACTTTTCACCAACAAAGTCCATTTCTTTCCTTTTCATGTTTTCTTATGGCTGCTGGCATGTCGAGAGATCTGTGAGTAAAAACTGGTACACACTATACTAATATATGGCAAAATATCTCAAACACAATTTTACAATTGCCGATCGCCCACAAGACTAGAAGGACACCGGATTTTATTATAATCTATCATTAATACACATACTAATTTTATGCAAATAATATCTATATACATATAAACAATATTCAAGCTTTCAATACGAATTGAAAAAAATACTCTGTCATAAACGAACCCGCCGGCCAGGAAAACCAACAACCAAGTTGCCTTAGTCGATATGGAAACCTGTGTCCAAACCCTAATGCTCGGAAGATCGTCTCGAGAGGTGTACATTGGACAGTACTGAAAATTGGCTTATGTTTACATAAACAAAATACAACAAAATGTATACTGTTAAGCAATATACCTATATATAGTACAAAACAAGAAAAGATCAAACAATAATGAACCAACATTATATCTGAACTTGACCAGTTCGAAGTTGGCGAGAGAATGGTCTAATTGGGAAATTAACCCGCGAAAAATGACCACTCACGTGATACTACAATTAATATCACGTGTCCATATATATATATGAAAGAACCGTTAGTACAATAATTTTCTTCTATACTTGAAACGCAGAAAATTATAATTCATTGTAGTGCGAGTGAAACGATTAAGGGCAGTTGTTGGTTCTTGACAGTTGAAATCATTGAACACCGTTTACCTGCTACGTTGAGTTACAGAAAGTATCTAAAATGTATTAGATCTGACCTGTTTAAATTAAATTGGCGCAAATGAAAAATTAATAATTGGAGCAAATGAAAAAATATATATATTTTCAAAATTGGTGAAAATGTCATACGCCCTTTCGAAGACATTGATTTTGGCGAATGAAGAAACTATAAAGCATGCACAAACTTTTAAATAGTGAAGTATAGCGATATTATATCAAATCAAGGATTTTCTGGGAAAGTATATTCCCACTTGCAGGTTAGATTGATGTTCAACAACTAAATGTTTAGGTTAAATCTATTACCATATATATACACATAGGCCAATAAGATTTTCGCTTTTTGTCCAGCCAGATTTCTTATAAAGGGTTAAATTCTACTGGTATTGCTGAATAATTGAGTCTTTTCTTCTCTTGGAGAAAAAGCCGACGCATCATAGTTTGAAAAACAACATAAATCGTTTCTTTTTTGTACATTTATGAAATTTCAATTTCTGTTTTGTCCAATTTTATAATGTTTCCGTAACCTTTTAGCGTTACAGTCGGTGTTAGAATGTTAAATGACATAATATCACCAGGGTTTTGCTCAAGCTTCAGTTACTGCGAGGATTCTTTGATATAGATATTAGCTTGCTTCATTGTCATAGAACCATGTTTTAACATTATTGATTAACGTTTTTATTTGGGCTTACTTTTTTTACACCGATTACACCGAACGCGCTTATTATTTACGAAGTCACTAGTGTTTTTTTCATGGTTTTGTCTATTTGACAGTTGGAAAGAGGTTACATTTATTTTTGAAATTAAAAAAAAAAATAAGTATGGACATGTAACGTATGAATGATTCTTGGGACTAGTTTCGCAAAGCTGTCTTAGGATGGTCTTACGACATATCTTAGTCCTAAGTGGGTTTCACAAAGTGGTCCTAACTTAGGACATCTCTTAAAGTTGGTCATAAAGTTAGGATTACACTAGAGGTGTCTTATGATGGTCTTAGGAAGTTAGGATAGCCTTAGGTAAAGACGTCGTTGTGATGTCCTAATATAAGTTGTAAACAAATATTGCTGTTCTAGTTTTAATGCACCTCAGATGACGGCAACAAAATATACGCAGAAATAGAATATTGAGAGACCCTGACAATTCTTTGGATTACTTAGAAGATGCATTAATAGTAAGAAAATACAGACTGTCCTACGACGGTTACTTGAACAAGCCTTCTTTACACTGCTCATGTAAGTTGTCCACTTCTTCCTTATCTCCTCTACCGTACGTTTATGGTCAGTGTCGTTTGGTGCATCAATTTTACAGCATATATTCTCCCAAATCTTCTTTTTGACACTATTTGTGATCACATTTGAAAGTTTGCTGAAAAGTACTGACTTGTTCTTTTCCACTGTATCCAAAAGAATTTGAAGTTCTGATTCTGTGAAATTGGAACTTCTTTTCCTGCTCATAACTAAATCTTTATAGGTTGACGGATTATCAAAATGATTAATCAACAATGCACATTCGATCTATTTAAAGCAAGACTGCACGATTTTATCATTTAACCTTATTATAACCGATACAGTGACACATTGAATTCAACTCACTTGTACAAAAAAATTTTTTTTTTTTCTCCATTTTGTATTTGAATTTTCAAATGTATATTGATGTATTAAAATAGATTATTTATATGAATTACACTTATTTTATATATTAATTTTGCAAATTATCTAATTATGGAATATCAATCAATACGTTTAGTAATATATGTTAAACACATTACTACAGTTACATGAATTCTTCCATAAATCCATGTTAATATTTAAAGAACTTACGACAAGTTTAGGATATCTTTGCTAAGATCATCCTAAGACAGCTTCAAGGAGAGGTCTGAGATATGTCTTAAGATAGTCATAGGAGGATCATAAGATATGTCCTAAGATATATCTTATGACAGGTCTTAGGATAACTTCATGAAACCGGTCCATGGTACATAAAAGGTTTCAAATTAAAAGCCGTAGGATGTTCAATTAAAGGAACATATGCTTCTACGCTGACTTCTGTTATAAAACTGGCAAATAGGACAATGGACAAATAGGAATCATTTGTTTAAATCGTTTGACACTTACAGAAATGTATTATAACTGCTACATCTTTACATTAAGTTCTATTAAATAATTTTAAAATAATACTGTTATTTTTCATCAACCCACTCCTGTTTCACGCATTCTATACAATTCTGACAATTTCATTTTAAATTAAGGAACATATTCCTATTTGTTAATTCATTAAAATTGTTTCGTCTTGGGTCAGAACAAAGGCACTACAGAAAGAACACTATTTCTTTGGAAATTGAACAACCATTCCTATTGAAATTGAAAACTGATTGTTAAAATTGAAAAACAGGTTTCAATTGGTCAGTGTTATATTAATATTGACCAGAGTATTAAATTGTGACAGCATCCAAAATAAATTGTTTTTGTGAAAATGAAAAGCCGCAAAAATGAAACCATAGAATTGGCAGATAGATAAAGAAAAGCTTGTAAGGATCTACACGGAATCCCTTGGGATTAAACTTCTATTCAAAATCGACGCTAGTCACGGAAATTCATGATTTCATATCTAAAAATCATGAATGAAATTGTAAATAATTTGATTGTGATTTAATAAGGAAGATTTATATTGAAAATATGTCCACATAATGAGAGATAGAAGAAGGTAGGGAGAAAAATAAGGCAATTTATTACGTTATTATCACATTTAAATGACAACTTGTTGGCTGTTAATTGATACATTTTTGCTTTATGCTTATCCTTATGACACATTGACAACTGAATATTAAAATTGTACAGCATGTTTCCGTCGCTTGAATATGTATTTGAGCATGCAGTATTTTAATCTTTCTAATTTATATCCAAACAATCATATGTAATCAAATTTTATTGTTAAATGCATCCATTAAAATATTAATTTATAAAGTGAACTATTGTGATCTTAAAAATGTTTGATTATTTTATAGACAGTAGAAGATACATAAGTGCTGTAATAATCGCTTAATTAAGATATAATAAAAAAAAAACAAAAACCAAAACGAAAACGAAAACACAACAGCCACAAAAACAAAAAGGAGTGAAATAGAAGTCAGGCTTAGACAATCTTTGCTGCAAAAGGTTAAACATTGAAGTTTTAGAAAGTTAAAAATTTGAAAAAAATCTTCAATTCTCTCAAACTGTTCGATTTGGTATATCATGCCAGACTGTCAATGCATATATAAGCATCCGGGAACTGTGGTAAATAGTATTATGAAACCACAGTACTGAATTCAAGTGAAAGGTAAGTTACTTAATTTAGGGTATAACTCTATTTGAACAGAAACTTGTATAAAAAAAGGTGTTCTCACAAAACTGTAGAAATAATTTTTAATGTACAAGGTTTTTTTTAAATGTTTATCTATACTATCTTATGAATATCTCTTTGATATTCTCAAACAGGTGGAAGAAGAATTAAAATTCAAAATTATCCTGTTTAAAGCTAATAGATGAATAACACTGTTTGAAAACTATACAGAGAGTAAAGTTGACTTAAATTTATTAAGTATTTCAACATTATTATGAATAATATTAATTGACTTTTCAATAACGATCTTTCTGAGGGATATAAAAGTTAACTCTTGTGCCTAATTTTCTAATTAGTTCCGGAAAAAAAAATTACTAATATGTAGCATACATTTTGTTTCCATCTTGTTTCTGGGGAATCAAACACATTTTAAAAAATACTTGTATTTACATATTCTTGTCTCAAATATAGAAGTTGTACAATTTAATATGAGAAAAATTGCTCAACAAGTTTAAATTTATAAAGTTAAACAAATTATGCATAATACATTTTGAATTATATTCAATAAGAAAATTTGAATGATAAAAACATAGAAATGCTAGATAATAATAATAAATGAATAAATAAGTGGAAACAGCAGTAAATCTATTTTTTTTAACATACAAAATTGAATAACTGAAGCCATTCAGTGAAGTCCAAACCTAAACCCATAAGTTTAACAAGAAATGATTTTTTGTAATATTGGTTGTTACTTCACACTGGGAACAGTATATATGTTCCTGCTTCAAATGAATATTTATCATTTCTAAATAATTCATATCAATTCATCAATAAAAATTTCATGCAGATATTCTTCTAATATTTATATTTTTAAGACCAAATATATTATACTTTTTTTATTTCAAAAATTATTTTTCAGATGCCATCAATTTTTGTATTCGGCGTACATACTTTGTCTGTTGTTATGACACCATGAATCTGTTAGACTTGAATATAGAACGTTTTACTAGGATTTTATATTTTTTTTTTTATTATATTCCGAATAAAAAATTACTCAACATATTTTAAGCTAAACCACTTTTTGTTTTATTGTTGTCACTCAATAATTTGAAAGTATTTTTATAAGTAGTTGTGTTGAAATTATGAATATAAAATCTCTAACTAGATTTCAATTTTTCTTCAATGTATAATCATGGTCACCTTTCAAGAAGTCTGAGTTTCCAACCAGTTAAAGAATACTTTTTCAAAAGGATTCTTACTGATTTCAACCTTTTGTTTTTACCAGCAACCATTCTTTTCGAATTCTGAAAAGGTCCAAAAAAATATAAGCCAAGATATAACAAATCGTGTTCCAAAATGGACGTCGTAAGTGTTTGTTTTTTTTGTTTTGTTTAGATCTTAAATTTGATTTTGTCCATTAACATATGGTATTGATCATGATGGTAATTCTTTAATTTGCTTTGTTCAAGAACATGCAACGTCCATTTTTGGTCCTTTATAACGGCTAAATTAAAAAATTGAAAACAATACTAGATTCAATATTTTATTAAAGTCTCACCACTTGTATAACATTAAACATTCCAATATACATATAAAACATTGCGTATAACATAAAATATTGAAAACATATATAAAACATATAGTATATTAAAACCAACAGTAAAATATCATTAGCTTAAATACTAAAACATATACAAGTGCCATTCTATTAAGAATTATGAGAGACTATTAAATGATTAATTATATACAATATTTAACATAATTTTAAAGCTATAAATATCTAAGATTTAAAATACATCATCAGCTATATACAAATAAGAAATTTGTTCTTCTACATAAAATATTAAAGCAGGTTTTAGCAACTACCTGACATAGTTCTTCATTTCTGAATAAAAATATAAACTTTTCGTCATTAGACAAGTTATAAAATTGATCATTATGTTTTACTGCTTCACTATACAATATATTTCGAAGGTCTGCATATAAAGGACATAAAGTAAATACATGTTTTCATCCTCAATTTCATTTTACACATAAAACAAGATCTTTCATTTATTGGTTTATTCTCATATCGTCCTGTTTCTATTTTAAGTGGAGCAACGCCACACCTAAATTTTGCATAAGCACTTTTAAATTTAATAGACATATTTTGTTTTAAATATAACTCTGTACAATATTGTGATTTATATAGCTTATAAGTACGAAGCTTGTTACCATTACCCTGTGACAAAATTTTCGTTTGCCATTCTGCAATATATTTATTAAATAAAACGTTTTCAAGTTGCAGAACAATATTCTTATGCAGCACACTATCAATACTAGTATACAAATCAAAATTACAACCTTTAAGTTTTTTCATGACTCTATTACACCAGTTTTTCTTATTATTTACAGCATTTTTATGTGACCATTTGAAAACTTTATAATTTATTCTGTCATTGGTCATGACACTACATCTTGCCCAGTGCCTAAAGATACATGTCCATTGTTTTACACTAGGTGGTCTCCAGCCCATATCCCCGTTAATAGCATCATTTGGCGTATACTTGCCAACACCCATAAAAAACCTGATAGCTCTGTTCTGGACAGCGTTTATACAAGAAAATGAACGAGTGCCCCAAATGGATGCACCGTAGCTTATGACTGACCATACCAGAGTATCAAATAATGTCGTAAAGGTACTGTGCTGGAAACCACCATGTGCTTTACTTTTAACAATCAATAAACTTAGAGCTCGACTTGCAGACCTTGCTACTGCTTTAGCCATCTCATTATAATCGAGATATTCTGTCAACAGTAGACCCAGATATTGGTAACAAGATACTATTTGTACTGTATTATTATTTAACAAAAAAGATTTAGATGTTTGTTGAACCGAAGGGTTCCTAAAATGGATAACTTTAGTTTTATCTAAGTTCACATTCATACAATTGGTAACACACCAACTACTTAATACATCTAATAGAGTCTGTAAATTATTTTCATTTTCAGCAATAAATACAATGTCATCAGCATATAAAAGTATACCAACTTTTCACCATCAATGTCTACACCAATGTCTAGTGCTTTTATTACATCAATTAAACTATTAATAAAAATATTGAACATAACAGGCGATAATACACATCCTTGTTTTAAACCTGAATTAACACTAAACCAGTCTGTCATATTACCATTAAGTTTAATACAACATTCTACATGTGAATATATAGCTTTCAATGTACATAAAAATGTGTACTAATTCCTAAATCATCCAGTTTAGTAAACAATAATTTTCTACTAACAGTATCATACGCTTTTTAAAATCTATGAAAGCTGTGAATGTTGATAACTTTTCAGTTTTCTAGTTTCAATAATTGAAGTTAATGTACTTAGATGGTCAATGGTACTTCTACCTTTACGGAAGCCATTTTGCTCATCATGAAAAATATCTCTTTGTTCTAACCAATCCACTAATCTATCATTTAGTACACTGCAATATAATTTATATGCACAGGGGCTAAAGTTATGCCCTGTATGATAAAGGATCTCGTGGATCTGAAGTTGAAGACTTAGGAATTGGGGTTATAATACTTTTACCCCATACAGAAGGAATTTTCCATACTTGAAACATATATTAAATAACTTATGCATAGTTAACATCAATGCATTATTTCTAAATAATTCTACTGACAACTGATCAATACCTGGTGACTTGCCATTTTACTTTTAGCAACAGCATTTACTACTTCTTCAAACAATATTTCCTATCTAAAAATCATCTGGAATATTAATATTAACATTAGTGTCAATGGTCTGATTATTACAATTTAATAATTTATCAAAACAGTTTTCCATTTATTTAACACAGTGTTTGTATCTGTACTAGTTGTCCCATCGTCTAGTGTCACTTCCATCGGTATAGATTTCTGTCGTTTATTTCAACGCCGACTTTACCAATCTTCTTCCAGAACTCTCGAGGATCCCGTTGTTGGTCATCTAGAAGTTGTTTCTGACTGTGGTACCAAAACTGTCGTTTAGCTTTCTGACTGCTTTTGTCGAATAATTTTCGTTTTCTACAAATATATGGCGTAAATCCTTCTTTCATCCGCTATGACACTTATGCCACGCACGCTCGGCTTTACATACATCGTTCCAAAGTAGTGTTAAGTTGTCGTTCAACCACGATTTTTCATACGTCTCCTTTTGTTACTTTTGCCATCATATATATTAGTTTTACGTTTATTTAGCTTTAAATCCATTTCAGTATGTACAATTTTAACAAAATCTTCATATTTATTGTCTAAATTTAACTGGTTTATTTCAGATTCCTCTAATTCAGTGATAAATGTGTTAAGCTTGGAAATTGTTTCATTGTCAGACATCTAATCGTTCGGAATACTCCGTGTGTCGTATTTAACTGGTCTTACAGTACCGTTATCTGTCAATTGATCGGACACGGTTTGTTGAACATCATAACCAGGTGTGACAAATGTCCAGCATAACAAAGAATGATCCGGTATATGTTTCGGGTCATAAGAGCCTACGGCTGCATTTTCTTCAATTAGAGTTCTTGCTCGAATGACTTCAAAGTTTTGAAAAAATGACAGTTTCTCATAAGGTACTACGCAATAGTCAACGACCGATGATCCTCTGCTTGACACAAACGTAAAGTCATTGTTGATAAAATTTCGACCATTTAAAATACAACAATTAATATTGCTCAAAAATTCACAAAACAAGTCGCCGTAACTATTAGGTGTAAAATCTACAACATTACGTTCTGGTAATAAGTCAATTCCTTGTATATAATCTTCAATGTCGGAGACTCGACTATTCAATCACCGCATAAATAAAAGGACTACCATTTGGAATTGTATATATACTTTATAAATTTCATGCGTCCGAATCGCTTTTCTGGATTTGCCTCCATCAGAAACGCTGAAATCAAGGATGTATAAGAACTTAAACAGTCGAAGAGCTATATGACCAAAAGAATCAAAACAAAATATCAATCATTTAAAATTGCTTAAATTGTCAATTGTGATGTTTTCATAGAATCAATTGCAGCGGGAGAGGCTTAATACAATAACATTTCTAATTGTAGATTTTGTGGTTGGCATATCGTAAATACGGCAGTTCAATGACACTATGTTCTTTCAAACTAGTCCAAATAATAACGCAGGTTGATATGATTTTTGACACATTTATCTGAAATTTGAAATTGGTCGCATTCAAGTATTATAGAATAAAACTTTCCATAAGATATAAGCGCAAAAAGAATATTAACTTTATAGATCTTCCTGTAATTTCAAACGGCTTCATCTGTTTTCAACGAGAACAAAGAAAAGGTATGTGTAATTGCCTACTCAAAGTCTATAGGAAATATTTTAAAAGTAGTAGGTATGACAAGACGAGTTTTTGGTCACTTTAAAAAATCTTGACGCTTTACATTTTTTAGATGCTTACAAGACATTGGTCTTCATATATATATACATATCAGAAATAATGAGACTTGTTTGTTTAGCGCTTTCAGTCTTCCGACTCTTCAAATGTATGGGAAATCTGCAAAAACTGCGAAGATTAATTTTGTTTTATTTTAAGAATTTTCATTAATGTTTAGAAAGAGCGACAGTCTTGCTTAAAATATTTTGTCACACATTGTCTTAAACAAAACAGATGATGTGCGTGAAAAATCTTTGGGAATAACGCCGTTTCGCATATTTTATTCTAAAATGAATATTTTTTTTTTCAAATAGGGTTACCTAAATGAGCTTTTAATGACGCCATAAAGCGCCAACATGTTTTTTTTTTTTTTTTTTGCCTTAGAATGGCCAGTATATAATCAAGTAATTAACATTATTTTATATGATCGAAGAAATTGATTCTTTGCAATTCCAGTGACCTAACTAGGCCCTCATCTTACCCCTATTTCATGAAACTTTCTAATTTAAAACAAAAATAATGAGACATTATCAACCAGAGATCAAATGAAGTGAATGTAAGCAATTATAGGCCACCGTATGGCCTTCGACAATGAGAAAAATCCATACGGTATAGTCGGCTTTAAAAGTAGCTGACATGAAAAATGTGAAACAATTCAAACGAGAAAACTATAACAGCCTAATTTATAACAAAACAATTTACGAAAAAAAAACATGACGGAAATGAACCAACAACAATTTTCTTGAAAAAACCTTTAATCGTACATCAAATTGTCTTTTTATTTTAGCAAAGGTATTTTCCTAAAGAGAGTTTCACCATGAATTATTGCTTTGTAACACGGCTTAACATTTGAATCTTTTTAAGGGGTTAATAATACCTCCTTTCTTATTCACTATTTTTCTAGTAGACTTAAAACAATTTACAGGTACAGACATTTGATTGCATGTTGCAGATTGTATATTTAACTATATATATATTTTTGTTCGTTTTTGTAGGATACTGTTTCATTGATGTAAAACCCAAATTTCCTGTTTTTCATACATAGGAGGCGATTAAAGAAAGGAAAACCGGGCAATAAACTTATATACTTATAAAGAAAATTAACGAGTTAGGCACAATTGGATGCACTGGAATATTCGGATAATCTCCTCAAAAGTTCCTGTGTAATATTTAGATGAATTTTCGTTTGTTTAACGTCTACTGTGGCAAATATTGTATGCATATATTCAGGACGAGTACAAAAAAAAAAACCCCAATCAATCCGATTCGTGACGACATTTGTATCCTATAAATAAACAAGTAAAAAGAATAATGAAATAAAACGAAACAGCAAATATTTAGGTCAGCGAGAAAGAGAAAGAAAAGAATTAATGTTGTCAGCCATTTATCATTTGGCAATAACATTTTTAAAATGCTAATTGATTGGTTGCTTGATTGATTAATGCATTGTAACGTTCAGTGGCAAATATTTCATTTATATCCAGGACAAGCGCGTATTAGATTAATGTAAAACCAGTATTAGCAATATGCTACAGAATACTGGAACTAAATCAAATATCTTTGCCTGAAATTTTATAAGATTCATTGGTATCATTTTCCAAACAGAAGGTAGAATGGCGACGTTTCGTAACGTAATAGTGACCGAAAATAATAGCAGGATGGACAGCTTTCAAAATTTGTTTATGTATCGGGGAAGAAAGGTGGTATGAATAAACACTAGAACTTTTATAAGAACTTTTTTTAGTATAGCCATATTTCCATGAAACTATATCTCTGCCTGTTATTTATGTAAAAAAACCGTCAAAAGCATATTGGAGTTACATTATCCAAACTAAGATAGAAAATGATGACTATTTTAAATGACTATTTTCCCATACAATTTAAAAAGATGAAAATTAAAATATTTTTTATCTTTTAGTTATCATGTCACAGGTGTGGGACATAAATATACAAATGATAACGTTACCACGAGAACTATTAACTTAATATTCAAATAATTGCAATAAAGACACATCTCCCAAATCAAAAAGAAAAATATTTCATAAATTTTAAATAGGCACTCCAATAATTTCTCACTCTTTTCTCGTTGTCAGTTATGAATCAAAGGAGGAATTAGTTATTGCGATAAAGGGATCAGTGAACTGTCCACCCTCCCGTGTAAATGGCCATGCTTGATTCCTCCTAATCCAGATGTAGCTATTTATTTATAGTCCGGTCAAGTGATGTTTGTACCCAGATTATTTCACCTCATTACAAACCCCATATCTAGTCATATTACAGTTTCTTAACGACGAGTGGATGTAAGTATATAGGATGTAAATCTCAGTAATACCAAGTCTACATGTGGTCCCAACATAGTGACAACGAGGCTTAAAAATATTAAAAATCTTTTATTATTATATGATATAAGTGACTGATTATATAATAAATATTAGTTGGTTGATGTCGGACTTAACTCTAATGTTATAACATACAATGGTTAATAGTTGTAGGGATATTATATTTGCTGGTAATGTTATCCCGTGGACAAACATTGATGTTGACCGAGGATGATGTTTGACATCAATGCAGCTTCTGACACATTGCTGCGTTGCACTGAAAAATACTATAACAGCTCTCGAAAGTTAGTCCAAAGTATTTTGAGATAATGCCATTAATTATGGAACAAATAGAATTGTCAATAATCAAAGCAGAATCTTAGTTTTTTGAGACTTTTGCAATAAATTCCTATAATTCTGTCAAATTACGAAACAAACAAAACCAAAGGAATTCAACAAACATTTGGTTTGTTTCAGAACAATTTCCTTAAATATGTTACTAAAAAAGTCAACCTGGCTGACGATTTTGTCAGGAAATCACTTCATATAAGTAGTTTTAATAAATAAATCAATAAACATACACTATAACAAATTATACCATGTCAAGTTGGCATATTGTCCTAGTCACTGTAGTACTTTTGAAGAGCCTTAGTGCTTCCATTGTTATATTGGCATGAATTCAAAATAAGACAAAAATGTGAAATATTTTATGACAACAAGAATACGATGTATCATTTAGCTAGATAAAACTAATCATGTTTTTTTTTTAAATCAATACTATTTTATATTCTAAATAACCTTCAATCTCCAACCAAAATTCCTATTTGTTTTCCATATGCTACCTTTCAAACACCACTGATCACTTTTCTTGTAGCGTGTTGATTCGAGAAAGAAACAAATATAAATATATTACTTGCATGCACACGGAAGCATATACTATATATAATTTTGAATCAAAAAGAACAAACACATTACAGGTATGTTTTCTATTTCTTTATAAAATGAACGCCTTAAGGATGTTTACAACTCATTATTTTTATAAATAAATTTGTATCTTTGTCCTGAATCAATTTCAATATCATATTTATTTTCTGTGATTATTTTCTAGCCAGCTAAGATAGCCCAAAAACATTATAATACTCTTAAAAGTTGCACGCGATCATATCTCCTCTTCGAAATATATCTCTCTCTCTCTTAAGAGACAAGATCGTAAAAAGCATTGATTTTCTAGACTAAACATATTTCCATTGTCTTTATTTCAGAGTTTTAGTCAGAAAGATTTATTAAAGATGGATACATTGTCTATAAAGCGTCTGTTTCTAGCATCAGACCCGACATATTGAATAAAAAAGGTCCAACTATATTTTTTCACAATATAGAAATAAGGAGAGTCTTAAAATAAGAATTCTCTTAATCCCTGTAACAAAAAGATGCCCTGGTATATTGTATCAAACGAAAAGTTAACTCCATAGGTTAGAGCAAATGTTATGATAAGATTAAGAATGCTCTTAGATAAGATGCTCTCTGAAACTCGGTTATCCGACCATCTCTAGCACACGGATGTGCCGTATGGCTACCGTCATCCGCTTCAAGTCACCAAATACTCTTGAAACATGGCAATATAAAACGGCTAAACAAATTTTAATACTAAGATGAATATCCCAAAAGCTGCTCTTTTCCTAGACTTGGGATGGGAGCCAATAAACGATTTTCTTGATAGACAAAGGGTGTCTTATTTTGCTAGGATTCAAGGCCTAGACACAGGTGAAAGAGAGGCGAAAGATACCAAAGGGACATTCAAACTCATAAGTAAATTATGTCGAATTGTATTTAAAGAGCTAAAGTCCCTAACGCTTCAAAGGGGGTAGGATTATCTACAATATATGATCAATTTGTTTATTATGGTTTGTCTGGATCACTTTTACAACTCGAATGTTAATTCGAATATATTTAAACAGTTTTTTGGAAGGTTTTTTCGTAGAAGGGACTATCAAGTAATAAAAAATAAAAGCAGTCCAAATGTTTTCTCTAAATTAAATTTTGCACAAGGAAGACAGCACTATCTTTCGAACTTAATGGACTTTAAGTCTGCAAGACTAAAATTGTTAACACGAACAAACTTTTTACCTGTGAACCAAGTCTTATATATTAGTGAGAGTCCCACTTGCCAAATGTGTTTATGTAAATCTGACGAGTCTGTTGAACACTTTCTACTTAAGTGTTCTGGATTTTCTTCTATACGAAATAAATACTTAACTGATATAAATGATAATTACACCTTATGTAAGAATCCTGGGTTTTGATTGGTTGATAGCCAGTGTATTTTTCACCAATTTACTTTTATCAAATGAATATCGTTCATTTTTAAACAGCGCCGGGGTATATGCAAAAAGGATATGCCTTTTTTACCCTCTCTGCCGTGGTATTTGCCAAAAAATACTCTATCCGACTGGACGCTTGTAATGTCACGATCATCAATGCGTTTTATGTCACGATCATCAATGCGTTTTATGTCACGATCATCAATGCGTTTTGTACGTTAACATTCGGTGTAATTAAACAGATATAGCTTGTTCTTGAGGGGTATTTGCGAAAAATACCAGTCTTGAGAATGAATTTCCCTCGCCTTACGGCTCGCGAAATTTAACATTCTCTCGACTGGTATTTTTCGCAAATACCCCTCCTTAACATGATATATCTGTTCAATATCTAGGTTCTACTTTCCCGTGCCTCTGCTTCACAGAGTTATCGTCCTACGATAAAATAGAAATACTGATTGGTGATTATTTTTATCAGGTTGATCCTTATACTAGTAAAAGTATAGACAGTTTTGGAACCTAAAGTTTGAATGTGATTTGTTTGTGCAATATGGTCTACGAAACTCTTAGTTTAATTTATATTTTTATGTTGTACATAATGTATATTTCTTTTATTTTATAATGTACCAATTTTTAACTCTGAAATGAAATATAAATATTTTTTACTTGCCTGTATATATTCATTGCATATGCTGTTAGATACCCCGCCCGCAAGTGCCCCCGTTGTAAAGGGGTAGTTTCTAAATAAATATATATATCAAGAATGGGAAGATGTCGATAAGAAATCTTAAATCGTAGTTCATGTCATAGACCCTAGTTTCGAGTCGTCTACCTTTATCTATATATGGAAAAAAAGATATGAATACGAAGCATACTATTTATTCTCTGTAGTACCTTTATTGTCAGGTCATTTGAATATGTTAGAAGCTAGCAATTAATTAAATAAGGAGTTTTCAATAAAAGAACATCATCAATGTATCTTAAAGTGAAAAATATTTTGCTATATCATTTTCATTTTGTCTTTAATTTTCTGAACCTTTTATGATATATGCTTCATAAGAAAAGTCAGTTAACAAGCACGAACAGCCAGTATCCATCGGAATGTCGACTGTTCATTGATATATGAATTCATCAAATTCAGAAAGTATATTGTCGATCAGGCAATTTGATTAAGTGTTTTCTTATTGGAATCATCGTGGACTTATTCCAGATCTTTACAAGCTAGGATTGTTTTTTTTTATCCTGGAAAAGAACAGGTGTTGGATATTACCAACATTATAGAATAAAATATTTTTCAAGAAAGTGTTGTGAAGAGTGTAAAGAAGTTGAAAGTCTTAATATTTTCTCCAGTAACTGCATGTTGCAAATTTTAATTTATAACATAAGAAAAAGTAATGTCCATTTAATAAGAAAAATATGTTTCCCAGAAATGACAGTTTTGATAAACAATGAATAAGGAATAAAAGCATGTTTTTTTTTTAATAGTTTGAATACATTATGTAATTTTAAAAACACTGTCTTTCTTTGTTTAGCTACTTATGGTAATTCACTGCAATCGCTAGAACACATGGATCATTATACTTGGTGAAAATGTTTGAAGTCAGTAAAATAGCTTCACAAAAGCTAAATTAAATAGGTAATTATTTAGAAGATGATATTTTCCAAAAGCAGCTTTATTCATTTAAATCGCAGTACACAATTATTATAGGCAGTTGAATAATAAAACTCGAACATCTAAAGTGTCTTCAAAATATTTTAAAGTTGCAATAAAAAACATTGTCTGATCATTTAATAGGTGTTTGCTCTTTTTCAGAAACTGGCATTATCAATATCAATATTTCTTCCCAAACTTCCCACTCAAATTTAAAAATTCTAGAATATCGAGAAAGAAATCAGGATAGTTTAATGAAAGCCAATAACAGAAAAATAACAACAAAAATAACAAAAAAAATCCCCAAAATAATGATTAATTATTATTTGTGAAAAACTTAATATTAGGTTGTAGGAATATACGCTTTTTTTTTTAAGTAGAATATCCCTTTTGCATATGTTCATAGGTTGACTATAGGGTTATTTTTAGCTATTAGAAACAAAATCGATGCGTGTGTGGAGAGTTTAATATGAATTCTTTTGGCTAAAGTTTGTTTATAATTTGTTAGTTTGTTCAAACATTGCATACCTCTACCACCTCTTTCTTAAAAAACCAAACACATAGAATCTTTATTCAACTGTCAGTGCGTTATATATGACTTCTAATCTTAATGCTACTTGTATCCTTGTTCACGACTTCCTTTTATTTTTTCTCACGGTTACTATAAGTGCCGTCACAGCCGATGGACATTTACTAGGAAATATTATCTTTATTTTAAAATATCTGAATGGATTATCAAGTTTCGTCCTGCATCTTTGTCAGGTCATCCTGTTCTTTAAAACGTTAAGATGTAGAAATTTTCAATGGCGTTTCTACAGGTAAACTTGATAGAGGACAATGTTCATTCTAATTGCAGCGTCGATTCAGTCATTACGCTCAAAGCGAGGAACCTTGTCAGCGGTTTTTCACATTTTAACATTTTTTTATAATTTTCGGAATATGATGTCTGAAAATTTATTCACATTCATCTAACATTTATTTTTTCAACCCAGGGCTATTTGGAGCTTTACATATTGTACAGAGACCTGTCTATTGTTGAGGATCATAAGTTGACTTCTAGATGTCTTTTGATTTTTTTTATCGTTTGGTTTCTGTCTTACTGGCATATACTCAACATCGTATAATAAAAAAGAGATACATATGGAAGCATCATACAGAAGATGTCGTATTGTATTTGAGAACTTTTAGAGGTTAATTTAATAATTAATTGTCACAAATATCAGTATTTAAACTCAACTTCATAATTTATTGTAATGTCTCAAATCCAAGCATTTATCAGGTAAATAGAAAAATCATAAACTGTATCAAAATCATTCCTATAAAAGTAAAAAATACTCCAAAACAGCAACCAAACGAAATTTTAATGTTTGCACTTTGCTCAACAAAATTTTATGTGCATTTCTTTCCTTGTGAAATGAAATGAAACTATATGCTACCATTTTCAGTGGACAGAACACGAAATTCTGGAACAACCTTCATCTGGTACGCACGAAACTTGAAATTTGGAAATCCAGATAAAAAAAAAATGTTTTTACAATGACCCTTACCATGACTGTCAGAAGTATCTGAGGTAGACTTTGCCCGATGGAGTACAAGCCTAACTTTAAGTAAAATCTGATTTTTAAACATTATTTTTTTGTCAAAATATACTTGAAATCGTGCCAGATTCGAATCATGTGTTCATGAAACATGTTTAACCCCGTCACATGAGCCTGCCCCAAGCCAGGACCATGTACAGTTCAGTGGTTGTCGTTGGTTGCTGTCTGTCTTATAAGGAGATGTGGTATGATTGCCAATGAGACAACTATCCACCAAAGTTCAAATGAAGTGAATGTAAGCAATTACAGGCAACCGTACGGCCTTTTACAATGAGAAAAACCCATACCGTATAGTCGGCTATACAAGGCCCCGACATGAAAATTATGAAACAATTCAATTGAGAAAACTAACGGCCTGATTTATAGTAAAACAATTTACGAAAACCAAATATGACAGACATAAACCAACGACAACCACTGAATTACAGGCTCCTGACTTGTGACAGGAAAATATAGAATTTGGCGGGGTTAAACATGTTTGTGAGCGCTCAACCCTCCCCTAACCTGGGACAGTGGTGTAACAGTACAACATAAGAACAAACTATAAAAATCAGTTGAAAAAGGCTTAACTCATCAGATGGATACAAATAGAAATACATCTAACAAAAACACAGAGTGAACGTGGACGGGTACTTATACATCCCCACAACAAAAAGACACTAAGTACAGATATGAGAGTACTCGCAGTTACTGACAGCTACTTCATAGCCAATAAAAACTAATAAAAAAAAAATCATGTATCTAAGACTAAAGTATCAATCAGTACACATCCAACATCAAATGGATCTAGTGTAAAGACGTCATTAACAGTCCGAGAAATACATGACCTTGTGCAATGCCAAACTATAGGTATCAACAGATTGTAGTACCGTGAAAGTACATATGTGTAATATTTAGTATGATTTTAATTTACTGATAACAAAATCAATATTTATACCAATAAAAAAAAATATTCTAAGATTTAATTACAGTGTTGGAATAGGTAACCTTTTAGAACAAGTTTATTTAAAGGATTGATAAGTTTACCCGGGTCGTATCTAAATTTCCGGGCTCGGTTGACAACATCACCGTAAAATTTAGGATGTGCTATTCCGTTTGAAATAAGTTTTCTACAGGTACAGCCAAACTTGCAGACCAAATCTTTGTATCTATGGAAGAATTTAGTAAAGGTTTTAAATAATTTGTGGTAACGGAATCACTGACTTAATAATTTACTAATAATACATAGATTACGCTCATTGAAATCCAAAACGTCACTACAGACACGAGCATAGCGAACGAGTTGGGATATATAAACACCGTAAGACGGTGCCAAAGGAACATCACCGTCCAAAAAGAGAAAATTAACAATAGGGAAAGAAAAACCATCCCTTTTGTCGTAAATTTTTGTTGTGTAGAGTTTCTGGTGTAATACTGAAAAATCTAAATCTAGTAAAGGACAGTTATTGCTGTTAATATTTGATTTATTTAAAGTAAGTTCCTTTGGGTAAATTTTAGCAGTATATTTAGAGAATTCTTGATTATTTAACGGAGAAATATCATCAAGATAATGGTAAGTGTTGTTGAATTTATTAACTAAATGGAATTTAGACGGTTCTTTAATGAGTTTGACCATAAACAGTAAAGGAATAATTGGTGCCCATATGAATACCTACAGCCTGTCGATAAACTGTACTGCCGAAACGTACATAAATGTTGCCGAGGAGAAAATTGTGCGCCTTAATCATCTCATCACACCTCCAGTAAGTATATCTAATAAAATTGAGAATGGAAATGGGGAATGTGTCAAAGAGACAACAACCCGACCGAAGAGCAGAAAACAGCCGAAGTATATTTACCTTTCTCATTAGAGAAAAAGGCTGATTTGTTTTTCGTTTGTTGTTATTGGCGCAAATCAGGCCTTGTTTTTCTTTTTTAATTGTTTCACAGTTTGTTAAGCCGGGTTCTTTTAAAGTCATTTGAAATTTCAAATTTAAAAAAAAGTTGAATATGTTATATATAATTGAATGGCTTTGTTTTACCATAAAACAAGTGTACGTGAACTTTCTTGTAGAAGAATTTTTTTTTTTTTTATAAAAATCTTCATAAATGTACTGCTATTGAATTATTGTCTACCCGTACACTAATTCGGCGATATTTTCACTGTATGCAGTGACCTTAACTACGAGACCTTTCGTTAAAACTTCGGCCACCACACAGAGCAAATGCGAGGGGACAACCGTGCTGAAAGAATGTAAACAAATGTGCACTGGAGGGTAAAAAGTAATAACTGATTCTTAAAGAACAAATTTACAACAAATCAGTTATCAACTGTTATGGAAAAGTTTAATTAACAAAGGGGAACACATGCAAAATATAAAAACAAATATCATGGCTCTATCTATTCACTTATTTATCATGTGCTGCACTTGCTCTGTGTTGATTGTTAAATTTTGGCAACAAACTCGAAAGTTAATAAGCTTGCGATCAACAATCACTGAAGGAAATATTATTTGTCGATAATACATTATAAATTCGTAATAAATATATAAAAAAACGTGCATACATGACTTAGTTTAGCATATATGCATGCATTGATTCAATAATTTCGATAACATTAAAATTACAGGAAGCTCGTTTCATATGACTTAAAGGGTTACAATAGGGCATGGGTTTTGCTCTTTGTTAAAGGCCATACAGTCTCATATAGTTGTTTACAACCTCATCTACTGATCTCTGGTGGGAAGTTGTTTCGTTTGCAACTGGCATGCTAAATTATAAGCCTGGTATCGTCAATACTTTTTACTCAATAAACCTTCTTTTCTTTAGATTATTGTGACATTGGCAAGCTGTTTGTTTTACCTAAAACCGATGCAAGTATGCATACCTCCTTCTCGACTTAATAAGATATTCTCGATATAAGAAACAACATTACCATTGCCTGTATGAGTTTTAGTCAAAGTTGCTAGATTTATTAACTATACGAATCAAAATGTTTATAAAACATTGCTCTGGTTCCGAAGCACTGACCACTGGCAGATAAGACTGTTTTTGTGACTCGGTGGTATTAAATGTAAATCGGTTAATCAGAACTTGTGGCATTTGAAGAACTTTCCTGTATTAACCTAGCTTCACCAAGAACACTCAGAGCTTAGGGAAAGTCACAGTAAAGTACTTTGTACCAATCCTCCCCAACACTTTTCATTTTATATCTGAAACAAGTAAGTAACCACTGTCTATTGTTGATGGCCATGAACTATATTGAGACAGTAACAATGACTTAACAAATTTTCAATATTCAGTGTAATATATCATAATGAAATATCTATAATTTAGTGCCGCTAATTGTAGCGTCTCCTTATCTGCGCGTGCCTAAAACTCAAACACAATCACGCGAGAATTCATTACCTGGAGATAAATTATTTCAGCTTTATCCAAAATGACAAATTTATCATCGAGAAAGGGATATTAGGGGCAGTATTATAATTCATGTTTGTCAATTACCAACAATTTATGATAGAAAGTTAAATCTTGTCATCTTATCATAGTTGCACGTCCTAGCTGCTGTATAGTAACGTGAATGGTGACACGGATTTGGAGACTAACCCCATGGATTTCTTACACTATCAATAACAATAGAACCTGGCATACAAGTTTCGGGTGTGAAGTACTACCAAATATATTTATTAGCTTTTCTTTTCAAACTGAATGGAAAATAAAATAAAAATTGAAATTTATAACCCATAGCTAGTTTTATTCGTTTCCTAGATTTAGAATCATCTTGAAGAACGCGTTGTGTATGCATCTTGTGCCAAATGTAAAATATAATCTATTTAAAATCAAACATTGCAATTTAATGATACTTGGCAACCTCAACGAAAATAAAACCATTCTTTGTAATGTAAAAAATGGTTTTTATATGATCTTTTTGAATAGCTTTATAGTTTTGTTTCATGTGAATATTTATATAATTCCCAATTCAGAGAAAGAGGATTTTAAAAAATAGTTGAAGACCTCACTGTGACTTTGAAATGAAGAACAGCAATAAAAGCGCTGTTCCTTTGCCTTTTTGTGTTTTTGCTGTGCATGTACTGATTTTGTGTCATGGAAGGATACCCCATATATTTTCTTTCTATTATTCCAACGTTCGAACAAAGGTATACATGTTACTGGGTATGAAAGTATATATTTTCATTGCTGAAGATCCAGACTGAGTCATGTTTGTTGTATTCGTTTAATCAGTTGTGCATTTCTGTATCTCTCATTTGTCCATATGAAAATAAAACTTTTAAACTAGGACCAGGTTATGATGGAATAAGAAAAAATGAATCGTCCTGGACGGAAAAAAAAAAATATGAAAATAAGAAGATGTGGTATGATTGCCATTGAAACAACTACATGTTAAAGACTGAAAGGATGAAGATGCCATCAGTTACAGATCATCGTACATTATATTTCTGATCAACAAACTCATACTGAAAAATTCAATGGAGAAGAGAAAAAAAGAGATATCCCTCTGATACAAAAAATGCAACAGTACGGCTGCGCTGACACACATTCTATTTTGTGACATTTTGTTTTAGAAAGTAAACGGATGCTCTACACTATAAGAACCTGGTTATTTGATGTGATGTAATGTAAAAAAGTTCAATTATTTCGATTTATATAAATTCTTCTGAACACAGCGCAGTCGATTTAGTTTGCATAAATAAGTAATTTGAAATCTATACTAATTTATAATATATATCATTTATTATTATATGTTGGCGAAAATCCAAAAAAAAAATCATATAATTATGAAAATCATGTAATTTGAAAATATAAAGATCAAAATAGATAATTTAAAATCAAAGCCAAAACATAAATTTTCCATTACACACAATTGTATCAAAATATTATATATTTTATGGATATCGTAATTAGTGGCTTTATTGTTCATTGATTGTATCTTCCGTATTACTCATTTACAAAAATATTATGCATATTTCGTAAAGAAAAAAATATATCTGGAAAGGAGAGAGACATGGAGAAAAATTTTTGTATGATTTTGACTGCCAGTGAGATAGAGAGCGAGCGTATTAAGTAGGGTAATAATTAAGCCTTACAAAATGTCACCTATCAGCCCTTTTAAGATTTTTTTGGGGGGTGGGGGTGCGTGGCGGTAAGTGGTTTGGGGAATTATTTTATCTATTTGATTGTTTTGCTTTTGTTTTCGGACTGCAGATCAAAATCTTGTCGTGGATTTAAGATATCAGACTTATACACCTCATATGTCCAAACGGACAAATCATCGACACCAGTTTTACTGCAGAAAAAGGATGTTCATGTAGCCATACTTCTACCCCACCAAAATGTCCTGGTAGCCAAACATCTCTGTCCCTAATATAATTTGCGTTCATAAGACATAGATTTTGCCAAAAAATACGTTATTCTAAAACTTTCCGTGTAGGGATAGGTTATTTCAAATGATTATATCTTAAATACCAAATAATTCAAGAGATTTATTAATTTGTAGGAAACACCTACAAAGAACATAGTCAAAACCAAATCTGGACGTCAGACTCCATAATTTTGCTCTGTAAAAGTCCCCGATTTTGGATGGAAATTGGCAGTTTGAAGTGTGATATTTTGCAAATAACTTTTGAATAAATAAGCCTATATAGAATTAATATGTAATTGTCATTTGAACTGTTTAAACTTAAATTAGTCAGTATCATTTTGTTTACTTTAAAAATTGACATTCATTTATCACGTTTAAATTATAATTTCAGGAAATGAAATATTTGGTGTACCCCGGAGACTGAGAAATGTAACATTAGTTACAGAACTATGACCTGTATTACATCTTGATCTTATTAACTTGCCATCACGGAACAACATCTTTATTATTGTTCTTTTTTTTTCACAAGAGAGAAATTCAAGTAAAAATACGCAGCCATCCACTTTTAAGTGCTGCTTTTAAGTTTTATTTATTTTGTACATAAAAATGTAAACAGCACCAACAACACACCATTTGTAATCGCATTATTATCGTTAATATATTTCTTTTATAACAATAGTTTCAAACAGTTTGTGAGATTTTAGGAAAATGGTAAAATAGAAATGCTGAATTTTGAATAATTCCGGGAAATAACAATTGTTTACTACTTTATTTAAATGTACATTACATAAAAAGATAATGTCGATGAAAACAATTTACGACAAATCCTAAGCTAAGCTACTGCAACTCATTGTTACTGATTTACCGCGCTGAAGTACATTCATTATTCATGTTTCTCCTGATTTGGTAATTTCAGCCAAACGTTTCTTTACAATTCAAGCATCAACTCAAAACACAGTCTTAACATTATGGTCACCAACCAAGAAAAGGAAATAAAGACCAAGGTACCTATGGGAAGAAAGCAGAACCGAGGTCGTTGTCTAAAGTATCATTGTTGTAGTCGTCATCATTTGTGTTGACCATTTGATTACTGTAATATGTAGATTATGAAGTTTTGACTTGTGAGTTTGAATGTCCCTTTGGTATTCTTCGCCTCTCTTTTGAAAACAAACATTTCTTTTGTAAGCCAATGTATACTCTTTCATTAGTTAGCTGTGCGTATCTAACGAGTGTGGATATTCCTGATTTTACTGTTCGTAATTTATGTACTTTTGTGTTACATTAATACAAACCAGGCACTTGAATTTTTGGTATCTTCTGTCAGTTATAAGGTATAAAAACTAATGCATCCTACAACGTTTTATGTTAAATTGTGCTATATCTGTTTTGATAGAAAGATACAAATGTGATGTACTTAAGTAATTTAAATATTATAGATGACAAAATTGATGAACATGTTTTATTAAATACAGAATACCAACGGATCGAAATTGAGAGGAGGTAAATATACACAGAAGTAAATACCAAAATAGACTGTGTGGTAAATACCATAATAGACTGGGATGCAGGAAAACTATGGCGTTTCAACAGTCTACAGTAATATCAGCTATGAATTATTAAGCATTAACAAATGAACAATTCTGAGATAACACGCAGCATTGAAAATAGCCGAAAAAAACTCAAAATAAAAAAGTTCTTTTGCTAATCGTCACTAAACCAAGAGTAGCCTGAGACCAAAACATGAGTGAATACATACACCTAATAGTAATTCGAAATGTCGATTGATGTGATCAGAACGACTAGTAACAAATGTTATTAAACAGTACATCAATAATTGACCAATTCATGTCAATCCCAAAACGAGCAAAAGTACAATATAGAATCCACTGCTAAAAAAACTTTATTCTAACACTAATTAAACAAAACAGTCACGCTATAGCTGACACAGCTAAGACGCCTTCACAATCTTGCTTTTGGCGCTCTTCTTTGGACATGTTGATTTTCAGATAATGGCATTGTAGATACTACTGTCATAGTTCCTCATAGTTTCACAATTATAATCAACTAAGGATAGTGGGCTGTGGTTGAAATCGCCTAAAAGTGAAATAAAAAAGAAAAAGATAATTAAATAGTATGTAAGAATGTTGATATTACTATGTCAATTATGTATTTACACACACACTACATAAACACTTGTTGCTTGTCTCTGAATCCTATTTGCAATAATGTAAATTTATATTGTATAAGATGTATTTGATTTCATAATAAAATATTATTGACAGTAACACCCACACGTGTGTAATGTAATAAGCACTTGTTATTTGATTGTGTTTAGCCTGAAGTTAAAAAAATTGCATGCATGTATATTCAGAAGGATAACAACATTTGGTAAATTCGGTCAGGACGAAGGAATGGAAATGTGGACTGCAACTTGGAAAAGGTGCTATGACCGATAGCGTCAAAAGTGTGGCTTTGCAACAAACAAACTATGGACTCCTCAAATAATTGCTGCAATGGTTCTTCGACGTGCAGAGAGCGTGGTACTTTCCTTTCATGAGGCATCGGCATAAACGTCTACATTCCATACGGACGTGGCTGCATATTTATACATTTTGTGTCCGAATGGACGCCAAACTGACGTTTCTTGTCGAGTGTGGCGGGTGGGAGTGGTACCACTACATCGGACAAACTTAGTCCAATTTCGTTACCATGAGATATTTTGGAAATATTTAATAAAAAATATAAAAAAAGGGACACAAACGAATACAGACATTTTACATATAGGTTCAAATAAAATGAAATTCTCTTTTAGATAAAATCGGAGAAAGATATTGAGTACTCTGTAAATAGTGGGCGAAAACTTCAAATTTTTTAAAAACTTTTTGTTGCCTTGTTTGGACGCTAAGTTAGCCAACTTAACTGATTATAACTAAAACAAAATTAATAATCTCGTTCGATCATCGATTGGTCTCTTCTGATGCAAATTATCCCTGAAAAAATACCACAACAAAACGAACCTGTAAACCATTGTTGATCTGGTGCATCACGGGATACCACTTACTGGGATGACATCAAGTACCATTGACATTCCCTGGAACATCCTACGGAAAAAAGTAAAATTTATGAAATATCTTAAATGTGATAGCCCGCCCAATATGAAATATTTAAAAAAGAACATAGATTGTATGCATTCCATAAACAATCAGCTGAAGAAGATTGCAGAAGTAATAGCTAACCTAAATAAACACAAAATAATTATTATCTAATATAACTGAAAAACTGTAAGAAATGTTTTAATATTTATCGTCAAAATATTAATACTATTGAAATATATACCGCCTTTCTTTTTGACATAAAACATAGTCTTTTTTTTTTTAAATATATGAATATCAAAGCTAACAAACAAGCAAACAAACAAACAATATAAGGACAAATAACAAATCAACCTATAAAGGTATTAAATTAATTTCAAAAGATTGAAAAGCTAAGGAAAATTAAATTATTTTATTAAAGCATTTTAGACCAAAAAGGCTATGTTTTGGGCTGGATTTAAAAAAGATTTTGGAAAAGTAAAGATACAAGAGTATGGATGATTATTTTTTTAGAAAGTAATGAGAGAGCTGGTATTGTTTACCAGTTTATTATCAAAGCCAACTAATATAATTTGTTAAACGGGAAATGATAAAAATCGGCGAAACAATTCTTTTTTTAGGGATCGAATTTCAAAAAAATCGAGAGAAAAAGTAATACAATTAAAAATAGATAAATGAATACATAAATCAACAATTAATCAAATCAGATCTTTATTAATTGATGAATTGAATTAACAATATTTTCTCCTTTGTTGGTGGCAACAAATTCCTTTTAAAAGACGATTTAAAATGTTTTAGGTAAAATTAACGGGTTTATCTTGTTCTCATATTTTTTATTTTTTTTTTTTATTTTTAGGTCTAGTATGGTTTTTTTATACTACTACGGTTCTTTGCTTTTATACCCACTAACCTGTTTGAATAGAGGGTATATGATGAGTTTATTCAGAAACAAGGCGTGTGCTCTCCGAACATTGTATCGGTGTATAAATGTTACATTTCAAAACGAAATATGAATACTGGTAAAAAGTAAAATCATAAAAAATACTGAACTCCGAGGAAAATTCAAAAAGGAAAGTCCCTAATCAAATGGCAAAATCAAAAGCTCAAACACATCAAACGAATGAATTAAATGAAGTTAAAATCAAGTTAAGTCTTTCAGATACAACACTGAAAGCTACAGTTTGTTCCTCTAAAAACTGAAAGAGAAAGAGAATGGGAATGGTAATTAAATTCTCTGCATAATAACATACAGACTTAAATATAAAAGAATACATGGTATGCTACTTTTATAACAATTTTCTTTCATTGACAGACTGTGCAACACTTATAAAGTGATGCAGCAATCACAAATTTATCGTGCGAGGAACAAATTTATACTATTAAAATTTCAAAGAAAAAAATATATAAAAATTTCAAATAGTTTGTAAATTATTCAATTAGATGTCCTTTGATCATATTTTGAATAAAAAAGAAGTCAGAAACATAATAAAATAAAAGCATGTTTCTTCAATGTATTGTTTTTGTTCTGTACTTCACGGACATATTTTATGTACACTTCTTTTACAAATCATGATGAAATAATGTTTTGTGTCTTCAGAGGATTAAAAACATATAAGCCAATTTGTAACTTTTGCTTGAATTAACGGTATATTAAAAACTAATGTGAACGTATTCATATACGATACAGTTTAAGGTTCAATTTGGTTTAGTAGAATTTCATATAAGATACAGTTTATGTTTTAGTTTGGTTCAGCAGAATATTTCCCTTATAAACCATAGAAGATTAATCTAACCCAGATTTCTTCTGTGACAGTAATCGCCATAAATGTATACTATAATTTAACCATGCCTAAGTTTGTGCCAATACCTCTATCAGTCTTAATCCCTCTGAACGCAAACTTTCAAATATTCTGAAATTTATTTTAGCTAAGAACACTTAAAGGAAACGCGCTGGTAACCTTTGATTTTTAAGTTACCTGAAAATTAAAATTGAACAGTTTGAAAGTGACATGTTGTATGTTTCTGCCTACCTACTGATAAACAAACAATTCTAGTTTGTTTTCCTCAACGGATGGATCTTAAAAGAGGAAAAGTGGATAGTTGTCTCGATTTGGAAAATGCAAAATCATTTCGGCACAACTGAGGTATTTCATATTTTTAAGAATTTCAAAGTACAAAGTAAGCAGAATAACCTTTAACATACCACAAAATAAGTATTCTTCAACTAAAAATGTAACAGCCAAATAAAAAGGACTGTACGGTCTTAAAATAACTTTTCGAGACGGGTGTTCATAGTTAGACAATATTTTTAAAAATTAAGAACCAGTTTTTTCTTCTTCTTCATTTCATTCAATGCAATATTTGGATTCACTGATAATTCCACTATTAAGATTTTTTTATAACTATTAACTTAAACTGCAAGTAAATATGAAAAGCAATAAAGAGACACATTTATATGTTTTTTTTTCTTTTTCTTAAATAATGGTTTCATTCGGTTTTACCTTTCTTATTATAATTTTAGAGCATCATGAAAACGTAGACTTATAGTTACGCTTTATTTTGCATAAAATAATGGCTTATATTGGACTATGTCCCCTGTGCGCCTATTTGGTCGAGAGAAAACAATATCTTCTTCTTCTTGTGCTATACTGCATAATGAGATAAAAAAAATTAGGATAAATTGCAGATTGCACTCGTTTGAGTATGAAAATTAAAGAAACCATTAGTAAATTAAAATTGCATAACGCAAGTTCCTAGCTTTTCGTTGACATATCACAAACATTCTTACATTGACCTATAATGGTTTACTTTTATAAATTGTTATTTGGATGGAGAGTTGTCTCATTGGCACTCACACCACATCTTCCTATATCTATTTTCAATTATTTGTGAAGTAAATTGTCACAAATTGTATGTATCTATTTATAATTTTTCTTTTAATTCGAAAAAAAATAATCATTCTTATAGTTTATTTCATGTTATTTTTTATGTATAATGCCGTCAAGTTAAAGTGTTTTTACTGGATTTATTGAATTTCTACATATTTTTTTTTAAATACACCCCCCCTTCCTCTCCCAAAAAAACCCCAACAAAAAAAAAAACCAAACAAAACCAAAAAAAAAAAAAAAAAAAAACCAAAAATCATCTCAAAACATCCTCCAATAAAATATAGGAGAGGCAAACAGTCATCAAGAATTCTGAGATTTAGTTAAAAAAAATATAAAAACGAATAAATGAATACAACAGGTGAAATTATTACTACTTACATTGACAAAACTGCTTTCGAAAATATTGACTATAAATAATAATATTTAATGAAATTCCCGAAAAGGTGAATTAGAAAGAGAGAGAGAGAAAAAAAAACCTAAACAAATAATAATAAAATATAAGTACTTCAACTTTTTTTTTGCCTTTCAGATTGCTCCGACATACATGTCTATATTTGTCATAAGTACTAATGCGTCACTACAAAACGATATTCGAGTGGTCTTTATTCCTTGTTTATATTTCTGCTTCAATTTAGGATTTGCAAAATCTTTGAATTATCCTATATTTGTATGACTTTTAGTCCCCGTAAAATGCAACATAATCTAGCAGATCACAGCCACATAGACTTAAGGTTTCTGATACATCAAAGGGGACGATCTTATTAAACACCTAAGACTCACTTCTTGACATGGAACTTAATTCTGTTTACAGTTTGATCAAGCTTATTGTATAAAACAAAGATTTTATATTTAAGTCATCACAAATATTTAATAGGATGAAAAATGGAAATAATTTCCGACACATCATAAGCATTCTGATAAAACTACTCAACCTTTATAACATTCCATTCATAAACAAAGGATATAAGGCATTAATTTCAAGTTTTATTCGAGTAATTTTTGAAATAAGAAATGACAACGTTTGAATTTGTGGTTACTTGTTGGTTACATGCAACAGTTTATCACTGTTATGTACACGGAAAAAAAATATTAACCAAACGCTAGCAATTTTTAAAAATCCATGCGGAATTCAAAACTACAACTTATTAGTTGTTGACCAAAGAAAAAAATCCATACTGATCTTTTACGTTCGTTGGATTAAACTTCATCAGGAATGTATTCAGAGTCAAAAGTAAAGAAAGTAAAAAATGATTCAAACCGAAAACTACTATTCAAACATAAATTGACTTAAAAAGAAAATCAAAATCATCCAAGACAAGTTTTGACTGAGGAAGTTTCGACCTTAGCTTTTGCATAATCAACTATAAGATTTGTATAGAATTTCTATATAATAATCATTTCTGTTTTGTTTTTGTTTCTTTTTGTTTTGAGATTCATGTGTTCTTGTATATATACTTGGCATCTATTCAATGTCAACACTTTATTATCAAAAACTTCAACGGACAAGGACTAAAATGTTCTTAATTTACGAATTATAACCATGATAGTGTTAATAGTTAGAAACTAATAATTATTTTAGAAATGCACTGGCGTTTTGCGTTTGCACATTTAATATTTTGGCGCAAATGAAGTTTTGATTTTGTTTAAATTAGCGCAATTACAGTTGCCCAATTAAACATACAAATGCAGATTACATTTCCTTGCATTAAATGTTCACCTGCAGCTACAAATGAGTGACAAACAATTAAAGACATTATCATTTTAAATGAAATGTACCATCATTTTCACAGTGCTGATGAAGTCACTATAATTTTTCTATTGACCTTCTTGAAACCTTCAGCAATCGACAATGACACACAGAAGCAACACAATCCTTGAATTTTATTTATTTATACTATTTTAAGCCCGTCAAGGATTTCTGGTTTAATTTGTAATGTTTTGATCGTTTATGTGTTTTTTGTTTTTATTATATCATTACCAAGAAAAAAAATTGGCTTTTACTAAAGTTTACTTTTAAAGTAGGTGGTTTACACCTTTGATCATATTTCTATTTTGAAAAGAATGTTGTTTTTTTACATTTTTTCTGATCTCTTCCCCTGAATGTTCAGTTACTAACAACAGTGAGACTTGGATTACTAATACTGCAATGCGAGTATATGTTTACAAAAGATGTGCCGAAAAGTTGTTTAATTATAATTTTCAATTTTGAAAGCAGTTTAAACTTTTTAAATGTCACTTTTGTGTACAACTACATTACTGAACCGAATGTTGCATCATTAGGAAAATTTAGTAATTGTGATAGTTTGCATTTAAAAATACGTTAGTATAACCACTGGTTTACATTACAGTTCTAACGTTTAAATGACAGGGTTATTTCTCTTTGTATATATTTTCAATATCGGCCGTATTCGGCACAGCTAAAACTTAACAGGAAAATTATTTATCAGTGGGGTTGTATACGTTTTCGTTTTCATGTTTAATAAAATTTAAATATAACTCTTTATCAACCGTCATATTTTTTTGATAATTTGTATGAGACCATTAATTTTTTTTTTTATTATGCATTATCTACATGGTTTAATTTTCATGTAGAATAACGAATAGTTCAATATACCCTGTATTTGTGAATGAATTAGCAAAAGACTTTTGAGGTTTGTTGTAAAATGATATTGTACAATAGTATAGACAACCAACCATAAACAGTACTATCCGTTTGAGTGGCAGTCACTTTTTATTAAGTGCAACCCTTTTTTCTTGGAAACTGACAGTCTTTTTTTCAATTTTTCCAATGATCGTGAAAACGATTTCTGCTTTAGGAACTGTCATGGACTTAACGCGCTGATCCACACAATTCAGTGCTCTACAGTATGTTAGTTAAAGAAGGTGTCATCAAATAACAGCCAAGGTAAAAAAATGCAAAGGACTGTCCATGTCACTGACAGTCGTGAACAGTTATACCCAGAAAAATGTATAGTATTAATTAAAAAGACAAAGATATCTTATGGTCATATAATTTATTGTTTCACAAATTTATTTGATGTGGATCATGTCTTGCTAACCATAGTGACATCGGCAAAATATGCCTGTCCCAAGTCATTTAGTAAATCGGGTAGGTGACTGTCATTGTTTACTTTTATTTTCCTTTTGTTGTTATTTTAGAAATTTTATAACGAGATGGTTTTGTTCCCTTGCGTACTATCCCTTTCACAATTCTGTTTGTTCATTTCGAGGCTCTGTGGTGTTCAAACCTATAATTGTTCAAAATTTTCAGAAATGTTAATTTATGCGTCTTTATAATGTTCCCAAACATTTCCCTCGCAGTACAGTAAAATCTGTGTACCATATGCTTTGAGGGAGCGGTGACCAAGCGATATCAATCGAGGTGAGAAATTTAAAAGCAGATATTTTCAAAATATTGAAGGCTCTATGCATGATATAGCCTTTATCCTGCCGTACTTTTTATATAATGGCTAGTTCCTAATAAAGTGAATGTTTTCAAATCCGGAGAATGCAGGCTTCTAAAACAAAATATAGGAATTCAGGAATTCCAAAAAAGAAATAATTACATTACATAGATATAGGAAGATGTGGTGTGAGTGCCAATGAGACAACTCTCCATCCAAATAACAATTTATAAAAGTAAACCATTATAGGTCAATGTACGGCCTTCAACACGGAGCCTTGGCTCACACCGAACAACAAGCTATAAAGGGCCCCAAAAGTACTAGTGTAAAACCATTCAAACGGTAAAACCAACGGTCTGGTATATATAAAAACGAGAAACGAGAAACACGTATAAATTACATAAACAAACGACAACTACTGTACATCAGATTCTGACTTAGGACAGGTGAACATTTGCAGCGGGATTAAACGTTTTAATGGTACCAAACCTTCTCCTTTTTCTGAAACAATAGTATAACATCACAACATAGAAAACACACGATAAAACATCAATTGGAAGGCTTAATTTTTTAAAGAATCCGTACTTTTGAATTTCTGAAAGCAATCCAGAGGCATTCCACTTTCGCGCTTCATTGAAAATGTGCTTCGGTCATAGCTTCTACACCCCAATAAAATTCCAAAAAATAAGCATTAAATTTTTAAAATTTACTGAAAAAGACTTGTAGTTTTTATGATAAATAGTTGAATAAAATTACGCACATCATATAGATCTCAAGGTTTTCAAATTTATGTTTTTGACATTATTGTATTTGGTAGAACATTATGTAAGAACTGTGACAATTTGCTGTTCTTCTTTTAACAGAACAACGACAATATGCTTGCAGATATACCATATAAAAATTAGAAGATGTGGTATGATTGATAATGAGACAGTTATCCACCAGAAACGTAGATGTAAGCAACTACATAAATTTCTGTATTATTTATAATATATGGTGTAAAACATGAATAGCACTGTTAGGTCTTAAAAAATTAAAAATAACAAATTATAAATGTAATTCGTCTGAAGCGCTTTTCTAGATCAACCTTCATCGGGAACGCTTAAAGCCAAACATTTGAAAGCCAAGATAGTATAAGAACCGAACCACATGAAGAGCTTCAAAAGTGTACAGTTCAGTAAAACCATATAGTGCGGAGACGAATAAACTGTTGACACATAGATATGTCTCGCCTGTCGGCATAAAAATCAGAAAAAGACAATCAGATGGACAGCAACATTGCTAATCAATTCAAAGTCGCTGGACCATGAACTAGTGTGCAGGGCCTCGAAATGGTCGACAACCTGAGTACAGACAGTAATGTAACTTTATAGAAAATATCGTTGTCTATTGTAAATAGATCCTATCGAACTCACTTAAGCAGAAAACTTAACATTGAAAATTGGTAATTAATCCAAAGTGACTGGACCATGACCTACGGGGCAGGGCCTCAAAATAGTCGTCAAACTGAAATGAAATGATAGTAATGCAACTTTATAGAAAATATCATTGGTCTATCACAAGTAGTTCCTATCAAACTAACTTCAGCAGATAACTTAACATTGAAAATTGATAATTAATTTAAAGTCACTGGACCATGACCTAGGGGACAGGGCCTCAAAATAGTCAGCAAAACTGATATGTACTGATAGTAATGCAACTTCATACAAAAACCATTGATCTATCACAAGTATGACGCCAACGTCGCCGGAAAAGCAACATCTATGTCCCGCCTTCCACAACTTTTTGTCGCAGGCGAGACAAACATGCTTAATTTTAGAACAATACGTAAACAGATAAATACATCGAAAACAAAGTTTAAATATTAAGATGGACCTCCATTAGAAAAAGGTGTGTAAAAAGTCAAAGGTAACAGTTCGCTGAGATTGTTCTCAGTGGCTTTTCGTTTCTCAAGTCATCTAAGGCAACAACTTTTCTAGACTTGGGCATTAGAACTTATATAAATATACCACACGAATTTTGCGCTTGTCCATAATTATGTTGAAGAATCATTTGCTTTGGGTTTTCTATTACGTCACATTTACTCAATTTTACTTCATCCAAATGCATGCACTCATTGTATAGCTGGGCTCTTACTAGTACAGATTGAAATAAGGAGAGGTGTTATGATTGCCACAAATATCCACCATAGTCCAAATAACATGCATTTTAGCAACTATAGGTCACGATCTTCCGGGTTGGTTTTATCTATGTTTGTTATATTTATTTGCATTTTTATTCGCGGTTTTTACGACCCATAATGAACAGTGAATTTATGAAGTGTTGATTTGTAAAAGTAATCATTTCTGCAATAATAATGAAGTAAAATGCCCTAAATTTTTAATTTGCAATATCGACAATTTATGAACATCAATTACACAAGAAAATCCTCAGTGAATGTTTTAGGTATAATATTTGTGTTTGTAATATCGTCTATCATTTCAAAAAGGATTTATAAGAATGAATTTGTAAAACCTCATTAACTTATTAGATATTAACTCCCATTTAGGACTGTTCTTTTTCGTTAAAAAATAAATTTGATGAAATGATTTTGAAACTGAAAAGTAAATGAATAAGTGTAAAATAATTCCTTCTATTTTGCGGAGTACATTGTTTTCCTTCTCGCAATCTATCATTGGTTACTGGGGTGACATGAAAGTCGTGTATATGTGTAGGTACGTCCGTCAAAGAATCGTTTTACAAATGACGCGAGAAAAACAAAATAAATGCTTCTTTAGTTTGTGTCATACCTCCGTCGTTAACAAATGCACTTTCATGTTGGCGGCAATGGTTTTCAATAACCCCATTACCGGGGAAGAAAGCATCGTTTATTCAGTGAAATGTTACACTCTTAGACTCACATTAAAAGATAGGAGAAAATCCCATTGTATTCAAGATGGAAGTCATTTTGTAAACACGGCTTAGTTCAAGAGTCGTGAAGTGACCATTTCAATACTTGGAGTTGAATATCTTTACTTTTGCACAAATGGAACCTGATAAGACAAACTGATAAGATTTTCTGGGGTAGATATTCAGTAAACTCATACCACGAATTAATTCTTCACATAAATAAACTAAATCAATTATCTAGATTTTGAAAGTAAACACATTCATCTTGATTAGGTGCTACTTACAATGTAAGTATTTATCTAGAACTTAAAAATGTGTTTAAAGCATTAGTTGCTATATATGATACAACTTGGTTGGACATTGTTTATCATTATATGCATCCCACTATAAAATAGTAATTATTTTCTTTTTTTGCAGACATATCTCGGAATATTTCTGGTTATAGTTATATGAAATAAACAGAATTCTTATTTTTGCCTCTATGAAATGAGTTTCTATCTTATACAGCGGAAATACCAACATAGCTGTTTTAAAATCCAAAGCATTTGAAAAAAATGTCTTCATCTTATTTATGCTATTCTGTATCATGTATTATACATAAATACAGCTTTAACCAATGTAAGAGCCAATGAGACAACTCTCCATCAAATAACAATTTATAAAAGTAAACCATTATCAATATATGCTATATATTTTCGGGATATTATCTTTACAAAATATGGTAGTGTATACGCTTAAAAATTATCAACAAACATATGTTTCTCGCATAGTACCTGTTTTGAATTTAGAGAATTTGCTTACGCTGAAAGCTGTGAATAATTTTGAAATGATCAGCTTGTATATATACATGTACGTCTAAATATGCGATATCTTTACAACAGATATAAAAAATAAATACAAATATAAATAAATCAATAAAATCAGTGGTAGTAAATAAAAAAAATGATATAGTGTCAAACAAAAAGAGGAAATAAACAAGAGCCAAGAAACACCATACAAGGAATGAACATACCAATCTGAAGAGCATTGTTCGGTTTCAAACATAACAATACCGTATACGATGTCCTTGATTTTAGAACTATATAAGAATAAGAAGATGTGGTAAGATTGCCAATGAGACAACTATAAAACAGAGTTCAAATAAGTGGATATAAGCAATTATAGGTCATTGTACGGTCTTCAGTAATGAGAAAGCCCATACCATGAAGTCGGCTATAAAAGGTTAGTCCAGAAATCATACCTGAACATGTACTAGAAAATAAATCAGAAAAAATACAAGACAGTTAGTTACCTGACATCTTGTCAATGAAGTATAACACAGAATAAAAATACAATACAGTTACCTATTATTTGAAAAATAAAACAAGGGAAAATACAAGACAGTTACATTCTACTTGGAAAATTTACACAGAAATTAAAGAAAACTCTTAAAACAGTTACCTAGCATCTGGAAATCTTAAACATTACCAAATTATGAACAATCATAGCAAACGTTCGAAAAAAAATATCAAAAAAGCACTAACTTTAAAGGGAACGATAACTAACTGTTGGTCAAGCAAGCACAATAGTAATGAATAGGTCACACAAATAACTGTCCCACCAATTTGCATAGGTCGAAGCTGCTACATTATTGGAGGATGAAATAAAAGTTCTAAAAGATATTCATTATAAAAAATACACAAAGATGGACTGAACAAAGGAAATTCTATCTCTATACATCACTAATTCAATCCAGACGATATTTCGACGTTGTCCAAATAAAGCTTTCTGAAACTTAACATTACACAAGCTTTTTTTGTTTATCTGATCAGGTTCAATATTTCTCGTTTCTCGTAGTATGTTATGATATCGTTCATTCTTTGTGCAAAAATGTTGTGTTTAGAATTGTTTTGGAGCCTGTTGTGTGTGGTAGAAAATTTGCAACATTTCCAAATATTATTCTTACAAATAACGTAATTATAACAATATGTTGGCAACTTATGGAACTTTTTGTACTATGTGATAGATTTATTGAGACAAAACAGTTGCATCCGTTTTTTATAAGTAAAATATTTTTTTTTACTTTTTATTAAACAATTAATAAATGAAAATAAGACTTTATAAAATTTAACAAAGCTTGTAATAGTCTATGCAGAACATTAGTGCCAATTTATTCCAAACAACGAATTCAATACCAAGTCGAAATTTGTTTCTATCTTGCATAGCGGTAATAACAACAAAACTTTTTAAAACAACATTTTGAAATATTAATGTTAATTAAAAGCATTTACTTGTTTATATTATGCCGAATCTTCATTTTTTGTGTTAGCATCGCACAAATAAACAAGATTCGATTACATTTTGTCATTTTGATACACGTTAATCAGACGGAACGTACCATTTGTTGAATGTAACTTGCAACGTTATGATAAATTTCCGTTTTTTATTCGATGGTAAGTTGAAGTTAGAATAAAGAAGTAAGACTTCCTTGACTTTTTTTTATAAAGGACCTTTTCGCTATTCGAGAATCTGGAAAGCTTGACCAGAGATTTTGCGACATTTGAACCGCTCATGTTATAATACAAAAATTAATCTTGCTTTGAGGAATCAGCTTTCTCTGAAAGAGACTGAAAGCACCCGTTCGGGAGAACATTCGCTCAAAAGGAACAATTTTCTTGTACAATAGAATTTAAAATAAGGAAATGTGGTACGATTGCCAATTAGACAACTATCCACCAGAGACGTAAAGCCTTCATCAATAAGCAAAACCGGTACCTTATAAGCTATAAAAGGCCCCGGCATGACAAAATTTGAAACAATTCAAAAGAGAAAATCAACGGTTTGAGTTATGAAGTTATGATGGTTACTTTTGTTACGCTTAACTTCTCTAACAATACCCCACATATTCTGATTTTTTATTGGTAGTCGGATTTATTGACCTCGTTTCTCGGCCAGAACACATTTTATATGCTAACAACTGATGTAATGTTTACTTGTGTTCGTCCTGAATATATAAACATATACACAAATGCATGGAATATTTGTGATTAGTATGTGATTGTAAAAGAGGGACGAAAGATACCAGAGGGACAGTCAAACTCATAGATCGAAAACAAACTGACAACGCCATGGCCAAAAATAAAAAGACAAACAGACAAATAATAGTACAGATGACACAACATAGAAAACTAAAGACTAAGCAACACGAACCCCACCAAAAACTGGGGGTGATCTCAGGTGCTCCGGAAGGGTAAGCAGATCCTGCTCCACATGTGGCACCCGTCGTGTTGCTTATGTTATTACAAATCCGGTAAATAGTCTAATTCGGTAAGTCACATTCGTGAAAAGGGAAGGGTATTGTAGTTACGACATAAGGAACATATCCGATATCATCTGTGAAACGGTTATTCCATAACGGTCAACCAACTCGTGATGGCGTCCGTAAAATTTACGAAGGGATGATTTCAACTTCACCATTTGGAACTCTTGGTTTAATAGCTTCCTTGTGAGCAGCAATCCTCTATCAAGGAAATCATGATAGGAAACACAAGCCCGGGAATATCGTATCAATTGGGAGATATATACTCCGTATGCAGGCGCTGCTGGAATGTTGCTACATAGAAATGGAAAGTTCACAATTGGGAAGCTGAAATCATCTCTTTTGTCGTATAGTTTTGTTTTCAACCGACCCTTTAAATTGACCATCAAATGATTTTATAAAAGCTAAGATTTAAAGAAGTTGAGTACATGTATTTGTTTTACTTTAAAACATTGTTGAAAATTTAAATCGAGTTGCTTATTTAAAAACATCGAACCAAACTTTTGAAACGAAACAGTCAAATACAGAAACTGCTTCATTTGCGAAACTTCCAAAATAATGTTAAAATCGACAAAATGACATGATGAAACTTATACTTTATTGGAGAGTAGAAGCGTAACATTATTCGATGATCTACATACAACTGATAAGGAAAATAATAAAACAAATAACTTAAAATTGTCATTAGATAATCTAAATAGCTTTATTGATTTACCGCTTGTCTTTGAAAGAAATAATATTAATAGATATATTTATCCAATTTTCTTGAATTTTTTGAATTGTAGAAAAATAAAAAGAGTTAATCCCTATGGATTAACACGTTATATTGAAATATTCCAGGTGCTCAAAAGATAAGCGTCAACTTGCTTGTTAAGGATATTATTTCTGTTTGTAGTGAAATAGTTTACTGATTTCTTTTTCAAACGTAAATCAATTCATGTGTACAAACCACCGCCCATGGACATTTAGATATGTACAAGAGAAAACAGAGAACAAGAAACTATCAACAATGTATTGAATTAAAACTTAGTAAACAAAAAAGTCTTCTTGCTAAATAAAATACGCCTTGAAGCATGGTATGTTTAAATAAATTAACAAATATCTAGTCTCACTTTTTTTTAGATAAATATTGAAAAATATGCTCCATATTGAATATCAAACAATTTATGCAAGGTTTAAATGTTTTTTTGTTTACAGACAATATTTTCACCGGTTACAGGAACCTTCAAAATACCAGTATTAATAATGAAAGTAACATCAGTTCGACAATTAGTGATGTTTCACTTCTACTGAATAAACAATGAAAAAGCATATATCTGGAGAAGCTGCATTTTAGTCGATGATTAATATTTCTTCGTCTATTAAAACCAATACCACGAGTAAGTTTTGTGACAATTAAGTGGCTTGGAAAGTCAGTAAAAGTGTTGAAGTAGAGATATGAACAAACATAATAACATAAATTTACATTTTCTATAAGCTTGTTAGCAGACTTCGGAAAAACCACAAAATCAAATATCGACAAAAATACAATTTTTCCTCAATCCACTAAAACTGTTATCCACGAAAATAAATGAGTCCCAAGTACAAGTACTAAAAAATTTAGGAGATTCTAGTAGGGAAGTTTTAAAAAATCTTGTTTTTTTATACCCTGCAGACCATTAGGAAAAGGCATACAATATATCAAGCTTTTTTGTAACTTCTTACTGCAATCCTGATAAAGTAGTTCCAGTAAACCAGTTTATCACATAAATGCAAATTTAATCATAATGTTAAGCGATATTTTCAAAATCTCTATTAAAACACATGACTTTTTGATCTCATTAATTTATGCAATTGTCATAATTGACAGAAACAGGCAAATGATGAATTGTAAATAAATTTACAATATAAAAATAAGGATATGTATGTGGTATAATGAGACAACTATCCACCAGAGAGGACATGTATGTGGTATAATGAGACAACTATCCACCAGAGAGGATATGTATGTGGTATAATGAAACAACTATCCACCAGAGAGAACATGTATGTGGTATAATGAGACAACTATCCACCAGAGAGGATATGTATGTGGTATAATGAGACAACTATCCACCAGAGAGGATATGTATGTGGTATAATGAGACAACTATCCACCAGAGAGGATATGTATGTGGTATAATGAGACAACTATCCACCAGAGAGGATATGTATGTGGTATAATGAGACAACTATCCACCAGAGAGGATATGTATGTGGTATAATGAGACAACTATCCACCAGAGAGGATATGTATGTGGTATAATGAGACAACTATCCACCAGAGAGGACATGTATGTGGTATAATGAGACAACTATCCACCAGAGACAAAGGATGAGAATGTAAACAACTATAGGTCACTGTACCATCTTTAACCATAATCAAAACCAATACCATATAGTTAGCCATAAAAGGTCATGACATGACATAATATGAAGCAATTCAAAAGAGAAAACAAACATCCTGGTTTATGAGGGTCTGGATGGGAGGTCCCTCATTTCTGTATTGTTTAATTTCAAGGTCATTTTTCTCTATTCTTTATATTTTTTGCCCATTATTCTCTATTCTGTAAACCCCCATCCACACCCTTATTTATGGTAAAAGCAAAAAAATGCAGATAGCAACCCAAGACCATTTCTTCCTGTTACCATTATTTCCAGATATCTGTCCCCGGATAAGCATCTGCATATTAAGGTCTAATCATATATTCGGTAGTCCAGTTTCAAGAGCATACAATTAATCATACAAAGGATTTAATTAAAACTATTGTGTTGAACTTACGGATTTAGACATGCAATCATAGGCAGGAATATGACAGTTGTTTTCCATTCATTCCATTGGTTGTTAAAGTCTAACGTTTGAATTTGTCAGTTTTTATGGTCTTCCCCCTTTTTGAATTTACCTTGGAGTTCGGTATTTTTGTTAAACTTTTTTGCTATTATAATTTTTGAAAAATGAAGAAATGTTAGCGTTGCTCAGGAAATTTCAAATTGAAATTGTCAAACGTAATATTAAGAACAAAGTCTGACACATTCATAACTTATACGTAACATATTTTGGATCTGCCAATATTCTCATTGAGATTTTTATCATAATTTCCTTCAAAATCTGAACATCAAAGAGGACCACACAAATCAACCACAGAACATGACATTGCTAAAAACTGACAACATATGACAGAAAAACCAAAATGACCCGTGCGAATAACGTTCATTTATTGTTTAGTTTACATGTTTTCTTTCCCCTGCAAAGTGTGCCAGAGACTCCATCTAAACATGATCAAAGCAATCAAAGAGTACAAGCTATCATAACTTGTAAAAGGATTAAAACAAAGAAAATGGGATCAGAAGAGGGCACTAATATACTTAAATTTAATCCATATATGTCAATGAATTACACTGTTAAAACTAATCTCAACAAACAATTGCTTGAAGTTTTAGAAAGGAAATATATAGATACATCAAATGCTTGCTCTTCAGCGACACCAATCTTGTCATAACGAATATGTGCAAACAGCATTAATTGATCATTAAGTTATAGCTGTGATACACAAAACTGAACAGTTTTTTTATTGTTAAATTTTATCAAACAGAAGATGTTGATCTGACAACGGACTATCAAGGTGTTTACAAAACGATTTCAAAGTTCCCATCTCACACAAAGATTTTATTTAGATCGGGTGGTACACGTGGAGCAGGAACTGCGTACCCTTCCGGAGCAATCTTTTGTATTCTGTGTTGTGTTTTGGATTTCCCCGTTCTCACCATTTGGTAAACATTCAAGTCTAGATTTAAATTTTAAAAATCGTTATGTTGAACAGTAAAATGAAACACAAATTAAAACAACAGAAATTTCTGCAGTATTTTCACCCTTTGTATGACAAAGACCAATTTTGAACTAAAATACTTGTCAACATACAATGCAATAGAACTTCATTAAAAAGTAAAATAACAAAAATACCGAATTCGAGGAAAATTCTAAACGGAAAGTCCCTAAGCAAATGGCAAAATCAAAAGTTTATACACATCAAACGAATGGATAACAACTGTCATATTCCTGACTTGGTACAGGCATTTTTTTATGTAGAAAATGGTGGATTAAACCTGGTTTTATAGCTAGCTAAACCTCTCACTTGTATGACAGTCGCATAAAATTCCATTATATTGACAACGACGTGTGAAAAAAACCAAACATACATAATAGGTAAAAATGTCAAAAATAGGTTAAAATTGATCAGCTTGTTTCGTCGAGTATGCTCCAATGGAATAACATGAAAATATTCAACTTATAATTTTCGCTCGGTCGTAATTATCTGGTAAGCAATATCAAAGAGGATCAAACTATTTATATGAAAGAAATAAAAATGCATGCATTGCGTTAAATTTATTAAACTATTCAATCGGAGGAATATTTAGAAATAAGAAAAAAAATATAGCTCATATTATCCTTTTTTCCGTAAAATCGGAAATCCATTGTCTGCATAATTAAAACTTCGATTCTCACCTAAATCATTTCTGGTGTTTTGTTTACTTTTGTGCATCAGACATCTGTGCGAAAAACTTAGAAACTTTCAGATCGCTATAAGTTTAATAAATATTCCGGCTTAAATTTAAATTTTGCTAACATTCTTGCAGAAAAAGACATTTGTCACTAGATGTCTAGAATTTCCATTTCTACCTGCAAGGGTAATGCAGACTCGCTCGTGTGGTGTATACAATAATTGACAAATGAGTCTAAATCAGGCATGGGGCGAATTACATTGCAATGTAATGCATTATATTACAATTACTTTGACAAAACCATGCATTAAATTACAATTACAATTACATGCATTTATAAAAGTAATGCATTAAATTACAATTACTTTTGCAAAGTAATGCATTAAATTACAATTACTTTTGCAAATTAATGCATTGAATTACACATTGCATTTGTAAATTTTATTATCAAGTGAAAAGAAAAATCAAACATTTTGAAAAACAACATGGTCACAAAAGATTCTAGCATATGCAGTAACTATTCCATGTATTGAATTTAAGTATACATGTACAAAGTCTATTCTATACGACTATTGCATTTTAACATCATAAGGGTTTCAAAGGTTTTATCCTTCATGCGCATTCTATGTTTCAAGATATACATCTCTGTGTTTTCTCTAAAAAGAAATTACAGAGATGAAGTTTAATACTTATTTCAAGTTAATGTTAATGTTAACTTTACTTTTATAAATATACATTTGTTTTTAATTTCAATCAAAATATTTACTGAGAATTTCTTTCCTAATTGTATAATAACATAGAGCTTAATTTATGACCAAGTGTCAAATTGGTGAAAAGATTGATTGTAAAACAAACTAATTAGTGTTTTATGACAATGTTCAATTATCTGTTATTTAATCATGACAAGGTATTCATTGATCTTTTGACAACAATGGAATACAGTAATGCTTTTCAAATATCAATCTTTTTATGCAGGAAAATGTGTGAAATAAAATGAAATAAAAAAAAAAGAACTCAATCTGATATACAGTGTTGTGTTATTCATTTAGAGTTGTAATTTGATCATTCTAGTATTTATACCAATTTTTTCAAGTTCTACCTGGGGCAAGGCCAAATCTCCAAATTCCCTCTAGTGATTTATGTAAAGGGTGAAAAATAAATATCAAATAGAATCAATATTCAAATTATTATGTTCTTAGTTAATAAAGAAATCTTAAATTCTGCTTTAGTTAAATCTCCAACAAGCTGTTAAAGATATATAGTATGTGAAAAAAGTAATGCCATGTAATGCAATGTTATGCATGAAATTACACAACTTTTTGCTGAAGTAATGCATAAAATTACAATTACATGAAATGTAAAAATTGCTGCATTACACATTACATGCAATTACTTGGAAAAATGTAATGCATGGTTACAAATTTGCATTACCCCATGCCTGGTCTAAATGCCGCAGACGATTGTTATAAAGCTTTGCCAATAATCATATATTAAGCGTAGTGCCCAACAAATTTCCAAATAAATGGCTTTATTTGCTGTCTGACCATAGATACTTATATTTATAGAAATTTTCTTTTTCCCGCCATTTTCATGGGAACACGAGTCGCATTCCAGATGGATTAATACAAAAAGCTAATCAGCAAGCCAGATGTGAATTGTACCAGAAAAACCTATCTTAGATATGTAATTATATTATTTGTGTACATTTAGATTTACAAACACTAGAAATTGCTCCTAACATATTCGTCACCGACGCAAATGTGATATAATTCGTAAAATATTTGATAACGAAAGCGTGATACAGTGATCCTTAACAACAGATGTCTGACGAACGATAACAGTCCTAATGAAAAATCGCCAAATCACACAAGGGGCCATTTCTCGCGATATATGTTATTGAATGTAAATGGAAAATAATTTGACGAATTGATTTAAACTTGGAGATAAATGATTTGTTAATCAAACTTTTGTAGCTCGTTCGTTTTGATTTGTGAATGGAAGGTCAGTATAAAGAAGATTGCAAGATCATTTTTTCATTTCACCGGTGCGTTTTTATCAGGCGTTAAATTACAATTTGACAGACTGTCGTTTCCAAATTTACAAAGCTTTTAAAAGAGCACGATTTACTGCTTGTACGAAACTAACAATACGAATTGTAAGACATTTTGAATTGATAGCCGTTATCGACTGCTACAAGTTTTTACTATGAGTCAGAAATCTCATTTATAATGCCAAAAGTGAATAACCAGAGAAAAGATTAAAAACGGAATGAAAACAAACCCATTTACAGTATAATCATTCTACATATTTAACAACAGAAAATATAAATTATACCTCTCAAACTTGTATATGTAGCTAAATGGAAATATTTTTTTTTTATCTAAAACATTTTAAATAGGAAAATGACATGTAACTTATCTCAAAATAATATCAAGTATGAAATCCACGGAAAGACTTGCTTAATAATTAAAATCATCGAAAGAAATAAGCAAAACTCAGTAAAACTGAAAATTTCTCTAAACATATTGTAGACCTTTCTTTTAATTCAGTTGAACCAATAATTATTTTCAAACTCCAAAATGTTCATTCCATGTGATATAGTTTGGATTTTGAAACTTAATGTTTTGAATATGTGCTATGCTGGACAATTCGTCGTTTGTTTGGGATGTAAGAGATTGCAGCCAATAAGCTGTAGCATTAAGGATGTTTTAAAAAGTTACATGTTCTGTTATTGGAGAGTGCTACGCTTTCTGCACATAAAACGCCTTACAATACAAAAATAAGAAAATGTGGTATGATTGTCAATGAGACAACTCTCCATCAGAGATCAAATAACATAGAAGTTAACAACTATAGATCACCGTACGGCCTTCAACAATGACAAAAAACCCATACCGCATAGTAAGTTATAAAAGGCCCTAAATGACCAATGTAAAACAATTCAAAAGAGAAACAATAAACGAAAAACAACTGTGATATACAGCAACAAAAGACACTGAATTACAGGTTCCTGACTAGGGACAGGCACATTCATAATGTGGCGGGGTAAAACTTGTTTGAAGGCACCAACCCTACCCTAACCTGGGACAGTGGTGTAACGGCACAACACAAGAACAGACTATATAAAACAATAAAGAAAAACAAATACGAGAATCAGCAAAAGACGACAACAACTCAATTACAGGCTCCTGACTTGCGACAGGCACATATAGAATATGGTGGAGTTAAACAAGTTTGCACCAAACCCCCTGACCTTGGACAGTGATGTAAAATTACGACATAAAAACAAACTATAAATGTTCGAGCATATTGTTTTTCTTAAATTGTTTTACATTTCATACCGATGTAACATGTTACTTTTATTATTCTTCCCTTAATTTATTTATTTTGTATTTACATTGTATCATAGGTCAAATTTATTTGTTCAGTGTATGTTCACTGGTGTTAATATGTCCTTTGATTGAGTTAAGCTATTTCAGTTGATATTTTATAGTGTGTCTTTTTATGTTGTGATGTTACACTATTGTTTCAGAAAAAGGGTGAAGGTTTGGTACCATTAAAACGTTTAAACCCGCTGCATTTGTTTGCACCTGTCCTAAGTCAGGAATCTGATGTTCAGTAGTTGTCGTTTGTTGATGTGGTTCATAAGTGTTTCTAGTTTCTCGTTTTTTATATAGATTAGACCGTTGGTTTTCCCGTTTGAATGGTTTTACACTAGTAATTTTTGGGACCCTTTGTAGCTTACTGTTCGGTGTGAGCCAAGGCTCAGTGTTGAAGACCGTACTTTGACCTATAATGGTTTACTTTTATAAATTTTGACTTGGATGGAGAGTTGTCTCATTGGCACTCATACCACATCTTCTTATATCTATACATAAAGATCAGTTAAAAAGGACTTAACTCATCAGATCGATACAAAGCTTATACAAAACCCTGACAAAAACTTAAAAGACACAAAGTACTGATCTAAGAGTTCTCGCAGTTACTGGAAGCCAAATTTTAGAACCGTGAATGTACATATGTGTAAAACAATAATATTTAGTTTGGTTTAATTTACTTAAAACAAAGATCAATATTCATACCGATAAAAACAATATTCAAAGATCTAATTACAGTGTTGAATTGATAGCCTTTTATTTAAAGGATCGATAAGTTTACCCGGATCGTATCTAAGTTTATGGGCTCGGTAAACAACATCACCGTAAACATTAGGATGTGATTAGTCTTCTACAGGTACAGCTAAATCTTTGTATTTATGAAAGAATGATGTAAAAGTTTTAAGTAATTTATGGTAACGAAATCCTTGACTCAATAATTTACCAGTAATACAAAGATTACGTTCATTGAAGTAGCGAACGAGTTGTGATATATAAACACCGTAAGATTGTGTCAAATGGACATCACCGTCCAAAAAAGGAAAATTGAAAATAGGGAACGAAAAAACGTCCCTTTTGTCGAAAATTTGTGTGCATAAACCTATAAAATGTTTACCCTATCAACATCAACATCCTTTTCCGAAATACTTATTTTGAAAACTTCGTTAATGGATTTTTTGTTAACTCATAAGCACGGAGTAACCATTAGAGCATAGCTATGTAGTCTCTTGTTTGGCAGTAAAACCAATATTTAGAAGAATTATGTTTGGCTGCATGGGATGTATTATTAATTATTTACATCATGTCGGATTCGCGCCGTTAAGTAGAGACTGAGTGAGAAGGTTTCTGCACATTTTTAAAGATAATTTGCAACAACCCTTTGAGGGGTCTGCAGCTGGCCTGGTGCAAGGCAGCATAACTTTCGCCATCCAAAATACAACCTCAGGAAATGACTTGGGTAATGAACTATGGTCATTCCTTTACTATTCTCATTCAGCAGATACACCTATGCCTAAGAGGCATGATGTACGGGATGTATTAATACGCAATCACGAACCAGAAATCAGAACTTTAGACAGAAACAACATACTAATTAAATACAGGTTCCTAGGAGCCTCATGGGCAAATTGACCTTTGAAGTGCTCAAGAGAATAAACTTCTGAAACATATTCGTTTGAATGGGTTTTTTTTTATTGGAAGGGATTTATTTGAATAGCATAGCATACACTATCCCTATCAAATTTGATTTACATTGGTCAAGTCGATTTAGAGAAAAGTTAATGTAAAACTGTCCGCTTGATTGATTAAAAACCCCGCATCCTGGATTGACAGTTGATATAAAAATAAGAAGATGTGGTATGATTGCCAATGAGACATATATCCAACATAGACCAAAAGACATAGATGTAAGCAACTGTATAGGTCACCGTACGGCCTTCAACAGTGATCAAACCCATAGCGTATAGAAATCTATATTTTGAGTATGTTAGTGATGGAAATACAGGAAATCAAATAAAACTGAGAATGGACATGGGGAATGTGTCAAAGAGACAACAACCCGACCACAGAACAGACAACAACAGAAGGTCACCAATAGGTCTTCAATGCATCGAGAAATTCCCGCACCCGGAGGCGTCCTTAAGCTGGCCCCTAAACAAATATATATACTAGTTCAGTGATAATGAACGTCATACTAAACTCCAAATTATACACAAGAAGAAAGACGTTGATAATATAAATTTGGACTTTTTGATGTTGTCTCAGATGCATGTTCATCCTATATACATGCGTCTTTGCATATCAGGATCTAATAATATACTAAAAGAGAGTTGAAAGATACCAAATGAATATTCAAACTCATAAGTCAAAGACAAACTAACAACGTCATGGCAAAAACCGAAAACGACGAAAAGTCAAATAACAGCTTACAGAATACAAGAAGACTGTGCAACACGAACTTCCCATAAGTATAGTATCGATATAATGAACCATCTATGAGTAGCTGCGATGACAAGTTATTAGCTTGACATAGCCAACATTTTCAAAGAGGCATGTTTCCGGGAAAACCTGATGTACTGGGTCATCTTACCAACATGCACATCTGTATATAAGGATCTACATTACACAAAGTTTTGTGTAGCTACGATACACCATGTAGGAAGAGTTGACAAGGTCATTTTGGACAGGGCCCATATTTCTAAGTTGAAAGATGCATATTCATCTTAAAAACACTCAATGGACGGGACCGTCATTCCTACATGACATCTACACAATAGGATATGAAAATGTATTTATAGTTTCATAAAGATACAATAAACCATGTAGATGAGGTTACGATGACAAGGTCGGTTCTGAAAAGGTAAAAGGGGCATAATTCTGGATACTCTGAACAGGATAAAAAAATCCATCAACTGATATTTGCACATATAATTGAGCATTTATTATACACAGTTTGAATTGAATCACAAAGGATAAAGTAGTTTGTCCGGACAGACGGACAGGCTGATTCCTATATACACCAAACTTTGTTAAGTGTGTTGCATGTTGGTACAAAAATATTTCCTTGTAAATTGAAAGGCAACAATATGTGACCGTTTTCGCAATGCTTGACACTTTATTGACAATAAACATAACGATTGTTCGCAGATTGTTTTTCAATTGTCTATGCAATACTATTTTAATCATTTTATAGCATTCTGGAAAGATTTTTTAAACTTGTCACTCACAATCAAACAATTTTTTTCATCCAAACTGAATAAAAATATGAGGTTTGTATATTGTTTTTTTTTGAGAAGATAAAAATTGTTTTTCCAATAGGATTTAAATGGTCACTTTGCACCGGTTGGCCTTGTTTTTTCCACGCATAAATTATATTAGTTATATTGGCCAATCAAAATCGCCGAATATCTCAGACTGCAATGCATTTATCCAGTTAGAACTAAATGAGGATTATTTGTATGTAAACAACCTTCAATGTATTATTATGTAAAGTCTGATTTACATTGGAGTTTCAGAGAAGAAGATGAAAACACGAGTTTAAATTGACACTATTGTAACGTTTATGGGTCACCGTAAATTCCCCTTTTTCTATTTTTAGATATATATATATATATATAACTTGTTTGTGCGTTCACTTTTCGCGGGGATCGTTTTTCTCGTGCTTGAGACTAAATGTCCAGACTTGGATATTTAAACCTCGTCAGGGCAGTATTTCTTTAGATTGGAGAAAACTTTTGTACTGGTAAGTTGTACTTCAAATTTCATTTTATTTTGTATTTCGATGTTTGACTTAAATATTTATTTCTTTACAGTTGATATATTTCTTTTCGGTCTTGTAGTCAAACAGTTCCAAAATATTAGTTTACGTTTCCGTTCCAGAATAAATAGAGGGAATTGTACACTAGCTAGATATTTTATGATTTCGGGTTTATAAAGAGATGGAGTTCATTTCGATAGCGATATTTAGAAAGATGGTTAATCCGAGGGTTATTTTAGAGTAACGGTCGTCAATCTTCGGAATTGTTCGTGCCTTACTCTGAAATAGAATTTTGTATTATCGCATGTTTTATTTTTGGGTCTTGAACTGGTCAATGATATTGAAAAACGTTTTCAGACATTGCTCTGGTTGGACCGAAAATTAAACGGGTATAGATAAATGCGATGTTTTTTTTACTGGATCGATTGTTGTTTCCTAGTCATGCAATGATGAGGTTCATGATCTAGTCTAACAGAGTCGGTGGGAACCAGTGGGTATATTTATTTTGTCTCGGAAGGTTGACGTCACAACTTGATTGATTTAATAATATTATAGTTAAATATTAAGTAAACGGACACCTCAAAATTCAAGTATCATATTATTTTATTCAATTAGATAGCACTAAGGCCAAACCCTTCCTAGAATTGGTGAACTTTTTATTGGTATTTTTCACCGCAAATGCATCGTCTTATCCTAAAAGGGGGAGTTCGAAAATGTATTGAAATTCTAAAGAATTTAAACTTTCACCTGGAGATACCGCGATATTTATGTATTTTTGTCTAGTCTATTAAATATTAAACTGTTTTATGAATCTTGGTTATTTGTTATATGAGCAAATGCATTGCTTGGCAAATTCGTCATCTCTGGTCCTTTCTAGGTTTCTTATACCTGTCACTTATTGAATTTATTGTTTCTTTGTATTGTCAGTATGCTGTCCGAAGTCCTGGAGCGAAAGCACAGGCCGAACCCTCTCTACCGGTAACGTAAACGGCTGAGCTAGCGGGGTATAATGTCATGAGACAGATTATGAAAGGAAAATCCGTTTACACACTAAAACCCGTTTACGTTGCACTATGCGTGCCACAATTACCATTAGGTTCCAACTTGATTTAGATAAATAAAGATTATTTGTAGATGCTCTTTCAATCATAAATCCTGTAAAGACTTAGTGTCAAGACTTCAACTTTTAGTGTAAGAGGTGAAGACTGAAATTTTGCAAATCGGAATCAAAGATTTCATCTGCGAGCAACTTTTATTTCCGACCAAAACCAAAACATTCCATACATCATTCCTGTGAAGTTTGGTGTATTTCCTGTAGGATTTCAATGTTAGCTATTTGTCACCACTTTCACCTTGTTTGTCACCTGCTCAAACAAATTGAGAATTATTTGAAAACAAAAAATGACTAACGAACCATTAAGATGAAATGGTTTCATTAGGCACTATGTGCCAATAATGTCTCAATAGAAAATCAGGATCTTTTGAAGAGGGTTTTTCAATTTAACTTCATTTAAGTATCAGATGAAAAGAGGTTTTGTTGGAGTTTGTGATGGTCTGTCTTAGTTTGCTATATTGTGTTTTATTGACTGTTGTTTTTATTGTTTGTCGTTTTTTGTTTTGCCATAGCATTGTCAGTTTTCTCCAATTTATATGTTGAATATCCCTTTGGAATCTTCCGCCTCTATTAAAAAATTGCCTATCATTATCGAAGATTGCATCAGACGACGATTTTCCTCATCCAATCGAAACCAACTTAGGATAATTTAAAAAAAAAAGTCTATCCATAAATCATTGACTTACATCTAGAAATTGACAATGATGGTCGGTTGAAAACAAAACTTTTCGACAAAAGAGATGATTTCAGCTTCCCAAGTGTGAACTCTTCATTTTTATGTAGCAACATTCCAACAACGCCTGCATACGAAGTATATATCTTCAAGTTGATACGATATTCCAGGACTTGTATTTCCTATCATGATTTCGTTGATAGAGGGTTACTGCTCACAAGGAAGCTATTAAACAAAGAGTTCCAAGTGGTGAAGTTGAAATCGTCCCTTCGTAAATTTTACGGACGCCATCACTAGTTGGTTAACCGTTATGGAACATCCGTTTCACAGATGACAACGGATATGTTCCAATTGTCGTAACTACAATCCCGTCCCCTTTCCCCGAATGTGACCTACCGAATTAGACTTATAACCGGGTTTGTACTAACATGAGCAACACGACGGGTGCCACAGGTGGAGCAGGATCTGCTTACCCTTCCGGAGAACCTGAGATCACCCCCAGTTTTTGATGGGGTTCGTGTTGCTCAGTCTTTGGTTTTCTATGTTGTGTTTTGTGTACTGTTGTTTTTCTGTTTGTCTTTTTCTTTTTTAACCATGGCGTTGTCAATATAAATAAGAAGATGGTATGAGTGCCAATGAGACAACTCTCTCAGTTTATTTTCAACTTATGAGTTTGAATGTCCCTTTGGTATCCTTCGCTTTTCTTTTTTAATGAGGAAAAAGAGACGGAAGATACCAAATGGACACTCAAATCGCATCTAAGCTGACAACACCACTGCAGTAAAAAAATAAAAGCGACGAGAAGACAAATAACAGTCTAAAAATACTACCGAGAAAACCAAAGACTGAGATGAGCAAGACAAACCCCACGAACTAAACCGACAAAACCGGGGTGATCCTGTGTGCTTCGGGAGGGTAAGCTGATCCTGCTACACATTTTGCAACAGTCGTGTTGCTTGTGTCGAAGACGGAATAAGGATCATTTAAAGAGAACTATTAATCAATAAATATTTCTACTAAATTTATACAATCATCAAATCCATAAATTTTCACATTTCTATCTGCAATTTCAGACAATATTTAAAAAATGGCCTACCGGAATCAGGGATTCATCTAGCGGTCTTATTCCTCCTTGAATTGAAAACTAAAGCTAGAACATTTGCCACGTTACGTGTAAATTTGGTCTAGTTGTTTCAGAGATGAAAGTTTACGAACGACGTACTTGAAAAATGGCAAAAGATGACATGAGCCAAATGGGCCACAGAAGCAAAAAAATTTATATGTTCTGAAACCATTAGATAGGTGTCTAAATGTCATATATATAACTACAAACATATATAAAGGAAATGGTAAAAATATGAATTTAGCACTGGTTATTTAAACCATAAAAGAACGAAAGCAGTACACTATAGAATAAAGAATGGAAACGGGGAATGCGTCAAAGATACAACAACCCGACCACGGAGCAGAAAACAGCACAAGGCCATCAAAGGGTCTCCAACGCACTCGGAGTCGGGCTTCAGCTGGCCCCTACACAATAATGTATACTAGTTCAGCAAAATGGATTCCACATTAAACTCCAAAACATACAAATGAACCAAAATGAAAAGAAACAAAACATACAAGACTAACAAAGGTTGAAGTATCCTGACTTTGGACAGGCGTTAACATGCTTTGAAAAAATGTTTTGTGAGATCTCAACCCTCCTGCTATACCTCTAGCCAATGTGGAATAAACGAACACACAGCAATACGCACAGTAAAACTCAATTTAAAAGAAGACCGAGTACGATGTTAGAATAGGTGACAGAAGAAACTAAGCAAAATGACAATAATCAATATAAATTAACCAAAAAATACTAGCAGTTACTGACATACCAGCTTCAAACCTCAATTAAACTGATCGAAAGATTATGTCTTTATCATATGAAAACCAACCACAATCCCTCCCATTGGGGTTTAGTATCATACTATCGTAAATTATACGAGAAGAATATAACCCGTATCATGCCAACAACTGGTTTAAGAATAAATGTGTTTATTTCCGATGCAAAGACCATATGCGTGAATCAATATTAATTCCAAAAAATGCCATCTTTAATTACTTGACAACTGTATCGTAACCATATCCCTTGTGGGTAAGCCTGTTTAAAGGTTTGGTTAGCTTTTGATTTGAATGACGACATTTCTGTGTTTTGTATAAAATATTACCCTAAAAGACTATTTGTTCAGAAGCGCGTATATCAAATTTAGAGAAAGGAGAGAAAAAAAGTACTGCATTTGTGGGTTGTGTAACTAAGCAGTTACGTCCGCTCGGAATGGGGAGGTTAAAGTCGACGCTTCTTGTAGAGAGAGTATCTTACTGCTCGTTACAAACCTATTGCAATGACCATTTGAGAGGAACGTAGGCTCCAACCTACCTATTATAATAATGGGATTTATCTATACGCCCTGACTATCGTTAAAATATTCACCACTGGACTTTAAGCAAAAAATACAAATCAATCAAACAGCCAAGAAACACCCCCTCCTATATCGATAAAGAGATATTCTTAAATATTTATCACATGTAGGGCAAATGTTGGCCAAGTTACATTGACTTAATGATTGAAGATGAAATTCGTAAAAGCTTTTAACAATCCACGTATCATGAATAAAAAGCTCTTAAAAGATGCAAGAGTACCAATGGTACAATCAAAAACCACAATTTGTCGAAAATAAACAATACAATGCATGATCACAAAATAAAACGACAAAAAGACAAACAACAGTCAACAGAAAACTACACAGAAAAGTAAAGATTGAGCACCCCTAACAAAACCGTGGGTGATTGAGGGTGCTCCGGAAGAGTAAGCAGATCATGTGAACTACAACGTATACCAGAATTGAATCAGAAGCTGCTTACCATTTTGAAGCACCATAGTTCACCAATTATTTGTGTAATTTTTTCTGGTCTGTTGTTTTGTATTTCGTTATTTCCTTTTGGCCATAGTGTTATCAGTTTTTATTCGACTTGTAGAATTGGATTGCTCTCTTGATATCTACTCCCATTTTTCAATTCCTGGAATGAAGAGACGTCATTCTTCTCTTTTTCTTTGTTGTTGTTGTACAACAATGCATGACACTTGAAATAAACCTATTATAACTCATAACTCAAATCAAATTATAAATTTCGTTCAATCTACTTCCAAATAAGTTATTTTCGTATAGGACATGAAATGTTAGCTGATAGTTTTTTACAAGTGTACAAGAAGACTTTTGAATTCATGCATACAGAGGGTAACTGTATATAGAAAGAAGTTCAACTGGTAATTTAAAAAAAAACAAAAAAGTTTGTTTGTATCCAAGAAGACTGACTAACATATTTGCAATGTCATTTTTCGGTATCTTATTTCGAATAAGAGAGATCATAGCGCAATGGTGTTTTTTCGTAATTGATCATTTAAGATAATTTTTCTTTTTGATACTTCGATTACACCACAGTGGTTTATGCTGATAAAAATTACAATTGCTCAAAGCAGAAAACACGTCGAAAATATATTGATGATAATATAAGACTATATGGAGATTGGAGGTCGCTTGTTGTTTGCTGGTTTATATAGAAACCAATAAGAAAATATATATTTGCTCTGTCTGTTTCTATGACAGCTTTATCCCTCTAATCAAACAAATCTTCACATCAAACGTTTTTATGACGCAAAAAAAAGTGTTCCCATTTCTGTAAAATTCCTGTATTCATGCCAAACCAATATTTGGTATCTGTTGAAGTACTAATGCCAAAGGTATAATTCACACCTAGAGTCAAAGTAATTAGCCCCTATTAATCAGATGATCCAGGATAAGGTCTGTTCAAACTTAATGGCAATTTAAGACGCCCATTCAAGAATCGTATCAACTGAAAAAGTGAAATGACAAATAGAACTACACGAAAAAAGTGACATTTGGCTGATAAAGACGTCATGATAAAATTACGATGGTCCTTCTTTCGTGATATGTTATAATAAAATTGCCTTGATATGCATTTTTCAAGATCGAAATTAAACACGCGGCAATATATCGGAATATATCTATACGCTATTTTTCAAAATTCCAATGTCAATTAAAGCATTGGTAGTTTTCCTATGTTCAAATCTCATAAATCGATTGAAAAGATACAAATGAAGGTAACATACAAAAACTGAGGGAATCGCATGAACTCTAAAAGGAGCGATATCGAGTATGTGCGAGTCCTTTAAAATTTCTTTACTATGCGTTTATTTTTTTAATCAATAATGGTAAGCATGCCAGATCTTCGCTGACCCAAATAGTGAATCGTAAGCACCAAGTTCAGTTTAACATCCATGTATTCTATAATTATTAGTAAAATGAATGTCCAGCGGACACTCTTTAAAACATGTTAATTAAGATAAATACATATTGTACTCTGTTGCAAAGAATATCATTATCAAATGCCAAATATCCGGAGGACCAAGACCAACAACGCAGCTTGGCCACATACTTTTCGGAGAATAAGAATGTGACATAAACATGTATCAACTTGAATATGCAAGTATAATATTTTCCATTGTACGTAAAACTGACACCAATAATCAATCTATAAAGTCATTGCAATATTGACAGCATACCCTTTTCTTAGATTAAAACTATTCTTCGACTGCATTGAGTTTTAGAACGCATAATGATTACAAAGTTATTTAAAAGATCTATTATACTTTACAGACTTATTATTGCAATCTGTTAAGTAAATTATATATGTAAAATATAAGTCTACACAAGGCCTTTGAAGAGCCTGAGCATTTTGTAATTTTATTTATGATAGTTTAGGCTGTGTTCAAAATAAGTTCAATGGCAAAGGCCATCTAAAGTTTGGATTAAGATCTGCCAAACAGTTCTTACATTAAGTTGAAAGAACAAGCTATTTAACAATATGTGCCATAGTTGGCTGATGTGGTCATCTTAAGTTTAGATTTTGAAGAGAATGATACCGTCTGTTCAAAAGTTTCAGAAGAATACAGATAACTCAATAGTCTCATCGTAGTAGGAAACACACTATACTGTATATCGATGGTGAGTCGGAAATATTACCAAGATTCATCAAATTTAAAGATTAAACAGTTGAATTTCATCGTGTCATGCAAGATCCCAAGTAACAGTTATCTTGATTTTTTTACAATCGATATAAGATCTACCATCATTCGAAAATTGGCACCAAACACAGCAAAAAGAAACAGTTGACTTTAATTAAAATTCGTGCCTAACAAATTGATTAAAACTCTCATATTTTATTTATTACATACTAAAGAGTATATCAAAATTAAAAAAAAATAAAATACAAATATTGTTATTTCTTTTACTGTTACAAATTTTGGAAATTATTTCAAATTAAGAAATATACCACCCTCTCTGATTCCTTGCCCGGCTTTTCCTATATTGATATTTCATAGGAAAGAAAAATAACAATGCATGGGATCAGTCAACATAATCGGTCTTCCTGGTGGCTCATTTCTCCAAGTTTCTCTTTTTCAACTAACGTTCTTTTCAATAACTGAACGTGCTGAGAGCATGTACAAGCGATCTTTAATTGAGGTAACATCTTAGGTCTCGTACGAATTCAAAGGATGTCGAATTAAAGTCTTTCCTGAAAGACAATTATGTATCATCGAATTTTTGTTAGTTTATTTTAAGAAAATTTATCAAATTGATTGCTATTAGCGAATTATTATTCAATATCCCGTATTTGTAACTGTTTGAAACCCCTTTACCCCCAAAAGCTAAACTTTTCTTTCCATCCTTGATAGTAGCATATACAGGTCAGGTATGTAAACGCTTCACTTGTACTACAAGTATATCTGTTGTGCTCGTAAAGTTTTCCTGACATAAAGGCTATTACTGCTCAAGTACTATAAACGTTAAATTTCCTACTGATAATGTATTATATAAGGGGTTAGCGAAAACAAAGATTAACAACATCTGTACAAACAAGTGTTAATGTTCAAATAATTTGAGGTCCTCCAATGCGACTGTCTACATGGGAATACTTTATGATTTTTTTTAATTTTCGCTACAATATGTATAGGCAACATAGGTTTTCGATATCGAGTATCTTAGATTATTAAATATTCTGAGGTATTATCTAAGGAAATGGCAAAGATAATGATTTTGGCAATTTTCATGTATTTTGCCAACAGCCGTAAAACGACACTTGAAGGCTAATTTTCGTTGCTAGTTTTGATCACAAGTCCAAACTTAGGTCATTACTCTTTCTTATTCAATACTTTTATATTTGAGAAGAAAAGGATCAACCAAAAGTGAGGCATGTCCAACTCAAAGATACGATGCAGTAACGATAACGATGATATCGTTCCAATATCGGTAGACAACGATTCAATTTCACACTCAAGTATGCCTCAAAATGCAGGATTTTGCGTCAAAATTTGAAAAAAAAACCCTCTGTTTTCGGCCTGTTCAATTCTTGAAAAGGCCTCTTCAATCTAAATGAATGGAAAACCCTGCCTGTCTTTTTCCTTCGTAGAGGCATGCTAGATTGTTCACCTTAATATTTTGCTTTCTATATTATTCACTCTGCTTTCATCTACTTCAGATGTCAATCTTGAAGATATCGACATTTAAAATTATCCTCTATTTACATTCTACCCGTCCACTGAAATTGTCGATTTTGACGACATCGATTCGATATAGAAAATTATGTTAAAAATGTTTATCTGATACAATTGTCCATAAAGACAATTTAGTTTCTACTTGTTTATCTGTTTAAGCTGCCGATATCGGCTATATCGATTGAATATAGACATTTCAAAAAGTGTCTTTATGATTTGCTGCTCTGTTCATTTCATCTAATTTAAAAGAGGGACGAAACATACCAGAGGGACAGTCAAACTCATAGATTGAAAATAAACTGACAACGCCATGGCTAAAAATAAAAAGACAAACAGACAAATAATAGTACAGAAGACACAACATAGAAAACTAAAGACTAAGCAACACGAACCCCACCAAAAACTGGGGGTGATCTCAGGTGCTCCGGAAGGGTAAGCAGATCCTGCTCCACATGTGGCACCCGTCGTGTTGCTTATGTTAGTACAAATCCGGTAAATAGTCTAATTCGGTAGGTCACATTCGTTAAAAGGGAAGGGTATTGTATTTACGACATAAGGAACATATCCGATATCATCTGTGAAACGGTTATTCCATAACGGTCAACCAACACGTGATGGCGTCCGTAAAATTTAATTTATGGCCTTTATAAAATTGTAAAATTTTTCAATTCTAAAATAAAGGATATATATAATTTTCTCATCTGATTTGTTTTTTCAATGAGTTTAAACTGATGCAGATTATGTTCCGAATGTCCATCTGCTACAGTTATCTTTATAGACAATATAGGTCACCATACAGTCTTCAACAATAAGCAACACTAATACCAGCATGACACAAGGTCAAATATTTCAAATGCGAAAACAAACATCGTGATATATGTAAAAATGATAAACGAAAAACAAATATGGCAGACAGCAACCGGCGACAATCACTGAATTAAAGAGCTACAGAGTAGAAGTGTCACATTGAGGATGTAGTGTCTATGAGTGCTAACGCCTTTACGTAATTATAGGACATTGGTGTGGCATCAAAACCTAAATACAAAATGTAAAAATCAGTGAGAATGGGCTTTACTTATCAGATCGGGACGAAGCTCAAAAATAAATAAAACAAAACAAAAAGTACCGTTTTAAGAGTACTCGAAACCATTAAGAACAAGTTAAAAAACCTAATTTTAACCGATTTAATATTTCAAAATTTTCAGTTTAAAACATGAATGAGTTAACATCCCATGGATTTTTAAACATTCCATATTTAGTTATGTTTGTATTGTATCTGTATTTTTTACGGTCTTTGCAACCATGCTTGACTTGTCTACCTATAGTTATCACCTAAAGTAACATGTCAACGGTCTACAACCAAATGAAATTATTTTTTTAAAGGATACAGTAATTTGGATAAGTGACCACAAGATTGCCTTGTATAAATTAAATACACTGGACAAAAATAATTTGATTACAATTCAGCCATCATCTCAATGATCTCACCCTATACCATCTTTATATTCGGTCTAAACTTGATCAGTTTGATATATCATCGATATCGATTCGATATTTAGTCGACAATCGACGATTTCGACAAAAGGTTTTGTCATCGAAATCGACATCAGTTTATGTCATGAGTGTATAAGTTCATCGATATCGACATCTGGATTAGTCTTGGTTATTGTGCCAAAAATGACATTATGTTATGTGGAAGTATAGTTCTTATAGGTTGGTTTTGAATAATACACTACCGTATAATGAAAGCTCAATACAACACTGTAGCTTTGTTTTAACCGGAAGTATCGATTGTTATCTCCATTTGACAGAAAAGTATCAACCAACAAATTCAGAACATTCTACAACACCAAAAAATACTATAACGGATAAGATTCATTGTCATTCTATCACATCAATCGATCTTATATTAAACTAAGATTTTTGTCCACCTATTTCATTCGTAAAAAAAAGTTAATTTATTAGAAGAATGTTTTGTTTCACTTTCTTAAAAATATATTTCTACTCGCAACCATACTTGTAATATAGTTATTTGTCAACGGTAGTCATTTGTGTTCTTGTGCCAACTGGAAATAGCTATGTTTACTCTTTTTCTTACAAAAAAATAACCATTTTTTCTGTTTTAATTAAAGGCAAGATAATATTTGACACCGGAATTGACTCTACCATGCAGAAGAAGCCACTTTTCTTCTTTGTTTCATAGAAATTAAGTACCCGCCAAACATTTATTTCTAGGATCAGGACAGAAGGAGGATATGTGATATTTAAAAAAAATGAAGAAAAATAAAAAAAAAATAAAAGTAAATTCTGAAATCATGTTTCGTCAAACATGTCTTAAACTTGCAGTGAGGTGAGAGTTTTTATGTGATCCTTGTTGAAGGTCTCATTGTGACTTGCGATGAGGAACAGCAATAAAAGCGCTGTTCCTTTGCTTTTTGTGTGTGTTTTTTTTCTCTGCACCTACTGATTTTGTGTCATGGATGGATACCCAATATCCTTTGTTTTTCTATTATATGTGATTTACATAGTTTTTAGAAGTTAATTGGGAAAATCTTTCAATAGCCCGATCTAGGATCGAAGCTTTTTTATTTTCTTTTTATTTGTCAACTGTAGTGTAAAGGATGGCTAAATTCGTAAATTGATATAACTGATAAAAAGTCATTTCAGTTTGAACTTATATATGAAACATTTCTACCCAGAGACCATGCAATGGAGGTTTTGACAAAAACTTTCGGAATCACCACAAACTGTTGATGGACATCGTTTACTTATAAAATTAATTCTTTAATTCTGTAATATATTTGTGGACTTAAGTTTCATATTCATCGTTTCAGTTGAATATTATTCAGTAAAGTTTCATAATTCTAAAGCTTAAAATACGAAGAAATAATTTGGACAACATCAAAGCTAGATGCGACAAAGGGTCTTTAGGTAGGCTTCAATTTTGCACTTTAATTACAGATAATGGGACTGAAAATAAAAATGGTGGGATTACGGGATGAAATTTATTTATTTGTGATAAATATTCTGCGAATTAAGTTTATCTGGTGACAAATTTGAAGCTATTTTATCAGTTGCTCTGATCATGGATGTTATCTTAATCAAATTCCTTCATCCCTAACTACCGTCTCTTTTTGGATTTCTATCTTTTTTCTTTAATGAATATCTACAATTTTTGAAGAAAACGGTCAGTTAGAAAAACAAGATTCGTAGTGAAATGTTTAAAAATTTCCTTTTGTACTATCTTCCCCAATGCGTTGACAAATACTCTTAGATGTTACACAGCACGTGTTTTCACAATACAGAAATATTTTACTGACAATGCCATTTATGCTAGTCCAAACCTTTCAATTTACTTGAAATAGTTAACATATTACAAAGTCAAAATTTGAAAAAAATGTGTTATAAGTAAGAATAGAAGATAATTATATTCAGGTTTAGTATATTGTTTTTTTTTTAGTTTATCATTCTTTAATTTGTTCAATTGGCCTTGTTGTATAAAGGTGATAAAACAATATGGCTTCTTAGTCATGTCACTTTGGTTATTTTTATTTTATCTGAAAAAAATCCGAATGTGTTCTGTTTATAGAAATTGGTCAATATGTCTCTTTTGCCTTATAAAAAATCTATATGTATCCTCAGACAAACTCGTTAAAATTGCTTAAACAGTGCAAACAGTGCTTTTAATACTTGTATATAGTATTTTCTATTTACAATGTTCGTACCATGGACGGATGACTAGTAAATATTCTTCAGTATACAGATAGAAAATGTCTTTAATTTAAAGGGTAACCATCTTTTTTTAAATTATTGATCGATTGTTGGTTGTTTAACGTCCAGTGGCAAATATTTCATGCATGTTCAGGACGATTTTTTACAATTATGATAGCCGCAAGATATTTAAAACTTGTAAAAATCAGTCTCTAGAGATAACAAATATAACCAAATGCCTGGACATATGAAACCATCAAGCTGATTGTTCTAACAATGAAGTTGTGTGTATAAAATCGTTTATGTGTGAAGAGTTTTGATTTGAGGTCATTGGATAATAGGATACTAATTGAAAAATTACAAAGTTTTTATGCAGCTAAAAGATTGTGGTAAATCAAGATATTTCATAGCTGATTTATGACAGTATCGGAAACAATAGAGCGAAAATACACCATTGGTCAATTTAAACAAAGTACTGCTCACAAAATTTGTTCATTCTAGTTTTGTCAACAATGAGAAAAAGTTGTCGGAATATTGATAAAACTCTATGAACCAAAGAGTAGAGTGAAGATCTCTGAAAAAATGTATTCAAAATTGTAAACAAGAAACGCCCTTTATGTGTGGTCACTTATTCTGATAAACAGAACAAGACACTCCTTTGTCATGGCTGACCTCTGCGCCTCAATGATTTTTAAAAGATATTGAATTTTGTAAGATATGTATACATGAAATAAGGCTAGTTTGAATTTGACCCAGAAAATTTTCAAGTTTAAGATAATATAAAATGTTTCCAGTCACAATTCTAATTCATACATGTATCATTAATAAAGATTTCATTTCATGCTTATAATTGATCTTTTATGGATATGTTTCAGACTTTTGTTTAAATAAAATCATTTAAAGTGAGCATAAAAAAGGCGTGTTCATTGATTTCAAAATATTAAGTTGAAAAGGGTATAAAACTCAACTAAAAGAGGAAATAGTATCTATTAAACAGAACACACTTTTCAATGTTATTCAATCTTTAAAAGTGAAATCAAAATGGTCCTCTAATCATCTATATGTAGCAATAATATACCCATTTGTGTATAGAAATATTTCATAGATAACTAAGGATGATACTATGGGGTTATCAGTTGGCGCAAGCGCGTGAGTTTATTTTATGGTGCGATAACATTATTTTTTTTAATCCAGTGTCGTTTCTGCAGATTATTTCTCGACATGCTAATTGTAATGTTGAATGAATATTGATTAATTTAGTGTTAATAGTTTTTCATATTCAATTATATCATTTCATGCTTACTTAATTTAGATTCAAATGTGATTAAAATCATATTTTCACCAAATGAAGAATTACACTAACTATTCAAATACAATACAAATTTCAATTTACTGTGGATGACTGTGCCAGTAACTTGGCTTTGCTCAGTTTTGGTATCTCCTAAGGAATTACAAAACAGAATCAAAACTCTTGAATAAGTGTTTTTCTAAATAAGACTTGTGTGTTTATTCATTTTAGCGAAGTAAGAGAAAACTACCAAATTTACTCATTATATTCCGATTTGTTTTTCCCTTTCTCCAACTGTTTTACAAGAAAAACTAGCAAGGTTAACAAGATAGTAAAATATTTTCAAATCAATAAATAACTGCTACAACTTTAGTATAAATAACTCCAAATCAATTATCATTCACTAATGGCTGTTTTTCATGGAAATGTTAATAGCTCTGTACACACCATTTTCTCCATTAAAAGACTTGTTATTGATTAGAAGCCTATGCGCAACAAGTTAAATAGGGATAAGGCGGAACCAGTGTGTATTGAAATAAAACAATACAAATATACAACTCTCGGCAACCTTTAATTGCTTTCTTCTTTCAAACACAAACAGTTGTCGAAATGTAAATTTCGCATACATCTAAGAACTCCGCCTTTTGATAAATCAAACAGTCAAGAAAACTACAAATACTTTTAACATTGCATTAGCATAATTTTCTTGGGAAACGAAATGTTAGCATTAAAATAGTGAAAGAAGGCCACAGTTAATTTATTTGTTTTGCGTTTGAGATTTTATTTAAGAATTTGTTTCTGTCTATAATAAGCATTTGTATCAATTTATTTTTAGCCTTCGCGGTTATATTAAATAAGCTTTCATAGGAAGCTAGCAATTTCATTTTTTTAGATTTTAAAACAAATCATTGGATTTAAAATTAGACGATAATTACAAACTAACCGGCAATATTTTCGCTATATCGTTCCCTTTTCGACTTTACGAATTTTGGAGTTTGGAACTCTTAAAAACAACGAATCATATTTGTTTGACCACACACAGAGGTTTGAGAAATAGTTCAGATTTCTGTTCTGTCACATCAGTTTGTAAAATAAAAATATTGCAATGAAAAAAGTCCAAAATATATATAAAAAAAAATAAAGATAAAAATAATTTTACTTTACATTATAAAATTTATTTTAAGTTTATACATTAACTGAATAGTCATATTAAAATATTCTTTTAATATATTAAAACATAATTTAAATAGATTTAAAATAATTATAATATATAGTTCAAATATTTTGGAATTACGAACAAATTTAGAGAGCACACTTTTAGTAATTTATATCAGCAATTAAATTTAAAAATAAAACGAAAATAAATAAGTTCTCATGGAACAATAAATGCTGTTTGCAATTTTATACATTTATGAAATAAAAATTCAACAAGAAGTATCACGCACATATAATTTACTCAAATAATAATAAAAAAAAAGAAAAACAGAATGAATAAATTTGAATGAAAGATCAATTAAATTATTTCTGTTTATTTTTCGAAACGCAGAAAATTAAACGAAATTTATTGTTGTATAAAAGAGTACAAATATGTAAGGAATAAATAGTATGATTTCGTTTTAAAATGGTGAAATATTCGTAAAAAAAAATAACACAACGTGCGAGATCTTATGTTAAATGTTTATAATAACAAGACTGGTTTGTGACAAACGGATGAAGTAATTGCAATTAAGTTGTCTCGGGATTTATAATTCAATTATCTCCTAGGAAATAAATTATTTAGAGCGTATTTCTTTATAGAGACAAATGAATAATTAAAACGGATGCGTAAATTACAATATTATAATTAGGGTGTTTAAAATTTAATATTTGGGACAATAAAATTAAAATATTTTATATTTTGACAAGAACATAAAATTGAAATATTTAACGTTTATGAAAATCTATGATCGGTTTTATTTGCTGAATTCATATTTCCGTTATTTTGTTAGGAACTATTTTTTGTTTAGTGATTTTTAATTATATTAAGGCATTATTCGTTTATAGCCATAATTAAGTTAATTTCTATTATGAAATGAGCTACATTTTCCATCCACGTGCGAAGCACATTAAGTAAATATTGTTTGATTTTTGTTTTAGGTTATTGAATGTTTTATAAAATGTCTACATGCATCACATCAATTTATAACTTATATATATACATATATATTCAAAAGTGGTTTTGTTGTTGTATCTTAAACATTATTTAGATTCAATTTTGCTGAAGTAAGATAACTGTTATTGTTTTGTGTTGATTTTATTTGAATTTGTATAGGAAGTCATAAATTTTATTTATTGTATTTTCAGCATATCTTATAATTATTCGTTTGAAATTAAACAGCATAAATGTATTCCATTGTTTTGTTACATTTGACATTTGAACGAAACGAATTTTTCTTTACCATTTGTTAAAATTTCTCCGAAAAAATAGAAATGCTCAAATTTCGTAATTACATTTTTATTATTTAAAATTCTTAAAATTATTGTTGGAGTTTGTTATGAAAAGGGCGAAAAATGACTGTTTGTATTCAAGTTTTAATTTTCGTGATGCGCTGTTTTCGAATTATTTGATTTTTTTTAACGATTCCATTCTACATTGCATATAATGTCTTTTCAAATATAGTGTTCCTTTTGCTATGACGAAAAGGGGGCATCAAGAGGAGAGGAACTTGTTCCATGACCTCTTGACCTAAAATAGAAAACGAGGACTTACCGATAACCATAGACCAATCCACGCTAGAAATGTGACATTCCAGAACATAGCACCGTTGCCCATGCTTTACACTGAACGGGTGAAATAAAAAGTTCCTATAAAATTGAAATAAACACGGTTCACCATCTTATTTTGATCAGAAAACAGCAGTTACCGGTCTAAAGCCCAACCTAAAACTGATACAATATCAGGTACCGATAATTATTGACAAGGATTACGTCGGATTCAGCCTCCCAGGTAGTTAAATAATTCTGCAAAGTGTTTAAAAACTGCAGTCTTAATGGCTTTATTTCAATTAATGTAATATAATACCAAAGTTAGACACACATAAGATCTCCCATCACTCATTACTAATATTCAAATTGTAATCGGACCTTATCATTGGTTAAAAATAAGCCGAGGATAAAACATCAGACAAAAAGTCCTCAAGGGCAAACAAAAATAGTATTATGACAATTCAATAACTTCGGATATTCCCGCAAGCCACATGGATTACAAAATGTTTCAAATGTTCTCAAATTCAAATACCAATTAAATCGTCTCAAATACATATAGGAAAAGGAAACTGTCAAAAAGTGAGACATTTTACGAGTTTTTCTATGTAATGTGTATTGAAAGCAATGTAAATAAACACGTTTTAGAGAAATATTTCCACAAAGATATCAGTAAAATTTTATCTTTGTTTTAATAACGATATATTTCCAGTATCCACCTATATTTGATTTACCGGTTTAAGTAGTGTAAACTCAGACGAAATCATAATCCGGCTTTGATAAAATTACAAGAAAAAATTGTGATATTTAACCAAAAAGGCGACACGCTCTAGTCAGACGCGTGAAAAACACGTATTAAGGGGTACCTTGTGGCTGTTAGGACAACACAGTAATTGGCTCTTAGGATTTCCATATCATCTGGCTTTACGCCTCTTGGGTTTCCGATTTTCCAATAGTTCGCACATTTGCAGACATTAAATGATAAATGCAGTTAAACGACGATGAACATGTAGTATGTAAGCCCCAGCTAGGTGTTGAAAATCTAAATGAACCCCACTTTAACTTAACCAAAATTATCTATAAAGGTATACAAGATGCAATATATGATGTTTGAACTGTATGGTACAGTTTAATTTAGACTAAACAGGCTTTTATTGAAAAGAAAGACTGGAAGGTCGCTGTACTGCGCTGGTTAATTGATATAGTAGTCAACAAATTTATTATTTCTAAAGTAGACCCAGATAGAGGTGAATTTAGGTTGGATTAAAAAATCCGTAAATTCACTATGTATCACTAAAAAGACAGTTGTATGCACGATAACTTAAGCAACATTTGAGCACAATATTTCCGTATCATGAGAATACTTAAAATTAATAAAACTGTTATGGAATACGATACTATTATCCAGACGTATTTCCTGTGAAGGCTCAGCACAGTAAGAGTATGATTCTATATTTAGTATGTGCCCGTAAGTAAATAAATGATTGATTGTTGCGTGCTTAACATTCGGTGGCAAATACTTCATGTATATTCAGGACAAGATCGGATTCACAATTTATACAATAGATGGCTTTTGCAAGGAGAGTCGACACGAATGAAGGGCGGATAATTTGGACTGCCACTTGAAGATGAGGCTATGTTGGACAGTAGGAGACACATTTCTTTGCATCAGGCCTGTACCGGACTCATCTGAGAGTTGTTGCAAGGACTCTTTAACATACATAGAGCGTGGCACTCCCTCTACACGAGGCATGACATAGGATTTCACGTCTCCATTCCTATCGGTAGTGACTGCATATTTATACATCCCGCGCAGCCTATGAGAAGTCCCTGTATTCATGCAGCATGGGTTCTTACTGCAAAATAGGAGAGCAGTAGGGGTGACCATATATATATATATACTCCAATCAGCGCTGAATAGCAAAGTGAGATTACTTTGATCTTGACTTTAACCCCTATTGCGTCAAGTGAATGAGGATCATGTCAATGTATTCACTCGCTGTAGACATGAATTCCAAATAAATTTAAAGACATAACTATTGAATGTCACAACGTTCAAAATTTACAATTGATATAATAAAAATGAGATGTGGTAATATAGAAAAACAATGGATATGGGGTATCCATCCATGACACAAAATCAGTACATGCACAGCATAAAAACACACACAATTCGAAGGAACAGCGCTTTTATCTCAAAGTCACAGTGAGGCCTTCAACACGGAGCCAAAAAACTCTCACCTCACTGCATGTTTAAGACGGCCCCTAGCACCGGCTTGAGCGGAATTCTTTGCAAAAATAATTTGGATAGACTTTGTAAGATGTAACACCACCTAATCGGGCCCGGTCAAAAAAGAACATACTGGAAAGTAGTACATATTTCAAACAAAATAGTTCCTACGCACAGGTGTACATCTTAAACTATGTAGCATATATTTTAGTAATTTAAAAGGTATCAGATGAAAGGTGAAGGACTAGTGATCCTTGTAGAACACAATTTACTGATAATTTTGAATAATACAAAAGGATATGAATGAATTCTAATATTGAGGGCATATATAGCCTGTTTCTCAGATATGAAGTGCCTGGTTTGGTGTATCCAAAATTCCGGTAACCAATGCAGTACGGTCTGATGTATAAATACGGGTATATTGATCCCGCTTCCATAAAATGTTTTGAAGTGAAAAATTTAACATGGATAGGAATGAGGACCAAGAATAGGTGGTGTGCGTCTTATTAAAATGTTAGTATACAAACTGTCCTAAAATTGAGAGAATGATGTGGCACACCTAAGAGAAGTTATCTCAAGAATAAATACACCATAACTTTAAAAATACAGCAGAGCAAACATGTCAACCAATAGTTCCAATGAGACAACGTTACTATCTTCCAGTGACCAAATGACGAGGATCTAAATAGCTAAAGGTCCCCGTGCGAATTACAGTAATCAACACCCATACCGTATAGTATGTTTTGCTAAAAACAATAAACGCGAAAAAAATATAGTAGGCAGCAACAAAAGAAAACATTGAATTATTGGTTCATGACTTCGAATAGGCACACAAAGTCATGTGGCGTGGTTAAACATGATTGTGAGCGCTCAACCCTCCCTTAACGTAAAGGAAAGTGAACAAACACTCTGAGAAACATGTGCAATGCCAAAATATAGTATCGATAGGATGTAGGACAATAAGTGTTCATAACTGTATTACGTATTCAGTTATGTTTTATATTATCAAAAACAAAATCAAAGACCATATTCAAAGATCTTACTACAATGTTATATTGATAACCTTCAAGAATAAGTTTATTCATAGGATTAATAAAGTAACATGGATAGTTTCTAAATTTATGGGCTTTATACACAGCATCACTATTAAAATTTGAATGCGATATCCAATTTGTCATAGGATTTTTACCGGCACAGCCAAAATTCAAAACCAAATCTTTGTTTTTATAAAAGAAAAATTTAGTCATGAGACTAAGTTATTTGTGGTAACAAAGTCCCTGACCTCTAATATTACCAGTTAACATAGATTACGTTCAATGAAATCTAAAACGTCAAATAGACACGGGAATAGCGAACGAGCTGCCAAAGGAACATCAACGTCTAATAGAAAAAAGAAATCATCAAGGAAAGAAACCTCGTCTCTTTTGTTGTGATTTTTGTATAGAGTTTCCTGTGTGAAAACTTTCAAAAGGACAATTATTGCTGTTTATTTAAGATTTTTTAAAAAGTCAGTCCTCTTCGGTAAATGTCGCGCAGTACAGTGTATAATTAGAAATTCTTAATAATCCAAATTAAAAATATCCAGGTAAAGGTAAGTATATCAATTTTTCCTATTAAATGATAATTAGGCAGATCTTTACTGAGCTTCGAGGTTGACCATAATTGTGATTATTAACAATACTGGAACAAGTATTCTATTTAAGAAGCGCAAGTGGTGCCCATATGAATGCCTACAACATGTCGATAAATTTTATTGCCGAAACGTACATAGATGTTTTCGAGAAGAAAATTAATAGCTTTAATCAGACATCACATTTCCAGTAAACTTGTCATAGATATAGGAAGATGTGGTGTGAGTGCCAATGAGACAACTCTCCATCCAAATAACAATTTATAAAAGTAAACCATTATAGGTCAATGTACGGCCTTCAACACGGAGCCTTGGCTCACACCGAACAACAAGCTATAAAGGGCCCCAATAGTACTAGTGTAAAACCATTCAAACGGTAAAACCAACGGTCTAGTCTATATAAAAACGAGAAACGAGAAACATGTATAAATTACATAAACAAACGACAACTACTGTACATCAGATTCCTGACTTAGGACAGGTGCAAACATTTGCAGCGGGATTAAACGTTTTAATGGTACCAAACCTTCTCCCTTTTTCTGAAACATAGTATAACATCACAACATAGAAAAACACACGATAAAACATCAATTGGAAGGCTTAACTCAATCAAAACGTAAATTAACACACTATGAACGAATAAATTCGATCTGTGATACCTGAAAGTAACATGTTTTATTTTTCATTACAGGAGAAGGCTTCATATGAGATGCAGCAAATAAATTTGAAATCAGGTTTTCCAAAGAGCCGTACGATTAAATAAGAAAACGTAAGATTATGTGGGAATATTCACAGAGTATCGAAAATTCATAATTGTCAACCGAATACAAAAAAATATTATTCATATGCTTTATTATACCAATTTAATAATAAGTTCTTAATTGTTAATTAGTTAAAAGGACAGAGAGATAAGTTGTAAAATACTCACTACAAGCCGAGATGCAACGAATTTGAAGGTCTTTTGTGTAGTTTAGGATGGAATTGGTCCGATATTTTCTACATTAATATAAATTAATGACTTACAGATCAAGTTTTTGTTTCGTTGCTTGTCCGACTTTTCGCAGAATTTTGGTCATTTGACTTTACATTTTTATTTAAGAAAATTGCATTTACAAGTATGGACATTTTTTGTAATGTAAACCTGAAGCTGACATTTTATTCGTTAACGTTAGATGATAACTTGTATATCAAGATTCCGTTTGAAAGACTTTTCCCGGAATAGCAGCCCTTGTACTTACAACATTTTATTCAAAACTGTACTTGATTTTTTGGGTAATGTCTGCAGTTCAGGAGTAGATTTTTGGTACATTGGTGTATACAAATGATGACTTCGAGATTGCGTTTGGTTTCGTTCTGGTTGGTCTACTTGCTGCGATAAAGCTGCAGTTTGGGACATTCGTATCGTATCTTTATATATATAATTGAATTAGCTACTGAAAGTGTCAACATAATTTTGAATGGTCTGTACCAGAAATAAATCAATGGTTCTTGACCAACCTGCGTACCCTTATTCCGTAACAATCTTTCCAATTCAATAGACTGTTTCAAGCGAATACAAAAAAAAAAAAAAAAAACAAGCAAGAATTGTGCTGGCAATCATACATCAATTATTGGTACCTATACATAGATATAAGTTTTGTTTCTAAATCAGTGTGGCTTGAAAGAAACTGGTTTTTGCTCTTCCTGAAACAAAATATGGTGACGATCTTTCCCTTTTACTTTTAAAAAGCATGATCTTTTATTCGTGTAATATATGGAGAAATGGAACGTTTGCATGCTTTTATCGAAATATAAGTTTCGACTATGATCCACAGTATTAGAACATATAATCCTTATTTTAGTCACGCCAATTCTTGTGTAGGCTATGTAACAGTACTTCTTAGGCTTACTATTTTAAATTCAGTCTCTATAGGCTAAGAGAAAACTTTATGAAATTTGTTTGATCTAACCACATTTTGTGCATGTACCAAGTCAGGTTATTTGGACTATGTTATCTGCGTTGTTGTTTGTTTTTATTTGTATGTTAGATTTTTTATGTATACCCTATCTCTTTTAAAAAAGCGAAATTTACTGTGGCTGACAGACGAAACATGATACCTTTATAGAGTTTGATAGAGTCTTTGCAACCTGAGTGTCATTGGATATACTACAAGTTGGACTTTCGATGGCATGAATTTTAGGTGGAATCAATAACTTGAAGTCAGAAGTAGTCTGAATATTCCATTGGTTTTGATCTAAAGTAAATTACTTGTAGAACGTTTTGACATATAAGAACAATGAACACTTGAAACTAATGGTTCAGGTAGTACAAATTCTCACCAAATAATCAGAAGGTAAACTATTTCTTGATATGAAGTTATTATGGAAATTGTTCGTATTTAGTAAACTAGATAGGACAGACAAAACATGTTTTATTTTTCATTACAGGAGAAGGCTTCATATGAGATGCAGCAAATAAATTTGAAATCAGGTTTTCCAAAGAGCCGTACGATTAAATAAGAAAACGTAAGATTATGTGGGAATGTGCGCAGAGTGTCGAAAATTCATAATTGTCAACCGAATACAAAAATATTATTCATATGCTTTATTATACCAATTTAATAATAAGTTCTTAATTGTTAATTAGTTAAAAGGACAGAGAGATAAGTTGTAAAATACAAGTATGGACATTTTTGTAATGTCTGCAAACCTGAAGCTGACATTTTATTCGTTAACGTTAGATGATAACTTGTATATCAAGATTCCGTTTGAAAGACTTTTCCCGGAATAGCAGCCCTTGTACTTACAACATTTTATTCAAAACTGTACTTGATTTTTTGGGTAATGTCTGCAGTTCAGGAGTAGATTTTTGGTACATTGGTGTATACAAATGATGACTTCGAGATTGCGTTTGGTTTCGTTCTGGTTGGTCTACTTGCTGCGATAAAGCTGCAGTTTGGGACATTCGTATCGTATCTTTATATATATAATTGAATTAGCTACTGAAAGTGTCAACATAATTTTGAATGGTCTGTACCAGAAATAAATCAATGGTTCTTGACCAACCTGCGTACCCTTATTCCGTAACAATCTTTCCAATTCAATAGACTGTTTCAAGCGAATACAAAAAAAAAAAAAAAAACAAGCAAGAATTGTGCTGGCAATCATACATCAATTATTGGTACCTATACATAGATATAAGTTTTGTTTCTAAATCAGTGTGGCTTGAAAGAAACTGGTTTTTGCTCTTCCTGAAACAAAATATGGTGACGATCTTTCCCTTTTACTTTTAAAAAGCATGATCTTTTATTCGTGTAATATATGGAGAAATGGAACGTTTGCATGCTTTTATCGAAATATAAGTTTCGACTATGATCCACAGTATTAGAACATATAATCCTTATTTTAGTCACGCCAATTCTTGTGTAGGCTATGTAACAGTACTTCTTAGGCTTACTATTTTAAATTCAGTCTCTATAGGCTAAGAGAAAACTTTATGAAATTTGTTTGATCTAACCACATTTTGTGCATGTACCAAGTCAGGTTATTTGGAGTATGTTATCTGCGTTGTTGTTTGTTTTATTTGTATGTTAGATTTTTATGTATACCCTATCTCTTTTAAAAAGCGAAATTTACTGTGGCTGACAGACGAAACATGATACTGTTAAGAGCCTTTAGAGTTTGAAAGAGTCTTTGCAGCCTGAGTGTCATTGGATATACTACAAGTTGGACTTTCGATGGCATGAATTTTAGGTGGAATCAATAACTTGAAGTCAGAAGTAGTCTGAATATGCCATTGGTTTTGATCTAAAGTAAATTACTTGTAGAACGTTTTGACATATAAGAACTAGAGGCTCTAAAGAGCCTGTGTCGCTCACCTTGGTCTATGTGCATATTGAACAAAGGACACAGATGGATTCATGACAAAATTGTGTTTTGCTGATGGTGATGTGTTTGTAGATCTTACTTTACTGAACATTCTTGCTGCTTACAATTATCTCTATCTATAATGAACTTGGCCCAGTAGTTACAGTGGAAAATATTTTGTAAAAATTTACAAAAATTTACAAAATTTATGAAAATTGTAAAAAATTGACTATAAAGGGCAATAACTCCTTAAGGGTCAATTGACAATTTTGGTCATGTTGACTTATTTGTAGATCTTACTTTGCTGTACATTATTGCTGTTTACAGTTTATTTCTATCTATAATAATATTCAAGATAATAACCAAAAGGTGCAAAGTTTTCTTAAAATTACCAATTCAGGGGCAGCAACCCAACAACGTGTTGCCTGATTGGTCTGAAAATTTCAGGGCAGATAGATATTGACCTAATGAACAATTTTATCCTCGTCAGATTTGCTCTAAATGCTTTGGTTTCAGAGATACGAGCCAAAAACTGCATTTTACCCTATGTACTATTTTTTAGCCATGTCAGCCATCTTGGTTCGCGGGCGGGGTCATCGGACACATTTTTTAAACTAGTTACTCTAATGATGATTGTGGACAAGTTTGGTTAAATTTGTCTTAGTAGTTTCAGAGGAGAAGATTTTTGTAAAAGATTACAAAAATTTACGAAAAATTGTTAAAAATTGACTATAAAGGGCAATAACTCCTTAAGGGGTCAACTGACCATTTTGGTCAAGTTGACTTATTTGTAGATCTTACTTTGCTGAACATTATTGCTGTTTACAGTTTATCTCTATCTATAATAATATTCAAGATAATAACCCAAAACGGCAAAATTTTCTTAAAATTACCAATTCAGGGCAGCAACCCAACAACGGGTTGTCCGATTCATCTGAAAATTTCAGGGCAGATAATTCTTATCCTGATAAACAATTTTACCCCATGTCAGATTTGCTCTAAATGCTTTGGTTTCAGAGATATAAGCCAAAATCTACATTTTACCCTTTGTTCTATTTTTAGCCATGGCGGCCATCTTGGTTGGTTGGCCGGGTCACCGGACACATTTTAAAACTAGATACCCCAATGATGATTGTGGCCAAGTTTGGTTACATTTGACCCAGTAGTTTCAGGAGAAGATTTTTGTAAAGTTAACAGACGACGACGACGGACGACGACGGACGCCGACGGACGACGGACGCCAAGTGATGAGAAAGCTCACTTGGCCCTTTTGGGCCAGGTGAGCTAACAATGAACACTTGAAACTAATGGTTCGGGTAGTACAAATTCTCACCAAATAATCAGAAGGTAAACTATTTCTTGATATGAAGTTATTATGGAAATTGTTCGTATTTAGTAAACTAGATAGGACAGACATACAGCCGACATATTTGAATTATAGTTTATTCCTGTTTGAAACAACATAAGAAAGAGGCGAAAGTCATCAAAGTGATAATCAATCTCATAAGTCGAAAACGAACTGACAATGCCATGGCAAAAAAAGACAAAACGATCAAAAGACAAACAACAACATAACAAATAGTCATATTTCAACATACAATGAAATCCATCATAAAGTTTTCTTTTTTTTAACGCACAATCGGTAGTAACGACGGCCAGTGTGTCGTAATCAAAGCGAGCTAACAATTCGCGCTTAGTGGTTATTTGAGTACGAAATGTTTTTTTCTGCGATATATTTCTTTTCAATATTTTATTTCCATTTAAACAATGATTATAAATCGGTTTATTTTTTTATACTCTACCTGCCAAAAAATTACACAAATTTAGATTTACTTTATTGACATAAACGTTGAAGTTACGTCAGTATAAATAGGTCTTATTTTTCTGTACTTTATTTTCAACTCTACTCCTCGACGTAGACGCAGTCATGGTCATCGTCAATATACATCACCTACTTTGCATGATGTCTCTATTAATGACTTGCTGCCATTTATACAAAAGCCGTTAGGTATTCATCACATTCGCACGAAACTGTATTCATTACCCCTTTCAGAACTTCATTCTCTGTTCAATTTATGTTTGAGGCCGCTGTTACAAGCCCTCATTCGGACCGATGCAGACTTACAGCTATTATTTCGGATATTGCAAGTCACAGACTTTTCAAACCAGTTCGCATTGGAAAAGATGAAAAGAGAGGGATCTTTTCTTAAACTTTCCTTTGCCGGCAAGGGTCTCGGTGGCGTCAGCTTGGGCGGTGTCCTTCATCATAAATTGGTTCAGTCGAGGGTGCCTCCTTGCTTTGAGGGTCGGTCTGTGCCGGTAATTTCTTATACCTATACCAAACCAATTGCAACTAAAATTTTCAATTACAAACACGTTTTGCAGGATCTCAACATTGACGACTTCAAGTCTAAACCTCCTGATTGCACCTGTGCTAGTTCCCAATTCACATATAATCCGGCTGGCCACGTTATTACCGGAGACCTCAACATTGTCAATAACACTTCCTGCGAAATTTGTTATCCAAAGGTCCGAATATCGTGAGCCTAAATCCATCAATTGGAAATACAACTTCAAAATACTGATGGATTCAGTCGAGGATTATGCCAGGCAATGGGCTAAACGCGAGAAAGAAGACGTAGATACTCTTTCCGAATGGATTAAGGCTGTGAGGTCGTTGATACAAACCGAACTAAGAAACTAAATGGGCATATCAATACCCACGCTACATCAATTTTAAAGACCCAAGTGTTGCAAGGCACTTGTCCTACCTTCATGACAAATATGTTGTTGTCCCCGCGGATAGGGCCCCAAACAACATCGTTTTTGTGTAAATATCATTGCATGGGCTGCTTGATGGGTGAATTGGGTGTTGACGGTTCACTTGGAGACTCAACATATGCCCTCACGACACTTGCCAAAGGGAAATCCTGGATAGTCATAGGTCTGTTCTATGTTCCTTTGAATTTCAACCAAAGATGAAGAACTGGATCTTCCATCACTGTATTGGATACCTAGACTACATGGGTGTCCTTACAAACAACGGTATATTGCTGGTCTTCCGAATGCTCCACGAGGCCTCTTTCTAAATTATTAACATCTATTTTATCAGCAATCAAGGCCGGGCTCCAAAGTTGTTGTGAGACTGCCTGTTCTGGAGGTGGCGTGAATCAGATGTGGATGCTGGGGATTCCTGGGATCTTTTGGGGTGCATGCGGTCTGGGACTCTCTCGTCTTGCGGTGGTGTTGGAGCATTTGACTTTTCTACACTTTGCACAGGTATTCCCATTCCAAACTAAGAGACAAATTGAAAGAGTTGGTATTACTTTGTTTCATTGAAAAGAATGGAGAACGTGGATGCAGGTGTCTTGTCTTGGGAGGGATAGGTCCTACTTTGTGAAGAATCGCTCTGGTTCAGGCGGAGGGTTCTCTGAGGCTGGCATTGTCAGGATGCTTGGTTTCTTGATTGACAACATGTTTGTTACGTTTGGGGGCGTGTTTTCGGCAGACTGTCGGAGTTCCAGTGGGAGCCGGTTGTGCCCTCTTCTTGCCGACTTGTTTCTTTGTTATTGTGAGGCTGACTTCATACAGGAACTTCTTGGGAAGAGAGATAAGAAGTTAGCAATGTCCTTGACTCTACGTTCCGCTATATAGATGATGTTCTCTCACTAAATAATACAAAATTTGGTGACTATGTTGAACGAATCTATCCCATCGAACTAGAGATAAAGGATACTACAGATACAGTTAAGTCTGCCTCATATCTTGACTTACATCTAGAAATTGACAATGAGGGTCGGTTGAAAACAAAAACTTTATGACAAAAGAGATGATTTCAGCTTCCCAATTGTGAACTTTCCATTTCTGTGTAGCAACATTCTAGCAGCGCCTGAATACGGAGTATATATCTCCCAAATGATACGATATTCCCGGGCTTGTATTTCCTATCATGATTTCCTTGATAGAGGATTGCTGCTCACAAGGAAGCTATTAAACCAAGAGTTCCAAATGGTGAAGTTGAAATCATCCCTTCGTAAATTTTACGGACGCCATCACGAGTTGGTTGACCGTTATGGAATAACCGTTTCACAGATGATATCGGATATGTTCCTTATGTCGTAACTACAATACCTATTTACCGGATTTTAATAACATAAGGAACACGACCTGTGCCACATGTGGAGCAGGATCTGCTTACCCTTCCGGAGCACCTGAGATCACCCCAGTTTTTGGTGGGGTTCGTGTTGCTTAGTCTTTAGTTTTCTATGTTGTGTCATCTGTACTATTATTTGTCTGTTTGTCTTTTATTTTTGGCCATGGCGTTGTCAGTTTGTTTTCGATCTACGAGTTTGACTGTCCTCTGGTATCTTTCGTCCCTCTTTATGTAATTGCAAATCGTCTTCTAACTTTGCAGAAACCAGTGCAATCAGAATATAAATGTAAAAGTAACTTTAGAATAAACATCATGATTACTATCGATTTTTAAACCGTGACTACAATAAAATATTCTGATCTACTGTGTAACACGTTCTGTAAAACATGTTGAAAACCCACCGCATTCTTTAAGTTGTTTTCTATGTCAGGAGCTTGTAACTCAGTAGTTGTTGTCGGTTTCTGCCTGACATATATGTTATTCTTCTATTGTTTAGCACAAATAAGACTGTTGGGTTGCTGTCGAATACCACGCAGGTAATTTTGTTCACATGGAATATTTCACCTAAGATTTCTTGACTTGCGTGAATGGGGCGTTATATTAGATCTGGAGTATGATTATGTTAAATTTTTCGTGTATAAGCATTTCGTAACCGCTTCCTCCTTTTTGCTGATAGTTTTATATTTCCCTTAAAACGTTTCAATACATTATTTTGGCTAGAATGTAAGGTTGATTGCATTGTAAATGGTCTGAAGTTGGAAAATGTTCCACTATATGGTATAAACCATGCTGCACTCTGCCAATACAGTGGCATATCTACTGAACATGAAACATTTCGAAGTTGTTTAAAAACGTTATGAAAGACGATAGCTACACAATTAATCAGGACCTTGGTAAAGTTTAAGTATATAGGGAACTCTGAAAGACTTATTTAAAGATTTTGTTTATGTTCAGAGAACGCGCCACTTTCTCTAGCACTTGGTGGATACCGCTGCTGGTAGACTTTAAGTCCCCGAGGGTATCATCATGAAAATGTCAGGTCTTTGCCACTGATATGATTTATAATACTAGTATAAGTTTCTTAAATTTATTATTGACGAATTAAGATATCATTATTAAAAAAACTAAGGTTCCAATTAAATTAAAACCTTTTTTGATTTCGTCAAAATAGCAGCATTATATATAAAATTTACACACTGCATGTTTTATTTTCGCGATATGCTGAATAAAATTGACCAGCTACAGTTAGCTTTGTATCGTAGGTGATATAGCTTGTGAAGATGGTTTATACATTAAAAGGAAATATACGTATGTACAGTATCATTCAATTCAAGAATATTAAAATTTTGTAGTGCCTTTAATGGTCGAACTCATTTGTTTTGTAGTGCCTTCAATGGTCGAACTCATTTGTTTTGTAGTGCCTTTAATGGTCGAACTCATTTGTTTTGTAGTGCCTTTAATGGTCGAACTCATTTGTTTTGTTAGAAAGTTGAATACTACTGTCATTATTCAACTGAATAAACAGCGGCCTCGTTTAGTCTATAAAACTGGCAAAATAGATATAGGAAGATGTGGTGTGAGTGCCAATGAGACAACTCTCCATCCAAATAACAATTTATAAAAGTAAACCATTATAGGTCAATGTACGGCCTTCAACACGGAGCCTTGGCTCACACCGAACAACAAGCTATAAAGGGCCCCAAAAGTACTAGTGTAAAACCATTCAAACGGTAAAACCAACGGTCTAGTATATATAAAAAACGAGAAACGAGAAACACGTATAAATCACATAAACAAACGACAACCACTGCACACCAGATTCCCGACCCAGGACAGGTGCAAACACCCGCAGCGGGATCAAACGCCTCAACGGCACCAAACCTTCTCCTTTTTCCGAAACAATAGTATAACATCACAACATAGAAAACACACGATAAAACATCAATTGGAAGACTTAACTCAATCAAAACGTAAATTAACAAAAACATACTTAATAAATGAGGTGGATAGAAAATACTTATTTTACGTTCTATACTTCATTATCGTGCTCTTGTCAATCTTAAACTGTCATTGCAATTTCAAAATTGTGTAATGTATAGTCTTGTAGCAATTAACAAAACACAGAACAAATGGAATGGTTTACAAACTAAATACATAAAAAATATCATTTAAAATTAGAAATAATTTTATATAACAGATAAAAGTACGAATAAGAAAAACCGGTTCCAGTCTGCTCGATACCAAACTGCTAATAAAATAAAACACAAGTGTCAAATTTTGATATTAAAGACCATATTTTGGTACTTCTTTGACCTTTATGCTGTGTTTTGTTATTTCTCATAGTGCATTAGAAACTGTATACAGATGTTCGTCGTTTTGCACCAGACGGACACGAAAACATACACGTCGCGTGGTGGAGATTTGGAATTTAAGAAACAAAAACATTTGCTGCCGTAAATGTTTTTAGTAAATAAACATTCTAAAGTACAGGAAATATAAACATAGTATAATTTTTTACAATAACAAAACATTTCCTCTTCAAAACACAAGTTACTACAACTATGAAAGAAATTGAAATGGAGATATTTAGTACATGGCACCAAGCCGAGAAACGCTTGTTTTAGCGAGTTTAAGGATTAGTGTGGTGATATTTCAGGTCAACCAGTAAAACGATAAGCTAAATCTTTCTCAGTATACATTCAAGCTAAGGTAATGCACCGGTTAAAACAACACACAAATATATAGTTAATCAAAATAAAAAAGCGGGAAAATTTGAAGTGATATGATTTCGGAACAACTGCATGGAAAAAGACTGATTCTGTTATCTTACTCAAAAGATTTACTTGGTTCAATATCGTAGAATACTAAGATTGACATCTAAATAATTTAACTTATCCAGTAAAGTAAATTTGAACTTCTTTCTTTCATACCCAATTACAAAGGATACACACATGCAGATATAAGTTTTTGCAGAATATAACAACTGCCTTCCTTTGTTAGTTATTTTTCATTTCAGATGTACAGTTTTTGTTCGATGGCGATTCTTTTTCCGTGTCGGTTGGTAACTTGCAATATAAAGTTTGATAGTTGTATTCATTGTATCTCAGTTTTACACGATTCTTAATCATTTCGCCTCTAAGATATATTACCATACGCATTTATGATTTAATTCAGTTTTGTCGTTTTTCGCATTAGTCATCTTTGTAAATTGCAATTCGGAACCTTTGCGTTCATCTACACAAAGAACATTTTGATCAATTGGGTGTTGCATAAAGTCCTGTTGGAAAAAATTGTATACATATACAGAAAAAAACAATAAAATTGTTGAATATATTTATTTGGCAAGGTTTTATTTCGAACGGGTGATTAGCGAAGGATTATTTTGACAGCCACTAAAGCAATTAAGGGTGCATTTTAGGTAACCTTTTATTTTAGTCGTCCGTATATAAAAAATTAAGTCTAAAAACTTGCATTGCATTTAGTTTCACAACTGGCTTGTAAAATGTATCATATAGTCATTTTGGTTTACATATATGAGGGACAACACTTCTACTCGAATTCTGATAAGTTTTCCTTTTGTGGACTATTTGACCTCTCCATGCATGCATCTGGCCTCTTGAATCCAAGTAACAAAGTAGATATAAACTACCGTTTCACACAGGAATGAGGCTAAGACACCAATAAGATGGCCATATCATATCACAATGTAAACAAGTATTTCTCATTGAAATATTATCATGAATATGTCTAAAATTATCATAATTCATCACGATTGATACGTTTATCAACAGAAAAGCTTAGAAAATGCTACATCTTCTGAATTTAAGCTGATGAAAATCCCGAGATAGAAAGATGAATGGCAGTGAATAGAGAGAGATTCTGATACATTTGTATGTAAAGTAAAACAAAACTTTCAAAACTCCTTGTTTGACAAGAATATGGCTCTCGGTCACATATCTGTATATTCATAAGAACTTAGAAATAAGTATATCGGATTGATATTCACGAGACAATATTCACCAAAACTAGTGGGAAATACCTATATATGTCATAGGAACAGTCTGTTCATTGCTGGATGCTCTTCTTATTGACACTATACTGTCAGACATTTATCGACGGGCTTAAGAATTAAAAAGAGAAGACAAATTTTCATACATGTCTTGTTCTTAATTTCAATAAATAGATTTTTAAATAGATTTTGACGGTTTAAACATAAAAGTGCACACACTACTACAACTCGTACACTAAAAGCCCAATATATAATATGCAGAATGAATGAAAAAAATTCTTTTTTCTTGAATTACCTTTAACAAAATAGAACTTGGCTTTTATAATAAAAGAAAAAAATCTGTAATTTACTGGTGTAACCACATGTTCAAGTTGATATTGAAAAACTGTAAATTAAACACAAACAGTGTTAAAACAAGGTGAAAACTTAAACTTTCTAAGGATTAAAATTTTTCATTAACTTGCAAGCGTAAAGTGAAATTAAAGAATTGACATAATCAGGATTAGGATCAAAGGGAGTCACAACGTGACCAAAGAAGACAGCAATACACGTTTGTTTTATTTGCAGGATTAGATACTCATAACTAAACCTGTACATCACAGACTTTGGAACAAGGAATAACTATATGATGGGAGTATATCTAGGGCCTTAGAACAATTGTACATTATATATTTATGAAATATCAGTACTAAATTTATATTTATCTGTTAAATATTGTCACTGTGGAGTTTAATTGAATAAACGTGAACAAGATTCAGCATGAGAAATGCACATGTTAGAACATTTCCAAAATGAACGTTTATTTACTTATTTTGCTATTTGAATGCAGATTTCGGTATCTTATATGTTGTATAACTTATAAAACTTTGTAAATACTTTATCTTATGTACAATGACAATTAAAATCACACGAATCCAACCAGGTTTATTTGCTTCAAGTCGTTTGTTTGGGTCAAATTTCATTAAGAACAGGCTGGCGCTTTAAAACAAGACACAAAAACATAGTGAAAAGGAAAGATAAATAAGAAAATCTAGCCCCAAAAAACTAAGAATTATGAAACCGGTCTATTGTTTATGCATTTGACAGAAACTGTCAAATTATATGTTTTGTCTTTTGGGATACCTTATGTTTTATGAGTCTATAATTTAGACTCAATTCAATAAACATAATAATAATAATAATAATAATAATAATAATAATAATAATAATAATAATAATAATAAACAGATGTGGGATACTTTTTCTATCTGGTCTCATCTTGCCGTCAGCTTATAATGATGTTATACGACAGGTTGAATTAGAATTTTAGAAAAAGTGTTGTTGTGTAGCTATATTTTAAATGAAATACAATTCCTAAAATAAACATGAAACTTACTACACATTAGAGTATGAATAAATCTTAAGAAATGTACACTTCTGTAACATATCTTGGGATTGATGTGAACTAGAGTTCTAACAAAGTATTTGTCAAATAATGTTGTTTTGTTTTAAATGTAAAGAAGTCAGAAGATACCAAGGGGTCAAACACCATACAAAACCGAAAAAAAGACAGACAACGCAATAACCAAACGAAATAATATTGAAGACAAACAACAATCTACAAAACAGAAAACCGAGTAGGCTAGAAAATATAAATAAGAAAAAAAAAAAAAAAAGAAGAGCAAAAGTCGGAAAAGAAAGACAAAGAAATAGACTAACAGCAATCCACGAAACACCTCCCAAGCAACCAATGATAAATTAAGAAAAAACACATCGTATAAGTCGAAGAAAGACAAAAAAAAAAAAAAAAAAAAAAACAAAAACAAAAACAAAAACAAAAAACAAAAAAAGAAATTGCAAGGATTGACCAACTGAACCTATTTTAACAATTTTGCTTAGAAATGAACGATATCCCCTCCCCTGAAAAAATATAGAATAAAATAAAAATAATAAACAACACAAAGGAAAGTAACTTTTACAGGGAGTTAATAATAATTTTATACAACCTTGTATGTATTGTGTTTTTGGCAGTTTCATTAATTATCATAAGTTAAAGAAAACTGATGCAGAATTTGTGTTCCTTAAATTTTACCACCAACTTAACAGCATCTATAGGACGACAAATAGGGACGTCAGGAAGGAAAAATCAGAAATTTAAAAAGCACTTAAAGACAACTACAAAGGTCTAAAACAGAGACACAAACAGTCAACAGTATACAAACAAGGATTTAAAAGTACGAACTTCCATGAAAACCTTAAGTTGAATGGAGTGCTCTGGGAGGGAGATCGCGTGATAGAAATTTATTAACTAAACATGCATTCTTCTCTTGATCTTAAACCTTTAGGTGTTTACAAATTACCTTTTAAACGTCAGCCGACAGAAAAAAATCCACCATTTAAAACCTTGATTTATTGCAAACCAAAGAGTTAGTATGTATATCATTACACACGTCATACGGGCAACTAAATGTAAAAGACCATTTTAGCTGACAAAATTGTATATTCAACCATTAGATATAATATTCAGCGTACATCAGTCGCAGCAGCTAAAATGAACTATAGAATTCCGCTCAAACCGGTGCTAGTGGCCGTCTTAAACTTTCAGTGGGGTGATAGATTTTTTTTTGTTTTTTTGCTCCTAGCTGAAGGTCTCATTGTGACTTTGTGCTGAAGAACAGCAATAAAGGCACTGTTCCTTTGCTTTTTGTGTTTTTTGCTGTGCATATACTGATTTAGTGTCGTGGATGGATACCCCATATCCTTTCTTTTCTATTGTTAATAGTAAACAATATGCATTGTGATATTCGCATTATCTCCCTTTTATCTCTTATGTGCAATGCAATTGTAACTCGATCGAATCATAAGACTTGAAAATAGTGAACATGTTATTGTTACAGAGCTTAGGGTTAATCCGTTATTATTGTTCAAATAAAACTAAAATCGACATGGCAGTTGGTTATCATATGATGTGATATTGTTAAGACTTATGTTTTCAGTATCAGTTTCACATAATGTCAATCATTTTATTGGTAGATTACAGGTAAAAGATACTGAATTAATTGCTACCAACAGAGGAATATATAAAATAAAAACAGAAAAAATGCAAATCAAAAACGATAAGACTGGTATACGAACAGAGAAAAAGAACACCAACGAAACATTCGAGAGCGATATCAGTTTGTCCAATTGACGTACCCCATTATTGAGAGAGAGAGAGAGAGAGAGAGAGAGAGAGAGAGAGAGAGAGAGAGAGAGCGCGCATTATGAAGTATAGGGATAAGATAGTTCCAAACGAAAATATACTTAACATATTCCGAAAATTACATTTCAGTTTCGTCACTTTATGTTACTATATAAGAAACCTTTAGCTCTTGCACTTCAGAACTCAAAATGTGAAATGTTTAAGGATTATTATTTATGCTCTAATTTGCAAACAATTTGTTTTAAAGTCCAAAGACCTGAACTTATTTTTGTATCTGGCAGTATTTGGGGTTGAATTGCGTCAGGCAAGTACGATAGGTCGCAGACGATATAGGGGGGCCAATGCAGTTTCAGTTTCTGCAAAGGCCTACTACAGAATCAACAATTTCTTTTCATTTGTTGACTCTTATAAATGAACTGAATGGGCGCTTTCAAGATCAGTTACGTCCCTCATTCTTGGCATTGACTGTCTGGTCTTCTGTCAGTGCGCCGAAAAGCAGTCGTTTTGTTTTGTTGCAGACCAAGACTCTCATCCGAATCTGCACGCAACATTTCGTTTCACTCCTACTGTGTCTATTGGTTCATTACTTCGTGAAAGATTATATAAGACTGTAAAACACTTGAATATAGATCCACCATGAATAATGAGATTACTTTGTCTTTAACTTATTATTTTTTCACAGGTATATTTGGCAGTATTTGTGTTAAATTGCGTCAGCCAAGGACGACAGAGCCATAAAAGAGGGCTATTACAGAATAAATACATTCTTTTTATTTGTTAACCATTGTATATAATTGAACTGAATGGTCGATTTCCAGATTTGTTACGTCCCTCCTTTTTGGCATTCATGTTACTACCTGGTCAGATTAAACATATTACTCATGACGAAGTAGCATCTGTAGAAGGTAGATATCACGACAAATTACCGGTCACTACACGGTTTAGTGTCGAACTAAAACAGTAGACTCGGTGTGTAGATTTGCCATATGAGGGTACTGATAAGCAGTCATTGGGTACGGCTATTAAATGTACAAACCTAGATTTATGTACGAATCTGAACGCAATACTCGTTTTCTTCCAGTTGTGCTTATTGATTCCCTATTCTATGGAAGTTCTTATGAGACAAGTAAAACACTTGAGGCGATCCACCAAGAATGAAGATAAATTTGTTTGTCTTTTACTTATGTTTTTCCACAGACATTTGGAAAAATATTTGGACCAATTTTCCTCTGCAAAAACGTTGTGTAGGACCTTTAAATTTTAAATTGCAATACTAGTATATCAATACTTTGTAATACAAATCTGCGCTTTTATATTCATGCATTTTGATTTTCAAGTAAGTCCTGCAGTTATTTTGATAATTATCATATGTTAAACACAGTCAAGGGAGTACACTCGCACATTTGATTATTTTATGAATGTTATCCATCATTTTATTTTCTTATGATACTAATTTTTGCGTGTATAGATTTGAAATCAGAAATAAGTTTTCCCATACCCCCATTAGGGCATATAATAACAATAAAAGATGAAAAGACAAAAAAAGTCCACAAAACAATAAACAGAAAACTGAAGATTGTGCTATTCTTACTCCGCAAACATGGGGAGGGGCGTAGCCCTCTACGCTCCCACTAAAGCCGCCACTGCCAATTGGGAGTCATTTGCATTTGCATCAATCCCGTAAGATTGGTGATATCTGGCTTTCTACGTTTTTTTTCAGATTTTAATAAGTTATGATTTCATTTTCATATCATATTCATAATAACGACAGTGATATTGGTCCTCATATAAAATGGTCAAACCTATCCTAAAATTGTTTCAAACTTGATTTTGCTTTTAACGGTCAATGTATGTACAGCTTTATAAAAAAAATATGTAAATGGTGACGACAGACGCACGCCTCTAATGGCCAATTCAAGCTTGAAGTCGACCATTCAGTATACATTTAATAATTCATTCTATATCTAATATGTTCATAATCATTTGTAAAAAGTAAAAACGGAAGAAGCATATCAAAGTAATTGCGCTCTGTTATTCATTAACAATCTCATACTTTATTTTACGAATCAATGTATATAATGAAACATTTATTTCATTTGTTACATAGTTTTATTACACTAAGAAGACTCGTCTAGACTAGAAGGAATATCTCAATTGCACAAAATTCTGTTTGAAAGAGAAAGACATTATACTGAGTAAAATATCCGAGCCGAAAAAAAAAACAATGCTTTGAAACTTTATTGCCTCAATGAAACTTACCACTGACAAATGAACTTTATTTATTAACAGAATAGTTACCTTTGACCAGAGAGCACAATTTGTGCAGGTTATCGTGCAGTTTATGGCGTACCAGTAGATCTAAGTGTGCTGCGTAAAACTGTATGACTTTCTAGGTTTGTTCTCTTGGTCAATGATAATACTGTTGTTGTTTTAGGGTTAGTTTCAATTGGAATTTCCAGTGGCCAATGTTACAAAGATGTCAAGGACGATGCTTTTCTATAAAATTATAAATGTACATATAATTTGTGACAACTTTACGACAGACATTCTCTATCAGATACATGGATAATTTTAGATTATATAGAGATGACACCACCTATATATATACTTCGTCTTCAATTCAGCCCAACAAGTTAGCGGTAGTAAATTTTTGTTCTTTCCTTGTTTTAACCGAAAGTATTTTTTTTATTAGATACAAATAAAAAATGAATTAAATATTGGAAACTTAATGTACCAGCAGAAAAAGACACTGCTGGTCATGAAGGTAAAGGAAAAAAAAAAGAGTTAACAAAAATGCCGAACTCCAAGTTAAATGCAAAAAGGGGGGGAAGTCCATAAAACCTGACAAAATCATCAAACAACGGAGAGAATGGAAAACTGTCATATTCCTGACTTGGTAAGAGAAAAAAAAATGAAAAACAAATAAGTTTTAATCAACTGAAAATGCGATAAAAGCTGGACAAAAAATAAAAAATAAAAAAAATGCACGCTTCATAGTAATATATATTACGAATGGACAAGAGCGAATACAGAAGATAAGTATAGTTGACGTGGGAGGATCAACTAAATAAAATGTATGAAAAAGGTCGTGTAACATTAGTTAACATAAACAGATCAAATATATGAAATACAATCAATAAACAAATAAAAACCACATACAAATGGTCAACTGGAGGGAAAAAAAGGAGATAAAAATTCCCTATAGGAAAGAAAAATAAACTCAAAATGTTTACAGAAATGGTCAAAAGAAGACCAAGGGCAAACTAAGCCTATTCTGCAATACTTATGTTCGTTGAATCACAGTTACGACTAGATTTATTGGCTGGGCAACATTTGTTTTGAACTACCATGTAAGGTGAATTAAACAAAAAAACCCAATTAAAAAACGAACTTTGAATTTATGAATAATGTACTACGCAAAGTATAGATATTGCTTCTATAGGTAAAATAAATTGCGGAAAAAGGATCAAGATGACTATTTTAGAGTATAAAAGTTTTGAACAGTTACGTGTGAACCAATCAGAGAGGTTTCTTTTAACACTTTGTAGACGTTACGAATAGCAAGTTCGGTGCATTTAAATTATTGTAAGTAGTTTTGCCACCATGTTGAGTAGCTACATAACTATATTATCCTTAAGGATTGACCATATGTTGATCAAGCTAACACGTTTGGTAATTGTTCTTTTTCATTTTGGATTTATAGATTCATTGATATGTTATATAGTTGAAACTTTGTGGTTCAACCATTGCATGTATTTTTTTTGTTTTATGGAGGGAGAGGGTTGAACTTATTGACAGTTTGAAGAAAAACTAAAATGGTCCATTCTTTTCTGACTTGACATTCTGTACAGTCTGTTCTGTGCATTGCGAAAGATTGACTGTTTACGACGTTGTTGTTTGAAGGCTACGATGGTGTACAGCCATCGATATTTGGGTGTAGGACGGCATGATTTCGTGTCAGCAGGTTGAGAACTTTAAGTTTGCTTCGGCAGTAACTGCTACCATTCTTCAATACTGTATATTGTTCGTTATTGTTTTGTTTGTACTTTATGATTTTGATATCTATTTAACCTTCGTCCTGAACATGCATGAAATATTTGCCACTGGACGTTAAGAAACCAACAATCAATCATCTATTTAACCGTTTTATAGTTTAATGTTTTCCTGTGCTTTTTGTATGTTCTTTTATGTACCTTTCGTAAGTCCACGGACCTAGTTTGAAATAGAAGAGGGTTGAGATATAATAAAGCATTGGTATAATCCCGTCAGATGTTCATGTGTCTGTCCCAAACCAGGCCCCTCACCAGTTGTTCACGTATCTTCACGGTTTTTTGTTGTTATTTCTATAATTTTAGTTTGATGGCATCACTTGCATGCATATCTTTGATAATCTGTGTTTAAAATAATCAAATGACTCATGGCGATTCAGAGCTTGACATATAGTATTGATATTTAACTATGGTCAGTTGATGAAGACAGTACATTGACCTCTAATTGTCGTTTGGTTATTCGTATTGTAAGTTTGCTGTTTCATTCACATGTACCACACATCTCCTTATATTATTTCTCATCGAACTATAAAAATTATTTAACCATTCTGCAGTCTCTTATATTTCTGTTTACTCATGTACCAAATCTTCTTAAAACTACAGGGAAAGAGTACATAATAAAAAACCTATTTGGGAATGATCCATCGCTTCAAAACTATACACCAAATTGCTCATGTTTATCTTGGTTTTTTTGGGGGGTGGGGGTGGTGGGGATTTTGTATTTTTACGTGTGTTCCATAGAGTTTAATTTTGTTTTCATAACAAAATTGTCATAAATGTAAATTCATTCAATAAATGAATAAAATACAACAGGACAATGAGTGGGAAAAAAATCGCCGAATACCGAATTGACGAAAAAATATTTAGGCAAAATTGAAGATTCAATAAAATTTATTTCTGATATTTTATTGTAAACAACATATTTCAGAGAATTATCAAAATTCTCAAGTTTATATTGTAGTTACTGCGAGAGGGCAGCAAAAGCACTATGATAGATGAAATGTTGCAAACATATTGCTCTTGGACTAGACTAGACATCTTACTCTATATCATATTAACAAAACAATAAATATGTGTATACATGTAGTTCTATCAACTGCTGTTTACACGTGTTGTCAACATATATATACATTTTGTTCATACATCGTATACACATGTCTCAAGATACAGTCATTTTCATGTACTATTATTCTGACAAAACCATTCTTACATCTATTACTGGCAGTGTCTTAGTTAATCGTGGCAAGATACGCAAGGAATCAGTTCTTTGTCCATCTTTTGATAGTCTTGATGTGTAAACCGAAGATCCAGTTCATGTCAATTATATATATCTCAATGTTATATCAATCAAACGACACTTCCATTACCAACAGTTGCATATTGACATGCAGACAATGATGGCTGTCTAGGGGGATAACCAAATGTCGAGTGTTGTTTAGCTCGTAGTCTAAGAGAAGCGATACTACTTGAACACTGGTCTCTATTTGCTGTGTATAAATACTGGGCACCGGGTGGTCCATATGGGCACGGTGTTCCTGTGGCACCCATATTCGTTGGTACATTCTGAACATTTTGCACCATAGCATTGCTGATACTGTTTGACATGCTGGATGGCGAAGAGAAACACATCGGTTGTGTAGAAACTACGGAAGACAAATGAGGATTAACAGAATTCAGTCCCCATGGAAATGTTTTTGCGCCCAATGGGCTGGGAACTTTTGTAGCCCAGTAATTTGGATTCGTGTATCCGTTGTAGATAGAATCGTCAAACGGTGTCTGCATAAGTCCTGTGAATTGTGATCCGAATCCAGTTTTGAAAGTATCAATGTTCCTTTCCCTTTTTCTCCATTTTGCTCTTCTGTTCTTGAACCAGACCTACAATTTAATAATAAATATTGAATGTCTTAGAATTCTGTCAACAAAATAAATTTACTAATTACATGTTAATGGATATGTCCGGTGTATGTCAGACATATAAAAAGATAAAATTTTTCTATCAGTTAAACATTTATCTGTAGAAAATTCAATATCATTTTGAAAACGTCATATGTTGTTTGAATAGTGGCCATTATATAAGGGAAGTCTGTTTGGAAACGGTGGAGATCTACTACTTTATTAAATCATAAACTTGGATATCAGCTATTAATTCTCCGTAAGAAATTTATAAAAATTTATTGTGTAAATTTACAGTCAATTTAGAAATCTAATTAAGCTTTACAAAGGATAGCTACTGTATATCAAACTTATTAGCACAGATAAGTGGTATTTTGTTCAAATCAAATATTAAAACTCCCATATTAATAAATTATTACCAAGAAGAATATTTTAAGTGAGTGAAAAGTTTTCAATGTTTGGTTCACTCTGTTCGTGTTTTCAATCACTCAAAAATGTTATTAAAAATTCTGTTTTAAAAATAGAAATTACATAAATAATATTTTTTTACTTTGTCAAGTAATTTGAAGTGCTAATTTCAGAAGAAAAAAGTGACTTCCTAAACCCGTGAAATTGTATTAAAAAAAGCCGAAATTTCTGTATCTTGATCAAATCTGACAGCAAGCTGCGGTAGCAAATTAGGGGTGGGAAGTTTAACATGGCACTTGAAAACTATCCATTAATATGTGATAAAATTTAGTGTATAAACTTCTCACCCCCTCCTATCAATGCATTCGAATGCTGATAACTTTTCTAACACCTTATGCAATTATTTGTGTATCTTAAATCAAATACATCAAGATAAACTGATATGGTTATTAGCAAATTACAAAACGTGTCAGATTGAAAAGATTTCTGGATAGGAAAATCATAAGTCATAACTATTAACTGTAATTTGTTGTTTCTTTGCAATAAATACTCGAAGAATAAGAGATAAAAACCTGTCATGAAATTCCCGAATTTTTACTATATTATGATAGAAACAATTTGTAAATGTTTATATATTTCGAATAAAAACACGTATGTGAAAGGTTGGTTGGTTAAGACACTGTACAAAACACGTATGTGAAAGGTTGGTTGGTTAAGACACTGTACAAAACACGTATGTGAAAGGTTGGTTGGTTAAGACACTGTACAAAACACGTATGTGAAAGGTTGGTTGGTTAAGACACTGTACAAAATAAAAAGTAGTGTTGACACTTCGCAGAACCTTAAAAAACTTTTCAATTTTTTATTTAATATTATTAAACATGCTATAATTAATATAATGTTGTATGAATAAAAATAAAACTTACTCGGACTCGTGCTTCCGTTAAGTTGGTCCAGGCAGATATTTCCTCCCTTGTAGCCATGTCTGGATAACGATTCCTGGCGAAGGTTGCTTCCAGTTCTTGTAATTGCTGACTTGTAAAATGGGTTCTCTGTCGACGCTGTCTTTTTTTCTTTTTGTCATCTTCCGATCCGCTATCTTCGCATTTTAACTTGGAACTTTCAAGAGATTCTGTTGGAAGAAAACGAAAATATCTAATGGATGTGTTCAATATTTTAATAACGAATATAAGATACATTATAAAAAATCCTTTGGTTCATTAAAACATCGACCGTGTATAAGAGTATTGTATAAAAATATTTCTGTCTTGTTCTTAAAGATTGTCCAAATATGTATCATGTATAGAAATATATATTATATTTAACTTGTTATCGCTGTTTAAAAGTGTCCGACACTACCAATAAAAAAAAAAAAAAAAAAACAAGGAACTTGCACGAGCAAATATTTACACCAGAATACTTCGAAAATTTACAAATTCATTATGATTCAAAGTTTTTGTAATTTAATGTATTTTCGGTCAAATCGAATCACAAAATAAAACAAAGTTCATTTAACACTTAAGTAATCCGTTTTAATTTGAAGATAAAGTAAATTTATTTAAAGGGTTTATAGTTTTATTTAAGAATTTGAAGAACAAAATTCAATTCATACGCCTATAAATCATTCTTATTAAATAGAATTAAATAATTTACTACATTTGAAAGTTTTAACTAAATAGAGATTGTTTAAAATTCCACACATTTAAAGACAACAAAACACGTAGTTTATAGTTCATTTACATAAATTATTTCAAAAACCCATTTAAATTATGTGTAAACTATGGGATAAAAAGACACATATATTTGACATGCAATTGAGACGGACTGTTACTCCAATAGCAAATTAGTCTGTGACATTAATTGTAATTGAAACATAACTCAATAACATTAATATCATTTTCTACATAATTCCTGTACTTGAAAAATACTGACATTGCTAAAATAAAATACATAAGAACAATTTGGACCAAAAATCGTGATCTCAATAACTAACAGATATGGCAAAGCTATCACACTCTGACATTAATAATGAAAACAAACGAATTTCACCAATATTCAAGAGTTAATTTCATTCCTCTTCGTTAGATTTAATTCAGAGATATGTACACTTAAAAGTAATATACTATGAACCCGGGCGCCTTTACTATTCATCGACATAGGAATTTATGGAGGCAAGTGGCTTTTCTAAAAAGTACTTGTCAAAAAGATCTAACCCTACTGGGAAACTACTTGAGTAATTTGATGTAAATTTAAATATCTTTAAAATACTTTCCTTCTAATTGCAGCATGTAGACTATAGCATGATACATTAAAAAAAAGAACATTTTTATTTTGAAGATATATATCTTCATAAATAAGTTAAACTGTCACCCATGGATATAGGAAAGAAAGTAATAATTGCATTTAAATTGTGGTCAAGGCAATGTAAATCATTCGCATGCAAGAAATTCATTTAGGCACTTTTGCAATGTTTAAATATGTTTCTTGACGGGATTTGCATTTGGAATCAAAATAAAAACATTGTACAACATGAACATCATTGCTTTTTTAGTTTTACCAACATTAAAATTAATAAAGATCGATGTTTATCGCCGTTTGTGGGTGTCATGTTACTCGACAGTGCTGGTTAAATCTATTAAGAAGTCAGCTACCTTTCATAAACTTAACCTTTTCTATTGTGTCAGCATGAATGCTATGTTTTTATCTTTAACCTTTTTAATTATACATTATATATGGTCGAATAAAACACACACATTATAATCATGCATGCAAATAACTTTTTTGTGTAAAGTTTAATTGTTTAGTTGCTAATAAATTAAGTTTCTTAATATTTGTAAAAATTTAGTGTTTGTTTTTTTGTAACATATTTTGATTGTATAATTCAAAAGAATAGAAAAAGAACATGTTCAATATGCTTAACCGTGTGAAGTAAACCACAAATTAGCTTCATTTAACAAAAATAATACTTTCACTTGAAATCATGGCACCAAAGAGCTACTGAGAATACTTATATTCAACAGCATCTCAAACATATATGTAATGGTAAACTACCCCCAGAAAACAAAATGTCTGTGATATTGTTAAAATTGATAAAATTGAAGAGTCATAAATCTAATATATTTCCACAATTATTCTTGCATATTAATAAAATCATGCAATATTAATAGTAAAAGAAAAGTCGAGCTAAAGTACCGCATGGCACTGTAATAATAAATGAAACTTATTTTTCAGTAAGGAATTGACAAGCGTCATTCAAAAAGTCCTCTTGAAACGTACTTGACAAGACAAAGGTCACACTTATGTCTTTAAAATCCATCAAATTTTATTGCAAAAAAACTCACAAGGACCGTGCTGTGCTTAGAGAGTCTGGTATTATATCTTGTTTAAATGATTTATTCCCCACTTATAAAAGTAAAATCAAATAGCATTCATCAGAGTGGAAGAAGATAGAAATATTTTTAAAAAATATATATTTAAGTTTTTTTTACATAATATTGGAAATATTCTAATGTTAGAATGTAATTATTTTTTGTTTTGCTTAATGCATAGCTATACATGTATTTTGTATGATATTTTATACTCGAGAGGTGTACATATAATTTAAGAAACCATATGCAATCTTATAAAATTTATCTTAACATAATTTAAGTTTCTTACCAGAATGACCTTTATCCAATGAACTTTCTGTAGAGCTTGGAGACTCAAGCATTGTAGCATGTGTATTATGTGTGCTGTGAGGTACAGTTAATGAGGATTCTGTGGAGCCTGTTGGTACGGTTTCTAAATGATGCATGGTCATCTTGGAATCTTGATTATGAACACTGGCTACGAATTCTTCTAGTGATATATGTTCGCTCATAGAGTCCGTTTATTGTAACAAAAACACTATTGTCTTCTTATCCTCTCAGGACCAGAAATAACAATTTTAAAATATTTTGAATGAATGAAAATCACTTTTGGTAAGTATCTGTTTAAAGATAAAGTCCCATTGATCTCGCTCCGACAGTATTATCTTGCTAGACTCTAATTCTCCTATCAAATTTCAACACAGTGGATCATACCATAATGTAACTGTAACAAAGTTTTAAAACTGATAACTTTTAACTCCCCAATGTAAGAAAGATTTGTGAATATATAAAGACTGCTTATCAAGCTTGATATAGCAAGAACCATATCAATCATGAATATATACCCCCTTGCTTCGCCTTATGGGCATGTACTTGTTAGTGACGTCACAAATAGAAAAGCAATGGCTACTGTCTTTAGAAATTAAGCCAGCCAATCCCTGAAGAGCCTTATTATCATTAGCCACGCGCTAATTTAAATATGAATCTCTAAGGGCAAAATATTGAAGAATTCAAATGGAAGATTTGTTTATAATTTGATAATTCAGTTTCACTCAGTAATTATCCGTCTTCACGTGTATTGAATTTTACGGATCACTGAAGTTTTGTATTACTTGACATATTTTTATTAAAGATTTGGATAAAATTTGCAATAAATATTATAATTATATTAAGTTATAATAACAAAATTAACGGTTTTGAAGCAAATGGATTTATTTCTCATTCACAGAAGACAAACATTAAAATGAATAAAAATAAAAACCAAAAAACAAATTGATTTTGATGGTTGATTTTAATAAAAGGATCTCCGTTTAGACAATTACAGATGAATTTATCATATAACTCGCTACAATTACTTTGGTATCCGACTACTGTTGGAGGAAATTGTTTATTCATCAACCAACAAATACCAACACTGTTAATATAAATTTTGTAAGTTAGTTTGTTGTTCTAATTTTTATTATTTGTCGTTCTAAAAATATTTTATTTTTCCTTTTGCTCAATATACAATACACATGGCCGTTTGCTTTTCCTAATTACTTAATCCATGGCATATGTAATTACAGAATTAACAATTATTAATATAATTTTCATATGATTATAGCGGAACTTTAGATGCTATCAGCATGTTCATAGACTTAGTACAAGTACTTAGTAAGTCTCGCTAGACAGACTTTATTGCTGTTAGCACTTACAACTGTCACAAACCATTCAAATATTATAATGATAGGTGTGAAAATTTTATTATGAATTATTAGGACACTTCTCACTTTCTATATGCAAAAGTAAAGTTAGCTTCCTCATTAAGAACCGATTTAAAAAATACTGAAAAATTACGAAATATCGAAACACAAAAAATAAAAATAAAATATTTACATTATTTTAAATATGAATTTGAAAATTCAGGTCCAAAAAAATCAGAAATTAAAAAAAAAATTGTACCTGATATTTCAAGTTCAAGTTCAATTTTTCTAATTCCTTAATTCAGTTATTAATCATGGGATAGACCGTATGTAGCCTCAAATAAAGAAACACAAGTATTTATTTTTTCTGTGAACATATTTATGAATATATCGTAAAAAAAGAGAGACTTTCTCCCTTAAACGAATGAAATTATAATGACTTTAACTAATAACAATGTTATCAATTTGGTAAGAAAGGTTTCTGTAATAAAAATATATTCTCTTGTCAACGACATTCATAATCTATTGGTGGCAGAGAAAAAAACTGACAAAAATAATCATATAATTTTTAGGAAGCACGTGTGAACAATATTCAAGAACTAGATTTCAGCCAGGAAATGGGAGGATTTCTACATTTATATTTTTATGGTTACAGAAATGTCTAAATTATAACAGAGACATATAAGACAAATGATATTATAAGTCTCCGATTTTGATAAAATGAAAAGAAAAGCCACATCATAAAACCGTCAAAAATTGTCAGGAACAGCATTGGCAGAAGTGATTATATTTATTCGTAAAAATGGAACGTGAGCATTTCAATGATAGATAAAGCTGAACCAAACCATGGGGTATATAACGGAAAATCTAAATATTGTGCGAAAAAAAACTCATTTTGATAAATGTGTCGATATTTATTCAATTATTAAATCTTCCTCAATATTCTTCCTAAGTAAAACAATTTGGAGTATCCAAAGTAATACTTTAAGTCTTGTTAATATCCGAAGGTGTCAAAAGGTATTTGGAAAATTCAATTTTGTCACATAATTTGATTGGAACATATCTAATAATGATCACCGTAGATAAAATGAAAAAGTCGTAATAATTAAAAAGTGTCAAAACGGAATAACAAGAGCCTTAATTCGCAGTGAAATGTTACGGATTAACATCCTAAGGTCACAGACACTGTAATAGTATTAACACTTCGTTACCATGTTAGTCCTAAGTGAATTTATCTTAACGAGAAGACGGACTAATTGCACTTATAGTCCATTTTGTACAAACAAAACCTTAATTTGTAGGTCACCATTTCAACAGGTAGCACGTATCGGGTCACTTCGACATTCAAAATTTAGATAATAAAAAATCATAAATGTTCATCAACAATTTATGGGTGCATTTTTAAAGGCTTGTTCGGATAATTTTAGTCAAAATTTTTATGTTTTATATTTTGACCGCGCTTGTACATATTTGATATCGTTCTTAAACGAATTTTACATTTTAAAACTTAATGTAGATATAATTTAGGAAAGTTAAGGGAAAATTAGTATTATTTTTGCTACATGGTTGTACTTACTAAATGTTTATTTTAAAACCAATCGATAATATTTTTTTAATCGGAGAACTACAGAGGGGTTCTTATTTGACCTTTCTTCATTTTAAATTAAATCAAATATTATTTATTTGACTAAAATATTTTATAAACCCTGTTAAATGAACATAAACACAAAAACAACAGACCCATTTGTTTTTTATTCGAAATAAACTGATACTTCTATTTGGTAATTTAGCAGTTGTATTCCCTGGTACCGCAGCGCAGTTATGAAAAAAATGAGGGAAGTGGTCGTTGTTACACTTTACAAATAACTTTAATTCGTAAAAGATTAATAAAGTCTATTTCTGTAATTTTTCAAGATTTTATTTATTCGCAGACAGCATAAACTACAACAAGAGGCAAACAGTCATAATACAGACATCAAACATTAAAAAGCATTTGCAATAATAATATATAAAAAAGACAAGGCACATGGCAAAGAAAATTAAAATACTATCATATATTACTCTTTAACGTGCAAATACATTATGATTCGGACAAAGATGCATCAAAGTAAAATGATAATATAATATAATCTTGGGAGGTATTAATCAAAATAAAGAAACAAAATTATTGACACCCGTACAATCCACCAAAGAATTGTCCAGTTTGTATTCTTCACCATTAATACAAGGATTAAGTCTATCAAACATTTAACTGTTTTCTTTTAATGCTAATGAGTAGGGGACATCTGTCATCATTTTTCTATAGGTGCTATACTGACCAGTTGTTTGACAACTTTTTCTTGTCAGTTTCATCAATCGTCATTAAAATTATTCGCATGACGACTTTATCATATAATGATTGACATGGTTGTTATAATATTAGATACAGTGTTAAAAGGGACACAACCTGTGAATATACCCATAATAATTACCCGGGATTGATTATTCCCCTTGGTTTAACTTCTTAGACAAGTGTTGCTTAGTTTTCGATGCATCAACATTTTATGTAAGCAAATATTCCACGCCACCCTTAAAAGGATTTCTACTGTAATTTCGCGTAACTATTTTTCTATGATCAAATCATTGAATGATTTAACAATCTCATCAGTGCCATTCTGATTACCCAAAGTTGACATTCACCGTGTTAGTCCACACATAAAACCTTATCATTGAAGCAGACCATTTAGTTTCAAACTTGTACAACTAATGTTTGTTCATAATGCAAAAGAATTAAATAATTTAGGAAAATATTTATATTTTGCTGAAAAACACTCCGTAATTGTTGATTGTTTCGTATACTCTCTGCCGTTATGATTTTATATTGTTTGTACATTTAAAATTACTATCTGGACGTTGATGCTATTGTGCTGTTACATGTATATAATATATATCAGCTGTTATGCTTACGAATAAAGTTGTTATTATTATAAATACCAAAGCAGTCGACTTTTACGTAAAGGATAAAGATGCATTTTAAAAATACCTATATGTAACTGCATCACGCATGTTGTGCAGGACAGATAAATTAAAACTGAAAAAAAAACAATTTTACATTTTCTTTGTAATACTTCATTTCTTAACTGCAAACACTTCTTTGACAAGGTTAACCGTTAACAGTGAAGATGAATAATATTCTTAAAATTGTGTAAATGTTAAGTTTAGAAATTTAGGGGAAAAAAGAAAGACAAATTTATTTCATACAGGTTGAACAGATTGTTACAAAGTTGTGATGGAATATTTTACGGACATCATTACAGTTATAAATTATGATGCGGTTCAAACATAACGGCACCTAGTGATCAATAATTTCCATGTAAATTAGCGACGAGATAGTCTTGCCAGATGAACACTTTAAGTATCTATTTCTTATTATGCAAATTGGCAACCCGACATCAAACACGAATAGAATAGGAACTCTTGAAAACGACCGTGGACAATACTGGTACAAAGAGCTGTGTTCCTTGTAACGATGTTATAATGACGGCGTCTAATACTTTTGGAGAGAAAGTACTTGAGAATTTTATGGGTGACCATGTGCTGCTTCATTGAAAAAAAACTGCTGTTGACATGAAACATGGAAAAGGTGGATGAGAATGACAATCTACAAAACATATTTCCATGCAATTTTATTTAATTTTGACAAATTTGTAAAACCCCCAAAAGGAAGATTACTATTCAAATTTTGCATCAGAATCCGTGAAGATTCTTTTTATGTTCGTAACTGAAGATAAAATAACACTTAAAAAATTTGGTACATCGAAAAGACAAGTATATGTAACTGACCTATCATTTGTAGGTCTATATACTGGTCATACTATATCTCCTCACGTAATTTAATAGTTTATTCATTATTGGCTTTCAAATGTTTGGTTTTAAGCATTTCCGACGAAGAAATCATTGCGGAATAAAAAATTAATAAGTGGTATTTCATTCACTAAAAAATAGCGTTTAATACTAGGAAAACCCGAAAATACAATAGAGGTAAACTGTAATATATTATAAAGCAGAAACAATCATCAACATTAATCAGAGGAAACTAACAGTGAAAAGAAAATATATCGGCGGAGAACATTTTAGCGAATTAGCAGTACATTTGAGCAAAACATTTCGGGCATGATTTAGCATCAAAATATAACTAATTTTAGCAGAAACTAAACTTGCCCACTTTAGCGACAGATTTTTTTATCTATAACCCTTAGATTCACTTAAACCCTTTTCTAGCTAATATTTCAGATAAGACTTAATGGCAATTATCATAATGTATTATAGTCAAAACAGACTAGATAGGAAATAAATTTAGAAAAGAAAATTTTCAAGCTTGCAAAATATAGTAATATTTCATTTGTTATCTGTATAAATTTTTGGAAATCTATATGGCCGATTTTTGGGCTTATTGACCCTTTCCTTTGTAAGATTTTGATTCTTCGACTTCTTAATAACTAAACTAATCTTTGGGTTTGCAAGCTAAACAAACTTAATATAACCGAATGAAAGACTGAATGCATAAATGATTTATTATAGAACAACCTGTATATGTACAACAGATACATGTTAGTACAATACTTCATTACAGCCTACCAATTAGGATTACGATGCACTGTCAAATTGAACGCAATATACTCGAAAACAAAAGTTATGGACAAATGGCTAACTTCAGAAAACGCAACAGCCCATAGAGATCAAGAAGTCTATATATTTCCTGTAAGAGACACACGTTTCTATACTCCAACACGGACTTTGTTAAATGGCAGATGAAATTGTCCAAATAAATTCATTTTCTGTCTCACCTTATGAACAGATATATCATGTTAAGGAGGGGTATTTGCGAAAAATACCAGTCGAGAGAATGTTAAATTTCGCGAGCCGTACGGCGAGGGAAATTCATTCTCAAGACTGGTATTTTTCGCAAATACCCCTCAAGAACATGCTATATCTGTTTAATTCCACCGAATGTTAACGTTCAAAAACGCATTGATGATCGTGACGTTACAAGCGTCCAGTCGGATAGAGTATTTTTTGGCAAATACCACGGCAGAGAGGGTAAAAAAGGCATATCCTTTTGGCATATACCCCGACGGCGTTAAAAAATGAACGATATTCATTTGATAAAAGTAAATTGGTGAAAAATACACTGGCTATCAACCAATCAAAACCCAGGATTCTTACAAAAGGTGTAATTAAACACACTTATAAAACATCAACGATAAACACAACAATAATACAAACTTATTATTGTCCTGCAAATGATGGATAACAAAATATACAACGCGTTTTTATTTTTTTGGGTTTCTATCTCATATCTTTTCTTTGTATGTTATTGCCATCTTCTATTATGCAATGAAATAATGAACAATTACTTTTTTCAAATCAAATGCATACCAAGTACTTTTCGTCAACGAATCGCGCTTTCATTGTTTACTGAATTAAACGAATTATTGTTTCTTTGACCATTTAAAAACAATGCCACTGGAATGAAGAAAATGAGTGTTATCTTTGTTTTCCGACCGACAATCTTCTTGTTTGTCCGTCTTGAATACGTTTTCTGATTTCAATCATTGGCTTCTAACAATAATCAGTTCTTCTAAAAGTAAGATTGACTAGGTGAATAAATTGTATAGTTTTACTTCCTATGGAAAACTGAGTGTAAGAAAGAGCCTAACAATAGGCCACTAAATATCGATCTGTTACGAATTGTTGAAGTTCTGGGACCTAGTTTTCGAAACTATCTTATGACTAAGACATGTTTTACGATGGTCTTAGGTCATGTTATAGTCGTAAGATATGTTTTCAAAAGTGTCACAAGCTACGATATGTCATAACTTTTATCGCAAACTTAAGTCACCTCGCGACATGACTTATGGTTATCATAAAAGATACATCACTTCCACTGTTCTAAGGTGATCAGTGTCATCTACTGCATTTATCTTTGCACATGCAGCCTCCCATGCTCTCTTTTTAGCTCAGTTTGTTGTTGCGTTGCTCAGTCTGCTAAATAGTAAAGATCTTTTCTTCTCCCCTTGTATTTAAAATTTGAATCTTCCGCGACGTAAAAATTGGACTCCTTTTCTTACTCATGATTTTGTTTAATGAATATATATATATATATTATTTATTATTTCTTTCCTTATATAGTAGTTTATTAAAGGATTTGCACGGGCATTTCGTAAAGCGTGTACTCGCTGTACCAAATCTGAAAAAGTATTCACGTTTAAATAACACTTCATGTCTAAATTACAAGTTGTATAATTTTATTATATATACAAACTAAATTTAAACAAATTATCAACTCATATTTGCATTCCTTTTCAAATATAATTTCATGTTCATTTTAATGAAAAAATATTCGTAAATACATGTAATAAAAATGGTAATAATCATTATTTTCATACTTATTATTTCTATAGGTATTTTCATCATTTTTAATCATTATTTAAAATAAAAGAAAATATGTTCACTTATGAAATTCATAAGAGCATCATCGGTATGACTATCTTAGGACACCTTTGATTTACATTATATGACATAATGACATATCATATGATAGTTATAAGATGGTCATAAAATTTGTCGTAAGATGTATCTTATGACATATATTAGGATACTTTCAAAAATCAGGGGTGGTGTTCTCGAAGCTATCTTAGGATTATGACGTGTCCTAAGATCATCTTATGATATCGTTTATGTTATTATGACAAGTCTTTGTCCTAAGTCGTGTTCTCGAAGCTCTCTTAACTTAGGATATATCATCATCTTTCGTGCTTTTTCTAACTTTGAATTGGACACCGTTTAGTATTAATTAGGTGTCTTAAGATCATCATATCTTCATCAGACTAACTTTGTGCATGTTACCTTTGTTTTTTCTCAACGTTTTTACATTTTGCATTTGAAGATGAACATATGAATATGAAACAGTTTAAACACATTTTTTTCACTTCCGCCGATAATTTTTTTAAAAATTTCGTTAATAACTTTATAAAAAGAACCATTTCAAGGAAAAGATGAATGTTGTTTACATTTGAGACTTTTAGAATGCAACTTTTATTGTGGAAAAACGGAAGGAAAGCGGGTTAATCCATTTAAAATAAACAGAACTGATATTAAGTGAATGAAATGTTATGAAAAACTGATTTTGTCTTGTTATTTGATATGTATATATACATGTATATATATAGGCATATATTTTGGATTTTTTTTAATAGTTCATACATATACTAGGTTTTTTTATATGTCTCTGATAGTGTTGATCAGGATTTAACACGTGTCACTATATGATCCAATCGCAGCTTACCGTTCAAAATTGATGACATTACTTGAATGATTTTTCTTCACGATTTGCTGCATATTTGAACATGTATTACATGGACACTTTTATTTATAGGATCAATCGTGCATTGGTGAGTTGATAGGATTTTATCTTTGATTAGATTTGATTTTTTATATATATTTCCTGTCTTTTTATTGAAATATAAACGTTGGTACCAGCATTTCTTTACTTTCAGCATTGTCCAGAATACTATTCATGTCCATATGTTGAAGGAAAAAACACTTACGGACCGACCATTTAGCTTCAAAAGGGTGTATCTTCTTTTCTGAGTAAGAACATTATTTATTTTTCAACGCTATCACCCAACTATTTTCATTTTTTTTCGAAATAAGACGATTATATACGGTATACGGAAAATCGGAATCAGAACATTATTTTGTCATCTGCTTGACCACAATATATTTTTTCTCATAAAATTGGGTATCAAATTATTTTTAGAAAAGACATACCTTTTTTAAGTTAAATGGTCAATCCCTTAGTGTACTGATATGAATAGTAATTTACTGGAATTGTTTGAAATATAGTTATTGATGCTAACGTAAATATTTTAATCAAAAGACAGGAAATATGTCGGTGAAACAAAAGTTCAAATCTAATTGAAATTTAAAGTGCCCATGAACTCTCTGATCATGCACGAGTGATTCTATTCATAAAAGTGTCCGTGTAACAACTAAAAAGTGTCCGTATCATCTAAAAGTGTCCGTGTAACACCCATTAATGTACTGTTTTTCTATAGCTCTGCTGGGGGTTAAGTCGTACAATGAATTTGTGCATGATTTTAAACTTTGAACTTCGTGTTTTACGATACGATGACACTACGAATTCAATATTTTCATTTCAAAACAAATTGTTTTCCAGTTTAAATCACAATCCTTTTTGATATTACTTTATAATTACATTTGAAATCATGCATTTAACTAAATACATGTAATTTTAAAATTTCGTAAACAATTTAATTAATTGGTTTCGTCTTTAATAAATGTTTTATCAAACAATTACTTTAACTATTTAAAATTTCGCACATAGGATATGTTTAGGACGTCCTAACATAAGATGCGTCTGACATAGTTTCGAGACACAACTTAAGAGTGTCCTAAGATGATCCTAAGTCCATCCTTAAATTGGTCTTATCTATGACTTAGGACGAATCTTAGGATACTTTCGAGAACACCACCCCTGAAAGCGGGCCTGTTTATCGAAGCTATCTTAGGACATATCTTTGTCCTAAATGGGTTTATCAAACATGTCGTAACTTAGGAAAAGTCATAGGAATCGTCCTAAGTTTAGGACACCTATTTAGGTGTCTTACGATGGTCTTTATAGGGTAGTCCTAACTTTAGGATATATTCTTTAAGGGGAAATATATCTAAAAAACGACCACCGCCTATATATGTTTATCTAGGTAGCAGTACACATAATATATAAATAAATCACATTAAATAAATGAAGAAAAAGGTTAAAATATGAAAGAATATTTACTTTAAAAAGAGTTTAAAAAACCAAAAAGAACTAAAGTTCAGAAAAGGGGCCTGTGCTCCATAATTAAATAATTATGACTCGAATTTACATGAAAATGAACGAGATTTGCCTTTGAACTCTGTAAAGTATAAAACCGTTACACTTCGAATTAAACTCACTCAAACATATATATTTAGTTCTCACGATTTACAAATATGTTGTTCAATTCTTATATATACAGTATAAAACGTATTTATATTTTTGTGTTTTTTTTGTTGTTTTGTTTCATAAAATTGAACTTAAAAATTTTAGCTTAATATTATTTATTATCTTTATAGTAATACTAATGATAATTCTAATTTTTAATCTTAAAATGTTTACTACTGGCGAAATTCAATGCATTTTCATATATCTTTCATTTTAATATCCTATTTTCCTTTACGCTAACACTTAGGACAGTGGTTAGGACATCCTAGCAAGGATAGTCCTAAGATAGCTTCGATGTGCATGCTGAGACATGTCGTAAGTCGGTCCTAAATTTATCCTAATTTATTCCTAAGATAGGTCTTAGGACAAATCCTAGGACAGCTTCGATAAACAGGCCCTGGTTTCGAAAGTATCTTATGACTAAGACATGTCTTACGATGGTCTTAGGACATGTCATAGTCGTAAGATATGTTTTCGAAATGATATGTTATAACTTGTAATAACTTGTATCGTAAACTTAAGATATATCGCGACATGACTTATGATAACAAATTATCAACTCAGATTTTAATTCCGTTTAAAGTTCATTATAATGAAAAGTAAGTATTCGTAAATAATAAGAATAGATACAATTATTATGTTTATAGTTATTTATATCATTTTTTAGTAATCATTTATTAAAATAACAGAAAATATGTTCACTTATGACAGTCATTAGTACATCATAGATATGACTATCTAAGGACAGCTTTGATTTACATTCTATGACATATGATATATCTTAGAACACTTTCGAAAAATAGTCCCCGGGCCTGCTTTTCGAAAGTATCTTATGACTAAGACATGCCTCACGATAATCTTAGGACGTGTCATAGTCGCAAGATATGTTTTTGAAAGTGTCCCAAGTTACTTATGACAGTCATAAGGGCATCATAGGTATAAGGTAAGATTGAGAATGGAAACGGGAATGCGTCAAAGAGACAACACGACCAAAGCCCAAGGCCACAATGGGTCTTCAACACAGCGAGAAAATCCTGCACCCGGAGGCGGGCTTCAGCTGACCCCTTAACAATAATGTATACTAGTTCAGCGAAAATGGACGTCACACTAAACTCCGAAACATATTAATAAACCAAAATCACAAGACTAACAAAGGCCAGGACCTTAGGACAGCTTTGCTTTACATTCAATGACATATAATATGATAGTCATAAGATGATCATAAAATTTGTCCTAATGTATATATTCAAAACCAGGCCGCTGGTTGTGTCGACGAATTATACGTCTTATATATAAAGGTTGTAATCAAGGATGTGTTTACATATATTGTATTTTTCTTCTTTCTGTATTGTTTATTTTATAAAGTACTATGTGAATGGTTTTCGTAACGAAAATCTTCTTTTTCAATTCTATAAAACTTAATATACCTAAAGTGCTTTAAAGACTATGTATTAAAGCAACAGCAGTCGCGTGGTAATCTAGCTCTTCTTGACTCCAAGAAATCACATGAAATTTATTAGAGATTTAAATGTATCAAGATAGAATCTTTTATCTATGTTGGACATCTTATGATATATTTCATTTCAAACTTTATCAGTATGATTAGTTTTAGGCATACAGACATTTAGGACACCTATTTAGGTGTCTTACGATGGTCTTTATAGGGTAGTCTAACTTTAGGATATATTCTTTAAGGGAAATATATCTAAAAACGACCACCGCCTATATATGTTTATCTAGGTAGCAGTACACATAATATATAAATAAATCACATTAAATAAATGAAGAAAAAGGTTAAAATATGAAAGAATATTTACTTTAAAAAGAGTTTAAAAAACCAAAAAGAACTAAAGTTCAGAAAAGGGGCCTGTGCTCCATAATTAAATAATTATGACTCCGAATTTACATGAAAAATGTACGAGATTTGCCTTTGAACTCTGTAAAGTATAAAACCGTTACACTTCGAATTAAACTCACTCAAACATATATATTTAGTTCTCACGATTTACAAATATGTTGTTCAATTCTTATATATACAGTATAAAACGTATTTATATTTTTGTGTTTTTTTGTTGTTTTGTTTCATAAAATTGAACTTAAAAATTTTTAGCTTAATATTATTTATTATCTTTATAGTAATACTAATGATAATTCTAATTTTTAATCTTAAAATGTTTACTACTGGCGAAATTCAATGCATTTTCATATATCTTTCATTTTTAATATCCTATTTTCCTTTACGCTAACACTTAGGACAGTGGTTAGGACATCCTAGCAAGGATAGTCCTAAGATAGCTTCGATGTGCATGCTGAGACATGTCGTAAGTCGGTCCTAAATTTATCCTAATTTATTCCTAAGATAGGTCTTAGGACAAATCCTAGGACAGCTTCGATAAACAGGCCCCTGGTTTTCGAAAGTATCTTATGACTAAGACATGTCTTACGATGGTCTTAGGACATGTCATAGTCGTAAGATATGTTTTCGAAATGATATGTTATAACTTGTAATAACTTGTATCGTAAACTTAAGATATATCGCGACATGACTTATGATAACAAATTATCAACTCAGATTTTAATTCCGTTTAAAGTTCATTATAATGAAAAAGTAAGTATTCGTAAATAATAAGAATAGATACAATTATTATGTTTATAGTTATTTATATCATTTTTTTAGTAATCATTTATTAAAATAACAGAAAATATGTTCACTTATGACAGTCATTAGTACATCATAGATATGACTATCTAAGGACAGCTTTGATTTACATTCTATGACATATGATATATCTTAGAACACTTTCGAAAAATAGTCCCCGGGCCTGCTTTTCGAAAGTATCTTATGACTAAGACATGCCTCACGATAATCTTAGGACGTGTCATAGTCGCAAGATATGTTTTTGAAAGTGTCCCAAGTTACTTATGACAGTCATAAGGGCATCATAGGTATAAGGTAAGATTGAGAATGGAAACGGGGAATGCGTCAAAGAGACAACACGACCAAAGCCCAAGGCCACAATGGGTCTTCAACACAGCGAGAAAATCCCGCACCCGGAGGCGGGCTTCAGCTGGCCCCTAAACAATAATGTATACTAGTTCAGCGAAAATGGACGTCACACTAAACTCCGAAACATATAAATGAACCAAAATCACAAGACTAACAAAGGCCAGGACCTTAGGACAGCTTTGCTTTACATTCAATGACATATAATATGATAGTCATAAGATGATCATAAAATTTGTCCTAATGTATATATTCAAAAACCAGGCCGCTGGTTGTGTCGACGAATTATACGTCTTATATATAAAGGTTGTAATCAAGGATGTGTTTACATATATTGTATTTTTTTCTTCTTTCTGTATTGTTTATTTTATAAAGTACTATGTGAATGGTTTTCGTAACGAAAATCTTCTTTTTTCAATTCTATAAAAACTTAATATACCTAAAGTGCTTTAAAGACTATGTATTAAAGCAACAGCAGTCGCGTGGTAATCTAGCTCTTCTTGACTCCAAGAAATCACATGAAATTTATTAGAGATTTAAATGTATCAAGATAGAATCTTTTATCTATGTTGGACATCTTATGATATATTTCATTTCAAACTTTATCAGTATGATTAGTTTTTAGGCATACAGACATATTAATTTAGTATTCTTTGAGAGCTAATTCTTACTCATTACGTGTGGCATGTTATCCAAGAATGTGTTATTTAAATCTGAAATGTATTACAGAAAATCTCAAAAAGATAATTTAAAATATATTGTCGAAAATTTTCATTGAAAATAGGGATCAAAGTGAACTTGCTTTTGGGTTTAAGAAGGATTTATTCTGCGTTATGAGACACAATTTATTGACACGTGAATTAATGTTTCTAAAATGAAAAGTAATGTTCTGACGAAGGAAACATAGAAACAGATGCATTTTTGTATAATTTCTAACAAATTGTGGTATAAATAATTCGAATTTTGATGAAGGTTTACATATTTCTTTCAAGTTAGGATTAATTCATGAAGTGAAAATCCCTTTTCTTTATTAAGGAATGTTTTGCCTTCTTTTCATAATTAATAACTCTATTAAATTGTTGTAATAAATGTTGACATAAAGAAAGTTCCCAACGTTCTTTCATCATCCTAGAAATTTGATCTTATGGTTTCCTGAAACTGCAATTATTGTTTTATTGCTTCAATCTATCTCGCAATTAAGTTTGCTATATTTATTGCTTACTCGGGTATAGAAAATATATATATACCCCTCATATATGTGCATATTTTATTTTGTTTTAAGCTGAAAAGTTATTATAAAGATAATGTAAAACGATTTAACGCCAGATATATATCCTATCATTAATAAATAAAATTAACAAAAGTATAATTTTTTTTTTTATAAATTCTTAAATAGAATTGTACAATGTGTTGGTTCATACTCTGGAGTTTGAAAGCATACCGACTCCATTTCTCTGCTTATAACCGAGATGAGAATACGACATAAATAATAGCATCATTTGACAAAACTAATCGTTCTGAGGGTCCTCAAAATAAGTAAAATGTTCATAACGTATACAGCACTAGATAAAGGTACATTATATATTCACAAATAAAAACCTCATTTATTTTTTTCTGCAGCAAATGCTTCAACAAACAAACAAACAAACAAAGTATCCAAAGGGAACTCTTAAAAAGAAATTAAAACATGCATTTATCTTTAAACCGTTTCAACGATTTGCAATCTCTTACTTCTGAATGCAAATTATTACACATTTTTATTTTTGCGCACCAGAGAACATTGACGCTTTTTTTCATAAGTTGTATTTGGATAGATGATAAATGCAAACGCAACTGTATTTCAAATTATCAAAGGTCTATCATACGTATTTATATAGTAGTATACTGAATCATAGATTGATTGATAATGAATGTTTTTTTCTTTTTCAAATTTGACAAAAAGTTACGCATCCATATTTAGCAATTAGTTGTAATAATTATGGGCGTGTATAATACTGAATACTGAAACCAGGAAAATTGATATATCATTTCGCAAACTACTTCAAAAATACTTATTCAATGAAGGGACAACCAGCCTGAATAGGAACAATATTTTAAGTAAGAATTTGTAGAAGGTTTACCAAGTCTGCGTTTGGTCAGAAACAATAACTGATAAATGTCAAACCTTATGAAATGTTAATTTCAAATCCACAGATTTGATCTAAATATTATAATAGATATACAAATATACAATATGTCTATGGTAGGTAAATTATTTAATAATTTTATAAGGAACTTATTTTTACTTCAGAAATTGAATAACTTGACACACTTTTACGTCTAAATAAAAGAAGAACCCCCCAAAAAAATATCGAAAATACATCTCAAGAATTCTTTTTTGTTTTCGCAATTTCATCCATTTATTTTATTTACCAAACTTGTTACTTTTCCATAAAAAAACGACCTATCACTTCTCCATTTTGGACGAGGGGGTGGAATATTGAGCAAATTATAAAATGTTTACAATTGTATAGAAAAGGTCGAAGTTAAAGAAGCATGGCGAATTTCAAATAGATTGTTCGACATAAACTTAACTTAGCCTAGTTGTTTTTTTTTTTCTATCGCACAGATCGAAGTGACGCAGACAGAAATCCAGATTATTCCTTTTATTTCTATGGATTACATGTAGGTAGTGCTATAGCTCAGATGTTTATATATTTAATTTGCAAATTTCCTAAAATCATATAGATAGATAATATGTTGATAGGATAGAGTAAACTTGCGCACATCACAGGCACCGAACAATTTTGGTCCAATGAGACAGGAACCCTACTACAAAAAAAAAAAAAAAAAAAAAAAAAAAACATCTACAGATCAACAAAACAAACCTATATTAATACTCTATATATGAAGCTCTAGCAAATTCATAAAAAAGGTAAACAAGCATATTTGAGGTCCCTGACTTGAACTAGCACATTAATATGCGACAGCTTTTTTCTTTGCAAGCTGAATTGGGAATCTTAAAGATGGATGGTATTGAGAATTAAATGCAATGTATCTTTCCAGAATTAATTGTAGAATTTGATGTCTGTTTTATGATTTTGATTCTGCCATTTTCTTAATAAAGAAAAGAACAGAGTAGGCCATTTGCCTCCCAATAGTCGGTATACCAACTCTTTTGTCACTGGGCATACGGAAATCAAAATTCAAAAGATTAATACTAATAGTCTGTTTTTGGTATCTAGTAATCATTTTTATATATTATTAAATAGAATAAAACTTGCATAAAACTCATAGTTTGCATCCATTAAGATTATCGTTTTCCAAAACTCAGTCAAAGAATGGATTCTTTACCAATAGAACGTACAGGAAATTTAGGTTTTTCGAGTATTTTCTTACCCTTCTCATACAAGAAGAATGTAACCAAAAGCAGATAGTAGAAAACGATGAATGTTTTATTGGACGCTTGTACAACCAAAATGATTTTCAAAAGTTTGAAGGCAATATGATGTATGACATTTAATTCATATATATACACAGCAAGAACTTTTTATCCCAAATAAGGCATTTCTATAATGTATCAACTTCCATAATTGTTTGCATTTATTTAGTATTTATATTATTTTTCATTGAATCTTGTTAATTTAACAAAATGCCAGTTTAAACTTCTAGGGATAACTATCGTTTACCGCAGACTTGTTAAAGGCTTTTAACAGTAAAGGTCGAGAGAGCCCTAAAATCTCACAAGATTCTCACAGCTTTTCCTAGATTTTCTCGATAAGTGTTCGAAGTATGAAAAACTATAGCGGAGAATATAAAAGTGATTCCTCCGTTTCAATTACAAATAACTGCATCGTCAAAGTTTAAGACGTTTTCATATCCAAGAAAAAGTACGTTAAGCTAGGAAGAGATTGCGCTCAAAGCCCTCACTAGACCAGATACTGTATTTCCATACATAGAGACTGTAATTCTGAGGCTTCCGTAATATTGCAATTATATTTGTTTGAGGAGATTGGATGTAATCCCGGGATGATGATGTTGTCGGCTTCAACAGAACGTTTTAATACCCCTGGATTACTGAAGGAAATTGAGTTGGCAATCGGCACGGTAATGATGCTCGTTATATCGATAGAAACGTAGTTTGAAGACAGTCAGTAAAAGATAAAATATTTGATGTAAATTTCGTTCAATCACATTCGGGATTTTTTCCCGTTACGCTCGTGGTAAATATAATCATTACATCACAGTTTGAATGGAAAATTTTATTTTATACGTAGTTATATTAATTAGATATGTATTAATTTTACAGATGGAACGAATGGTATAAAGAATATTGCTTACACAAAGACTATATTTTACTGTTAAATGTGTGTAGTTGGATTAACAAGTGCAGTAAAACATTTCGTTTTCTTTTTTTCATGCAGCTCTTAATAATTAGTCACATAAAACTAATTACTATTTTAAATAATAAGTTATAATAAATAATTTGTACTAGAAAACAAGTTTAATGTGTATATTAAAATGAGGAGATGTGTTATATTCCTAAAATTGTATAAGCTATGTTAAATACAAAAACAGCTTTATACGTCTTGAAACCATTTCCGTTGCATTCGGAAGATATTATCAAACAAATTTATATTCTAAAGAACAAGAAATCTGGGTTTTTGTTAGATCAAAGTTTGTTATCTTATCTTATTCAGTTTCAGTGTTTCATGACTATCATTTTAAAATCAGCAAACAAATTAATAGTATCGCTATTTAACAAATTTGGTTCATTGTTTTTTATAAAATAACAAAAAACCCAATCTAAAATGATGCTAAACAACAACAAATAAGCAGATAAGGGCAACATGTTCACATCTTATTTACAAAATAATAATTATCATAATAAAAAAACCTGTCAACTTAGCTAAAAGAAATCGGCAATGCCATGATTTTTTGCCGACATTTTGTTTCATTTGTATGAAAATAAAGCAGCTATAAGTAATTCCTTTGAATGTTTGATTGTAAAACAAATGTACCAAACATCTCACTTGAAATATGCTTATAACATGTAATATCAAGACAATCCTAAGTCTTGATTAAACCTCAGATACACATGTGTACAAAAGGACGCTGACAAAAAAGATAAATATTGCTGTTAAAACGTATATTTTTTTTCAATGTCGACCTATACATTAATGCGTGAGCATATCTTATGGGTCATGGGTCTGGTTGATTGATATATTGGTTTCAGAAGAAAAAAAATCTGTTTTGCCTAATATATAAATTTGGTCAAAATTTCTCAATAATTAAAAAAATCCTGAAACTATGTTATTCATATAGTGAAACTGACAATTTTTCTTACTTTTATTTTTAAAATTACTATTGGGGAAAAGATTGGTAATCTTTCAAGCGTACTAATACCAATGTCTACAAGAAAATTAGAAATTGTAAACGTTCTGGTAATCCTATCTTTAAAAAGAGCAAACTTTGTCAATTCTTAGCAAATTGAATTTTATATTGCCCTTTTTAATGCAAAATCACCATATGAATAACGATATAATTCTGTTCAACTTCTCATTCTATAAAGTGACGAATAAAGTAACTACCGTATTCACTCTATTAAAAAATCCCCCAAGGATGACTGGGGAATAGAAATATGATCACCGGCAGTAAAACCCTTGCCAAAGTGGGGCGTGCGGGATGTACAAGTACACAGCCACGTCCGGTCAGAATGGAGACGTTAAATCCGTGCCTCGTGTAAGGAGAATGACACGCTCTTTGCACATTAAGAACCCTTGTAACAACTTATTGAGGGGTCCATAGGTGGCATGTTGTAAGGCCGAATTTCTGTCCCTATCCAATATATCCTTATTTTCCAGTGGCAGTCTAAATTTCCCCGAACTGCATCCCGGACGTCCTTTATTAGAGGACATACCTATTGTATTTAATATCTATTGTTAATTTGTTCTCGTCCAGAACATGCATGAAATAATTGCCACTGGACGTTATGCATCCAACAATCAATCATTTAAAAATGGTTAATTAATTGTTATAATCTTTATGTTTAGTGGCAAATATTTCATGCATTTTGAGGACAAGAACAACAATATAACATTGACGTTGGTATAGAAATACTTTGAGGAAATTGGCGAATGGAAAATGTGAATTATGTAAAACTGTTAAGCTTTTTAATGAACTGTTGACTTATTTTTCTTTATACCCTTGAAAAATTGGATACCTGTTTAAATCAAAAATACAATATAGAAATAAGAAAATATGTGCAAAATCTAAGACCAAAATTGGAATAATTTGGTTTTAATGGTGTATGTTTGATTGTTTCTGTTAAATTCATTCATAAGTTTTAGAGACTCGGGACGATTACGAGCTTTACTAAGTTTACATCCTTATTATTTCGTGAATTAAGATAACTGTATTTTGTTGAAGACTATATGTTACCCTTTAGATGTCTTTTGATTTTTTTCTGTCGTTGGATTGTTCTCTCGTCTTCTTTTATTCACAACAAACACAAAAAATATCGATATTCAAGTACTTGCAGATACGGAAAGCTAATTAAATGCCCAATTTCAACTAAGAAATAAACCATGTTTTCCAAGACGAATGTTATCTTGTTACACAAATGACAATCAATGATCCAAAAACATGATTGTTGTAAAAGTTCAACCTTTTAGAAAACAATAAAAAATGAAACCAAAACTTGCTAAATTATAAAACACTTAAATAACCGTATTTCAAAGTTTGTTATGGACACACAGTTTGTTATTTTCAGCGACACATCTAAATTCACCCATATTACTATGGAAACTAACTGTTCGTCTCCGTCATCGAGGGAACAATTTTGTTTTAAAATATATTTACAAACTAGGAAATATATTCAGACATTAAGCAAGGAAGATAACGAATTAAAAGTACTAATCTCAGAATAAGGTATTTTGTCTATGTATTTTCTGTAAAAACGATAATTTATCCGATTTGATTTAAATTATTTGTCAAGTCGGGTGGAGATTAAAAAGAAAGTACAGAAAACCCTACTGCTATTTAACCTTTCAAACTTAAAAAGATTAAGAATAAACCAATGGGCACTAAAACTATAAACCCAATTGAAAAACACAAACAACACTATTACCAAAAATAAAAACGACTAAAAGACATTATTCCATTGACAACTACACATAAGGCCACACCAATTTAATTTCTTGTTCTACGGATTTTTCCTCTCCAGAAATTGGGGCGAGCGAGCGATTTGAAAAAAAATTTAATAAAAAAAATTTAATTTGCAAATTTTTGAGGCGAAGCTTGAAAAGTGATGGCAAGCGATTTTATTTTTTTCTTTGTAAACATAAAATCATAGGTTCTGACAATATTGACCAAACCAAAATGGTATGAAACTTGATTTACCACTTTAACTTTGACATTTCTTTAATTTATCAACTGCTGAAGAGTTTTTTTTTCCCTGTTCACCAAGACATGTAATGCCCACTTTTAATTGCAGCATATTTGTGACTTCTTGTATTATTGTTACTTTCTGAGGACATCAGAAATTGAACTGAATAATTCAATAATTATTTCAACTGCATTAAATGATATCCATTGAATTGTCATAGATGTCTTTCCTCACTCATCAGACATGACTTATAACTAGCAACACGGTGGGTGTCTTGCAAGAAGCAGGAACTGCTCATCCTTCCGGAACATCTGAGTTCACCCCCAGTTTTTAGGGGTTCGTTGATGTGTGTACTTTTTAGTTTTTTTTTGTGTTATATGTTCAATGGTTGTCTGTGTCTCCTTCGTTTTGGTGTTCTCATTTTTGTTCTTTGTCTTTTTGGCACTTTGTACATAAATAAGATGGGGTATGAGTGCAAATGAGACAACTCTCCATTCAAGTCACAATGTATTTAAAGGTAACAATTATAGGTCAAAGTACAGCCTTCAACACGAAGCCTTGGCTCACACCAAACAGCAAGCTATAAATGGCCCCAAAATGACTAGTGTAAAACAATTCAAACAGGAAAACCAACGGTCTAATCTATAGGTGGCACGGTAGTATTTACATTCTGGAATTTAGGTTGCTCTTTTGTGTACCCTACTGAAGTCAATGTATCTGAACAGTATGATTGGACAAAAAATACAATATCTACTGAACATACTTTCCCAAACTGAGGGATGAATAAGGTGCAGAAAAATATGAAATAATTTTACATACAGGTGAAAATGAATTTTTGAGAAAAAGCACTAGTGGCCTTAGTTTATTAAGATAGCAAAAAAAGTAAACGGTCATCATACATATTCAAATTAATATTTGAATATTATAATGAAAGTACTTCAGTTAACTGTGTATGTAGAATTTTGGGCAGTGTTAGAAAGTGGTGAAAATTCTAAAATAAAAGGCTATCATTATCCATATGGGCCAGATATATATTACCGTGCCACCTATATACAAAACGAGAAACACCTACGAACAACACCAACAAACGACAACTACTGAACAACAGGCTCCTGATTTAGGACAGGTGCATTAAAATTCAGCGGGTTCGGATAGTTTTGTTTAAAGGTGTTTGTACTAGCACATACATCTCCTTCTAACAACCAAAATCAGATTGATTTTGTGAAGAATCATCCTTGACTTTGACAAGAAATCTGTGTTAATGCTCGAAACAGTTTAAAGGGTCGCGATTTGACGTTGACTGAAACGCTCTGGCGATCGCTTTTTAATGTTTACTAAAAAAACCGGCGCGGGAAATAGACCCAATTACTTTTCCGGATGCGGGATTCGGGAATATTTAAAAAAAAATGTTTCCGTTTGGACAAAAATATGTGCGGGCGGGTCCGTCGAACAAGGAATTATTTTGGTGTGGCCTAAAACTAAAGAATGAACAACACGAACCCAACCATAAATGCCGGAATCTAACTTAGGTGTTACTAATTGCACGAAAATTTTGGTGATAAGTCGCATCCGGTAATAGCACAATCTATGAAAAGAGGATGGGATTGTCGTTACGGCAATCCGTACTTATCAGTTACTGTAGGAATCTGTGATACAGTTATATTTAGTAACGGCCAACTAAATGATTTTAAAAAATCGACTAACCTGTATTTCGACAACAGCATGAACAGTGGACATCTGAAGATACAGTTCTATGAAAAACTGAAAGATTTTGATTTCAAAATATAAATTACTTTATAACAACAGTAACTGACCATTATCGTCTGTAAATGGAATATATTTATCATAGCTAATATGATACTCTACAGCTATTCAGACTTCAATATGCAACACAAAAGTCAAGAGAGGCGTCTTATCACTCTTCCAGAAATGTTGATTGCTAGATTACTATACCTGGGTGAACAATAGTCAGTACATGTGACAAGAATGAAAATAAATTAGACCTAGTTTCTCTGCTTTAGTTGTACGCAATCCCCTCCTTTCAAATGTAGTCATTGTTTGTATGGGATGTGTAAAATACGTATTTGTCCTTTGAAGGCACATCAATGTGATTTAAAATGAGTTTTTATTGGCTTTGAACTGAGAGTACTCTCAGATCTGTACTTTGTGTGTTTTTGCTATTTGTTGTCTCGATCTGATGAATGAAGTCTTTTTCAACTGATTTTTATACTTAGTTCTTATGTTGTGCTGTACACCACTATCCCAGGTTAGGGGAGGGTTGGAGCGCCCGCAAACATGTTTAACCCTTCCACATTCTGTATGCGCCTGTCCCAAGTCAGGAGTCTGTAATTCAGTGGTTGTCGTTTGTTGCTGTATTGCATATTTGTTTTTCATTTATTGTTTTGTATATAATCAGTCCATTAGTTTTCTCTTTTGAATTGTTTTACATTTCTTATTTTGGGACCTTCTATAGCTTACTATGCGGTATGGGTATTACTCATTGTCATCGATGACCTATAGTTAATAATCTTCTACGTCATTTTGTCTCCGATAGAGATTTGTCTCATTGACAATCATACCACATCTTAATTTTATACATCAGTGTTTGGTAACATTGGACGCAACACAATTATAAAATGCTATTGTTATTTTCTAGCGCTGACTAGATATCGCTGAAGGTGGTATGGTAGTCCTCGAGGGTATCATCACCTCAGTAGTTAGTGCTTTACAACTGACATGGTTTATAAACTTTAGTTTTCTATGTAGAATTCTGTTATTATAGTTATTTATCTGTCCCCGTTTTTCTTTTTGGTAATGGTTTTTTAATTGGTCTTATGATTTTCTTTCCCCGCTTGGTGTCCTCTCTCTCTCTCTCTTTTTTTTTTATAATACATTCATTAATTATGAATAAACTAGGGTTGTAACTCCCTCAGGCAAAGTTAACCTTAGATATTATTGGCTAAAAAGGTCACTTTTGGTCATACATATACATCCTCAAAATGTTTTACACCACCTGCTTCTTAAATGTTTAAGCTTGAGCGTTACCGATAACGATAATTTAAGAAAAGCGTTTCGGGCGCACTAAAGAGATATTTCCAATTTCCTTGGTAATTGTTTTATTCATAAGGCCAAAATCTAAAAACTTGTCAAATTCTACTGGAATTTGCACGCTAAATAGTCTATTGTGATATGAATACACAACATATTTTTTCTACACCTTAACATACTAGTACCTCCATTATACCAAAATGCATACAGCGCTACTCGGGACTGTTAAATGTATTTTGATGCAAATCTGGGATGTTCATGGTTTTGTAACATTTTAAATTTAAAGACGTTTCTTAAATGAGTTAATTTATATCCGAAAGAAACTATTTTGCTTTACTGTATATATAATTATGTCCTTCTTATACATTTTATGGATTAATACTCAAATTTTGCCAAAATGCTTAAAAATAGCAGTTTCAATCGTTTATTATTTAATCATTTGTTTAAAATAAGCTATAATATAATTGTTAGAACTTCTAAGCACTCACATTGAGTTGTGATATTGTGATTTTAGATAGATTGAAGGACATTTTGGTTATTGCTCTACTTCAGTTTGGGAAAATTGGTCCTACCTCTTCATCAACTGTTAGTGTCACTCCCTTAGCTCTAAAGGCTCTTTCAGTATTTTTTGTTTCGAGAATCAGTTCTTTGGGCCGTTGTCGCGGCTTAATATTTCGTCCCAAACAAATTTCATTTAATATTTTTTCCCTATACCTTACAAACGCACTACCGCATTTTTCTTTTCGAGTACACCTACCACCTACCATGCTTGTTTTTATCATTTATTCAAGTTTGTGCTACTCAAAGTCATTGTTTCGCGATGTTTAGAAATAATTCATACACCTTACTATTTTGAATAGTCACAACGAATGATAAAAACCGTTGTATTTTATTTACAAATGTTTAAATACTGACTCTCTTCAAGGGTGACTGGAGAATAGAAATAGGGTCACTTTGGTCTTCTTTCGAATGACAGTAAAACCCTTGCCAAAGTGGGGCGTCCGTTTGACTGTGCGGGATGTACAAGTACACAGCAACGTCCGTTCAGAATGGGGACGTTAAATCCGATGCCTCGTGTAGAGAAAGCGCCTCTCTCTCTGTTCGTTAAAAACTCTTGCAACATCTCTTTATCTCTCGTCCATAAGTGGCTTGTTGCAAGATACATTTCTGTCCCTATCCAATATATCCTCATTTCCAGTGGCAGTCCAAATTCCTCCGACCTTCTTCTCGGACGGCCCCTATTACAACCTATTGTATGTATTGTTAATTTGTTCTCGTCCTGAACATGCATATAGTATTTGCCACTGGACGTTTAGCAACTAGCTATCAGTCGAACCTCATCTCATCACTGTACAATTGGTTGTCTTTATAGTTTTTTCACTGTTCAGTTGGTAGTCTTTATAGTTTTTAGCTCACCGTTCCTTCGGAACGGTGAGCTCTTGCCATCACTTGGCGTCCGTCGTCGTCTGTCGTCGTCCGTCTGATGTAAACTATTTCAAACATCTTCTCCTCTGAAACTACTGAACCAATTCCAACCAAACTTTAGCTGAATGATGCTTAGGGTATCTAGAATAAAGTTTGTGTTTTATTTGCTGTTTCGTCAAATAACATGGCCGCCATGGCTAAAAATAGAACATAGGGGTAAAATGCAGTTTTTGGCTTATATCTCAAAAACCAAAGCATTTAGAGCAAATCTGACATGGGGGTTAAAGTGTTCATTAGGTGAAGTTCTGTCAGCCCTGAAATTTTCAGTTGAATCTGATAACCCATTTTTGGGTTGCTGCCACTAAATTGATAATTTTAAGGAAATTTTGCAGATTTTGGTTATTATCTTGAATATTATTAATGATAAAGATAAACTGTAAACAGCAAAAATGTTCAGCAAAGTAAGATCTACAAATAAGTTCGTATGACCAAAATTGTCAATTGTCCCCTTAAGGAGCTATTGCCCTTTAAAATCAATTTTTCACAATTTGTTCATTTAGTTTGCTTACTTTAAAAAATCTTCTCCTTTGAAACTGCTGAATCAATTTCAGCCAAAGTTGGACTGAATGAGTTTCAGAGTATCTAGTATAAATTTTGTATTTTATTTTCTTGTACGTCAAGAAACATAGCCACTATGGCTAAAATGAAACATAGGGGTAAAATGCATTTCTTTGATTTTGAAGAAAATATGACAGATACAAAGAACATTTCAATGGAAGTTTTAAGCCATTCATTAATTTATATTGAAAAGCAAAAATAATCATAGATGAAAGATTTAAGCAAAAAATTACAGGTGAGCGATTCAGGCTCTTGAGAGCCTCTTGTAAAAGTACCGTTAGTTGTAAGTTCTTGTACTGTCGTTGTGTGATTTGACTTTTGAAAACCAATCAATCTAGTAAAAATATGTATGTTACTGCTGCCAGACAAATGTTAAAAGCCTAGTTAAGCAAGAACTAAAATCTTTCAAGAAAAATTCGCCGCTTAATGACTAACGTTGTGTTAAATGAGTTTTTATTCAAATGTCTGTTCGAATCAACGACTTAAAGAAAACTCATCATGCAGACTAGTAATGAAATGAATTTTACACCATTATCCTTCCGCTTGTAGTGATTTGGTTGATGGATTCTTGTTTGCTTTAGGACCAGTGGCAAAAATAGCATGTTTATTTAGGACGATGAAGCGGTTAAGCGTTAGATTTTACAATTGATTATTCCGCGCTTTCGAATGAAAGTTCAGTTTTATCATTATTATGTCTTTGACGAAGTAGTATTTCTTCTGGTTTTTCTCGTACAAGCTTATTCGGCCCATGACGTTTGGCATTTGGTTATGATATTTGGCATGACCGTATATTACCTTAAGACGGTGTGTCTCATATCATCATTACGTCATGTGACCTTGACATGTGACCTCAAAATCAAAATAATGAATCTTGGGGTCATTTTCGTGTCCGTAATATAGCTTTGTTTATCCTTACACATATGATATTTTTACATCGCGATGACCATGAGGGCATTTGGATGTATTGCTATCGCCTAGATTTCCATTACGTAACTTTCGTTTTGGGTTTGTAACCGATCTATAAACATGATAAATACGCGGATATTAACGAGTGCAAAATAACATTCCTTATCGTTTGTTATAAATACATCTCTTCAATGAATACTGATAAAAATATTTTTGTTTAGAACATAAATTAATAATATGAAAATGTTTTGTCGTTAGATATATATATATAGTAAAAAATCATTGAAAATATCTATGCACACGTACCGAAAAATTGTGTTAAAGCATGCGGAAGAATATATCAAGAAAGTTTTGCGACAATCCCGGCAAGGACCGGTAACTCTGCATTGAAGATTGTTTTTGCAGGAAAATATGAATGCCTACTCATATCCAATCTTTTAGAAAAATCGAATTTTGACAGAAGAGTGTCCACCATGCACTTGAACTGCACTATTATTAGAACAGTAGAATAGAATGATATACAAATGGATGAAAATTATATATACATGTAACTGTTATATTAATATAATATATAACAACAAAACAGTGTTACTGATTTGTATCACTACAATATAATAGTTATTACGGTGAGGTTGAATTTCCTGTCATTTATTCATCATCCACGCACGAACTTGTCTCGGAAAAAAATTATCTCTGTACATTAACCTCAGTTTCAGATATAGAGATGTGATTTTTTTCTGTGACAAGCGCTTTTGACCATCCACAAGATCTTGCGGTCATCCGATCTTCAGTACTTCAGTACTTGGATTATATTTGTCAGAGAGGTTGTGTCGTGTGCCAAGCAGAATTACCTCTGACTATGACCGATTAATAATTAAGTTTTATATGTCCACCCATAAACCAAATATATTCTAGTTTGTCATAACAAGACCTTTCGAATTCAACTAAGGGCTTGTCTCCTATGTTCACGCACAGCCCTCGTGTAAATTGTTAAATATCTCAAAATAGTATATATAATCTTAGATGACTTGATATTCTAATACCTGTCTAGTTCACGATATGTTTTGTCCCTGGGGGACATGCCCAACCCCCTTATATCATAAATTACTAAACATATAAATAAGCATATAGTATTTTAAGGGAACTTTTATATTGATGACTGAGCATGCATACAACGAGTACAATACATTTTTGTATACAAATTGTTCGCATACTTAAGCATTACCTATCGACTTCATCTTCTGACATCGGACTCGGACTTCTCTTTAACTGACTTTAATGTGCGTATTGTTATGCGTTTACTTTTCTACATTGGCTAGAGGTATAGGGGAGGTTGAGATCTCATAAACATGTTTAACCCCGCCGCATTTTGCGCCTGTCCCAAGTCAGGAGCCTCTGGCCTTGTTAGTCTTGTATTATTTTACTTTTAGTTTTTGTGTATAATTTGAGTTTAGTATGACGTCCATTATCACTGAACTATTATATATATTTGTTTAGGGGCCAGCTTAAGGACGCCTCCGGGTGCGGAATTTCTCGCTGCATTGAAGACCTATTGGTGACCTTCTGTTGTTGTCTCAGCATTTCCATGTCAATTTTATTCTTCAACTGAACGGTGGTTATACACCGTGCATGGAATATTTTATTTTAAAAATAGTATAAAAAGAAAATAATGTTAGTTCATTATCTGTTGACTGTGTGGTCTTCTGAAAAAGGTTTACTAAACAATCGTTGGAACACAAACAAATAGAAATACAAGGTCAATACATTGATAACTCATAGTGTAATTAAATAAGTATAAACTGAACAACAGCCTTTTCATTGTCGTCACAATGCAATGCTATCTTGTTTGCACCAAGTCCAGTATTCTTTAATATCTCCTTTTCCTGCGCAGATGGCACGAAAATATCTCTTCATGTCCGTCCTCAACCAGGTTGTCTGTCACGGCCTGGTCGTTTCCAATCGCGCATATCATATATACATGAATATGACTGGAATGAGTGATTCCTTATTTGTGATTTGTGATATATTGCTACGCATAGCCGTAGTTGGAATGAAAACCGCAGTCAAGGACCGCCGTATACTAAGGTTGTCTATTTCAGCGTAACGGGGTAACGTTAATGCACCTGCTTTCTTTTACTTTTCTTTCAGAAGCGGTGTTTTTTTAAATGTTTTTTTTTTTTTTATCTCCAATGGTTTGTATTCTAAGCCGGCCTAACCCTGAGCCAGATACTCTATCATATGCTAATCATATCATCTATTCTTTCTTTTCTAAAATTCTAAAAAAAAAGATGTGAATGATACTTCCTCAAGAACATTTTTTATCACACTCGCATCCATGGTGTAGGTCTAGGATTAAAATGCGATAGTTGCCAAAAAAAAAAAAAAAAAAAAAACGTGTTAAGGCCATAATGTTTCAATTTACAGTTATATTTTTTAAAGTAAATAGTTTATTTAATTATAAAAAATCAATTTTAATTTAAGCCTAAACATTTTGATAATATGTACTTTCAACTCCACGTATATTATGAAATAAACACACACATCATCACAACATCGTGGCTTTCCATTTTGCTTTCACAACGTCAATACTTGCAGTTGCAATTCAACATAACAGTGAATCAACTTAGCATATGGATTTTAAAGTTAACATGTTTATCATTCTATTCATCATCACGCTGACCACTACTGGTCCATTTTCAGCGCTAACGGTAACGTTAGTTCACCTGCTTTCTTTTACTTTTTTCGGTCTATTTCCAATGGTTTGTGATTTAAGTCGGCCTAATTCTGAATCAGATACTCTCCATCATAAGTTATGAATATCATCTATTCTTTCTATTTCGAAATTTTGAAAACAGACTGAGAGTCTCATTTCCTCAAGAACATTTTTATCACACTCACATCCGTGGTGTAGGTCTTGGGTGGAAATGACGATTGCCACAAAATAAAAAAACCACGTGTAAAGGCCACCAGTTATATTTTAAAGAAAATAGTTTTCAAATTGTTAATTTGATATCATCATGTAATTTCAACTCCACGTGTTATGAAATAAACATATCATCACAACATCGTGGCTTATAAATTTTAATCCTGATATCTATGATGAACTTATTTACAACCACTGGATCGATGTCATTGCTGGTGGAGGTTTCTCCCCGAGAGTATCACTAGCCCAGTAGTCAACACTTCTGTGTCGACATGCATTAACATTGATATGGTCATAATCATAAATTAACTGTTAATAAAACTTTGAATTTTTCGAAATACTAAGGATTTTTCTACCCCAGAAATAGATTACCTTAGCTGTATTTGACAAAACCTTTCGGAATTTTGGGTCCTTAATGCTCTTCAACTTCGACCTTTAATTGGCCTTTTTAACTTTTTTGACATTTATTCAATTTTTTCCATTAAACATATTCTTATATAAAATAGTTTCCTATAACATAAAATTGGTTTAACCCTTGATTAGGTAAGGTTGATTTTCGATTAGATTTTTAGTTTCATCGTTTCTAGTATTCTGGACAGTTTGGAGACGAGCCTGAGAATGAGCGGATCTGGTTAAGTTCACCAAGTTAATAGAAAGCATTGTGCTCTCTAGTTGACATGCACTTTTTAATACAAACAAGGCAATAACTATCTGAAATATAGCAAGTCTGAGAAATTGCACCAAAACCACAAAACTTCGTGAAAGGATATAATTAAGAAATCACAGACTAAATTGAAGAAAACTGATGAAAGTTTATGACTATCTAATGAAATAACAGTTTGCATTTCAAACGGATTAAATGACCCTCGCCGTGATAAGACATTTGTATGCTAATAGCCAATCATTGATCGCGTTACATGCCGATCAATTGTCGTGGATGGATTACGTTTGGCAGCGGGATAAAGAATGATCTGTATCATTACCACAGTTAAATATGGATAATCAAATCCCTAAGTTTATTTCAATTTGCAATTGTACAATGAATAATGACTAAAATGACAATTCGTCTTTCGCTGATGAAGACTCGTGGGTCAGTGATGGTAATTGAACCATATTTCTAACAAATGTTCTGTCAACGGTGACGTAAACAACCCATCAATAACAATCCAATCTTGGGACTTGGGGACAAATGTCACTATAAAAGGTAATAAGACACACCAAACATGTTTTGTATAAAAACACGAAAAAAAAAATTTGAAAGTTTTTTTTTCTATGAAAATATTTATATTTATTTTAATGTCAAATTTAATAACTGTGTAATGTTAAACGTGCATAATATATGATTTTTTAATGAATGTCGTTGAGTATATTTTTTAATGAATGTCGTTGAGTATATTTTGTAGAACCAACAGAATTTGCTTAAAATCTTTACGTTTATTAAAGGTGATAGCAAACATTCTACTGGTGGGTTTACGTATGCCAACCATATGCTAGTATGCAGCTTTCAATCTCTCCTCCTCTATAAAATGATCTGATAAATGAGGACCTTGGTAGATATGGATCCTTCGTTTTGACGTTTTAAATGTAAATATCATACATTCTGCATTATTTTTTTGGGGAATAATCCGGTAATTTCACCGGTATGCTGTGTCTACTCATAGATATAATAGCCATTGTATCTATGGTAATAGATATAATGGCTAGTCATAGATATAATAGCCATTATATCTATGGTCTAAACGTGTTGAATTGTCCTAAGTTTTTGGTCCTGCTGTTGCTGATACTTGAACATGTGATTCAAAATGAGCCTTCATTTTTTCACCATGGTTGATATTTACGTATTTTTTTTTCTAAAGTTGTACATCAAACTGCGATAATGCATTTCTTAACACTGGAAATCATGTCTAAAATAATAAATATCCATGTAAATTTTGTAATAATTGAACCGACATAAACTTTAAGTCATCAAAACAAAAGTACTTGTTTTACAGGAATTTGTGTTGTTTTTTGCACAGTCTCGGACTACATTTTTCTTCACATTCTAACTGTTAACCATGATCGTCTGGATGTAAAATATAATACATAAAACGGATAATACATGTTCTAGATCAGGATTTAATACATGTTTTGACGGTACATGCTATTAGAAAAAGAATAGTACATGTAATCAATTTCTAGAGTGTTCACTTATACTGTATCCAAACGCTGATGCCTAAAACAAGTTCAAAAGTTAGTAACAATTTCATAATTATCATTATATATTATCACAAAATAAAAATGAAACCGTTCTTTTTTTGAATCGTTGTTTCCTTTTTTTTTTAAATTCTAACAAATCATGGTATTCTGATAATCATCTCTGTAGCAATGGTTGCTACTGTGATCTTATCAGATTTTCTCAGATCCAAATTATGATGAAGTTGATAAGTTAATTTAGTTAAATAGATTGCTAATTAATCCTTTCCAAATGAAATGCGACACACGACGATAGCTATCATTTCTAAGATACAATTCCCAATAGTGTTAACATGAGAAATTCTCAGTCTCTACGGGAGAATTGGTTATCAAAACTTTGTCGTCAAAAGAAAGCTTAAGGAAAGAGACTGAAAAATGAACTTTATTATCTGATACAGTTAACTTGAATATTTAAATTTGTAATTCACCGCAAGATTTTAATTAATGTGAGGATTATATGGATGTCGAAGTAAATTATTCAGTTCAGAAAAGCGTGCAGTGTGAAGTTTTTAAAATTTTTGTTACAAGAGAATGCCTTCGTTATATTAATCTGAAGAGAATGCAAGATCTTTTATTGATATATATTGTAGAAAGTCACATAGCAAAAAAATATAAAAAACAATTTTGGTACATTTTTCTCATAGAATATGGATTTTGCTGCAGTACATTTTCCTATTTTTCAAATGACATACCTCCTTTTGTACACTCAATCTTGTGTCTATGAATATTCCTTCAACAGAGGAGGCGAGGGGTCAAACGGAAGTCTTTCTCAAATGCCTATCACTGGGTTTATATCTCGATGGTTAGACTTCTACGGTAGCATCCGCTCAGTAATCGCTGTGTCGGTACTGATAGATCTAATCTACTATTGTACTAAAGATGTCCTGGTCGAGTACCAGTTACCGTCATAAATTCGCAGTTTTCTCAAATAGTTTTTAACCGGAACTGTTTGGGGAATGTTCTTTTAACATAAAAAGGGTTATCAAAAGTTAGGGTTAGACTCGGACTGTAATTCCTCTAATAAACAACGAAAAAAGGGGCTACTAGTATGCCCATTTTTGCGGGAATTTTATACGACGGGTGCCACATGTGAAGCAGGATCTACTTACCCTTCCGGAGCACCCGAGATCACACCCCAGTTTTTGGTGGGGTTCGTGTTGCTCAGTCTTTAGTTTTCTATGTTGTGTTTTGTGTGCTATTGTTTGTCGGTTGGTCTTTTTCTTTTTTTAGCCATGGCGGTGTCAGTTTATTTTCGACTTAATGAGTTTGAATGTCCCTTTGGTATCTTTCGCCGCTCTTTTATAGATTTTTTTTGTATCCACCAAACAACAGAACCAGTACGTTCTTCAACAATAAGCAAGACCAAGAATACAATTTATAATATAAGCCTAATTCAGAGCGATATTTTAAAGCCAGTATCTCCCTTGTGCGTAATTCTTTTCGGTTTTTTATTTAACGTTTTCTCTGATTTATATATGAAACGGTAATTAAGTACAATGTTATTAAATTTCCTAAATTTCGAAATTTGACTTTGAAAAAATTGATTTAAATAAACCTGGTATGCATTTGAAAATTGTAGTAAATCATCATTCAATTTGGTATATAAGCTAATGCAAATTTATACGGAATGTAATTCAAACCGTTAGAAAAATATCAATAATGACAACAAAACGATTGATCGCTCAAATTGATCCCAACCTAGATTTCTTATCTAAACACATTTTAAAATTCTGAGAAATCATGATACTAAAGAATGCATATCTTCAGTAATACGAAACTTGGCTACGATACATGTATACATTCAGGACGGCCAAACGATGTATGCCTCACTCTAAATTGCTATCGCTGGTGATTCGCATAGACAGAAATTACAGACTTTTCATTTTTATTCTTAAATTGGACCCTTACATAGGCATGCCATCATTTCTTTAGAATTTTGTGGGACATGTACAATAAACGGAAAATTTAGTAACCAGAAAATACTTGAAAGTTGCAACGTTATTGTGCTTACATAAAATCAGGAGTCTCGTCGTGGTAACTCGGCATATAAATCAATAAAATAAATATTAAAAATGCTGCAGAGGAAAACAAAGCATTTTTGGTAGAAAAATATAAACTAATTCACAACTTGTCTGTACTCTTTAGACGTCTAGCCTTTCGGTCATAGTACTTCACTCGGTACTCTTAAGTATAAAATGTGTGCTCGAAACATCAAATCCAGTATTTTGATTGGTTGATTTTGAGTCTTGAGTATGATTATCTTTCTCAAAATTTTTATGACTGCAAGGTCTGGTATAGGCACATTTTTCCTATTAAAGAAACATATCCCTTGTTGTTGTTGTTGTTAGATTGTTATCTTAGCGAAAGGTAACCGCATATGCCTAAATTAAAAAGTTAAAATGAAAATTGACATAATTGCAGATATTCAAAAGTATGGATCTGAAAATATTTTTGTAAAGTTTTGCTGCCATACTCCATACATTTGGCAAAACTGTAGATGTCCCAGTGATCTATAACTTTAAAACGTATAAACATCAAATCGTTTCTTTATATAAAAAGAAGACAAAACAAAACAAAACACGGAAATTAAAGGAATGAAAAAGTTTATTAAACTCATTACCAAGATTATTTTTGCTGTAATTGAATCAAAGTCTTACAATAGGATAACAAATTTGGCATTGGAAGAATGAAGCGTACGTCGATGTCAATTTATGTTCAATTTAACTGAATAATGTTACAACAGTGTAATAAAACTGATTGAAGCTAAAAATCTGTCAGTCATCAAGAAAATATTAAAATCTCACTTGAAGTATGTCCAACTTAGAATAAAAAGGCTCCTTTGATTCACATGTTCAAGTATCGGCAACATGCATACACGCTCACAGCCTTAGATATCTTAAGAAAATGAGAAATAAAAAGATTTGCAGAGCTAGTGAATGAGTTTAGGTTCAATACCAATTAATTCATGTTTATATCGGCCTAAGCTGATATTGACTTTAATAAATCAGAGAAATTAAATTTAAGACGGATGACTTAATTATTATATTCCGTTAATAAACATTTTACAGCATGCTACTGATCTTTGGTTTAGGTCTGATTCACCTATCATATAACAAGGATCTGTATAGTAAATACCATTGGATTCAATGGTGGTAAAATAACAATCGCATGTAATTCTGGATTTATGACAAAATCTCAGGTTAACAAGAAAAGTTTTCCACCAAACCTCAAAATAAGCTGGTATTTGATGATTAATTGTATGATATATACAAGCAGATTTCTAATGTTATTAATGGAATTTCTGGTGAATTAATGGTCTTTGAATTTTAATGCGGAATGGATTTGGTCGATTTTCCGGATGACTTGAGTAACTGCAAGTCGATAAATCCAATCATATTGTTTTGTTTAACGCTAAACGACGGCAGTAAAAGGCTATGATACAATTCTATTTGTAATTATCATCTAAATAACCATTTGACGACCAAACGACTGTAAACAATTCCGAACGAGATTACTGTCATGTCTTCTAGCTAAACAAATCAGGATTAATTTGTATATTGAATATCTAAATGAGGTATCGTCTGTTTCCAAACCAAAAACAGCGATGTTGGAAACGATACCGTCATTGAAGAAATGTCCTTTGACAAAAGAAATAACCGACCTTTTATGCTTGTCTTTATAAATCAACTATATCATATCAAAATTATTCATTGAATATAAAAGATGACGACCTATATGGGATAATTTATTTTTTTGAAGATATCTTTTATGTGGTAATCTATTTTTAAGATATCTTGTAACAAAATACAATGGACAATCTTCTTTATCCTGATCATTTGAAAGGTTGTGGTTTCTGCGTTTAGAATTCAAACTAACTGTGGAAACACGAATATGTACTAAAGCCGTCTAATCACAACTACCATAAATCAAGGCGATAGTAGTTTACCGATGTTGAAGTAAAGCACACACACACACACACAAACACACAATATAATGGAATTCTATGCGACTGTCATACAAGTGAGAGGTTTAGCTAGCTATAAAACCAGGTTCAACCACCATTTTCTACATATGGAAATGCCTGTACCAAGTCAGAAATAGGACTGTTGTTTTCCATTCGTTTGATGTGTTTGAGCTATTGATTTTGCCATTTGATAAAGGACTTTCCGTTTTAAATTTTCCTTAGAGTTCGGTATATTTGTTATTTTATTTTTTTACACACAAACTGCTCAACAGTAACAATTAAAAACGTGAAAACTGTACACTAACAGTGTAATAATTGTTAACGTGTAAACTGTACATCAATAGTGTATTTGTGATCGTGTAAACTGTACTTCAACAGTGTAATAATTGTTAACATGTAAACTGTACATCAACAGTATAATTAGACCACTTTCGAGTTATGTCCTTCACCGGAAAAGTTCGTCAATTTTGCGCGCCTTAATGACGTCATTTACCAGATAGAGCGGACCGCATGTATCCCTGCACTATTTTAGTTCATCAAGCGTCTTTGTGATCGTCATTATGCAGGATAAACTAAAAATAATGTGTGTCCGTAGATACTTAATCACAATTCCCTAAAGTCAGCAGTGCTGAATATCAATTATAAGAATTTAATATGCCGAATAATTCGTGCAATATAGCATCATATTTATCAACCGCTCGCTCAACACGGTAAGGAAGTGGCGATGCCCCCCTCCCCCTTTCTACTCGCACGAATGATGTTCATTAAAACCAAATTTTTTGTCGGAAATGCAACGAACTCGAAAGTGGTCTTATAACGTGTAAACTGTATCAACAGTGTAATAATTGTTAACGTGTAAACTGTACATCAACAGTGTAATAATTGTTAACGTGTAAACTGTACATCAACAGTGTAATATTTTGTTAACTTGAAAACTGTATAACAGCAAAAATATTATACAAATATATTCATCACATTGCCAGGTTGCCGGCTGGAATTGTTAGTGAGAAGAAGGGTAGACTAGTTGCGGTTTTTTATACTTCAAGGGAAGATATGATAACTTTAACCATGCAGATAGCAAATCATTTGTCATATCTAGTCATCTGAAAATACTAAATATACCGCAATAATAGTAGACTTAATCAAAAATAAATCCAGGATTTCAACAATTCTGTCTTTGAAATTTTAATATAAATGATGTAATCATAAAATTCAGTAAGATGTAATAGCAACTAGTCAAGTGCTTTTCTCAGGAACTTTACTTCAAAGTAAAAAAGTGTTGGATAGATTGGTAAGCATGTCGCCATCCGTATCGCCATTCTCTCGCGTGACAAGTGTCGAAGTGTTTGAAGTAGAAATTTAAGTATTTATTTCAAATAAAATGAGGCACCATACCCCATAGCGTTTTAATTTTCTTAGTTTATATTTCGGAAAGCTAACAAGAAGATTTAATTTCCCTTATACTAGTAACGAACATCAAACTTTGATCAATTAATAAAATCATTATGATGCTTGATATGAAGATTAAAGTCATAATTATCCAATTTATATACTATGTCTACGGGTTTATCAGAAGTCAGGGTTTGTCTTTAGACAAGTGTAATGTAAAAATTAAGAGGCACTTCTTTGTACTTTTGATGCTACATGGAAAATTAATTCCCCCTTAACACTAACAAGTGCGAAAAAATCATACCACTTTGCAGTTAGATATTACAACATTATGTCTAATTAAAATGACCAAACCCCATTACTTTTTACGATTGAAACTAGCATTTTTCAAAGTCAACAATAATTACTACATTTTCAATTAAAAATTACAAAGCAAAAATATTTGCATCCCAACATTTTCCCTTGAGAAGGAATGTATTTTGCAGTTAAAATTACTGTTTAATTTTGCTATAATAATTGTGATTAGTATAAAGTTGTAAAATGCAAGTTGTAACCAAACTATTTATGTGAAATGTAGAATATATTTTAGTCACTAAAATATGAATCCAGGAATAGTTAATAAGAACAATATCCAGAAATGTAGAACATTCTTATTGTCCCGTTAACATTTTTAATATCAAACTGAACCATACATATAGAGAAAAATTAATGTTTAACTCTGAAAACTCAAATCTGCGTCACTGCGACATGGTTTTTAAACAGATATTTTGGTTCAACATTTAATACAATTATCATAACCAAAATCGAAAAAATATTTCGACTTAATTTCATTCCTAAAGATGGAAGAGAAATAAAAATAGTTAGTAAACTTTATAATTATATAATTAAAATTTAGATACATGTAATTGATAAATCGTTTTGTTAGTCAGTAACTTCTGTAAGATTTTCTAAGTAATGAAATGCCGATTAACCTTTCACACATCATCGATGTATTATACTAATAAATGGGTGATAGAATATTAATAAAAATTTCTCTTGACGGCACCAGGTAATCTCACGAGATTTTGATGTGATTTGAGGTCGCATGAACGCGTGTCACAAAAGCAAAATAGCAGAGGTCAACATGGTGTTTGTCTTGTGTAAAGCGATTACACTTCTTGATAGCCCTTCAACATCTGTCCTTTTTGTTTGCAATGATAATGATTTGCATATTCATAAGATTACGGGACCTTAAGGTTACTAATTGTACATATTTACATGCAGGTTTCATACAAACGGAGGAGCATCTCAAGTATCCATCTGGTGTAAAACTACAAATTTCCCATACTTTTATCGGGGAAATGTGATGATACGGTACAAAAGGTGGGCAAGTTGTAGAATAAAAACCAAATATAAATAAAATTGATGAAAAGTGAAAAAGAGGATGAACAATTAACACAAGCAGTTGATATAATGACTAGGAAACATGACTTCTCCAAAAACAGCTTAAAAATATACTAACTAACCCTTGAGGAAACGGCTGTTGACAGCTACTTTTATATTATATTTATATGCGTTTGAATAGCTTATAAACAAACATTCAAATATTCATGATAGTAAATGACAAATATCTTTACGCGTGTATTGTCGTCAACCCCTTGACATATTTTTTTAACATTAATTTTAGTATGAAAAAATAAATAAATAAAATAAATGGAATTTTTAAAGCCAAGCACAAGACCCCCACCATATAAATTAAATTATTGATCAAAATTGCTTCTAGTATGCACAAATAAAAGAACACAATGCTTTATATAAAAAGAGGAGAGAAAATTGTATCAATTACTAGTTTTGTTAATAATGAACAATTTCTGTTTAATATAGTTTAGAGTGGTAGAAATATGTTAAACATGTCATTATTTTTTAAATAATTCTGAATTATGTCTATAAAATCTATACTTCCACTAAAACATGACTGAGTGGTATGTATACATAAACAGCCAATGCAATTCGGAAGGGGACAGTAAATATGATGCCTCGTGTTGAACATTAGCAACTGAGATGGAATCAATATTGCATTGTTGTAGGTACATCAGAATAATGTTAAATACAAATACTAATTGATGACCGAAAGAGGAAATATATATTTTCTTAATCTTAATTCTTCAGTTATGTAGTAGCATTTTGGTAACCTGTTTTTGAAACTTTTTTTCTAAAAAAAGATTTCTTTTGAAAAAAGGAGAAGGGACGATAAAGGACCAGCGCAAGGTATTTTCTATATTCTTCCAATGTGTAGAACAAATTTGAGTCAATATACTATTGTAAAAAACAATTGAGTGTGGGCTAAATATATTGTCTTTTAATGTAAACTACTTTTAATGACTCAAGGCTTTAAACTCAGTAAATGGCAAAATGAAAATTCTTGACGGTTTGACTCTTATGTTTGTAACATAGTATAGAGCACAACCCTTGCCTAAAAAGGTGATTTATTGGGGAATAGAATTATGACCCCATGGACTTCTCTTATCCGGCAGTAAAATCCATTATAGGATGTAAAGATACACAAACACGCCAGTCGCGAAAGGGACACACAGTCTTATGCCTAATGCAGGGACTCTTTCCGTATGTTATAGAATCATTCTAACAACTCGGTCAATGTGGTCCGTAAGCGCAAATTGAAGGCAAAATTTATGTTGTTATATAATATAATCCTTATTCAAGTAGCAGTCTAATTTCTTGTCAAAGTTCTCACTTTGCAGATACAACCGCTATTGATTATTGCCAAATAAACTTATCATAGATACCAGGATTAAAATTTAGTACGCCAGACGCCCGTTTTGTCTTCAAAAGCCTCAGCAGTTAATTATTCCGGTGTCGAATATGCATGTAATGTTTGCAACTGGAGAGTAAGAAAATGACAATCAATACAACATACTAGTAACCAGAAATGACATGCTGTTTGAATAAGAAAGGACATGCTCATTGAATATTTTTTATTTGTTGTCAAAATTATTATTGGCGACGCATGTGCTCTATATTGATGATGCTTAAATGCGCATTGTCGCTTATAAATCTGACGAATTACCCTTGTGACATAATTTAATGTCGTCAGAGTCAAATTATCTGAAAGTAGTAAAATGTTTACAACAAATGTTTACATTTTCTGAACTTGTTATTCTAGTTTATGAATATTTGTTAGATATATAATTTTTACAATTTCCGTTAATTTGTATGTATATATATGTTATAAGACCATATAGTACCCGAACCGTACCCTTTGTAGCTCGCAATATTTGGTTTTCTCTAGACAATTTTCTCCAATATGACTTGGTTGATTGGTGCGAAATATCTGACCCACAGATGACCATGCATATATATATTCCTTTTGTTTCAGTCTCACTTTTTGCCTGTCTTTCTTCTTTCATATAACAAAAAAAATGTTTATCCGACCGTGTCACAGAAGTTCGCCTCATACGTTTCTTGTTATATGCATGACTGTTCGTCTTATTTTTTCTTTTGAATTTACAATTGTCCTCGTTAGGCTATGGAGTATCTATAAATGTACCCCTGTTATTCCAAGTCAGTATTAAATTTATACTAGGTTGGTCCTCTCCAAGAAAATTTTCCAACATTCTTATGATTTCAAGGAGAGCAAAAGGTAATCAACAAATATAAAAGAATCATTAGAGTAAGTATTTGGAGCTTCATGTCAGTAACTGCGAGCATTCGATACAGATTGATTAATGAGTTGAAAAAACGTCCAGGGGCAATTTTTTCATAGATATTCAGGCAGAGGACAAATAAATAAAAAAGTACGTTCAGACACATGGGTCGACAGAGATGAGGGGCAGTAAATTTGACTGTCATTGGAAATTGAGAGTAGGAATTTTACCACGATACAGGCCCATCAAGTAGTTATTTCAAGGGTTATTAAAAGGACAGCGAGTGTGACACTTTCTAGACACAAAGCATCGGATTGAACGTCTCCAAATAAATTACACATCTCACAACCTTTAGCATTGGTTTAACTGATACATAGGAGAAGTCGATAATATTTTAGTATGGTATTGTTTATTATTGTTGTATTTGTGCTTTGACCTATTAAACGTTATTAATTTGTGCTTTGGGTTTTCACCTATTAAACGTTATTATAGAGTAAGGTGCTTTGCCGATGTTTAATTTAGCCCAAGTCAGGAACCTCACCATTGTTTATCTTCTGTTAAATCTTATTTTTTTATTATTTAAAGAGTTTGATGTTGATTGCAGATATTAGTTTTGTTCTCCTTCATTTATTCACAACATTTTAAGACTGGACGATTTAGATCTTGCCAATAGTTTATACATCATTATATTAATAAAACTGAATGATCATCTCTCAATGCCAGCAAATGTAGAAAGAAGACATGAATAGCGAACCAACTACAAAAATAAATGCATAAGAGGGTATCAATAAAAAGAATCATCCCAGCCGGCAGATTAACTTATTGTCCAGTAGCAAATATTTCATTTAAGTTCAAAACGGGAACACATTAACAATAAATACAATAGGTAGGTATTGAAATAGGGATAGACCGGATGAAGGACAGGGAATGACGGTATAATGGATAGGGGCAGTAAATTAGCCTTGCATCTGGTTACCAACGGATCCCTCAAAGATTTGTTGCAATGAATCTTAACGCACATTCTAATCGGACGTGGCTGTGTACTTATATATCCCACACAACCAAATGGACACTATACTCTTAGGCAAGGGTTCTGTTGCCTGTCGAAAGAACAAAAGTGACAAAATTTCTATAACCCAGTCACCCTTAGGGTTTGCCCCCATCCGGTTGTCAGAAAGACAAGCATCTGATCAAATCAGAATTATTTGAAAGTACAAAATATAGTACGTAATGTTAAAATTTTATTACAACCGTTTTAGACTCAAATTGTTACAGGCGAGAATAGTATATTTTTTTTGTCTTACAATAATTTAATAATCCGGCCATAAATTATTAAAATTTTGGATTTCTTTTAGATACGTTTCAAAAAAGAATATATTTATCTATACAATTATACTTAAATATTATCGATTGTTTTCCGTGTCCAAAATATTCTTACTGAAATCGGACATCGTTAAATGTTTTACCGTGTCCAACCAATATTTAGCCTGATGCTTGATTCATGTAGCATTATCGGTTACACGGTGACGTTCATTCTCTTGACACACGAATTGATTCTTTAGTACAAGATCATCGAACAAATCAGTCGTTTTCTTGTGACCATTCTTGGTCATTATTTTACACCAGAAAAACATATTTTAGTCATTATAGAATATAATAACACTCATTACAAATTAGTATATGTAGAATCTTACTACGACGGATTGATGTCTTGTTGATGTATCGCTTCATTCAATTATTAAAACATAAAGAATATCGTATCGTAAAAGGAATTAATTTTGAGTAAAATTGAATTTTCATCAGAGAAAAAGATTTTTTTTAGCAAAATTTAATAAGTAATCAAATAAACTAAGACTTAAGTACGGTCGACCTTAAATTGTTTATATATTTTGTTCCTGAAAGATTTTATATATATAAGTAAAAGGATATGTAGATAAAACGGTTTTAAAACAGCAACCAAAGACACAAAAACTAAGACATCTACATTCAAAATATGTCAAAGGGACACCAAGGGTGACTGGGGAATAGAAACATGGTCACTTAGGTCTTCTTCCGACCGGCAGTTAAACCCTCGCTAAAGTGGGGCGTCTATTTGACAATGTTATACTTTTTTGGCTGTGAGGGATGTTCAAGTACGCATCTACTTCCGGTCAGAATGGGGACAATAAATCTGATGCATCGTGTAGAGAGAGTGCCACTCTTTCTGCACGTTAAGAACCCTTGCAACAACTCATTGAGGGGTCCTTAGATGGCCTGTTGCAAGGCAAATTTTCTGTTCCTATCCAATATCCCCGACCTTCATCCCGGACGGCCTCTAATACAAGACATACCTATTGTTTTTATTGTTAATTACATGCATGAAATATTTGCTACTGGACGTCATGCAGCAAACTATCAATCATGTCAAAAAACAATTCCTGAACTTTTTACCTTATATAAATAATCTTCTAAAATGCTATGTGTGAATTACTGAATTAATATCGTATATCCACAGTAGAAGGGGGTGACACGTTTTTGGGAAGTTGAATAGAACGGATAAAAAAGTGAGGATGTGGGATATAGGGGTTAAAAAGTGTGATATAGGGGGTAAAAAAAGTGGGATGATTTAAGACAAAAGAATATCAGGCAAACGTTTTATATGATTCCTTATAAAACATTTCTTCAAATTGCTGGTAATGCACACGCATGTAAAAAAAAATATTAAAGGAATAACAACCTATCTCATTAATTCACGAAAGGCGTGCATTGCGCACTGAACCAGTCGGGTATTACATCATCTTTTGGTATAACTACGTCTTTGAATTCATTTAAATATGTTTAGACACAATAGAGGAAACATTAACAATTGCATAGTTATTGTTTTTTGTAATATTCTATGCTCAATTCTTATGACAAACATGTTTATTTTGCATTTCATTATAATATTTGCTTCATAAATGTAAAAAGTGCACACCACTTTATATCTTTAATATGGAAAGATAGATAACCCCTTTTCAATAGTAACGAATGCGAATTAGATTTGTAAAGATAAATTATAAAAAAAACCTGAAGATATAGCAATGGATGTGAATATAGGTATATAAAATGCATTAATCCAAAGATGACCCATGGAAGAAAGAATCTTATTTCCAATGGAATCCGTTGATATAAATTTCATAAACATGTGAGTGCGCCCATTACCAGACCGGACAAACGAACGCACAACTGGTGATAATTCACGTTAAAATCTTTTACCCTAATGTTAGTTGCATCATTGATTGCACAGAGATTTTATTGAAACCCCTTCAAGCCTTGACACACAGGTTCAGTGTTGGTCTGACTATAAACATCACTGTACTTTTAAATTATTAGTTACCACAACTTCTAATGGAATGTCTTCTAAGTTTCACTATGCTACGGTAGTTGAGAATCAGAGAAATTTATATTCAACAATTGTGCCTTTGTGTTTCACTTGGAACCGAATGACCAAGTTTTGGCTGACATGGGATTTAAGATTAAAGTAGATTTAATGATGGTTAAAACAAGACTTGCTATTCCGCCAAACAATTTTGGTAAACAGTCTATGTCTTCAGGAGATGTTTGGAAACTTTCAAAAGTTTAGAATATATGTGGAACAGACAATTAGACGTCCCAGAACATGTTGTTTCTTGAACAATGAAATCCCTATTTCTTGTTTGCCTAAACGTGATGCTATTGTTGTATGTTGTGCTGCTTATAATCTATTGGGCCCCTAATGTTTATTAATAACTATTTCTTCATGTCAAGTATCTCACATTTAGACAATTTTTTAAAGTGATATGATATGATTAATTTTGAATGTTTGATTGATAAATACTGTTCTGCAACTGTGAGATTTGCATGTATAATTAATTGCAATATGAGAGGCTCTAATTATGAAATAATTTAACTACTTTAAATACCATGCTTTCCCTGAATGAACAACAATTGAACAAAGTAAAAAGTAGTTTCTATGTTCTTTTAATTAATGTATTTTATAAAGAGATTGCTATTATTACTGGACTACAGCAACTTATATACAATGTTAACATAGATGATAATGCTAGCCTTTCACAATAATACATGCATTTTATTTACCTGTGTTTAAAGTTATTGCAAATGGCTGATATTTTGTTCGAGCATATTGTTTTCTTAAATTGTTTAACATTTCATACCGATATAATATGTTACTTTTATTATTCTTCCCTTAGTTTATTTATTTTGAATTTACATTGTATCATAGGTCAAATTTATTTGTTCAGTGTATGTTCAATGGTGTTAATATGTCCTTTGATTGAGTTTAAGCTATTTCAGTTGATATTTTATAGTGTGTTTTCTATGTTGTAATGTTACACTATTGTTTCAGAAAAGGGTGAAGGTTTGGTACCATTAAAACGTTTAAACCCGCTGCATTTGTTTGCACCTGTCCTAAGTCAGGAATCTGATGTTCAGTAGTTGTCGTTTGTTGATGTGGTTCATAAGTGTTTCTCGTTTTATATAGATTAGGCCGTTGGTTTTCCCGTTTGAATGGTTTTACACTAGTAATTTTGGGGCCCTTTATAGCTTACTGTTCGGTGTGAGCCTAGGCTCCGTGTTGAAGACCGTACTTTGACCTATAATGGTTTACATTTATAAATTTTGACTTGGATGGAGAGTTGTCTCATTGGCACTCATACCACATCTTCTTATATCTATGATTATCTCTTGTGTCACTGCCTAAAAATAACTGGACTGTTTTTGGCAAAAAAAAATTCCAGCTTCCAACAACTTTGGACAGTTATTTTACAGCTTGTGTACTCGGAAATACCAGTAAAAAGCACTGCTTTTGGTCTTACTCTGTGCAGAGATGAATATAATCTCTCAACTTGACCACCTGATACATACTTATGATCTTCTCGTCTTGGGTCATACTTGAGCGTGAACTCTTAAAGTCACTTCTGAATTTCCATTGTAGATCCTGAAAAACAAATTTTGTTCAATGAATAGAAAATTAATATCGGGTGGACAGTTATCTCATTGACAATCATACCTTGTATCCTTATTTTTATAAAATTGGAAGAAACAAAGTTAACACTATAAACAAATACAACTGTGACAGAAATTTGAGTAGTTTCATCATATCACTAGTACTTACTCATTCATAATAGAGTCCGGAAACCGGGGGATTTTCCTTTCTAGTTATTTCATAAGCTGAGTAAAAATGCGATTTTATTGTTCCAAAAGCACACTGTCGTCATTTTCAAACTTGTTTTCCCAATCGGAAAAGATATCAAAAAGTCTCTGATTATAGTGTAAAAAACTACAAACGGTAGTTACTAGATAACACCAATAACAAATCTGAGTAAATCCCAGGACATTTGGCAAAACCATATTCCCAGAAGTTACTCAATAAATCAGTCATGGGGGGTTGATATATTGCAATTGGATTTTTCAGTGTGCTGAATTCTTTTCCATCTTAACCATCCCCAACAAAAGCCTACTTGTTTCAGCATTTTTCATGAAAACTCGGGTATTGTGAGAAGTGAAATAATACAAAATATGTGCAACAGAAAACCAATGTCAGTAATAACCTTTAAGTTTTTCTTCAAATACACTAAGACTATTCTTGTAAGATATGTTATTGGAATGACTTTTATATGTTGCTGCTAGGAAGATAACAATAAAACATTGTGAATCGAATTTTGAGATGTAACGTTACCCAATCTAAATTTTTTTATGGCTACGACTTGTTGCAGGGTAAAATTTTGGGAATCATGAATTTTCGGGGTTAGTCAATTAAGTATAGCTTTCTTTGAAAAAGTTAACACTTATCTAAAAAGAATATTAACTTTCAACTGACCTATAATCAAAAGTAAGACTTCCCTTAGAGAGAAAAAAAAAAACACCAGTTTAGACTTATAAGAAGATTTCAATACCAATGACTCAAGTTCTTTTTAAATAAATTTTACATTTTGTTCTTTTGTTGTGCTGTTAATACACAATTTGGTCTAAAATCTTACTATATTCTGTACGTATTGATTCTTGTTTGACTGCTATCTGCCTGATTCGTTTTACTTTCATTTTGTATTTGAAATCAGCTCATTTGATTTATTTTCAATTGTTCACAATATTTTAAGGCACAGGCTTCTTAAGGGTTTCTTATGGTATGTTTTTAATATTGTTGAAATTATGTTGAATATGTGACTCGATGATTGTAGTTCCATTTATTGTTGCACAGTAAACTGTATCAACAAAACCAGACTGGTTATAAGAGTAGACGTTTTGGGTTTTATAGTGTGCAATAAAGTCCATATCCTTCTTTGATAGAATAAAGGAAAATATTTTGCCGAGATCTGTTTTGGGCCACTTCTGAAGACTAAAGATCATCTTTAATTGACCTGGATCGTTTATATTGGCCTCTTTTAATCTATTTTCATATTTCGACTATGTTGCTCTTTTTCCGAATACCTCAATGCATTTTTTACTCCCGTGCAACAAAAATACATGTGAACCTCTTCATGCCAGTCCTCTAACAGATAAGAAGTCTTTCAACTGGCCAAAGGTGTAGGAGGAAAATTCATCAGAAGCATTATCCGTAGCGTCCATTAATTCACCTGTAAATACAAATTCTCAAAATTTTGCTTTATAGGACACACCAAATTAAAACTCATATCAGCTTTACAAATCTTGTTCACCCACCTCCATGACTACACAAAAATGAAGTACTTACTGAGATTTTAAGCACATTTTTTATTCTTATCAGCAGTTGCTTTTCAGAGGTAAAAACAATACACATACACGATAAAAACAAATTCTAAAGGACCACCTTAAAATCTTTTAAATAGGTGCTTTAAGACCAGAGTAACAGTTAATAACATGTATCATGTTAATTGCTATTCATGAAGTTAAATTAATACAAATACTTTATTTGCACAAAATTATAAACAGTAAATGATTAACCCTTAGTTTATATAACAGTTTTCTCATTGTTGAATGCTGTATAGCAGCCCATAGTTGCTTACATTCATATTATTTAATCTCTGGTGGACAGTTATCTCATTGACAATCATACCTCATATTCTTATTTTTATCTTGTATTTATAAGAATGGAAATACAACTGTGACAAAATTTTGAGTAGTGTCATGATATCACCAGTACTTACTCCTTTATAATAGAGTCCTGAAACAGGAGGATTTTCCTTTCTAGTTTTTTCATAAGCTTAGAAATAACTGAAACTTGTTGTTCCAATTCCAAAAGCACACTGTCGTCATTTTCAAACTTGTTTTCCCAATCAGAAAAGATTTTAAAAAGTCTCTGATTATAGTGTACAAACTACAAACGATAATTACCAGATAAAACCAATAAAAAATTTGAGTAAATCCCAGGACATCTGGAAAAAACCAGATTCCCAGAATTTACTCAAAAAATCAGTCATAGAGGGTTGATATAATACAATTTGCTTTTTCAATGTGCTGAATTCTTTTCTATCTAAACCACCCTCAACAAAAGCCTCCTTGTTTCAGCATTGTTCATAAAAACTCGGGTATTGTGAGGACTGAAATAATACAAAATATATGCAACAGAAAATCCCTGTCAGTAATAACGTTTTTCTTTGTTAGTAAATATAAACATTTACTAAAAAATAATTAAATTCGTCATTAAACATCTGTCCTGCTGAAGAAAGCACAAATATTTGATCCAACTGTATTCTTCTTTTCTGCATTGTTTACATCCATTTTATCATTGTCATTCGTATCTTTTTGTGTTTCATTCTTTTTAATATCAATAACTTTCATGTTTTCGTCATGATCATTTCATCTTTATTCTTTTTTGTTTCTTTTCTCTTCATTTCTGTAAATGTTAAAATAGCACGTTGATTTGAATAATTAACCTCTATAACTGCTTTATATCACCATGTTTACATTTATTCTTTTACGATATAGGTAATTTGTATAACTGTTAACGAGTATAAGTTAAAAAAAAACAACCTGCTTGTCTTCGATTTACAAATCCTTTTTTTTTTAAATCTAAAAAATATCTTTATTGCACTATTCTTTGCTGTTATGACAAATTACTCGACCTACAGCAGTTGGCCAAGTATCCCTCTTAATTAGTCACTGAATAACCAGGGAAATTACCCAATGAATTCATATTTATAAGTAGTTTTACAAATCATAGTTAATACTAACATTTTTGAAATATATAAAATCACACGATTACGGAAAATGTACAGTCTTCTCCGCTTGTGTTTCTCAGTCTAGAACTTTATGATCATTGACATTAGCCTTTTAAAAAGATCCGTTAATCAGTTGTCCTGATGAATGAGTCTTATTGACTGTTCTCGCAAACAGCATAAACTTCGAGTGGTAAGCCATGGAATCTTCATAAGTGTTTTAACATTCTGATTGAGCTGTCAAATGATAAATTATAAGCATATGAGCTTGGAGACAATTACTGTACATTTATTTTCAGTAAGCATGCCGTTTTAATTTATTACCACGTGCTCAGGTCCATTTAATGCATACATGATGAGATTTTACAAAATTATCATATTTCTGAAAATAGTAGATATCTAACTATTCATGATCATATGTATCTTTTATATCATTTAAAATTTGCTGTTTTTAGCTTTAATCAATTTGTTAATTTCGTATGTGTTCAAAAATTCATTTCTGAAAACTGCATAAGCATCTATACCATTTTGCTTATAGTTAGATATATGAGTATATTTATGAATTGAATAGATTGTTAAGAAAAGATTTATATCATGATACATAGGATCATGTACTTTATAGCCCAATACTAAAGTTTTTATATTAAATATATGTGACCCTATCTTGGTTTTGCTTACAAGCACATACACTTTGTAATAAGTAATGACCTTTAAGTTTTTCTTCAAATACACTGTAAGAATATTCTTGTAAGATATGTAATTGGAATGATTTTTATATGTTGCTGCTAGGAATATAACAATAAAACATTGTGATTCGAATTTTGAGATGTAAGATATATAGCAGCCATAGTAAATTTCATGTTACGAATCTAATTTTTTTATGGCTACGACTTGTTTCGGGATAAGTATTTTAATTATAGCCCTTTCTTTATCTTTCACTAATCTAAAATAATATTCAACTGACCTATAACCAAAACTACGACTTCCGTTAAAGAAAATAACACTATTTTAGACGCAAGATCTTTTCAAATAGATTTTACATTTTCTTCTTTTGCTGTGCTGTTAATGCACAATTTGGTTTAAAAACTAATACATTCTTTACATATTGATTCTTGTTTGATAGCTATTTGCCTGATTTGTTTTACTTTCATTTTGTATTTGAAATCAGGTCATTTGATTTATTCTTAACTGTTCACATTTTTAATGCTTTCTTATGGTATGTTTTTTAATATTGTTGAAAGTATGTTGAACAGCAATTTTTTTTTTTACATATTTGCTATTTGACCTTTTTGGATATTTGTACATCTCATTGTCAGTCAGTTCTAGATAAACTTCATCCATCACTAGTTTCAGAACAGTCTCCACATTCAGGACATGAATATCCATTGCTGTAGTTCATGTCTAGTAACTCTAGGAAACTGTACCATGATAACTTATTTACAAATTATTTTCTAAGCATATTTAAGCAGAATCTGCTTATCCTTCCAGAGCACCTGAGATCAACCCAGTTTTTGGATTCGTGTTGCTTAGTTTTTAGTTTTCTATGATATGTTTTGTGTACTGTTGTTTGTCTGTTGGTCTTTTCCTTTTTAGCCATGACGTTGTCTTTCGACTCATGACTTTGAATGTCTCTTTGGTATCTTTCGCCTATCTTTTATCTATACTATTAAATGAGAAGACCTCATTTTGTGTGTCGCTTCTCTTCCTTCCATAATAAACTAATCATCATGCCTTTGTGTTCTATATGTACCATGCATAGTCGCATCTGTCATCCTCGCTTATAATTAATCCGTTTGGTTTTTTTTGGGAGGAAAACGAAAATAAAGGCGTCCGGATATTGTTTCCATCAACGGACGGACTTTTAAGTCATAGACAAGACTTCCGTTTAGGACTGTTTAAAATTACACGATTTTCATAGGTACTTCGGACCAGGACAATTATTTTCGCTTTTTCTGTATACTATGAACATACATATACTATAAATAAAGTGTATTTGCTCTTTACAGTCAAGTTTACTATCAATGGCAGTCATATATTATATAAAGATTATACATGTTAAAGTGTATGTCTGTTCGCGAAAATAATTGAAATAATAGAAAACAAAAAATAACGGATTTTGAAAAAAGGGGAATGGCTAACAAAATTGTCCTGTCCCCAAGTACCTATGACTTTTAATACCTTTCCTGAAATTCTCCAGTCATAAAATCTTTTACAAAAATTAATAACAACAGTTTACATACTTTCAGCCACGCTCTAAATACCCGCGATTTCGCGGGCGTGTTCTAATATAGGTTAAACAAAAAGAAGTAAATGAATACACAAAGAGTGCACACGCTGAAATGTCTCGCTTGCTTTACTGACCAGGATTGATTTAATGTTGAAAGTCTTTAAACGAAAGGTTTTCCTACAAGTATCACATACACTTAACATTGTCAATGAACAATGCCAATTAGGTCAAGGTCCGATAAATCCTTGCAGACAGACATGTTCACCTTACAATAATTCCATACACCAAAAATAGTTGACCATCTGCTTATAGTATCAAAGAAACAAACCAAGCCATGAAAACTTAACATTTACCAATGAACTATGAAAATGATTTCAAGGTCATATGATACAAGACGGACAGACATATTGACCTTACCTTTCCACCAAATATAGTCAACCAATTGCTTATATTACCTAAGAAACAAACTTAAGCAAGAACACTAACATTCCCTAATGAACCATGGACATGAGGTCAAGGTCAAATGAAGCATTTAAGAGAGACATGTACACCTTCCAGTCATTCCATACACCAAACATAAGTGATTGATTGATTGTTGGTTGCTTAACGTCCAGTGGCAAATTTCATGCATATTCAGGACGAGAACAAATTAACAATAAAAACAATAGGTAGGTTCTGTAATAGGGGCTTCCGGGATTAAGGTCGGAGAAATTTAGACTGCCACGGGAAATGAGGGTATATTGGATAGGGACAGAAATTTAGCCTTGCAACAGGTCACCTACGGACCCCTCAAAGAGTTGTTGCAAGGGTTCTTAACGTGCAAAGAGCGTGGCACTCTCTTTACACGAGGCATCGGATTTAACGTCCCCATTCTGACCGGACGTGGCTGCAAATTTGTACATCCCGCACAGCCAAACGGACGCCCCACTTTAGCAAGGGTTTTACTGCCGGTCGGAGGAAGACCAATGGTGACCATACTTCTATTCCCCAGTCACCCTTGGGGGGCCAAACATAGTTGACCTATTGCTTATAATATTTAGGAAACCGACTTAACCATGAAAAACTAAATATTGATCATGTAGATATTGCAAGGAACCCATACACCAAATACATGTATAGTTATTCTATTACTCAACTAGTGAGAAATTCAAATGACAAAAACACTAATTTTTTCAAGCAGTCGCTGAACCATGAAAATGAGGTCAAGGACAATAGACAAATTACAGACAGAAACTTCGTAACATAAGGTATCTGCATACAAGATATAAAGCATACAGGTCTTCTACCGTTTAAAATATAAAGCTTTATACAAAAAGTTTACATAGCTGCCGTCGCCGGATTGTAATTCCTATGTCTTGCATTCTGCAACAAAAAATAGTATTGGACACTATAAATCATTGCCAACAAACAAATGATACATTATGTCAACTGAAAGCTACCAGTAATACACATTAAAGTTTGATTAAGCTCAAAATAAGTTTGAAATTGAGCAAAGAAAATCAGAAAAAAAAAGAATCTTCTATTATCATAAAAAATCATATTTGAATGTTCCTATGAACCCAAATATATCTATTTAATATGATGAATGGTGAATGGAATCACACTTAAGGATGATGAAGAAAAAAAAATCCAGAAACATGGTACAAATTGTGACTTGGATGGAGAGTTGTCTAATTGGCACTCATACCACATCTTCTTATATCTATACTTTAATTTTGTTGAAAGAAGTATTTTACAATATCTGTAACTATAAACCTGTTATACTGGACCTACAACTTTCGAGTTGCTCCCAAACCCACTTCTTGTAAAATGACGAAAGTGTACACCTTTGTGGAAAGTTAATACACAATATAAGGTGAATGTCTGAAAAATATCAACTTTTTTGTATGGGGCTTAGAAACTGGGAAAGGGCGAAGTTTACTGAGCTCTACAACAGTTTTGTTCCAAATGCAAAAAGTTGATGTTTTTCGGACAATGACCTTATGATTTTTTTTATCCTGTTGCTAAAAAATTTAACAATTCTGTTTATGAATATAATATCTCCAAAAAAAAAAAAACAAACATTTATTTTCAATCCCTACAGTTACACGATATGAAATCCACATTGCACGAAATATCCTATTGTTACTATATTTTGTAGATAAAGATAAAAGGAAGATTTCTAGCTACAGTATAAAAGTATTTATTAACTGTAGTACAAACCAAACAGCAAAATAAAAATTTTCAACATATCAATACAAATGTAACAAGTGAAACTGCGAGCTACTACTCACTGATGATATCCCCGCCGCAACTGGATAATTTTAATAATGTAAAAATATGCAAGTGTTCGGTAAACAGGAAGTTGTTGAGTGATGAATCTGAAAACGCATCACACGGTATAGCTGACTTATATAAACTCTGAAACCAAATTTCACGGTGATTATGTTGAACAAATCTATCCCATCGAACTAGAGATAAAGGATACTACAGATACAGTTAAGTCTGCCTCATATCTTGACTTACATCTAGAAATTGACAATGAGGGTCGGTTGAAAACAAAACTTTACGACAAAAGAGATGATTTCAGCTTCCCAATTGTGAACTTTTCATTTCTATGTAGCAACATTCCAGCAGCGCCTGCATACGGAGTATATATCTCCCAATTGATACGATATTTCCGGGCTTGTGTTTCCTATCATGGTTTCCTTGATAGAGGATTGCTGCTCACAAGGAAGCTATTAAGCCAAGAGTTCCAAATGGTGAAGTTGAAATCATCCCTTCGTAAATTTTACGGACGCCATCACGAGTTAGTTGACCGTTATGGAATAACCGTTTCACAGATGATATCGGATATGTTCCTTATGTCGTAACTACAATATCCTGCCCTTTTCACGAATGTGACTTACCGAATTAGACTATTTACCGGATTTGTAATAACATAAGCAACACGACGGGTGCCACATGTGGAGCAGGATCTGCTTACCCTTCCGGGGCACCTGAGATCACCCCCAGTTTTTGGTGGGGTTCGTGTTGCTTAGTCTTTAGTTTTCTATGTTGTTTCTTCTGTACTATTATTTGTCTGTTTGTCTTTTTATTTATGGGCATGGCGTTGTCAGTTTGTTTTCGATCTATGAATTGACTGTTCCTCTGGTATCTTTCGTCCCTCTTTCAGAAATCCTTATGATGTAGTTCCTGAGATAGATGCGACGAAAAATATTCATGGGACGGATGGACGGACAGACAGAGTTTTAACAGTATACCCCACTTTTTTAAAGCGGGGGTATAATTATCTTTACAAGACTAGTATTTAGGAGTTTTACTTTTGATGCATAATATGAATTGAAAGTTAGTATGTGCCTTCCAAATATTAGGAATGGTTGTCATTAGGTGATGATGGTCATATTGTTGTTGTTTTAAAAAAGAACAACACTGAGGTTTCCCATATGAAATATGTTATATGTTTGAGCCTTTCATAGCTGACTATATTGTATCAGTATTTGCTTACATTGTTAAAGTATGTATGCTAACCTGTAGCTGCATACATCCATGCTATTTTATCTCAATGACAAATATACATACACTACTTATTTTTATATTGAATAATTATTGTAATGATTTATCTGATTTTGTTTATAAACAATTTTATTTAATGATCTTGGTGTAACAAATGGAATACGAAAAAAAAAAAATCAATATTATAACTTGCATCACAAAAGGTCTATATTGTGAAGAAGTTCATAATTTGCTCTCTGATATAACAACATGAACAATTTAACTATTGAAATGTTTTGGTTTTTAAAAATTTTAGACGAATTATAAATACAACTGACTATCTAATAAAATTTAACTTACTTTATTTCTTTATTTAATATTTTACATTCGTCACTTCGGGGCCTTTTGTAGCTGACTATGCGGTATGGGTTTTGCTTGTTGTTGAAAGCCGTACGGTGACTTATAGTAGTTAACTTCTATGTCATGTTGTCACTGGTGGAGACTTGTCTCAATGGCAATCATACCACATCTTTTTATTTTTATATCATCTTTCCAGAAAATAATTACTAATGTTCAAGCCATGTTAACAGGAACAATTAAATTGATCAACTCTGTATTAACTTAATTCAATGATGGATTACAATATATGTAAGAATATAAAGTACTAAAAGTCTATTTTTGAAATCAGCGTGACTGAACTGAATTACTGTATAAGCATTAATTTTCGTGGGGTTAAAACTTCGTGGTTTTGTATCCAAAAGTAAGTTCGTGGGGATTAATTTTCGTGGTTTTTAAGTTGAGAAAAAAATATGTAAATGTCACTTTATAATTGACAGTACTCAATAAAACTAATCTTAACTTTCGCCGTTGGGAAAAATCAATAGTGCATTCAATAGTGACAGTGAGCAGTAAATAAGTTTTGTGAACTTACATTTTATCATTCATTAATTGTAACAAGAAGTGTAAACATGTCTATCTTAAAATGGATTAAAAGTTCTAAAATACGTGAACCATCCTCCCCAGGATTGCCTTCACCGAGCCGTGCAACTTCCGAGAATGATGCAATAGCAATCACGGCAGCAAATGAAGCGATCGAAATTTTAAGAGATTCCCCAAAAGCTTCACCTTGTAGACCGGGTAAAAGGAAACGAGGAGAATATGGATCATATATGCCTGAAGAACGTGCTAAATTTGCAAATGATTTTGGTGTGGCAAAAGCGTCGAGAAAAATATCAAGTGATCTCGGAACACGGGTGTCGGAAACAACAATCAGAAGCATGAGAGACGAATACCGATTAAGATAAACCTTGAACAGAGAATTGTATCTGAAATTAAGGAATTGCCTACCAAAGTTCGAGGTAGGCCCCTGATGTTGGGAGATAAACTTGATGACAGAGTAAAAATGTTTATGAAAAATTTACGTGCTCCTGGTGGCGTTGTAGCGCTATAGTTGTTGCTGCCGCCCGTGGCAAAGTTAGAGCTGAAAATCGTGCTTTGCTTGTTGAAAACGGAGGACATTTGGATGTTAGTCCAGATTATGCAAGATCACTTATGAGGCGAATGAATCTTGTTAAAAGGAAAGGGACAAAAACAGCCAGAAAGTTACCGGAAGATTTTGAAAATTTAAAAGCGGAATATCTGAAAAAAGTTACAAAATGTGTTGACGAGTATGATATTCCACATGAACTGATTATAAACTTTGACCAGACAGGTCTTAAAATGGTTCCTACAAGTGAATGGGATCAAAAGATTGTAGTATCGTTGCGTTAGATGATAAAAGAGAAATAACGGGTATGGTTGGAATTTCCCTGACAGGTTCATTACTTCCGTTTCAATTAATTTACAAGGGTACAACTGAGAGATGTCATCCTTCATACACATTTCCAAAAGACTGGAATGTAACGCATTCTGAGAATCACTGGTCAACAAGTGTTACAATGATAGAATACGCGAAATCCGTATTGATACCATACTTTGACAAAGTTCGTAAAGAAATTGGACGTTCCGGGAGGAGCAAGGCACATGCACTAGCCATATTCGATGTCTTTAAGGCACATCAAGACAAGATATTTCTTGCACTGCTTCGTAAAAATCGTATTCGTATAGTTTTTGTTAAAGTACATTATCAAGCAGAAATTTATCAATTGGTATTCAGATCAAGTGTCTACTCAGCTGGAAAAAGGTGTACCTGTTGAAAAAGTAACTGTCGATCTCCGGATTAGTGCAATTAAACTGGCACACGCTAACTAGCTTTTACACGCCTTTGATGTTTTATCCAAGGACAGTGATTGTGTAATTAATGGATTTCGGCTTGCGGGCATTACAGACGCATTAGACTTAAAAAAGAGGGACGAAACATACCAGAGGGATAGTCAAACTCATAGATTGAAAACAAACTGACAACGCCATGGCCATTAAATAAAAAGACAAACAGACAAATAATAGTACAGAAGACACAACATAGAAAACTAAAGACTAAGCAACACGAACCCCACCAAAAACTGGGGGTGATATCAGGTGCTCCAGAAGGGTAAGCTTAAAATACTGTAATATTGTAAATGTATATGATACTCTCGTCAGGAATATGCTGCATTTTCTACCTCCGAATACGAATGGATGCCATGGCATGTACTCGTTATAATCTTTTTGAGTTGTAAAATACAAGTTCTAATGTATATCATATTTTATTTACAAACAAGTCTAAACTGAAAACAACGTTCAAACCTATGATTGCAATTTTTATACGTGTGCATGCAAAACAAATTTCTAAGTAGAGGAGTCTAAATACAGCACAAACAATATTTTCCAAAAGACCAAAAAAGTGAAAAGGTATATTTTAACAAAACGCATTTGACTAGCAGGTCGAACAACGGATGTTCTAAACCCTGCTGACTGCCATTGGCGATTACCAAAATAAACGGATCACCAGATGTATCAAAATGGATCTTAACTATTAATTTAATACCAAACAGAAAACAATAAACTTACGGAAAAGATGATATACCACAAACAAAAGGTGCAAAAATTAGTACACTATATCCGGATTTCGACAATTAATGTCTCTTTAGTATACAAATGCAGACGTCTTAATAATCATTATATTCTATTCATGGAAATATTGTTCAATTTTCGGGACATTTTATGTCGCTCAATGTAGTAGGGATAACTGCCGCTACATTTACTTTTCTGTAAAATGCTTCATCTTATCCAAAAGTTATATTACATGTAATCTGCTTGGCTATTCTGTAATTAAATGGTCTGGTTATAATAAATTTCATTAAAAATAGTTTGTTAATCTTACTAGTAAGCAGTAAGACTTGAGCTAACAAGTTATCCCCATTTCACTGAGCAGAGCATTATTTATACTATTTGGCGATTCCTGAGTGCCAAAGAAAACCCTGTCAGGACTGACAGGAAAATTTCGGATAAAATAGAAACCAGATAGGAACAACGGTACATTTAGATATTAAAATGTCTGTACATTAATTATCAAGTAGAAGGGACAAAGTCTTAACTGTTCCTTTTTTAAACTTTATAGATAGAAGCTTAAAACATTTATAACTAGACTTGTTTTCAAGTTCTAGCAGACGACGCAAGTACTTATTTTACATTCCAGCGGTAAACTGGTTACAAATATAATTTCTATTCTTTTCCAGGTATAAACATTGAAGCTTAAATAAATTATTAAAATAATGACTTAATTTCTTACTCTTGAACACTACTTTATCTATGATGAGTTTATTTAAATATTTAAAATATGTAATTGCACGAAAAAAATATTTCCTACTGCGGTCACATTATCAGTAAAATGGATCATCACAGAGAAACGAGAAACATGGTTTTGAGCGATAGAAAGATCTAGAAATATTTCCTTACGTGAACACTTTCATGTCTAATAATGGGTTCAAACATAATTTCAAGTATATGAATATTTGTGCTAGACATCTTACGATCTATGAAAAGTATGTTATCAAGTTAAACGAGTTATGGTAAACAAGTGGAAGGAGGCTCTTGCCAAAAAGAAATAGAAAAAGTTAAAAGATACAAATGTAACAATATGAGCAGTTCAAGTTAATGGTCATAAAGTCAATAATATATTTTGTTGCAGGTTTTCAAAATTAAAGCTTATATCCATATGTTGGTGTTTTCTTTCTTCAGTTGAAATGGTAAATTTCAGGTTGTTAAAATAAATAAATGTATGTTATTCCAATTATTACACCATCCCCTCCTTAGAATCAGAAATACCCCAAAATTTTAGATATATTCAGTCAGTGTTTGGCACATTATATAGAGACTGAAAAATATATAAGGGTTCCGCAGTAAATTAAATGTTCTATCCATTGACATGATAATTAATGTTCAGTGGTTGATGCACAGGTGAAATGTAGATAAATGTTCATGATAGGCGTAGAGAAATATTGCGCCGGTTGCACATTTGGACAAGCCTGTCTATGGTTGTGTTTCGAAGGTCCTTTGTTTGATATTATTAGTAAACCATGTTGGTTTTCCTGTTTGAACGGTTTTACACTAGTCATTCTGGGACCCTTTATAGCTTGCTGTTCGGTGTGAGCCAAGGCTCCGTGTTGAAGGACGTTCTTTGACCTATATAGGTTTACTTTTACAAATTGTTGTCTCATTGGCACTCGTACCACATCTTTTTATATCCATGACTTGCATTTCGGGCTGGTCCTTATTTATAACGGTTCTCAAAGTTCATAGTTGGAATAAAGGCATGTTCTTACTGGATTCTCTTTGATCTTCTGTGATTTTTTTCCTAGCAGGGCCATGAAGTTGTATTTGTCCAATAAATCCACTCGAAATTTTCCAGTGGAGTGGTACTCCAACTGGGAAGCAGCAAATTCCCAGGCCAACAACTTGCGGTCAGGAGTAAGTGTTTCCCCGATCCCTAGGTGGCCACTACAGGTATGTTGCACGAGTTGGGATTTTTGATGGTTGTAGATTTCCAGTTCTTTCTGGCAGTTGGTATAGCTGGCATGGCACGCAAGGTTGGGATTTCCCTGGCCTTCTGTTGACTAGGGGTTTCCTCTGCGATTGTCAGATGTGCAGTAGCTGTTGTAGGTGGTAGGCTGACAGGCAGTTTGGTGGTTTCTTTTTTGTGGACAGTTAATGTTGAAGATTTTTTGGTTGATGAAGGATTATATTTCTATATCTCAAATCTGCACTTTTTCGTAATATTGACAATATCTAATTTCTCCTCTAAGAAACCTGTTTTATCAGTTACATTTTCAGAAATCATGGATCCTCAGAAAAATGCAACAACAATTTCCCACATCGCTAATATGTGTTGTGTAGAATAAAAGAATAAACATGATATTTAAGCAGTGGTTTAGTGATGAATTTAAAAACGAAGGTGGTGAGGAAAATAAACACAAAATTTCCTACTTGGACATTATATGTAAGAATATATAAGTGTTCTTTAAACAAGAGGTTAAAAACTGTGAATTTTACCAAATACCGAAAATATCTTAATTTTAACGATATCTGTTATCTGTTTTATAGCATTTAATGCTGAAGGAATGTATGAATCGAGATCACAAAGAGATCTTAGGCTGCTGTAACATCCAGAAGCAAAATATCCCATTTAAAGCATGAACCTAATAAGTAGTACCTTTTCTAAAAAAATTAAAGAACCTTAGTGAGCGCGCTCACATACCCCACGTCCCTACATTGTCATTGGAGAAATAAAATAAGTGTACAAAAAAAATGAATCATAATTTCCTGTCGATATGCACATCTACATAGTATGTCCTTCTTTTTTGTTGTAAATATGTGAATTTTCAGTCATATTCTATAGAACTTTTTTATTTGTCACAAACTTAATGTTCACAATTCATAAGGCAATGCAATTTGAAATTGTATAAAGTTTAAGATTTATATCCTTAAATTTTGTCAGGAAAACGTCATCAACTTAACCAGCGTTTAGCTTAAGGTGGCAAGATGATAGAATATTAAGAGCAGTCTATTGAAATTGTGAAGAAAAAGAAGGATGTCAATTAATTGTGAACCCAGTATAATCCAAATCTTAAAATGTTTTGAACAAATGTTGCCTTTGTCAGACAGACAAAAAAGGTAAAAATCTTATATATTACCACCAACTCCTTATTCATGCAGCAAAGAAAATGATGGCTACTACATGATCGCAACAAACATTCCACTCTTTCAAGCCATCAACCAACTTCCGATTATTTTAAATCCCATCAGATTAGATGGAGGTGATGGTATTGAAGACACACTGTGACGGAACAGTGCTCCAATATTATCGGTTTATGATTTATAATAAGATATCTTCCAGTTTCTAATTTGTGTTCCTGCAGGCTGGTTTCTATATTATTTCTATTTTGTTTAATGACATGCATTATATCCTGAAAAGCACACATTTTGTGACTATTGAAAAAAACATCATGAAACTCAAAATTATTTTCCCTGGGGTTACTTTTGTTAAATAACATATTTGTGAGAGTGTGATTGGTTGAAGCTCCATCACGCTGTTGACGGATGATGGTAACTGAAGTTACGACGATCCCAATATGGCAGAGGGGAATCACCGTAAGATCTTTCCCTCTTAATTTCTTTGTTTTTACATAAATGTGGCTAACAATACTCAGCCGTCGTTTGGTTATAATCATTTGCAATGAGTCGGTAAAATATTAACCTTAAACAGCTGTCCGTTGCTGAGAAAATTGGACACAATAAAAATGCGATGATGATGGTAACTCCAAGATGGGATGGTGGTAACTGTCGGTCAAAATAGTTTATATTACACAAGGTTTCTTTTCAATCATACAGTGTTTAACATCACTATACATGAAATTAAACACAATAACCCATCTTAACTGAAACCACTATATTGGAGTATAGACCAATACTAGCGCATTTTACTTGGTAATGAAGGAAAAATTAAAAGTTTAACATATGTCAAGAAATGCTAGACATAAGAGTATGCCTTCTTAGGGCATCAAACTATGGGGTGGGGACTTTTTTCGGGACTCCCGAGATTAGGCGGTTTTAAGCTCGGAATTTCAGGATTGATTCGTTTGGGATACGGGAATTCCTATTTCAAATTTCAGGATGTCGGGATTAAAATTTCTTTAAATTCAGGACCTCTGGTTTTCAAGCTTTTTAATGACATGCATTATATCCTGAATAACACACATTTTGTGACTTTTGAAAAAAAACATCATGAAACTCAAAATTGATTCCCCTGGGATTACTTTTTTAAATAACATATTTGTGAAAGTGCGATTGGTTGAAGCTCCATCAGCCGTGACATAATCAATAGTAAAGTCATGCTCATCCATTAAATTAACACATTTCCAAAATGTTGTGTAAAGATGACGTGCTGTTGCCAGATAAGTTCCAAAATATGGAATAAGCCATCTGAAGCCAGTTAGTCCATGAACAACAAGCTGGAGAGCATGAGTGGCAAGCTCCACAGTTGTTTTTCCTTTATCAAAGTTAGTTAGTGGTGTCCATATCAACGAATCTAACAATATTCCACGAATCACCAGATTTTGTAATAATTAGGTCATCCTGAATAGACGTTTCGTACATTATAATTCCTCTTTGTCTTCCAAATTCAGAAATGTTTTGTTTTTCTATTTTTTCATGAAACCAGGAGTTTGTTTTACAGAATCTTTATAATACGGCAGTAACCGTTCTGATGGCAATTCAAGAAATCCAGATTTTGTAAGGTCATTATATGCTTGTGGAGACCTTATAAAACGAGTAAGACACAAACTAATCATTTTAGGTTCCCACCTTATCTGATGAATATCGATACCTTTCTTGCAGTTATTCAACTGGGATATTTTAAAAGAATTGCAAATTTTCTTGGACATCCATTTTTGAAACAAAACTTCTTCAAGATCATCATGATCCTCTTCTGAAAACTGGATTGAATTTTTCAAGGTTTCATCAGGAAAAGTAATAGCTTGTTTTTCATTATTTTGAATGGTTACGGTTGTATTTTCAGGCAAAGTTTCAAAGATTCTGGTTCAATATAATTTGTACTATTTCTTATTACTTTTAATGCTGGTTTTCCTGGACACATTTTTTCTTCACGTTTAGTTTGGATTGATTTTCATCTTCATGAACCTGTTTCTCGCTTTATTCTTGAATTGTGTTTTTATAATGTGAATCTTCATATGTGTGACAGGTCATACTTTTTGCCGTCCAGTTTAACAAAATTTTACAGGATTTCGATTTCTGTGTTTCATAAATATTTCCAGGGTCATTCAACAAACAAGAAGTTTCCTTAAAAAATGCCATTGAAGTGATTTCAGCCTGATTTTTTTTATCCCACTACAAAGTTTAACGGAACATACAACATTAAGCATACTATCCACATGTTCCTAGTTTATCTGCATTAGAAATCCAGTTTGTAAATTTATATTATTCAGTGTCAGCCAAGTGTCATCTTTGCCAAAGGTAACATCACAAAATTGTTGTGCACCATCAACAACAGTTGGTAGAGGACATCTTATTTGATATACATTTTCGTCCTTTAAAGCTGAACATTGAGCTGGAATAACTGCAGGACTGTTACAATGAGGACTCACTTTCAGATGTTTGTATACAATTATTTTTTTGTAATACCTATTACCAAATTTATAATTAGAATTGACACAAATTTCTTGGTATCAGCTTACCTGTTAAGTCTTTACTTTGAGGTGCTTGTTTCTTTAAGGAATAGAATAATAAGCAGAATGCTAAGCAAGCTTCATATACATCCATCTATTTTGTGTCACATTCATTCTCCTCTTCATTCACATAATTGACTGCCAACCTGCAATATAAAAAAAAAATAAGAGTGCTCATTTTAACATCTAGCAATTTAACATTGACCCCCAGGCCCATACTGTGCTAAAGTTGTGTTTGTGTTGGCACCATTCCTTATTCCTCTTTGTTGGCCAAACACATTTTCCATTAAATCTGAATTCATATATCCAGGATTAATGCTATTGCCATTCTTTACCATAATTTCACAAAGAGATATAAACCCCATTACTGAGGAATTAATGTCTTCTCAGATTTCTCTGGTTATTAAATTTTTGGAGTTGACCATCATAATAGATTTATTTACAGTCTCTTCCCACGAGTTAAAAAAGTTAAGAATGTTCATTAGTTTTTTAAACTTTGGATTATTGGTAGATGAAACTGTTTGATTTTGGGTACAGAACATTTCTACCATCTGGGAGATATGTTTCAGTGCTCGACAGTTGATGCCAAAATTTCAGGCCTGGTTAAAGTTGCCTGACAAGATTTCATCAGATAAAGCATGTCTTTGTTTAATACATGAACTGCCAATTGATTGCGCATTTTAGATGCAGGTGTCAGAATTCATCTGAAAGCTAATTATGTATTGCGAAGCCATTTTGAAAATTCAATTCAAATGCTTCCATCCAGTGCTCCAATATTATTGGTTTATCATTTATAAAAAGATATCTTCTAGCTTTTTTTGTGTTCCTGCCTGCTGGATTCTTTATTATTTCTAATTTTTTTTAATGACATGCATTATATCCTGAATAGCACACATTTTGTGACTTTTGAAAAAAAAACATCATGAAACACAAAATTAATTACCCTGGGATTAATTTTGTTAAATAACATATTTGTGAAAGTGCGATTGGTTGAAGCTCCATCAGAAAAGTCATGATCATCCATTAAATCAACACATTTCCAAAATGTTGTGTAAAGTTGACGTGCTGTTGCCGGATAAGATCCTAAATATGGAATAAGCCATCTGAAGCCAGTTAGTCCATGAAAAACAAACTAGATAGCATGAGTGGCAAACTCCACAGTTTTTTTTCCTTTTCAAATTGTGTCAATGTTATTGTAAGTGGTGTCCATATCAACAAATCCTACAATATTCCACGAATCACCAGATTTTGTAATAATTAGGTCATCCTGAATAGACATTTCGTACATTATAATTCCTCCTTGTCTTCCAAATTCAGAAATGTTTTGATTTTCCATTTCTTTCTAGAAACGAGGAGTTTGTTTTACATAATCTTTATGATACTGCAGTAACAGTTTTGATAGCAATTCAAGAAATCCAGATTTTTTAAGGTCATTATATGCTTGTGGAGACCTTATAAAAAGAGTAAGACACAAACTAATAATTTTAGGGTCCCACCTTCTATGATGAATATCTATACCTTTCTTGCAGTTATTCAACTGGAATTTTAAAACTAAATTCAAAATTTCTTCGAGAGCATCATGATCCTCTTCTGAAAATTGGATTGAAATTTTCAAGGTTTCACCAGGAAAAGTAATAGCTTGTTTTTCATTATTTTGAATGGTTATGATTGTATTTTCAGGCAAAAGTTTCAAAGATTCTGGTTCAATATAATTTGTACTATTTCTTATTTCTTTTAGTGCTGTTTTTTCCTGAAGTGTCATCTTTGCCGAAGGTAACATCACAAAAGTGTTGTTCACCATCGCAACAGTTGGTAAAGGACATCTTATTTGATATACATTTTCATCCTCAAAAGCTGAACAGTGAGCTGGAATAACTGCACGACTGTTACTATGAGGCCTCACTTTCAGATGTTTGTATACAATTATTTTTTTGTAATACCTATTATCAAATTTATAAGTAGAACTGACACTAAAATTTCTTGGTATCAGCTTACCTATTAATTCTCTACTTGATGGTGCTTATTTCTTCAAGGAATAGAATACTAAGCAGAATGCTAAGTAAGCTTCATATACATCCATCAATTTGGTGTCACATTCATCCTCTCCATTTACATAATTAACTGCCAACCTGCAATATAACGAAATCAATATGAGTGCTCATTTTAACATCTAGCAATATAACAGTGACCCCCAGGTCCATACTGTGCTAAAGTTGGGTCTGTGTTGGCACCATTCCTTATTCCTCTTTGTTGGCTAAATAAATTTTCCACCAAATCTGAATTCATGTATCCAGGATAAATGCTATTGCCATTCTTTAGCATAATTTCACAAAGAGATATAAACCCCATTACTGAAGAATTAATGTCTTCCCTGGTTATTAAATTTTTGGAGTTGACCATCATAACAGATTTATTTACAGTCTCTTCCCACGAGTTAAAAAAGTTAAGAATGTTCATTAGTTTTTCAAAATTTGGATTATCGATGGATGAAACTGTTTGATTTTGGGTACAGAATATTTCTACTATCTGGGAGATATGTTCCAGTGCTCGACAGTTGATGCCAAAATTTCAGGCCTGGTTAAAGTTGCCTGATAAGATTTCATCAGATAAAGCATGTCTTTGTTTAATACATGAACTGCCAATTGATTGCGCATTTTAGATGCAGGTGTCAGAATTATGTGTTCATCTGAAAGGTTATGATGTATTGCGAAGCCTTTTTGAAAATCAAATTTAAATGCTTCCATCCAGTGCTCCAATATTACTGGTTTATCATTTATAAAAAGATATCTTCCAGCTTCTGTTTTGTGTTTCTGCCTTCTGGATTCTTTATTATTTCTAATTTTTTTTAATGACATGCATTATATCCTGAATAGCACACATTTGGTGACTTGAAAAAAAAAACATGAAACAAAAAATTAATTCCCCTGGGATTAATGTTGTTGAATAACATATTTTGTGAAAGTGCGATTGGTTGAAGCTCGATCAGCCATGACATAATCAATAGTAAAGTCATGCTCATCCATTAAATCAACACATTTCCAAAATGTTGTGTAAAGATGATGTGCTGTTGACGGATAAGATCCAAAATATGGAATAAGCCATCTGAAGCCAGTTAGTCCATGAATGGCAAGCTCCACTTTTTTTTCCTTTTCAAATTATATCAAGGTTATTGTTAGGGTTGTCCATATTAACAATTCCAACAATATTCCACGAATCACCAGATTTTGTAATAATTACGTCATCCTGAATAGACATTTCGTCCATTATAATTCCTCCATGTCTTCCAAATTCAGAAATGTTTTGTTTTTCCATTTCTTTCAAGAAACTAGGAGTTTGTTTTACAGAATCTTTATAATACTGCAGTAACAGTTTTGATGGCAATTCAAGAAATCCAGATTTTTTAAGGTCATATGCTTGTGGAGATCTTATAAAAAGAGTAAGACACAAACTAATTATTTTAGGGTCCCACCTTCTATGATGAATATCTATACCTTTCTTGCAGTTATTAAACTGGGATTTTAATAGAATAACAAATTTTTTTGGGGCATCTAAATTTTAAACTAAATTCAAAATTTCTTCGAGAGCATCATGATCCTCTTCTGGAAGTTGTATTGAAATTTTCAAGGTTTCATCAGGAAAAGTAATAGCTTGTTTTTCATTATTTTGAATGGTTATGGTTGTATTTTCAGGCAAAAGTTTCAAAGATTCTGGTTCAATATAATTTGTACTATTTCTTATTTCTTTTAATGCTGGTTTGTCCTGGACACATTTTTTTAAAACTTTTAGTTGGGACTGATTTTCATCTTCATGAACCCGTTTCTCGCTTTTATTCTTGAATTGTGTTTTATAATATGAATCTTCACATCTGTGACAGGTTACACTTTTTGTGGTCCAGTTTAACAAAATTTTACAGGATTTCGATTTCTGTGTTTCATAACTATTTCCAGGGTCATTCAACAAACAAGAAGTTTCCTTAAAAAATGCCTTTGAAGTGATTTCAGCCTGATTTTTTATCCCACTACAACGTTTAAGGGAACATGTAACATTAAGCATACCATCCACATTTTCCTAGTTTATCTGCAGTGGAAATCCAGTTTATAAATTTATATTATTCAGTGTCAGCCAAGTGTCATCTTTGCCAAAGGAAACATCACAAAATTGTTGTTCACCATCAGCAACAGTTGGTAAAGGACATCTTGATATACATTTTCTTCCTCAAAAGCTGAACAGTGAGCTGGAATAATTGCACGACTGTTACTATGAGGCCTCACTTTCAGATGTTTGTATACAATTATTTTTTTGTAATACCTATTATCAAATTTTTAAGTAGAACTGACACTAAAATTTCTTGGTATCAGCTTACCTATTAATTCTCTACTTGGAGCTGCTTGTTTCTTCAAGGAATAGAATAATTAGCAGAATGCTAAGCAAGCTTTGTCACATTCATCCTCTTCATTTACATAATTAACTGCCAACCTGCTATACAACAAAATCAATGCGAGTGCTCATTTTAACATCTAGCAATATAACAGTGACCCCCAGGTCCATACTGTGCTAAAGTTGGGTTTGTGTTGGCACCAATTCTTATTCCTCATTGTTGGCTAAATAAATTTTCCACTAAATCTGAATTCATGTATCCAGGATTTATGCTATTGCCATTCTTTAGCATAATTTCACAAAGAGATATAAACCCCATTACTGAGGAATTAATGTCTTCCCTGGTTATTAAATTTTTGGAGTTGACCATCATAACAGATTTATTTACAGTCTCTTCCCACGAGTTAAAAAAGTTAAGAATGTTCATTAGTTTTTCAAAATTTGGATTATCGATGGATGAAACTGTTTGATTTTGGGTACAGAATATTTCTACCATCTGGGAGAAATGTTCCAGTGCTCGACAGTTGATGCCAAAATTTTGGAAAAAAAAACATCATGAAACACAAAATTATTTTCCTTGGATTACTTTTGTTAAATAACATATTTGTGAAAGTGCGATTGGTTGAAGCTCCATCAGCCATGACATAATCAATAGCTAAGTCATACGCTGATATTGTGTTCTTTTCTTTTGGAAAATGTTTTTTACACTAAAATATTCTCATGATTGATAAAAATTAGTAAACATTACGAAAAAACTTTTTCAAATAAAAATTGGATATGTTGAGTATAAAGACCAAGACCAATGCAGTCCTCAAGTCTAATAATCCTTTGGTATTTGCTGTTTCTTTACGAGCATTAACATATCTACAAAAGAGAATATTTACGTTAGACAAATTAAATATTTTTTATTTTTTCAATAAACCTGCAGTTTCTTTCAATTATATATCTGGTTTACATGCAATCTGAAAAAAAAAGGATGCCTTTATTTGAGATTGGCTGCTCACAAAGGGGTTTTCTGGATTAACCGTCATCAGGAACGCTTGATGATAAAGTAAGAAAAAGTTTGGTTCAAGAATAACATTCTTTATCTGATTATTTAAAGATCATGTTTTATAGTTTCCATTTTTTTGTTTTTTCAATAAAGTTCAAATTACATATTTTTTCTGCGTTCGAATCACTTTGCTGCAACCAATCTACAAATAAATGATAATTAGTACCTGAAAATAAAAAAAAAACCCTGGATAAAGATCTACAAAAGAAGAAAAATGGGTTAAGAACCTAAAAGAAAACAACTGAAATTAGTGCTGAACTAAAAGAAAAGAAAACCACCATTAATCTGGCTGAAAAAAAGAGTTTCTTACAATAAAATCCTCACATCTCCCTTCTGGTTATCCTCTAAAATTAGCTCCTCGAAAAAATTGCTGTCATCCTCATCGTCATCCATCAACGGGAGCCTCATTGTCGTATGAAACAGTTGACAACCCTGTGACAGTCCCTGTGTACGAAAACTACTCTTCATCAGCCTCTCGACAAAATCTATGGTCCACTAGTTTACCTACAATAAAAGCTGGATCCAGGGGCACAACTTAACTCACCGTTCTCCATGTCGTCTAGCAAAGGGAAGCTGTACGTCTCCGTCTCGCCATCATAAACCAAAGTGTACATATACTTACAACGCCTTACCTTTAGCCCTGTAACTTTATCGCAATACCATTTGCTGGATCCATCAGGTTCATCTATCAAGTGCTGAATTCTCTTACCAATAAGATCTTCGGGATCGTCAGGTTCTTGTGTGTTTGGAACAGCCCTAGTTCTACGTGTACCACCTTGCCTTTTCTGTGGAGCCTCTGTACGTCTCTGCTTTTTCTTCTTCTGCAAGTTTCTGAAACTTCTTTTTCTCTGCCTGCAGAGAAAAACTAGACGGGGTTATCCTGACCACTTACTTGTTGCACCGTTTGTCTTTCCATTCATCTTCTGCCTGGCGCAGCACACATTTCAGATTGGCTGTCAGTTTCTCTGCACTAAGGTACTTACTGACATCACATTAAGGATCTTACCTGTGTTAGTAGTACCTAATACATACTGCCTAGAGTTTGCAAGGCTCGGAATCTCTGTTGGTGGACAGTCTGTCCCCGAGGATTCTACCAGTTCGGTAGCCTAACCGCATGAATACAAGTAGGTTTTCTCTCAATCGATTAATGACTTTTGTACACCGGTATACTACTGTTGCCTTTATTTAGTTAATCAAAACAAACCGAGACTGTTAAAAGCAAGTTTAAAACTAAAAAAATAGGTATTTTATTTAAATAAACTCGTATACATGTGTGTGCTAGTAATAACTTTTTTTGTGGAGATAGTGTTGCTAATTTTTACACTGCATTTAATTCATATGTTTTCTGTATTGTACTGAATTTCAGATTCTGTTTTCTATGCTTTGTTTAAATTTCTTGTATTATGCAATTTGGAAGATAAGGGAACCCTTAATTTTACTTCAATTAACTGCTTTAATTGGTGGTATTAAAGCATTTACTTTCAGCATTGTATAAATTAATTTGACTCCTCCAGAAGATCTGGTGACCAACCTGTGGCAAACTTGATCTCCCTCAATGTGATCTGTCAACTGTCTGCTACAAACAACCCTGAAAGATGAAAACAAAAGCTCTAAAATCTGTTGTGCAAGGTTGTCTAACTGTGGGGAAGGACTTACCAATCTACCAAATACTTTATCCGTCTGGACTATGTCCTCTCCTTTCATCAGGATTGACGCATCGGTGGACTATCTCTTGAAGTCGTCGTTCAGCTGATGGTACACTTGACTATTCTCCTCCATGAATCATCTTATTGGCCCTGTCACCATTTTAGATACTATACCCAGTGCTCATTCAGCAGATAATAAACTACTGCAGCTTTATGAAATAAAATATTAAATCTATTATCTTTGAAGGAAGCTAGTGGCACTTCCTTTACCTGCCCCCGAGTCTAAAAAATCCCGGAACTGTACTGGTTTACCTGCTTTTTCACATATATGTTCCAGCACTGCCTTACATACTGTCCGTACAAATCGTGCTGTACCTGATTCACCGGGCATACTGTATCCTCCTGGTAGGGTAGGGCTCCAACCTTTTTACCAGAGTGAACAAGACTCTCCCACAAAGCAAATTCAGTCGCCTAGCTGCCTTCAGTTGTCTGCTGTTCTCATCAAGACGGGAATTCATCTCCACTGTTTCTTTCTGGTGCTGGGTGGTGGTTGCTTTCTTCAACTTTTTCATCCTGTCCACTTCTCTCTTTACCCTAGCATGCATGGTATTCTTCTCAGTGTCGTTCATCTTGGTTACCTCAAACAAAGAAAATATTATCTCTTGAAATCTGTCTACTTTATTACTACTGCAATATTTCCATCACTGGTCCTATAGACATCTGTCCTGAAGAAAGATTCCTTGAGGCACCAGTGTTAAGTTAGTCAGCTTCTGTCAGTCCATTCCGTCTGCACTCTGGCAAGTACTCCAACTCATCTCTGGTCCTGGCGTCTGGATAGAGGGGCATACATACCTGTGAACTTGAAGTAGGACCTACTCTATCCAGCTGAGTTCTCAGTAAATGATAGATAGGAAAGCAGACCTTCCAACCTACCTGCCTTGGGCTGTATCTTATCAACATCCGTCTGAACCATACATGCCATACTTACTGTGGACTGAGTACCACTCACCATTCCATGTCCAGATGGTCTTACCTCAAACTCAACCCCAAAACGTCTCCTGGCATAGTCAACTTTGCTTCTCATGCCCTCTGAAATAAATAAACAATAAGCATAATGTACAAGCCATTGTGATTCTCCGAGACTTAACAAAAATTAAGTGAACTACTCCTATGTACTTCTTGGTGTTGTCGGCTCGTTGATTATTAAAAGGGTTGATATTAATCCTTTTATTTATTTGATTTGAATAATTGTACTATTAATATACTATTTATTTTGTTCTAAATATTTTGTATTTTAACTAAAACTGTACAAAACTTATAAATTTACTTACCATGTATTAAAAATCTTTAGAACTCAATAAAATCAAACTAAAATTAACAAAATTAAGCAAGCTCTAGTCAGTCTGTATAGTATAATTCACTTTATTCTGAAATAAATCATAGAAAACAATTCTGAAAAAATAAAATGCAAGTATGTGTCATATAAATATATACATACTACAGAAAGATAAAGATTTACTGATCATAATCTTTTTAAGCGGAAAGACAATAAAACTGACCGACAGGTAGAAACTGAGGCAGATGGACAGACAGGGTGATTCCTATATACATCACAAAACTTTTTTGTATAATGTGGCGTTCACACAGTGCCGATTATGGCTCCAATTTGAGACCAGACCGCGCTAAGACACGAAAAGTGAAAAAGTCGGATTACTATCCTGAATGAACTGGAATGTCCTATCATTGTCTGAACGCGCAGTCGTATACGTTCGTAACAGATTCCTACGGATTGGGAAAGGTCAGGAGAGGTCAACCAAGCACCCCGACAGTTAGGTGCGTTCCGTATTATTCGGGGAAACCCTGCAGATTTTGTCTAGTCGGATTACAATCGTGACTATGTCGTAACAGATTCTGCTGTAACGGATCAAAATCGTAACAATGTTCTGTGTTTTCTGGACGGTGTCCTGTGGAACGGGCATGATCTGGAGGAATCTGCCATTGCTGTTTTTTGCCGATTGCACCCAGATCTTGCCGAATGCGAGCCGTCTTTGCCGAAACCGTTCCGGAACAGTCCCGTTATTGATACGAAATTCGGCAATGATACCCACGTCAGAGTCCCGACAATTACAGAACACAATACGATTGAGTACAGACAAAGCCATTTGCAATGCGGTACAGCAGACTGTGATAGGATTGCGTTCCGACAGTACCTGATCATCCCGAATATGGCGACGGTTTTCTAACGGATATCTTTCGTCAGCGTCGGTTCACTGTCTGGTCACTTTCTGATCTCTGTGGGATCATATTCGGTAGAATCGGGACGATGTCGGGACAGATTCGGTCGTTTTTAATCATGCAAAAGATACAAATCGGAATAGAATCTGATTGAGAAAGGGATAATCGGGACAAATTTGGCTGGAAACAGCTGAATTAGGACGCTTCCTGAACAATATCTGATTGTTGTCGTGATTAAATAATTATTTTTACAAATTTTAATTATAGTTTGAATTTCCAGCCACGATTCACAGGATCTTGATCAGACTTTTGACAAATTTTAATCGTGAATGTGTGACCCCGGCTTAATAGACTAATAAATTCAATCAAATTTCCATTTTTCTAAATTTTTAATACTCAAATTGTTAAAAGGAAAAAATATGTTTAATCCTTATATTTTTAAGTAGTAATAGTACATGAGTTATAAGTAAACACAGCATATGTAATCCTGAAATAAACGTAATTGTGTCAGTTAATAGGCATACATTACATAATCAAGTAAAAGTGACATATTGAACTCAAAACTCAAGGAATAAAATCAAAGTTTGAATATAAGTATATATAAAAGCTGTAAATATATACTAAAATTTCTTAAATGATTGAAATAAAGAAAAAAAAAAAAAAAAAAACACACACACACTATAAATAAGATAACTTCAACTGAAATAAATATTGGATAACAATACATGCACATATTATAAGTCAAAATTTTAACACAAAAGAGTACATAAAATATTTGACAAGCCTTCATATATTTTTAGTCTATGTTTTTACACATTTTAAACAGTGAGCATATTTAAAGAAGAAAACTATTGTTTATTATAACTTGAGACACAAGTTTTGAAAATAATATATTTGAAATAATATTATATAATTTAAACAACATATTGTAGAAAATGAAAAGTATAAAGCGTGCAAATTCTCCCAAACTATCATATACATTTTTGACAGTAAGCATCTTTGAAGAAGAAAACATTTGTTCATTATTTATGCCTTATCCACAACTTTAGAAAAAATAGATATAATTGGTACAAATTATCCTATGGTTTAAACGAATAAGTCTTAAAAAAAAAAAAAAAATTTCGTAGCAGACGCTATGGCGGATAAGTAATTTCCTGTAAGAAAGAACGATAACCACGCCCAGGTCATACAGATATCCAAACGATTCCACAAGCCGCTATTGTTTTCCATGTAAAACCATGGACACGGGTGGAGGTAGAAAGGGCTAATGTTTTGGTATTCTAGTGTCAGTGGTGTTCGGGAAGGCGGAAACGAATTTTTTCACATCTCTTCCAAAGATTTTTCATATCTACATTGAAAATCGACCCCCTTAGTATACCTGACAACCGGATCTTAAAACTTGAAAATATTTCCAATATGTTAAGCCATCAATGAAGAAAATCGGATGAGTAAGAGCTTGCGGAATAATATTCAAAATCAGTATTACGTTTGACACATAGTTTTATCTGGCGGCCATTTTTCAAAACATCTACACTAATAATGTTTTTTTTTATCGTACCAAATCACTCCAATACCCATAAAACTTGTATATTTAGATACATAAATGTCTAAACTTTTATTATATATCACTCTTTTGGCCATACAATATATATTTTTTTTCACCTTTTTCTCAGCAATTGAAGTTGGGTAAAATCTTAATTTTTTTGCCGTCGCATGGAAATCATTAACGTTACGATTACCGCACTTTCGACCTCTTGGGGATATCAAACATCTGAATTGCGACAAGCCATGACAATACAGCTCGTTAAACGGTTAAATGAATGTGCCCGAAACCTTAATGATGGAAAGCTTTTGACTGTACTTGGTGGAGATGTTGTTGCACAAGAGCTGAAATATCACTATTGTTGTCTGACAGCTCTGTACAACAAAGAGAAGGCTTACCTATTCATAATTGAAAATCAGAATGACCGCGAACTGTCTGAAGAAAAGGAAGTATATCCACTTGTGTTTTCAGAGCTCACCTACATAGTGGAGACAAAAACAAGTAGTGATAATCCTGCTATATTCCGTCTTGCACATCTAGCCAGTCTCTACAAACAACGACTTGGGAACAATTAAGAATGAAAACATCGTATTTCTACTCCACTAGATTAAAGGAAAAATTGCTCGCAGAAATTCCTTAACTTGAAGCTCATAAGCAGGAAAGGGATATTCTTCTAGCTTTCTAAAAGGATATCTGTGCGGCCTTGTTACAAGCATCCAACTATTCAGAAGCTATTATCCTTGCCAAAGCTGCCGAGATCTTGCGTGGACACATGATTGACAATAAGTCATGATTTACGGGAACATTTCATGAAGGATGTGTTAAAAGTGTAATCCCCTCTATACTTCTTTAGTTTGTGTGCATGATCGAGCATGGTACTGATATAAAGTCACAATTACGCTTTGGTGCATCCAAGATCGATCTAACAATGGCTCATCTTTTATAATATAATTGCTATGCTAAGTACAGAGAAGGAGCAGCAACTCATATTCATTCAAAAAACCGCGAAACCCCATTTGCTGTGTTTTTGGTATGTCTGTCTCTCTCAAAAATAGAAAAAGACTCCTTGTAGAAATGCTACATGAACATGGCCTTAGCATTCCAAAATGATCGGGTGCCTGAAGTATCTATACAACTGGGAGATGCAGCAGGAAGTAAATACATGGAAGAAAGAGTAGAGTGTCCCACAGTCATGAGGAAAAGGTTGTTTACCACAGCTGATATGGACAACATAGACTATAATCCTACTACAACAACTTCTTTCCATAGAACAAACATTTCGCTCTTCCAGCATCCATCAGCTGACAATGCAGGTGAAAAGCGCGAGTCAATTCACATTAAAGATAAGGTAACGATAGTTCATGAACTTCCTGATTCTTTCACCAATATCTACCCTGCTTTATACACGAAAAGGAATCCCAACTCCACCCAAAGCCAATTTTTCCATTGGACTTGAACAAAAATGAATGCAAAATTGATTTGACAGTTCAGCATGAATGGCTTGAGAAAGTTAGTCGAATAGAGGCATCTGATGAAGACAACAACATTAAATGGTCGGCGCACCATGCCTCCAAGAAAAGAGGTCCAGTATTTGATGTGACTATAACATCGCTGTTACCTCTCCTCCGTGACCATTTAGTGGCCAAAATACGGCATGTCGTTGATAGATTTAAGGCACGGTTGCATATCTGAATCCAGTTCAGACTCCTGTTACTGTTTCTGATCAGCCAATCTACGCATTAGCAAAACAAATACAGTGACATTGGCCCGAAAGGTATGGCGAAGAAATGTTTGCCATTATGTTTGGGGTCTGCATATTGAAATGGCAGCATTTAAGTCCATTGGAAACCTCCAAAATGGTGAATGGACATGAGCCATTGTTGAGGCCGGGATTTCTTCCTCAGGGACAGCAGAATCCTTTCTTTCTGCTTCAAGTTTCATTAGGTCTAGGACACGGCAATTGTACCAGGTTACAGAAAGCACATTCTACAAGCTACGCAAAGAAACCTACAGGTGTTACTTTTCAGACTCCGATGCCAGTGAACAAACACAGAATGTGCTAAGTATCGATAACTGGTGCGAAAGATGCAAAACTGAAAGTCCACAATTTCAATTCTGGAATCTGGTGGAATTAACAATTTTCTCCCTGGTCCGATCATTTCGAGGAGCAGACTTTTCTTTATACCGTCAATCATTGTGCGAGTTGATACCATTCTTTTTTGCCAGCAACAAAGTGAACCTTGCACGATGGCTTCCCATTAATCTCAAGAGACATGGTGTTACTTGAGCATACACATCCTCAGCTGGCTTCAGAATTCTATAACGGAAAATTTGTTGTTCACAAATCTTATCGTGAATTTTCTGCGTTGGCTGTTGACCAAGCACATGAGCAAGCGAAAGCTGTTATCAAAGATGATGGTGGTACCATTGGTGTGAATGAAGACCCATCTGTACTACGACGTTGGATGGTAGCCGGACCTGAAGTCAGTCACTTGGTTGCTCAGTATTAATTGGCATCTGAAGGCAAGAATGCAAATGAAGGTACCAGACGTCACAAACAGACAGAACACACACACAAAAAACTTTCCTCTATAAAGTACAGAAAAGCTGTATACTGTAATGAAAGATATGGGCAATCTATTTATGGAAGAGACCGATAAACTTTTACACTAGATACAAAAAAGGGTTGCCCATTCTAGTGCCGGTCAAATGGTGGCTTCTCATTTTGATAATGGTAAAACTCGCTTCAATGAATTCATGAAAGGGCTGGATACTGAGGAGTGTTCATTTATCTGCCAATCTAAAAGGACAAGGCAGATCATCAGAGAATCAGTCTTTTCCCGCTGCACTTGGTGTGACCTGGTGGATTTTTTTCAGCATGAGAATCAGTCTTTTCCTGCTGCACTTGGTGATAATGGTGATTTTCACAGCTTTCAGAAATCGCAGCTTTCGACAATACTGGAGACCCACTTTACTCCCCCCTGATACTGAGCCAGAAGCTGGTGTCATCATTTTTGATGGATCAGCTTTAATCAATGCATTGCCTCCAAGGATATCGAAGAAGTTTGAGGAATATGCAGCACCAGAGGTAGTCCCAAAAGTACAAACATATAGTTGTATTTACACAACGGTTATTGTGTTTGATGTATACTGATCCTCTAGTTTAAAAGCTGAAACGCGATCAAAGCGAGGCAAGGGAAAATCCACAAAATTGGCGAAGCTTCATGAGAGACAACAGCAACAAGACTGAGCTATTTAACTTTCTGGTGGATAAAATTTTGAAGATGTGTAAAAATAATACAGTCATAGTCACTCAAGAAGAAAGTGTTGTCTGCAAATCAGTCAATAAGTCTTGAAGGACTGAAACATTGCAATTACGAGGAAGCAGACACGTGAATCTTCTTCCATGCAACACACGTTGCAGCTGATAGTAACACAATCATTTTGATTAAAGCCGGCGACATAGATGTCCTAGTCATTGCGGTCAGTGTTTTGCCAATTCTGCAGCTTCTTTGTCTAGAAGAGCTGTAGGTCGCATTTGGCCAAAGACAACACTTGATTCCCATACATGATACACATGTAAAAGCATATTAATTGGCCCAAGGGCCTTCTATTTTTCCACGCTTTCACTGGCTGTGATGGCATATATGCATTCCGTGGTAAAGAAAATAGGAGTGCATGGAAAACATGGATGTTTGTCCTAAGGCGTCTACTGTTTTTATAAAACTCAGTCAGTACCCACCAACAATTGACGCAGAAGATCATTATATTCTTGAGAGGGTCGTAGTCACTATGTATGACAGGTCTAGTGCCACTGATAGAATTGATGAAGCAAGACTGGAATTGTTTGCTCGAAAACAGATCATATGACTCCATTCTCCCAACAGAAACAGCTCTCAGTCAACATGTTAAGCGTGCTGCATACAAAGCAGGTTGCATATGGGACCAATCACCTATATGTCCAATGGAAACCGAAGCCCTTCTGACGGGTTTGAAAAAGCAAGATGACATGTGGCAAATCTTTTGGATAGCACTTCCGCATATTGCTCAGTTGCCAACAGCTTACGAAGTATGTCACGGTAGGTGAAAGTGTTATCGTTTTAGTCTCTCTTGTACAGCTCTGTGTAAATGCAATTGTGAAGGCTAGAGTAGAATATATTTATTGACAGGACCTTTTCCTCAATGTTTGATTGTCCGTTTGATTCCTTTCACCTCTCTTTCGTTTAATTTTTATATTACAACTATATTACTGGTTTTTTTTCAATTTGATGATTACGTTTTAGGGTGGCTCGGTATTTACACGTTCCGCCATTTAGTTATAGTGTTATTGTGGGGTTATGGATATGTTTCCTTGTATTTATTTTTTTTCCTGTTGTATTTATGTATGTTATTTTACTTTGTTGTTTATATTTTCATACAGTATTTGTGATTAATACAATATATTGACGGCTCTATCCCAATCATTGTCACTTTAACAGATTTTGTCTTTGGTTTGCTCACACTTAATTATTAAATGGAGAATAAAACCCATCAAATTACATAAACAACTTTTATTTACCAGAAAATACAATTTTGTTCATTTATGTTGATATACATACAAACATCATGTTTAATATCTGAACAAAAACCGTTTAATTTGGTCATGCATATCAATTGGAATAGTAAAATTGTTATTTATTACCTAGAATGGCGGCCATCTTGAAAAATTGGTCGCCATTTAAAATTTCAATTTTCATCACAAATAGAAGTTTTCATGGAGAAAAAAATCTTTCTATGTTCTTTTTTTATTGAAAATCACATATGTAATGCTACCAGAATCTTATTTTACCTCAAACTGTTGTGCTTTATATCTTTTTATTCTTTTGTATGGTGTATTGCATAAAAAATCATAATTATTACATAATTTCAGTTTTTCAGTGTAACTTGATACCTCATGATTTTCATTTCTCAGAAAGTACTCGAATCATGATGTTTTGTCATTCTGGGCACACAAAAGTCCACATGAGCTACTTCCTTGCAGTGAACATATGCAAAAATATCCCTATGCAGATTGCAGTCTTGTAATTGACTGCTCCAATGGCTTACATGCAAAACAGCTGATCTTTGAATTTTTTTTAAATAAAATGCTACATAGAAAAATCATGTATGTAGTAATGTGAAATTGTGATTTAATGGAAAAAAATGTGGGTCATGCCACAAAGAATAAAAAGTTATGAAACCCTGAAGTCAAAACTACTTTTTTCTACTTTCTGTTTGTTGTTTTTACTAGGCCACACCACTTCCAGTAAACACGATATCCTTCCACTTTCCTGATTTGATATCCCCAAAAAGATGCAATATTTTTTTTTATCTAAATAGATGTTTCGATTCAGCATAAACTTTCAATCAAACAGAAAAAATTGAGTCCAGAAAAAAAATCTTAAAAAAATGGACTATTTTATTTAACCCTATGTTTTGACATGCACCGGAAACTGGAGTTGTAATACAAGATTGATTGATTGATTGATTGATTTTTGGTGTTTTAACGCCACTTTTAAGCACCGCTTTTGGGCTATTTCGTGGCGGCCAGTTTTTATTGGTGGAGGAAGCCGGAGTGCCCGGAGAAAACCACCGACCTTCGATAGGAAAACTGACAATCCTAGTCAATTAAGATTGGAGTCGAGTGCACCCGCCCGAGCGGGGTTCGAACTCACAACCTCAGTGTTGACTGGCTAGTGATTACAGTAGTAACTACTTAGACCACTCGGCCACCGAGGCCCCTGTGTAATACAAGACTGGTACCGTAAATGCTAATAAGGAAAACAGTACACGAGTTGTCTCCCATTGAAATCGAACCAATCCCCAAAAAAATGTATTTTCCTTCAGATAAAGACTTCTTATGTACCTGTTAGAAAAAATAAAACTTCTATCACCAGAGGATTAATTAACAGGACGTAAATGTTAATAAAGAAATTAGAACATAAGTCGTCTCCAATGTACCTGTTAGTAAAAATAATACCTCGATCACAAGGGGATTAAATAGTAGCAGGTAAATGTAAATAAGGAAAAATGAACACAATTTGTCTCCCATTGGAATCGCACCAACCTCCAGTAACAGAATGGGGAGCTACCTCCCCTTTTGAACTCCAAATTTCATGTTTGTTAATAAATATTTCGTCTAATGCTAAATCTTTACAAACTAGTCACATTTGTTGGACTTTGGTATTTATAATTTGTTAAGAAAAGACTTTTATTTATATTCAGACTTGTTTTGAAAAATGTTGAAAAATTTTTACGACCAAAATTAAGAACCTTTGAGATCGAAACATATAATAGTTTTGCTTACCTCGTCTAGTTATCTGAGCTTTTAAACATTAAGATTAGTGCACCTACCATTTATTGCTCCATTTTGATTACATTGGAAGTTGGTATTACAAAATTAAAGTTGTATTTGGGTAATGAATTCTACATTTTGTTGACACTGTTTTTGTTTCATTGACTTTATATCATCGCGTTATAACATTTGGCATCCATCATCAATAGGTCAATAAGCTAGCACAAACTGTAATCCGCATCCCCGACTCCCTAGCAGAATATGTTATATGACGACTTTAATATATAAAGATGCTAAAACGAAAGCTTCATACTAATTTATCAAATAATTTTATGATTGCTGATATTTGAACTCAATTATAATGGTGAACTATTCTTTACCAATAGAGATATACAAATGTGATTGAAAAGAGGTTTTGTTAAGTTCTAAAAGACAGCAATTCAAAAGAAGTAACTGGACAAATAGCGTCCTTCATACAGACTAGCTTTATAAAACCTCAAATTGAAGTGATTTGTCATATACACCAGGGCCCAGTTGTTTAATAGTGTCGTTAAATTTTACTGTTGTTAATTTATTACTCGTCCTGAATATGCATTAAATATTTGCCACTGGGCGTAAAGCAAACAGCAATCAATCAATCAAATTACTAGCGGAATGTTTTTTATATGAAATAGCTAGACACACATGGTATTTCTTTCTTACTAGACGGGAAGTGTTGTCTGTTCCATTTAATTTTTTATACTCAAAGAATAGAAGACACAAGTTCAAATACCACGTTTACAGATTAATCATACTGTTTACCAATAAACGTTTTAAGTATATACTTAAACACGTGTTAGAGAAAAGTAAACTAATAAAAATACCGAACCCCAAGGAAAATTCAAATCGGAAAGTCCCTTATCAAATGGCAAAATCAAAAGCTCAAACATACCAAACGAATGGAAAACAACTGTTATATTCCTGACTTGGTACAGGCATTTTGGTAAGTAGAAAATGGTGGATTAAACCTGATGCTTACTTAATGTGAAGTTGCATTTATTTCATGTATATTCAGGACGAGACCAATTTAACAATAGTATAATAGTTTGGTCGGGATGAAGTGCGAGAAATTTAAGCTGCCACTAAATGTAAGGGTTTGTTGGATAAAAGCTGAAACTTCGCTCAACAACAAGCCACCGAAGGACATTCGGGGAGTTTTTACACGGGGTCTGTTACGTCCTTTATAGACTGGCACTGGCTCATAACAAGACGTCGGTTTTAACATCCCAATCCGACCGGACTTGGCTGCGTATTTATACATCCCGAAAAGCCAATCAGTAGTCGAGTTTTTAGCAAAGTGTTTAGTGGCGGAACGCTCAAAAAGTCTAGGCGTCCATATTTCTATACCCCAGTCAATCATTGGGCAAAAAGTAAAATAACAAAAATGCGTCCATATTTCTATTCCCCAGTCCATCATTGGACGAAAAGTAAAATAACAAAAATACCGAACTCAAGGAAAATTCAAACTGGAAAGTCCCTTATCAAATGGCAAAATCAAAAGCTCAAAACACATCATCCGAATGGAAAACTGTCATGTTTCTGACTTGGTACAGGCATTTTGTTATCGATGTGGAAAATATTTACATTTTAATTAACATAATAGAAGAAAATGATTTAAACAAAAGACAGCTGTCTATACCAGAGAGGCAAAAGATACCAAAGGGATATTCATACTCATAAGTCGAAAAGAAACTGACAACGCCTTGGCAAAGAACAAAAACAACGATAAGATATCAATACACAAAACACAACAAAGAAAAATAAAGACTGAGCAAAACGAACCCCACCAAAACTGGGTACAGTATATCAAACTTAAAATTGTCCGAGACTCTTCCTGTTTAAATAAATTTAACAGAAACAATTTTTACCATTTAATAACAATACTCGAAAATTGGCAACTATATGTAGATAGCCATGTGATAAGTCTTATATAATTATTTCAATGAGATAATAAAGGTTCTGAATGAGATAAATGTAAATATAAACTGATTCACTTTTCGTGTTTACCTGATCTAACTAGGACGGCATGTCGTGTTTTCAGCCAGTACTGTTTACAGACGGATAAAGTTGCACCACGATCTGGTTTTGTCTTGCTGTTCTTGTTAAGGCCAGGATAACAACAGTTATTATTATTCCTCCTCCATTGTATGTAAGTAGTCTCAATGTGATGGACATATTTTCAATTTTAAAGGTAATTTGGTCAATAGGAAATATTCCACTTCTTACAAAGTAAGAAGTGCTTCAGAAATAACATAACACTATAGAAATTTTTTGAATTTTTTAAGAGCATATAACATTTGACAAATGGTTTGATGAATCTTTGGTACATTCATACAGATGAAATAAGGTACTTCTAGAAAAATCAGACATTAACAAATTTGCAACTGGTTCAAGATTATGATAAATAACCTTCCTTCATTCTCTGAGATTTCCACAAGGGAAAAGAACTCTTATTGAAACATATCTATAAATTGTTTCAATATCTTATTTATTCTGAACATGTACATTTGCAATACTTTTTTAGTAATCTTAATTTTTTTATTTATGCGTTTTAATGAAGTTAACATACATTTTTGCCTGATTTTTCTTGTAAGTGATATTTAAATAAAGGGGAAAAGGCCCTCAAGAAGTATATCAAGGGAAAATAACTAATTAATTCTTTCTACAAATTTCCCATTGATTGATTTTTTTTATATTTATAAAACCATTTATGATGTTTATAATAATCTTCACCTTTTCGGGAACTAATGGCTCAAACGTCGTTAGAAAACAACATTTAAAAGCGTTGGCTTTATGTTTAGCAGTCTATAGAATAGTCGAAAGAGCAAAACATGTCGTACAAGAGGAAACTTGCTTTCCCAAAAGATTTCAGATGAGTTATATTTTCGTGGTCTTCTGGTTTTTTGTTTCCCTGGGTTGCCTTCCATTGACACCTGAAAATGAAATCCACATTTAATTGATTGCAGACATTATTTATAACTATAAATATTGTGAGGAAGCCTACAAAAGGGTACCGTACCCCCTGCACATATACTCTGATCATATAAACAACTCAAATTGCATTACCCCAACTAGCAAGTATCTTGCAATAAAACAATCTTCCTTCATGCTTAATTATAAAATGTATATTAGTACTGCAACTAATGTTATTAGTCCTTCTAGTCTAAAGTTTTATTTGCCCCTTTCAAAATATCTGAAAAAGTCGTTAAAATTGAGAAAAGAATGATCATAGCAGGTAATTATAAAAAGTAAAAATAAATAACGAAAAAGTAGCGTTAAAGGAGTGAATAAGGAATAAATAACAATTAAGGAATACGAAGTAAAGAACTTCTTGCTAATTTCAAATCTCGATCTTTCTCTGAAATTAATTCTATCAAAACTTTTGATTTTTCAACCATGTATACCACAATTCCCCATGTGAAATTGAAAAATCGTCTAGGGATTTCGTTACCACAAACTACTTAAAACCTTTACTAAATTCTTTCATAGATACAAAGATTTAGTCTGCAAGTTTGGCTGTACCTGTAGAAAACTTATTTCAAACGGAATAGCACATCCTGAATTTTACGGTGATGTTGTTAACCGAGCCCGGAAATATAGATTTGATCCGGGTAAACTTGTCAATCCTTTAAATAAACTTATTCTAAAAGATTACCTATTCAACACTAATTTAATCTTTGAATAATGTTTTTATTGGCATAAATATTGATGTTGTTATCAGTAAATTAAAACCATACTAAATATTACACATATGTACTTTCACGGTATTACAATCTGTCGATACTTATAGTTTGACATTGCACAAGGTCATGTTTATCTCTGACTGTAAATGACGTTTTTACACTAAATCCAATGGATGTTGGCTGTGTACTGATTGATATTTTAGTCTTAGATACATGTTTTTTTTCATTAGTTGTTATTGGCACTGAACTAGCTGTCAGTACTGTGAGTACTACCAGATCTGTACTTAGAGTCTTTTCGTTTTGGGGATTTACAAGTACCCGTCAACGTCCACTCTGTGTTTTTTGTTAGATGTATTTCTATTTGTATCCATCTGTTGAGTTAAGCCTTTTTCAACTGATTTTTATAGTTTGTTCTTATGTTGTACTGTTACACCACTGTCCCAGGTTAGGGGAGGGTTGAGCGCTCACAATCATGTTTAACCCCGCCACATTCTTTATGTGCCTGTCCCAAGTCAGGAGCCTGTAGTTCAGTGGTTGTCGTTGATTCATGTCTGTCATATTTGTTTTTCCGTAAATTGGTTTGTTATAAATTAGGCCGGTAGTTTTCTCAATTGAATTGTTACATATTTTTTTTTATATCGGGGCCTTTTATAACCGACCATACGGTATGGATTTTTCTTATTGTTGAAGTCTGTACGGTTGCCTATAATTGCTTACATCAACTTCATTTGAACTTTGGTGGACAGTTGTCTAATTAGCAATCATACCACATCTTGTCTTTATATAAAAGAAATAATCGAAAAGCATAAAAATGGCAGCATACGCTATAAATTTATTGCTTTGGGATACCATACGGCATATTTTGTTAATAGTGAACAAAAAGGTAAAAACATGCTACACACAGAGGAACAAGTGATCAGTATGCTGGAGTTTCTCATTGACAACATATTTGTTGAATTTGAGGTAGATTTTTTCAGCAAGTTGTCGGCATTCCTATGGGAACGAACTGGGCGCCTCTCCTTGCCGACCTCTTATTTTCATATGAATCGGAGTTCCTTCAGACACTCGTCAAAAACAAGAAAATTAACGAAGCCCGATCATTTAATTTCACATTCAGATATATTGATGATGTTGTTTCCATTAACAATCCTAATTTTTCTGATTAGGTTCCATTGATATATCCTCCAGCACTAGAAATTAAAGAAACAACAGACACGGCTTCCTCCGCCTCACTTTTAGACTTATACCTCGAATTTGACATAAGTGGTCATCTCAATACCAATATCTATGACAAGCGAGACGATTTTAAGTTTGAAATTATAAATTTTCCCCACCTTAGCATCAGTATACCAACTTCACCTGCATATGGGATATACATTTCCCAACTCATTCGGTATTCAAGAGCTTGCAGCCGCTACTCCGATTTTATAAAACGTCACCAGTGTCTGAGCAGAAAGTTGACGAGCCAAGGTTATGTCAAAGAACGTCTCGTCATGTTTCTAAAAAAGTTCATTGGAAGATACCAAGACTTTGTTGATAAATATTCCGTATCAAGTTCACAAATAATACATGATGGTCTTGAAGTATAGATCCTAGGTACTGACGTTGTTTATCATCTTAATTACCTGTTAAAGTTCCCCATTTTTGTCCTTGTATACTTTTAACCTTTACTGTTTATTCATATTTGATTATATTCTTATGACGTGGATCGGTACTTATACATCTCGCCATTGTGTTATTGTGCTATGGTCAATTTTTAGTTCTTGTCTTATATTTTTGCTTATGTACTTTGTCTATGTCATTTTGTGTGTCTTTTGTTGTAACAGTTATTTATTTTTATATTGATTAAGATTATTTTACAATGTTGATTGCTGTACAATTTTTGACGTTTTTACCTATTATGTCTGTTTGTTTTGATCACACATTGTTGTCAATATAATGGAATTCTATGCCAGTCATACAAGTGAGAGGTTTAGCTAGCTATAAAACCAGGTTTAATCCACCATTTTCTACATAAGGAAATGCCTGTACCAAGTCAGGAATATGACACTTGTTTTCCATTCGTTAGATGTGTTTGAGCTTTTGATTTTGCCATTTTATTAAGGACTTTCCGTTTTGAATTTCCCTTGTTTAAAAATTAATTTGCATTTCAGTATTATATGGCCTGGAACTTAACCAATTCTATGCAGGAATTTAAGTCATTTCTGTAAATATCCAAATTTGGCTTCTAAAATATAGACGCAATTCAGAGGTCTTAAATATGGTAAATCATGTTTTTCTGTAAGAAAAGCTCTTAAATCACAGACAGACTTAACTGCACAGTCACGAAGAGCTGTGGCAGTTAAATTGGGGTGGGGTAAAACATTCACATATATATAGGGTTACGGAACTTGAATTCAGGTTACTCTGCTTTCATGTTTCAACGTATTTAGAAAGAGCATGACAAATTGTACTCTTCCCGAAACCAACATGGTTTACCACAACGTCTCTTTGGTTTAGAATAGCTGTAATTGCATCCAGTTACTGCCGTTTCAACGATATATCTGGGTATACTTTAAGACACTCGTTCTTTATTTTGTCTTCATTTCTGTCCGGAAGTGATGAAGGTAGTGGGAGTTGGGTTACTCTACGAAAAAATAAAGAATACAAATCCTTCGTTGAGTTTTCATCAAATACATTGTAGACGATATCTTGTAAACTTGTTTAATAATGTTGACAATTCAAAGAATTTGTTTTTATAATTTTGTCAATCCTGATTGAATTTTATTGTTTGATCTTTTTCATCCAAGTCACAATGTATTTAAAAGTTAACAGTTATAGGCCAAAGTACCGCCTTCAACACGGATCCTTGGCTCACACCGAATTGCAAGCTATAAAGGGCCCCGAAATGACGTGTAAAATAATTCAAACAGGAAAACCAACGGTCTAATCTATATTAAAAAACCTATGAAAGAAACACCTATGAACGACATTCACTGAAAAAAGGCTTTTGACTTATGACAGGTGCATAAAAATGCAGCGGATTTAAACGTTTTAACAGGCGCCAACCTTCACCCTAACCTGAGACAGTAGTGTAACATTACAACATAAAAAGACGCTTTATAAAATATCAATTGAAATGGCTTTAACTCGATCAAAAAGACATTTAAACGAAAACAAGTAAACATACAGATGAGCTTTTGATTTTTCCTTTTGATAAGGGACTTTCCGTTTTGAATTTTCTTTGAGTTCGGTATTTTTGTTATTGACTTTTATTCCGAAGTTTTTTTCTGGTGTGATCATTTTAGCTCACCTGGCCCAAAAGGGCCAAGTGAGCTTTCTCATCACTTGGCGTCCGTCGTCGTCCGTCGTCGTCGTCTGTTAACTTTACAAAATCTTCTCCTCTGAAACTACTGGGTCAAATGTAACCAAACTTGGCCACAATCATCATTGGGGTAACTAGTTTAAAAATGTGTCCGGTGACCCGGCCAACCAACCAAGATGGCCGCCATGGCTAAAAATAGAACATAGGGTAAAATGTAGATTTTGGCTTATATCTCTGAAACCAAAGCATTTAGAGCAAATCTGACATGGGGTATAATTGTTTATCAGGATAAGATCTATCTGCCCTGAAATTTTCAGATGAATCGGACAACCCGTTGTTGGGTTGCTGCCCCTGAATTGGTAATTTTAAGAAAATTTTGCCGTTTTGGGTTATTATCTTGAATATTATTATAGATAGAGATAAACTGTAAACAGCAATAATGTTCAGCAAAGTAAGATCTACAAATAAGTCAACTTGACCAAAATGGTCAGTTGACCCCTTAAGGAGTTATTGCCCTTTATAGTCAATTTTAACAATTTTTCGTAAATTTTGTAATCTTTACAAAATCTTCTCCTCTGAAACTACTAAGACAAATTTAACCAAACTTGTCCACATTCATCATTAGAGTAACTAGTTTAAAAATGTGTCCGATGACCCCGCCCGCGAACCAAGATGGCTGACATGGCTAAAAATAGTACATAGGGTAAAATGCAGTTTTCGCTCGTATCTCTGAAACCAAAGCATTTAGAGCAAATCTGACGAGGATTAAATTGTTCATTAGGTCAATATCTATCTGCCCTGAAATTTTCAGACCAATCAGGCAACCAAAATTGTCAATTGACCCTTAAGGAGTTATTGCCCTTTATAGTCAATTTTTACAATTTTCATAAATTTTGTAAATTTTGTAAATTTTACAAAATATTTTCCACTGTAACTACTAGGCCAAGTTCATTATAGATAGAGATAATTGTAAGCAGCAAGAATGTTCAGTAAAGTAAGATCTACAAACACATCACCATCACCAAAACACAATTTTGTCATGAATCCATCTGTGTCCTTTGTTTAATATGCACATAGACCAAGGTGAGCGACACAGGCTCTTTAGAGCCTCTAGTTCACTATAGCGGCCTGTCCTTTTTTGTTGTCAACTGGATTTATAGGAATAGTCGTAGGATCAAATTCCTTTGCAAAGGTTTCCTTAGGCTTCTGAAAATAAAAAATGAGATTTAAAAGACCTTTATGCATCAGTTTATTGAAAATGGAGAAGTTGTGTTTTCCAACAAAAAATCTTCACGATAACGATGTTTTTCAGTTTATTTAAATACATAACAAATTTTCATACATTTAAAGCGATAACGAACTAACATTTAACTACCTATCACATATTCAATTTATTTCTAGTAAAATGGTTGCCCGTACTTTGCTTCTCTTTCCATCTTTAATTTTCTCTATGGCATGGGAGCTAGTTCTCACGGAAACTGATAACTTTTATCATGATATCGATTTTTTGTATTGCAGCAGCTGTATCAGCTTCTGTTTTGAAAAATGGAGATGGCAGTAATAGTCCAAAGTTCAGAAATAAGTTTTGACAGATATAAACACAGAATTTATAGGTTGGTTAAGGAGGTTCAAGTTTGTTTTTGAGTTTATCGAAGCACGAGGTGTCAGAATCGGCTTCATGTTATCACTGAGTACCATTCAAATCTTCAGATATGCACAAAAAACTCATTTCAATTAAAGAATTTCATTCAAAGATTTTTTTTCGAAGTAAAGAGCATTTTACGTCACTTGGTCTATCACGATATTAGCCAATGCTGGGTTTTTCCTGTATTATCCACCAATTAATTGTTATTCCTGACCTGTCAAGGTTTTGATGTATTTACTATTTATTCTCTTCGACATGATGCGTTTCTGAGACAGCAGTAAATGAAAAGGCTATTCAGATAGTTTCTCAGATATGCGGGTATTTCGAAACATGTTTAACGGTTTTACCCCTACATTTCGCGATATGTTGTTAAGAGGGTTTGTTCCCAACCTACTTGAGCCCGGATATATTTTCTTAAAACTTTAAACTATTATGTTTATAAACTGTTTTCTTTTGTGTTTTGCTTTAGGTCTATTTTCTTTATAGAGTGACAAGTTTTAGAGTATCGTCTATCATTTGTTTAAATATTTGCAATAATCTTTCTCATTTCTTTGTTCTTGATAGAAACTGGATTCTTTATAGATGTTAACTTGTAACTTGGTCCGACATTCTCCTCTTTATTTTATCATATGGTCCATCTTTATAAAGAGCTTGCTATTTTTCCGGCAATCTTTCCATGGCCTTTTTCGACTTCTGCATATACTGTTGGCCAGATGCATCTGTTGTTAACATATCCCCTTGCAAATGTTCATCTTTCTTATGACATTTCAACGTACGTGAGTTGTTCTCGTTTGTTCAGTCGTAAGATGTGGTCTCAAAGACGGCGACCCCTAAGGGTGACCGGGGAATAGAGAGAGTCACTACAGGTCTTCCGATTGGCTCTGCGGGATGAACAAGTACGCAGCCACGGACAGAACTTGGACGTTAAATTCAATGTCTCGTGTAGAGAGAGCGCCACGCTATCTGAACGTTAAGAAAAATTTCAACAACTCCTTGAGGGGTCCGTAGGTGGCCTGTTGCAAGGCTACATTTCTGTGCAATCCATTTTCCCTTATTTTCCAGGAAAATCAGTGGCAGTCCAAATATCCCCCAACCTTCATCCCGGACGGCCTCTATTACATGACGTACATTTTGTATTATTTGCTAACTTGTTCTCGTCCTGAACTGCACGAAACATTTGCCATTGGACGTTAAGAAACCGACAATCTAGCAAATCTTTTTTATGGTCGATTCACATAATTCTGATCGTTTTTTTGCTGGTAGATCTTATTATTGTGGTTTTCTCTTTGTAGTTGGAAGTTTCTAGTTCTTGCGTTTTCTTTTTTGTATCTACTTCGTAGTGTAAGTGTCTTATAGACTTCCCGGACTTTTAATAACATCTCGCACATTAACAATTTGTTTTCTGTTTAGTTCTTCAAGTTTCTCTATCTCCTTTTAATGTTCTACTTTCAGTTACATATGATAACCTCTAATTTTTGAATCGGGTCATCCTTCTTTTTATCGTTGGTTACCTCAAGCAACCAATTCTATTAAAGTCGGGGATGAATTCACTCTTCAACGTTCATGTAGTAAGATTAAGATTTTGTGTTCAGTTAACATTGGATCTAATTACTTTCTGTTGGTATTTGTTTCTTTTGTGTAACATTCATGTCTGATATCTTGATTTACTTATAACCAGCTACCCCAACTTCAACCTGATATCGTGTTTTTTTTTTTTGTTTTTTTTGAAGGAACCCTCCCCTTTGGCTTTTCAAAGATACAATCTAAAAACAAATCATCCAAACGAAAGTAAGACTTTTAAAACAAACCTAAACTGTATAGCAAAATATATCGTATATTTATTTGAACAAGTGATATTGTGTATAATATTCGTATACGTATTTATGAATATAATCGCAACTAAAATCCTGCAACAGTTATTTCATACACCAATTCAATTAAATCAAATCATTATCATAAACATGCATACAATAAGTGTTAAAATGATACATTTCATGAAATTGAAATGTACAATGAGCTACAAAAATTTTTGATCTGCATTTCGATTTCACCTTAATAGAAGCATGCCCTATAAAGCTAGTTTGTTTAGCGAATAATTGCATTTGTGTTTTTTTTTATCACATTGTAAATATTTTAATAGTTTGATATTTATATACCAGTTAGTGTATAAATATTACATTGTTAGGCAACTTGTATAATAATATATAAGTTCTGAATGGTTTTGTGCCTTTTCCAGATGTGGAACTGTATATGTCGTACTTTGTGCTGTTGTTTGCTAATGTTTTGTTCTTTCAAGGGTAGCGTGTGTAAAGTCTGCCCGGGAGCGTCAAGATGAGGTACAGCAGTAAAAGCCTGTTCTGATATGTATTTTCAGACTTCTGTTCCAGGTATAAATAACCAACATTCCCATTTCAAATAGTATACTTTCAGTGTTATGGTGTTTTACAGTTTTGAACCATGTACTTCTCATTGCAAATGTGAGAATCAACTGCACTACTATAATTATTTATCATCCTTCACTACCCTTATATTAGTTTCCTGCATATCTCCTGTAAAACTCTTATCAACCAGTTTAGTACGTGCAGTAAGGAGGACTTATCAACAAATTCTTCAAACATTTAGTCTGATATTGTTATTGTGACAAGTCATAAAAAAAAAAAAAAAAAAAAATTAATCAAATAAATTACACTTGCACAGCATAATTTCCTGATGAACCATTTCTTTTTCCTGAATTTACATAAAATTCTGAAACGAGATGTTGATAAAAAGGTGTCTACCGCAGTCTTGATAAGTTCTGTCGGGACTATTTTTTTTCAAAACTGAACTATCTAACTTATTTGAACTTTTGATCTGACCTTTATTGAGATCAATCTACCGATACAAATGTCAACAATGCGAGGGTGGCAGAGTAAATGATTATACAGATTTATAGTGAACATAAAATTATATTAAGACTACGTTGAAATGTCATAAGTCAAACTGATGATGATACACTATGGGAATCAGAAGATAATTATGACACAAATGAACTCCTACGTGAAATGGATATCCCTAGTTGCAATTACTGCGACTTTTCAAAACCACGATCTAGCAACTGGTATACAAATATCCCTGTAAACTTTAAATTCTAATCCAATCGAACTACACAAAAACCACAAGATGATTACGTACATGCAGACAATCAAGCTGATGATAAGGCAATAAATCTAACTAAAAACTACCAAACCAAAACATCAACAGTTCATGAAAGATGCAGAGATGTGACAGAAGCTGAATTAGAATCATTCATAAAGGAACAAGAAAAAACAAAAACAACTCAAGAAAAACCAAATCTGATCTAAATATCTTCAAATATATATGAAAACAAAACACAATGAAACAAGAAATATTAATGAAATCCCTACTCAGGAGTTAGACCGTTATTTATGTTATTTTCATAAGTGCAACAAAAGAAAGACCAACAAATGGTACAATGGAGTACAAACCAACATCACTTAAGTCTATTCAACAAAGTATCGGTCGGTACCTAAATGATAACAATTACCAATTCAACATCATGACTGACGATGAATTTTACAAAAGTGGTCAAACATTGAGCGCAAAATTTTAAAATTTAAAGTCTCTTGGATTAGAAAACCAACCAAATGCTGCTGACCCATTAACAGATGAAAATATAAACAAGTTTTACAATAAAAATGTAATAGATTCAACTAGTCGGCGCTCTCTAATCAATACTATAAACATAAATAACAATTACCATTTTGGTCTACGAGGAGTTACAGAACATAACAATTTATGTTGATAGTAGACACAAATGGAGATGAATATCTCCAGTATTGCCGGGAAAGACAAACAAAAACAAGGCAGGGTGACGAGCTCTCCAATTTGCGGACCCATTGCCATGAAGAACAAGAATGATGTCTAGTATTTGCATACACATTTTTAAAAAAGAAAAGACCAGAAACAATGAAAAAAGAAGATTCCCCTTTTTAACATACAAGCAACATTTCAAGATGACAAATATTGATCAAAGTTATTGTGGTACAAAGGTCAAAGACTTGGTAAAAAATCTATATCTAAAATAACTAAAAGTATGGCAACTGAAGCACTGCCTAATAATGACATGAGGCTCACAGGTAACAGTGCAATGAAAGGTTCAATTCAAACACAGAAAAATGCAGGAGTTCAGGACACTGAAATCGTTCAAAGGACAGGACATAAAAATGTGAACAGTCTCTTATCATATTATAAAACTAGCTTAGAGCAGCAGAAAAAGACCTCACCGGTAACTACCCGGTAGAAATAATAACTTCAAAAGTCTCAGTCAACAGAAAAATATTCGTAACAGTAACAGTAATCAGTCTATTTATGATGGGAATTTTAATTTTCCTAACTTGCATCCTGCAATGAGTGGTCTTTTTACAAATGCAACCTTCCGTGGTGGAAACTTTAACTTTACTTTCAACAATGGAACATCATCCGATCAGCAACACTCTGATAACAACTTGAACATAGTGAACAAACGAAAACGTCCTTGCATTATTGAGTGATAGCGATAACTAGTACCAGAACTATTACATTGTATTAATGAACATTGGATTTTTCTAGATTTTACATTTCATTTATGCATCATATACAAAAAAAAAAAAAAAAAAATTTAAATGCTATGTTCAAACCTACTGCAATTACCTGACTTGGTTTCTTTGATTTTCAATTTGCATGTACCGATTATCAGGTTCAATGTCTTTGCATATTTTGCATGATAAACACAAGCGTTTTCTTTGTTTTACCAGTTCAAAACGGCTTCATAGTGTGTCGAGCAACTGATATTTTAAAATATCAATATTCAGATAACCTGATAATCGATTTATCGGATTGTATGTGTGTATTTTCACGATAGAAACACGTGTTTTTCTTTGTTTCACCAGCAAACTGGAAGATGACGTGATAAGTTTGGGTCATACTTATCAACGTCGGTTCATTCATTATGACGTCGATGATATTTTCGCGTAAAAGTTATTAATACCAGTTCCCTGTAACCATCAAAATCATGTGGCCACGCATATTCTTCAATTTTCTTTATATTGCACATATATGATATTTACGCCAAATAAAAAAAAAAAACATAACTAATTAATCGAAAAAAATTACGGTTGCCATAGTAATTGACTAAAACAATTTCCTTCCATTTTTGCCATGCAAAAAGGCAGAAAATGGCATTTTTGTGGACTAATTTTAAATATATTGTGTTTCTTTGAATATTTTTATCTTATGTTCTATCAATAGACTTTGTCTGATTCTTAAATAAATTCAAAATGAAAGATAGTTACATCTTCATAGTTTTTGAATAAAACTACACCAAAAAGACTAAATTTCCATTTTTTGCCAAAGAAGAAAACTATTAAAAATGGTAATTTTCATTGAAATTTATAGAAAATGCACATGGGTTAGGACTATTTTTTCAAGGTTCCCAATTTAACAGTATACTAAATATTATTTTAGTGTAGTTTCAGTTTGGGGAAACTTATATTTACCTTTTTTTATTTTATTTTGAAAAAATGTCACAAACGGAATTGTATATCTGTCTTTTCCATTTCTTACTCAATTTGTTAAATAAATGTACATGAAAAACATTCAAAAGAACTTTCTTTGTTTTATATCATTAAATACCAATTTAAAGGAAATTAGGGTACAGTTTCGGTAAAGTTATTTGAGTTTTACTAATATCAATAGGATTAGAAGTACAGAATTACTGCACCTTTGCTTACTCTCCTTTAGAAAGACTTGTTTGTAATTGGTGTACATCACTGTCATCAGAATTCATAACATTTGATCAGAGACATTTAATATTAGACATGATATAAATGGAAGAAAACAATTGCACATTTTATTTCTATGAAAGATCACAAATATGTGATGAAGTTTGTAAACATCTAAACTTGAAACCTTAAGTGAATTATATCAAGAGATTATACAGTCAGATATTGGAGTTTTTTGGGGATCTGCTACCTCCAAAAACTACACTATCTGCCCTGCTCACGTCAAATTATTTAAAGACAAGCATGAATCAAGGCTGAGAAGGTATGCATGCAATGTACCAACTTATTTTGCATCGGAACATGATCATGAAAAACAAAAAAATAAAAGCAAATTTGGACGGGTTATTCGTGGTGACAGAAGAGTTTCATCGGATCAAATGAGAACCATTTACACTGAGCATGGAGTTGTTATACCTATTGGAACATGTAAGTTTGAATTAGTTACAGATTGTAGAGCCATGAATGTGCATATATATATATATAAGAATAATATTTAGTTTGATTTTAATTTATTGATAAAATCAATATTAATGCCAATAAAAACAATATTCAAAGATCTAATTACAGTGTTGAATTGGTTACCTTTTAGAATAAGTTTATTAAAAATATCTATAAGTTTATCCGGATCGTATCTAAATTTCCGGGCTCGGTAGACAACATCTCCTAAATGAGGATGTGCTATCTCGTTTGAAATAAGTTTTCTACAGGTACAATCAAACTTCAAAACCAAATCTTTATATCTATGGAAGAATTTAGTAAAGGTTTCAAGTAAATTGTTGTAACGAAATCCCTGACGTAATAATATACCATTGGATGTTGGATGTGTACTAATTGATATTTTAGTCTTAGATGAATGATTTTTTATTAGTTGTTATTGGCTTTGAACTAGCTTTCAGTAACTGCGAGTACTCTCAGATCTGTACTTAGTGTCTTTTTTCTGTGGGGATGTATAAGTACCCTGCCAAGTTCACTCTGTGTTTTTGTTACATGTATTTCTGTTTGTATCCATCTAATGAGTTAAGCCTTTTTGAACTGCTTTTTAGTTTGTTCTTATGTTGTACTGTTACACCACTGTCCCAGGTTAGGGGAGGTTTGGGCGCCCGGTAACATGTTTAACCCCGCCACATTCTTAATGTGCCTGTCCCAAGTCAGAAGCCTGTAATTCAGTTGTTTTCGTTTGTTTCTGTGTATCATATTTGTTTTTCGTTCATTATTTTTTTCATAAATTAGGCCGTTAGTTTTCTCGTTTGAATTGTTTTAAATTTGTCATTTCGGGGCCTTTTATAGCCGACTATGCGGTATGGATTTTGCTCATTGTTGAAGGCCGTACGGTGACCCCGGGCTCGGTAAACAACATTTCCCTTTAAATTAGAATGTGTTATCCCGTTTGAAATAAGTTTTCTATAGGTACAACCAAACTTAAAAACCAAATCTTTATATATATGGAAGAATTTAGTAATGGTTTCAAGTAAATGGTGGTAACGAAATCCCTGACTTAATAATTTACCAGTAATACATAGATTACGTTCATTGAAATCCAAAACGCCACAACAGACACGGGTATAGCGATCAAATTGTGATATATAAACACCGTAAGACGGTGCCATGGGAACATTCCCGTCCAAAAAAGGAAAATTAACAATAGAGAACGAAAAATCGTCCCTTTTGTCGTAAATTTTAGTGTCGAGTTTCCCGTGTAAAACTGAAGTATCTAAATCTAGGAAAAGACAGCTATTACCGTTTAGATTTGATTTATTTAAATTTAAAGTAAGTTCCTTTGGGTAAATTTCGGCAGTATATTTTGAAAATTCTTGATTATTTAACTTAAAAAAACATGAAGATAACGGTAAGTGTTGTTGAATTTATCAATTAAATACAATGTAGACGGGTCTTTACTAAGTTTAATCATAAACTGTGATTCATAACAATAAAAGAACAAGTCTGCTATTAAAGGGGCCAAATTGGTGCCCATAGGAATACCTACAACCTGTCGATAAACTTTATTGCCGAAAATAGATATAGGAAGATGTGGTGTGAGTGCCAATGAGACAACTCTCCATCCAAATAACAATTTATAAAAGTAAACCATTATAGGTCAATGTACGGCCTTCAACACGGAGCCTTGGCTCACACCGAACAACAAGCTATAAAGGGCCCCAAAAGTACTAGTGTAAAACCATTCAAACGATAAAACCAACGGTCTAGTCTATATAAAAACGAGAAACGAGAAACACGTATAAATTACATAAACAAACGACAACTACTGTACATCAGATTCCTGACTTAGGACAGGTGCAAACATTTGCAGCGGGATTAAACGTTTTAATGGTACCAAACCTTCTCCCTGTACATTTATATTACCAAGGAGAAAATTAACAAAAAAGAAGAATTAGAAATGGAAGAACTTAAATACATAACATTTTTTTTCAATATCTGTGACAAGTAAATTATTATTGAAATTGAACTTTGTGGTCCTTAATGTTTCTTGAGAACAATTTGTTTGATCTTTATCAGCCAAAATTCCGTCGATGGGTTTATATGGTAAATGCTAATTTATTCAGGTATTTAAAGTTGTAGGAGTATTTCGACTTAAGAGTGACCTGGCACGACCACGCTTAGACTTTAATATGCCTTTTAAGATTGAGATCCTGTACTTGCCGCACTTAAAGACAACAATTTCTCATTTAATAGATCTATTTTAGCAGCTATTGATTTGTAATCTGCCGCGGAATCAGAACCGTAATTACTTGGTCATTCCTTAATTGCATGAAATGGGGACAATGTAAAAAATATATATCTATTTTGATGGATTAGCATCATAACCTCTTTGCTGACACTGTTTATATCGTCCAGTACTTTTATTGCAGATATTTTATTACAAGTTATATATCCATATGCTCCTTTCAGCTTATTAATAATGGTAAGTCCAAACCTCTTACATCATCATTCGCTCTTTGAAGCAGGGATTTGTTGTATTGTCTGAACGGATCTGGGTATTTGTCCCTTATTTTCCACACGCACCATTATGAAATAACATTTCTGTTGCCAGTACCAAAGTAACCATGGTACCACAAGGTAAACTGCCTGTCAGCTATTGGCCTTTTCCTCGGTTGTAGATTCCATCATCTTCACCAACATCAAATACATCATAGCGCTATCTTTGTCTACCTCTAACACCACCTGATGAAGGACAACCAGATCAAAGTCCTGTAAAAAGATGGGTAGTAAATTCTGTTTTATTTTTTCATTGTACTGATTATAGTTTTCAACTTTATATAGTAACCTAATAAAATACTTGTTTTTAACAGGGTTTTCCAACCAAAAAAAAAACAAAACATTTATTAATTTGGTGAAGTACGGCGGGCAGTTGCCAATAGTTTCCGTGCAATAACTTGTGAGCCGTTCAACCAATGCTTTTCAAATTTTCAAATGTTGATATAAATTACAAAATGGAGGTCAAGTTTGATATTGACGAATTTCACTTTAACCGTTCAGGAGTTATGGTCCGTGATATTTTTGAAAATGGGACTTTTTGTTGTTTCCGTTCAATAATTTATGAACCCTTCTACCGATGGTTTAGAAATTATAAAATGTTTGTTATTGATGACAAAATGGAGGTCAAGGTCTATATAGACAATTTTCACTTTAACTGTTCTGGAGTTATGGTCCTTGGTCTATTTGAAAAAAGCACTTTATGTCGTTTCCGTGCATTTACTTATAAACTAATTTTAATGCTATTAAAATTTTGTTATGTTGTTACTAATGAAAAATGGAACTCAAGATAGATATTGATCATTTTTTTATCTTGCTGTCAATGAGTTATGGTTCTTGATAGATTGAAAAACGGTATTTTATGTGGTTTCTGTGCAATTACTTATGTACTGTTCAACCAATGCTCCTTAAAATTTTGATATGCTTTACTGCTGACAAAATGATGGTCACGCTTGAAGTATACGATTTTGTTTTTTGTTATTCTTGATAGATTGGAAAATAGGCATAAATATGGCAGGCAAAAGAAAGCCTGAAAGCGCCTTTCAAAATAGAGAAAACCCAATCAGTTGAACGGCAAACAATTTAATGGCGTCTAAGGTCAAGACATTGGTCACCTGATAAAAGGTCAGAATTTTTAGAATGTATAAGACCTCTCTTAGTACCTATGTATACTGAAACGATTTCGCCCCTTAAACCGATTGGTAGGTTAAATTAAATAAGAGGCTTGATCGAACATAATTTGCATGGATCCTTTGAGTTGGTATAACGTTGAAATAATAACAAAATCAGGTGTAAATTTCAGATGTACTTTATGTAACATCTATATAATCAAATATTTACAGTTCATCATAAAAACATACATTTATATTTATATACAACATGCCATAATCATCTATAATTTATAGGTCAGGAAGGTTGACTTGAAATTTCAATAAGGTTGATTGTTTCCGTAGGTTGATTTGGTAGAAGGTTGAACTTTTCAAACTTCTATTACCGATAGTATAAAATACTTATAAGGGTTGATTTAATAAAATATTCATATATCTTATTTCTTTCTGTTAAAATGAAAGTAGATTTCCAGAAAACCTCTCTCATATTATCGTAACGATAGAAGGTTGACTAAGTGGAGCGACAACTGACGGGACTTTCCCGTAGGTCGAAGGTTGACTTGTGCAAAACAAACAATAGCCATGTGTTAGAAGGTTTAGTTTTTCTTAAAACATTTAAAACCTGCATACCAGACTTAAGGTTGACTGTGGTTCAGACATATTTATAATAAACCAGGTTGACTAAAATAGAACGACTAAGCTAAATTTGTGACTGCTCTTGCAGACGATGAGAATAATTCTGAAGTTCGTTTTGTCAACCTTCTATTTATAATTTTTGGGTCAGTAGATCAACCAATCAAAACGTTTGTTATGTAAACAAGCAATCTCGTGTAATAAACCGCCAATACACAACTAATATGGCTGCTCGAGTAAATAGATTAAGGCACTGTTGGAATTTAGATGATTACGGCTAAAACACAAGTTATTATATTAAGAAAATAAGTAAGTTAAAAAAGTAAACACATTCCCACATCATCTATCATAAACGTACCTGCCAACCAACCGTAAATATTCTGTACGAGGTGAAATTCCATCGTAAAATCAGCGATGTAAAAGCGTAAACAAAACAGCTGATTCGTAAAATTACTACTATAAATTACGGACAACACGAGATCCATTAATTTAATCATACGATTACTAAATCGTAACACAGCCCTCCGACCACTAGGCGTTTGTCCTCAAATGCACAGATTTCCATCTATACATTAATTAAATTAATCAATTAATTGGTTGGTTGGCTGAAAATTGGAAAACAAAATTTAATAAGACAAAACTGTCTTACAATACCAAATTCATCATATACACTCATTCTGAAAACTTATCTATTCACATACCAGTAAATGGGTTATGAAAATTCAACAACAAATCTCTAATAGCACTATCAATGGATATAAAATCCATAAATATATAACAAACTAATAAACAATACCTTCTACTATATGTGAATAAATAAGCCAATACTGGACAGTAAAACCTGAGAAAAGAAAAGGATAAAATATACTTTATCAGTCATAAAGACATCATAGGGCTTTTCTAAGGTAATACTGTAACTGCATTAAGAATATCTTTCATCATTATGCATAATAGAAATATTTAAGTAACACACATATATATATATAATATCACCCCCAATGTTCATCACATGATCCTGTAAAATGAATTGTCCTAATAAAATCCACCCCCAATGTTCATTCCTAAATAAAACTGAGCTGCTACAGGTCCAAGATCTTCTTTTGGACGGCGAGTTCCAGGTGTCTTAACTCATAGAAGTTGCATTCCACCTGCAACTCCCGTAAACTGCGGACATCTCTAGGAAGCATGTCGGAATGAATCCGGGCCTGATTCCTTAAATAATTCAGAATCGGGGGGAAGTGTTTGGCATCACGGTCAAGAAAATAGGTATGGCGGCCATCAAAAATATAGGGTTTCACAGGCTAGTCAACATCAATCATGGCAGATAGTATAGATCTGGGATATGACTTTAAAACTGTGGCGGATGTCTCGAACCTGGTACCACCAACATTGATGAAAAAACGTGACTGTTGGCTCTTCGGTATCTGTTTCAATTTAAGTTTCTTTACTGGGGTAGGGGTGTAGGTTGCAGCAGCTTGTCTTAAATCTGATGGGGAGAGGAGTTCCTGGGTTGGTGAGTATGTTTGACAAGCCTGTGTTGACAAAGGGAGACATAAACTAGTGGAGATGAGGGGTGGTTCCAATGATGGTAGTTCCAAAACAGAGACATCAATATTAGGGTTGGCTGTATCAATATCGGGGACGGTTATAACAGGGATGTCTGTATATGGCATATCAGGATCGAGCTGGTCTTGCAGGGATCACTTGGCAGAGGAGAAATAGGTTCCACTGCCGAAGTGAAACCCACAATATCATCCAAAAAAGCATCCTCCTCCGGATCACATAGTGAAACTTCCTCAAGACTTCCCACTGAGGAATTCTTCATCTCCTTCAATAAATCAGAAAGTACCTCTTTCTGCTTTTGCCCCGACTCCTTCCTGTTCTCCTTTAGCTTCTCATCTCCTTTCTTATTTGCCCTCTCCTCCTTCTCCTTTTCTTTTCTTACTCTCCTCCACTTTTTTTCTTCCTTCCTTCTCTTTCTCATCCCTCTTCTCCTTTCTCTCCCTTTCTCCCTCTGGTGTTCTCTTCTTCTCCTGCACCTTCTTAACTTCCTTCTTTTCTCCCCTCCCTCCCCAAATACCATATTATTCTCCACATACAAGTTCCCAAGTACTTTCCTCTGCTTCTTTGTCCCCTGGTCCTGTTCCTTCCTGTGAGACCTCTTTTTGCTATCTTTTTGCAGCTCCTTTTTTTCTTCCTTGTCCACTTTCTCCGTTATCATCTTTTACTCTCTCTGTCTTTGGAACAGAAGGAACTGATTCTCCTCCTCTTTTGTACAAGTCATTGTGGTCCTGTTGATTAACTTCAATATTTCCTCACACTTCTTGTGAGCTGCTATGCGACTCACCAGGACCCTACACTCTTCACACCTCCAACCGAACCCACTATGCTGCTCGGTCATGTGCCTCTTACAAATGACAGATTGGTCGAAAGTAAAATCATTGCAGATTCCACAAGTATACACTGTGACCTGCAATTATAAAAAGGAACATTTCCTTTAAAAGCTTGCTATTGTAATTTTACATATTTCCATAAAATAAATAAATTAAAAACTGTACTATACTGGATAGATATCCGGAATTTAAGGGTTTTACTCCCCCTTATACCTCTAATTAAACCAAATAGGAACATTTTCTCCAAGATAGGGCTTCAACCTGTCTTGGTGCACTACTTCAGGTTTGGTCTTTGGACCTTTCTGGATACGATATATCACATCATTAAGTTTATTTACAACAATATATGGACCTTCCCAATTATTTTGTAATTTTGGACACAACCCCTTTACACGACGAGGATTGTGCAACCACACTGGATCTCCTGCATCAAATTTCTGCATTTTTGTTGAAATGCCATAATTTCTTTTCATCCTGTTGCTTGACAGTTTTAATTTATTTCGTGCAAATTGATGAATTACCTCTAACTTTTTAGATAATTCATATGCATAAACAGTTTTAAAATATAAAGGTGACTTTTCAGTCTCTGGTCTACCCAGAATTAAATCTACTGGTAAATTAACTTCTCTTCCAAATAACATGGAACATGGAGAAGTACCCAAACTCTCATGTTCTGATGACCGATAGGCCAACATTAATAAATAAATATATTCGTCCCAATCTCTTTGGTGTTTGCTTACAAAAGCAGATAACATAGTTTCAGTAGCTGAATTCGACTTTTCAACCATACCATCTGATTTTGGCCGGAATGGTATTGTACGGGTTTTATGGATACCCAAAATATTACACATCTCTTTAAACACATGAGACTCAAAATTAGGCCCTTGGTCTGAGTGAATAGAAAGAGGAACCCCAAAAATGGTTACTATTCTTTCTACAAATTTATTAGCAACTGTAACTGCTTCAGTGTCTGGAATTGGTATGGCTTCCGTCCATTATGTATTTATGGTATGTTCAACTAAATCAGCTAAATCAATGTCCTCAGAGGACTTTGAGAATATATTACTATACTCCATTAAAAGGTCTTTAAATTTTTCACTTTGATCTTTATCAAGATTAACTTGACTAGACTCAAATACTTCATGTAAATAACCAGGTAATTGTCTCCCCTTATTTATTGTAGCTCGGCCACCAGCCACATTATTTACAAACTCAGAAGTTTGAATATCTTCTTCATTTATTTTATTGCAGGTAGCAATAAATGTACCCTTATATAAAGTGCAGGGCTCATTATTTATATTTATTATTCTCAAAGGAATATTATACATCTCTGGATGTACAATTGATCTTGCCACCAATAAACCATTTTTCTCCATAAATTTCTCATTAGGTTCTATTAAACCAGCTAAACCTCTAAAAATAGGTTCATTTGACTCCCCAGAAACAATCATTTCTGAGTTAGGAGGCACATTTACTGTCTCTTGTATAGCAACTCTATAACAAGATTTAGCACTACTTGCATAATGAAAACATTGAATTATCTCCCCTTTAATTTTCAACTTATTTTGACTTAACAAGACATCACAGTCACGAGTCACAAGAAAATCCATCCCAATGATTCCTTCATTGGAAATATCAGCCACTAAAACATTGTGGTGATAAATATGATCTCCAAGACAAATTTCAACATCAACTTGTCCTATAAATGATGCACTATCACCAGTAGCAGTAATTAAATTAATATTCACAGGATTAATTTTTGGAAGTAATGAGGGATTGATTTCATCAATAAATTTCTTACTTAAAATAGTAACATTTGCTCCTGTATCCACAAGAAAAGCTAAATATTTATCATTTATTTTAGCTCTTACAAATAGTCCCTCATTATTTGCCAAAGATTCATTTATCTTTATCGATTTGGGCCATTCTGACTTGGCCTGGCTCCGACCCCTGAGTCCGACCTCAACTGGTTTCCCTGTTGATAGTAATTAGGTTGATTCTGCCTATTTTGACCAAAATTCTTATTCTGGTTATTATATCCTCTCTGACCATTTTGATAATTCCTTTGTTGATTACCTCCCCCTTGGCTATTCCTATTCTTGTTTTGGGACATACCCTTAATATCTCTAGTTAAAGATACCAGTTCCTTCTTAAATTCAGACAACTCGTGCCTTAATGATTTAAAATCCCCCCTTGTCATTGTTCAACTCTGTATTGATTGTATTATTCTCATTATGAACTGTATCTGCCTGTTTAACTATGCGCCCTTTTTGTCTCTCTGCTAACTTTAAGGTCTCTAACCTTACAGCTAGTGTTTCTGCTTCGTGTATAGATTTAGGGTTAGATTCCCTAAGTCTTAGTCTCAGATCAGCATCTGGTAAAGCATCAATGAAATGTTCTAGTGCTAATACACTAGTTATTGTGGATGGGGCACTCGGATAAGCTTGCCTAGTCAATTTCTTAATTGACTGAGCCAACTCTGGTAAACTTTCTCCTTTCCCTCTCATACGGGTCTGGAGTTTTGCCCTAAATAATTCTGATTTTTCAGCTGAACCATATCTATTGTCCAAAACTTTAACCAAACTATCATAATCTTTCCTAGACTCTTTATCTAGTTCATTTAACAGAGCTCTTGCTCCCCCTTTTAAACTACCAGCCAAATATAATGATTTGGTTGCATAATTCCAACCATTTATTTCAGCTAAAATTTCAAATTGAGCTAAATACTCATTTAAATCTTCATCTCCTTCAAACAACTGTGGCTTCGTGGTTACATTACTAGACTTGGGTGAATGGGTATGGGAATTGGTCAATCTTGGAAATAGAGGTCTATCCAGTACAGCATAGTCTTGATTTACATTACACATTTTGTCTTTATTAAATAAATAAATATTATCTGTGTATTGTTGTTGTTTTTCTGTATTTTGATTCATTTTTATATTTGCACCAGGAAATGCTTGCCCAACACCTGATATCACTTCAGATATGTTTTCAGTGTTTACCACGTCACTCATGTGATTACTGTGATTTACTAAATCTTTATTTTGTTCCATCATTTTATAAATGGTAGAAATATTTTTCTTGTTTTCATGTACATCTTCTTCAATTTGGCTTAAACGACCTTTAATAGAAGAAATTTCATCTTCAAAATCTCTTTTTATCTGATTTACAGCACAGATAACTTCTTTTTGACAATTAGAGAAATCATGGGTTATTTCCCCTAATTGGTCATGGAATAAACTTTTAAGGTTTTTTAATTCATTAACAAATAAATATTGTTCTTTGTCATGGCTTATTGTCTGCCTTGCACAGTCAACACTATCAACCTTCTGTTCATCTAGAGGAATGGTTATTTCCCCATCATTTTCCTCTTGGAAAGAATGATTAGTAGCTATAATTACTTCTCCAGAATCATCCATAATCTACTAAAATTTTAATACCTCTGATTCAATTTAGATTTTTATAAAAATTTAGTGAAACAGTTTAACATCAATCAAATATACTAAATCTTTTTCAGTATAATTTTATATAATCATTTCAACCACCAAATTCAAAGTTAAATAGGATCCCACTTCTGACACCAGTGTAACGATTTCGCCCCTTAAACCGATTGGTAGGTTAAATTGAATAAGAGGCTTGAAATAATAACTAAATCAGGTGTAAATTTCAGATGTACTTTATGTAACATCTATATAATCAAATATTTACAGTTCATCATAAAAACATACATTTATATTTATATACAACATGCCATAATCATCTATAATTTATAGGTCAGGAAGGTTGACTTGAAATTTCAATAAGGTTGATTGTTTCCGTAGGTTGATTTGGCAGAAGTTTGAACTTTTATCAAAACTATTACCGATAGTATAAAATACTTATAAAGGTTGATTTAATAAAATATTCATATATCTTATTTCTTTCTGTTAAAATGAAAGCAGATTTCCAGAAAACCTCTCTCATATTATCGTAACGATAGAAGGTTGACTAAGTGGAGCGACAACTGACGGGACTTTCCCGTAGGTCGATGGTTGACTTGTGCAAAACAAACAATAGCCATGTGTTAGAAGGTTTAGTTTTTCTTAAAACATTTAAAACCTGCATACCAGACTTAAGGTTGACTGTGGTTCAGACATATTTATAATAAACCAGGTTGACTAAAATAGAACGACTAAGCTAAATTTGTGACTGCTCTTGCAGACGATGAGAATAATTCTGAAGTTCGTTTTGTCAACCTTCTATTTATAATTTTTGGGTCAGTAGATCAACCAATCAAAACGTTTGTTATGTAAACAAGCAATCTCGTGTAATAAACCGCCAATACACAACTAATATGGCTGCTCGAGTAAATAGATTAAGGCACTGTTGGAATTTAGATGATTACGGCTAAAACACAAGTTATTATATTAAGAAAATAAGTTAAAAAGGTAAACACATTCCCACATCATCTATCATAAACGTACCTGCCAACCAACCGTAAATATTCTGTACGAGGTGAAATTCCATCGTAAAAACAGCGATGTAAAAGCGTAAACAAAACAGCTGATTCGTAACATTACTACTATAAATTACGGACAACACGAGATCCATTAATTTAATCATACAATTACTAAATCGTAACAATACCATTATAATCAAGAGTGACAATTTTGACATTCTCAGCTAAATCTGCTTTTCGGTACACTTTTTTTGCAGAATTGTTATTAAGTAAATTATATATAAAAAATACCGAACTTCTGGGCTGGTGATAACCTAGGGGACTAACAGTCCACCAGCAAATGTATCTACCACATGTAAAAGAGAGGCGAAAGATACCAAAGGGACATTCAAAAAGTAAAATAACAAAAATACCAAACTCCAAGGGAAATTCAAAACGGACAGTCCCTTATGAAATGGCAAAATCAAAAGCTAAACACATCAAACGAATGGAAAACAACTGTCATATTCCTGACTTGGAAAACAACTGTCAAATTCCTGACTTGGTACAGGCATTTCCTTATGTAGAAAATGGTGGATTAAACCTGGTTTTACAGCTAGCTAAACGTCTCACTTGAATGACAGTCATATAGAATTCCTTAATATTGACAACAATGTGTGAGCAAAACAAACATAGCTAAAAATGTCAGAAATTGGGGTACAGCAGTCAACATTGTGTTATAATCTTAATCATTATAAAAACAAATATCTATTTAAACAAAGAAAAACAAAATGGCATATACACACTCTTATAGACAAAGGACATACGCCAAAATGAAAGACAAGAATACAAAAATGACCATATCACACGAAGACAATGGCGGGATGTATAAATACCTAACCACGCCAAAAGTATATACCAAATATGGACTAAACAGTAAAGGTAAAAATTTACAAAGACAAATAAAAATAACACTATAACACGTGATTAAGATGATAAACAACGTCAGTACCTAGAATCTATACTTCAAGATCATCATGTATTATTTGTGAAATTGATACGGAATATTTGTCACCAAGGTTATGGTATCTTCCGATGAACTTTTTTTAGAAAAAGAACTAGACGTTCTTTGACATTACCCTGGTTCATCAACTTTCTGCCCAGACACTGGTGACGTTTTATACAGAATGAGTGGGAGCTTCACGCTGTTGAATACCAAATGAGTTGGGAAATGTATATCTTATATGCAGGTGAAGTTGGTATATTGCTGCTAAGGTGGGGGAAATTTATAATTTCAAAATTAAAATCGTTTGTCATAGATTCTGATACTGAGATGACCACTATGTCAAATTCGAGGTATAAGTCTAAATATGAGGCGGAGGAAGCCGTGTCTGTTGTTTCTTTAACTTTTAGTTCTGGAGGATATATGAATGGAACTCAATCAGAAAAGTTTGGATTGTTAATGGAAAGATACCTCTTAAAAAAAATCTTCTAGAAGAGTTTCCATGTATTTGTGATGTCACTACGGATCTTCGATGAAGAAATTAAAATAAACAAAAACAAACACTGAACCCTTTAACCAATTCACCGTTATTTAATTATATTGAAAAGCAATTATATATTTATTCATATAATAAAAAATGTGTTTTTACCACAAAACGTTAAATTGTAACGGCAAATTGTTTTTCTTAAAATAACAATTATTTTGTGAATTTCAAAGAAATTTAAGCTAATATCATTGAATGTGTTAAAGAAATCCTTCGAACTTTATGTATTTTGCATCACTTGTTCTAACTTTAACCGTACAAATACAGTCTAGTAAATTCAAATCAACAGCAAAAGCTATTAAACATCAATAATTTAATACATAATCAGCCCTTCTAGCAAATAAATATTAAAATTTCAAGTGTTATTTTTAGAGATATGTCTCAGAAAACATCTCTTGTAAGTATTTCTCTTAACTGATACAACTTTAAAATATTGACAGAATCCCAATTTTCATACAACATACAATGTAATGAGTTTTCTTTAAATTTGTAACATATATTTTTAATATTTAATATATCATTATATAATGATAGAATCATTTTTTCTCAAGTTTAAAAGAGAGGCGAAAGATACCAGAGGGACATTCAAACTCATAAGTCGAAAAATTGTGCAATTTAAATGAAATTTCAAAAATTTTCGGATTTCTCATTTGCTAAAAATAGAAACACCTGTTTCTAGAAACAGCACAAACAGATATAAATCGAAACACTGTCATAGTGATGCCAAGTCATTCAACAAACAACATACAAAACCAAATCTAAATAGTTGCTTCTGGAACATCTTTTGAAATTTTGCATGGTTTTCTCTAAGATCGCCTCTTAAATGCACAGAAAAAGCAAGTAAAGGATAAATAATTATAATACAGTCATGTGTATATGTATTTTATAAACACCAATACTGTAGTTCCCAAATTACACTAAATTTCAGAAACCTTCTGTAAAAGTTTCCGAGCATTTTCGGTACAAAAATAATGTAGTTTCTTATTTCCTAACAGACTTTTTTTAGCTGTCGTAGATTCCTTTCCTCCGTTCCCGAAAAATAATCTTCGTACAAAACACAGCAGTTGTCCTGCAAGAAGCAGGACCTACATACCCTACGGAGAACCTGATGTCGCCCAAGTTTTTACGGGGTTGAGTGTTTCTCTTTTGTGTTTAGTTTTTAGTATGAATTGTATGTTGTCTGTCGTTGTGCGTCTTTCTTGTCCCTTGGTTTGTCTTTGTGCGGTGATTTTCCTTCTTGAATAAGGCTTTGATGGTCTATTCTTCCTTCCTAACCTGTGTTTTCCTTTTATTATATTAAGGGTTACTCATGGTGTTTTCAAAATTATAAGTCTGAGCTTGACCCTGGTATATATTAATGATTTATTAAAGGTTTATATCATCAAGGCCTAGATCGAGTTCGATGATCAGTACCTAAGAACTATTTTCGCAGAAATTTTAAATAGAACTTTTCTTGAAAACGTCAAGGTAGCAATATCACGCCTACGTTTCTGACAGTATTTTAGAGTTATTACCTTTAAGCAAATATATTTGTTTGTATTTGTACTTTTGATATCGACTGAAACAGGGCGTATTCTAATACGACCGAAAGCGTTGCCCAGTTAAGAATTCATTACACCTAATTGATGAAAGAATGTATTCTTTAAAAAAAAATCCATCTACTGATTGGTGTGGTAACTTTTAGTAGTATCTTACAATGAAATAATTTTTTATTTGCAACATTTGCTACTTTCATAAGAATAAATATTTTACAAAAGGCAGCAAAAATACGCGTTAAACGACAATTTCAAGTGCCAGTAATATTAATTTAAATGATCACGATTAAAATTAATAAGTTAGTTTTTTTTTTTACTTGAATAATTATTATTTTCTATGTGCACGAACAGCCACACTTGTATTGCAAAAAATAAACAATTGCATTTAACTTGCAGTCTAAGTACGATATGAGTGTTTAATATACCTTAATCTTTTGACTTGTTTGCTTTTCAAATGTTTCAAAAAAGTCACATGCTTTCAAAATTGAGACACTCGTGAACCTCGCGCCATATTAAGTCCTTGGTAATCAGGGATTTTTAGATAATGGCTGACAATGCTTGAGGAAATTTGATTTAAAGAGGCTAACTTTGTTACGTAAATGGTATAATATCGATACTTTTCAGTCAAAAATTGAGAGTTACTGACATGTTTTTGTTTCCATAATTTAAATAATACTTACAGTTATGTTTATTTTAGTACATATTACATTTTAGATATATCATTTAAAAGTTTATTTGGCAAAACGATGAACGATTATAATCCATACCGAACAAATACTTACATAATGTAAAGGCTTAATGGGAGCTTAACAAAATACATGTACCAGTTATTCTTACTTAGAAAAGCATAGTAACGGTCTTATATTATATCTATATTCTAACAAATTAAAAGGGTACTTTAATATATATATGTATATATTTTCTGTTTGGTATTAAATTTATAGTTAAGGAGGCTCGAGGGTATAAAAAATTCAGCAAATTTTTAAACTTTTTTTTTTTCATTACAAATTTTATTTATTACACTATTAGTTGTTACTTAATGATATGGTACAAAAATCAACCAAAAAAATCAATTCGTTTTGGCCGTAGATGACTTTTAAAATGTTTATATCATTGAAAAAGCTCCAAATTATCTCCCTTTGGTGAAAAATGCCATTTTTTTGCATTAAAATTGAAATATCTTTTTTAACTCATCGGTGACCTAAATTTTTTATTATTTTTTTCAAATAAGCTGTACTTAAACTAAACTATTGTAAAATTTAAGCGATTTCTGTAATTTAGTTCTTTTTTTATTTCGATATTACCCTTTTTTCTCCTATTAGTTCAACAGAAAAAAAGTGCCTAAACAAAAATGCATGCTTCTTTCGCAGGCAGATTGTGAGCTTAAATGAACGGTGACCCCATATTTTTATTTTATTTTTCTATTAGGTATAGGATAAAGTTAATTTATAGAAAAAAATAGCGAAATCCTATATTAGAAAAAAAAGTTGATTTATACCCGCGAGCTCCCTTAAGATCCATTTATTACACCTTGTGATCCGTTTATTTGGCAATCGCCAATGGCAGTCAGCAGGATTTAAGAACATTTGTTGTTCGACCTGTTAGTCAAATGCGTTTTGTTAAAATATACTTTTTCACTTTTTTGATCTTTTGGAAAATGTTGTTTGTGCTGTATTTAGACCCCTCTAACAAGAAATTTGATTTGCATGCACACGTATAAAAATTGCGGTTTTTATCCAACGCAATCATAGGTTTGAACGTTGTTTTCAATTTAGACTTGTTTATATTTTTTCGTTTGGGCTTGTATTATATTTGCCTTCGGGTTTATATGATCCGTTCATCCTATTTTGACTCCTCAAAATTCAAGAGTCTACCCCAAATTGAGGTAAATTATGTGGCCTTCCAATAACCGTTTCGATTCCTAACATCACTGAAGAGACATTAATTGTCGAAATCCGGATATGGTGTACAAAAAATCTTTGCACCTTTGTTTGCGGTACACCATCTTCGCCGCAAGTTTATTGTTTTCTGTTTGGTATTAAATTTATAGTTAAGATCCATTTATTACACCTTGTGATCCGTTTATTTGGCAATCGCCAATGGCAGTCAGCAGGATTTAAGAACATTTGTTGTTCGACCTGTTAGTCAAATGCGTTTTGTTAAAATATACTTTTTCACTTTTTTTATCTTTTGGAAAATGTTGTTTGTGCTGTATTTAGTCCCCTCTAACGCAATCATAGGTTTGAACGTTGTTTTCAATTTAGACTTGTATATATATACAATAATAAATAAAGAAAAATATAAAACTTAAAAGTCAGTTGGCCGATAATTATATGTTTACGCAACCTAAAAAAAAAATCATATATCACTTTTTTTCTCTTTTAGTACAACATATACTCCGTGCTCTAACGGATATGAATAAAAGAAGATGTGGGGGGTATACGTCATTGGCTCAGCAACTCAATGACAACACTTACCAAAAGATATCTAGATGGCAAGTTCCTAAAATACAACTGTACAACTTACGAAAACGACAAGTTGTGGGAATTGTTTGGAGTTTCCACCTGGAAACAAAAGGGAAAGACCAATGAAGCATAGAAATACTTTGACCTTTCATTTTCAGACAGAATGTATAGACCTTACATGCTACCGTGTATAGAAAGGAAATATAAATGAATAAGTCTATTTCAGATTATATTTTGGGGAAAATGTACACTGTTATCTACAAAACGACACAGGAAAAAACTCTCAAACACAAACTACTGGTATTTATTATTTGGAATTATGTTATCTTATAGTTTCACGATGAGTGTTATTTACCCTTTCGAATTTGCTACATATATTCGAGATACATTTTAAAAACGTTAATGTTTTGTTTTTGTCAATTTATTTTCAACATTATATATTTTGATTCAGGTCAATCTGGGTGAAAAACAGAGACCAAGTTTAAAGCGGGATATGAAAAGGGGAATGATGCGTGGACAAATTTAGCTGTTCTGTTTAGCCACTTATTGTTTTTAACTGTCCTAAATGTTTTATGCATTTTGCTGTTGTAATTCCTTTTGTCTCGGGCGTACCTGATAATAAGTATTGGGAAAACGAATGGCATGCGTACTCGAATTGCTATCATACGATATAATTGTAATATGATATAGAATTAAGCAAATAACAACTTTCTTTTCCTACTGCTTATAATAAATAGATAAAGAATTTTGAATCTTGAGTATTTTAGACAAGATATTTACGTAAAAACTCATTATACAAGGCTTATAATTTTATACGCCAGGCGCGCGTCTTGTCTACACTGATGCTCGAATCAGAAACATCGGAAGGCCAAATCAATTATGAAATTGAAGAGCATTGAGATCCAAAGATTCCGGCCAAAAAACTTTTGCCATATACAGGTAAGGTAATCTATTCTTCAGGTAGAAATTCCTTAGTATTTTAAATAATTCAAACAGTTTGTTGACAGTAAATTTAATAAAAAGGAACGTACTTGTCCTTTTTATAGTGTTTCTTTAAGTGATGTTTTCACAATTTAACTTCATGTATAAATGTTAAATATAAATAAGACAAAGAAGTTGTGTTCTCGTTAGATTTAGAGCTGTGCGTTCATCAAACACCATCTATAAGATAACCCAGTAAATAGATCAATAAAAGGCCCTTTCATTGCAGTTGTCAATAGAAGCTGTTGCACAAGAAATGTAGCTGTGTATCAAACTTCAAGTGGAAGGAGAATGAGTATTGAACAGTCAAATACCAGCCAGTTTTTTCGTCACCTCATATACAGTACCTTATATCATGTATGCTAGTAGAATAAAACATGTTTTATGCCTTGTCACTGAATGTCCTTGACATATGTTTTTTGTTTTTGTTTTGGTACATAAGTGTATATTGATGTATAGCGTTCGATTTAGCGATTAGGCTACAGGCGGTGCATACATATCGTTCAGTTATATCTAATTTTATTTTCGATATCGCCTGTATCAGTATTGTAGTATTTCTTTTTGTTTCGCAATCAATTTTTTTTTAATCTTTAGACATGAAATGCTTGGCAACATATTTTTAAAATGTATATGTGCTATATGGAGGCATTATGTTTAAAGATAAGAATAAGTTAAACTAAATGCTAAATTTTATATTAAAAGAGTGAATTTGATCTACTATCTATATTTTAACTGGAAAAAAAATTCCATTAGTCGAGACTCTTCATAAATGTGTGGACTTGTTAAATTCTGTCTGAAATTCTAAATTCTCCCGCCATTTCTCTGGTATGTGTGTTTGCATGTGAGGTTCTGAAACTATCTGTCTGTGATAATGGCATATATGACGACGTTGCTAAATGAGGTCCTAGATGATATGGATAATGTGGAGTCATCATTGGCGCTAGAGGAAACGCTGAACTGTATGTGACCGAGCGTTGTAGTTCTAGTTGTTTGTGATACAGTGTGTTATTAAGAAGATGATTGTTCCAGTTAAACACAGAAAAGGGAGGTAACTGCAGCTGGCCATTATTTTCTTCAACTTTTTCTGTAAAAATCAAAAGAAGTTTATAGCGTTGATATACTCAAGTGCACATATTCTTACGGGGGAAACGTTAATTTTATTAATTTTCTACAATACATAGTTGCAAATAAAAAAAACCAACATTTGAAATATTTTTATTTTAAAGAAAATCAGTAGCTTTAAACAAAGACTTGAAAGAATAAGAGTAAATAATGATTATCCCATGAAGTGTTTAAATAACATGTGTTTCCGGTGGAGTTTTAACTATTGAGCTAGCGCATTAAAACTCGACTCATTGATTTTCTAGGACAAAATAGGGTATATCTATGTGACATTAAAATATTATCATCCAAATATGCATATTTTTGTTGCTAAAGAGCGCCAAGAATAATTTATATCAATCAATCCGTATCGTTTATAAATATCAGTTAGTGCAGGAAACTTCAAAAAGTCGTTGTGTTTTGTTTTTTTATCATCAATTCGTTGTTTAATAACTTTACAAGTGATTAACCTCCAAGTGAAAAAATATTCAACAAAGAAATTTTTCACAGAAAATGGGTTTCTTCAGTCGTACATGTATCACTTCGATGTCAATTTTTCTATTGCTTATTACCTCTATTCCGTTCTAAGTCAATATCACACTCTTTGCTTGTATCATCATGTTTCAATGCTTCAAGATTAATACCTAAAATAAAAAGAATAATGTCTTTTTCACCTTGAGAAAATGTGTTCTTGTCGTCAGTTAATCTGCGATGTTTACATTCTCAGATAAATTTGTCATAAAAACCAATGAAAGCAAATCAAGAATTTCATTTATGGTTGTACACTTTTTGCTGCGATTAATATTCCTACAAATTCATGGGCTTCGGGCTTTAAATATGTGAAAATATCCATGATAAGCCCTGACGTTAAGCGGGGTAATTTTTCAAGTTTCAATACTGCGGCTTCGTTTACAAATGATTTTCAGTCTGTTAAAAATTATGTCGATGTCATTAATCAGTTATCTTTATAACAATTTCTTTTTTTTTCCTTGCCGAAATAAGTCTATCAAAATAGCCCTAGAAACATATATTGTTTTAAATCAAAATGTGACGTGAATATAGATTATCAAGTCATGTTTTTATAATGATTGAATAATTACATAGCATTTTTGGTTCACAAGAATCCGAACTTTTGATTGGCTGAATGCAATCGCAAGGCATTCCAATATCAATTGTATTTCTGAATAAAAATGCATCATTCACGACAGCACGTGTTTCTCATTATATTTCACAACTGTGCATAGAAATACAAACGAAAAATTTGCTATAAGTCGTAATTTAAGCTTCTTTTTTAATTTTATTAGGGTGTAAAAGCGTTGACCGAAGCACATTTAGTATGAAGCACGGAAGCTCTTAATACTAAAAATGCGCGCACGATCAACGCTTTTACAACCCTACAAAATTACATCAAGATGTCTTTAAATGAAATTTGATATCCTGCATTTATCATGCTTTCAATAACATATGGTGAAATCGAAGAAAGACCCCCTCCTAAGATATTGAAAACTGTCATTCTGCATTGACAATAATATGTTGGTGAAAATTAGATACACCCATTCGGGCTAACGCCCTCAAGATGTATCTTATACATAAAGAAGCTTTTAATTCTTAAATGAGCGTATGAATAGTTGAAAGAGTATAAGTATAAGAAATAATAATTCTAAAACATTGAATAGTGATGGAAACATGTTGGAAAATACGACCGTTATGATATATCTTGTGACGATACTCCTACACATATATTTAATAAAGTGAATGGATGTAGAACATGTTCTCATTCATACCATTACAACAGAAAATTTCCGTTTTACTACTCTAATTCAAGATATTCTAATCAAACATAGGAAGCTTGAAACACAACATCTATTTTGTTTTTGTTAAATTAAATTATGCTTATTTTAAATGCAAAATTCTAAAACCAGTCAAATTATTAAACAACTCTCCAGAATGGACGTTTTTCTAACAGTTTACTAGTTACATGTTTTTACAAGGTTCTTTCCAGTGTTGATTGTTTGATTTATTTTCGTAATTAGGAAACATATTTACCTTCCCCTTTTTCCTCTGGTGTTTGAGATTCTGTTTTTGGTGAATCAGAACTGAGAAAATCTTCCTCTACAACATCAATAATTTGCTCATCTGTAGGTCTATCATCGTTCAAATTGTCATTTTTGGCTTTCTCTTTATCATTTTCACTAGGGTTGTCAGAACTACGACCTTTCTGTTTCTTCCTATATTTAGCTCTTCGATTTTTAAACCATACCTATGAGATGTTAAGACTATTAACTATTTTATTGAAATTGGATTACCTGAATTATATTTCGATGAAAAGTTATAATATGTTATAAACAACAAGTTCACAACAGTATTCAACTCCATTCAATAATTGTAAAATAACTCGATTTTTATACAAATGGCCAAAAACTACTATGATTATGTAGATAACACGAAATTATAATAGAAAAAGACACGTAGAAATGTAACACGTGCATTAATGGTGAACTCTGTACAGTAACTTTGTTTGTTTTAGCAAAATGACTATTTTAAAGAGTTGACAGATTAAAAAAATATTCATACATGCACTTACCTGAATTCTAGCTTCTGGTAAATTTATCATCATAGAACTAAGCTGAATTCTAGCTTCCGATACATTTGTCATCATAGAACTTACCTGAATTCTAGCTTCCGGTAAATTTGTCATCATAGCCAGTCTTTCTCTCATAACAACGTCTGGATAGTGTGTTTTAGAAAACGTCTTTTCCAAAGTAGCCAACTGATGGTTGGTAAAAGCTGTTCGGCTTCGTCTTTGTTTTCTATGCTGACCAAATCTAGCCTCAAATAATAGGTCAGCTGCAAAGTTTAATTTTTATAACTCATAACACATGTAATTGACACTTTTTTAACGGTTGGTCATATAATAAGTTCGCTGCAAACATAAATTACTATAAGGCATAATAAATGTAATTGCCACTTTGTTATTTATGAGATATATCATTCCTTAAGTTGAAGAAACAATACATGGATGATGTAGTATATTCTCTAACTCCGATCTTTATTGTCTAGGATTGCCAGTTTTCCTGCCGAAGGTCGGTGGTTCTCTCCGGCTTCTTCCGCTATTAAAAACTTGCCGCCTTGATATAGCCAATAGTGCTGAAAGGGCGTTTATCACCAACAAATCAATAAATAAATCACAGATTTTCGAAAAGTACGGAATTATTATAAAAGCAATCAAAATCAAATGAAAGGATATCGTGGTAAAAAAAGATGATTAAAAGACAATAAGCATAAATTAAAACACAAATTAACACTAAATACTGTACAACATTGAATCCAGGGATAATGAAAACTCGGCCTTAACGCGTGTGCCCCAGGATGATCAGAAGTTTCTGCTCGACTGGACATTTGTAACTTTATTTGAAGTTCAGAAATATTATTCAACTGTTTAATTTGTTTAAATATGACAGAATTAAAAAGTTCTTTAAGTAGATGCACATTTGAATACAATGAATTTTAAATCGATAAAAAAAGTGTCCAAAATTATCCTAAAATCGTAATTCCACTAAAGCTTTTATTTGAAATTTATGTGAATTTCATTTTAATGATATAAAATACTAGTAATCATAGGCTCAACTAATTCATATTTGGTGTTTTATCATTGAGAGTGGAAGTATTTGTGTGAAAATATCGAAATATTGTTTTCTTTATGGTAGCGTGTACTGCATGTGTAATGTGTTATCCTCATTTTTCATTTATCGGAAATAAATGATTTCCGAATGTTCCTTTAATCACCCGATTTACATTAATGTATAAACTTCAATTTCCAACCAGTAAAGGTATGACTTAAAACCAAAAACATATAAAAAATATTTGAAACTAGGCTGGAAAAAAATAACAATCAATAAACAAGAGGCTCTCAAGAGCCTGAAACGCTCACCTGTATTTCAGAGGAGAAGATTTTAAATGTTAGTAAACTTGATGAACAAATTGTTTAAAATTGTCTTTAAAGGGCAATAACTCCTTAAGGGGTCAATTGACAATTTTGGTCATATTAACTTTTTTGTAGATCTTACTTTGCTGAACATTATTGCTGCTTACAGTTCATATATATCTATAATAATATTCAAAATAATAACAAAAAACTGCAAAATTTTGTTAAAACTACCAATTCGGTGACAGCAACCCAACAATGGGTTGTTCGATTTGTCTGATAATTTCAGGGCCGATAGATCTTGACCAATTAAACAATTTTACTCCATGTCACATTTGCTCTAAAAGATTTAGTTTTGAGATATAAGCAAAAAACTGCATTTGACCCTTATGTTCTATTTTTATACATGGCGGCCATGTTTGTAAATGGATACAAACTTCGGATACAATTTATAAACAAGATACCCTAAGGAACATTTAGTTAAAGTTTGAAGGTAATTGGCCCAGTAGTTTCAGAGGAGAAGATTTTTAAATGTTAGCAAACTTGATGAACAAATTGTGTAAAATTGTCTTTAAAGGGCAATAACTCCTTAAGGGGTTAATTGACAATTATGGTCATATTAACTTTTTTGTAGATCTTACTTTGCTGAACATTATTGCTGCTTACAGTTTATATATATCTATAATAATATTCAAAATAATAACAAAACACTGCAAATATTTGTTATAACTACCAATTCGGTGGCAGCAACCAAACAATGGGTTGTTCGATTGGTCTGAAAATTTCAGGGCCGATAGATCTTGACCAATTAAACAATTTTACCCCCATGTCACATTTACTCTAAAAGATTTAGTTTCTGAGATATAAGCCAAAAACTGCATTTGACCCTTATGTTGTATTTTTAGCCATGGCGGCCATGTTTGTCGATGGATACAAACTTCAGGTACAATTTATAAACAAGATACCCTAAGGAACATTTAGTTAAAGTTTGAAGGTATTTGGCCCAGTAGTTTCAGAGGAGAAGATTTTTGAAATAGTTTACGACGACAGACGACGACGACAGACGACGATGGACGCCAAGTGATGGCATAAGCTCACAAGGGCCCCGGTGAGCTAACAAACAACAACGAACCAAAATGTTCTTAAATGAAAATAAGGGCATGCAATTCGTATTTATGGCATTGCTTTCTATTTTTCCATTAAGGAAGCAATGACTATAACAACAGTTATAGTACATCAGCGAACATATTAAAGTTAATAATGCAATACATCGAACCTAAATAAAACAGGGTTGGAAAAAAACTAATCAGCATAGCTCAACAAATTTCTACAATAGAAAATAGAGTTGGTCGAAGGCTAACACAATGGTTCCATGAAAACTGTAAACCAAGTTACATTACTTGACTTAGATTTTTAACTCCCTTTGACATTTAGTAATTTCATATACGAATGTGAAATTTGAAAATAAAAAGGATAATCCAATTTAAATTGTCCTCAATTTTTGCAGTCATTTTTAATATTTGTACTGCACACCCCTAATCTTATGCTGTTAATGTGAAATCATAAATGTGTAATTTGAAAGATCTACGAACAAGCAATCATTTTAACATTATTTCAAACATATATTTTGATATAAGAATAGAAGCATTGTACTTTACCCGCTAATCTTTCAGCTATAGACATGGTAGGAAATGAGTGAGGATACTGTGGAGAAAGGTTTGGTATTGGAGCGGGGAAGAACGGGTGTGGTGGATAGGTTCCATGTGGCATCCTGATAAATGTAGAGGCATGCTGTGTCAAGTCTCCGAATCGTTGCATGATCTATAACGATAGAAGAAGCACATGTTTAGGCGTTTTAAAATTTGTTTCAAATTAACCAACATACCTGATTTTAGCCGCATTACGTATTGTACACTCCCTGGTCATATACACATGATTTATTACGTAAAATATCTAGATATATGACGAAAACACACTGCATTCTCGAACTCTCCTACTATTTCAAAGCCGGTGAAAATTAAGTTTATACATTTATAAGAGTGCTTTAAGCGCATCAAACGTAAATATATAATATAATTCCAACGACTATTTTTGACAATTATTTTTAAGCACGTAATGACAGCCCCCCTTTTTCACCCAGAAAGAGGAAATAATAAAGGAAGAAGCAAAATGGTAAAGTTTAGTGAAACTTAGACATTGAAAGTATATTGAAACACACAAAATCAATATACCTTCTAGAGGTGTTCAACATCAATAAAATACACGCGCATGTATGATTTAATTATGACATAATAATTATAATAATAGTAGTACTTACAACTTTATAACTTGCAAGGTGCGAGATTAATTTCTTCCAATAATTTTAAGTTATTTTAGGTATTCATCCTCTGCCTATGCAGATATCTTTAAAATATATTTTTAAAATATTATTAATTTGCACATCTAACAGTAAATAGGGCTTTGAACGGCAGCGTGTGAGGTGTAAAACAATTATATGTTGATATTTGACGAGAATACTTCTTAAACAAACAAAATTATGCGACCAAAAAGACATAATTGGTACTAATCAAATATTACTTTGTTTGTAGTAATCAAGCTTTAAGTGAAATAAGTGGCAAATAACAGGATTCTATCTTCTCAAGTTACTGTTTAATTCCCTAGATATGCTCATCCCGTGTTTTAGATCTAAAGATGGTGGCACTTAACCATATTTAAGAGTGTTTCCCAACTTAATCTGTTTAAAGAAGGTGTAAATATCTATATTGTGATAGGATTAATTTTCTGTTGTCTGTTTGCTCTGCTATTGTACCAAGTGAGGGTATAGGGTTCCTTAATAGTATTTACTCCGATCAAATAAAATAGTACTTTACCGATAATAGGCTTCTAGACCGATGTCAGGTGATTAATTATCAAATCTTTTGATGTAATTTAATAGTTAAAACCCACAAGTATGGGGTACCGAATTAAAAATAAAAACCAAAAAGAAGACGTCATTTATATACACGATTTCAAATACTTCATTGAATGAAAATTATACAGTCTGTAGTCCACATGTACATACACATATGAGCGAATACAGTATTTCTTGTGCGCTTTTTTTTTATAAATGAAAAAAAAAATATATATATGGAAAAACTTAAATGAGACAGCAATCCAATAACAGTCGATTTGTGAAATGTTCAAATTCTTTATAAATTTGACAGGGTTTATACATCAATAAGTTTATGTCTTCGATTTAGTTTTCAATTTAAAACCTAATTCTTCAAAGATTTAAAATTTGGTATGATTTTAAACAGGGCCTCCTAATTCACCTATAAGGCCAATTGTTGTTCAAACATTTCATATTGTTCTTTTTATTAGATTCCTTTACTTGATTTTTGGACTGTTGTCTCCTTTACGATAAACCATACCTTCCTACCTCATACAAAAGAGCACACGGTATAGTGTTGTAAGATATGGTTATAAATATACCGTAATAAGGTATACGTAATAAACTTCGAAGGAAGACAACTTTCAACGATTGAAAAATCATGACAAAGGACAAGGTCGAAAATGCCAGTTAAATTATATAAATCAATTTTTAGAATTCTTAAAAAGCTGGCGTAAAGCGTCGGGGTCGGGGCATTACTTTTCTTACAATACTCCACAACAGGAAAGTAAAGTTCTAGTTTCTAATCATATTTGCACCGGCTAATGCAAAATGTTCTCAGTGTTATCCTATATGGAGTCTATACATTCATACATTATATCAAGAATATCAAACCAAAAACCTTTATAATGGTTGCACATAATTTTTTCAGTAGATTACAACATTTTAAGATATACAGATGTAGATTAAGGATATTAACATAAAAGGAGGGTGGTGATATTGACAAGGCAACGTTAGTAGTGGGACTTGTTAAAAGTCTATACATAAATTATATTTGCAGGTCCATAAGGGGGTTAGGGTCCGCCCAACCTTTCTGCCTCTGATACATGTTTATAATCTTTTTTTTTTAAAATCAGACACTTTTATGATTCAGCGAAGTAGCTTAGGATAAATTATGTCCAAATGTGCTTTAGGAAAGACAATTTCGTGTACCATAACTTTAAATTTTAAAACTGTTTCACTATGGTTACCATATAATGCCCTATACTCTACTAACATATGAATTTGCATACAGTAATATCACACCAGGGCAAGAAAATTGTTATAAACGGAATTTGAATATACAGATGAAAAATAATTCCTTTTGAAGTTTGCTTTCAACCACTAAATATAAAGGGGTACTTGTAAAAATGGTGCAATTATTACCCTTGTCGATGAGTTTATTTAGCTCAATCACATCTCTTCTTAAACTTATTTGCTTTGTTAATGCCATTTCTTTAAAAGCTGGCCTTGAAATATTCTATTTTATTTTAGTTTCTAATTAAAGTCCCACCAGCTAAATCATTTTTTTTTTATATCAAACCAACTTTAAGAATTATACTATAATCATTTACTTTAATATATTAAACAGGATGATAAACTATTTAAATCATCTACGTTAGCGGATCGTTATGGAGATAATATCAACTGCTTCCAGTTATTATCGCACGTCTGATCGAAACATTACCATATGGCCGGCAAACTTACTATCTGTGAAAACAACCAGACGGGAAGGATAAAAACATTTACGATAGCGACAAAGTACATGCAAAAGGTAAAATCACAAAAATACTGAACTCCGAGGAAAATTCAAAAAAGGAAAGTCCCTAATCAAATGGCAAAACGACCCTCCCATTTTGTAATAAACTTTCTTATGAAATTGACTTGAATAATTGCAGGGTATTGACAATAGTTGTATGCGAAACCTTTTAATAATTTGTATTGAAGATTCTTATAGGTATACGGTGTAGATGTACAGCTAAAATAAAGTGCTGCGGCATGAGCGCATGTCGCTTTTTTAAAGAATAAAGTTCCATAACTCCTCAATGTCATATCATAAATTTATAAAAAAAAACTAAAGGGATGTTATTTTAATAGATATAAATCAGTCACCAAAGTTTAATGAAAACTGCTCAAAGCACCTTTGAATTATTGTCAGAAAACTGGAAAATCCCCCCTTTTTATGGATAAAATCCAATAACTCGGAAACGTAAAATCTAGAATTTATAAAAATCAAAAGGGAGCTTACGTCAATATATATAAAGAATTCGCCAAAGTTTCATGAAAACTGCTCAAATCATAATTCGCCAAAGTTTCATGAAAACTGCTCAAATCATTTTTGAGTTATAGTCCGAAAACTGGAAAATCCCCTTTTTTTAATGAATAAAACCCCATAACTCGGAAACGCATTATCTAAAATTTATAAAACTCGAAAGGGAGCTCACGTCAATAGACATAAACAATTCACTTAAGTTTCATGCAAATTAGTTAAAGCGTTTTTGAGTTATTGTCCGCCATGTTACCGACCGACGGACGGACAATGGTATACCATAATACGTCCCGTAAACGGGCGTATAAAAAACCAGACGATACAAACTAAGGATCTGCACATCATGCTATATATATTTTTTTTCAAATTAGTTTCGTATCATTAAAAACTCACTGTCATGCCTATTTGTCACTTTATTTATTGCTTTAAGATGTATTTGGTTTTATTTTGGGGTGGGGTAGGGAAGTTACAGGATACAAATAATGATGTTTGAGTGAAAAATAATGCTAGACATAGGCACATGAACGTTGTTTATTATTAAAGACTGATGCTGACCTTTAGATGTCATTTGGTTATATTAATGTTGGGTTGCTGTCCCACATCTCCATTAATACATAGAATATTTGTATATTTTTTTAGATGCAAACATCCCAGTGATCTCTCAGTATATGTTTAATACTTTGGAATGCGATTTCTTTTTTTTTCAATTTTCAAATTCAATAGTACATGAATATATAAAAAGAGCATGTCGAGTGAGTTTTAAAACAAGTGCATGATGACAAAGCCTACGAATATATATATTAAGACAAAAAACTTAAGGACCACTTCTATTTCGAATAATGCTATAAAATGTCAATCAATGGCCTGGGAGCAAAACTGCTCAGCTAAAAACATGACTCATGGCTTGATTTTTGTCAATATCATGCCAATGACATACAAGTATATTTTTATTTTTGAATTTAAAAATCACAAATTTTCTGTATAATTCTCAATTCTGGCATTTTTGTTTACAGAAGTTAACAATCCATACAAGGAACATGGAAAGATTCTATAGCAAAGTTATATAAATAATGATTGTTTTGGTCATAAAGGGAAGAAAATCAACTCAATTTTTAAAAATAATAAAAAAATAAACCGTTTTATAATTTAAACACGTTTCGTCTACATATGACTCATCAGCGGCGCTCGGATCAAAACAGTTGGAATGCCATATTAAATGAAAAGCTGAGGTGCGGTGTAAACCGAAATTAAGTGGCGCTCGAAAACAGTTTGAAGACCAAATCAAATGCATGGTTGAGGAGCATTGTAAACAGAAAATTACGAAAAGTTGTTCCAAATATGGCCTAGGCAATCCATGCCCAAGGGATACTTAGTTTATCGAATGATTCGTCATTATAAACATTAAATTAACAGAAAATGAAGATATCAATGATATTTCAACAAACAAGTTTGAAATTGTAATTGCGATTAAGCGTGCATCATCAGTAACAATCATTTAATAAGAAAAGACTATGAGGTAAAAAAAACAATCTTAACAAAGAACATTTTTATCATGGTCTCAATTCATATCAGTTGTCTATAATCAGACAAAAAGATGTTTTCCTTGGTACTCTAGTGGCTGCTATGGAGATACTCCAACACGAACTTTATTACTATATTTTAATCTGTGGCGTTACCGACATAACAGTTTCGAGAAAAGCGCAACATTCGAAAGTTTTCTGTTAAAAGTTAACATTGTTAGCATTAGTTGAATATATATAGCAGAGAAGGTATATACATATTGCGATTTACGTGTCTTCGCCCATACAAACTTTCCTAATGAAAACCACTAAAGATACATATGTAGTGCACACATATAGTTTTGGTAAAAAAATATTCATTCATTCATATAGACACAATTTAAGTATCAAATGGTATCCATACTGAGTAAAAATACTTTCTTTTGAAACAAATTTAAATCTAACCTAATATATAATTAAGATATGAGGTGTAACAAAATGTCGACTAACGGCAGTTTTTTTCATTTTTTCTTGATAAATCACATTTCAAAAGTGGACCAATATATGTTAAGTTTTTGTTATTCCATTGGTTCCTTTAAGCCTTCGCTTCAAAAAATGATTTTTGTGAAAATTGTTTAATAACTTTACATGTGTAACTATCAAAAATTCAAAAAATATATGCTAGTTGATGATAGTATTTCTTTTTTTTTTAACATTCTTTTCCAGAAATTATTAATATTAAGGTTTGTGGTGTTCAGACTCATACAAGCAATTAAATTTAGTTTAAAACAACACAAATGTTTTTTTTTCAAAGTGACGTGGACAAAATATTTTTGAGAGTAATGTTGTTAATGTGAATTGTTCTATCAATAAATACATTGAAAAATTCTTAAAAAACAAATTCAAAGGTTATATTACAAAATATTAATTTTGTCTTCAAATGATCTCTGCTGAATGTAATGCTATTTTCTTTACCACAAATTTCGCAAAGGAAATGCTAATACCCTTAAGCAGAAAACCATTTTTAAAAACTTATTTTGACAACTGTAATTATTTTATTTGAAGCATATTTATATAAAGAAAAAATGTGGTGTTAAATACGGTAATGTTAACTTAACACAAAAGTTTACTTGAAACATAGTCATTTACACTTAAAAAAGATGAATAAAGAATGGACATGAAGTAAAAATTGAATTTTGGATAAATTTAGATTATTTTCTATACAATATTTATCACATTATCAGAAAAGATAATTGGCTACTTTAAAATTGCTGGTCATGAACATTTCAAAAACCAAGAGCGAGATACATTGTACATGTATGCTAGGTTAGAACTACCTCGCTTTAACATAATGTACTAGTCTGAACCATGATAATTGCACCAACAAGCAAAAGGACTATACTAAATTAAAATGAACCACAGACCTAATTTAAATTTAAGAATATTCTGGGATCGTAAATATCAAAAATATCGGACGTGGGATATACAAGTAATTCGGCTGCATTGTTTCAAATTAAAAGCTCATTCATTTTATAACTAAATAAACTTTCAACCTTTTAATTGTTTTAAACAGGTTTTTTTTTTTGGGGATAGGGTCCGAAGTAAGAACAGATTGTGGGCTTGGAATTATTTCGAAAAAAATATTCAAAACCATAATTGGGTAAGAAATAATTCTAGTGTAAATTTTGAAGATATAATGTAGTTTTTCAATGCATGAATTACTATTTATTGCATAAGTAACACGTTTAAACGTTTTAATTCTAATGGAATAATCAACAAAACAAATAAATGAAAAAAAATAATGAGAAAAAATGTTTATAAGATTCATTACCTGTTTCCTGAGGTCTTGTAATCTCCCAGACTGATCAGACAGTGATTAGTAGAGTACTTTATAATGGAGACAGTATTTGGTTTAAAGAGGGAGGAATCAAATCGGATCAAAATCATAAGTAGCCACTGGTAGCGTGCGACGTCAACGAAATTGATCACATTGTAGCAACATTTTAATATTCAAAACTCGTTATGTTATGAGATATCGATAAAGAGACGAGTGGTGTATTTCGGAATTTCTACCAAAACCTAATTCGGTCCATAAGTGACAAGTAGTGGATTAATTGCTGTGACAAGTTTATACTTCACCCATTAACTACTTGAGTTGTAATATGAATATTAATATGGCTAAATATTTACCTAAATGATTGAAGATTACACAAACTAGCCAAACTTTCACCTTTTTCCGACCCGGCCGTAAACAGTATACTGTCTCTGCTGTGTTATGCCTCAATTTCGTTTTTTAGTTGTCAGTGTTATTCTATGCTTTATTCAGAAGTAAATTATTTAATGAATATATTTATGCACAAACAAATAGCTATTTGCATCAAACAGTAAATAATGGGGGAAACAATAAAATAAAGATGGCTACATAACTGTTGCATTTTAAAATATTTTGTTGACTGTCAGCTACTTATTCAGAACGTAAGCAGATAACCTGCAAAACAAATATGTTCGCAACTTTGAGAACACTCTTAATCCAATATATCCATTTTATAGTGGAAATAATATTCATCTCTTTTTTATAGTTTCATATAAATATACAAAAACAAATTTTGAAAGGAACACATACGACCAAAAACTGATCGAAATGACAAGTTTTGTAATAGTCCAGTCTTCTGGCATTCCTCAATTTTAATAGTTTGTGCGTTAGAAACTAAAAAGGGGGTATATCAATTTACGCATCGTACTTCTAAGATATTTTTAATCAAAGCGCGAATCAAACATTTTCGATACTCAAACTTTACTGTAATAATGTCATAACTATTTTGTCTTTAGTTTTTTCTGTCGTGTAGCTAGACCCTTTCTAACAGTTCTACGACTTAGCTGTGTAGGATGTATAATTACAGAGTCACGTCATGAGGGTCTGGGTTTATAGAATAGAGAATAATGACCATCAGAATACAGGGCAAACAAAATATAGAAAAGAGAATAATGGGTTGCTTAAATATAAAGAATAGAGAAAAATTGCCAAAAATACAAAGAATAGAGAAAAATGGAAAAACAATTTAAGGAATAAAGAAATGAACGACCCCATCCAGACCTACCGTCGTGATTGGACACGTTATACATGTACCTGAAGCACATGTTGAGGGAACCCACGTAATTCATTTTTGTAATCACTCGACCCAAACATTGACTTACTTAGATACATTTAGCTATTTTTTTAGAGGTCCATTTATCTCCACGCTTATCAAGTACTAATACATACGTGGCTTCTAAGATTTTAGGTTTAAGCACTTCTGATGAAGGTAAATAAAGAAAAGCGCTTCTGACGCACCAAATTTAAGTATAATTATAATTTAATTTCTGTTCATGCATAACAAAATATAAATTGAAACGGAGGAGGTACCATGAGCCGCTAGGTGACGACTATTTGATTTTTTTGGAGTGAGGAGTGGGTCTTTTCATTTTTAAAATGAACATTCCTGCCTGTTAAGAACTGAAAATAAACAATCTTGAACAAAACACAATGAAAATGAAAATTATGCAACAGAAAATGCAGGAAATGTTTTGTGTACAAAAGTTCAAATAAATTTGCCGCGGAAAAAATAATCGTGCGTAGCAACAGATGAAAATTGATATCCAATCCGCCAACCCCATTTAATATCCAATGATCGTTCACTTAATAAATAAATGAAAATGATGTTATAATCTAGACACTTCAGTATAGAAATGTTAGTTGAGATGTGACTATGAAAATGATTTTATTTTCTCTTGTGAAGAATATGACATTTTGAAAATTATTGTTGATGGCATAAGCGAGACTAATTACAGAAGCAATATTAGCAATTATTTATGAACTGTTGATTTTACATGTTTACCATTTCTTTCTTTTTAAATAACCTAATATATGAATGAATAAAATAGAGGTAAGTAGCATTTCTTCTAAATATAATAATTGTTATGCTAATTTGAGGGGAGGCATGTTGTCTAACATACAACATCTCAGTAGAACTTCGTGACTGACATGATTCATAACAATCCTTTTTAAAATTGTCCGTTTATAACTTTTGAAATTATAAAGAAACTAAGGTTTCAACTCCCTCAGGCTAAGTTGACCTTAGATGGATTTGTCTATTTTTTTAGGTTCTTTTTGGTCAAATAGCTCTCCAACGGTTTCAGTTCTTATTCATCCTTGGCTTTCAAATATTCGACTTTGAGCGTTTCTGATGAAGGTAAATCCAGAAAAGCGCTACGAACGCATGAAATTTATAACGTGTTGTTTTCATTTTATATAAAAAAAAGAACTAAGAATATAGGTTTTTAAATATTTTTTTTGTAAATGTTAATATTTGTATTGTTTATTGTTTATTTGTGTTATTTTATATTTTAGTAGCAATCCGTTTGTTGGGATTTTATATTAATTAATATCTTATATCTTATATTGTTATGCCCCTGTGGTTTGACAGGTTATATCAATATTATTGTGATTTTAACTTGTGTAAATTATATATAGTTGTGTTTATATTATCACTGCGGTCTCCGTTCCACACTTGATACATGCAGATGTTCGTTGTTGAGTTCAATCTGTTCCGTATTTTACAGAAGGAATTGCTTAACTAGACCTTTTGTTATCTAATTCCTTTGTTTAACTACGAATAGACTTTAATTATGAGTGTAATTGTTCAGTTTTGTATTTGCGTACGTTTACTTTTAATGTAACGTTACGTGTTCCTGTTCTTGTTTATGAATAACTTGTGTATTACGTCATCAGTAAACGTCGCTTTGAATAAATTGCGGAACGCATGTTCTAACTGGGAGATTCTCTCCAAGCGGTTAGCAGTATATATCAATCTATGTTTGCTACACCAAGTAAGGGACGACATCAAAAGTTCAATGTAGGATAAAAAACTTAATTCACATAGTTTTTTCACTGACCCCCCCCCCCCCCCCCCTCTTAACTTAATTTGGGAAAAATTGATTGGCCAATATGGATATATGTAAAATCGATTTTGGATAAACAAAACTTGCAGCAATTTTAAGCCCCTACCCCCAAACTATTTGATTTAAGTTTTTTTATCCTACATTGATCTTTTGATGTCGTCCCTAAGAGTGCTTGGTTAGTATATTTAAATTAATAGACTTGATACTTAACCAAGTCCACATATCAAAATGCTGACGTACTGTTTGCTCGGCTTTTCACCTCCATGCAGAATGTTCGCTGTTTTTAAATATTAGAAAACAAATAATATTGCACCAAGCAAAAATATTGTAAACGCTGTATAATGACGCAAAAATATATTAGTTTTGGACAGAAATTGGCAAATGTCTACTCCGAGACTTTATAAAAACATTTTCATTCATTAATCGGAGGCTCCCCGAAAAACCCCGTCGTTTGCCGAAGTGCACCAAGGTGCGTAGTCGGTGTATTTATTTTGGCTAGCACCAAGCAGATTTGTTCGGTACTGCACCAAGTGAAATTACTTGGTGAACAAGTATTGAAATTCAAGATAAGCTCATAATATTTATTTATTATAGTTTTTTATTTAGACTTATTACATTATGAGGTCAACTAACCTATTCTCTGTGACACCAACTAGATTTTCCTGCACAGAGTGCTGGTAGGAACTAGGAAATATCTCTTTTCATGTGTTTGATGAACCACTGTACATTTATTGCATATTATATAATTACTGCAGCAGAAAATAATACAATTTATGAACCTCCAAAATGATTTTTATTATTACTTCCTTTACCGGAGTCCCACATAAGTAACACTGACTCGAAAACTCCGGAACGTTACAATATATCAATTACGTCATAAACTTCAGTTACGATGACGTCATACACATATAGATTGGATTAATGTCTATGTTGAACTTGACAAATTTGACTAAAATGGCTGTTTTACTCATACTTTTTTGCAGAATTAAATACGAGCAAAGACAATTTAAGTGGATTTGACCATATTTTTATGTCCCTTTTGCTGGTATTACTCCACTAGTTTTAGGTTTAGGTATATATAAAAAGAAGATGTAGTATGATTGCCAATGAGACAACTCTCCACAAGAGACCAAATGACACAGAAATTAACATTTATAGGTCACCGATTTTCTGATGGGGGTAGGATTTTGAAAATGAATATCCTGGCCTGGTTAGAGCTGAAAATAAATCACATTGCAACACAAAATGCAGAAAGCAGTTTAGTTCAAAAGCAAAAATACGTTTTTGCTATTGAAACTATTCACATTTGTAAATGACATTATGTAGCAATTTACCTTTTTGTGTATTATCTGTGGTCAGATCTAAGACTGTAATTCATAAATAGATATAGGAAGATGTGGTGTGAGTGCCAATGAGACAACTCTCCATCCAAATAACAATTTATAAAAGTAAACCATTATAGGTCAATGTACGGCCTTCAACACGGAGCCTTGGCTCACACCGAACAACAAGCTATAAAGGGCCCCAAAAGTACTAGTGTAAAACCATTCAAACGGTAAAACCAACGGTCTAGTCTATATAAAAAACGAGAAACGAGAAACACGTATAAATTACATAAACAGACGACAACTACTGTACATCAGATTCCTGACTTAGGACAGGTGCAAACATAAAGCATGGTTAAACAAGCAACAATCAATAAATAATAAGTTACGTTTAACCATTTATGCAAATTATAGGGAAGCTATATATAAAAAAAACATTCCCGTTTCACATAACTAAAACTTCTTTTAAATTGTTTTTACGTAACACGCATTTATATTCAATTCAAAGAATTAAACTGCAATTATTCCACTCACTTTATGGGGTTTATACGAAGAGTGATACCTTGTATTTGATTTCATTATTTAGGATTCTATGATATTTTAAAATCTTTTACACAAACTTTCTGACAACTTGACAAGTTTTCGAATTTACACAATAACAAAAACAAACAAGTTGTAAAGTCTAAATGTCGGAAGACCGTTGGGTTTCGTGCACAGTCACAATCCATTCGATTAAACGTTTGAAGGTTTTGTAAAAATATCTGGATTATAACTGATTTAGCTGATTATATTACGAATAAACACCTCATTCAAACGAAACAGAGATAGGCCTTTAGTCTATAAAACGTTGATTTACCTATCTTAATTATAAAATATTACATACCAGCTCGTTTTCATGAATATAACACTGATGTTGTTCAAAATTGTCCTAAATTTATGTATGCATCAACAATAATTTACGAAATAAATTTCTTTCAAACAAACACGATAGTCAAAAATAAATAAATAAACAAATACAATAAATTAAACATATTAAAAAAAAGGATTTTATCATGATAATCCAAACAATTTATCCAAAAGAAATTACAAACCATGTATCTGATATCTAAATATATCAATTAAATACTTATATTGCTGCTTTTTGATCCATTAAACGCCAACCCGTCCATATATTGAATAACAGGCCCGAACAGAAGGCCGGTAATAATATTGCACTCTAACGTCATAAGTACTGGAGAACATTTCGGTAATATTTAAATAAAGCAATCTACTAACTATGCAATTTTTAAATAAAAACTCCCCCAACCAAACTTCACCTTACATGAATTTCCTATTCTGATTAGGTCCTTTTTGGTCATATGACTCCTAACGTTGCAGCGTATTCACACATCCCTGGCTTTCAAACGTTTAGTTTGAAACGTTCCTGATAAAAGTTTAATCCCGAAAAGCGCTTTGGACGTTCGAAATTTATAAAGTGTTTATTTCATTTGATGTCCCTTCAATGCGTAGGCATTGCTCTGTTCAGTAGTCACCTCATATGCATAATACATAAACGAGAACGGCGGAATTGTAGATTAAGTGAAAGTGCAGGTCCAACGACATTATGGGCTCAACTTACTATTTTTGTCTTGAAAATAATCCGGTTTACTTTCCTACGTAGTGTTTTTTAGACCTTCTTTTTTCTGTCCCTTTTTTGCAATAAATATCCCTTACGTGAATGAATTGAAACGATTAGGAACTACAGGGTCACCAACGCGAACTTAAGCTGGGTTAAGTAAACGGATTGGTAATAAGGACTAATTTATTGGGACAAACAATGAAAAATATGTCCCAGCTTTAACAACCGAAAATTAGCATACTAACAATAAAATTATCGAAAGTTATACCAATATATTTATACATTACAATGTCTATAAACGCATCCACTCAACATGGACACGGATTTTTCAATACTGACGTTTGAGTTTAATAAGGAGCTTACGTATTATGGAAATAACTGTACCACAGATGGCGACGGATATGTTCCAATTGTCGTTACCACAATCCCGTCCTCATGTCCCCGAATGTGACCTACCGAATAAGATTTATCACCGGGTTCGTACTCACATGAGCAACACGACGGATGCCACATGTGGAGCAGGATCTGCTTACCCTTCCGGTGCACATGAGATCACTCCCGGTTTTTGGTTGGGTTCGTGTTGCTCAGTCTTTAGTTTTCTGTGTTATGTTTTGTGTACTGTTGTTTGTGTTTTGGTCTTTTCGTTTTTTGCCATTGCGTCGTCAGTTTTTTTTTTTTTTTTGACTTATGAGCTTGAATGTTCCTTTAGTATCTTTCGCTTCTCTTTTACACGTGGCAGATACATTTGCTGGTGGACTGTTAGTCCTCTAGGGTATCACCAGCCCAGGAGCTGGCTTTAAAAAATGATACTGGAAAATACTTTATATCGTGTAATGTATATCCAACAGCCATGCATAGCCTTATTCCTTTTCCGGGTTGTCTTTAAATTTGGTCTTTTCTTAAAGGTTTTATACGTTTTTCAAAGTCGTTATTAGGTTTTGGATTTTTTCAAATATGTTGGCCGAAGAGACATAAATAGTATAAAAGCGAATCTGGTGCAGTAAAATTATACCGTGAATGCTTTTATGTTTAAAAAACAAGGACAAAGGAAATTTTTACTTCTTTCACATTGGTAGGGTGTTTGCCTGTTGTGAACATGCAGCGTCAATGTTCAAATCTTCTTGTGAAAAAGCAAAACTAATGACCATATATTTAAACATTTTACCACTCGTTGGAATTCACGAAGATTTTTTTTTGGGGGTTCGGCAAAGCATTTGGCTCAATAGCGCGTTGGTAATATCCAGACTAAATAAGCTAAAAAGTATAACAAAAATACAGAACTCCAAGGTAAATTCAAAAGGGGAAGTACATAAAAACTGACAAAAACAAGCATTATCAACCAACGAATTGAGTGGAAAACAACTGTCCGAAGAAAATGGTGGGTTAAACCTGGTTTCATAGCTAGCAAAATCTCACCTGGTCTGAGATCATCAAAAGATTAATCGATTCGTGTAAAAGAATACGAATTCGGAACTTTTTTTCGTTGATAATCCGAATGATTATTGACAAATAATTTCATTTAAACATTCGTTTTTATTTCTTCTCAGAAAGGGATGTGAAAGTGTAAAATACTCTTCACCTCCAACTCAACTATTAAAATGACCGATGATTTGACTTGCGGATTCTAATCCTTAGTTCTGATCCGATCATCAATTTGCCTTAGTGGCCTTTGTATGACATAAATCAGATTATTATGTTATGGTATATGCCATTATGGAGATCCTGAACCAATTAGCGACGGAACAACCCAGAAAAGTGTTGGACAGAAGGACAGGATAATTAATTGTAGCGTAGGATATCAATATGTTTCCCAGTTTGGTAATCTGATTAAATCGTCATTTAACAACAAAATAAACAACCCAATTGGTTATTAAGCCGAGGTAAATGGGATTTGTTTCTTACAAATCAATTCAGATGTACTTCAATGTTATTGGTATCAACACAAGTGATTACGCTGTCTAATTGTATACATACAAACATACACAGTTCATGTGATAAAACAATACCAAGATCGGACGTGTTAATATCATACTTATATAAGTAATGAAATTAAAATTTTAACAGAATCACAAACATTTTTTGCATCATTTGGCTTATGCTTGCCTAAAATAAAACAAATGTAGAAATAAGTGAGCGGAGAGATACCGACGTCACACTACAATAATATCGATAATATAAAAAAAAAAAAAAAAAAAAACGGAACAGTGTTGTCTCATTGCCAATCATACCGCATCTTCTTATTTTTATATATACCAATACGAATGAAAATATTAATATAATAATAGTTAAAACGGAATATACCAATATGCATAAAAGGCGACGTGGGATATATGTCATTGAGAGAGCAACGCAACGACAAAAACCAAAAAGATCTTACCCGAGAATATAGATAATGACATTGATCAGAAACTTTCTAAAGTATGCCATAAACACTAAATTCTCCAAAATATGATATAGACCTACAACTGTCGATGTTTGATTTGGAACAGGTATATGAACAAGTTGCAGCGTTAAACCAGAATTAGCTTTCATGTAGATATATATCGCAGTATTATTTTGTGCTATATATTTATATGTTATATGTTTTTCGGTTGTATTCGATAAGTTTTGAAGAAAGTTCCAAAAAATGTGACACCGTTGTCAAAACAGCAGGTTAGATGTTTATTGCAAACTTTAAATGTCATTACAGAGTATTTTCAAATTGGTCTAAATAAAAATCCATTTAGCGTTGATTAAGAAAATTCCTGCCATTTTTTTTTATAAAATTAATACCAAACTTGTGCTTGCTATAGTGTTTTAATATTATATTGGAGCATCACGTGATTAGATGGTGAACCATGTTTGTCTTTCTTAGATCTCATGTAAGACAATATCAATCAATTGTTGCTCGTATATGACTAAGATTGAAGCATCACACGAATAGGTCATTTTAGACTTCAGGAAAATTTCAACCAATTGTCGCTCGTGTTATTTTTCTTGTCTGATTTAGATTAAAGCATGACATGAACAGGTGGTATTGCGAAACAAGTTTCCAGATCGATAAACATTCAAAACATCTGCACAGATGCACAATTTACATTTCGGAAGTTCAAGTCTGCAGATTGATTCTGATTGAGCTATATCGACAAATTGATCTACAGGTCAAATTTGAATCGGATGTCAAGCCGCAATGTAAGCAATGGCGGATTGAGTTGGCACAAGTTGCAGCAGACACAGAGATCTACAGATTTGCCGTAATTCACGACTTTTTATTGATCGAATATGAATTCTGGAAGTCCATTCAGTCCTCAGGAAAGCATGTATATAAGTAAGTTTGGCTGACATTGTCTAATTATGACAAAAAGTCAGTCTGAGTGCACGTCATTCTCGCAGTAATTTCAACTTTTAAGTGAGGGAAAATCTCAAAACATTAAAATATTCAGACACTCATTCGTAAAAAAGATTTACAACAATATTCATGATTTATAAGTTCTATCAAGTCTACACATCTTCAACGCATACGAGTATTCGTAAAAGTGTTTGCGAGAACACAATTGTTCATTCCCGGTTTAGTGTAGGCTTAAAATTGTTTATAATAATACAACAATCAAAATTCAAAGTAACGTCTTGGCGCGGCAAACTAATTCAACCGGGTTACCCCTCCACATTCTGTATGTGTCTACCCCAAGTCAGGAGCCTATAGTTCAATGGTTATCATATTTGTTTTTCGTAAATTGTTTTGTTATAAATTAGATCGTTAGTTTTCTCAATTAAATTGTTTCATATTTTTCATGTAGGGGCCTTTTGTAGCCGACTATACAGTATGTGTTTTTTTCCTTGTTGAAAGTCGTACGGTTGCCTATTATTGCTTACATCCACTTCTTATGAACTTCGGTGGATAGTTGTCTCATTGACAATCAAACCACGTCTTCTTATTTTTATATCATATAAGAACATTTACACGTCGTCCATAACGAGGTCGATATGGAAAATCTTATTAATGATGATCGAAGGTGAAACCGGTAGGATAATGCTATTCATTTGGGATATGTACATACGCAGCCTCTGTCGTTATTACTTAACCTTGGTCAACTTTGAAATTTTAGAACTATATCAGTTCAAATCGTACAGTGCTATTCATTGTGGATGTATATGTACGTATAGTCTCTGTTGTAATATGTTAATCTCTTAACTTTCTTCACCTGTGAAATTTTAGAATTGTACCAGCTCATATCACATATAACTATTCTTTTGGGATGCATATCTATGCAGTTTTGTTGTAAATACTTAACCTGCGTCAACTTCAAAATTTTAGTATTATACAAGCGTGTTTCGGTTTTTAATTTGTATAGCGTTAAATATTGTTTTAGTTATTGATATGGTTTATTTAACATCATCCGTATCATACTGATGAAGCATATCTGTTATCCGAAACATTTATAGATACTTATATTTATTGTTACCTTTTTTAATATTGTTTTGTACACTTTTTAGATTATAGAGAAAATTTATCATTCAACAAATGACCCTATATTGAGCACACCATATCCTTTACAAAGAGAAGACTTTTGGATTAGAGAGTTGGGAACAGCCATTCCTTATGAATGCAATGACAAAATTGATGGTGTAGGTATTTTGTCTAGTCTTAGTGTAGTACTGTCAATAAACTACAATTATTTAACACTTCTGCTCGACGAAATAAAAGTCACGGCCACAGAAATTATACAACGCCTGCTGTTCACACCGTGTAATTGATAGTCTGTTATCGTCTGTTCAGAAACCTTTAGAAATTCACCATATCAGAACTAAATTATACTCCATTCCATTATCTAAACTTTATTTTTATTATTTCAAGAGGCCCAAAATACTTCCGTTATTGATTCTAATTCTGTTTTGTATAGATTAGTTGCAATAATCATGGACATTGCTAACCATAGACTATTCTAACCCGTATCAACTACTTCCAAAGATAAGGAAAACCGTATTTTTTTTAAAGTAGAACTCGCCGTTAAAGGTTTAGATGAAATCAATATTAACAATATTTTCCACCAGAAATCTGTACAAAAAACTATACCTGATTAGTTCAAAAATAAAGCTACACATGTAATTTTGTATACTTACACCAAGCCTATTCCATCCAAGATTTTCAACCACAAGTGGGTTTTAGAGGCCTTTAGGTGTGAAATCCAAACCTCCGGATGAACCAGAACTGGACACTTTGTCTGAACTGATCAAAGCTATTTGATCATGCATTCAGAAACTACGATGAACTATGAGCACACGGGTTTCTAACTCATTCAAGAACCCGGAGGTTGTGGATGCTTTATTTGGAATATATCACAAAAGAGTTTGGAACAAATAGCAAAACTGGTAATCCTACATATCCTTTAACATCATTTAGAAAGGATGAAATTTTAGAAAATCACAAATCTGTCCTCCTTTCCTTTGGTATTAACAGCAAAGAAGACGAAGAAAATCTACCGTCATTATACTGGATACCAAAACTCCTTATAAGAACGAAACATAGCTGGATCATCAATATGTTCGACTAAACATCTTTCTAAAGTGCTGACTACTATTCTTTCTTCAGTAAAAGATGGCTTTCAGAAATATTGTGATGAGATATATTCAACTAGTGGTGTCAATCAGATGTGTATTCTTAAAAATTCTAAAGATCTATTGCTAAAACTTAGATCACAATCTCTGCGGTTTTGCAGCAACACTAAGAACTTTGATTTTTCTACACTTTACACTACTATTCCTCATGCTCAGTTGAAAGATCGACATCATCTCATTAAACAGAGCCTTTTCTATAAAAATGGGAATCGTAGATATAAATTTCTTGTTTTGGGTTATAATAATTCTTATTTTATGAAGAACCACACTGATTCTATCAGAAAAATACACTGAGGATGATATTATCAAAATGCTGTACTTTTTGATCGACAATATATTTGGAGGATTGATATTTCAACAGACAGTCGGTATTCCAATGGGTACCAATTGTGCACCCCTACTGGTCGATTTGTTTTTGTACTCGTGTGAAGCAGAATTCCTTCAGAACCTTCTAAAAGACCAAAAGAAAAAGCACCTTGCGAAATTCTTTGATTTACTTTCAGATATATTGATGATGTCCTATCATTGAATAACCCATATTTCAGTAAGTACTTGCATCTCGTATATCCCATTGAACTTGAAATTAAGGATACTACTGACACTTGAAGGACTGCTTCATACCTTGATCTTTTCCATAATATTAACACAGATGAACGACTTCAGACTAAAATCTATGACAAATGGGATGATTTTAACTTCCCCATTCTCAATTTCCCATTTCTCAGCAGTAACATACACTCTGCCCCGTCGTACGGACTTCATATACAGGAGTGTGCTCCTTACGCAGAAACTGCTCCAACAGAGTTATGAGGAGGAAAGATTAAAAATGACACTCCTTAAATTTTATGGACACCATCACGAATTGGTTGATCTATACGATGTGTCTGTGTCTAAACTAACTAACGACATTTTACCACGTCTTAGATTGTGGTTTACCATCTACGTCGTCTGGTCTGCTTAGTACCAAACGTGACCTATTCCTGAATATGACTGTTTTGCCGAGTGTAAATTCGCATTGCTATACGACGTGTCTCGGTATTTATACATCCAACATTCATGTATTTAGTTATGATGTTTCTTTTGTAAGTCCGGTTAGATATTTTGTCATGTCTTATGTTCTCTGTTAGAGACGACGTTGTTCGGTAATTATATATCCCGCTTTCGAGCATTTTGTGCTGAGTTAATGTCTTATTTGTCAGTATAGTCGAGTTACTCGTGGTTCGTCTACAGGGTTTTTGTTTTATGTTGTTTGTTTTCATGTGTGTTTACTGTTTGGTCTTACCTGATCTTGCCTTGTATTACAGTGATTTTATTTTTATTTTTATTTTATATATGTATGTAAATAAAGGCAACAGTAGTATACTGCTGTTCAATAGTTATAAATCGATTGAGCGAAAACAAATCCGGGTCACAAACCAAAACCGAGGGAAACACATCAACTATAAGAGGAAAACAACGGAATTACAGAAACACTGAACTGCTACAAAAACAAACATGCAAAGAAACGGACTATTTGATAGCAACTGCGTTATTCCTGACTTGGTACAGGACATTTTAAGAGAGTTAAGATAAAAAAATCAGCTACTTCATTTATATGATTTTAAGTTTAAAACTACTATATGCACAGGATTTTTTTGTTTATACAGATTTGATTTAGAAGAAAAACCAACATGGTTAGAAAATACAAATAATAACACAATTCCATTTTGTCATGGTTAAAAAAGACGTGAAATAACACCATTTCAAACTCAATCCAAATTTATATTCTTGTTCGTGTCTACAAATTAAACAAATCTATTTTATTCTCAGAAATGTACCTGTGATAATATAAACGGCACAAAAAAATACGTCACTTTTTGTGACGTTGATCCATTCATATGACGTGCAGTTCATATTTCGTTTGTGGTGTCCTGGTGTGCTGTCGTAAATTCATGGGAGGTGTCCGTTATTATTCTGCGGTTTACATGTTGTAATGTACTATTATATTATTTATTTATGTATTTCTTTGTGCTGAGTGTTCTCGCGTTTGTTTGTACTGTATTCCTGTCACGTAGTGTTGTCATTTTAGCTGTATTTTTATGCCCCACCTACGATAGTAGAGGGGCATTATGTTTTTCGGCCTGTGTGTCCGTTCGTCCCACTTCAGGTTAAAGTTGTTGGTCAAGGTAGTTTTTGATGAAGTAGAAGTCCAATCAACTTGAAACTAGTACACATGTTCCTTATGCTATGATCTTTCTAATTTTAATGCCAAACTAGAAAATGCCCGCAAAATCGCGGTACAATTGGGCAGTGGGGTTTACACTTAAAAAGGGCGAGGGGTCCAGACGTCGGGTGCCTGTGTTTACACATAAAAAGGGGGAGGGGTCCGGACGTACCAAGTCAGGAATATGGCAGTTGTTATCACAGTCCGTTTCTATGGATGTTGGCGTTTGATTTTGTTGAAGTTCAGTGTTTCTGTTGTTTCGTTGTTTTTGCTTAATCAAATTATGACTTGAACAGCGGTATACTATTGTTGCCTTTATTTAGGCGTATATATGTAACCCTCAGAAACGTGTCCATCCCCCAAAACGTGTCCATATGACGTCTCTGAACTGCAAAACATGTCTAGGTGCTAAAGGGCGCCAAAACGTGTCCAAAGCTCAAAAGTTTACTTTATGAACGCTCAATCTTGTCCATATTTTTAAATGCCCATTTAATTAAGTTAATTTTTGGCCTCCGAGTAACAATAACATGTACACCTATATTAAATGTGTAATTTTGTTAAATAAATTTGGTTATTGTTGTTCTATTGACGTATACGCCTTTTAATTTACTCTTTCATCTTTTGTCCTACCTCCAAGTGTGACTGGAGAATAGAAATAAAATAGTGGTGATCGAGAATTTTGAAATCAATAGTTTATTCTACATTAGTTTCTCTATTTATTAATGAGACTTAATACTTTGTCTTTCAAATAAATGTAATGCATTACACTTGGTTTTTTGTGCAGTAGGAAAAACAATTCCACAATAAATTTCTATATTTGTGGTAAAAGTTTCGGCCAGTTTATGATAGGGGAATTCGACCGTAAGTCCGTTTACATTGCCTTCATTGGAGCATACATGTACCTTGTCAAGTTCTAAATTTATCAAACTACCATCAGAAATCTATAGGGTAATGATCCAGGTACTATCGTAACTGTCTTAATTAATCATAAAACTTGTTTTAGTTGCTGCTCTTTCAGGCGAGCACCACAAATAACATGGTGTTAAAAGGACGAATATCTTGAACATGATAGTTGTACTAAATGAATTTTCTTAATTAATTTTACAAGAATAAATTGTCACGCATGTGAAGAAATACTAAAACTTTGCAAAGAAACATTACAAAATATATAAAGTTACTATCATAGTAAAAACTGTAATACTTTCCTGTTTATTTCTATAATTTTTAGAAGGTTTAAGCTCGCGTTTGTGTGGAATATAAAAGATAGAAGTATTCAAAAATAGATATTTTTTATTTCTTTGTGGCATAATTTTCACTCATGGAACACCACCGTGTATTATGATTTGAGTGATTTTGGCATAAAATAAAACGCCGGCCATCTGGATTACGCCGTCGTAACATTGTGATGTCATCGCCTTTGTGATGCCGTTAACGACAAAGAAAAAAACAAAGCCGATATGCCGATATATCGGCTCTCGGCACTTACGAAGGAATCTCTAAAAGCCGATATGTCGGCTTTTGGCATAGTAAGGGTTAACTGTACAAAACTAATTAATTGCAATTTGTTTATGTTCGCTCTAAATATGCATGAAGTATTTGTCCAGTAAGCAATCAACAGTAAACAGATTCAATTTATATGTTGCAAATCAAACTTGCAATTATGCTAAATATAAACAACCATAGTTGAACAAACTAATGCTAATAAATTTTGGATTTTCTTCTTTCGACTCTTTTAATTTCCGGTAATATGTGCCCAAAATACTTCAGCATTTTTGTCCTTTGAATGTGACTTTAATCTTTTTTTAGGAACTAACCGAAACCCGACATCTTCAGTCGTGTCCCCTAGACAGAATTGAATTGCCGTAAACGTTATTGACGCCACTGAGGACATAATAGGACTAAACGTTTTTGAGAAGTTCCTTCTGGCGTCTAAAAGTGGATACGCTTTGGCGAATAACAACTATCGGACACGTTTGGGCGATTATTTTAAGGACACGTTTGGGGGGATAGACACGTTTTGGAGTGTTATATATATATATATTGAAGATCGATTTTGTAATCAGGCTGTTGAAGACGAGGTACATTTCCTTATGGACTGCACCTGTCTTCAACAGTACAGAGACATATATAAAATCCATTATTAAGAGCAGATCAGAAAATAAATTTATATGGATCATGAGTAATGAGGATACAAATATTAACTTTATTTAAAATGGTAGCTTCATTGTTTGAGAACCGTTCTCATTTAACTCATTGATAACTTATCAAATAATTATTTCTGTGACTGCATCTCACGTTCCTTTACGACAGATAATTTAGCTTATCTGCAATCAATTCCATCTTCATTCCTTATATATCATGTACCGTGTTACAACTCTAGATTCTACTGACGAGGAAAGGAAATACTAGGCCTTCGAAAGCTGAATTTTTAGTTCAGTACCGGTGGCCGAGCGGTCTATAGCGGTGGGCACAGTACAAACGGTGTTGTGACAATATCCCAACAGCATGATTTCGAATCCCGGCGAGGAAAGAACAAAATTTGCTTCCGCAAATTTGCAGTTTTATCATTGGTGTGCTGATATTTAGAGTAATTATATATATATAAAGGATATTAGTTGTCCAAAATATTTAATATTTGTTCATGATTTTACTATTTTTTTAATAATGTTGTACCCTTTAAGACTTGCTTATATATATATACTCGTCTAAACATGTGACAACTTTATGACAGACATTCTCCATCGGATTACACGTGGTTATACAGCTCTAACACCATAATATATATATAATTCGTCTCAAATTTAGCCCAACAATGTTAGATGCTCTTGTTCTTCCCTCAGCGGAATTCAAACCCTTGCTTCTGTGACATCTTGGCAACACCGCCTGCACCGTGTCCAGTGCCCTAGACCACTCAACAACCTAGGCTACATAAAAATATAGCTTTCAGTGGTCGATGTAATGCCTTTCCTCGTCGGCTTTATCTAGGATTGTATTACTGTACATGATGTATAGTGGCAAGTAGAAGGTGTACATTTCAGATCAGCTATTTTGTCTATATATATATAACTACAAAAAGGACCCACCAGCAAATTTAATATGGGTCTTGAATAGTCGATACTGCCCAGATAAGGAAAAAAATATAAAAGTCTAAAGATTTGCGCAACGATACTTTAGTAAAAAAAATATATACATTGTAACGATTTCGGTCTGTAGACCTAAAACTAGTATAACAGAAAATAATATTACGAGTCAACCTTAGTATTAGGCTGAACATTCTGAATGGGTATTATAGACAAAGTTACTGGTCTTCTGCTACTGGTAGCATGGCTTGTAAAGGCAATGGCTTCATTTAAAACACATAAAAATAATAACAAGAGTCAAAAACAACTCATAATCAGTTTACTATACAACTGTAAGTTATAATTCATACAAATATGATAAAAACCAGAGCATAAAACGGTACAGGGACCCCTTGATTGTCAAGCGTCAATTGTGGTATTTGGTATTTCGGTTTTAAAATGCAGTCTAGATGTAGCAAGTCATCTAGGTCACAGGACGGTCTATATAATATATATATAATTATATACGGAGAACCTAGTCAGGTTAATCTGGTGGCGATTTTGAATCAGTTGTGGGTGGTATGTGTTGAGGATAAATAGAGACTTGCATAGTACCGCGGGATATATACATTAGCGTATGCGCTGTCTGTGTAACGTCATGGTATCTATGTGTAAAAGTCATTATCATTCCATCATTAAATCGTTCATTTGTACAAACGTCTTTTTCGTAATATAAACACAATCATTATACTCTATACGATTGCGAGATTGGTGCCGTGACCAGTATAAAACATGGAGTCGACGAGAATTAAATCAATTCGAGCTGGAAGTAGAGCCGCCGTCACAAATGTCTTCAAGAAACTCGAAGAGTTGAACACCGACTCGGAGGTGGACATTGACATTGCAGGCCCAATCATTGACGCTATAGTTAAAAAAAAAACCAAAGTGTAATTCTTAAATTGGATGGACAGATCTTTGAAAATACATCGGAAGGAGGTTTAGAAGTTGAAATCATAGATGCAGATGAGTATAAATTAGAACTAATTACGCTTGCCCTGTTTTGACCATGCATGAAGTAAATCCCGAAATACGCCCGGTAATGAACACATATTTCATCCCAAGATTTTCATCACAAACTAGTTCACTGTCAAGTCAAAATCACCACTTGCCGAAGCTAACTCTACATACGTTTCCTGGGGACATACTTGAGTGGCAATACTTTTGGGAGTCGTTTGGAATCACGATTCACAACAATCAGACGTAAAACAGATGTACAGAAATTTACTTACCTAAAGTCACTTCTCAATGCAGATGCTATGAATGTTATAAATGATTTAAATGGTGCAAATTATCACAAATCCGTAGAATTATTGGTTAGTCGTTTTGGAAAAAACACACAACTTGGTGAACGCATACATGAAAGCACTTGTAGATTTTCCAGCATCCTCATATGCACTAGATAGTCTCCGTAATTTTTCTGATAAGTCAAAGGTCTACATCCGTGGATTGGAATCTGTAAGACAATGTAAGGACACGTATGGTTCCATGTTGATCCCAGTTATGCTTGATAAGCTCCCTATTACTGTAAAATGTAACAGAGAAGAAAACGGAAACGATGACCGGACACTTGGAAATCTTAGACAGGCCATTAAAGGAGAAATGTCGGTTTAAGAAGCCAGTAATAATTGGACTGAAGCAAATGTTACCCCTACCGCAAGTTTTCATGCCGGAATTGGTAAGATAAATAGGATGTCAATTCCTCAAATAAATCAAAAACTAACATTTATTCTCACAGTAAAATGTGTATTTATTGCAATGATCAACATTTCCCTGCAGAATGTAAAAAGTTCACAGATAGCAAATCATGAATGGAATTTGTAAAGAAGAGAAACATATGTTTCAATTGTTTGGGTAACCATAAGACATCAAAGTGTAAATCGAAAAAAAAAAAAAACACATGTAGTAAATGTTACCGTAAGCACCTCAGAAGTTTATGCACTGTATCATCCAATCACAGAGTCAGCATATTACTAATAATAGAGAAAATGGCATGCTGATCATGCATACCTCTGCTATTCAACAAAATTTGACCGTCTACTTGAAAACAACAAAAGATCCTATATGGTCACAGGATCTGGGCGCTAATGCTAATATACTTTTTGACGAAGGAGCTAAACGATCATTTATGTCACAGGATATAGCCAACAAGTTGAACGTCAAGCCAGACGGAAAAGAGACCCTCAACGTAGCCGCCTTTGGAGATTCGGACAAGAATGTTCGCAACAGTTTATTTAGAAGCAGACTCTGGAGAGAAAATACCTCAACAGGTATTGATTGTACCTACCATAACAGCGCCGATACAGAATAATTGCAGGTATATTTCGCAGAATTTACAGTATTTGAGGGGACTAAAACTAGCCCACCGTTTGTCAGAGGAGAATAAATTTCACATTAGGGCAGACCACTACAGGGATGTAATTAATGACGATATACTAAGTAGTTCGAAGTGACGGGCCTACAGCAATGACCTCAAAATACTACATACCGTTGTCACAAATATCGGGTGAACACTGAATGGCCGACCGTTAACGTACATCTCTTGTTACGCCAGGAAATCGCCTTTTAATTGTAGCCAACAAAAGACACAAATCAATAATAAAATGAAACAAGATTTATTATACACAAGTCTACAAGAAATATTACATTAAAAGAAATGTCAACTTAACTGTCAAAGTATATGTCCAATCTTTTATCTTTTCTTTATCCGGAAATCTTCTAGGAATCCACAGAATATTATATCCAATATGTCACAATCTAGTATGATGTAGTTTGTAAATAAAAGTGTCAATCCAACTGCTGAGAATGTTGATGTCTATCGATGTCTAGGTCTATCTATGTCTAAGTCTAACTTTAGGGTCTGCATTCTTATATATATACTCAAACGGAAACTTCTAGACAACGCTAGAAATATAAATTACGCATCTTTTGTTATGATCATTCTGGAAACGTTATGTAAGTGAAATAGAAAGTTCTAATCATTCCATGAGTATCAATGATTGTTCCAGTGAATTCTAAACTGCATAGTTGTAACACAATGTATATTATTTTGTATTATTTAAATATACATCAAAATGTTGAAGTGCAGACAACAGTATAAAACACTCTTTTTCAATAGTCGAATAATTTTTCTGATGTTTATCTAATTACTTAGAAAAATATGATATAAGTTTCTCAACATTATCATCTGTCTCTTGATATAAAACAGCTGCAACTCCTACATCGCTTGCATCAATTGTTTTTCAAAGTCTGGAGTGATCAAAACTGGACTATTAATTAAAAGTGATTTGCTATTTTCAAAAGCGTTTTGACAATTTTCACTCCAGATGAATTCAGAATCTTTCCGTAAAAGATGAGTCAATGGTTGAACAACAGTAGCAAAATTTGAAAAAAATTTCTGTAAAAACCCAATCATGCCTAAATATCTCATAAGTTGTTTTTTATTTGTAGGAGGAGGAAATTTAGTAATTGCGTCCACTTTAGCCGTAATAGGTTTCACTTGACCATGGCCAACTGTATGCCCTAAATAATCAACAGTGGCCTGGAAAAATTCACTTTTACCAAGATTAACAGTCAAATTTGATTGTGACAATCTATAAAAAGTATCATATAAATATGTTAAATGTTCTTCCCAGCTATCACTACATACAATAAGATCATCAATATAAGCATAACAACAGTCTAAATCTTTTATAACATTATTGATCATTCTTTGAAATGTAGCTGGAGCACTTTTCATGCCAAACGGCATTACAGTTTATTGAAATAAGCCGTCTGGTGTGACAAAAGCTGATATTTCTCGAGCTCTCTGTGTCAATGGGACTTGCCAGTAACCTTTCAATAAATCAAATTTGCTCACAAATTTTGCTTTTCCAATGTTATCAATGCAGTCGTCTATCCTTGGAATCAGATAGGAATCAGATTTTGAAACAGAATTTACTTTTCTGAAATCAGTTACGAAACGAAAGGTTTTATTTGGTTTGAGCACAAGCACACAAGGAGAGGTCCATTCACTGTTACTCGGCTCAATAATATCATTGTCAAGCATATACTTAAATTCTTGTCTCATAAATTCAAGTTTGAGTGGATTCAGCCGGTAAGGATGTTGCTTAATTGGAGAAGCATCACCAACATCGACATCATGACAAACAGCAGTGGTTTTGTTTGGCACATCTGGAAACAGATTTTTAAAAGAAAATACCAAAGCTTTTAATTTTTCTCTACGATCAAAAGACAGATGTGCGAGTTTTGAATCTAAATTTGACAAAATTTCTGAATTTTTCAATCTAACTGTCTCTTCCATAGTTTTAGAACTAAAAGGTGATTCAATTATATCTGGTTTGTCATGATTGTTCTCCAATTTAACCATGACTAAAGTGGCAACTGGTTTACTCTCACCTTCATTAGTACGTTCAAAATATGGTTTTAACATATTAATGTGACACACTCTATTTTGTTTACGCCGACCTGGTGTTTTTTTACAATATAATTCAAATCATTAATTTCATTCTCTATGGTATAAGGACCACAATATTTAGCTTGTAATGGATGTCCAGGGACTGGCAAAAATACAAGTACCTTATCACCAGGCTCCAAAAATCTGTCCCTGGCATCTTTATCATACCATATTTTCATCTTATTCTGAACAGTTTTTAAATTGTTCTGAGTAATTTGACAAGCAGTATACAATTTTTCTTTAAATCTAGATACATAGTCTAAAAGATTCCGTCAGTGTGTTCAGTAAGCCACTTTTCCTTTATCAATTTTAAAGGTCCCCTTACAGTATGACCAAATACCAACTCAAAGGGACTAAAACCAAGGGATTCTTGAACAGCCTCTCGGACCGCAAAAAGTAAAACGTGAACACCATCATCCCAATCCCTGTCAAACTGAAGACAAAAATGTTCTTCAGTGTTTGATGAAAACGTTCTAAGGCACCTTGAGTTCTGGATGATAAGCACTTGACCTATACTGAGCAATCCCTAACTGGTACACGACTTTCTGAAATAAACCTGACATGAAATTTGAACCCTGGTCGGACTGTATAGACTTTGGAAGTCCTACTAGCGTGAAAAATTTGATCAGAGCTTTGACAATAGTAGGTGTCTTGATATTCCTTCACGGAATAGCCTCAGGAAAGCGAGTGGAGGTACACATGATTGTCAATAAATACGCATTTCCAGTCTTGGTCTTCGGTAAAGGTCCAACGCAATCAATGAGTACTCGGCTAAAAGGTTCTTCAAAGGCTGGAATAGGCAGAAGTGGTGCTGGTGGTATTTTCTGGTTAGACTTACCAACAACCTGGCATATATGGCATGATTTGCCGTATTCTGCGACATCATTTCTAAGTCTTGGCCAGTAAAAATGCTGCAAGATCTTAATGCAAGTCTTCCTTATACCTAAGTGTCCAGCCAAGGGGGTGTCATGAGCAAGACCAATAATGTCTTGCCTATAAACTTTAGGCACCACCACTTGGTATACCACTCTCCATTCCTCCTCTGGGATAGCATCAGGGGCCTCCAATTTCTCATTAAAATGCCGTCTTGATGGTAATAGCATTCGGCCACTTTGTCTGCTTCTTCCTGTGGTTGAGCCCTCTTGCAGAGCTGAAGAACCTCAGGGTCTTTATTTTGTTCTTCGACAAATTTCCTTCGGTCTAATGAATGGCTGTTTACGTCTGGCCATGGCATAAGTACATTCTTGCTAATGCTAGGTGGTCTTATTACGGCCTTCTCTGAGCTACTGGGACCTTCAATGTTGGCTAGAAAGGTGTCAGAAAGGTCCATGTAATCAAACTGGTCTTCTTGCAAATCCTCATTTTGTTGTTGTCTAGCCATCGGCCTATTAAAGACACAAGCTGGATACAGTTCAGCATCATCTTCAGGTGATTTAACATCCACATCCGGTTTACTGGTAACAATTAGTTCAGCAACCAATTTGTTCCTAGCTAGATCATTTCCTAGCAATAATGAAACACCCTCAACAAGGAGATTATGACGAACACCCACAACAACTGTTCCAGTTATCAAATCTGACTTCAGATAAATACGATGGAGGGGAACATCTATACAACCTAATCCACACCTTGTAACAAAACGGAGGCACCAACAGAAGTCTCCTCGGACAAAGGCAACACACCTTCTAACAATAAAGACTGAGAAGCACCAGTGTCCCGTAAACTCTTAATAGGCTGAGGAGTAGTATTATTGACAATAAAAACAAACCCATCAGACATAAAAGGTTTATAATCCTCCATGTTATCACAAAAACAGGACTTAAAAGCCTGACTCGCAGGACATTCCAATGTTTCGGTAACACGGGGTGTCGTACAAGCACTGGTCTTGGGCTTATTATCTCTTTCATTCTTCTTCTGGAGTCTAAAACAATCAGCCATCAGGTGACCATTCTTCTTACAATAAGCACAAGTCAGTGACTTCTTTTCAAAAGTATCAAATTTTGGACTAGACATATTATAACTAGACTGACTCTTATTCTGTGCAACAGGCTTACTATCAGTACGCTCAGTGCTTTGATTCTTGTAATTTCCACTCGAAGTATTAAAATTTGACCTTTGAAACTTCTTTTATGTGAAAGGGTATAATTATCGGAAATAACAGCTGCATCTTGTAATGTCTCAACAGTTTTGTCATCTAAATGTGTTTTTAAGTCTAAATGAACACACTGCTTGAACTCTTCTAATAACATCAATTGTCTTAAGTTATCAAAATTTTTATCTATTTTCTTTGACGTAAGCCATTTATCAAATAGATCTTCTTTTTCCCTAGCAAATTCAACATAGGTTTGTGAATCAAACTTTTTATAAGACCTAAATTTCTGTCTATATGCTTCTGGCACTAGCTCATTAGCTTTCATAACCTTTTTTTTTAACCTTGTCATAATCAGAACTATTTTCTGATGAAAGTGCTGAGTAAATTTCATCGGCCTTGCCCTCAAAAACACTTTGCAGCATTGTAGTCCAAAAAGGCTTCGGCCATTTCAAATTTCGAGTAATTTTCTCAAACTATGGAAAAACTGTTTTTTCACAAAATTTGGGAACCAAACGTATGTTTTTTACTGCATCAAAATTAAAATGTTTTGATTTTGATTGGAATTTAGTGTTGCTTTCTTCTTTTGCCATTTCAATTTTCATTTTCTCAATCTCTACCCTTTCCCTCATTTCAAGTTCTGCCTGTTTTAATTTCAATTCATCTTGTTTTTCTTTTTTCTCCATTTCTAACCTTTCTTCTTTTTCTTTTTTCTCCATCTCTAACCTTTCTTTCTTTTTTTCTCAATCTCTAACCTTTCTTCTTTTTCTTTTTTCTCCATCTCTAACCTTTCCTTCATTTCAAGTTCTTTTAATTTAAGTTCATGTTCTAATTCAAGTGTATTTTATTTGAAAGCGTCAACATTTTCGACCTTAAGTTCAAGAGCCTCTTCACCTAAAATTTCTGCGTCAACTAATTTGTCAATTACCAATTTTTTTATAATTTGTTTTCTCATAGATACTCTAAAGTCTAATTTCAGATGTTTAGCAAGCAACACTAATTCCTCTTTCTTTAAATTATCAAACCCTTCCAGGTCTGGCGTTTTCAAAAATTTACGGCATCAAATGCCATATTGTAGAATTTTGTTGGCTAGTTCTAATAAAAATACTGAAAAAATTTTAATAAGATATTAACGTTATCCCGGACACGAGCCCCCAATTTATGTTACGCCAGAAAATCGCCTTTTAATTGTAGCCAAGAAAAGACACAAATCAATAATAAAATGAAACAAGATTTATTATACACAAGTCTACAAGAAATATTACATAAAAATAAATGTCAATTTAACTGTCAAAATATATGTCCAATCTTTTATCTTTTCTTCATCCGGAAATCTTCTAGGAATCCACAGAATATTATATCCAAGATGTCACAATCTAGTATGATGTAGTTTGTAAATAAAAGTGTCAATCCAACTGCTGAGAATGTTGATGTCTATCGATGTCTAAGTCTGTCTATGTCTAGGTCTAACTTTAGGGTCTGCATTCTTATATATATACTCAAACGGAAACTTCTAGACAACGCTAGAAATATAAATTACGCATCTTTTGTTATGATTATTCTGGAAACGTTATGTAAGTGAAATAGAAAGTTCTAATCATTCCATGAGTATCAATGATTGTTCCAGTGAATTCTAAACTGCATAGTTGTAACACAATGTATATTATTTTGTACACAATGTATATAATAGGCCACACAAAACAAATTAGGCCAACTAAATAAATATGATAGTTACAATATCATAACACTCTGCTGATGAAAAAGATCCAGAACTAATTACGCCGTCTCATCATTTGTATGACCGAAGATTTAAAACACTTCCGTATCCCTCAAATGAACACGGTGAACTCAAGAACACTAGTAAAAACTAACGTGTGCTCTTGAACTAAAGCGTAATCAACAACAACAGGAATTAATACAACACTTCTGGAAGAGATGGAAGAAGGAGCTCCTGTACTTTACATCACTACGCAAATTCCACAGAGGCAGGGGAAATAATTTACAGAGGATATAGATCGAAGGCATCGTACAGATTCAGGATGACTTGCCTAGAACTTTTCGGAACATTAGTATCACGACGATTTTGTGCGCGGTGGAGATGGTTTTGTGAGATCAGCAATAGTGTGTACAAAATTTGGACTTGCCAATAGACCGATCGTCAAATTGTACACACAAAAAATAAATTCTAAAGACAATTATGAATCTCAAATTCTTAGAAGGAGACTAACAGTGTTCGTTTACAAAACTGTAATTATAACTGAGAACAATTCCAAACGCAACTACTTGATTCAGTGATAATTTTTATATGTGAGTTCTGGACTTTAACATTTCAGTAATGTTATTTATTTTCATTACACATACACTTTCTTTAATTTCGATACATTGATCATTGAGACTTTAATTACATTAATTCGCGGCCAGAGTATGTTTTGTATAAATATAGACTTTCAGTGTATCGCGGGGTTAAAGAACTATGGTCCCTGGTATCGGGCCGCAACCTTTGAACCAGAGCAGACAAAAGATGCCCCCTTCATATGGGGACGAAGTCCCCAATAACGGTTAGAAAATCAATAAAACGAAAAATCAATATACTTTTGAACTCAAAATCGTTAACTTTTTCTGATTCCCGTATTTTCGCAGAAATCTTTTTCGGTATTGTACTCTCATCCTGTCTCGTTTTCACGGGACTTGCAGCGTAAAATATAGGAAGGAGCATCATATTGCTTCCCGTAAATTGTTTTTTTTTTTTTTTTTATTAAAATTACATCCAGGTTAACAATTAAGGTAAATTCCTAACATTTTAAAATGAGTCTGAAGCTTATTCAACATACGATTTAATAGCAAACAAAATGTGTTTTTTTGGGAAAACTCACCTGATCAATCTGTCAGATTTCAGTTTCTGATAAGAATAACAAGCAGACTTTGTATCTTCGTCGTTTAAAGATATAAATGATCACAATTTTATTCAAATGATTCTGCGATATAAAGTTACCTGATGATAGCGTTTCTTTGTTTACATTGAAAATGACGTCATAATTAATATTCCTAACAACGGGACCAACATCGTAAACGTTTCCGTATTTCCGTTTCTTTTGCAACATTTTTCAACAGAAGCAGAAATATGCTGGAATTCTAATAATAATTTATATGGACTTCGTCCTTTTTCACAGGTAACACCTGCTCCATATTAATTAATGCCCACAACCCACATCCCCATGGTATCTTCGATTCCCACGGCTTGCACATGCGCGGTTAACGTAAATAAATGGCTGTCTCACGTTGTCGAATGATGAAGATAGAGAAAATGGGACAAGGAAATCTACCTTTTAGGAAAGTTATGACCTGTTACAGTATATAATAACTACTAGTATATAAAGAAACTAAAGATTAGAAAGCAGGACAATGACAATGTTGGTAACATGTTTGGACCCCCTTTGGACAAACAGTAAGACTAACTCATAATTATCTTTCCCTATAAAATAATAATATACATACAATAAAAATACTCGGACACGATTCCTGTAATGAAGAAATGTTCATTCAAACAATGTCTCTTGAACGCAAACTTTATCCAGACAACAACGACCGCGAACACTAGTAAAATAAACCAGCGAAAGTACAGTGTCTTAATAACAAGAAAAGAATAATCATATAACTTTACACAAATATACCGTACACTCTTACGACTTACCCTTAGCTCTAACACTACCCACCGACGGGAAGAGTTCGCCTCGAACTAAATATATAAGGAAAATACTACCTATCTATACCTATTCCTCTGTAGTGCTCGAACCGGTTTAGATGTCTCGTATCTCCAGAACAGTGCCACCAGGAATGTAGCATCTCTACTCCTTAATAATACGGTTTGTGCCTGTTGGTACTAGCTATCTCTGGTAGCGACAGGCACGGCTTGTCCTACAGAGGTTTATTTGATGCTGGAGGGTCTGGGCAAGAGGGTGGCTCATGTACGAAGAGGAAGTACCCGCCAAATAGTTGAGGATCGATGCCCAGATCCTCATAGCACTTTTTCTTGGGTTCCACTTCCACAGCTTGTATATTTTATACATTTCATGGTACTATACACTCAGTAATTGATGAGGTACATTCAATTTCTAAGGTTGATAAGGTAGTCAATTTCTAAGGTTGATAAGATACAGTCAATTTCTGGTGTCGATAAGGTACAGTTAATAACAGGTGTGCCAGTTTTTATCGTTTTATGTTTTGATGAATTGTCAATTGTGTCATTTTCTTGTTGGACTTCAGTTTAGATTGGCATTCATGATGATAACACAGGGTTGTTGCTTTTAATATTAGTTGTTAGATCTAGAGGGTTCTCTATTGGTAACGCTGATACTATACTTGGGAAGGAATTTACGTCTGAATTTTCTTCTGGTCGGATATTGATACCGGTAAAGGGTTCATCTGATGGAGCGTAGGATAATGGATCCATAAATGGTTTGAGTGAAATAGGCTCTAAGTACTTGCTAAATAGGACATCAGATTGGATAATTATTGTACGTGATATGTTTCTATGCTATTTCTCAATCTCTTCATAGGTGAAGGTGTCCTAGGCTTATTCAGAAGCTCGGCAAAATCTGGCATCTGCTCATCCAACATTTCAGTGATCTCCTGAAGGTGGCCTCAGATTCAAGGTTCTCCCTTGTGGCAGTTGCTGCTTTTGTTTAGGGTTGACTCCTCAACCCTGCAGGAAATGTCCTACCGTCTGACTACTGATGACTGTACCCTTACTTGATGTCTACGGGTGTCCCAAGGATATGATTATAAGTGTTAGTGCCTCGAGGTCTCATGGTTTCTGAGCCGATACCTGTCATCAGCACTACAAGTCCATGGACAGTACCTGCACTGTATCTTGGGTCCATGATTATGTCTTCTGTGTTTGTTTAGTTGTGATACATTTTGATATCTTTTTCCACAATCCTCACACTGGCTTTGCCACACAGGTCTATCAATGGTCTATATATATGTTGCAGTCAAATGTTTGCAAGTTGTGCAAGTTCATGTGTCTAAACATGCCGCTCTAGTGCGAATAGCTGGCTCGTTCAGTTTTTTTAGTGTTTCTTTAGTTGGATGGGGGGCAGAATGCCTAGGTTTATCTACCGGTGAACAATGGTCAGAGGAGGAGTTGAATTTTAGCTACAATATTAACAATTTGGAATTACAAGCTGTATTTTTGGGAATGAAAAGTTTTTTGAATAACTTGGCCGGACATTACGTGAAAATTTTATCAGACATTTCTACAACTGTAGCTGCATATATTTTTGAAAATATATAAATCTGGTGTGGCCATCATGAAATTGACTCAGTACTGCCACAATAGAAACATCACTAACATCAGAATCCAATATGAAGTATCTTTTATCTAAAGGAATAGCCATAATATCTAGACAAATAAATGATAGCTTTGTTCTTTATTCTGTTCAAATTAATTAATTGGTTTTCTTCGTCGACTACATGTATGTCAGCGGTAACACCATTACTGAGAAATCTAATAAATCTACGTTAATAGTTGGCCTTCCAAAGTATTTTCGGACTTTTATTTACATATCAAGGAGTTTGCCATCATTCTTTTTGTTGCTGCTTAGAACAAGAACCAAATACAATCATTTCGTCCAAATAAATGCTACAAATTTGCCACTTTATTAGTCTTTGACAGATTGATGGACTATCACACAAGGCCATAGGAATAGTTTTGTACTTGTATAAACCATATTTTGTCACAAAGACTTTTTTGTATTCCATCTTTCTTTATAGGGATTTGCTATAATCCCCTGGTAAAACATACTGAGCAGAATTAACCCGCTGAGAATATCGTTACATGCCGCAGCTGTTTGACCACCAGAATAAGAGGACTAACACAAGGACTTTATGATCTATGTATTTTACCTTGATCTGACATATAATCTATTAAAGTCTTCACTTCATATGAAAATGTCATTGGCACCATCCGTCGTAGCTGACGTACTGTTTTATCATTACCGGTATCTATATTGATATAATCAACTGGACGAGGCCAAAATCTGTTTTCTTCTTCGGGAATGTACATAAAAAAATGATTTATAAAGAATTGCAATATCAGCACATTCATATTCTGAACGTCCCTTTACAGCTTCTGTGTACATGCTTAGTTGACTGGTCTTGTTCTATACCACTTTGCCCCCGTACAAATTGTGTCTGTTATTTTGAAAACCGCTATAAATAGAGAAAATCTGACAGGGGCATAAGTGTTCAAAATGTTGGGCTCTACATGTCAATTTATGTCAAAACTATCAGAGGACTTCTTAAAGAAGTTATTGTCCTTAAATGATAAATTTTACAATTTTTCCTTTTTTGTCTATTATCTTGATGAGTACTATGATAGGTAGATACAAACTTTAAATTACAAAAATGATCAACAGGAAAAGATCTACGACCACGTCCAACATGGTTGAAATCGTCTGGTGACAAGAGTTTATGCCCTTTATTCACGATTTTTACCAAAATGCGTTATCATAAAAAAAACTACAATAGATAGAAACTTTAATTAGCAAAAATGACCAGTAATACATACAAATAAGTCTTATGGCCGAATTCGTCGATCGACTCGTTATTGGGGTTATTGATCTTTGAAGAGGATTTTTACCAATTTTTAGTGTATTTGCCTAATATCTTGAAATCTATAATAGATAGATAGACAGTTTGAATTGCAAAAATACTCCGCAAGACAAGATCGACAAATAAGTCATCATGATTGAAATCTTAAGTCGACTCGTTATTGGAGTTCTTGCTCGTTAATGACAATTTTTACCAATTTTTCGCGTTTTTGCCTATTATTTCGAAATCTGTAATTAATAGATAGAAACTTTAAAAAAAAAAAAAAAATAGTAAGTATACTCTTTATAGGAGTGATTCAGATCAACAAAAAGAGTTGAATTCATGAATTCTATTGTAGTCTTTAATGTTGGAGAGTGCCCATTGTTGAAGATGCACATAGACTTGAGTAAGAGACAGAGTCTAGTTTTTGTTTGTAAATGCAACACATTTATTATCAATAGTGCTTTCAATGAAAGTAGAGTCTGTTAAAAGGTTGATTTTATTCTTAAACATTATCATAGTTTGACTTGTAGAATTTAAAGAATGGTGTGCTGCTCACACAGATTTCTCTGATGCATGCTGTAATCTGATCTGGACATGCAGATGTAAAAAACCCTGGTGACAATCTTATTTTTCTTGTTGTTTTCCTACCAAAGGTCGATGGTTCTCTCCAGGCACTCCAATAAAAAACTTACCGCCACGAAATAGCCAATAGAGGCGTTAAGCACCAATCAATCAATCAGTCAATTATAATTTTGTGTATTGTTTAGATATATAAATCATTATATCAGAAATTCCATTTCAGATTGGTTACTATGGAAACGCAATGACCTTTGTTGATGAAATGCCTCACTTTAGAAACCATTTAAGTTAGTTAAACTTCAATTTTACTTTACCCTTTATTTTTTTTTTTTTTTTTTGGATTTGATTGGCAACACTCTGCGTACATCAACAATCTGCATTCTGTTACTAAGGGTTATCTTGCTCCATATCCGTATTTTTCTCAACACAAAATAAATCGTTTTGAAGATCAGAAAATAATCACAACTATCACAATGATTCAATATTTTGGAGATGATTTCTGCATAGACCCTTTAAAAAAAATGCATTTTTTGTTTATTGTTTAAGTCACAAAGGGTTGCCCTTGACCTGAAAAACCTGTCGCAAATAAAATCACAACCAAATGTTAAGCCACTGATTTGTCCATGTATGTTTAAATTTTTGTCATTTAAGGATTGACAAAATGATTCTAGCCTTTAAAAAAATGTTACTGGTAATTGTGTCATCTAATTAATATTTTTTAAATTATTATTTTGTTTGTAATATATTTAAAATTGTTTCGTATATGTTACCTATATATTTCAATTTTTATACTTTTAATTTTAACATAGTAGTATGTCTGTGAAATTGGAAATTTCAGAGACATGAACAAAAACATAAACAACAAATTTTCTCGATACTTCTTAGGTAGACATTTCATTACTTTATCAGATATAATAACAACATCAGTAATGGTCATGTCCTCAACAATAGCAGATTTTGCCTCCTCCTGATTTCTTGATCTTATTATGTGAGCCTTCCATTTTATCACTGCTGCAATATTGTCAAGTACCGGAGGTACGTAGTAGGTACTATTCCGAGTTCGTACCAGAGTTATTTCTCAGGATACAGCAAGTGCTAAATAACTAATAACGTTTTGAAATCGAATTAATAAGTGGTTTGCTCACCTTAAGATTGACGATAGACACCAAGAGCTTAATGGCTTCTGTTACTCAAATAAAGTAGCCAAGGTTATAACGGTTACCATTGGATGCAAAGAAAGATATTTTATTTCTTTTCTATTTGATCTGGTGTACTGCTTTTCTTAAAATCAGTGTTCTTTAAAATTGCTCTCTATTTATGACCAAAGCCAATATTCTTAAAAATAGGCCAATGTTTTATGCTCCTGCCAAGGTTGACTCTGACGCCACTGCTTCTTCGGGGCTATTTCTTTATGTAATTGCTTTACGAGAACTGTTCTTTATCAGGAACGATGCCTCCTAGTTCTTCAGAATAATAGTATTGTTACACCGTGCAAACGTGTTACGCAAATTAAATTTATATTTTTACTGCCATTTTTCAGTGGTTGATTTTATCGCTATTTTTGGCATATAAATGACTTATTTCGTGACGGAATTCAATAAAAATCAACTATGGTGTAATTACCCGTAGTCTATTTAACTTGTGTATATAAATAAGACACCGAACAGCAAGCTATAAAGGGCCCCAATAAAGACTAGTGTAAAACAATTCAAACAGGAAAACCAACGGTCTAATCTATATAAAAACGAGAAACACTTATGAACCACACCAAGAAACGACAACCACTGAACAACAGGCTCCTGACTTAGGACAGGTGCATAAAAATGCAGCGGGTTCAAACGTTATAACAGGCGCCAACCTTTACCCTAACCTGAAACAGTGGTATAACATTACAACATAAAAAGACACACAATAAAATATCAATTGAAATAGCTTAACTCGATCAAAAAGACAATACACAAAAACAAGTAAATATACACTGAACGAATAAGTTTGATTTATGACACAATATAATTAAATAAAAATTTTCAATGTCAAAAAACAACTTTGACCTTGGACAAAATGGCGTTAAATAAAGTAACGTACACAGGTTAATTTAAATATAATAATTTTGTTGTTAGGAGTACAGAAACATTTTTACAAAATAAATTAGTTATTCATAGTACGAGTACAGAAGTGAAATTTTTTTCGTCATACTAAATACTTATCAAAGGTGGTACATATTAAAAATAGTAAGACGAGATATAACACAAAATAAGTAAACAGTGAATAACAGAAAGGCATTACGAATTGTGTCAACAGGTCAAATTAACACGAAAGTACGATTTGAGAATACTCGCAGTTACTGAAAGCTCGTTAAAAGCCAAAAACAACTAATAATGAAAAATCATGCATCAGAGACTAAAATCAATTAAAACACATCCCAGGCAGGGATTTAGTGTTTCAACGCCATGGACAGTCAAAGAAGACATGACTTGTGCAATGCCAAAATAAAAGCAACGACAGGCAGTAGGATAGTTAGGATTTAACCTTATAATAAATATGTATGATGTTATGTATAGATAAAACAATTTCTAAATAGAAAATAAACGTGGATGTGTTTATATACACCCCCCACCCCAAATTAAGTTATGTTTTAATTTTTTGATGACAAAATCGATGTTTTTATGTTTAACAGTTATTATTCATTCACGATAGGTGCATTTACCAATTTTGTTTCTTCTGTCCTCGTTTATTCCTTTACTTGGTGCCATTTTCCTCGTGTTTAATCTAGGGGACGTTGTGATTGTTGCTATATAAACAAAGTTGGTACCAAATCCAGGCTGCTCATGCCATAACCAAGCAGTGGGGCATACGAACCTTGTAAGCTAAAGAGCACAAAATGACACAGAGGCAATTACTAAACCGAATTGAGATGGTACGGAACTTGTAAACCATCTATATATTTCACCCAAATTTTGAGTAACCGACATTTCAACTCCCGCATTTCTCGACTCTGCAAGTGCATAGGTCTGTCTCCAGATTTGGAGAAATTTTGGAAAAAGCACTAACTATTATAGATGGTGTGATATTTTAACCAAAGTTCAGAAATTGTTCAGGTTGTAATTTAAACATAATGTATAGAAAAAAGGATTTCATATTGGAATTGCAATTTCCTTGAATGATTTTGTAGAAATAATTCTAATTACTTGGGAAGTTTCACCAAATCTCTAAATCACCAAAATCAGGAAATGCACCAAATGATAGTTATCTTCATTGTTATTATTTATATAATGTGATATACATTTTGCTGGAATAATATATTTCTGTTGATATTTATGCCTGACTTGTAAAGATTAAATGTTATCTATTGGAGAATTATGGGTTTTAGCCTGAGCCCACATTATTAATTGTATCGAGCACAAACCATGTTCGTTACACTGGTGTCAGAAGTGTGATATAAATTCTAAAAGTAAAAATATTAGCAAAAATAAATAATTAAACATTTTAAAAGCGGACAATTCTCATGGAATAGAATTTAATTCAAAATCTAGATCCTCAATAATAGAAAATGAAATTTTTAAACAGAAATTCCAGTGAAATGATATCACTAAGTAGACAACAGTCAATTGAATCAATACATACCATTGATGACTATGATGTCACAGTTTACAATATGAAAAAAGAAATAATACATGTAGTAAACATATTACGAGAAGAAATACAGCAAACTATGTCAAATATTAGTTTAGCAAATACCAGAAACATAAATTCATATGAAATGGCCTAGATAAGATCAATGATTTAAAAAGTAACTTCTACAGGCAAATGTCTAATATAAATAAGAAGATGTGGTATGAGACAACTCTCAATCCAAGTCACAATGTATAAAAAGTTAACAATTATAGGTCAAAGTACGGCCTTCAACACGGAGCCTTGGCTCACTAAGAACAGCAAGCTATAAAGGGTCCAAAACTGACTATTGTAAAACAATTCAAACAGGAAAACCAACGGGCTAATCTATATAAAAAGAGAAACGAGAAACACATATGAACCAAACCAGCAAACGACAAAATAACCACTGAACAACAGGCTCCTGACTTAGGACAGGTGCCTAACAATGCAGCGGGTTTAAACGTTTTAAATGCCTTTTGGAGAGAGCGTTAGTTAGAAAGCAGAGAAGGTTAAGCATTTCCTTAAATTAGAGACAATATAGTTAGTAAAATTTCACAACATCCAACTGGAGGTGGTAATAAACAATATAATCATCAAAATCCTGCGGTAGAAATAAATGGTGACAATGAAGACATGACAAGACAAGATCAGAAAACTTACCTATACTTCCGATCCACTATTCATATATACCTCAGTGAATAATTCACAATTTTGCCCGCAAATACAATGCAGACAGTTTTATCCAAATCATTCTGGTGCACATTTTCACGACTCAAATATCAATTTGAAGCCAAAATTCTATGATGGCACAGAATATATTGAAGAATACATGAATCAATTTGAGACTTTTAATGATATAGTATTGGTGTTAAAAACAAATATTTGTAACTTGCTAGCAGTTTAAATGGTGGTAGTATTCCTTCAAAGAATCGTTGAAAGAGATATAATTTAATTTTACTGTATTTATTTGAAAATGTCTGTTATTAAAAACAAGAGGCTCTCAAGAACCCGAATCTCTCACCTGTATTTCAGAGGAGAAGATTTTTAAATGTTAGCAAACTTGATGAACAAATTGTGTAAAATTGTCTTTAAAGGGCAATAACTTTGCTAAACATTATGCTTACAGGTCAATTGACAATTTTGGTCACCAATTAGCTTTTCGTCTGAATATTTTACTTTGCTGAACATTATTGCTGCTTACAGTTTTTTAAGCCAAAACTATATATCTATAATAATATTCAAAATAATAACAAAAACTGCAAAATTTTGTTAAAACTACCAACGACGGACGACGACGGACGCCAAGGTGGCAGCAAGGTTTTCAAATCCTTTTTAGATGTCCAACAATGGGTTGTTCGATTCGTCTGAAAATTTCAGAGCTGATAGATCTTGACCAATTGAACAATTTTACGACTTGTCAGATTTGCTCTAAAAGTCAAGTAAATAATTAGTTTTCCAAACAAGAAATCTTTGAAGTATTTAAAAGTAAAAGAAATACTAAGAGAATATTTGTTTGCCTTTAGGACATTTTATTACCCTTGCAGGATATTTTTGTTATTGCTGAGACAATGTTATTTTAATTACAGTTATTTACTACTTTATACTGGTAGTATTATCAAAATATAATATGTGAAAAGTTGAGGTTTTGTATATTGTTTGTTAAAGTTGCTGTTTTTGCATATTTTGAATGAACAATGATGACCATTTTGGAATCATCAACAATGATAGATATAACTTACTTTTAATAACTCGGATGTGTGGTTAACATTTGGAATTACAATGATAGACGTAACTCACTTTTAATATATCGGATGTGCATGTATGGTTAACATTTAAGATGAACAATGTTGGACATTGCTTATATCGGATGTATGGTGAACATTTTGGAAGAACAATATTGGACGTTACTAACCTTTAATAAATACTGGATGTACCATGAACATTTTGAATGAACAATGATGGACACTGTTTACTTTTTAAAGGTGTTGTATATATTTTGAATTTCGTGATTGAACATTGTTTTTTTATGTGGAAATAATTATTGTGGTATTTTATATTGTAAAAATGTTTTATTTTAATTTGAATAAAACAATACAGGTATACATATACCTGCATGCCAAAATAAACATTGTATTTGAGGACAAATATATTTTTAGTTAGGAGGGTGTAGTGTTATGCCGTGCAAACATATAAGTTACGCAAATAAAATTTCTACTTTTACTCCCATTTTTTACCGGTTGTCTTTCATTTTTGTTTATGTGCTTTGTCTATATGCCATTTTGTTTTTCTTTGTTGACATATTTGTTTGTTTTTATAGTGATTAAGATTATAACACAATGTTGACTGCTGTACCCCTATTTTTGACATTTTTACCTATTAATTATGTCTTTTTGTTTTGTTCACACATTGTTGACAATATAATGGAATTTTATGCCACTGTCATACAAGTGAAGTTTATCTAGCTATAAACCAAGTTTAATCCACCATTTTCTACATAAGGAAATGCCTGTACCAAGTCAGGAATATGACAGTTGTTATCCATTCGTTTGATGTGTTTGAGCTTTTGATTTTGCCATTTGATAAGGGACTTTCCGATTTGAATTTTCCTTGGAGTTCGGTATTTTTGTTATTTTACTTTTTTTTTATCGTTTGGCATGTAGATTACTTATTTCGTGATGGATATCAATAAATCAACTGTGGTGATATTACGTGTTATCTTATTAACTTGTGTATGCCTGTTTAACACTTATAATTCATTTATGATAGGTGCATTTCTCCATATTGTTTCTTCTGTCCTTGTTTATTACCTTACTTTGCACCATTTCCCTGTGTCGTTATTAGAAATTTGACATACTTAACTGTCGCAGAGACGATTTATACGGAATCAATACAATTTTGAAAATTACGAGTAGCTATAAATTAGTACAATTATTTCCAAAACCAATGAAATGGCGCCCAGATGAAAAAGACTGAACCCGAGATTCGAAATTATACAAAAGGCCTACACACTGCGACATGTCGTGACATACATGTCCTATAAGAATATTGTAGATTTTACATTCACTGTGACGCCATGCCACCTACACTATGATATAGCTCAACTCTGACCTTATGAGTCCAAGATAATGGCGACAACATTATCTGATACCAGATTGTTTCGTTCAGGAAAAGCAATTTACGGAAAAAATGAAGGGCTCCAAATTTAAGCCAATTGGTTTGTAATTTAGGAATAGATGTACCACCTTACAGCAAAATTCCATTGAATAATCTGAGATTAGCAGGTCTCCAATCTGCCTTCATTAGTACATCTTAACCAATTGATGATTCATCTTGAATAGCATCTGATTTTTAAAGTTTGTTCTTATATTGTGCTGTTATACCACCGTCTCAGGGAGAGAGAGGATTGAGCGCTCACAAACAAAATTAACCCCGCCACATTATTTATGAGGTTGTCCCAAATCAGGAGCCTATAGTACAGTTGTTATCGTTGTTCCATGTCTGTCATATTTATTTTTCGTAAATTGTTTTGTTATAAATAAGGTCGTTACTTTTCTGGTTTAGATTGTTTAACATTTATCATGTCGGGGCCTTTTATAGCCGTCTAAATGGTATAGGTTTTTCTCATTGTTGAAGGCCGTACGATTGCCTATAATTGCCCACTACCACTTGATTTTAACTCTAGTGGATAGTTGTCTTATTGGCAATCATGCCACATGTCTTCATTTTCATATCATAATTTCATTAATTTTTTAAAATCAGATTGTTGTTACTGTCCACCGCAGCTTGAGATATAGTAATAGTCTTCGACTGTCTGTCCGGAAGAAACACGAAAATACTCAGATACCGTTTGACAGAAAGCTTGCATACTTGGCATTAGTCATCTTCTTCTATTGATTATACTATACCGTCAGTTTGATTTGATAATTTTTTACACGAGTAATGGGATTTTGACCAATTTTTTAAAAACTTTTGTAACAATGACACTTTGTAAACGCAACTTCTGTTTTGTGGTAGGATGGTTGCCATTTTGTGTAGTTGACCGAGTTGAACCGTCTTTTTGTTTCGACCATTTGATGGGGTATGGGACTTTGACCATTTTTTAAACTATCGTTTCAACTTCGGACTTTACTTGGCCTTTTTAAATTTTTTGATTCGAGCGTCACTTATGAGTCTTTTGAAGACTAAATGCGCGTCTGGTGGTAAAAATTTAATCCTGGAATCAATAACAGCTTCTGATCGTTAATCCTCAGAGACCTTTTATCTTTGATGATTTTTTACAGAAAACTCTCATACTTGGTAGTACTGTTGGCCATCATGTGTAGGTGACCATATTGTTCCGTTCAATTTGACTCGTTGGTTTGCAAGAAGATTTCATGCTTTGTAGTGATTGTATTCTAAGTAAACAACGGCGGGCGATATTTCGCTACGGTGTAGCAATCTTGTATAATTTACGTTTTTCTTAATATTCTCGCTTTTTTTCTTCTTATATGAATCATGAACTAAAGTTTGATTTAATGAGAATAATTTTGATAATGTATTTAATGTGATTAAGAGTTGGCAAAATAAAAATGCAAACGTATTTATAAATATCATAAAATAAACATTTACACCAAAATAAAATATGAACAATTCTGTACAAAATTATATATGAAACTGTTTATAATATTACATATAAAACGAGAAAGTTAATCAAAATATATACGAGGTATATATATGCTGCTTCATACACAGTTTTTGAGTTCTTGACAAAGCCATTTACTAATCGTATCTTGATAATTACTAATCCATGCTATATTTCCTCTTATACTTTCCAAGGCTTGTTCTCGTGCTCTTTCTCCTGCTCCAGCGTCCGGGTATAGTTTGAAAAATGACTCAACCTGAAATACAGGTTGACATGAAATTGACAGATACAGTTGCATTTCTTGTATATGCAAAACATCTGAAGTTGCAGATTTATAGAAAAATAAAATCCAAACATGTTGACTGACAACTGCTAATTTACTCATGGATTTCCAAAGAGCAAGCCAAGTAAATATATCTTCCAATAGTGACGAAAATAAACGGTTAAGTTATATTCAAAGCATTGTGTAATAAAAGCATATATATATATTGGAGGGAAAAGTTTGATTAAGAGGTAAGTGAGTACAAGTAAATAAATTTGGAAAGGTCGGGTGTTGGCTTTATTTTTTTATACAGTTTGTTGTTATGAACGATTTGGATTATCCCTTTCTATGTATTATACAACATTTAAGTACCAATAATGGTGATCTCTGTTTTCTGTATTAATCTATTCCTACGATAATAATTTCTATATTTTTTACTAATAATATTGAATTTTATTCAATTATTGCGCTTTTCAAATCAGTTAGAAATTTTCACATTGATGAAAACGAAAAAAAAAATGTTCAAAGCGTATCATTATATCAAAACTGTGGTAACGGTTAAAAACGCGAGAATTTTGAAGCGAATTTTTCGCTGGTTCTTTCAAATGTTTGAACATCGGTAAACTACTGTTGCCTTAATTAATTAATTCTGTTGTTTTGAATTAAAAATGATACATTAACATTAACGTAAAACATATGTTTACCTCTTTCAGATGAAACTCTGTATTAAAATATATAATAATCGATGGTATCAACCTTCCTAGAGATCTTGAAAACACTGTAAATCTGAAATATTCAATAGAAATTCAAAATGACAACAATTCATTATGAAAGATTACCTTTTAATGTTATGGATTTCATCTTCGTAAAATAGAGATGGCAAGAAGAAGTTTTAAATAAATTAGTAAAAAACATCACCACGACTTATGGTTTAGAAATGTGTTTATGGTGGTAAAATGTTAATAAAAAAATCATTTACTCTTTTAAACAAATTTGATCTAATATTTTATAACTTAAAAGTTAATGAACCGCTCGATTTGTTTTGTTAGAACGATTACAACATGCATTAAACCAGATAAACAAGTATCGTTTAATATATCTGTCTACGTAGAAACTTATGATAAGCATTACTTAATTAATCTTATTTCGAATTTAGCAACTAATTGTTCTTTGGTTAAAATACAGTAGCGAATAGGTCATTATAATGTAATATCAAAATCAGTGTCCTTTCATTAAATCTGTGTCCCTTGACGTTATGACACTCAAATCCCTGGCCCTTTTCCAGCCTCAAATCTGGGTACTTTTCTTAGATCTGTATACCATGAGGTCATGACTCTCGAATCGGTGGCCCTTTGCTTATTCAAATCCGTGTCAGGCTTTCAGTAATGTGACATGACTTGGAACAGGAACGTAAACTGTCGCGCGGTCAACATGAAACGCTCAACAACCCTAAACTATGGGGCCGTTGTGATAATATCAAACTGTAAAAATCAGTTGGGAAAGGCAACCAAAATTAATTTTACTAGATTGTACCTCCAACCCCTTGTTTCAAAATATAAATATACTTATCAAACTATATAGCAGAAGTCTAATAGTCAATCTTCAATAAATTCTTGCAAATATTTTTTGTTTGTTTGAATGAAGCCTATTTTGTGTGGATGCCGTTCCTAGAGCTTACACATTCATATCCCCGCTTCACCCGAGTTTCGTGGCTATGAAATGATTTCTTTTGTGTTTATATTTGGTCTTAAATTATAACAAATGATATGATAGGAAGGGCTATTTACAGACACATCGGTTAAAGAGACAAACTAATCGTAGGTCACATTTTATTCAATTACAGCATACATTTCAATATCTTTGTTATTGTATCTTTATTGATCAACATATTTATTTGAAGTTAAATAGAATTACAGTTTTTTTAATGTGGTACACAATATCCCCGCAATACAAATGCGAAAAAGAAACTTAATCGCACACTTCTGTATTTTAAACCTATATTTAAAAAATATAACGTTTTTTTTTTCTGTATATGAAAAATTAGTCAGCTTTAATTACCTTTGTACCAGATATTCCCAGTTTGATCTCACCCAGTCCCAAGCTAAACTTCTTCCGATTGGATTACGTGAAATATAGGTTATAACATTAAAGAAATCTTGCGCTTTCACTTTCGATTCATCTTTAGCATATTCCAGATACCTAAATAAATAATAAAATAACCGATTATATACTGCTATATTTGTCCACAACTTCCTATCTGTAAGTCATAATTGTTGTTTTTACCTGTTGCGGAGTAGTAACTTGTAAATTAATCATTGTATAAATACTGCAAATTTGTATACTTGATTTTCAATATAAATGTTATGTATTCTATATAAAAACATGTATGTAGTAGTCAAATTGCACCTTAGCACCTGAGATCAACCACTATTGGGGGTCGTCTTGCTCAATCTTTATTTTTCTATGTAGTGCTTAGTAGATTATTTTTTGTGTTTTGTTTTTTTTTTCATTTTCGCCATTGTTTTTCTTCGTCCTGGACATGCATGACATATTTGCCACTGAACGTTAAGCAACAAATAATCAATCAATTGACTCATGATTTCCTTATTGCCCCGTTGGTATCTGCTGTTACTTTTTCCTGATATTCATCCTATCTTGAAATAAAGAACAAAATGATATTAAAAGTTGTAATTGACTTACCTATGGAAGTATGTATCAGCATAACATTTATGACAAACTTGAAGACAAACATTTGTCCTTTTGCAAGCTCCAGTTTAATACCAACGTTCAACCTATTACTATACCTTTTTGTTTAATGGATACGATTGTAATATTACATGACCAAAGATAATACATATAAAAGGAAAACAGGAATTGCCAAAAGTTCTGAACAGTATAACAAGCCACATTAACAACCAACACCCGATTCCGCCGAGAAAATAAATAAGACAAACAAACAAAGACAAAAATATCCCAAAGAACAACACATGTTCAACAAGAGGCTCACTAAACAACAGATATTTATTCTAAGCAGCTGGTCTCCATCCGTTTCACATTCATCGGATTGAGACTGCTTTTACAAATATGTCTGTTTATACTTATAATTTCTGAACTGACATTTGTATGCATCATATTTTTAATGTTTTTCTCAATTTTTTGGGGGATAAATAGCTTTTATACTCTTTCATGAAGATTTTCCAAACCAAAAAAAAAAAAAAAAAAGTTTTATGTTCTTGAATTACACCAGAGATCATGTGTGTGAAAATCCAGAAGTGTAAATCATTATGGTTTACCTTCTTAGTAGCCATACAGAGCGGGTACGGGACAACCCATATAGTAACTTAATCTGTTCTTGTGGAACAGTTTCTCTTGTGTATTTATCCCACATAAAGTTCCAGTCGTCTTCTGAATCACTGCCTTGTATCCCATAATTGTACACAAGAGAACGTAGATTTGGAGGAATACTGAAAAAACAATAGTTATTCAGTTTCAAATAATGTCAAATGGTATAAAAAAAATTCTGTCAAATAACAGTACCATCATCACTACAAGAGAAATGTTTTGTTATGTTTAAAGACGATGATGGGCATTATTTAGATAGTACGATTTTATCAAAAATACAGGTTTACGTTATTGAAGTCAGAAATCAGAACTCCCTCAAGCAAAGATAACCAAAGCTGATTTTGATTGTTCTGTTCTGTTTTTTATATACAACTTCACAAACTTTAAGTATCGAGTACACCTGATGGAAGGTTAGCGGAAAAAACTTTGAAGTATCGAGCACACCTGATGGAAGGTATTCCAGAAACTTCTCCTGGGCGCTAAATTAAGTATCGTACGTTTATTATTCTAAACCAGAGTAAAACAAACGTCAGTGTGGAGACATTCGTTTTAGTGCAGATAGCCGCATAAATATTCAAAATGTTTCTGTGTAACTGGTTTTGGTTTGTTCTTCAAAATGCCGCCGAAGGGCAGTGTCTGGCCTGAATAAGAGCTGCCTGATTGTGAAGACGTGCCCTTACTCTAAGATCGATTATGAATAATAAGAATTCATGAACCTTAAGAAATCTGACATACCAATCATTGGCATTTCTGACGCGAAATTTTCAATTGGCATTTATCCGTTTCAGATCCGTTCATCATCCGTTTTATCCGTTATACGTCCGGTAAACGTCCGTTTCTCATTCGTTCAACATCCGTTTTATCCGTTAAACGTCCGGTAGAAGTCCGTTGGTGAATTTATCTTCCAGACCTCAAACGGATGTATAACGGACACGTAACGGATACAAAACGGAAACGAAACGGACGAGTACCGTACAAAACGGACGCCTACCGGACGTTCAACGGACATTTCATCCGTTGGACGTCCGTTCAAAGTTTTGAACATGCTCAAAATTTCCACCGGTAAAGTTTGAACGTTACTATGTTTTATATAAATGAGGAGATGTGGTATAATTGCCAATGAGACAACTATCCACCAAAGTTCAAATGAAGTGGATGTAAGCAATTATAGGCAACTGTACGGCCTTCAACAATGAAAAAAAACCAAACCGTGTGGTCGGCTATAAAAGACCCCGACATGAAAAAATAAGAAATTTAATTGTTGATTTTTTTTATTTCAAATAAATCGCCTGTCTTCTTGCATCGACGAAGTATTTGTGATAGCTATAACTAAAATAAAAGTTGCAGGATATAGTAGATTGGTAAATAAGTACTTTTTGATTACAATTATATATATATATATGTCTATAAAATAGACCAACCAGCAGTATCTATGATGAGTTTATTTAAAATAAACCGGATCGTCTTGAATAGGGGATAATGCGCAGATAAGGACAAAAATATATAAACGTCATAAGATTTGCGCAACGATACTGATATTAGATGGTCATACACGAAAAAGATGTTATAAAATCGTATTTACAAATATTTTGGCTCAACAAATAGCCTTCTTCGGTGTCATATATTTATATTTTTATATATATTATTATAATTATTATTTTTTAAAACATTTAAATTCATTTTAAATCACGCTTTTGCCTACCTTGCCCCATTTTCTATCCAGTTTCTAAACTTTTCAGTTGCATTCCTTAAGCAATGCTGGTCACCCAATCTGCATGCCAATTCAATTATATTAGACCTCATTAATCTGAAATAAACATTGAATACTGAAAATGAAGTATTAAAAGGTCTTTTTTATTTGCTGCATAATATTAGTTACATAGTGTAGTAGTGACCTAATACTATATATTTGGGCTCAAAATATTCCATATGGGGTTCGAGCGACCTAATACGATATATATTTTTTGACCCCATATATATCGTATTAGGTCACTAGCACACTGTGTAACGAATTTATCTTTTCGATTATCTTAACATGTGCCATTTAGACTAGAGGCCTTTCAAAGTGATCAAGTCTTCAATATAATGAACCTACATCCATTGGTCTATACAAAAACAAATGCCAACAATAACAACTTGTTCGCTTTTAATGTGTTTTCTGCATTTTATTTCAAGCGTTCATCATCAATTTCTTTGTTTGTTGAAACGTTTCAGATTTTTACTCAACGCCGTGATGTTTTTATAAAGGGACGTAACACCACTACTAACCGTGTTTTAGAATAATCCCCGCCTACTAACCCCATATGAAATATACACGGTCTCCACGCGGTAGCTTTTAACCAATGATATTCCTAGAAATCTATAAGAGGTAGGGTAAATTGTAATATTTTATCATTTTCAAATATTGTTTCTTCGTATGTTGGTTTTGAATTAATTACATCTAAATATAAAATTAAGACAATGAAAAAGTAGGAGTAATTATGTTTTGACTTTACTTTTGTAAATGGTTTCCATCGTCCTTCCATCCAATGGCATCCATGACTGGTTTGACTTTTCTCAAAATATATATCTGAAATTGAGTAATTTTTAAAACTCAGGATTGTGTTTTTTTTATTTCTGTTCTTTTGGCAGATATAGGTAAAATACTATAATGAGTGTAAAACAATAACATAATCGTTAAATAAAGTAGACTATTTTTTTCTGGAAAAGAGACAAGGATAATACATTATAGCATATATTGCAATAGGAAATATCCTCCTCCATCACTCATAAAAATAATACTAGAGTTTGTCTCTAGTGTTGTGTGGAGGCAGTAGAACGTTTCTCCGTGCTTGAGGTGTATGCTCTTATAATATTTACAGTTATGGTGTGCTTGTTCATGTGAGAATTTCTCATATTAATACACCGTCAAAATTTCATGTTTGGTTAAATTTCTTCAAAATACTGGTCTGGTCATTTGTTTTGTATATTGCCCTTTCATACTATTTTAAACTATTAGGTTTTCTTACATATATTTCAATGTGCCCCGTGCTGTCTATCATTTGTTTTTAGTTTTATATGTATTGTCTATCATTTGTTGTTTCGAAATTATTGGTCTTTTGTTGGGCAATGTATGACAAATATATTTTGAAAAACCTCGCCCGTAATTATAAATTATGTAATTCATTGACCGCTCCCAACATGTGTAACTTTAAGGCATATTTTAGCGGCGATCGATGTCTTTCAAAATTACTGCACTTTTTCTTGTATCCCTGGTGCTTCGACTGGAGAACCGTCGTACACAAGCATCGCACAAGTTGGCACTCTGAGGCGGGTGGGGAGCAAGAAGGTGAACTGTGGTTTATTTTATCAATAGTACTGCTTCAGTCGACGCTAGGGGCCGTCTTGATCTTCTTGTGGGGTATGAATGATTCGTTCATTGTTGAAGACCCTACATCAACTGTCAAGATGAAGAACAGGAATAAAAGCCCTGTTCATTGGTAATTTTCTATGTTTTCTATGTATTGTGTGCGAATTTGTCCCATGTACATTTACTCCATATCCTTTCATTTTCTACTAGTTCCATAGAAAAAATGTTGAACACCACGATCATTCCCTAAATAGTACACAGATGTTCTTGGAAAACAATCAGTATATAAGAAACCCTAGTAATATCCATTCAAGTCCTTCCCTTTATCTCCCCCTCCCCAATTAACAAAACAACATACCTGACTGCTAACAATCAGGTGTAGGTGGCATTTAGATGTTCCATTAAGAGAGGCTAAATATAACAATGAGATACTGAAACTCATTAGTCGAAAAGGAACGGGTGCCACATGTGCAGCAGGATCTGTATACCAACGGAAGCACTTGAGATCACCCCGGCTTTTAGTGGGGTTCGTGTTGCTCAGACATAAGCTTTAACATAACACATATTTTTTAATATACTTCACAGTTGTGGTTAATGACGTATGCCCCTTAATTGAGGCTAAAATAAATGAAAATCAGATTTTCTTTCCATCCCCCCTCAAGAACTTATAAGGGATGTTTTACAAGTCCCCCTCATTGGTCAAAATGTGTATTGTCGAACTGGATTCATTCGAGGTTTAACGAGTGAAAATCTTTATACAAATTTGAAGAGGATCTGATGAAAAATGGATGGTATTTATTAAATGAATTTCAAAGTCCCCAATTTAAGATTTTTCTAATTATTGACTTATCTGTGATTTTGATGGGTGGAAGCCTTAATCAATTTGAACAGAACCGACAAACAAAACGAAGGCCAAAATGACAAAAATAGTATCGGTTTTTTTTTTAAAAGCCCCACCCCCCGAAAAATTATTTCATTTTTTCCTGATTAAAGAAATCATCCGTGGTTTTGATGAGTGGAAACCTTCGAGAGGATCGAACAAACTAGAGGCTCCCTGATTCTACTTTGGTTTTGGAAATCATGTAAAAATATTAGATTAAAATCATAACAGATAACCTAATAATGATTGAGGCCAAATTTGGTTTAATATTGGCCCTGTAATTTAATCAAAAGCAGAAGACTTTTGTAAAGCTTACAGAAATTACCAATAAATTCATTGAAATTGTAGAAAATGACTTTATAAGGACAATGACAAATCAGCTACAAAGTAACAACACTTGTTCAGCACCTCAAAAGAACATTCATACCATGTTTGGTTTCAATCCATTAAGCAGTTTTCTAGAAGAAGACATTTGTATATATTTCCCATAGGGTCCTTTCTTAAACTAAATTCCCCGCTGGCAGCCATCTTGGATGATTGATTGGCTACAAAGTTACAACACTTGGCAAGCACCTCATTAGGAACATTCATGCCATGTTTGGTTTCATTCCATTCAGTGGTTCTCTAGAAGAAAACATTTGTATGTATTTTTCATAGGGTCCTATGTTAAACGAAGTCCCACGCTGGCGGCCATCTTGGATGATTGATCGCCTACAAAGTTACAACACTTGGTCAGCACCTCATAAAGAACATTCATTCCATGTTTTATTTCATTCCATATAGTGGTTCTCTAAAAGAAGACATTTGTATGTATTTCTCATAGGGTCCTATGTTAAACTAAGTCCCCCTCTGGCGGACATTTTGAATGATGAATCGGCTTCAAAGTAACAGCACTTGGTCAGCACCTCATAAGGAACATTCATGCCATTTTGGTTTCATTCCATTCAGTGGTTCTCTAAAAGAAAACATTTGTATGTATTGTTCATAGGGTCCTATGTTAAACGAAGTCCCCGATGGCGGCCACCTTTGATGATTGATCGCCTTCAAAGTTACAACACTTGGTCAGCACCTCATAAGAAACATTCATGCCATGTTTTATTTCATTATTTTTAGTGGTTCTTTAAAGAAGACATTTGTATGTATTTTCATAGTCTAAAAGTAACAACACTTTATATATATATATGGGAACCAAAATTTATAAAACGTTCGTCTGCAATACAGTCCAAATAAAATTGGAAAAGCCCTACCCAACAAAGTTGTTTGCTTTACCTAATAGTTACATATCAAAATATCGTAATTTGTGCATTACCGATACTTTGTAGGGTTTACACAAACATATAAAGTGTAAATTGAAATGTGTAGCATGTAGAAATTTGCCTATCTTTGAAAAGACGTGCATCAATTATATATAACATACCCTCATGTTAGAATAGTCACCGCCTAATTCAAACATATGTGTGATATAACTCATGACTGAGTATGCACTTTCCCAAGGTAGATGACCCATTTCTTTATGCAAGAACCGCGTTAAACCTAATGCCAAGTCGTAACTGAGGTATCCTCCACGCGCTAAATTGAAGGCATCGTTGATTAATCCTGATTTTTCCACATCTCGCATAATCTAAAAAAACATTCGTACATCATTTTTAAGTCAAACTTTCAAAACCACAAATTGGAAGCAAACAAAGGAAAGAACAGTTTTATACAGATATATAGGTTGGGTCATTACACGAAAGAATGATTAATCTATTGCATTGAAATGACAGCGTATTTGTAAACAGAATTTTTGAATGCTCTAATGATTAAACTTCTATTTCTGAATTATTGTACAAATGCACTAACAATATAAAACACGTACCTTTATTCATATGAGTTTTGAAACAGAATTCTCTACATGTATATATTTTCTTTAAAACATAAGACGCGTGCCTTAACTTGTCTGTGATAATATATATACTTTCTTTAATTGTCCATTGAACTACTTGGCATACATTCTTTTAATGTATGAGGACCCAGACTACAAGTCATATAACTTTAAAGGGTTTTATTTTCGCGTTGACTGTACAGATATGCACAGGACTTGCAAATTTGTTCAATCATCAACTTGTTGTTCGACTTTCATGTTTATAATAGGATTTTTCGACAGCTCTGAAGTCTTCTGAATGTTTATTCTCTCTGTATTCTGTGTAGGAAATAACTTGTTATGTACTTAAACAATTATTTTTCCTTAATGTTGATAACAACTGGCTAGTCCATATCTCTGGTAACAATGTAAATTAAAACTAAACTGATGTACGAATCTAAAGATAAAATAGAAATATAGCTTAACCTAGCGGTAGGTGTTTGCAAAGGAATGCAAAAACCCAAAGAAATAAAGTAATAAATTGGCAAAAATTACGCTAGGATTCATTTCGAGTTGATTTGCTATAGATTTCAGATGTTGTCAGGATACAATACTCTATAAAATCCAGTTTGATTAACATTGAATTTGATCCAACCATTTGCCAAGTTCGTTGGAACATCGAATATTTTCTCTGAAACAAAAGAAAGAAGAGTTTTTATTTCATTTAGTAAACCCCAAGGTTTACTAAGGTATAGAAATTTGGTTATATGGGCACCTTCGATGTGACAGTTAGACCCATGCTGAAAGCGATCTGTTTAGATGTGCGAAATTCTGCCCATATCCCAGTTGTATACACCTGAACGGATAAGATGTCTACATGTTGATTTATATTTACGAATGATGTCCTTGTACCGATAATATTTAGTAAATGTTTTGACTAGTTTGTGGTATCGAAAACCCTGGTGTAATAATTGTTCAGTAATACAGAGATTTCTTTCGTTGAAATCAAATATGTTGTTACAAACACGAGCGAATCGAACAAGTTGAGATATATAAACACCATAAGATGGTGACAAGGAACGTCACCATCTACAAATGGATAATTAACAATAGGGAATGAAAATCATCTCTTTCATCATAAATTTTGGTATTAAGCCTCCCGTTAAAGATATAGATATCAAGATCCAGGAAAGGACAGTGTTCATTGTTAGTATTAGCTTTATTTAAAGTCAATTCGACAGGATAAATCTCTTTAGTGTAGATACTGAAGTCGTCATTATTGAGAGCCAATATATCATCTAAATATCTAAAAGTGTTATTAAATTTTGAATCAGATGTTGTTTCGATGGGTCTTTGCTGATTTTAGTCATAAACTGTAACTCATAACAATACAGAAACAGGTCCGCAATAAGTGGTGCACAGTTAGTCCCCATGGAATTCCGATAACCTGACGATATACGGAATCTCCACAGCGAACAAAAATGTTATCTAGTAAAAATTCAAGGGCAGTTATAGTATCAAAGCAAGTCCAATTGACATAGTTCTTTTGTTTGTTGTTACTAAAAATGATCTAAAAGAGTTTGAACATATATATTCGCATTCCGACTTTTAAATGCCCATTTAATCAGGTGTGTGAATTTTTCTTAATAAGATTATGAGGCAAAGTGGTATATAGGGTAGAAAAATCAAAATTTTGAACAGATTCGAAATCACCAATATAAGCATGCAATTTATCAAGTACTTCCAACGAATTTTGACACTCTAAAAGTAATTAATTCCACTATTTTCAAAAGCCTTATTTGAACAATTTATTACCAGGTTTTGATTGTACCAAGTGTACTAGTAAGTAGAATATATAGTTTAGTAGTGGAACAATGGCTTGAAGACGAAATAAATCTATATTTGTAAGGAGTTTTGTGCAGCTTCGGAAGCCAGTACATAGTTGGAACTTTCAATGTATTTGGTTCTGCTTGTAAAGAGGTAGCTAAAAGTTTATGTTTTTACAGATTTCATTTTCCGAAAATGGAGTCAGTTGGAATGTTGATGAATTCGTGATTTCCTTTTGTAGAACCTCAATGTAAAATTTACGTCAAACAATATTCTTTTATGATATTATTAGCAGCATATAAAGTGTAAATTGAAATTTACATGTAGATCAGCCGGGAAAAAACAAATTCCTTGGCGAGTTCTTTTAGCTTATGTTTGATACGAGAAACTGGACTATTATGGTTGGGCATACATTCTTTTAATGTATGAGGACCCAGACTACAAGTCATATAACTTTAAAGGGTTTTTATTTTCGCGTTGACTGTACAGATATGCACAAGACATGGAAATATATGTTATACTCGTAGGAGGTTCAGCGTCGCAAATGTGTTCAATCATCAACTTATTGTTCGACTTTCATATTTATAATAGGATTTTCCGACAGCTCTGAAGTCTTCTGAATGTTTATTCTCTCTGTATTATGTGTAGGAAATAACTTGTTATGTAATTAAACAATTATTTTTCCTTAGTGCTGATAACAACTGGCTAGTCCATATCTCTGGGAACAATGTAAATTAAAACTAAACTGAAGTACGAATCTAAAGATAAAACAGAAATATAGCTTAACCTAGCGGTATGTGTTTGCCGTTGAATGAAAAAAAAAAACCAAAAAAAACCAAAGAAATAAAGTAATAAATTGGCAAAAAATTACACTAGGATTCATTTCGAGTTGATTTGCTATAGATTTCCAGATGTTGTCAGGATACAATACTCTATAAAATCCAGTTTGATTAACATTGAATTTGATCCAACCATTTGTCAAGTTCGTTGGAACATCGAATATTTTCTCTGAAACAAAAGAAAGAAGAGTTTTATTTCATTTAGTTGGTTATATGGGCACCTACGATGTGACAGTTAGTCCCATGCTGAAAGCGATTCGTTCAGATGTGCGAAATTCTGCCCATATCCCAGTTGTATACAGTAATGTTGCAATCTCAATAACATAAACGGTACCAATTGTTCTGCACCAGATGCGCATTTCGACAATCAATGTCTCTTCAGTGATGCTCGAGGCCAAAATATTTGAAAATCAAAAGCTTATTAAAAAGATGAAGAGCTATAAACTAAAAATAGACAAAAAAGTATAGCCAAAGCCGTGCATCTTCCCAAGCTATGGGTTATACCTGAGTTGAATTATCGGTTTTGAATGCTCTTCAACTTCGTACCTGATTTGGCTTTCCACCTGTTTTTATTCGAGTGCCACAGATGAGACTGCGTACAAAGTTATAAGCCTGGTATCTTTGATAGGTTGTTAGTGTCGATATTTTTTTCTTTCATTTTTTTAATTTGTTTGACTTTCAAGACTTACAAAAAGCACAATCAAAATATAATCATTGTTTCTAACGGCATAGTTTAATCATTACTTTACATTTATATTGACAGAGACGTCACAAGATACTTACTGTAACAAGCTTATAACGATTTTGATTTTTAAGAAACGTTTAGAACAGATTTTCTGCAAAACATTTATTTAACGTTTCCTTCTCTAAATAAAGCAATTGTATAATATTTGAAGTGTGGTGCGCTATTTACAGACTTTGGTTTGTTTCCGTCAATTTCGAAATAGATAAAAGCAACCGATGAAGCAGGTATAAAGGCCGTTTTATAAAGATAAGAAGATGTGGTATGATTGCCAATGAGATAATTCTCCACCAGAGGTCAAATGACATAGAAGGTTTACTTGTTACAAGTTTGCATCTTTCCGTGGTGTGAATACGTATATCAACTGAATTTTAAATGTCCATTTTGTTGGTATAAAACATCATACCTGCGACAATTTTCGATTTAGCAATTTTATGTCTAAATCTGATATAACGTTAACTTTCACAAAATTAACTAGTGCGGGACAGACCTCGTGTGTCATCTGATTCCCATATTCTTCTACTCCAACCGCCTTTGAAAGGAAACATATATTGCGCTATGGGAAAAAGTGTTATGGTGGTCATGAACGGGGAATCAAAATGGAGCTATTTCGCGGAAAAAAAGAATCCACTAGACTCGTTTAACGCGGGACAGGAGACAAATTACAATTTTCACGAGCTTTGGACTATTACTTCTCATAAATTTTTATCATTGCACTGCATAAGACTTGCAATATTAAAAAAAGAGGATAAAATAAGCTTTATTTAATATATCGCATGTTACCAGTACATTTTTAAATTAATACTAAAACAAGTAACACCAGTATCTTGCGACGTCTCGTAATACCATCATAACCTATTTAGTCATAATTATGTCAGTATACTTATCAGCACTTATATACATGAATTACTGGTCATTTGCTTTTTATTTAGATATTATAACATAATCAAAAGTTGTACTCTTACCGTCGACTCTGTTCATCCACACATTACCGCTATGACCATCACTGGTCACGTAATCTAAGAAAACATGCCACCTATATCTGTTAGAAAGAAATGGAGACGTGTTCAATATATAAACAGCTATTTGATAAATAGGGAATCAACATTTGACATATCGTTACTTTGGAAATTTGAAATATTTTCCCAAGTTTTACCGACAGCACTGTTTATTTAAAATCCGAACTACTGTTTAAATACTTGTGGTATACAATCCAAGAGACACTGGTGTGAAAAGGGTGGGAAAAAGGGGTGGGGATAATTGCGCACGTAGTCTTCAATATCGATCATTACCATTATGTTTACTGCTTTTTGAGATAATGATGGGTTGGTGTATAAATAAGAAGATGTGGTATGAGATTCAAACAGGAAAACCATCAATCTAATCTATATAAAAAACGAGAAACACTTATGAACCACACCAACAAACGACAACTACTGATCAACAGGCTCCTGACTGCATGTCTAGAAGAAAATATGTTAATGTGGTATGTATAGAAACCCTGCTTTGTACTAGATCGATACTCTGTGTCGGATAAATAACGTGCTAGTTCACAAGCAAACAATCCGACCTGTCTTTGATCTTACGTACAAATGCTGTGTTAAGTGGAGAAGCTTCAACACCAATTTTAGTGTCTTTGGTGTGACCCAGCTTGGGATACAACCCACGACCTCCCGAATTCGATGCGAGTATGTTACGGTTAGACCACCAAAGAAGTAACTGCATAATGAGATAAAACATGTTAAGTCTGCAGTTAAATAGAAAATTACTAGTTAAACACCATTCAGTTGTTAAATTAACAACAGACACAAGTTGTAATTGAATAAAATATTTAGCTGAAATCAAGTATTTCAGTGACATGCAATTACTACACAATGCAATTTTACCACAATCACGAAGCAGAACAACTTATTTCTTATAAAGGTTACATTTTACTCAGGCAAATTTGAACCTAACATGTCTATTTTCTTATAACATTTGATTTTGTTGTTCACAAATATTTTATTTTTGTTTTTTTTTTTACTAAAGGTTTGGCTTATAGCATACGCGATGGATGTAAATTCAAAAATATGTGGCACAGTAATCGATGTCATACAAAATCTTGTGGTTTTTGCGCCCCTTCCCCGAATCAAGCACACGCTTTCGATAATCTGTTCATATGGTTTATTCGTCATGTATATATCGTTCAAATAAATTAATTAATAATCTTCAAAAATGATAACCTGTAGTCTGATTCATTTTCATCATAGTTTGTATTTATATCTGCAAGAAATCTTTTCTGTACAGCCTTCACAGTAGTTTTACTTCCGATGCTAGTTACTGTTATATTTATGTATGGAAACCCCATCTGTCTAGTCCACGTGTCCATCATATCTTTAACCGTAAGCGAAGGTTCAACCTGTTATGAGAATTTCAGTATAAGGAAATATGGTAATAGATATATTATATGTTCTGAATACACGACTTCAACTTTTCTACACCTTTTAATATTTGAAAAAAAAAAATTCCATTAAGTGTAATGAAAGGATGTTAAACTTTGATAATCAAAAAGATTTTTATTCTAGTAGTGAAAAAAGAAATGTAAAACAAATTTTTAATAAGATTGATTGCAAATTTTAAATTTTTGTTCATTTTTAAATGACTAACATCTAAACTTACGTTACCGAGCTTTGCCCATAAGTCATCTGTTTTAGCGTTTGACCACTCAAATCCTTTTAAATATTTCTAAAAGAAAAAAGAAAAAAAAAAACACATATTGAACATAATGTGATGAGCAAAAAATTTCTTTAACAAATTGTAGGATGAAAATTCTGATGCTTAGCTTTTGCTGTAGAAAAGTAACACATTTCTGTATTAGGTTTACGTCAATGACATGGGAAGTAAAACAAACAGACACTCAAAAGTTAGTGAAACATGATGATACTTCCAAAAAATAACTCTGTGAAATGACAAATAATTCAGTTAGAAGTAAAAGTAGTTAACTTATGAACTATAAATGACGTTTAATAAAACTACAATGCGTGAGCACTATTTCACTAGTATGTATACCGATATCATCGGAGACACACAGTCCGCCAACATCTACATCCATCAAGACGCAAACATAAAAAAAGTATATTTATTCTGAGAAACAGTCCCTATATACAAAAGGTATTAGTATAAGAACGAAGTAAATGTGTTACATTTGGTTTAATGAAATAGATCTTTATTATGAACTGCAAAGTATTTTCAGATAAGACAAATGTCGAATGTATCTTATATGAGCTAAGCAGGAAGTACTTTTAGTTTTTAAATAGACTAATTAAAACCTTGGCCAGCTTCTAAGCCATTAATAGTATGTTAGTAAAATTTAAATGGCTTACGCTATGCCCCTGCCAATGAAACAACTCTCCATTCAAGTCCCAATGTATAAAAGTAAACAATTATATGCCTAAGTACGGCCTTCTACACGGAGCCTTGGCTCACACCAAACAACAAGCTAGAAAGGGCCCCAAAATGACCAGTGTAAAACAATTCAGGAAAACCAACAATCTATTCTATATAAAAACAGGAAACACTTATGAAGCTGACCAACAAACGACAACTACTGATCAACAGGCTCCTGACTGCATGTCTAGAAGAAAATATGTTAATGTGGTATGTATAGAAACCCTGCTTTGTACTAGATCGATACTCTGTGTCGGATAAATAACGTGCTAGTTCACAAGCAAACAATCCGACCTGTCTTACGTACAAATGCTGTGTTTAGTGGAGAAGCTTCAACACCAATTTTAGTGTCTTTGATGTGACCCAGCTTGGGATACAACCCACGACCTCCCGAATTCGATGCGAGTATGTTACGGTTAGACCACCAAAGAAGTAACTGCATACTGAGATAAAACAGGTTAAGTCTGCAGTTAAATAGAAAATTACTAGTTAAACACCATTCAGTTGTTAAATTAACAACAGACACAAGTTGTAATTGAATAAAATATTTAGCTGAAATCAAGTATTTCAGTGACGTGCAATTACTACACAATGCAATTTTACCACAATCACGAAGCAGAACAACTTATTTCCTATAAAGGTTACATTTTACTCAGGCAAATTTGAACCTAACAATGTCTATTTTCTTATAACATTTGATTTTGTTGTTCACAAATATTTTATTTTTGTTTTTTTTTTAAATAAAGGTTTGATTTATAGCATACGTGATGGATGTAAATTCAAAACATGTGGCACAGTAATCGATGTCATACAAAATCTTGTGGTTTTGCGCCCTTCCCGAATCAAGCACACGCTTTCGATAATCTGTTCATATGGTTTATTCGTCATGTATATATCGTTCAAATAAATAAATTAATAATCTTCAAAATGATAACCTGTAGTCTGATTCATTTTCATCATAGTTTGTATTTATATCTGCAAGAAATCTTTTCTGTACAGCCTTCACAGTAGTTTTACTTCCGATGCTAGTTACTGTTATATTTATGTATGGAAATCCCATCTGTCTAGTCCACGTGTCCATCATATCTTTAACCGTAAGCGAAGGTTCAACCTGTTATGAGAATTTCAGTATAAGGAAATATGGTAATAGATATATTATATGTTCTGAATACACGACTTCAACTTTTCTACACCTTTTAATATTTGAAAAAAAAAAATCCATTAAGTGTAATGAAAGGATGTTAAACTTTGATAATCAAAAGATTTTATTCTCGTAGTGAAAAAGAAATGTAAAACAAATTTTTAATAAGATTGATTGCAAATTTTAAATTTTGTTCATTTTAAATGACTAACATCTAAACTTACGTTACCGAGCTTTGCCCATAAGTCATCTGTTTTAGCGTTTGACCACTCAAATCCTTTTAAATATTTCTAAAAGAAAGGAAAAAAAAAAAAACACATATTGAACATAATGTGATGAGCAAAAATTTCTTTAACAAATTGTAGGATGAAAATTCTGATGCTTAGCTTTTGCTGTGAAAAGTAACACATTTCTGTATTAGGTTTACGTCAATGACATGGGAAGTAAAACAAACAGACACTCAAAAGTTAGTGAAACATGATGATACTTCCAAAAATAACTCTGTGAAATGACAAATAATTCAGTTAGAAGTAAAAGTAGTTAACTTATGAACTATAAATGACGTTTAATAAAACTACAATGCGTGAGCACTATTTCACTAGTATGTATACCGATATCATCGGAGACACACAGTCCGCCAACATCTACATCCATCAAGACGCAAACATAAAAAAAAGTATATTTATTCTGAGAAACAGTCCCTATATACAAAAGGTATTAGTATAAGAACGAAGTAAATGTGTTACATTTGGTTTAATGAAATAAATCTTTATTATGAACTGCAAAGTATTTTCAGATAAGACAAATGTCGAATGTATCTTATATGAGCTAAGCAGGAAGTACTTTTAGTTTTTTTAAATAGACTAATTAAAACCTTGGCCAGTTTCTAAGCCATTAATAGTATGTTAGTAAAATTTAAATGGCTTACGCTATGCCCCTTCTTAACCCAAAAATGTATACTTAATATACTCTTAACTATTAATTGGTTTTCAACATTGACATGGTTTCAAATGTATATTAAGAAAAGAGGGGGGTCGATTTTTACTAACAATTCTGTGAAGAAAAGAACCGAGTTTCAAGGGATTTTACGACGTTTCGCATGAAAGTTTATTAATTAGATCGACTGAGAATTGGTTCATATTTAGGTAAAAATTTTGGGAAGTATTAGTTTGGCGTGCATAGTGGAAAGTTCCATATTTATTCCATGACAACCTCAAAATAAGTGTCCAGAATAAGCGATGCTACACAGATAAGAAAAAGATATAAAAGTCTTAAGATGTGTACAACGATACTAACATAAAATAATATACCGTAACGAACAATATGTACCAAATCGTATAGACAAATAATGGCTATTTTCAGGGTCAATGTTTTGATCGAAATATATGATATATATACATACCCCGACGCCTTCAAAGAATCTTTCTCGTCCCATGACCGATTCCAACATGCGAATTACAGATGCTCCCTGATAAAAAAAAAAAAAAAACTTTTAATATGAACAAAAAGATATTTTTTAAACGAGAAAATTATAGATTTTAATTGCATGACTTGAAACTTATGTCTCGCATCCATATAAGTGTTATCGTTTATTATATAATACTTTCACTGTTTTTAAATAGCTTATATAAGTGTTTTAAAATGGTCATTTAAAATATAACTGCCGTAGACCACAATAAGGGTGTGCGGAATACAGATGTATATATATATATATATATATATATATATGTTTATTTCATATCGGATAAAAATTCAACTTTTTCCTTGTAAAATTGGTCAAGTGTCATTCTTCACTCTAAAGATGCTGTGGAAATCCTTCGGGTGTGATTTTTTTGTTGTTGTTGTTGACTTAAACAGGATGTCAAATAATAAACTGTTAACTTTTGCGAGTGCAATGAATGCTTAGTCAACAAAACTGGATAACTTTGATATGGGTTAAATCTAGTCATACATATAACCTCTAACGATATAATGATATTGTATGCCACAAACATTTATAACATCGCTATTCGTTTCTCAAAAGAGATTAAAAAATCGATCATACCAGATGGCATCAACACTGATTTATATATTCATTTAATTGTGGTTTATGTTCTTTCGCAGCAAATTATGCATATTAAGAACAGATTTATTGTAATGTACGCGTAATGATCGGTTTGCTGCAAACAATGTTAACAGAACAATTTGTCATTCAAACACTTGTTTTATTAGCTTCTCCCAGAATCAAACGAAAAAAATGAGTGTATCTGACTAAGATCATATTTATAAGAAAAATATTGGAATTAGTAAACAGTAACTATTACCTTGCTGTATGATATACTGTCAAAAACTTCATTTATCTGGTTAGGATTTTGTACGTTAACAATTATTGGATGTGAGGATACTTTAGAATCTGTTGTCATTACTGGTAAGGCATCCTCTGTTGAAAATTGCTCCATCTGCATATACATAAAAGGAAATGGGGTTTTGGGGTAAATTAATTTAGTGATGAAGAGAAAGAAAGCAAGTATATATATGAAAATACACAAGATACTAATCTTAAATTGTTACTATTACTACTAGTATACTGTACATAACTGGTCGTTAACGACTACTAGTATTACTAGTTGCCTGTCCTTGAACTGCTGGTATAATAATTGTTAATACTAGATACACCCATGAGGGCGTTAGCCCGATCTGGTGTATATAATTTACACTAAGATATTATGGTTAATGCAAAAGGGAAGATTTCAATAGTTTAGAAGGGTGGTCTGTTAGCAATTTGATGTTATTCTATAGTAAAGCATTATAAATGCATGATATCCAATTACGTTTAATGACATCTTGGTGTAAAATTTAAAATTAATTTTATTTTAAACTGTTTATGTCCTGATGTAAATATTTTAGGGATACGACGGACGCTAGTCATTAGCTTCAATGACTTTAGTAGTAGTTTTCTTAACAGACAAATTCGTGAGTCAGCTAAAACTGTTAATTTGTATGAGTTCATATGACGTTATTGTAGTCTTACCATATCCCAGGATGGTCTGAATGAATCCACGCCTATATACTCCATAAAGCTGGCAAAACCTTCGTTTAACCAGAGGTCGTCCCACCAGTCCATCGTCACAATATTTCCAAACCACTGTAATTTCAACACATATACTTAATTACTAGTACATGTATCTGCGGACTGTTTCCTTGTGAACTAGCACGTTAAAAATCCGACTGAGCGTGTCGGTCTAGTACTGGTCTAGTATAAAGCAGGGTTTATATTCATATCCATATCACATACTCATGTTATCATCCTGAATATGCATTTATTTACCACCGGACGTTAAACACGCACAGCTGTCCATATAATAAATGCTAGGCTACGAAGAGTGAATAAAAGTATACTATTCCTATAGAAAACTTGAAGACATAACGATGTTATTTAAAGTTCTCAAAGTGATATCTTAGATGCACATTTAGTATATTTTACAAACTGCAATGAAAGCTAACAGTTGGTATGTTAGATTTTGAGATCATAAATAAATTTGATAAAATCAATTTTATAAAGTTGTTGTGCTTTGTATACTATTGTTTATCCTTTGGTCGTTTTTCGTTTTTTTTTTTTGCCATGGAATTAACAGTTCGTTTTCGACTTATATGAGTTTAATTATCACTTTTGTATCTTTCGTCTCTCTTTTTTAACTTATATCTCCACACCTGCTAGAGATAACCAATTTGCTTTTATGCAGTTACATAGAAAGAGTTTGTTGCAACCTGTTTTGATCTGTACATGTCGCACTCTGGTTTCTTTTTACTCGTTGAAATAATTTAATGTGAATTACTTGCTGAAATAATGCACATTTTAAACGTGTAATTAATGGAGTTTTAGGTTCTTGGGTTTGTGTCTAATTTGCGTATAAGACACTTTTTTAAACAAACCTGATGGGATATTTCATGTGCAATAACGACAGCTACTCTCTGTAAATTTGCTGACGATGCTTCATTCGGATCGTACAACATATTAACCTCTCTGTATGTTATAAGTCCCCAGTGTTCCATGGCCCCAGATACAAAGTTTGGTATACCAATCATATCTACAGATTAAATATAACCCCAATTAAAAAGTTAAATTTTCAAAAACATTCTTCCTGTTTTTATAAAAAAAACATCAATTAAAACTTGTATGCGTGAACATAGTATCTGATATAAGATTTAAGTCTTAAACAAACGCAATGGTTAAAGTCTAGGTTGAACATTTTATTCAAATAAATTTAATTGGATTGTACAACATGCTAAGCCAATGCAGACTCTGTCCACACAAGATGCATATGATACAATTTAAGCATAACAACACATAAACACAGGCAATGAAGAATAAAAATTATTTTATTTTTAAAAGTATGTCATAGTTAGCTGGAAGTATGCTTGGATACAACTTATGATAAAAGAGAACCTGCATGTATGTATTCAATACATTTGCTTGCATATGAGATTCGCCATGTACAGATTGATTAAAACAAATTGAATGTCTATTAATAGTTTAATTACATAACTGAGTTATTGTCATGAGTGGAATGTTTAGCTTAAAAACATATAAACTTCTTAACTATCTCCAGTTTGCATGTGTTGTATCAACTCACTTTTATATATCATATATAATTTTTACAACATTATTGCACCTGCAGAATATTATCAGGTGTTCGTACATCGGAGAGTCATTAACGTTAATTTAAATGAGTCAGAAATAAAGAATTCAAAAAAAAAAAAAAAAAAAAAAAAGAAAAAGAAAGCTGTTCGAATGGCAAACAGCGGTGATTTGATAGATTCTATTTTTTAAAATTCTATCCGTTTTTTTGTTTTGTTTTTTTTTAAATTTTTCCCCCCATTTTATTCAATAGTTTGCCTTAAGCGAAATATAATGGAATGCAGACATGATACACACATAATTCAAACAGCACTTTTATAAATAACATCAACGCTCCATTGATTTATAATATAAAGTTAGTTTAATTCGTCCTGAATATGCATGGCATACATTGTATTTGCCACTGGAAATAAAGCAAGCAACAATCAGTCATGATTCTTGGAATGAAAATGTAAAATGTTATTACAAACCTTGTTTTGGTAAAGGATAAGGAACTCCGAACAGATCTTCGTATAGTTCCATGGTATGTACAGCAATATCTAACGCAAACTTTGTTTGGTTGACTCTATCAGGAGTAGCGTATGTCCGTACCTTGAGTAAAATAGAATTATCCCGCTTTGATAGTAGACTGAAGTAGTAATATAGTTTTTACTTTTTAAAATTTAATCTGACCAAGCCATATTTATTTCTGCAATCCCTATGAACATTTATATGTGTCCCTTCGATTATAACATTTGATTTATTGCCATGGTCATCTTTCTTGACACTTAAAGCTACAGAGTTTGTTCATTTAATGTTAAGAGCAAAAACAATATAACGATATTTCTATTTTCCATGATTGTTTCAAATGAAATGTCTATTTACTTAAGCAAGATTACATGCATTTCATGGTTTCTTTTACGTTAGATCAAAGGCAAGTATATGTAAATGTTCAAATTTATGTGCTCGGTGCTAATTAAGAAGGCCAACAATCTCTTAAATGTGTAATACATCTGATATAAAAATGTTAATAAATAACTTCCCTTCTAGAGAATATTAAGGTGCCTTCTGTAGTTTAATAGTCTTGAGATATGAGTTTTTATAAAAGATTTAAGTTGTAACGTCGATTCTTATTATGATCTCAATTTTTAAAAAAATTCTGCAGATGCAATGCAGAAAACAATTACAGTTACCGTAAAGGTCCTCAATATCTGACCGTAATTGGACGAATAATGGTCACCTCTACGTCTCCCATCCGTTGTGGCACGGGAAGTATATGACACGGCAATGTTTGGTCGGAATGAAGACGTTAAATCTGATGCATCTTGTAGGGAAAATTCCATGCTCCTCTGCATATGTTCTCTTTGTCGGGTTTACAGGTGGTTTGTTGCAAGGCAAATTTTTGCCTTATCCCTGATTTTAAAGTGGCAGCCAAAATTTACCGCCTTTCTTTCCGATCTTTCAACTTCGCAGAACAGACCTATCATATTCATTTGCTTGATTTTGTTCCGAATTTGCAAGAAATGTTTTTCGCTTTACGTTAAGAAAAAAAAATTCAATAGTTTGATTTTACTTCAATTTCCACAAAATGACACTTAAATATTTATGAAGCAACACTCAAGCCGAGCGTACAGTTAGAGCGTAATTTCTCCCAGTTGATACTATATGCAGGAACCTGTATTTTTAAGCATGATTTTCTTGATTGAGAGTTGCTGCTTTCAATGAAGCTTCTTAACCAAGGGTTCTTAATGTTGCCGTTGAAATCACATCTACAACACTTGGTTGACCGTTACAGAGAATCTGTGTTACGTATATAACCTTGGATATGTTCCAATTGTAGCAGTTACAATCCTGTTTTCTTTTCCTCGTTTATGATTATCAGCGACTGCGACATATCACTTGAATCAAATCTTTTCTGAGTGCACATACATAAGAATAAGATATGGTCAATTACCGTTAAGAATCGGACGTAAGAGGTTATGACCTTCGAATACGTTTTAGAATCCAATAAGAATGTTTCCGTCGTCGTCGAGTATGGCCCACAATTCGAATCGTTCGATTACAGGTCAGACAATTAGTAATAGGTAGGATGTGTTGTGCAAATGGTAGTACTGTTTAGTTTAGTTATATAGATCACAAATCTTAAGCAGATTTTGTGTATAGGTTTTGTCTCTGTCAAATTCAACTTATAATAATTTTTAATGTAGCTGAATGATAAATATTCGTATAAAAAGGATTTGCCTAGCTTGCAGCTGGTTTTTACATAATCTGACTTTAAGGGTCTTATTTAATTCATATGATGTGTGCCAAAAATTTTATTCATGTAATGTCTCTCTAAGTGCTGGAGGAAGTAATAACATTTACCTTAACGCCATGTTTAGTTGTGTTCTCTAGATGATCAAAGTCGCACACGATAAAGCACACTAAGTATGTACTCATTTTCACAGACACTTTGAAATCAGTTTTCATTAACGAGTTGTCTTCGGACCATGGCAGAGTAGTCTACAAAACAAATATTGGTATAACACAATGTAGAATAGAGAATGGAAAAGAGGAATGTGTCAAAGAGACAACAACTCGACAAAAAAGAAAACAGCAGAAAAATATTTAAAATTCCAAATGAAATAAACAATAAACGCCATTTTGTCCTAGGTTAAAGTTGTCTTTTTGACATTGATACATCTTTTTTATTTATATTGTGTCATAGATCAAACTTATTCGTTCAGTGTATATTTACTTGTTTTTGTGAATATGTCTTTTTGATCGAGTTAAGCTATTTCAATTGATATTTTATTGTGTGTCTTTTTATGTTGTAATGTTACACCACTGTTTCAGGTTAGGGTGAAGGTTAGCGCATGTTAAAACGTTTAAACCCGCTGCATTTTTATGCACCTGTCCTAAGTCAGGAGCCTGTTGTTCAGTGGTTGTCGTTTGTTGGTGTGGTTCATAAGTGTTTCTCAGTTCTCGTTTTTTTGTATAGATTAGACAGTTGGTTTTCGTGTTTGAATTGTTTTACACTAGTCATTTTGGGGCCCTTTATAGCTTGCTGTTCGGTGTGAGCCAAGGCTCCGTGTTGAAGGCCGTACTTTGACCTATAATTGTTTACTTTTTACACATTGTGACTTGGATGAATAGTTGTCTCATTGGCACTCATACCACATCTTCTTATTTGTATTTAAAGACTATAAACACGAGAACGTTATTTTAAAGAACGTCTTTTGTTGTTCTGTTGACACTAATTCTTATAGATACGGTAATATAGTTGTACTGTTCAAATGTTCTTTAAAAACATCCAATCATGCATATTTCGTCAGTGAATTGTCCTAAAAAATAACAACAGATTCTTTCAGTATCTTAGCTTGAATAGAAATTTAGTAATTAGGCATGAATGGCAATTTTGGTAAAAGTCAACTAATGTCCTTAAAGAACAAGCGATACTATCAACATGACTTTCAGAACACATAAAGTATACATGTTACATGAATGACTTACCTCATCTGGCATGTTTGATAAAGCTATGTAGTTATTTCTGTGAACCAGATGGACTGTAAAATTGGCTTTTATGTTAGGTTCATCAAAGCATGGGAATGCTCTGCGTGCACTGACTGGTTCAAACTTAGATGATACCATATGTCTACAAAATGGAATATTAATAAACTGAAACGTGATTTTCAAATAGTTTACGTAATTCGTTGGTTACTGAATGATTAATATTGTAAACATGTCTGGTTTAAAGGGAGAAGGATAAAACAGGTCCAACAATTAACAAATACTGTTTTGCTCGCAACGAATGTTCAGAAGGTGGGACAAGTTAAAAGGTAACTTCTATTGTCAGTTTGTAAACATCTTTTTCGCAAAATTCAATATTATGTTACTAACGCTACATTCTCTTGATTTCTGTTATCGCTGTATGGTGTTGAGAACAAAATCGTGCTTTTTGTAGACTTTGGTATAATGTTTTGATGGTTTCCTAGCTAGTGATTTGATTCATACTAGTTGTTAGTAAATGCTAGTATTTTTAGAGATGTGTGTCCTATTATTTCGTATTCTGTCAGTTAGATGATCAGATGAGTTGAGTACAAAACAATTGTACTATAGGTCATATTTTTCTCCGACTGTTAATGACGTCTTTACACTAAATTCATTGGATGTTGGATGTGTAATATTTTAGTCTTAGATGCATGATTTTTTTATTAGTTATTGGCTTTGAACTAGCTACTAGTACTCTCATATCTGTACTTAGCGTCTTTTTGTTGTGGGTATGTATAAGTACCGAGCCACGTTCACTCTGTTTTTGTTACTTGTTTTTGTGCTTTGTATCGATTTGATGAGTTAAGCCCTTTTCAACTGATTTTTATAGTTTGTTCATATTTTGTACTGTTACACCACTGTCCCAGGTTAGGGTGAGGGTTGTGCGCCCGCTAACATGTTTAACCCGCCACATTCTGTATGTGCATTTCCCAAGTCAGGAGCCTGTAAATTCAGTGGTTGTTGATTTTTTGCTGTATATCATACTTGTTTTTCGTTCATTATTTTGTTAGTTTTCTCGTTTGAATTGTTTTACATTTGTCATTTCGGGGCCTTTTATATCTGACTTTGCGGTAGGGTTTTACTATTTGTTGAAGGCCGTACGGTGACCTATAGTTGTTAATTTCTGTGTCATTTGGTCTCTTGTGGAGAGTTGTTTCATTGGCAATCATACAACATCTTCTTATTTTTATAAATGACTTTATTTTTGTAGCAAACAATATATCATTATCGGAGACTAGGAGGGTTGAGCGATCGCAATTTATTCCGCAACATGCTTACCAGTCTGTACCTATTTTCCAATGATTGAACAGGTAGTTGTTTTGCTTGAATTGTTTTCATTGTAACATACAAGAGCATGTATAAAAATGAAATTACGAAATGTATTTGAAGCTTGGTATACACGGACTTTTCTTAACACGCACACCAATTGCAACTTTCTGGTTCGTTTTAATGCATCAACACAATAAAACAGTTATTCCCCTTGACTTCCGTCTTTACGTTTGCAGATTTAAAAAACCACATAGTCCCGCTGGAAAAGCTTTATTTTCAACACTCTCGTATTCGTTTCTTTTTTTCAGAGAAGTGTGTAACAGTAATGTCATGTTCATGACACGTGTGTAACAAGCAGCTATCTTCAAAATACTAGGTTAACCTAATGAAATGTTCAGAATGTTATTCCTGTTAGTGTTTGATATTATCGGTTTGTTAACTGTTTCTGTTACTATTTGGTTAAGTAATGTATTGAGGGTTTAAACATTGACTGTAATCATTTAATTTCTTTCTTGTACCTCAGTATTTTTTCTCAAAATAAGCTATAAAAATCAAAACAAAATGTCTGGTATAGAGGAGTATTACCTGGCGTTAATTTCACTTCTATAGACGGAACAATAATATTTGGTAAGGCATAGCTTGCAGAAAAAATCAAGAAGTCCCGAATTAAAGCATTTACACATTTTCGCGAAGCACGATTTAAAATAAGACGAAAATGAAAATGGGAATATAAGGGATTTGTAAACACAGACACGAGTTTGACCAGAATATACTGAACCTATGAATATTTTAGAAGAACCTTCAATTTAAAAAAAAAAAAAAAAAAAAAATCTAAGCGACGAAATTATAAAATTGTTGAACTTAACAAGATAACTGAATTTGAGAATTCAAGCTACTGTTTTGATTTTTTATACCCCCGCTGCAGCGGAGAGGTATTGCGTGTTACCCTTCTCCATTTCTCAAAAATTGCTGAATTTTTCGATTCCGTTCTCTAACTTAAATTTGCCTTAACCAAATGTTATGAAACTTATACACAATGCTTATTACTACAAAACTCAGATCAAGTTCAAATTTGGGTGGCGTCACTCTTAACTGTTCTTCAGTTATGCCTCATTAAAACGTTATATGCAAGCGGGGGTATTATCTGTGTCTCATGGACACATTCTCTTTATTTTCGTTTGAGGCTCAGAACGCAGCAATGTCACAATCTTCATCTTAAATGCACTGTAATGAAAACTTTTAAACGACTTTTAATCGTGCTAAATAATGTCGTTTATCGTGCTAAATAATATAAGTCAAGTTTTAATAGAAAAATTTGAATAACAAATGTATTCAGTTGTCATTTCTCAATAAAAAGACTAATAGTACGAATATATAATATACTATAAATCTTTAAGTAGCAATTCAACTGTTTATTCCTGTTATCATTAATGAGAACGGGAGAGCTATTGAATGCAATAAATCTTCAAAAATGTAATTCTGTTAACAGAAGTATATCATGTTTTCGACAATATCCACCATACGCACCCAGCACAAAAACTATTTATATCAGAGATGTCTAATACTATGTACACAGGTCAAGGCAGACGAACGATTTATGTCTTACGCTTGGTAACTTGATCATGTTTGTTGCACGTCTTAGCTGCAGAGCAATCTAGGTTGAGACAATTTGCTTAACCAGGAAGCGAAATGTTTCAGTTCAAGAATGACCCTTTGAGTGTAGAACTATTATAGTTTGTAAAATTATGTTAATATTATTGATATATCAATACGATGATATAGTCTGGTTCCTTGTATTGTTTATGTCACGTCATTAACAAGTCACAATGGACACAATAAGGCTTAACTGCAAATGGTAAGAGTATCAATCTCACATCAAGATCATGACAAAAACATTTCTTATAGCAAAATGTCTTTTCAAGTACTAATGTTGCTCATACCTCAACACGAGAAATGCAAATGCAGGCGACTTCTGCAATTGTGCTTTCATGACATTTAAAGGCTAAAATAAAATTCAAAATGAATACAAGGAGCATCAAAAACACTCTTATATACTATGGTTTACTTTTATAAATTGTTATTTGGATGGAGAGTTGTCTCATTGGCACTCACACCACATCTTCCTATATCTATATATTCTCCTTTCGGAAACCAGTAACGCCATCATATTTTAACTTATATTTTATTACAGTTCTCTTCTTAAGCAAGGTTACTTGTCTTAAATGACCATGGATTTTTTTGTAGTGTACGAATTATTTATCAAAAAAAGTATTCCGAAGGGTTTAAATTTTAATTTAAGAGAGGAAAGGTAGCAAAATTAAAAACCGTAATTATCAATAGATTTATGTACTTTTTTTTTAAATCGCCTCATTCTGTATGTGCCTGTCTCAAGTTAGGAGCCTGTGCTTTAGTGGTTGTCGTAGATCGCGGTCTATCATATTTGTTTTTGCATTCGTTTATTGATTTGCACATAAATCAGGACGAATTTTTCCATCGTTAAATTGTTTTAAATTTTGTCATGTCGGGCCTTCTTTAGCTTACTCTACGGTTTGGGTTTTGCTCATTGTTGAAGACCTGATGACCTATAGTTACTTACATCTACGTCATTTGGTCTCTGGTTGGTAGACTCATTATGATATGCATGCATAACATTTTCATTAATTTTCAGATTTAATCGTTTACTCTACAAATTCTACATTTTTAGCAAAAAGGGAATTAACTTTTGGATGAACAATGTCCACCATAACCAACCCCCATAACAAAGTTTATAAAAAAAGAAGATTAATAATTTGCCTACGCATTTGGTCCAGTGTGATCAAATTTTGATTTTGACCCCTATGGAGCTAGTTGCAAGTTTTCGAATTGATAAAAGTTGATGCGAGACTAAACTGATAAAAGCAAATTGTAACATATTTCCTAATGTTTGAGAAAGGCATTGAAAGGGACCGAATGGGGCTTGAAATACGATGTGTTGAGTTTCTTTGGGCACTCAGTATTATTTCAAACAGGACACAATTTAACGATTATTAATTGCATGTATCAAGTATCGAAAGGTTTGTTACATGTGATATATGTAAATGCATGTCATGTAAAGTGCATGTACAAATTCAATATTATAGTTTAACATGAAAACTTGCAAACTTGTAAGTTAATATATCTAAATAAGTATCATATGGTGTATAACTGATTGCATGTCCATATGCTTCCTATACATGTTCATGATTTCAACTGCGTAGTAAAATATCCCTTTATTGTCCAAATAGTTGAAATTTGAGTTTTAAGTAATGCGAAGTAACGAAATTGAAAAGTGATTATGTTAAAACACATTTGATTCAAAAGTCAAGGACATTATAATAGTTGTTATCATTAAAAACTTATTTTTAACTTTATTGGTTAAGAAATAAAAATAAATAGACATTTTAAGTATCTAGTTCATATAGTGCAGGGTGTCAAATAATCAAATTATGAAGTATAAACTTAAGAGATGTGGTATAATTGCCAATGAGACAACTACCCATTATCATCATGGTTGCAGCTAAACAACATGAATTATGTGACAATTTTCATTTTAAAAATAAGAAGATGTGGTATGATTGCCAAGGAGACAGTTATCTACTAGAGACCAAAATGACGTAGATAAAAGAGACTATAGGTCACCGTATGGCATTTAACAATGAACGAAATACATACCGTATAGTAAGCAATAAAAGGCCCCGACAAGACAAAATGTGAATCCATTCAAACGAACAAACTAACGGCCTGATTTATTACAAATCATTTAATGAAAAACAAGCATGATCGGTGTGAACCAACGACAACCACAATCTTCAACAGCTCTAAATCTTCATAGTATGCGTTAACTGTTTGATTTTCAAATATTTTGGCCTCAATCTCACTGAAAAGACATTACAAGTCGAAATGCGCATCTGGTGCAGTAGTAGTTATGCGCAGAGTTAAACGTTATACACACTAACTTAATAATGTAAGCCGGACACATGAAATACGAAGTAAAGCATTAAAAACCAAACTTCCGAAAGGTTGTGCCAAATACAGCTAATGCAATCTATAATTCCTGGGGGTAGAAACACCTTCGTGTTTCGAACAATGTAAAATTTTATAAACAGTAAATAAACATATCAATATATATACTTGTTCATTAAATAAATAAAGAACAGGCCCGCGTTGCACATATTTTATATATCCAAAGGCAATAACTAAAAAACTTTTTTTTGTTCTCTAAAACTATTATATGTATCTTAGAGAAATGAAGGCTTAAGAGCAAATACAATGTAATTTGCAATATAATTTAAAAATATTTCCAAGAGCATAACTCTTTTAAAAATATTTGATTTGTACTGATTTTCGAACTTTCTAAGACATTGATGATATAAACCTTTTATATACACTTGATAGAAATCTGGTAACAAAATGTACACATGAGAACGGTAACAATGCAATTTTCGATATAGTTTATATTTCCTAAGGGCATAACTCTTATGAAAACAGTTGCTCCGCACTGATTTTGGAACTTGTCCGAGACATTGCTAATATAAACCTATGATACAAGTTTTATAATAAAAATCTGGCAAGAATTGTACAAGTAAGAGCGCTAACAAGAAAGGACGGACAGACGCACGGTATTTCTATGTCCCCCACAATGCGTCGCGCCGGGGACAATAAAAATAAATAAATAATCAAATATTGGAAGATCCCACATTTTTTTATACACACCTGCACAGCTTATTAACAAGTGAACCTCCACCATAAAGCATTTACAGTTTGATACTTGTAAGTGGCAAGGGAAAAGAGTTTAAAAAAATAAGGATTCTACTAAAATACATTTATTTTGTAATTTTTTCAACTCAGTATATTGATTTCTTAACATTTTAAATGCGAGGCTTACCACTGAATTTTGAAAATACTCGAGAGAATGACAAATGACATTACAGATATGGTTCGGATCAATGTGTACAATGTAATATTCAATGTACTTTATATTTCCAATGAGCATTTCTCCTTTTAAAATAGTTTCTCGCCACTTTTGTTGTAATCGTCCGAGACAATGCTATTATAAACCTTTGAAATAAATTTCATAAAAATCTTGCAAAAAGTGTTAGCTTAAGAGCGCTTACAAGACCGGATGGACCGGTGCCTGGTATCTCTATGTGCCCACACCGTTTTGCTGCGGGACCAACAAGCCGCTAAACGTAACAAATATGATGTTGGTGGGGTCAATACAAAAGTAATTTTATCTTCATTTGACATTTTTTGAAACAAAGTCTTGGAATCTAGAATGAGTAGTTATTGTAAAAAGGTGTAAAACTATTGTACGAAGAGGGGAACAAACGCTATGAACTTGGGACACACAGTACCAACTGGATTAAAAATTTTACGCCAACACGACACGAAAAGAACAACATAAAAGAAAGTATAGTGACGTTACGACAAATTCACTTTCCTGCTCTCGATTTCTTTCCTGGATGTATATCGTTTCTTTCATTTACTTATAAATGTATGAGTAATTTCGCTCATTAATTTGTTTTCTATATAAAAATAAGATGTGGTATGATTGTCAATACGATAACTCTCCACCAGAGACCAAATGACTCAAAAGTTTAAAACAACTATTGCAGGTTACGGTACGACCTTAAACAATGAGCAAAACTAATACCACAGAGTAATCTTTAAAAGGCCCCGAAATGACAAATGTAAAAAATTTAAACGAGAAAACTAACGGCCTGATTTATGTACAAAACAATAAATGAAAAACAAATTTTCTAAGTTGTGTTAGTGGACTGGTTTTCGTTTTTTTTTTTTTTTTTTTTTTTTTTGCTACAGCGTTGTCGTTTTTCTTCGACTTATGAGTTCTGAATGTCCCCTTTGTATCTTCTGAACATTTTGTTGTGTTTATTTCCCCTGTTAAGGCGTCGTCATAAACAAAAAATTATAACAACGGGACATTAAACCAACAATTAACTTTCTTGAAACTGTATAGAATTCCATTAAAAACATTTTATGAGAATATGGGTATTACAATGCTAATTGTCATTTATATAAAGTCATTTTGTTTTTTATAAGACAGTGTAAAATGCAATAGTGGATAATCAGAGGCATCCATGTACTTATTGATGACTTCTTTACAGAATATTATTCATATGTTTGTTACTTTAACTTGCACATAACCATGCAAACGCAATTACTATACTTGAATATAATGGGTTAAACGTTAACAATTATTAACTATAGGGTAAATGAGGTGTTACAGAGAGACAGATCTCGAGAGTTTAACTCTGTTTTATGTACAATTGTATCTATATTGAATATTAGGAGAGTAATTCTGGTAAACAATAACCCATATTACAAATTGACAATATCAGACATCTCAATGATACAAATAAAATATGTGTACTATGACACAACTAATAAATACATGTAAAAATGTACATGTATTAACACTCCTTCTCCTCTTTTAGAAGGGATATATATGTACAATACAGATCGAGAAGCACTTGTACTGTATGATCACATTCGAAAGTACTAACCATTTATTCTACAATTATAACACACATATGACTGGCCATAATACGTAAGTGTTATAGGTTAAGGTTTGTGCCACTTATTGAACATATTGAAAATCTGAAGAATCGTATCAGCCATAGTTCAGATAACTTTCATTTAAATTTGATAATCGACTGACAAATGTTTGAGCTGTACTGGCTTGAAAACAAAGATTAAGGGACAATTTCCCCGTCATTTGTTTCTCCAACAGGGTCAAAATAATAAAGTTGACAAATCCTGATGGAAGTTGAAGATTGAACTTTACGAGTCTTTATCATATACATGTACTTAAAATATATTTCAACATTTTACATAATTCCATAAAGAATCAACAACGTTATTTGGCGTTGAATATTTCTGTTAAAGGCATTTTGATACAAAATTGAAAATTTTACATGTTTATATAAACATTTGCACCAAAAGACATCCCTAACCAAAATAAGTCTGTATCTGAAAAGCAATATATATAATAGCTTAACTTGAAACCAAATCTTGGGTTTTGGTTAACAATGTCCTACTTAACACATTTTTGGGATATATACTCAAAAAAATGTCCATCAAAAATTACGGTTTGGTCTATCTTCAGGTGTGTATAATTTAATATCGTGTTTTAATTTATCCATGATATTGTCAAAAACACACATGGAACTATAATACTGTGATTTTAAGTAAAGATTGAAAGACTTTTTGAAAATGGTACTGGTGTGAAATAAATTTACGGGAAATAGGCGCTGACACTTTGTTTTATGAATCAGTTTCTTTTATAATCTGTATAAAAAATCTAGAGTAGCGTACCTTGTTAGGTTTGTTATAGAATTGACGTAACTGCTTTTGTAGAATCCAACAATAGCACGTGTCAAAGATCCATCAAATTGAAGATCAAGAAAAACTGTCTGTCCTGCTTGAAGTGGAGATTCGGTTTCAATTATCCAAAACTGATTCTCTTCATAACTACGGAGTGGTTTTATTTTGATCTCATTATTATTTGAATCTCTTAATACTGTTCTTGTCATATTTAAATATAAATAGTGTATAAGAATATATGACGTTGTTCTGTGTACCATTATTTCTATTGTTTCGTTTCCATAGAACGAACTTTGGTTATCATAAAAATCCGGATACAGTGTGATATTATAATGGATTGGAAGCACGTCCCTTGAAAGTCGAAGATTTTTCCAAGGTTCCGTCAAAGATAGTGTCGTTATTGGTGTGGAAACAACTGTTGTTAAAGCAGATCCAGTACTTGTTGATATTTTATCTCCTTGATTTCCACCAGAATCTCCAATTACATTTTTGTTCTCGTCACATTTAGGCATAAAATGCCAAACAAGTACTCCTACCGCTATTGGAATAGCTATAAACAAAAATCCAACAAAGTACACAATCCTTTTGTTCACAGCATATTTTTTATATTGCTTTCCCTCCATTTTTCACACAAAATTAATAAAATATACTTTTAAAGTTGTGAAATCACATTAAGAAGGACAACAACATTCACATTATTCGTGAAGATGAAATTTTGACAGAACCCGGATATTCATAATTGATACTACTAACGAAGCATGTCTAGATTATGAAAACGGTCATTAACAATCATACTGACGATCTACAGATATATACAATGATAAGTACACTGGATAACTATGTTGTAGTGATATTCAGGTAGAAGTGCCCTGGATATAATCAGGTAATTCAGTCTGACGTCACTTTATATTCACAGTACTAACAAGCGGTATACTTACTTTTACAAAAATATAACTTTGCATATTTGAAAGAACATTTGAACTGGTAACATTCAAATCCCAAAGGAAGTAATAGATTACATTCACAGAATAATTTTTTAAATGAAAAGTTACAGGGTAAAAATGTACAATATAGACGAGACGAAGTCCAAAATCTATAATTTGTAAGAACTAATAATTTATATATTGATCTTCTTCATCCTGAAAAACTCTTCAAGGTTCTTAGTAATGAGACAGAATAAAACATTCGCATAAACAATTTCTTTTTAATAATAGTAAAAAATTAATGTTACACTGCAATATTTTTAGTAATATATACTTTTCAACCTTGAAAATTTATGACACGAATCAAGATATATCGATAGCGAATAGAAACACGAATAAACATTAATTGCATGTCTAACAGGGGCGTTCTGTACGTGGTGGTTTTAGCTTCAAATAGTGTAATATTTTAATGACTCCGCATTTCCCGCCTTTCATACCGATCACCCTACTTTGCTGAGCATACTGAGTTTTTTTGTTTATTCGTTGACGGTCTGAATATGCATAAAATATTTTCCACTTGCAAACAATACCAATTGATCATTTTTAAATGTTTGTAGACCACTAGAAATTAATAAACAGTTTATAAAAGATTGAGATAATTTGTCAAATAATTTTAGCTCACCTTACAGGATAGCTGTCAACTTTGTCGTCCGTTCGTCACAATTGAAACAACTAACCACACTTGATCTCTATTGTGACTTATTTAAAAGTTATATTGGTCATTTCCTAAACCTAACCTCAATTGCACCATAATCACAGTAATGCTGGGAAACGGTCAAAAGATCTATCTTTCAGGGCAATCAATGTAGAAATGTTAGGATGTTCTAAGAATGAATAAATTCGTGAAAATGACAACTTCCTTCTCAGTTGTCCACTGAATTCGAAAACTTCAAGACAAATAGAGCATTCTGCTTCCTCAGCAAGGATATTGTACTGAAAACTATTTTTTCGTATCTTAATTTTTCCGTTGATAAATTTAGAAATTATTAAGAAACTAAGGTTCCAATCCCCCAGGAATTGTTGACTTAGAATAGCCTTGGATATTCTCTATAGGCTCATTTGGTCATATAGCTCCTCAGTATTTTTACATCCCTGGGTTTCACATTTTTGGCTTTTAAGTGTTCCTGATAAAGGTCAATCAAGAAAAGCGCGTGGAACGAATCATATTTATAAAGCGTAATTTCAGTTTAAAAAAACGAAACGCAATGTACTCGATTTTTTTCAGACTAAAAAATACAGGTAAAATATGAAACAAAATGCGTTCCATCACTTATTACAAATGTATTATACTAGTATATAAAATTATATGTAAACGATTGATTGGTGGTTGCTTAACGTCAAGTGGCAAATATTTCATGCATGTTCAGGACGAGAACAAATTATCAATAAATACAATAGGTAGGTCCTGTAATACAGGCCGTTCGGGAAGAAGGTCGGGGAAATTTAGACTGCCACTGGAAAATGAGGGTATATTGGATAGGGACAGAACTAATATGTAAATAAAGTACTAGTTTAAAAGTTGCTTACTTGGACACCTCTTTTGGAAATCAATTGCGTAGAGTATAATACACTTACTATTCACATAATAATTTTGTTACAGTTGAACTCTGTATTACTTAGTTACAATTCTTTGACAGGGATATTATCATGAACATTATCGTTTTTGTTTCTCTTTTCAGCCCTCCTAGTTGGCATAGAGCTGCATGACGTTAAGCAAATAAGTTTAATAAGGTAGAACTTCTTTAGACTTAAATTACAAGACGGGCTAAGTAAGGGTAACTCCAATCCATTGTTTTCTTTACTGAAAGTGGTTACAAAAGGTATTATTGCAAAATCGAAAAGTTGAAAATAACATGAATAGCAGGTGACATGTATGTTTTACCTGTTTTCATCGTGTGCACCAGCTATTTCAGGGCTTTGTTTGCTCCAAATAACATACATTTTATGACTAGTTTGTTTCTTAACAATATAACTGAGTGAAATGCATATACTAGTATTGTGTAGGAAACTACTACTTAAGACTTTCTTTAAAAAAAAAGGCTGACAAAACCTGAGAACATTCAAAACCCTGAAGTGGAATAGAACTGTCAACGCCATAACAAACGAATACAACGATATTTAGAGACAAACATGTCAACAAAACGATACATAGAAAACTTAAAACTGAGCCACACGAACCCCACCAAAAAACACTGGTGATCTTTCAAGATTTTAACAGGTAAAATAAAATAAGCCCGTATGATAAATAATGTCATTCGGTGTAATATATCACTGCACTTCGCGGTAACGATTGTCAAATGAGTGATTCAAACTCTTGTTTACTACCTATCTACAAGTTTAAAAGAAAAAAATGACATCATTTACAACTTCCAAAGTTTGTATTTACAATTTGATTTGTAATACTTTATTGTTGTTCATCAAATCATTGAACAAAAAAAGTGTACAGACATGTTATATGATTTGTCTATATCATAAGTAAAAAATGATGAACATGCAGATAAGTTGTAACGTGATTAGAACATGTACTTAATGTATATTATCTTATCGAAATTATCATTATTACAGTGAATTAAAATCAATATCAAAAGCAAAATTTGTATCTTATGTGTGCTTTGATGACCTGGCCTCTTTCATTATCTGTATGAAATTCAATCACATCTTACGCACTACTTAAGACAAACCTTTAAGAGGAGATTGGACACAATACAATCTTTGTTTATATTGATAAGAATAAAAGTAAGTCGTGTGTCCAGTTCTCAAATGTCATAATAATGTAAATAGATAAAAATAGGCTGATATATAATGGTCTGTTTGTATTCATTAATGATTATAGGTCTATTTCTAGTATCAACTTAAAGTATGCAAATTGGCTTATCAAAGTATTAAAAAGAAATTCTTATAGATTAATTTGAACATAAATTATTCGATTTAAGCAACAGAACTTTTCAGTTTTCTGCAACTTCATGTAACAGTCTATTCACATTTTAGTCAAAAATATTGGATCAAGAATAAAGCTAATATATCAATATTAAATAGACAGCATTTTAACAAATCTAAAATGTTGAATGAAAACACAAACGAAAAAGCAAAAATTCAGTTAAAATATTCTGTAATCCAAAACTGACAAGTATTCAGACACAAAAAGCTAAGCAACAAGCCAATAGGGATAAAGTACTAAATGCGTTCACCATGTAAGATACATGTAGTCATTAATGAAGGTACTTGCAGAATAAAATATAAATATTCAAAATAAATAATGTAGATGTTTATATCTTCTGTAGTTTATATCAGATGAAAAGACAAATAGACTTTATTTTATTAACTATGTATTTACTTTCAGGTATCACAGATCAATTTATTCGTTCATAGTTTGTTAATTTACGTTTTGATTGAGTTAAGCCTTCCAATTGATGTTTTATCGTGTGTTTTTCTATGTTGTGATGTTATACTATTGTTTCAGAAAAAGGAGAAGGTTTGGTACCATTAAAACGTTTAATCCCGCTGCAAATGTTTGCACCTGTCCTAAGTCAGGAATCTGATGTACAGTAGTTGTCGTTTGTTTATGTAATTTATACGTGTTTCTCGTTTCTCGTTTTTATATATACTAGACCGTTGGTTTTACCGTTTGAATGGTTTTACACCAGTACTTTTGGGCCCTTTATAGCTTGTTGTTCGGTGTGAGCCAAGGCTCCGTGTTGAAGGCCGTACATTGACCTATAATGGTTTACTTTTATAAATTGTTATTTGGATGGAGAGTTGTCTCATTGGCACTCACACCACATCTTCCTATATCTACTTAAACATACACAGACAATTAAAAGATCTAAATAATAGAACCCAAATAAAATAGGATTGAAATAGTAAATTATCATATTTAACGGATTAAAAAACAAGAAAAAAAAAAACCCCGGTTAAAACAAATAAACCGAACTAGATTAAAATTATGATGACGTGAGAAATGCACACCAGTTCATAACTCATTTATTCCGTTTGCAGAGCTTGTGACCACAATTCCGGACACAATCTTGGTCACTTGTATTTGTGGAGAAAATGATCAGATTAGAAGAAATTGTACCAAATGCCAATCAGAAGACACTCGCAGTCAGATCAGTACATCTAAATAACGGTAATATGGAAAATAAGGCATTCCAAATTGAAATTATTTTAACAGTTGCTGTCATACTGTATCTGAAAGAGTAGTATGTTTGACTGGACATAGCTAATGTTTTGTGAGATCTCTGGTAAAAAATAGTGCATACCGAAATGTAATACAACAGGGAAAATAACAACTGAAATTAAGGAATCCATTTTGCAAAAAGAAAGAAAATGGAAAAAATTTCTAACTGCTCAAATTATAGTTTTAAGTTTCATTTCATAACGGTATGACTATAAAAAGCTAATAAAAATTACGAAAATTCTGAAAGCAGTTGGTTGGAATTAAGAAGATAAAAATATAAAGAGAAAGGTGTTGAAAAAACTAAAGAACTTACAGATTGGTGCCTTAAATATTGCTAGGAGGGTAAAGATTAGAGGGATGATAACATTCTAGTCCATGTAATATACGTACAATATATAAAAGGGAGGCACCTCTTACAAATATTCCTCGCTTATTATCTCATTTGCAGTAGTGGCTTCAGGTGGAAAATCTTTTGAAGGGAGTATAAATTAAAAGTATAACAAAAGTACTGAACGCCATGGCAGATTCAAAAAAGGAAAGTCCATAAAACTGACAAAATCAAACGCTTTCAATCAACAGAACAAGTGAAAAACAACTGCCATTTTCCTGACTTGGTACAGGCATTTGGACCCTCCAGACTTCATTCTATCTCTGTTCACAGATGCGAGCTTGATAGGTTGGTAGAGGCAGAACAGCTTAAGGTCATTGGTCAGGTGCTCAGTAGGAGGAAAACATCAATCTCCTACAGGTGAGAGCTGTGTTACTTACACTTCTTCATTTTTGGGTTGTGACTCAAGGTCAGTCACTGCGGGTTGCCACTGGTGGATGCCCTATCCAGTTCATGTGTTCCAGTGAACATCAAATTGTTTTTCGAGATCACTCTTATTTGCCACCATTCTGAATCACATGTTGGAGACCTACGGTTTCCCAATTCCAGAAGAAAAGCTTGGGCAGGAGATGCAATCCACTATCTTGGAAGGGAATGTTTCCCCCTTTTCGTCTTCTTTCAAAGATCTTCTACAAAATTCAAAGGGATCGTTGCAAGACCATTCATATTGCTCCAGCATGGCCAAGAACGTCGTAGTTCCTAGAACTACTTCTGTGTTATGGCAAGTCAAATCGTCTTCCTCTCAGGAACGACCTACTACTTTAATTCAAGGGAAGAGAGATTCATCAGGGACTAGAAAATCGTCATCTGCACTATTGATTACTGTAAGGAATTCCCTCAGAAAAGGAGGCTTTTTTGGACCAGGCGGATCTCGGGATCAGCCAGGCAATCTAACGGAGCCATTTATGACTCCAAAAAATACCAAATGGATATTCAAACTCACAAGTCTGACAATGCCATGGCAAAATACGAAAAACGATATAATATTAATTTTTTGTTCATATAATATGTGGTATACTTTAACATTATCTGAGTAACTATTCTACCATCAATGAGATACCACCCCTTGGGCTGATTCGGATTAAGAAAATCATCCCTTAGTCTTCTTCTGAGCGAGATTAAAACGCCTGCGAAATTGCACGTCCGTTTGTCTCTCCGGGATGTATAAATACGCAGACACGTTTAGTCAGAATGGAGACTTAAAATCAGATGCCTTGCGAAGAGGGAGTTTCACGCTTATGCAACAAATATTTGAGGGGTCCACAGATGGCCTGGTGCGAGGCAATAAATGTCTCATCAGTAATGCTGGAGGCCAAAATCCAAACATTCAATAAAGGGAGAGCTAATTTTCCCAAAATATCCCGCCTTTCATCTAGGTCGACCCCTACTACATGACCACCCCATTGTATGTATTGTTCGTTTGTTTTCATCCTAAAAATGCATAAAATATTTGCCAATGGGCGTAAAGCAAACATCAATTAATCAATCAATAAATGAGATGTGTTATCACAGAAAATATTGCTGTCAATTATAGACAAATCAAATTCACACAATATATGATAAAAGTGTGTTGCTCATTGAATCACAATTCTGATATTCATGATACTAGTTTGTGCTTTTAATCATGTCAACTTGAAAAATGGCAAATCTATATATTTTGCGTATAACAGTTGGTCTAAAACTGTGCCTATCAACACAATTCCGTGTTACTTAAAGAAATTAAAAAAAAATCCAGATCGATATAATTTGTGTGTGGCCTGCGGCAAAACGTCCACGGAAAAAAACTCAAAGCATAACATAAACTAAACTAGAGTCTCTAAAGAGCTTGTTTATAGGTCCCGTTTAGCTGATCATTTTTGCATTTACGGTTTTTATGCATTTAGTATACGTTTAACAATATTAGGTAAAACAGAAAAACCTTGTTCAAAATTCGCCATTTAAAGGAAACAACTCCAATAAGGAGTCGTCTGACGATTTTGGCCATGAGACTTATCTTTAGATCATAGAATAGATCATGGAATAGATCATGTCTTGCTGGTCTATTTTGCTATGAAAAGTATCTATCTTTTATAATTTATTAGATATTAGGCAAAAACGTAAAAAAAAATGATACAGAATTGTGATTAAAGGGCAATAATTCCAATAAAGAGTCGTCTGATTATTTCGACTATGCTGACTTATTTCTAGATCTTGTCTTGCTCATTATTTTTGCTTGTTAAAGTTTCTTTCTATCTATTACAGTTTTCAAGATTAATAGGCAAAATGAAGAAAACAAGTTGGTCAAATTCCAAACTCCGTGCACCGAGCACATATTTTCCATTCTGCAGTGCATAAAGCACATGTATTTCATCACAAGGTGCACTGAGCAGATGTCCTTATACCCAAAGTGCATCGATATTAGGTTATCTCCTAAAGTGCACAGAGCACATTTAAATACCAGAGTGTACAGAACACATTCGTTCAAAACACTCATGCAAAAGTAGCAAGGTGTAACAAGAATATGGTCTTTTCCACGAGGAATAAGCGCACATTATGCCCCTACTCAGTCTCATGACCAGACAGTGACAGCCAACATACCAAGAAAGACATCATTAAATGACACCAATTACAAAAGACAAACCATCCATAACAACAGTGGAGATCATAATATACCATGAGACAGAATTTGCATAGACATTATTGGTCCACTACCATTAACAACGAGGAAAATAAATGTATATTGGTTGTAGGCAACTACTTTACACGTTGGATGGAAGCCTTCCCAATACCACATCAGCAAGATGACCAATTAACACTGACACTGTTGATGGAACTTTTTGCAGGTTTGGCTAACCATTAGAATTACATACAGACAGGAAAGAATTTCGAAAGTGACCTGTTCAAATCTGTTTGTTTTTTATTACAAATTCACAAAACCAAAAACAACTGCCTATCATCCGTCATCATATGGTTTGATTGAAAGGTTTAACAAGACTCTTTGTGGTATTATCAAAACTTTCGTCAAGAAAAACGTCAAAAATTAAAACCAATACATTAGATTGATTGATTGATTGATTGTTGGTTGCTTAACGTCCAGTGGCAAATATTTCATGCATATTCAGGACGAGAACAAGTTATCAATAAATACAATAGGTAGGTTCTGTGATAGAGGCGTCCGGGATTAAGGTCGGAGAAATTTAGACTGCCACGGGAAATGAGGGTATATTGGATAGGGACAGAAATTTAGCCTTGCAACAGGTCACCTACGGACCCCTCAAAGAGTTGTTGCAAAGGTTCTTAACGTGCAAAGAGCGTGGCACTCTCTTTACACGAGGCATCGGATTTAACGTCCCCATTCTGACCGGACGTGGCTGCAAATTTGTACATCCCGCAAAGCCAAACGGACGCCCCACTTTAGCGAGGGTTTTACCGCCGTTCGGAGGAAGACCAATGGTGACCATATTTCTATTCCCCAGTCACCCTTGGGGGTCCAGTACATTTGTCTACTGCTTGCCTCATACAGAAGTACCCCTTATCCAGCTACAGGATTTACACTAAACTATCTGTTGCTAGGAAGTAAGGTCAATAACCCCCTTAACTTAATATACAGAAGTAAAGATAAAGGAACCAAGAACAATGAATAAGACTTCATATCAACACTTCAGTCATATTTCCAGGAAGTGTATGAGATAGCAAGATCAAATCTTAAGACCAATGCAGAAAGACAAAAACGTGACCATGACATGCGACTGACAACAAATATGAGATAGGGTCCGTGGTATATTAGTTTGACTAGAGCTTAAATACGAAATTTCGTTCTCAATGGCTTGGTCCTTATATAATTACAGAATCCTCAGTCCTATTGTGTATAAGATCCGCAACAAATCTCGCACCGAGGTACCGGTAGCTCATCATGACCGTCTTAAATAAAGGCAACAGTAGTATACCGCTGTTCGAAACTCATAAATCGATAGAGATAAAAACAAATCCGGGTTACAAACTAAACCTGAGGGAACTTAAACCATGCAATGAAGACATGCCAGTTTAGACAGAAGCAAGGTTGCACTATGTTAAATATGATGCAGCTCGACAGAACTTTTATTATATTTTCTTATTTATTTTATTTTCCAGAATGGCAGAAGTTTGGCATATTTGGCAGCGCAGCAAGTGTGATTTGAATCTCCATTAAAAAGGATCAATTTAACATTTTATGTACAAACATGAACCAATAGTAGGAACTCAGTCAAACTCATAGAAAAAAAAAAAAAAAAATTATTTACAATCATATAAACAATTAATTGAGGAACAAGTTATCAATAGTATGAATATAAATCACGTTAATATTTTTTTGAATTTATGTTAAAAAGTTTCAAATTATAAAGAAACTAGGGTTTCAACTCCCTCAGTCAAAGTTGACCTAAGATGGATTTGGCTATTTTTAGGTTCTTTTTGGTCATAAAGCTCTTTTAACTATTTCGGTTCTTATACATACTTATGAAGGGAAATCTAGAAAGCGCTTCAGACGCATAAAATTTATAACTTGTTTTCATTTTTTTGTATTTTTGATTATTATATGTTTTACTTGACGGAAGGCAGTGTTGTGCGAAGTTAGAATCTATTATTTTTATGATGAAGAACTTTTCCGTTCATTTCCATTTTATAATTCCCGCAATATTTTCCGCGGAATACAATATTCATGTCCCACTGTCATCATTTCAGTCCAGATGTTTTGGGTATAGAAATTCACTTGACAACTATGTCTTCGAACGTTATTATATGTTAACATGCAATTAATTGCCTTCGCAGATATTTACTATATATGCTTTTTGTACAACAGTAGTTAATTTACCCTTAAACGTTTTCTTTGTCATGTTGAAAATAGAGAATAAGTAAATGTGTAGTTATGATGATGATAATCTTATAGTGCTTAACAGTATGACTGTTTGTTTTTTTTTTTAGTTTGAAATCTTCTTTTTTCTAGAACATTTAATAATTACAGTCGAAGCATTATTATTGTATTCTGGTATATTTAACACACACATTGGATTATTTATTATTCAGCACAACATTGAAACATGATAACTATCAATATAATTAAATAGAACATTGCATTAGTTTAACATGTTGAACAGATTTCTTTTTTCATTGGACAAAAGTTCATTACAATTCCAATCAACACTAAGAAATGTTTTATATTCTTGCCCATGAAAAAAAAAAACTTTTAAAACAAATAGAGAATTATAATTAGAATAAAATAGATAACGAGTTTCACAAGAAATTTCTAAATGAAATAAATTGACAACTGGTATCAAGCTTCAAGAAATGGAAAGCTACAACAGTTTACTACTTGCCTTCCAAGAATATGACCGATTAATGGTATGTAAATGCAAGCCATACATCTTGCATTAAGTCTTGTTCAAAGTCTCCAGGTTATTGGTTGATAATATTTGCCTTTGTTCAATTAAAGAAGGGTTGGATTTTAGTAGTCATAAGGTGAAGGTACATTTAGGCCACTTGTCTGTGTAGAGACAAACTTAGACCAAGATTTGGAGTCTCCACAGGGTTCTTGAAAAACAAAATTGATGAACGCGTTCTGAATTTTCTATCATTCAATGCGCTAGAAAACGTAAAGATTTAGATGTTCATTCAGATATAGAAGATGATAGTGTGTCTGCATATAGTCCATAAGAGAACACTTAATATGTTTCTAGCTTAAAAAGATTGACTGATTGATTGTTGGTTACCTAACGTCCAGTGGCAAGTATTTCATGCATGTTTAGGACGAGAACAAATAACAATAAATACAATAGGTAGGTCTTGTAATAGAGGTCGTCCGGAATGAAGGTCGGAATAATTTAGACTGCCACTGGAAAATAAAGGTATATTGGATAGGGACAGAAATTTTGCATTGCAATAGGCCACCTACGGACCCCTCAAAGAGTTGTTACAAGGGTTCTTAACGTGCAGAGAGCGTGGCACTCTTCCTACACGAGGCACAGATGTAACGTCCCCATTCTGACTGGACGTGGCTGCGTACTTGTACATCCCGCACAGCCAGACGGACGCCCCACTTTGGCATGAGTTTTACTACCGGTTGGAAGAAGACCTGTAGTGACCATATTTCTATTCCACAGTCACTCTTTGGGAAGCTCTAAAATAGAAAGATTGTAAAACATGTACATAATGTAAATAATGAGACTGTACAGAAAATGACAAACATATCAAATAAGATTTTAAGTGAAAATCTTAGCAAAGAAAAGTCGATAGAAGAATTTGATCTAGATAAGACACAAGTATAAAAGAATTTATGGCGTTGTAAGAATACAGAATACCTCTCAGCATATAAAGAGGACTACAAAAGTTTTTCGAATCGGATGACTCTTAAGTACTTTCGCTTGATGAGTTAATAAGAGCCTATGTTAAAACAAATGCATGGCCGAAAGGCTGTTAAGAGAACAACCTCATTTGATTTTCGGGGGGAGATGGGGAAGAATCTTTGAAATGAATACCCTAGTCTAGTAAGATCTGAAAACAAACAATTTTCCTGAAGATTGGGTGAAAATGAAATAAATATTAACGCAAAATGCAGGAAATAATTAGGTACAAATGTGAAAATAATTGCCGCGTCGAAATAAATCAAGCATGTGTAGCAACAGATGAAAATGAATATTCAATCCGCAGTTATATAGTCAACATCTAAAATTGAAAACCCCGATTTTAAAGTTTAACTATATTCTAGGTTGAACATTATTTCAATGCTATATATGAAGATCGTGTTGACGACAAAAACACAGCGTGTCAGCTTTAAAAGATACTTTTCTACAAATATGACAGACATGAACCAACGACAACCACTGAACTACAGGCTCCTGACTTGGGACAGGCACATAAAGAATGAGGCGGTGTTAAACATGTTTTTAAGCACTCAACCCTCGCCCTAACCTGGGACAGTATAACATAAGAACAAACTATAAAAATCAGTTGAAAAAGGTTTCAGCACTTCTTTGTTGACATGAATTATCAGTGATATGGTCATAATTATAAATTAACTGTTTACAAAACTAAGGCTTTTCTACCTCAGGAATAGATTACATTAGCTATATTTGGCAAAACTTTTAGGAATTTTTGGTCCTCAATGCTCTTATCTTCGTTCTTTATTTGGCCTTTTTAACTTTTTTTGATTCGAGCGTCACTGATGAGTCTTTTCTAGACGAAAAGCGCGTCTGGCGCAAATACAAAATTTCAATCCTGGTCTCTATGATGAGTTTATTTTCATCAGATGGATACAAATAGAAGTACATCTAAAGTACACTAACAAAAACACAGAGTGGACGTGGACGGGTACTTCTACATCCCAAAAACAAAAAGACACTAAGTACAGATCTGAGAGTACTCGCAGTTACTGACAGCTAGTTCATTGCCAATACCAACTGTTATGATATTGTAACTAACATATCTATTTAGTTGGCCTAATTTGTTTTGTGTGGCCTATTATACATGTTTACATTGTGTACAAAATAAATATACATTGTGTTACAACTATGCAGTTTAGAATTCACTGGAACATTCATTGATACTCATGGAATGATTAGAACTTTCTATTTCACTTACATAACGTTTCCAGAATGATCATAACAAAGATGCGTAATTTATATTTCTAGCGTTGTCTAGAAATTTCTGTTTGAGTATTTAAATGCAGACCCAAAAGTTAGTTGAATATAGAGATTTAGAAATAGACATAGATAGACTTAGACATCGATAGACATCAACATTCTCAACAGTTGGATTGACACTTTTATTTACAAACTACATCATACTAGATTGTGACCAATTGGATATAATATTCTGTGGATTCCCGTGAAGATTTCCGGATAAAGAAAAGATAAAAGATTGGACTCATATTTTGACAGTTAAGTTGACATTTCTTTTGTGTAATACTTTTTGTAAACTAGGGTATAATAAATCTTGTTAAATTTTATTATTGATTTGTGTCTTTTGTTGGCTACAATTAAAGGCGATTTTCTGGCATAACAGAAATTGGGGCTCAAGTCCGGGATCACGTTAATATCTTAATAAAGATTTTTCAGTATTTTTATTAGAACTAGCCAACAAAATTCTACAATATGGCATTTGATGGCGGCAAATTTTGAAAACGCCAGACCTGGAAGGGTTTGATAATTTAAAGAAAGAGGAATTAGTGTTGCTTGCTAAACATCTGAAATTAGACTTTAGAGTATCTATGAGAAAACAAATTATAAAAATTTGGTAATAGACAAATTAGTTGACGCAGAAATTTTTGGTGAAGAGGCTCTTGAACTCAAGGTAGAAAATGTTGATGCTTTCAAATTAAAACAGCTGGAATTAGAACACGAACTTAAATTAAAACAATTAGAAAAGGAAGATGAATTTAAATTAAAACAATTGGAAAACGAAGTTAAATTAAAACAATTGGAAAAGAAAAGAAGAAAGACAGGCAGAACTTGAAATGAAGGAAAGGTTAGAGATTGAGAAAATGAAAATTGAAATGGCAAAGAAGAAAGCAACACTAAATTCCAATCAAAATCAGAACATTATAATTTTGATGCAGCAAAAACATACGTTTGGTTCCCAAATTTTGTGAAAAACAGTTGATAAATTTTTCCACAGTTTGAGAAAATTGCTCAAAATTTGAAATGGCCGAAGCCTTTTGGACTACAATGCTGCAAAGTGTTTTTGAGGGCAAGGCCGCTGAAATTTACTCAGCACTTTCATCAGAAAATAGTTCTGATTATGACAAGGTTAAAAAAGAAGTTTTGAAAGCTTATGAGCTAGTGCCAGAAGCATATAGACAGAAATTTAGGTCTTATAAAAGTTTGATTCACAAACCTATGTTGAATTTGCTAGGAAAAAGAAGATTTTTTGATAAATGGCTTACGTCAAAGAAAATAGATAACAATTTTAAGAACCTAAGACAACTGATGTTATTAGAAGAGTTCAAGCAATGTGTTCATTTAGACTTAAAACACATTTAGATGACAAAACTGTTGAGACATTACAAGATGCAGCTGTTATTTCCGATAATTATACCCTTTCACATAAAAGAAGTTTCAAAGGTCAAAATTACAAAAATCAAAGTACTGAGCGTACTGATAGTAAGCCTGTTGCACAGAATAAGAGTCAGTCTAGTTATAATATGTCTAGTACAAAATTTGATACTTTGAGAAGAAGTCACTGACTTGTGCTTATTGTAAGAAGAATGGTCACCTGATGGCTGATTGTTTCAGACTCCAGAAGAAGAATGAAAGAGATCATAAGCCCAAGACCAGTGCTTGTACGACACCCGTGTTACCAATACGTTGGAATGTCCTGCGAGTCAGGCTTTTAAGTCCAGTTTTTGTGATTACATGGAGGATTATAAACCTTTTATGTCTGATGGGTTTGTTTCTATTGTTGATAATACTACTCCTCAGCCTATTAAGATTTTACGGGACACTGGAGCTTCTCAGTCTTTATTGTTAGAAGGTGTGTTGCCTTTGTCCGAGGAGACTTCTGTTGGTGCCTCCGTTTTGTTACAAGGTGTGGAGTTAGGTTGTATAGATGTTCCTCCATCGTATTTATCGGAAGTCAGATTTGATAACTGGACCAGTTGTTGTGGGTGTTCGTCCTAATCTCCCTGTTGAGGGTGTTTCATTATTGCTAGGAAATGATCTAGCTAGGAACAAAGTGGTTGCTGAACCAATTGTTACCAGTGAACCGGTGGTGGATGTTAAATCACCTGAAGATGATGCTGAACTGTATCCAGCTTGTGTCGTTACTAGGGCGATGGCTAGAAAACAACAAAATGAGGATTTGCAAGAAGACCAGTTTGATTACATGGACCTTTCTGACACCTTTCTAGCCGACATTGAAGGTCCCGGTAGCTCAGAGAAGGCCGTAATAAGACCACCTAGTATTAGCAAGAATGTAATTATGCCATGGCCAGACGTAAACAGCCATTCATTAGACCGAAGGAAATTTGTCGAAGAACAAAATAAAGACCCTGAAGTTCTTCAGCTCAGCAAGAGGGCTCAACCACAGGAGGAAGCAGACAAAGTGGCCGAATGCTATTACCATCAAGACGGCATTTTAATGAGAAAGTGGAGGCCCCTGATGCTACCCCAGAGGAGGAATGAGAGTGGTATACCAAGTGGTGGTGCCGAAAATTTATAGGCAAGAAATTATTGGTCTTGCCCATGACACCCCTTGGCTGGACACTTAGGTATAAAGAAGACTTGCCTTAAGATCTTGCAGCATTTCTACTGGCCAAGACTTAGAAATGATGTCGCAGAATACTGCAAATCATGCCATATATGCCAGGTTGTTGGTAAGCCTAACCAGAAAATACCACCAGCACCACTTCTGCCTATTCCAGCCTTTGAAGAACCTTTCAGCCGAGTACTCATTGATTGCGTTGGACCTTTACCGAAGACCAAGACCGAAATGCGTATTTACTGACGATCATGTGTACCTCCACTCGTTTTCCTGAGGCTATTCCGTTAAGGAATATCAAGACACCTACTATTGTCAAAGCTCTGATCAAATTTTTCACGCTAGTAGGACTTCCAAAGTCTATACAGTCCGACCAGGGTTCAAATTTCATGTCAGGTTTATTTCAGCAAGTCGTGTACCAGTTAGGGATTGCTCAGTATAGGTCAAGTGCTTATCATCCCGAATCTCAAGGTGCCTTAGAACGTTTTCATCAAACATTGAAGAACATGATTAGAACTTTTGTCTTCAATTTGACAGGGATTGGGATGATGGTGTTCACTTTTACTTCTTGCGGTCCGAGAGGCTGTTCAAGAATCCTTGGTTTTAGTCCCTTTGAGTTGGTATTTGGTCATACTGTAAGGGGACCTTTAAAATTGATAAAGGAAAAGTGGCTTACTGAACACACTGACTTGAATCTTCTAGAATATGTATCTAGATTTAAAGAAAATTGTATACTGCTTGTCAAATTGCTCAGAACAATTTAAAAATTGTTCAGAATAAGATGAAAATATGGTATGATAAAGATGCCAGGGACAGAGTTTTTGAGCCAGGTGATAAGGTACTTGTATTTTGCCAGTCCCCGGACATCCATTACAAGCTAAATATTGTGGTCCTTATACCATTGAGAGTAAAATCAATGATTTGAATTATATTGTAAAAACACCAGGTCGGCGTAAACAAAATAGAGTGTGTCACATCAATATGTTAAAACCATATTTTGAGCGTACTAATGAAGGTGAGAGTAAACCAGTTGCCACTTTAGCCATGGTTAAATTGGAGAACAATCATGACAAACCAGATATAATTGAACCTCCTTTTAGTTCTAAAACTATGGAAGAGACAGTTAGATTGAAAAATTCAGAAATTTTGTCAAATTTAGATTCAAAACTTGCACATCTGTCTTTTGATCGTAGAGAAAATTAAAAGCTTTGGTATTTTCTTTTAAAATCTTTTTCCAGATGTGCCAAACAAAACCACTGCTGTTTGTCATGATGTCGATGTTGGTGATGCTTCTCCAATTAAGCAACATCCTTACCGGCTCAATCCACTCAAACTTGAATTTATGAGACAAGAAATTAAATATATGTTTGACAATAATATTATTGAGCCGAGTAACAGTGAATGGAGCTCTCCTTGTCTGCTTGTGCCCAAACCAGATAAAACTTTTCGTTTCGTAACTGATTTCAGAAAAGTAAATTCTGTTTCAAAATCTGATTCCTATCCGATTCAAGGATAGACGATTGCATTGATAATATTGGAAAAGCAAAATTTGTGAGCAAATTTGATTTATTGAAAGGTTACTGGCAAGTCCCATTGACACAGAGAGCTCGAGAAATATCAGCTTTTGTCACACCAGACGGCTTATTTCAATATACTGTAATGCCGTTTGGCATGAAAAGTGCTCCAGCTACATTTCAAAGAATGATCAATAATGTTATAAAAGATTTAGACTGTTGTTATGCTTATATTGATGATCTTATTGTATGTAGTGATAGCTGGGAAGAACATTTAACACATTTATATGATACTTTTGATAGATTGTCACAATCAAATTTGACTGTTAATCTTGGTAAAGTGAATTTTGTCAGGCCACTGTTGATTATTTAGGGCATACAGTTGGCCAAGGTCAGGTGAAACCTATTACGGCTAAAGTGGATGCAATTACCAAATTTCCTCCTCCTACAAATAAAAAACAACTTATGAGATATTTAGGCATGATTGGATTTTACAGGAAATTCTGTTCAAATTTTGCGACTGTTGTTCAACCATTGACTCATCTTTTACGGAAAGATTCTAAATTCATCTGGAGTGAAAATTGTCAAAACGCTTTTGAAAATAGCAAATCACTTTTAATTAATAGTCCAGTTCTGATCACTCCAGACTATGAAAAACAATTCAAACTTGCCGTTGATGCAAGCGATGTAGGAGTTGGAGCTGTTTTATATCAAGAGACAGATGATAATGTTGAAAAACCTATATCATATTTTTCTAAGAAATTAGATAAACATCAGAAATATTATTCAACTATTGAAAAGAGTGTTTTGCACTGTTGTCTGCACTTCATCATTTTGATGTATATTTAAATCCCACTGTGCATCCTATTCTTGTTTATACTGATCATAATCCTCTCACCTTCATACATAAAATGAGAAACAAGAACCAGAGATTGACTAGGTGGAGTTTATTGTTACAGGAATATGATGTTATTGTAAAACATATTAAAGGTAAAGATAATGTAATAGCAGATGCTTTATCTAGAACTTATTGAAACAATTTGTATATACTATGTATTTTGTACATATTATTCATGAAAAGTTTTGTTACACTCAAACTTTTTTAGGGGAGGTGTTATGATATTGTAACTAACATATCTATTTAGTTGGCCTAATTTGTTTTGTGTGGCCTATTATACATGTTTACATTGTGTACAAAATAAATATACATTGTGTTACAACTATGCAGTTTAGAATTCACTGGAACATTCATTGATACTCATGGAATGATTAGAACTTTCTATTTCACTTACATAACGTTTCCAGAATGATCATAACAAAAGATGCGTAATTTATATTTCTAGCGTTGTCTAGAAATTTCTGTTTAGTATTTAAATGCAGACCCAAAAGTTAGTTGAATATAGAGATTTAGAAATAGACATAGATAGACTTAGACATCGATAGACATCAACATTCTCAACAGTTGGATTGACACTTTTATTTACAAACTACATCATACTAGATTGTGACCAATTGGATATAATATTCTGTGGATTCCCGTGAAGATTTCCGGATAAAGAAAAGATAAAAGATTGGACTCATATTTTGACAGTTAAGTTGACATTTCTTTTTGTGTAATACTTTTGTAAACTAGGGTATAATAAATCTTGTTAAATTTTATTATTGATTTGTGTCTTTTGTTGGCTACAATTAAAAGGCGATTTTCTGGCATAACACAACTAATGAAAAAAAATCATGTATCTAAGACTAAAATATCAATCAGTACATATCCCACATCCAATGGATTTAGTAAAAAAGACGTCATTAACAGTCAGAGAAAAACATGACCTAATGCAATGCCAAACTATAGGTATCGACCAATTGTAGTACCATGAAAGTACATATGTGTAATATTTAATATGGTTTTAGTTTACTGATAACAGAATCAATATTTATACCAATAAAAACAATATTCAAAAAAATAATGACAGTGTTGAATAGGTAACCTTTGAGGATAAGTTTATTAAAAGGTATCTGAATCCGGGTACTATGTCTACCAAGTCGTAAGACCAGGCGAGTCGAACTGGTGCATTTCTACATCTTGTACTTTTGATTTTCGTTTCCGCGGAGTTGAATTTTTTTATCATCGCGATGAAGCAAACTATTATCTGTGCATTTGACAATACCGTGCAATTGAACAAGGACAGTAACCTGTTTCAAAAGATACGCTAAACCGAGATGATGGCTTGACAAACAAATCTTTTGGTATTTGTTGTTGAAAAAAATTTCCAGAAACTAAATATGAGTGGTTTGTTAACTTGTATGTATCAAAACACGCGGGTTCAAACCAGGCTCTCGTCAATGAGGCTAATAGAATATGGCGAGACCGGGACGAGCAAACGGTCACTAGCACGGTAAATATACAATTTCTGCTGGCTCTGACACAAAAATGCGCCATAATAAAATGAAATTTACTCTACTGTGTTTTTAGGAAATTAGATGTAAAGTTTTCCTACGACAAACCATTTCATCAAATGTAGGCCAAATTTATTACATTTATAAAACAAATGAAACGTCTGTACTAGAGCATCACAAAGTACTTTCAACATTCTAATGAAAGTACTTTATTGAAAAGCTATACTTGGTTGTTTACTTTCTCGGTTAATCTTGGTATATATAAAAAAATAAGGAGATGACGTATGATTGCCAATGAGACAACTATCCATCAAAGTTCAAATAAAGTGAATGTGAGCAATTATAGGCAACCGTACGGCCTTCAACAATGAGAAAAACCCATACCGTATAGTCGACTATAAAAGGCCCCGATTTGAAAATATGAAACAATTCAATTGAGAAAATTAACGGCCTAATTTATAACAAAACAATTAACGAAAAACAAATATGACACACATGAACCAACGACAACAACTGAACTACATGCTCCTGACTTGGCACAGGCCTATAAAGAATGTGGCGGGGTTAAACGTGTTTGTGCCTACATGTAAATGTGTTTTAAAAAAGTGAACTCTATATTCATAATCTTTATTCTGACCTTCAAACAAAGCCCTAAATACACAAGGATCACAGATACATGACATAAAAACAAACAAATATACAGATAAAAACGAAGATTCATTCTTGTAAAATATCCTGCAAATTCCAATATTAAATTCAAACCTAAAATAAATATGAACACCTGTTGAAATGTCGAATAGAACTCAATATTGGTTGGAAGGATTCTGTATCAACATGATGATTTATTCTAGTCTTTACATTCTGAAAATGGTGGATGTACACTTTTTGAGAGAGGGTGGAGGTCTAAAAAAGTGTGCTTTTCATAAGTTTAGAGAATGGTTGACAATTGTAGATGACACCTAACATAAAAGCAATTGGAACAACACACCGATATCAGAGTACTTGCAGTTACTGAAACTAATTGAAAGCCAATTAAAACTAATGAATAAATCATATTCTCTGAGACTCAAATAAATCATGTTCTCCCAGACTCAAGTATTATTCCAATTAAAAGATCAAGGCAAAATTTAAGAAAATAGCGATTACATGTCTTCTTACACTTAATATTCATGACACAAAGGGTAGTTTTCCTTTTCTTTTATTATTTCAGTATAAAAATGAAGATGATCAGTAAAATATCAAAGGAATATTTGTTTGCATCAGACTAATATAGTTTTGTATTTTTGTACTCTTTTGCTACATATTTATTTGTTTCACACTTATTATTTTCAAAATTGATTTGTATTCTATGTGTTACAACAGTAATATAAAGATCCATAAGTGGTCGTTTTGGAGTCGCAATGTCTTCACCCCATCGTGCTGTTCTACACATTGGAGACCAATACATTTTGTGTCCAGATGAAGTATTTAAGGTACAGGAAATAAATAGTACATTTGCATATCAGCTGTTCCTTCAAAAGATAATTTATTATTATTGAAAACAGAAGAAGCATGAATATAGAATCAATATACATAGTCTCAAAATATGAAATGTCTTTGTACAATACTCACAAACAGGTTGGATGGTTGTTCTCTTCGTATATATTTTGATAGAAACCATCAGTTTTGAATTAGAAGTGGAAAGCGTAAAAAATCTGCAATCCTGTTTTCTTTATTAACGTCATAAATAAAACAGTTTAAAAATTGGCAAAATGTTTCTCGTATTGATTTTTCGCATAAAATAAAATAAAATGTTTTTCCTGCCTGCCTTCCTCTTGAAATGTTCTTGCATTAGGGGGAACCAACATTCAATTTTCAATTGTCTTACAATACTTCAAAAAAATGATCAAGTCCCACAACTCCTGTAAAAAATCTCAAGTTATACTAACGGTATAATATGGTTCAAAGAATATGACAAATAACTCTACCAAATACGCTAAGAACTTTCTCTAGGTACAAATGTATTTTAAACAGGCGGACAAACACCACTTTTTCCCCACACCACGAGCAAGACAAGCGACAAAAATACACTGGTTAACAACCATTAAAAATCCTAAATACTTAAACATATAAAATGTAAGTGTGTTATTGACATATTTATTTCTGCTCTTTGGGATGCCTGAAAAACCTGCAGGAGAGTCTTTTCAAAGCTATTGGTGCAGTCAACTCAAACGAAATGAATATTTCAAAAGCCGGAAAATAATATGGGATGCCGCGGTTGACTATATCAGACCATGTGAAGGGAAAGTATGACAACCATTTAAATGGGCCATCAAAGATGCTTACAGATGAAAAAGAGATATCACTGATTAACTATGTAAAGTATATGGCAGACGGGGGTTTCCCCTTAACGATAACAATGTTAAAAGTCTGTTCTATCAATTGTTGAGAAATCAGGCAAGAAAACATGTTTTGTCAAAAAGACTCCGGAACAACAGAACAAAGTCAGAAGGCGCATGTCAAATGCCACTGTTGTGGACCTATACTTCAATTTGCTATCTGACACAGTTGGCAGTTTAGATTTAACAAATATATTCAAACCAAATATTTAACTATGATGAATTCGGTTTTAATGGCAAAGAAAAAAAGCACAGAAAAGGTATTAACATTAAAAAGTTCACACAGCTATAAGTAGAAAGTAATGGTACATAGCCACATAACTCTTCATATGTGAATATTAATATTTTGATTATGATGGCTGCCTTCCACACAGGAAAATTAAAGACGTTGTTGACGTACCTGGCTATATGGAACATCAGAATCTGGTTATATGGTTACAGAGTTGTTTGGAAACTGGTTCGATCAATAATTCTACCATTCAGTGGAACCAGAAGACCAGTACTGTTATTTTTTGACAACCACGACTCCGATATCAGTATTGACCTTGTTGAAAAAGCTAAGGCATCTACATTCTAGGATCACCACCACATACAACCCATTTGCTTCAGCAACTTGATGTAGCGACCTTTGGTCCCTTAAAAGAAAAAGTGAACCGACTAGCTGTAACCTTAGGAAAACGCAACAAGTCCGCCACAAGAGGCAAATCAAACTTTCCTGCTTTATTAAGGTGTTATGAGTATGCAACGTTTTTTTTTTTTTTTAATATTTTGTATTACAATGGCTGCAAATTATCATTTGAGATTTTACCTTCAAAATTTATAAAATAAAATAAATTATATTTGTTAAACTTTTCGTTTAAATGAAACAAACATTTTATTTAACAAATTTTACACAAAGTAAGTCAAATTTTATGAATTCAAATTTAAAATACAAACTTTGTTTAATATGAGGAGACATACCTCTTATAATTTAGTTAAATAATGGATTAGGCACTGAATTTACTATGATATTAAATAGAAAGATATTCACACCAAGTTAATTTTTGCAGAATATGAATAAATTGTAGTTTTGCTAGCCAAAGTTTCGACCCCCTCTTCACACTTGGCAGAATAATTCATAATTTCAAATCTACAAGGTATTGATTTCCATTGGTCGCAGTTGTATATAGCTGTATCCAATCATTAAGCGTCTTTAAGAAATGTAGAAAATTAACAATAACAATGCGTGTAAAAGCGAGTTTACTTTTAATATTATATTGTTAATTATTGTTTGCTAAAGTCCAGTTGCAATTATGTCATGCATATGCAGGACGAGATAAAAACTCTCAATACATTAAACAAGTCTATATTGAGTTTATTTGGATTGGATGTTGGATGCATGAATACGCAACCATGTCTGGTAAAAAAAAACCCGGTAAATTCAGTCTGATCTCTCGTGTAGGGCGTGTTACGCTCTATGCACGCGAAAGAAACCAAGCAACAACTCTTGGGGGATCTGCAGGTGGTCAAAATAAATAAAATAAATATAAGTTTTACTTTTGGGTCGACCGCGAAAGTTAGGCCTTCATTGAAAAACTGAGGGTCAGAAGTTCTGTCTTGCAACGGGCCACATACAGAACATTAAACTAGTTATTGCTAGGGTTCATACATGCGAAGAGAACGTGACACTCCCAAACAGGAGACATCAGGTTTAATTTTGACAGGACGTGGCTGCGTATTACATCCAAAACGTATGCCCATCTGATCAGTTATTTGCCTTTACTATGTATCTGCAGCTTCTTTGCTTCAAAAAATTGTCTCTCTTTTATGTATTAGAATGCGTGAATACTGTCTTTGTATCTTTTAGTGAGACTTATTTTCCATATAAGCAGACCTGTATCTCAACAGATTTATAGGATTTTAAGTGAATGTCAGTTTTGAAAAAAAATTACGGAGTTCAAAATATTTTTTTTTTTATGGAAATATAAAAATATCTACGGTAATTTTTAATTTTTAATGGTCTTTCAAGCTGTATGAATAATTTACAGGTTTTGAATTATGAGTGATTTCATATTATTCGTACAATACAACTATCTGAACACTGATGCTATTGAATAGTGAATACCTTATACTTTATATGAAATGATGCTTACAAGTAAAGTTTTAGTATGAAATATAATTAGTTACGAACATCAAGGACATTTTTTAATTACGTTACGAACATATTCTGATTATTTCTCAACGATTCAGTTCTTCACTAAACGTATACCTATTTAGATCTACGTGTATAAACAACCAGAAATCACACAAATGAGTTCTGCTTCTTAATCCCAAATTGCCATCTTGGGATGCTCGTACCGTTACTAAGATATATAACGCCAGTGATAATGAGTTTAAAAGTGAAAAATTCGCAGTAAATAAGTAAGTATAGGCATTTCCAATACTTTCTGTATGATGTTAGATTTTATAGTAATTAAATCCTCCTCTGATTTAGATGAAATCTTCCACGAGGAGTGGCGAATAACGTCTGCAATTTGCATGCAATCTATGACCATCGCAAAGTAAAATTTAAATTTTTTGATAGGATTTTTTTCGCTACGTGTACGTTAGCTTAATATACTCAATGAAGATTCATACATCCCGCCATTGAAATCTAAGAGGGGCTATGGTCGGTGCTTTCCTAATTTAGTCCCACACAGTCAACGTGATTTCTTCTCTATAAAACAGTCTGCAAAGGGACACGACAAACACTGCTGTATTCTTTTTAGTAACAGCAATGGACATCGCTAAAATGATTTGTCTTTCAACCGATTTCCACAGCAAGGCCAAGGAGAAGCGCATGGATTTATGCTATCAGACGAGACCCGGGACCAATGTTTAACGCAAACAACATTAATAAGAATTAAGTAAGAACTACTGCTTAGAGTGGAGTTACAACAATGTTTATGCCTTGTTCCGGAATATGGGATCATTTATGAAGCAAAATTTGAATTGGGCTTTCTTTAAAAATGTGTTGATTCAACAACACTTATCAACAATGAAAAAAGGTTGCGTCATAACCCTTTTGTTAGGGAAGGGTCTTGTACACATCCTCTCTGTTAAAAAGTTTTTCACTGAGAATGAAGGGTTATCTCTTCTCATTTCTTGTTTTTCAATCTGTTAAGTGTGTTGCCATTTATATATAGAGAGAAAGCGAGACCCCAATGCTTTCGAGAAGTTTCGGCCACAGCACCAGATCAGTCATAGTCGTTTCGGCCACTTTTTTTCTTAACATATGTATATGCAGAAATTGTTCGACAGAGGATTGTTTTGAAAAAGGATAAGGACTTAACAAAAAGTCATTTGTCATAACGTGTGAATCTGCTCTGAAACAATAGGACACAAGACTCTTGTGTTACAACAAGACATCAATAACGTTTCCCTTTGACTTTGGTGCTTAATCAACTTTTTATTTTGAAATAGAGATTAGAAAATAAACAATTTGCCATCCATAGCAAACATAAGTATGAGAAACAAGGGACAGCAACAATATATCAAGATATCAAATGTACATGCATGTCAATTGTTTTCCAGTGTATTTAATGAAATTTCTTAACACAGAGTACAAAAAACCATGAAGATATTGAAGGACAAAAAAAAAGATTGCAGATAGAAAGATTTGGAATTTACAGATATTTAAAACATGACAAACGTTTTATACTGGAGTTATGTCTATGTATAATACCTGTTTTAATTTCATTAAACCTGCAGCTAATTCAATGACATGCTTTAAATAAGATACTGTAAATGTAACTGTTGGAATACAAAGAAACATAATATTGATTGATGAACTTTGTATGTTGACTAAGTGTGGGGTCCTAACACAGGAATTGAAAGTATGATTATACAGTCATGTTTCTACAGTAAGTCGCAACTAAGTTAATTTTCTATATTTTGTTTTAGGTAGTTTTAATATTTGACCACGTAAGGATAATGTTGCCAGCTGTGTTTAGTTTGGTGTACTCGCGTTGTAATTGACTGTACTGGGATCAAAACAGAGACACCCTCATTCCTTGCACTCGTTAGAACGTTAATCTTCCTATAAAAGTTCCCATGCATGGATATGATTTGTTGATATTTCACCTCGTGGTGCTACAACTTTTGTTTCAAGTTTTTATACTGGTTCTATGTCAAATGTAGAAATTACTGAACGGCGTGGGTTTATTGAACTATTAGAGAGTTGGGATAGTATTATGGCAGACAAATAATTTGTGCTTAACAAAGTTTTAGACAGGTATAACTGTAAACACTCCACTTTTCCTTATGAGCCCCAGTTAAAAGTGAAAAAAATTCTAGCTTCTGTTAAATTAAGAATACACGTCGAGAGACATATTTGCAGAGTAAAAGAGTATCATATCTTTGATAATATAATTCCTTAAAGTATGGTTGGTACAACATCCAGCTTTGGACTGTGGCAAACATTCTGACCGTGTTCAACGGTCGTATAGTTATTCATGTTGATAATTGGCATTAAATGAGATGAAAACCTGAAACACAAATATTAATTTTGAAAAAAAATGTTTTTAATTTTAACTTTTTTTTAATGATAAACGATAAATAGTTGTTTTCATTGATTATTTTAAATTTCAAAAGAATATATTTGCCCTTTTCGAATTTAAAAAACCTGGAAAATTAACAAGTACCCAATTTTCCAATTGTACATGAGCATATACTAGACTGAAGCACAGGTCAATCTAATAAAATGTTCTAAAAATACCTTCATATATACATAAATTAAGCCATGTAAGTAAAAGTAAGTTCAAAGCCAACTACAACTAATAAAAAAATCATGTTCTCCCAGACTAAAGTATCAATTAGTACACATCCAACAGGTTTAGTGTAAAGACGTCATAAACAGTTTGAGAAACGCATGGGGCCAAAATATAAGTAAACAGTATCAACAGAATGTAGGATCATAGATTATTTTCACAGAAGACCTTATATTCGTTTCGAATCCCCATAACGGAGTGATAATTTCATTCACAAGCAAGTTTAGTAATGTGTCCACAAATTCCAGAAGGGAGAGGAGGGGTCGCCTTTTTATTTCTTAAATTTAGGCGCATATTACAACAGAAAATGGGATCTAATTCAAAAACCCACAATCAAATTTTCAAAATCGGGAATAGGACACAATAGGTAAATAGTTAAACCATTTTTTTTTTTTGAACTTTCATGTTACATGTATATGTTATATGAACTGTTTTTCGTACGAATAAAGTTATTATTATTACTATGAAATGTTATCACGTACGGACATCAATGAAATTTGTTTTCCTTTTACTGTACAGACATATCCGGGTTTTTATATGGATTGATTTCTTCGCTTCACTATTTGTCATGGCATTATTATAAAAATAAGATGTGGTATGATTGCCAATGAGACAGCTCTCCACAAGAGACCAAATGACACAGAAATTAACAACTATAGGTCACCGTACGGCCTTCAACAATGAGTAAAACTCATACCGCATAGTCAGCTATAAAAGGCCCCGAAACGGCAAAGGTAAAACAATTCAAACGAGAAAACTAACGGCCTGATTTAAAATAATGAACGAAAAACAAATATGATATACAGCAACAAACAACAATCACTGAAAAACAGGCGCCTGACTTGGGACAGGCACATACAGAATGTGGCGGGGTTAAACTAGTTTATTGGCGCCAAACCCTCCCCGTAACCTGGGACAGTGATGCAACGACACAACACATGAACAAACTATGCAAAACAATAAACGAAAAACAAATAAGAGAAATAGCAAAAAAAAACGACAACCACTCAACTACAGACTCCTGACTTGGGACAGGCACATAAAGAATGTGGCGGGGTTAAACTAGTTTAAAGGCGCCAACCCTGGGACGTTGGTGTAACAGTACAACATAAGAACAAACTATGAAAATCAGTGTTGAAAAGGGCTTAACTCATTAGATGGATACAAAGCATCTTAGTTTGTTTTAGATAATGAGTTTGAATGTCCCGTTAGTATTTTTCGCCTCCTTTTTTTAACAGATACTTCTTAACTATGTTCCAGTGTTACTCTTTCAGCAATATAACATTTTAAGAAGGAGTCCCCATTCTTCCGAATCTTAAGAAAACTATTTTCACTTTGTCTCAACCTGCCATCTTCGGATGTCCTCAACTGTATAAGTTAACCCCAGTGAGAATGCGACCAAAAGTGAAAAATACGCATTCAATAAGTCAATCCTTAAGTTAACCCTTTCCCTGCACTTGTGGTATGATGTTAAACTCACAAACACATCAAACAAAGGGACAACTGTCATATTCCTGACTTGGTACAGGCATTTTCTTATGTAGAAAATGGTGGATTGAACCTGGTTTTATAGCGCTAAACCTCTCACTTGTATGACAGTCGCGTCAAATTCCATTAAACTGACAACGATGCGTGAATAAAACAAACAGACATAATAGGTAAAATGTCAAAATAGGGTACAGCAGTCAACACCGTGTCACAATCTTAATCACAAAAATCAAACAAATATTTAACAAAGAAGCACAAAAAGCATATATTACATTTAACAACCTCGTTCATTGTTTACTAATTTTTGTATTTTATTTATGTATGCCAATTCAACCATAAAGGATCGAGGGATTTTAAGCACTGGGACCGAATCGTAATTTTAACATTAAACTCTGGCGTAGAATCGCGTGTTTGACGTCAGAATGTAAACGTCACACAGGTAGAGATATAAAATAATTTTGTCGTTCAAAGAATGTAAAAATTATAATAGAACAATAACACAATGGCGGATGTTTAAAGAACAGAGACACGTCATATGAATCAAAGAAACATGAAAATGACGGGATGCATAAAAAAAACGCGCGGACGTGACAGAAGACACCTTAATGTAGCGTCAACAGTAACCATTGAATCAAACATTAAATGTGTTAAGAAAGCCATTTGATTTTTATGGGGCTAGGATGAAATTTGAAAAAATAGGCAGGACAGGAGTTTTGAGTAAAAAAGGCAGGATGAGACACTTTGCAAAAAAAAGGCAGGATGACAATTCATGTAAAAAAGTCTGGATAAACTAAAAAAAGGCAGGACCGAATAGCTCCTAAGTGATTTTAATCATAATTTATCATGAAATGAATGGTTTAGGTCCAGATATATCTAACTGTAATATTAAATAACTCATGGTGTAAGTGCATAGTACGATCAGTGTCGTGTACCCGAAAAGAGAATTCATCTTTATTTCAGAAGAACAAAAGTTAATTACACGTTAACTATTAAGCATTGAAGTATGGCCTTCATTTACAAAATTATATATTTGGTGGAGCAACTGAAAAGTTCACTCAGATACATATATAGGACTTATACCTTCATTTTAGCATCATACGTTTTGTGCACATTTAAGCTATGAAAATTTTTTCTACATACAAAGGTTTGCTCTTCTTTGCATGGCCCACGGGAATCAAGGTACAATCAACTTCACTAACAACTTTTGGCACCCCAGACATACAATTTCAATCTTGCTTTATTTTTCACAAGGATGCTTTGTCCAGAGGCAAACTTATATGAAGAATAGTGATGTAAATTGACTATGTTAACAAATGGAATAATGCGATAAACCGGTGACCGACTTATCCTGTCCTATCTCCGACAGGAACCCACCTTTGGCATAATACCTCAATGTTTTAAAACTTGATGCATTGGTGACTCAAATATTATCTGCCTGCCAAGTCGATACATAGATATGATCTCTTTATCACTTAGATTTTCCATTATATTGGTTCTGTCTCGAAAACTCTTTCTCTTCTAATTGTCTTATGTCAATTGTGTCTAAAAATATGTTGGGCGACTGCCATTTTTGATGTTGCGATCTCAAAAGCGCCAAGTTCAACTATATTCAAATAGTGTTCATGATTTACACGCAATGTACGACCTTTGAAAAGTATGATTGTTTTATGAAACGGAGTTTTTACGCTACGTGTGGATAACGATCAAACGTAAGCTAATTGTTGTTTTATGAAACGGCAGCATGGTTATCTTGGTGTTTTCCACCGAAAGTAAAACTAGCAAAAGGTGGTTGTGTGGGATGTATTAATACGCACCCACGTCCAGTCAGAGTTGGGACCTTTCATTCGATTACTCGTTTAAGACAGTGCCATGCTCCCTGCACGTTTACAAAACCCTGACTTCTTTGCAGGGGTCCGTAAGTGGTCTGTTATAATGTAAACTTTCTGATCCTATTTAACATACCTTTTTTTCTAGCGGTAGGCCCGGTTCCTGGAATCTGGCAATTTTAGTTGGAGGAAATCGGAGATCCTGGGTGTCGGCAAGAAGAGCGAGATGCTAATGAGATAAACTTTTAGAGGACATGGAATATCAGCGAAAAGGAACCTTGTGTGTTTTGACATTTGGTCTACTTCTGACCTTAAATTATTTTATAAACATTCATTCCGTCAATCGTCATGATCTTAATTACCTTTTTGTCGGACCATACTTAGAACTACGAAAGTGATTATTGTGAGTAACATTTTATTACTTTTTAGATTTCAGGGAAAATAGCAACATGTACCATACAAATCTATTTGAGAGTGGATTAATCAGTACAAAGATTAATACAATTACACAAATAAAATGATAAATTGCCTAACAATGTAATTTTACACACTTTTTAGTATGAATATGCGATAATAAAATAAAAAAAATAAGCGCAATATTCGCTAGACAAACTGGCTTCATCGGAAAATCTATACAGGTGAAATCGAATGCAGATAAGAAACTTTTGTAACTCAATGAGCGGGACACCGCGGCAAGAATGAGAAGAGAAAACTTTTGAATCGACCAGCTCCATACTCTAGATCTTGATGGTATAAATGTAAATGACGAAAAAAGGTACAGGAATGATAAGATTACGTTTATTATGTAGCATTCGTCTTTAATATAATGAACAATGGACGTTGCAAACTTGCCTTACTTCAACAACACATTTCGTAAATCAAACAAAAAGAAAAATAACAAACATTCCGAACTCCAAGGAAAATTCAAAACGGAAAGTTCCTTATTAAATGGCAAAGCTCGAACACATCAAACGAATAGAAAACAACTATCATATTCCTGACTTGGTACATGCATTTCCTTATGTAGAAAATGGTTGATTAAACCTGGTTTTATAGCTAGCTAAACCTCTCACTTGTATGACAGTCGCATAGAGTTCCATTATATTAACAATGTTTGAGCAAAACAAACAGACATATTAGGTAAAATGTCAAAATTGTTACAGCAGTCAACATTATGTTATAATCTTAAACACTATAAAAGAACAAACAACTATGACAACAAAGAAAACAAATGGCATATGGATACACTATAGACAAAGCACATATGCAAAATGAAATACAAGAATACAAAAATGACCATAGCACAACACAATGGTAGGATGTATAAATACCGAGCAACGTCAAAATGATATTACCTAAAATTGACTAAACAGTAAAGGTTAAAATATACCAAGACTTATAAAAAGAACACTTTAACACGTTATTAGGATGATAAACAACATCAGTACCTAGAATTTATACTTTAAGACCATCATGTATTATTTGTGAAGCTGATACAGAATATTTAGCAACAAGTTCTTTGTATCTTTCGATGAATTTTTTTAGAAAAAAGGACGAGACGTTCTTTGACATTTGACATGACCCTGGTTCATCAATTTTCTGCTCAGACACTGGTTACGTTTTTTAAAGTTGTAGTAGCTACAAGCTCTTGAATACCGAATGAGTTGGGAAGTTGGTATATTGCTGCTAAGGTAGGGGAAATTAACAATTTTAAAGTTAAAATCGTCTCGTTTGTCATAGATTCTAGTAATGAGATGACAGCTTATGTCAAATTCGAGTTATGTCTAAAAATGAGGCGTAGGAAGTCGTTTCTGTTGTTTCTTTAATTTTTTGTTCTGGAGAATAACTTTATTGGAATCATCAAAACATCTTGAACGTCATCTTAATTCATCCGCAGCAAAATTAAATGTTAACGGAGCTGCAGTAGAACCCTTATCAACAGTATGGAGTGTGTTTGACTGTGCGTGAAGAATAAATACGCAGCCACGATCGGTTCAAATAGGGATGTTAAACCTGGTGTCTTCGTGTACGTACATGAAGTGCCAAGTTCAAAAAGTTAAAAAAAAAACGTTGTATTAATTTCTAATAGTTTCTAGCCCAAACTTTGCATGGAATAATAATCACTGGAGCTAATACGAAGTAATTAATCTAATTGAATTTTAGTTCCTTTTGAAGCGGTCAATCCTCCATTTAGTTTTTCGGGCTAATTTCTACAAAATACAATCTTGAGATGGAAAACAATTGACAAATATCAAGTTACTTTTTTAAATTTTCAAAAGAGAGGCGAAAGATACCAGAGGGACATTCAAACTCATAAGTCGAAAATAAACTGACAACGCCATGGCTAAAAAAGAAAAAGATAAACAGACCAACATTAGTACACAAAACACAATATAGAAAACTAACGACTGAGCAACACGAACCCCACCAAAATCAGATAAGTTTCCCGAAATTATCTGTTTTCTTGTATTTGTGAAGGTGACATGCTATTTGTCTGTTCGCCACCTCGTTTTACTGAAACTCAATAGCTACTAAAGTAATAATTAAATTCATTTACTATAAATATTAGTATTGGTATGAATTTGAATATATGTTCTGTCTTCTTAATCTCTTCTGGCCATTTTCATGTGCGAATTAATTTAAATTTAGTCTGTGCATTTAACTTTAGGCTGATTTGTCATTTGGATCTGGACTATCACGCAGCATAAACAAAGTTTTTCATTAAAGTTCTAAAATTAAAACTAATGAATAAATCATATTCTCTGAGACTCAAATAAATCATGTTCTCCCAGACTCAAGTATTATTCCAATTAAAAGATCAAGGCAAAATTTAAGAAAATAGCGATTACATGTCTTCTTACACTTAATATTCATGACACAAAGGGTAGTTTTCCTTTTCTTTTATTATTTCAGTATAAAATGAAGATGATCAGTAAAATATCAAAGGAATATTTGTTTGCATCAGACTAATATAGTTTTGTATTTTGTACTCTTTTGCTACATATTTATTTGTTTCACACTTATTATTTTCAAAATTGATTTGTATTCTATGTGTTACAACAGTAATATAAAGATCCATAAGTGGTCGTTTTGGAGTCGCAATGTCTTCACCCCATCGTGCTGTTCTACACATTGGAGACCAATACATTTTGTGTCCAGATGAAGTATTTAAGGTACAGGAAATAAATAGTACATTTGCATATCAGCTGTTCCTTCAAAAGATAATTTATTATTATTGAAAACAGAAGAAGCATGAATATAGAATCAATATACATAGTCTCAAAATATGAAATGTCTTTGTACAATACTCACAAACAGGTTGGATGGTTGTTCTCTTCGTATATATTTTGATAGAAACCATCAGTTTTGAATTAGAAGTGGAAAGCGTAAAAAATCTGCAATCCTGTTTTCTTTATTAACGTCATAAATAAAACAGTTTAAAAATTGGCAAAATGTTTCTCGTATTTTAATTAGAAAAAAATCTCTGTAGACCGAAACTATCATGTGCCGTATTGATTTTTCGCATAAAATAAAATAAAATGTTTTTCCTGCCTGCCTTCCTCTTGAAATGTTCTTGCATTAGGGGGAACCAACATTCAATTTTCAATTGTCTTACAATACTTCAAAAAAAATGATCAAGTCCCACAACTCCTGTAAAAAATCTCAAGTTATACTAACGGTATAATATGGTTCAAAGAATATGACAAATAACTCTACCAAATACGCTAAGAACTTTCTCTAGGTACAAATGTATTTTAAACAGGCGGACAAACACCACTTTTTATTCCCCACACCACGAGCAAGACAAGGGACAAAAATACACTGGTTAACAACCATTAAAATCCTAAATACTTAAACATATAAAATGATTAGTGTGTTATCGACATATTTATTTCTACTCTTTTGGATGCCTGAAAAACCTGCAGGAGAGTCTTTTCAAAGCTATTGGTGCAGTCAACTCAAACGAAATGAATATTTCAAAAGCCGGAAAATAATATGGGATGCCGCGGTTGACTATATCAGACCATGTGAAGGGAAAGTATGACAACCATTTAAATGGGCCATCAAAGATGCTTACAGATGAAAAGAGATATCACTGATTAACTATGTAAAGTATATGGCAGACGGGGTTTCCCTTAACGATAACAATGTTAAAAGTCTGTTCTATCAATTGTTGAGAAATCAGGCAAGAAAACATGTTTGGTATGATTGCCAATGAGACAGCTCTCCACAAGAGACCAAATGACACAGAAATTAACAACTATAGGTCACCGTACGGCCTTCAACAATGAGTAAAACTCATACCGCATAGTCAGCTATAAAAGGCCCCGAAACGGCAAAGGTAAAACAATTCAAACGAGAAAACTAACGGCCTGATTTAAAATAATGAACGAAAAACAAATATGATATACAGCAACAAACAACAATCACTGAAAACAGGCGCCTGACTTGGGACAGGCACATACAGAATGTGGCGGGGTTAAACTAGTTTATTGGCGCCAAACCCTCCCCGTAACCTGGGACAGTGATGCAACGACACAACACATGAACAAACTATGCAAAACAATAAACGAAAAACAAATAAGAGAAATAGCAAAAAAACGACAACCACTCAACTACAGACTCCTGACTTGGGACAGGCACATAAAGAATGTGGCGGGTTAAACTAGTTTAAAGGCGCCAACCCTGGGACGTTGGTGTAACAGTACAACATAAGAACAAACTATGAAAATCAGTGTTGAAAAGGGCTTAACTCATTAGATGGATACAAAGCATCTTAGTTTGTTTTAGATAATGAGTTTGAATGTCCCGTTAGTATTTTTCGCCTCCTTTTTAACAGATACTTCTTAACTATGTTCCAGTGTTACTCTTTCAGCAATATAACATTTTAAGAAGGAGTCCCCATTCTTCCGAATCTTAAGAAAACTATTTTCACTTTGTCTCAACCTGCCATCTTCGGATGTCCTCAACTGTATAAGTTAACCCCAGTGAGAATGCGACCAAAAGTGAAAAATACGCATTCAATAAGTCAATCCTTAAGTTAACCCTTTCCCTGCACTTGTGGTATGATGTTAAACTTAGTGATTAAATCGTCCTCTGGTATAGATGAAATGCTCTACGGAAACCCTTCTCCATTTTTTGTTACACCATTATGTATTTTATTCACTGTTATATGCATTTCGAGTCCAAGCTCCCTTTGATGTATCATGTAATATTAATATTCCACTGATTACCTAGGTTGGTAATAAGGTGTTGATGCAGAAACATTTCTTGAAATACAAACGTTTTATGTATTTATTAAAAACATTTAAATACTTCATTTCATTGACGACAGTAACGGATATGAAGTTTTCAATGTACAATATTTCTAAATGAATCAACTCAGTGGTTTGTAAAAATCTGGCTGCCGTTTCATAAAACAATTGCTATTAACGATAAACGTAGATTTTAGAATGAAACTAACGACTGAATTACGATTATAGAATAGATAATGAAAAGGGGAATGTGTCTAAAAGACAACAACCCGACCAAAGAGCAGGGTCTTAAAAGCAGCTAGATTCCGCAACTGGAGGCGGGCTTCAGCTAGCCCCTAAACAATAATATATACTAGTTCAGTGAAATGGACGCCACACAAAAACATACAAATGAACCAAAATTGAAAGAAACACACCAGACTAAAAAAGGCTAAAGGTTAAACTTGTTTTGTGAGATCTTACCACCCCCTAAGCAAACGGACTATAATAATGTTCACTTGCGTTTTTTAAGAAAGGGTAGAAGAATCGTCGTAAAAAATCTTTTTTCATTTATAGATCGGGAATCCCAGAAAATAGCACTTTTTCATTGGAGTTGCACAATGTAGAATTTAGTTTCCTTGCAGACGAAAATAAAACGCTTGAAACTTGATCGACAACAATAATGTAAAAGAAATATTTCAAAATAAGAAAAGTCCAAGAAAACATAAATTTTATAGCGAGGAGGAAGATGAAATTCTGAAGGGAGTGCAGAAAAATTATTCTCTTCACCAAGATACTAATAGACGCAAAAAATAAACAAGCAAACAAATGAATAAAAAAATTCTTTTCTTTTCTTAATTGACATTTAAATTCAATGCCTAAAAAACTTACACCAAAATACAGAATTACAGCAGTTCAGAACCACAGGCACTTGTCTCTGAAACATTTTTTGTTAAATACTATATTTTGTCAATTAAGATAATTTATCAGAAGAATGCTCAGAATATAGGTATTTTTTTCAGAGAACATTGCCTGTGCCAGGGATATATATAAACATTATGCGGTATGGGCTTTGCTCATTGATGAAGGCCGTATGGTGACCTAGTAATATCTGTGTCATTTGGTCTCTTGTGGAAAGTTTTCTCATTGGCAATCATACCACATCATCTTCATTATAATTACACTGCTGGTCGATCACGATTAATTTTCAGGAATCTCGAAATCTTGAGGCGCTGTTTATATGCCATTTTAACATGCACAACAGCTTCTTGCTGGTTGAAATGCCTAACGTGTGAGGTATTCAGATGAAAATCCATAATGTATTATCACCTTCCAGACATTATTTTATTGCTTTTTAACTACATTGACACCTGGGCTCTCAGGAGTAATGAAAGGCTCTTCTAGTATGGTCATTTACATGTGCCTAAGTCTAATTAGCACATATTGTGTACATGACTTGTACGGCTTCCTACAATGTGATTAGAAAGCGTCACAACAAAACAATTTGAAAAGCTGCCTTGCTAGACCGGAGTAATTGTGGTTGGACAGTCCAGCATTCCCTGATAAAAAGTTAAATCACAAAAATACTGAACTCCGAGGAAAATTCAAAACGGAAAGTCCCTAATCAAATGGCAAAATCAAAAGCACAAACACATCAAACAAAGGGACAACTGTCATATTCCTGACTTGGTACAGGCATTTTCTTATGTAGAAAATGGTGGATTGAACCTGGTTTTATAGCGCTAAACCTCTCACTTGTATGACAGTCGCGTCAAATTCCATTAAACTGACAACGATGCGTGAATAAAACAAACAGACATAATAGGTAAAAATGTCAAAATAGGGGTACAGCAGTCAACACCGTGTCACAATCTTAATCACAACAAAAACAAACAAATATTTAACAAAGAAGCACAAAAAAAGCATATATTACATTTAACAACCTCGTTCATTGTTTACTAATTTTTGTATTTTATTTATGTATGCCAATTCAACCATAAAGGATCGAGGGATTTTAAGCACTGGGACCGAATCGTAATTTTAACATTAAACTCTGGCGTAGAATCGCGTGTTTGACGTCAGAATGTAAACGTCACACAGGTAGAGATATAAAATAATTTTGTCGTTCAAAGAATGTAAAAATTATAATAGAACAATAACACAATGGCGGATGTTTAAAGAACAGAGACACGTCATATGAATCAAAGAAACATGAAAATGACGGGATGCATAAAAAAAACGCGCGGACGTGACAGAAGACACCTTAATGTAGCGTCAACAGTAACCATTGAATCAAACATTAAATGTGTTAAGAAAGCCATTTGATTTTTATGGGGTGGGGGGGTGGCTAGGATGAAATTTGAAAAAAATAGGCAGGACAGGAGTTTTGAGTAAAAAAAAAGGCAGGATGAGACACTTTGCAAAAAAAAAGGCAGGATGACAATTCATGTAAAAAAAAGTCTGGATAAACTAAAAAAAAAAGGCAGGACCGAATAGCTCCCTAAGTGATTTTAATCATAATTTATCATGAAATGAATGGTTTAGGTCCAGATATATCTAACTGTAATATTAAATAACTCATGGTGTAAGTGCATAGTACGATCAGTGTCGTGTACCCGAAAAGAGAATTCATCTTTATTTCAGAAGAACAAAAGTTAATTACACGTTAACTATTAAGCATTGAAGTATGGCCTTCATTTACAAAATTATATATTTGGTGGAGCAACTGAAAAGTTCACTCAGATACATATATAGGACTTATACCTTCATTTTAGCATCATACGTTTTGTGCACATTTAAGCTATGAAAATTTTTTCTACATACAAAGGTTTGCTCTTCTTTGCATGGCCCACGGGAATCAAGGTACAATCAACTTCACTAACAACTTTTGGCACCCCAGACATACAATTTCAATCTTGCTTTATTTTTCACAAGGATGCTTTGTCCAGAGGCAAACTTATATGAAGAATAGTGATGTAAATTGACTATGTTAACAAATGGAATAATGCGATAAACCGGTGACCGACTTATCCTGTCCTATCTCCGACAGGAACCCACCTTTGGCATAATACCTCAATGTTTTAAAACTTGATGCATTGGTGACTCAAATATTATCTGCCTGCCAAGTCGATACATAGATATGATCTCTTTATCACTTAGATTTTCCATTATATTGGTTCTGTCTCGAAAACTCTTTCTCTTCTAATTGTCTTATGTCAATTGTGTCTAAAAATATGTTGGGCGACTGCCATTTTTGATGTTGCGATCTCAAAAGCGCCAAGTTCAACTATATTCAAATAGTGTTCATGATTTACACGCAATGTACGACCTTTGAAAAGTATGATTGTTTTATGAAACGGAGTTTTTACGCTACGTGTGGATAACGATCAAACGTAAGCTAATTGTTGTTTTATGAAACGGCAGCATGGTTATCTTGGTGTTTTTCCACCCGAAAGTAAAACTAGCAAAAGGTGGTTGTGTGGGATGTATTAATACGCACCCACGTCCAGTCAGAGTTGGGACCTTTCATTCGATTACTCGTTTAAGACAGTGCCATGCTCCCTGCACGTTTACAAAACCCTGACTTCTTTGCAGGGGTCCGTAAGTGGTCTGTTATAATGTAAACTTTCTGATCCTATTTAACATACCTTTTTTTCTAGCGGTAGGCCCGGTTCCTGGAATCTGGCAATTTTAGTTGGAGGAAATTGGAGATCCTGGGTGTCGGCAAGAAGAGCGAGATGCTAATGAGATAAACTTTTAGAGGACATGGAATATCAGCGAAAAGGAACCTTGTGTGTTTTGACATTTGGTCTACTTCTGACCTTAAATTATTTTATAAACATTCATTCCGTCAATCGTCATGATCTTAATTACCTTTTTGTCGGACCATACTTAGAACTACGAAAGTGATTATTGTGAGTAACATTTTATTACTTTTTAGATTTCAGGGAAAATAGCAACATGTACCATACAAATCTATTTGAGAGTGGATTAATCAGTACAAAGATTAATACAATTACACAAATAAAATGATAAATTGCCTAACAATGTAATTTTTACACACTTTTTAGTATGAATATGCGATAATAAAATAAAAAAAATAAGCGCAATATTCGCTAGACAAACTGGCTTCATCGGAAAATCTATACAGGTGAAATCGAATGCAGATAAGAAACTTTTGTAACTCAATGAGCGGGACACGGCGGCAAGAATGAGAAGAAAACTTTTGAATCGACCAGCTCCATACTCTAGATCTTGATGGTATAAATGTAAATGACGAAAAAAGGTACAGGAATGATAAGATTACGTTTATTATGTAGCATTCGTCTTTAATATAATGAACAATGGACGTTGCAAACTTGCCTTACTTCAACAACACATTTCGTAAATCAAACAAAAAGAAAAATAACAAACATTCCGAACTCCAAGGAAAATTCAAAACGGAAAGTTCCTTATTAAATGGCAAAGCTCGAACACATCAAACGAATAGAAAACAACTGTCATATTCCTGACTTGGTACATGCATTTCCTTATGTAGAAAATGGTTGATTAAACCTGGTTTTATAGCTAGCTAAACCTCTCACTTGTATGACAGTCGCATAGAGTTCCATTATATTAACAATGTTTGAGCAAAACAAACAGACATATTAGGTAAAAATGTCAAAAATTGTTACAGCAGTCAACATTATGTTATAATCTTAAACACTATAAAAAGAACAAACAACTATGACAACAAAGAAAAACAAAATGGCATATGGATACACTATAGACAAAGCACATATGCAAAAATGAAATACAAGAATACAAAAAATGACCATAGCACAACACAATGGTAGGATGTATAAATACCGAGCAACGTCAAAATGATATTACCTAAAATTGACTAAACAGTAAAGGTTAAAATATACCAAGACTTATAAAAAGAACACTTTAACACGTTATTAGGATGATAAACAACATCAGTACCTAGAATTTATACTTTAAGACCATCATGTATTATTTGTGAAGCTGATACAGAATATTTAGCAACAAGTTCTTTGTATCTTTCGATGAATTTTTTTAGAAAAAAGGACGAGACGTTCTTTGACATTTGACATGACCCTGGTTCATCAATTTTCTGCTCAGACACTGGTTACGTTTTTTAAAGTTGTAGTAGCTACAAGCTCTTGAATACCGAATGAGTTGGGAAGTTGGTATATTGCTGCTAAGGTAGGGGAAATTAACAATTTTAAAGTTAAAATCGTCTCGTTTGTCATAGATTCTAGTAATGAGATGACAGCTTATGTCAAATTCGAGTTATGTCTAAAAATGAGGCGTAGGAAGTCGTTTCTGTTGTTTCTTTCATTTTTTGTTCTGGAGAATAACTTTATTGGAATCATCAAAACATCTTGAACGTCATCTTAATTCATCCGCAGCAAAATTAAATGTTAACGGAGCTGCAGTAGAACCCTTATCAACAGTATGGAGTGTGTTTGACTGTGCGTGAAGAATAAAAATGCAGCCACGATCGGTTCAAATAGGGATGTTAAACCTGGTGTCTTCGTGTACGTACATGAAGTGCCAAGTTCAAAAAGTTAAAAAAAAACGTTGTATTAATTTCTAATAGTTTCTAGCCCAAACTTTGCATGGAATAATAATCACTGGAGCTAATACGAAGTAATTAATCTAATTGAATTTTAGGTTCCTTTTGAAGCGGTCAATCCTCCATTTAGTTTTTCGGGCTAATTTCTACAAAATACAATCTTGAGATGGAAAACAATTGACAAATATCAAGTTACTTTTTAAATTTTCAAAGAGAGGCGAAAGATACCAGAGGGACATTCAAACTCATAAGTCGAAAATAAACTGACAACGCCATGGCTAAAAAGAAAAGATAAACAGACCAACATTAGTACACAAAACACAATATAGAAAACTAACGACTGAGCAACACGAACCCCACCAAAATCAGATAAGTTTCCCGAAATTATCTGTTTTCTTGTATTTGTGAAGGTGACATGCTATTTGTCTGTTCGCCACCTCGTTTTACTGAAACTCAATAGCTACTAAAGTAATAATTAAATTCATTTACTATAAATATTAGTATTGGTATGAATTTGAATATATGTTCTGTCTTCTTAATCTCTTCTGGCCATTTTCATGTGCGAATTAATTTAAATTTAGTCTGTGCATTTAACTTTAGGCTGATTTGTCATTTGGATCTGGACTATCACGCAGCATAAACAAAGTTTTTTCATTAAAGTTCTAAAATTAAGTAACGAGTGGTCAAATTGAATTTTTGCTAAACTTGTTTTTGAAATGAATTAATAGTGTTAAACTTTTGACTATTTGCCTAAATTGTCACCTTGTTTTTAAATTTCGTTGATATTTCATGATTTGTATTTGTTAATTGAATGTATATTTATACTCATAGTTCGAGTTAAAATAACAATTTGATATACTGACTTTTTATTTGAAATAAAATGTTCCATGTTATCTTTATTGTGATTTCAAATCCCCCAGTACTTAGTAACCGGTGAGTAAACCATTTACAATTACACCTCGCTTTTAAACAGTTTCTAGTCATTAAAGATGCTTCCAATGAACAAACAATTCATTAAAACACATGTGTAGATAAAGTATTATTCGTTTGTTACAATGTTTCAATTGAAAAATACCATTTTATTACCACCGGGCTATACTTGAAATATCTACACCTGGACGTTAAACAAGCAACAATCCAGCTTTTGCGCATACGGCCCCGTATGCACTAAAGATACGATGCAACATGTCGTATCGTAATTATATTTTGTAAATATACGACATGCATAAGACATGCCGTAATTTGTTTTCTTCAACGTTGTCGTAGTAATGTTGCAGTTTCTTGCAGCTGCTACTGTCGTAAATCTGCAGAATAATCATTTTACGTAACAAACGAAGATTTTATTGAATAAGTGCCCCATTTAATAACCAAATTACAATTAAACTTAAATACTCTAACAAATAAATGCCTGTTTATATATCTGTTGTACTGTATTCGGCTACTTTTGAGTAGCACTAACATTTACTGACTATTGTTTACTTTTTATCGAAATTTTTTCTCTGTAATACTTGTTTTCCGAATTATATGTTTTCAGGTATTACGCAATATCTGTTTATCCCCGTTCGTCGGGTTTCATAGATGCATGTTTCCTGTTCCTATATCTGTTTTCGTTAAATGTAGCTCGCTGTTGGTCTCTTATATTTCGTCCCAAGAAATATTAACAAGTACGTTAATTATTTATAAACAGAAACAACAGTTATTTCCAAAAACATATATTTGCAGTTATAATAAAATTTGCTGAAAACAGCATCCTCAATCTATAATTGGACTAGGCTAATTTAAGGGCGTCATTCTGTTAATTGAATACAGCGTCTGTTTATATAGGAAAAAGTCCGTTGATCTGAGAGTATGAACCAATGATTTATAACAAATATCGTATGGACATAAGTTGCAATATTCCTATTGTATTAAAACTGGTACAATATATTTGATTATACAAGTGCCAAAATTATTAAGGTTTTTGTATGTTCTTTTACAAAATAGACATAACAGAGAAGTCAACGAGGCTGTGTTGCTCAATTGGGGATTTTGTATGAACCACATGTAAACAAAGAATGCTACATTGATTGGAAATATATATATATATAAGGTAATTCAAAACACTAGTCAAAAGAAAATTTACGTTGAACAATTTGTTCTGATATGTGTAGTTTTAAAGAATACTAGAACACACCCGCGAAATCGCGGGCATTTAGAGCGTGGTTGAAAGTATGTAAACTGTTGTAGGATGAATTTATGTAAATTGTTGTAGGATGAATTTTTGTAAAAGATTTTATGAGTGGTGAATTTCAGGAAAGGTACCAAAAGTATCTTAAACATGAGCTGATGTCAATATAACGTTTTGAATTTTTCACCAGCAGACTTAGGTGAACCTCATCATGTAAAAATGGGAGGGCTATGGAAGATATCGAAAGAATTAATATTGTGTTCTTATGTGAAAAAAACGTGAGATTGGAAAAAGAGGGAAAACTGCGGAAATTAGTTGTTGACAGATGACGACGACAGTCCAATAGCAAGAAATTGTGACTGTATTTAAATGAATCAAAATTTACAATAAAATCCATAAACTATTAGGTGAATTAGATTTAAAAAATAGATTTGAAATATGACAATTTAATTATTTAGTTCTTCATGAAGATGTCAATGCTGAATACTGCCTTCATAAACTATGTTGTCTGTATAATATTGTCCATCAAACAGAATCTGCAGCAGGTAGAATCGATATTGATTTGTGCACAAAAACGCCATATTTTACTGAAATGGCGTCAGAGTTTTCAGTGGGAAACTTTACCATATTAGAATCAAAATAATTCATGCATTCCATAGATTTGTTTTTATTTTCACATGGCCTTGGTCGTTATATTTACCAAAATTCTGTGTAATTTCAAACAGTCCTAAACGGAAGTCTTGTCTATGACTTAAAAGTCCGTCCGATGACGGAAACAATATCCGAACGCCTTTAATTTCGTTTTCCTCCCAAAATAACCCAAACGGAATAATCATAAGTGAGGATGACAAATGCGACTATGCATGGTACCTATAGGACACAGAGGCATGATGATTAATTTATTGTGGAAGGAAGAGAAGCGACACCCAAAATGAGGTCTTCTCATTTAAATGTATAACGTCACGGTACCCAAATTGCACCTATTCAACATGAACAGCTGAGAAATTCTTAAAAGTTTTCTTTGAGACTAAACAATTTGTATTTTGATTATTTTACATTATACACTTCTTACAAAATAGGTGAATATATTCAAATATACACTAAACGTTCACAGTTTATATCAACAGATGAAGCTTTCACTGGAAAAGAAAAATGAACGAAAACGCCGCCACGCGACGTTCATAAAAAGTCATCTTTTAAAAATGAACAAAAAAAAAATATGTTTCAAGCATCCATTTAAAAAAAAAATGAACAGTGAGCATGTACTAATGTCAAATTGTTCTAAATATTTGAAAAAATAAAACAAAACATCTGTTATTTGATTTTTGATGACGTGAATTTGAGCATGGATGCAATTTGGGTACTCCTCATTACAGAATCATGGATAGTTTGGAGGTCGATACAATCCCATTTTTCTATGACTCAAAAGGGATTAAAAATCAAATTGGTGTACCTATATAATTAAGAAGGATACGGCTACAAAATAAACACAGAATGGACATTTTTGTCTTTATCATAAAAAAACCGTAGGTGAAAAAACTGTCAAAATAGGTGCAATTTGGGTACCGTCACGTTAGATACATTTTGATAAAAAAAAAAATGGTCCTTTAATAAGCTACGTTTTTAAAAATAATCCGTTGAGAGTTAAAATTGAAATTACTGCACATTGAAAAGGAAACGGGATATGGGAGACTCCTGTGTATGCGACGTCACAATAAAAAATATTACGTCATGTATTACGTCACTCTGGACAGACCAACAGGATGTCACCACCAAGAAGATCGAACTTTCTGAAAGGTGAACTAAAGGCGATAAGGGATGGAATCAACCAAATACAGAAAAAAATTCCAACTTTAATACAGACACACATATATCTGAAGAACGAAGCTAGCAGCAAATTGTGGAAGAGGTAAATGCTGTATCTCAAGTTAAAAGGACAAAAGAAAAAATAAAGAGAAAGCGAATGGAGTTCGGTGTTTTTGTGATTTCACTTTTTACCTAAAAGGTGAGATGAAAAAAACTCAGATCAAAAAAAAGATCTATGAACAGACCAGTTAATCTTAGTTGCAATCCGGGTGAAACTGCACTTGTTATATTAGGAATTGCTGGGCCAACATCAATAAATGGTATAAGTGGAGGGATAGAATCGTCAGATTTACCCAATGTAAATAAAAAAGGATGTGAGATAGTTACGTTTAATATAATTTTTTAACGTTCGTCTTGAATTCTTTGAATTAATTATGGACGCAGACTCCCTAGACCTTTAATTCATTCCACTTTTGGCATCATAGTGTATCGGATGAAGGACATTTTTTAATGGCGCTTTGTAACACTTATTCATTATCTGCAATAATATTATAATTCACAGTATTGATTGTTTAGATATGGCAGTGTAGCTGCTATTTCACATATTTTAAACATGTAAAGGTCGAGTCAATATGTAGTGATCAACAATATAAAATAAGCAAATAGCAAGTGCTTATATACTTCTAAAAGTCAGAGGTCAACATTATTTAGCACTCGAACATTACGCTTTAACCCTCTTGCTGCCGGTAGCTTTCGTGTGCCAGAAAATACGACAGCTGGACGTCTGTGACGTTACTTACATGTCATGCCAGACATTGACGTTACATTGGGAACCCATTGGAGAAAAATATTTTACTGTTTAATTTTCGGTAATGTATTTGAAAGAGATACAGCAATAATGAGAAGCTTGCATAAATTAAAATATGTACATATGTGTCCCTCCGGTGAAAACACTTTTATCTTTTAATTGTCAAAAAAATCCAGATCATATTTAAATAAATTTTATTGTTAAATTCATAAATAATACCACTCAAACAATACGCTATCAACATGTTCGTATTCTATATCATATGAAAACACTTTTAATTTTTAACTTAGAAAAAAAAATCCAGATTTGATTTGAATGAAATTTTTCTGTAAAACATATAAATGTGTGCAGTTTTCTTTGATGCATGATGCATGTCCTCCTCAAATCATCCAAAGAGAAAGAAATTGTGATTTTAGTTTTTTAACAGACACTGTCGTTTCCTGTGTACATTAACTTGAATTTCCTGAGGAGACCGTCTCTTTAACTATCAATGAAAGTCCGACGGAGATAACAGAGGTTCAAGCCAAACAAGGTCAGTTCCATATATTGTACAAGCCACACACTTTCAAGTGGTAAAGTCGGCATTTGTTTTATAAGAATGAATTTTCATTTCATTTATGATTGAGAGATTCCCAAGCGTGAATAAAGTGATTATCGTTCGAGAACGAACCCTTTTTATCCCCGGAAAGGGGGGTATAGTTATGCTTAAGGGTAAGAGTTAAGTGTGATAGGTTTGTATGTATGATATTTATGACTGATTAAATAGTCATTGTTTAAACTTAAATGCTTTTGTTATAATTCATCTTACTTCGAATTAAGAAACCTGTGTCTAGACTGATAAAAAAAGTAAAATAACAAAATTACCGACAACAGCTAAGTTAAGCTACTAAGCTATTTGCAAGTTACCATTGCAGTTTCACAATTACCAATGAAAGTTATTGATGGGCCGTCTCTTCTTTTTTTCCTTTTTTCAGATAAATGTGTACCAAAAGAGTGGATTTTTAAATCCTTTATACAAGGTCGAATTATAAGGAAGGATGAAGTAAGTTCTTTGTTCGTGACAGAGATGATGAATCAATCTACTTTGATAGAATTCCAGGCATTTGAGCCTAAGAAAAGGATATTTATGCAGACTTTTGGTGCCAGTTAGGAAAAAGAGTGCAAAAAAAAACAGTCTTGTGTTTACTGTGGTGAACTGTCCATAAAAAATTCTAGACACCTAGCAACTAAACACTAGAATAAACTTGAGGTTGCCAAAATCATCCTACCAAGATTAATCCTGTTTCTCTTATTAATACAATAAATTTACAAACACACACACACACACACCATATTTTAGGCTCGATATAATCAACCAAGAGCGTTAAAAGATGAAAAAAAAAGAACCAATATGGGACAATGTCACGAAGAAATCACCAAATCACTCAAGAAGCTTAAGGCTTTAACCAAAAGAAAAGGATATGGAGTAAATGTTTATAACACAAACCACGTATATTATCTTCATGGGAATAGTACATAATATAATGTCCAGACGCTTCAACTGCCATTTCACATGAAGATGGACATTATTCATTTATTTCATAAATGACACAAGACACTTTGGGGGGACGGGGGTAAATATAGATGTTATTCTGTTAAAATATGTTGCTTTAAGTTAACACCAATGGATTGTTGAAGTCAATTGTCCGTACAATGGCAGAAATAAAAAGATCACACCAAACGAACACTTCCGGTTTTTGGAATTAGATGAATGCCATAACACGATTTGAAGAAGACAAGCTGTTATTACGACCAGGTTCAGGGTCAATTTGCACAGAAAGAATGTTGTTACTTTGTTTTTTACACATTTGTTAATTATATGTTCAGGAAATTCAAATTGACAAAGTATTGTGAAACTTGTATTTTTCCAAAGATTGAATAGTTTATTCTAATCATTAAGACCATGTATCAGTTCTTTATTGTAAGACACATCTGCAAACCGTAACACTCCTGGAATTCTTGATAGTATCAACCAAATTCAAATTCATTGATACAAAAATTTATAGCTATTAGAAAATCGAAGATAAAATAAGGAAAGATATTATGTGCAAAAACAAGAAAATGAAGCCATCTTAAATGGCAGAATACGTTTATTGTGGTAAACAGTTGAAACTTTTAAATGCCGCTTAAATCATTTAACTTCTTTAATCCTGGAGTTTCTTTGATATACCCGGTATTATTCCGATTTTATACAAAATTCTGTAATGTGATGTTTTTTTCTACGAAATAACTCTAACTTAGGCAAATTTTGTTTTAACATGAATTTTAATACGGTTGAGACTCCTAGGCGTAGATATGGGCAATGGCACAAGGACAGCACTAAATCACCTTGTGTAACACGCAAAAAAGACATCCAGAACACACCACGTAATCTTCAAAGTAGCAAAACATCCCACAAGTAGTCAACAATGAACTGCCCCTCATTGATAAATGCAATCAAATCCAAGGACACAGCACAATTTCAAAATATCTGATATCTTGCGCAGACTACATGTGTTGTCTGCGTCTAATTATTTTCTGTGGACAAGAAATTGGTGAGCTATGGGACTGAAAAGGAATTGCACGCCTATCTAAAGCTTGGTGCTGATGGAGAGTGATCTCCATATATGTGGCTTCTACAAGACAACACAAATGTTATACTGAGAGGACACATCATTCACTGTCAAGAAAAATCAAAATTATTCCTCTTGCCATTCATTTTTTGTGCTGGTGCTTGGATAATGATAAATAGTCTGTTCATGATTCACCAACATCACCACTTTTCATTGATAATTAGTTTTGTTAGAAATACATTGCTGCGATGAAGATTCATAGGTGGCCTTGGGCTGTTTTCTATTTGTTCAGGTTGTTGTCTCTTTGACACATTTCCCGTTTCCATTCTCTATTCTATATTGTATGGCAAATAAAGTATTTGTCAAATTAAACGGTATATTCAGAAATTTTTGTGAGCATTTTTCATATTGACTTTGCCATGACAGAACCAAATGTCAATTAAATGACAAATGTGAAATAGGTAAAGTGTAATTCTGGCTTTATATTTTATGTGCAAATACTTATATAATATATATTGATATATATACATGTTGCTGTCTTCTTTCCTATTTTTTTTTGGAATATATCCCATCACAATAAAAACAATCCGATGCCAAATACATGTAACTGTATATCCCTGACTTGGTATAGGCAAATACCTTAAAGTATCGTAGGTACTTTATTTTACATTTTCACCTAAATACCATATTTAGCAAATTGGTCAACAATTACTTTTCTGAAATTTACCAGATATAAGCAAACTTTGATTCTCCGGCTCCTAAGAGGGAATTTACTCTGGGGCAATGAACATTTCATAATTTTGAATCGCTTGCTTATCCCTATAACCCTTTCTACGTGGATTCACTTTGAGGCAACTCTCCTGTCATGAACTATTTCCGAAGGTCCTAACTGAGACTTCCCTTCAGCATTATTGGTGTGTTTACCATAACATCCTGTGTTACAGACAAATCCTTCACAATAATCCCACGGTCCAGTAGATCTGCGTTTTCAACAATCTGTCGGTCACTTACTGACCCTGCAAAAGTGTCAGAAACATACTAAACTGCCCCTAGTTTGCAGCCAATCATTGACTAAACTGTGTTATGGTGCAAATTGCACTTTGAATGGTAACATTGGATGGTTTTGGATTGGCACCTGTGGACTGTGGAGGAGTTGAAGGAAACTTTGCATTGAAAACTGTAGGCATGTAGCTATCAACTATTTTCCTTTCTGGCCAAATGTTGAGTTCTTCAAGTTGATAATAAAGAAAAATTATCCAAGTAAAGGTCACCCTTGATACGATTGAATCAGAAATTTAAAAATAATAGTGACAGTTCTATATCTTCCTTAGCACATTTTAGTGTCATCAGTGTTAAAACCAATTCATCAGTTGGGCGTAGAGCTGCACAGTTGTGGTTAAGATCAAACACAGCTGGAACAATACAATGAAAAAGAAACATGAAGTGATCTTAAGATAAAAATCATGTATAATAACTGACAGCCTTGGGATTATTTTCATAGTTTTCAATGGAATAACTTTTCTGAACAGTCAATTCACAATGAACCCCAGCTGCTTTAAAGGGCAATTCATCGTCACTATCTTTGTCCGATTTTTCCTTCTGTTCCTCTACTACTTCATTCTCGTTCTGGATCCCGTGCAATAGTAACTTAAATTTGGTCTGAAATGGACATTTTGATCTGCACAGCTCTTTAAAGACGAAACAATATATTATTAAGTCACTTTCAGTTTTTTAGTAAATTTTCAAAGTTTTCAACTGCGGTAAATTCAGTACTGTTCAGTCTATGTTTATACTGTTCATTAGTTGTTTAGGTGTTCAGATCCACAACATACTAAATTTTCGGAAAAGCTACTGAACAGTACTAAATTCACTGCAAGGGAATTTTCTGATCAGTACTGAATTTATCGCCGCCAATTAATCTGAAAATTTACTTACAAGACTGAACATGACCTAATGATTTATTGCTCAGTCTTTTCAGATGGCGTTCAGATCAAAATTACCGTTTCTGACTAAAATTCGTCCTTTGTAACGCAAAGGAAAGACAGGGAACAGCATCTTTTGTCACCTTCAAATCATAACCAAAATTGAGGTGCCCTATTCAAATGTAGGAATATGATAGTTCCTTAAAAAATATTCACTAGTCCATAAGGAAATGACCATTTAACTGTGGGGAGGGCTTGTGTTTTTTTTTTCATTCAGAAATTGTTTGTTCATACCACCAAGCAATTTTTTTTTTTGTTTTTTTGACGCACGAAGCATAAGTTTCTTTTTTAAAACTGAACAATAATATTGGAAAAACTCTCAATCAGAAAATTATTTGTTTCCTTTCCTCCCATCAAAAGAGTTTTTTTTTCCTAATGAGAATATTTTTAAGAAAAAAAAATCATTGCCCCCTCCTCAGATTGAAATGGTCCTTCCCTTATGTGTACTGAAAATTCTAGAAATAAATCATGTCAGAAAGCTTGAACATGGCTTCTTTGTGTTTGTTATGCACTTGTGATATTTGGACATCAATGTGTAGAGAGTCAACACTGAAATTAAACAAAAAAACCATAAAGCAACACAAATTTGTAAAACAAAAAACATGCAAAAAAAAAATAACAAACATAAAAATAAGCATCTAATTTGTCAATTACTAGTATGTATTGAACTGGGTCCCTTGATCATGATTTTGTTCCTTTTTATTTCAATTTAGGGGGAAAAGGGGGGTATTAATATTTTTTGCACACAGCACAACTTATTTTATCACTAAAATACTTACCATTATTGTGTAGTTTACATCCTTTCCTTAAACTTGTATTTTATATATATAAATCCCACGCAGAATTATGAGAAACACACACACTTCTTAATCTTAAAGTTATGTCTTCACAAGACAAGATTTACGCATTAATAATTCCACCCTGACAATTCAGTGTGTTTGTTTTTTTATTTATATCGTAAAAAGATGCACTCGATTAAAATCCGTTGATTCGTTTCAACAAATTTCCTTTTGTTTTCATGTCTTTATGCTTAAATTATTTTTTAGTATGAAATATTTGATGTGTTCATTAATTAATGTGTATATTTCTTGTTGTTTTGGAGAAGACGTTACTAAGTTGTAAAAGATGTGTCTGATCCATTTGTCATTTTGAACAATAAAATATGTTTAAACTAAACTAAAATATAGAAATATGATAATTTTTAACATGATTGAGTGACTTATAATAACAGTTGAACCGGAAACGCCTGAATCTGACAGATAAAGGTCAATCTGTCGACACAAAAAGTACCCGTATGTAAAATGTTTACGCCCACAAACAGCGCCACCTATAATTTTTTCTACGGTATCTTTGAGAATGATGTTCCGTTCTGTAGGAAATTAAAACATTAAATTAACTAAAACATAGAATAGTAAGTGTAGAAAACAAATTGAAAGATATATTTGCACATGACTGTTATGCATGATACGCTGGCAATGTGCGCAATGTCCTTTAATCCAAGATTGAAAATTAGTTTGTTTCCTACGTCAAAATGGCGGATTCCAATGTTATCATTTTCCATTAATTTGAGAGGTGACACAAATTCGTATCCAATCATTAATTTGCTTATTATCTACTGTGTAGGAAGCTTATCCAATGGCATTTACTGTTATAAAGTGGCTATACGTTACCATCCATCGTTACAAAAGTGGGATGTGTTTTGTGTGTATAGCTGAGGAATGTTTGTGTATTCAATTTTTACGGTAAAAAATCAATGTTATCTTCATTATACTTCCATGCATACACAAGTCATAACAGCAAATGCATTTTTTTATAAAACTTTTAAGGTAAACAGACATATTTAACTGTCTGCTCTAGCAAAAATTCGTGTAAATAAACCTGATGGGTCGTTTTGTATTCAAGCACACCAGACAAACACGTGGTCGATCATTGATGTTTGTTTACCTAAATTGCACGTTGTTGTTACTAAATACTTAGAAATAACCACTATTGTGTTATTATTGTTTAACAGCAGATAAAATTAATTTTACAATTGCATTTTAATACTTTCAAGAGTTATATAATACACCTTGCCTAAGAAATAGGTCTAGCTAGGTTCAGGAACGTCTTTTACTAGGTTCTTATAAAAAAAATGAGGTTGTAATGATGTAAATTACCATATTTACATTAGAGCATAGAGTATATGAACATACATAGGTTTAATTCCCACCCTAGGCATTATTTTAATACTCATTATAGTTTGGAGCAAATAGGGCAGATTGCAATAGGCCATAATGTAGTGTCTAAAAATGCTGTTTGATGTGGCCAAGTCCTCAACATTCTTTATTCAAAGTATACAGCAGCTCCTCTAAGGATTAGAAAGGGAACACCTTGTATGTAGTCCTGTCTTTTATGTCTCTCTTATTTCCTTATTTATATTATTATATTATTATATTTCTTATATTCTCATGTAGTAAGCTAAAAAGCTACTATTCCTCTTTTTCCTCATCTGTCTGTAAAGTGACTTAATTATAACTACTAACAGACATGACACACACATTATTTGGACTCTGGTGGATAATGTTTAGTTTGTTATCTCATTGGCAATCATACCACATCTCTTCATTTTAGTACAGGTTAAGTAATTAAAGTACTAAGTGACTAACAAACATTAAATCATTTGAAAGAAAAATTCTGCAATGATTTCAGTTTACCTATATCAACAATAAAATTGTGTCATTATGTTTATAATGACCACTGTAATTGTGAACTGCCATGGCTGTCTTGTCCCTGATGAATTCTCTGCTAATGAATAGTATATATATGTTTAAAAAAACAAATATATGTACTGATTCCAGATTAATATTTTGGGCTATCAATTAAAAAAAAATGATATTTTTTAATTAATTGAATAACAACTTATTTCAATAATCATGATAATCATGATGATACAAACTAGCATTCTGATATGTGATACATATATAACTTTATGCAGCTTTTTCTGAAATTGTAATGTATGTCATAAAAAAGAGATTTTTGGTAAAAGTTAGCAAAATTGTCAGAATTTCAACCGCATTCATGACATTTAGGTCTAGGAAACTTAAATTTTTAAGCGCAGAGATTGATAAGCTAAGTCTGATGATTGTAAATTCAGAAATTATCATTAGGTTTTTATTAAAGTAAATAATGGTATAAAATTGATTATCGCAATAAAAGAACTTGCATTCTGATTTGATACTATGAGATTTTTTCTTATATTAGAACAATAAATATCTCATTGTTGTCCATTCTTCAAAAAATTTCTGAACATACTGTTTTTAAGTCAGCTTTGTTCTTGTCTGAGACCACTATAACATGGGAAGTGACCAAATTCTACGTTATAGTAGTCTCAAGTTTTTGTTTTGTAGTTCAATTGACTATGCATTTTAGAGCAGTTAAACATGTATTTGAATTAAATTTGAAGTTGATTCAGTATATTTTATGACATAATAACACTCTTTTTATTTAAACAAAGCATTTTCAGACTTTATTTACTGATCAGCTTAACTAATCATTCACTATTCAATCAATAATTTAATTAAAAGACTCACACTTGTTTGTAGGACTTTTGAATTTAAATTTAAGGAAAAAAAATCAAAAACTTGTAATAATAGGAATGATGTGAACTGCATGATTTCAAATTGCAATACAGCTTTTTGTTCAGTTTTCTTTGTGTTGATTATAATGTTTTAAATCCCTTTCTGGACTTTTGGATGTTCAGATTTTTTCTCTTGATTAAGAGCGAGCTACATAACTTGTACATCTTATATAGCTTCTTATCTTGGGGGCAGATCGAGCCAATTTTAAAAGGGGGAGGGGGTATTCCTAACCTAGGATAAAGGGGGATTCCAACTATATGTCCTCATTCAATCCATTGATCGTCCAAAAAAGAGGGGGTTCCTATCCCCTAACCACCCCCCTTGGATCGGCCACTGTATCTTAAAGCAGGTATAATATTAAAAATTTATACTTCTGTCCACTGCAAATGGACTTTTTTTTCACTCAATGTCAATGTTCACGATTTTGAAGCATGTATTGTCTACTTTTCTTTTTTTTTTCCATATTTTATTTTAATGTAATGCAATGTTAAATTGTAACACAAGTTCTGCTGACAAATGGCTGATAAACCCCTCTTGTATGTATTTTTTTTGGCATGAAATCATATATATTTTTTCTGTTATATGGAATGATCCCCCCTCTCTTTATATAAGACCTGGATCTGCTGAAAAGTTCTTGTTTTTCTCAGAATTTGCCATTGTTACATCAGGAAAAAAGGCTACCAATAATCATGCCTGACGATCATTGAGGTCACACATAAAGAACCCATCTCTTTGCAGATCATAGAAGAAAAAACAAAGATAGTTGGTAACATAGATGTATTTTAGAGAAACATTCCCATACAGAATCTCTGTCAATAAGTTATTTTTCCACTCTTAACAGTGAAATCTTAAATATATAAAATGATCAGCAAGCCTCGTATCTTGAAAACTAAAATGTCTGAAGGAGAGAACTATTGTTTCACAATTGATGCTGTGTTAGAATTTATAATAGCACTCTTTCTTTCCCCATATCATGATCAGCATACAAAGTGACAATCTATAAGTTCTTCAGTCTAAATAACTTTGATAAATCTCATTTCTGATGCTACATTTTCAGTGAACCAGATTCAAAACTTTCTATTTCAGATACTTATTTATATATAAAAATTTAATTAATTGAAGTCTTAATTTTAGAGTGAAATTTATCTTTAAAAAAAACTGTTCTATTAACCACCAACATGTACAAACACTGAGTTTATTTTCATATCCTTTTCAAGAATATTGATACAGAGAAAATAAAACAGAGACTTGTATCATTCCATCTACCAAAAGGGTGTTTGAGAATATACAATAAGTCCAAGTTTCAGAGAAAAGTCAGTTGTGTATAATTTTCTCCTTTGGAAGTTTTAAAAATCCTGTAAGTACTTGAAAACTGCCATATTCAACCATTCCATGACTATTTTAATGTTACAATAGTAGAGGAACATGAAATATTGAATAGTTATTCAAGAAAGTGTCGAAATATAACTTCAATTATTAATTTTACTCGAATTTACTGTTGTGAACTTGCAATTTCCTACGATGCGTGTACGGAGTTATCTCCCTTTGATCTCCACTTCGCCACTAATAAGCTGACACAAATTCGTATCCAGTGAATTTATGATCTATTATCATGAAAATTTCATGTAAAAATGGTTTTGCTTCACATTTTATACCCCTCAACACGTTACCATACCTATTTAAGGAATAATTAGGCATTTTCCGTGGACCTACGCAAATTTTCAGAAAAAAAGTTTCACTTCACTCGTGAATTTAGAATACTTTAACCCCGCCGCATTTTAGCGCCTGTCCCAAGTCAGGAGCCTCTGGCCTTTGTTAGTCTAGTATGTTTTTTAATTTTAGTTCATTCATATGTTTTGGAGTTTAGTGTGACGTCCATTTTCACTGAACTAGCACACAGTTTTAGTTAGGGGCCAGCTGAGGACCACCTCCGGGTGCGGGATTTTCTCGCTGCATTGAAGACCCATTGGTGGCCTTCGGCTGTTCTCTGCTCTTTGGTCGGGTTGTTGTCTCTTTGACATATTCCCCATTTCCATTCTCAATTTTATTTAACAACACTTTTTAATAGTAATTATAAAGAATAATGAAACTTATTCACTCAAGAATTGAACACTTTGATTTTTATTAATGTACGAGTACAAATAAGACGATACGAGTCAAAAAACCACGAGGCATGAAAGTTTACCAAAAAACCGTAAACTCTGGTCTTTTGTCACGTGACCAATGTCTTGACCTCAGAAGCCATTAAATCGTTTGCCATCCCACTGTAAGTAGATTTCAGTTGGAAGCTCAAGCCATGTGGAAAAGATGAAAACAACGACATTATTGAATATTTTGATATTCGAACAGCAGAATGCACAAGAACAATGGTTCAATTTCATTTGAAGGTACTTTATAGACCATATCATCCACCTTACCATTAAATATCAGATATTTTGGATTTGCCAAAAGTCCCCTTTTTTATAAGACTGGATTTCGGCAAAATTCCTTTCCAATACAAACACAACATGCATTAAATAACAAAAACTGAAACTTTTTTTTAATTTAATTCCTTTTTAACCTATTAATGTGTCGCCGGTGTTGTTTCCAATTCAAAATGGAAAAGACGAACACGTCATATTTTCCAGAGTTCCAAAGGCCTTTTGTCTTTCTGTCCTGTCGCTTCATTACCACTCTCCATTTCTGGCGGAGCTTGGGAAATTTATGTCACAGTTTGAGCATCCAGGCATACACCAGCGTTGAGGCATAACAATATGAATTATAATTCAATATCTTGCGGTGTACACAAAGAGGTTACCAAGTGCAACGTGTAAACATGGCGATAAAAGCGCTTTGCTAACTACCGTTGTACACAAACGTCATCTGCCGCGCAAAACACGATCGGGGAAACCATTCACGAAAACAACTAATATAAAGATGAATGTATCTAGTACTACCAGTTACTGAAAGCTAATTATGATATGAATACAAGGAGATGTTGGGTACCAAGATGAGATGAATGTATACTATACAAAAATTCTGTAACAAATCGTTTCATGAATGGGTACTGAAGAAGCATCGGAGACAATAAATCTGTAAAGACTGTAATTGTTCTGAAAGAAGTATATCAAATTTTATACTACAACGTATACACCTAAATCAAAAATATTTACTATTGGATATCCCTAATACAGGTAAACAAACGACATGTTTCTTAAGATTGGTACCTTGAATATGTGTGTTGCAAAACATAACTCTAGATCCAGTAGTTATGCTTAAACAGGAAGCGAAATGTTTAAGCTCAAGTTGATACATTTCGCCTGTAAACCTGTGTTTGTTTAGTTATCTTTAATGTATAACGCTGTAACGTCATAAACTTGTCATAATGGATTCTGTTCATGAAAATGCCATTTTTACGAAATATAAGCGAGAAGATAATTCAAAAAGAAATTTACCTTACATCAATATAATCACAAAACACAGCTTGTAGCAAAAACCTTTCTTTGTGAAAAGCTGTTGCTAATAATCAAATTCTAAATTTTTCCACCAGATTTGGTGTTTTCGACTTATGAGTTTTGAATGTCTCCTTGATATCTCTGTATCGCGTCTCTTTTTCAGGAACAAGAAGGTCGGCTTCATGTCTGAACCGTTTTTTTTTTTTTTTTTTTTTTAAATATAAGCTGACTGACAACTAAGACCTATCATGACAAAAGCGCGGATTTTAGTTTTCCTATTGTCAACTGCTAATTCTTGAGTAGTAACATAACCTCTGACGAAATCTATGGTGTTTACGTATCCTAAGATATAAACAAGTAAATTTACAGAGCAACATGTTTAGCTTATCTTTAGGATAACCTGCAAAGTTTGATATCAAATCCTTTGAATAGGTATGCAAAGTTTTCCTTCTCTTGCAAATCATCTTCAGTTTGAGAGTAAGAAACAAAAGTACAATATACTCACAAAATGTTAAAAAACATGTCTCTCGAAGAAAGTAAATTAACAAAAATACCGAACTCCAAGGAAAATTCATAACGGAAAGACCGTTATCAAATGGCAAAATCAAAAGCTCAAACACATCAAACGAATGGAAAACAATTGTCATATTCTTGACTTGGTACAGGTATTTTCCTATGTAGAAATAGTGGATTTAACCTGGCTTTATAGCTATCTAAATCTCTCACTTATATAACAGTCGTATAGAATTCCATTATATTGACAACAAAGTGTGAGCAACATAAACCGACATAATTGGTAAAAATGTCAAAAAATGAGGTACAGCAGTCAATCTTCTGTTCTTATCTTAATCACTATAAAAACAAAAAACAATGTCAACAAAGAAAAACAGAATGGCATATAGACACTCTTTAGACAAAGCACATAATCAAAAATGAAAGACAAGAATACAAAAATGACCATAGCATAATAACACAAGTACGGGATGTATAAATACCGAGTCACGCCAAAACGATATTACCTAAAATTGGACTTAATAGTAAAGGTTAAAAATATACAAAGACAAAAAAAGAACAATTTAACAAATAATTAAGATGATAAACAACGTCAGGACCTAGAATCTATACTTCAAGACCGTCATATTTATTTCTGAAGTTGATACGGAATATTTGCCAACAAGGTCTTGGTATTTTCCGATGATCTTTTTTCGAAGGACGAGACGTTCTTGGACATAACCCTGGTTCATCAACTTCCTGGTCAGAAACTGGTGACGTTTTTTAAAGTCTGAGTAGCAACTGCTACCACTTGAATACCGATTGAGTTGGGAAATGTATATCCCATATGCAGGTGAAGTTGGTATAATTTTGCTGAGGTGGTGGAAATTTATAATTTCAAAACTAAAATCGTCTCGTTTGTCATAGATTCTGATACTGAGATGATCGCTTATGTCAAATTCGAGGTAAAAGTCCAAAAATGAGGCGAAGACAGCCGTGTCTGTTGTTTCTAAAATTTCTAGTTCTGCAGGATATATTAATGGAACCAAATCAGAAAAGTTTAAATTGTTAATGGAAAGAACATCATCAATACATCTGAATGTGAAATTAAATGATCTGGCTTCGTCATATTCTTTAATTCTTTCGTCTTGACAAGTTTCTGAAGGACTCCGACACATATGAAAATAAGAAGAGGTCGGCAATTGTTTTGGTGCAACTGTTGAATACAATAGGAATAGATTTTGAAAATAAAGCGGAATTTTAGATGTTACCTTTTTGTGATGAAGAACGTTGCTGATGTTGATAGCATCGATTCCTTTAGTAGAAAACTGAACTGGAAGGAATTTCCTTTTTTCATCATGTAATGGTTTCGATCTTACTGGTTTAAAAAGACTGAAAAGAGCTACACCAAAAATTATACCTACAAGTCTATAAATTAGAGAAAATGAATTTCTGCATTCCTTGTCAAGTGCATAAAATTAACAGGCAGTAAAAAAAGAATAGTTCTAATGTAATGTAACACTAGCGGATGATGAAGATGTGAAAGAAGGTCACAAAAGCTCCCAGAGGGTGATCTAAATATGGAAGACTATTTTCCATTTGCCCGATGTTAATGTTTTTGCCCATGACTACGCTGAGGTCTTAAGTTAGTGTGCAAAAAGCTCACCACAATTACATCACTGCAGCCTCGACTTGAGAAATTTCTTACTTCTTTGATGTTATCATTGCAACCATATGGCATTGCAGTACCTAGTTCACCTTGTCCACTTATTTTCTCTATTTCTAGTATTGTTTATAACTCGTAAAATTTCAAATAGGTAATTGTTGATTATAACCCTAAAATTTATGTAGGAATTGAACTATATCAGGGTTAGGGAAATCTTAATTAACTATATTTATTGACATAAATCATGGTGTAAAAACAGGCATACACAGTGTTACAATTGCCTAATTAGAATAATCATAACATTAGATATCAGATATATATCAGAATGAACACTAATAACACTAATTAAAAGGGCAAATTATAATACATAAATCAACATCCACGAGGCATTTTTTTTATTAATAAATCTAATAAATAACATTGTCTAACAATATACATTGTATATTGAATATGAATTGTTCACCATCCACCAGATAAACACATAACATTCTAAAAACTACAAAATCCACATTCATTTGCAATAATTAATATCACAATCCAAAATAATTATTTAAAAGTTACATGCTGCAGTCACATCGATCCTTAAAGTAAACGAATAAGAAAAAATGCAGTTTTGGTTAGAATAATCTTTTTCGTGGGTTATATACAGGTATGCAATGACAGTTAATTCACTGAAATGGCGAATTTACATAAAAATATGACTGTTTCACTTGAATCTTACATGTTTGGTCATTTTGCAGGAGAATAAAAGCGGCAAAGTATTTTTCTTTCTTTGTCCCAAAAATGTGCAAATCACACACAGATGTTGTGTTTTCATGTGAGTAAAAATGTACAACAAAGCATGTATAGGCAAATTTGGATAATAAGAAATTCTGAATCGGTAACCTTTTGTCTTATTTGTTTCGAAAATCACAAAGTGTAGTACATGCATCAATGATCATAGTTTAGACAATCATACATAACAAATAATAGGATTTTCAAATTTCACTGCACACCATTGTAAACTATAGTTTGATTTGTTTTAGGAAAACTACAAAATCAATATTATTTAAGTTGGCAACAGATTAACCTGACAAGACTTTGCCTGAAGACGTATGTAAACATTTAACTCTGATATGATATGTATATTTACAACTATTTGAATGTGATTGGTCCGTTGGAATTTCCATCATTGGTTTTCATTTATAAACCGTTTTGCCGGAACTACTTTCGTAACCTATATAAAAATTCACTCTCAATGTGATATATGCATCCGTGATAAACATTAAAAATCCTGGGGTTTTAAACAAGTGAAATTTTAAGAAAACAGGTACAACTGCGAGTTATTGCTCACTAATGATACCCCCGCTTCAATTAACAGAAAGTAGAAGAGAAATCCCGGGAACCCATTACACGGTAAGCATGTTCACATGACTGTTAATAAATTTCAGGAAGGTCCTATATGTGGTTCCCTATAAAATGTGTGACGAAAGAAAATTATTCATGGACTGAATGTGTTAGTATCATATATAAGTTTTCGGTAACCAGGCAGTTGACGATCGATACATTTCAGGAAGCTCTGTAGTTCATGAGAAAAATGCGCAGACAGTGGTAAAACAGTTTAACCCCCCTGTCAGTGGGTGTAAAAAAAATAGATAGGTTGAAAATTTTAAGGATCAACTTTAGATGAGATTAGGAATGCATAGGTCTTGTTTACACATCAATAATTTTTAGAAAAAAAATGTGTTTATTCTATATCAAAAGATGCTGGTAAGATGAAAAAACAGTTATTTGAGTAAAACTGCTCTTTATATTTAATTTACCAAAAATGTGTGTTTAAAAAGACCATGCATTTATAATGATGGTATGTTGTATGTAATTTGATTAACCCTAAAGTGTATCAAACATTGAATAATTTGTATTTTTTATTAGCTTTTCTATTATATGCAATAACCTTTAACATACTTCCTATGACAATGTTGACCTTACAGGATTAAACTATTCTTTGTATGGTTATTTTCGTTTGAGAGTTCTTAATAAAGATAGTTCCAGAAAAGCGCTTCGTACGTACCAAAACAATTACATGTAAGAGTTATTTTCATTTCGGTGTTTGTCAAAGAGCAACTTGACCGGAAGCTATAGATTGTGTGTTACCATCTATTCTATTTGTTATCATTGTATTCCGTATTTGACGTTCTATGGCATATAATAGAAAAGTATATTAAAAATCCATCTTGTTATTTAATACACCATAAACAAAGTGTGTTTTGTCGTAAAGAACGGAAGAAGATAAATCTGTCTATTAATATGTACTTATCACAGTCATCGGTAAATTTAAAATAAGTCCATTAAACAATAAAACATTCATCAAATGAGAAATCACAGATTATTATAGTATAACAAAGAACTATCTACATTCTCTAATGATTGTAACACTACAAGTTGTAAAACTAACATTTTCGTCTTAAATAAACGACAAAATTGCAGGTTTGCATTTTTTGAAGCCTTGAATGCATGTATTTTTTTCTTCTTTTATGCTAATTATTATAAGTATTTAAAAATTAAACCCGAATAATATTGAAGAATCTGTTGTTTTTTGAAAATACCATTCCTTTGAACGCTGAATTCATTCTTACTAAATATAGAAAACATAAGATTCCGTCGACGAGAAGTTGAGTGTAACTTTCTTCGTCTTATGAATGATTGAAAACAGTAATTCTGATTGATTACCCAAAAATAGACATGTCCCTGCGTCTCTTTACATATTTTATGAATAGTGAATACTGGTACATTGTATTTTTAAACTTTTTTTAAACATTTATTAAATCATTTTTTGCTAAATCCCCCTATTAACAATTAACAAATACATTTAGTTGCAATGATGCTGTGGTAGACAATATCTGCTTTCAATTCATAACTCTATTTTGGAGTCTTAACTTCATTACTTGAACTTCCAACTCGTTTTGATCTGGATAAATGTCTAGGACTTCTACTAGGAGATCCCTGACAATCTCCATTATGTAATCGAGTAACACTTCCGTTACGCATGTCTGTAGTATTTTGAATTTCACGTGAATTTTCTTTTACGGCCTGCAGTGGACGTGCTGCTTCCGACGTTTTCAAACAGAGCTCCTGCATTTGAAGGAAACTGCTTTCTAATGTATATGCAAAATAATCAGATCTTGTTTCCGAATGGCTTTTAAAAGATGTGATGCAAACAAGAATATTGTGAGGGTGTGGATTGTAACACACACCGTATCCATCCGGTACAACGGGTCCATAACACATGAATGCGTCCATAGTAGTTGGAACCTGCAATCAAATATTCTTAGGTTTTGATATGTATGAATAAAATGCCCTATTGTTTTGAAGATGTTTTATTAATACCACATGTAGTGATATAATTCAATGCCAAACTGATTGTCGATTTTCTAAGTTTGCGAGTTAAAATCGTTTTTCCAAACAATGTTCATAGAAGATGTTTGACATGTGTCAATAAGTACGAAGTAAAGCTCTATGTGTTTCTAAAAGGTTCACTAAGGAAATATATATCGACATAGTAAATTGGATAGTTTTTAGCAAATGAACAGTAAACTATATTAATTAAAAAATGAAATACAGATTTATGAAAAATTTATGAATTAAATATAACGTGAGGGTACCCAAATTGCAACTATTTTGACAGTTGTTTTTCACCTACGTTTAGTTATGATCCAGACAAAAGTTTCCATTCTGTGTTTATTTTGTAGATGTATCCTTATTTACTATATAGTTTAATTTAATTTTGAATCCATCTTGAATCATCGAAAAATGGGTTTAAACCAACATTCAAACGATCAATGATTCTGTAATGAGGAGTACCTAAATTGCATCCATGCTTAAATTCACATCCTTAAAAATCGAATAACAGATATTTTGTTTTATTTCTTCAAATATTTAGAACAATTTGACATTAGTCCATGTTTACTATTTATTTTTTTAAGAAATGGATGCTTGTAACATTTTTGATTGGCTCATTTTTAAAGTATGACTTTTTGTGAACGTCGCATGGCGACTTTCTGTAGACTTTACTTTTTCTAGTGAATACATCATCTGTTGATATATACTGTGAACGTTTTGTGTTTATTTAAATATAGGCTACCTATGTTGAAATACGTGTATAATATCAAATCATAAAACACTGATTGTTTAGTTTCAAAGATTTCCGCTGCTATATTTTCTGAGTAGGTGCAATTTGGGTACTATGACGTTATATAAGTGAGGACATACATGTAGCGTCTACCTTCTCTGTTTGCATGTTGTCAATATGAAATACAAATCGACCACAAACACAATCACTCATTATGATTTTTAATATACATATACATGAACATATCATTTAAAAACGTCAATGATTAAACAAAAATCATTTGTTATTTTAATCTTTAATAAAAAATGAATTGTGAACTTTGTTTCAATTTCATCTGAAGAAAAGGGTTCAATTTTTTCAAATCTGTAAATTAAGTGATCTCAGTTGATTTTTAAGTTATCAGTCCGTATCAAGAGTTTTCATAACAAGATGAAATGTATATTGCCTTACATATATCTTGATGTGCCCCGAAATTGTCAAGATATTTGCCCTGCTTGTTGAATTTCTTTGCCCATTACAATCTATTTCAATGTACTCCGCATCTGTGTTAATCAATTCACGGATGTAGTGTTATCTAGTAATAATTCCGTTCAAACCTTATAACAGTGGCCGTCTTGAACTTTTAGTCAGTATCGGAGGAATCATTGTGACTTTGAGATGACGAATAGGCTTCAATATGATGAACACCATGTCGAGTGATAGTAAGTATATTGTGTTATGTACTTATATACCCTATTCCTTCTTTTCCAAACATATTTTACCTGACTCGTTGATAGTGAAAAGTGGTTGGCAATCCTAAACCCGTCATCAAGGAATAATTCTGGAACAGGACGTCCTAACTCTACTGCCATTTCTCTTAAACCAAGAAGGTGGCAATCTGTTCCTTGACCCAAAATATTCTGTAAAAATATTAAATCAGTGAAAGGTGATAAAGGACACAATACTGCTGTTCAACGTTTTGTTTAAATTATGTTCTTTATCAAGGAGACTTGCTTCGCTAAGTGCCTTATTTACATTTTATTTGAAATTATCAAAATATTCCAAACGAAAACCAACATCTTAATATGTCGCGCTTTTAAAAGATTCGATGAAACATAAAGAAAAATGAAGAATACTCCCCCTAATTGGGGATTAAGTGATGCAATTGAAAACAGATGTCCTATTCTTAATGCGCATAGTACCTTCAATATTTTATACCGGACAATATTCAATGAACTATTATAATGCATCAATTCTGATAAGTTGTTTTTTTATTAAAACACTTAATTGCAAACCTGGAAAAAATTATTGGAATTACATTCTTCTAAGGAAAGAAACTTTTCAATTAAATTTTAAGAAAACCAATCTGGAAAATGCAAAAGCTCAAATTTTGTCGATTTCAGTAAAGGCACATACATCGAGTTTTGTGTCATAAGACATCCGCTTGAAATATAATACATTGTACACTTACAAGCCCAACATTTGAATGTTTAGTCAAGGTAAATACTGAGAGCGCGGACAAGTAATACTACAATAAATTTACAAAACTAACAAGAGAGGCGAAATATACCAAAGACACTTTCAAACTCATAAGTCGAAAATAAATTGACATTCCATGACAAAAAAGAAAAAGACCAAATGATAAACAGTATGAAGAACACAAGACAGAGCAACATGAACCCCACCAAATACCTATGTGGTCTCAGGTGCTACGGAAGGGTAAGCAGATCCTGCTCCACATGTGACACCTGTCGTTTTACTCCTATAATATACATTGACAAGTTATATCAAGTGATTAGACATCACGCAATAGCGGATTGGCAATTGACTCTTATCGAACCCTAAGACATCACCAAATTCTAGACCATCAGTCATGTAAAATTTTCCTACCCTGAAACCTGACCAAATGTAAAATTTTGAAATTGAAACAATTTTTTATGACAAAGGATAGATGAGACTGTTTCCAGTATAAACAACACAAACATTGAAAAATTGAAAAACTCAAAAAACATCACTTATAACTAAAGCAAGAGCAACACCATCCCCTCTAAAACAAAACTAGATGTGATCTCAGGTGCTCCAAAAGGTTAGGCAGATCCTGCTCCACATTTGGTACCACTCGTGTTGCACATGTGGGTAAAAACCCGGTGATAAGTCTTATTCGGTAGGTCAGATTAGGGGAAAGGAGGACGGGATTGTGGTTACGCCGATTGAAATATGTCCGTCGTCATCTGTGAAACAGATATTCTATAACGGACAACCAAGTCGTGATGGCGTTCATAAAATTTTCGAAGGGATGATTTCAACTTCACCACTTTGAACTCTTTGTTTAATAGCTTACTTGTGAGCAGCAACCTTTTATCAATGAAATCATGATAGGAAACACAGGCCCTGGAATATCGTATCAACTGGGAGAATGGAATGTTGCTACATAGATATGGAAAGTTCATAATTGGGAAGCTGAAATCATCTCTTTTGTCAAAAAGTTATGTTCTCAACCGACCCTCATTGTCAATGTCAAAATATAAGGCAGACTACTCTGCATCTTTTGAATCATTTATTGCAAGTTCATTGGGATAGATGCGTTCAACATAGTCACCAAACTTTGATTTATATACTGAGAGGACACCATATATATATATAAGAAGCTCCTGTATGCAGTCAGCCTCATATGAATAAGGAACAAGTCGGCATGAAGAGGAGCACAGTTGGTTCCCATGGAAATGCCGATTGGTTGATGAAAAACACGTCCTCCAAACGTAGGAAATATTTTGTCAATCAAGAAATCAATCATCTTGATTATGTCAGTTTTAGAGAATTTTTTGTTTGAATCAGTCATTTTTCTCTTCAGCTTATTGTTTTGATTTCCCCTTCTGGTATATCCTCCTTCTGTTTTAAGATATGTTAGGTCTCCATTGAAAAACCTCAACAAATTCTTCAAGGACAAACAATTGATGTAAGAAAAAACAAATATCATTAAGATTATGAAATTATACAAAGTCAACTAGTATATTTAAATCTTAAGTTACATACCTCAGTCATGATTTCGGTTTGTTTTTGCATAGCTTTGCGTAAAAGAACCATTTTCTCCATATCCTGTTAATAAATAAGTGTTAAACGTAGAGTATTTTTAAACATAAAAAATACATCTAGTTTCTAAAACTAAGTATAACAAAAATACCGAAGTACTATATTTCAAGAATGAATATTTAAGTTCGAACGTAGTCTGAATATATCCCGTACCGAGTAGTCTCTGATGGAATTTTTATTTGAACATAGATGCACAATATGCTTAAAATTCCGGAGCACCAGAGTTTATGCTATTCTCCTAGGGTTCGTTATCCGAATCATGTTTAGTGATTGCTGTTTATCGTTTCTACTTTTATTCCATTTTTTCAATCCCCAAAATAAATCATCGTAAATTATTGGAAAAATTATTTTTATTTAACCACATGTTTAGAAAAATTATAAAAAAACCAAACTTGTATGTCATTATCGATAATAAAAGTGAAAGTGTATTTGCTCTATGCTGTACCCGCCAGTCAAGTTATAAGTTGACTTGGCTATCTCTAAACTGAAGATTGATTATTTGGAACTAATACAAAACATAGCACAATACCAGACAATTATCCTTTCTTTTTTCCGTTATAAGTTTTCCATTTATTTTGCTTTATACAAAAACATATTGAGTGGCACACAATAAGCACTGACAATAAATGTCCAGATTATAAGTTATTTGTTGAAAATTCATTGAAGCGAATTATACCACAATGAATCTTTAATTTGAATTCATTCATACATGTGTACCTAGTAGTATTAATATATCTCTGAGAGTACTTTGTTTTTGAATCAGAATAGGTAAACGTTTATCCACAAGCAAAGAAGACTAAACAAATGCTATTTTTTTAGAGAAAACTTGTGACATGTATATTGCACTTTAACAGTATGTAGGATTATGACATTGTCGTTATGCGGACTATCCTATCTATCAACACTAAGTCTATGTAAAACATTGAAATGTCTTTTTATAGAAAAAAATGCATTTAGTATTGACGGAATGCAGGAAAGATGTAAATGACTGTAATATTTCTTTATTTCCTTCTTCTGACAAGTTTGGCAGCCGTAAATTACAATAAGAAAATGTTCACATAGTTTTTTTTTAAATGTCAGGGTTAAAATATTGCTAAGAATATATTAAGTTAAAAAAAAATGAAGAGACATTGATTACAGGAGATCAATGCAAAATTTAAAATGAGAGAAGAATAGTTTCAGTTCCTGGTTGTAGAGTTTTCTTTCTTTAAATTCATACACCAGTGCATCTATTGACATTTATATTGTTGGTGGATTAACAAATAACTATTTATGACATTACTATTTATCTCATCGGTTAATGGCATTTCAAAAAATGTTCTGTTGTTGTAAAAGTACAGGTTTTATTTGTGTTTTATATTACTTTCTAATGGTACAAACAAAGGAATAACCACCGTAAAATAAATAGAATAAGTAGACACGTGAAAGAGCTAAGAATCTAGCTTAGTTTTTATGTCTAGTAATAACATGACATTTTTTTCTATAAGAACTTCACGATTGTGTGTTTTTTTTTTTTTAATTTAAAGACAATTAGGAAACGAACTGAAATACTTTGAATGTTCGAAGACAATTAAACTGAGGTGAAAGTAGATGTTTGCATACTCACAGACACCAAAACTTCTCCTATCATGGCTTTAACCCATTCAAGCGCTGCTGGAGAATTGGCTCTTATGTTATCAACTCTGCCAAGTCTAAACCGACGAGTTGATGCACTTTCATAGGTAGACACAAGTTTTCTGTGAATTCTGAAGCACCAATGAAATATTTGTATATGTTTATAAATGTTGATGTTGAATATTGATTACGGTATAAAAGTGTAGTATATGTGATCTTATTTTAAGAAGAAATGCAGGGAAGTTTTAAACTTCGTTCTGATCAATGGAAATATTTGAACACACGAGAAGAAAACCGCCGAAATCGAGGGCATTTCAATTTGATAATGATATTCGAAGTGCCAGTGGTTAAATACAGGCATTAATTATTAATGTTGAAGGATCCAGTTGAAATTTATTCGTCAATTAGTCCAATTAATTTATTCCACTTGCATAATCCCATTTGATTTGTCATTTAAAAACATTGTTGCGCATTGTTGTTTGAAAAAAAGTATTAACAAAATACCGAACTCCGAAGGTAAATTCGGAAACGGGAAGTCTATAAAACCAGACAAAATCAAACGTTAGACTTTATCAATCAACGGAACGAATGGAAAACAACTGTCATATTCCTGACTTGGTACAGGCATTTTCAACAGAAGATGGTGGGTTAAACCTGGTTTTATAGCTAGCTTAACTTCCCACTTGTATGACAGTTGTATATAGTTCCGTTACATAGAAAAAATTGGGTGAGCTAGCCAAACAGACTTAACAGGTTCAGGCGGAAAAACCAGTTGAAATTAAACAAAATAAAATGGAACTTTTTGTTAGAGAAGGTAAAAAAGGTTGGTAAATATGAATTGTTTACATCTGTTTCTATGGGCTTTAAAAGTTAAATTAATGTGCCTAATTTGGGATTTTATGCGTCTTATGTATGTGTTTTTACTTAAATTATGGTATGGAGCTTCGAGATATTTGTAAACTTTTAAATTGTAGACAAATTTTCACAAAACACAAAAAGATTGTGGTAGGTGTACATGCATGTGGATCTTTTTTGTGCATAAGCATCAATACTGCCGAGAAAAAAAATCAAAAGAAAGATAATAAAATGATCTTTTTAAAGCATTAATTTGCATCTCTGCCACCGGCGACAGTTTTTTGGGAAAAAAATCCCCCCAAAAAACGTATAAAAGAAAAATATTTGATACATCATCTCGCTTCAGATTCTATTATTTTTATATATTTAGGCTCTAGGTTGATATAATAACATTAAAAGTTACAGTACTGAAAAATGAAATATACGGGTCAAGTGAAATACCTTTCTAATGAGTCATAACAACAGAGTAGGTGTGTTCAAACAACATTTTTTACTAAAAGTACTTGACGACAGACTTTTCAAGTGGATCTTAAAAATACATAACTTAAAAAAACTTCTTTTTTTGAGTGTGTTATCTAGGGTAATTAGTCTTCAACCTCTGAAAATTTTTAGTCTGCCCTTCCATGAAATGTTTAGACTTGTTACCGGGTTTGTACTAACATGAGCAACACGACGGGTGCCACGTGTGGAGCAGGATCCGCTTACCCTTCCAGAGCACCTGAGATCACCCCCAGTTTTTGGTGGGGTTCGTGTTGCTCAATCTTTAGTTTTCTATGTTGTGTTTTGTGTACTTTTGTTTATCTGTTGGTCTGTTTCTTTTTTAGCCATGGCGTTGTCAGTTTGTTTTCGACTTGTGAACTTGAATGTCCCTCTGGTATCTTTCGCCTCTCTTTTAATTAGAAATTTTCAAAATTTATCCAACTTTCGAAAATTTCCCCTAAAAACTGATCAAACAATAGTTTTAAGTTGACCAAATGCATAAAAGTACATTAAATGATGCTCAATAGCTAGTAGATAGGCGGCGTAATGGGGAGATAATTTTGACGATGTAGGATCCTGACTGGGTTAATGTGACAATAATTAAGATCCTGCAAAGGAAAATTTTGTAAACAAATGCACCACAGACGTACAACACAACTGACTAAAGAATACAACCAAACATACAAACAAATCTAACAAAGACACCAACAAAAAAGTTATACATTGTTGGTTTGAGTTCTTTCTTAACTGGTGGAAATGGAAACATTGTCATTAACTCGAATCGGATGACCAGATAATGAAAATCGAGAATATCAAACAACACTGTGCATGCAAGCTTCTAGACACAGTCATTTTGATTAATTTAATCCGGAAATATAAAAATCGACACATTCCTCATACTTACTTGTAAAATGTTAATTGTAAAGATAGTTGTATAAAGGAATCTGGACTCATACTCATTGACTTTGGGAACTCTTTTCCAAATTCTTCAAATCTTAGTATGTAAAGATCCAGATCCTGTATTTTACTGCAAGAATAATATTTTAAACATTTTAAATATTTAGTATAAACTAATTTGAAAAAAAAAAATATGTAACATTATTAATAATTTCACTAGTTTGGCGATTTTTAATGCTTCTATACTTCTATACATTCCCACAAATTTCTTCCATTTGGGCGGAGAAATCCGTGTTTACCTAGCTATAGAGTGCATCATACTTTTGTGCAAATTAACAAAGGGTGACTCGAACATTTATCACATAATACCAGTTCAGATATATGTAGACGAGATCTTAAACAACTAGTTCTTTTGTATCTCTTTTCACGTTCAATTTTTGTCATGAGATATTGGTTGCATGTTTTACGCACTTAAGTTAAAATATTGAATACAAAAATTGAAACCGCCCTAATACCATCCGGAGGTTAATGAGATTTACGTTAAGGTTGTAATAAAAGATATCAAAATTCACATTGTACGGGCTCTCATACCTTTTTTCCAATATAAATTGCCACTGGACGTAAAGCAAACACAATCAATCATCCCATATAAGTTTTAAATAAATTTATGTCAAAGGTTAACATTAGCAAAATATCGGGCAAATTCGTACATCAGAGTTGATATACTTTTAGGTAGTTATGCTCTCTAAATGAAAATAATATTAAAAATCAACATTGTAAGCACTCTCACACCAAAATTTTTGATTGGCTTTTAATGAACTCTTATCGTGCTCTAAATTAAATGAAATATTTATTGTAAAGTGACCTCTTACCTATCTAAATGTTTTGACGCTACATTAAAAGAATCAACGATTTCTGGAAATACTTTCCATTGTAATTTCCTTGGACTAGCGAGTTCACAAACAGAATTCATCCGGACGAGTCTTTTTGCTCGCACCTCTTCCCTAAAGAAAGCAAAATTGATAATAAGTACAAATATATGATGTTGAAATTAATTTTTTGCAGCATAAATTATGTCTTTAACATTAAAATAAACTGAAGAACAAATTAAATATTTTTAAGGCATACATCTGCACAATTTAACTCGCGACAAAATAAAAAGCAATGTTGTTTTATGTTGCACAGTTCAGAAATGAGGTAAAACCATCATTAAACATGACCATTTTAATTGGGGTGAAAAATCTGTCAAGTTTGGACCATCGCCTCATTCTTAAAATATTCACCCTATCGCATTTCTGGATTTAACGATAGTGTTCAGTTTTCTATTGTGATATTTTAACTGAATCTGAATTTGCATGACGGTTGCTGCAGGCATATCAGTAGATGCTTATATTTTGAAGCTCCAGGTGTCGTTCTTCATGCGATTCCCTCATACTATTCGCTTAGTTTGTATATTACAAAATAGGTTTACGAGATTTGAACATCGATTAACTGTTGTCTCTTATACAAGTATTTAATAAAAAAAAAATGATATAACAATAAGGAGATGTGATTAATAACCTCATCATAGATACCAGGCATAAAATTTTGTACGCCAGACGCGCGTTTCGTCTATAAAAGACTCATCAGTGACGCTCGAATCAAAAAAGTTAAAAAGGACTAATAAAGTACAAATTTGAAGAGCATTGAGGACCCAAAATTGCGAAAAGTTTTGCCGAATACAGATAAGGTAATCTATTCCTGGGGTAGAAAAGCCTACGTATTTCGAAAATTCAAAGTTTTGTAAACAGTTAATTTATAATTATGACCATATCAATGATAATTCATGTCAACACAGAAGTGCTGACTACTGGGCTTGTGATACCATCAGGAGAAAACTCCACCAACAGTGGCATCGACCCATTGGTTGTAAAAACATATCATAGATACCAGATACCAGAAATTGTGTACGCCAGACGTGCGTTTCGTCTATGAAAGACTCATCAGTGACGCTCGAATAAAAAAAATATAAAAGACCAAATAAAGTATGAAGTTGAAGAGCATTGAGGACGTAAAATTCTAGAAGTTTTGCCATATACAGCTATGGCAATTTATTCTCAATGAGACAACTCTCCACCGGAGACCAAATGACATAGACGTTAACAACAATAGGTCACCGTACGGCCTTCAACAATGAGCAAAACCATACTTGTACACAACACCAAAACTTACATATAACGAAGTAAGTGTTCTATCAATTGAACAACTGCTATTCCTTCTGACGGCGAATGTTCATAGTTCAGTCCACAAGCACCATCCTCAGATATCACAAACTGCATAGTTTTATCGTACCAACGGTTTGCACCATTTAGGTTTGTTCCCATGCCATGCAACATTTGGAAGGCAAGAGAAACATCATCTCTTATATTTTTATTTGTTTCATCTATACTGTTCTGATGATTAAATAATAATGGAATACCTTTGTCTAAACACAGTACAAATATACACCTTTCTATTGCATCTAATGAATCACGATTTGTTGAATCTGTTCAAAGAAGAAATAAAAGGCATTTATTACAGAAAAAATCATATACTATTTGTCATTGTGCTTTTAATTTTCGTGATATTGTTTTGGTCAATATGTTATCGCCCTTGGTGTGAACAAAATATTTAAAAAATGTTTTTGCCAGTGCAAATGTGGACACTTAATTTTCCGAGACTATGGTTTCTGCACAACACTTTTAATTCATAAATCCATAATGTTTTATTCATATTTGAATAGATAATACTGAAATGATTTACTAATTTCTGATTTGGTATAAAACGAAAAGAGATTTTTTCTGATTGAAAATTAATGTATATTTTAAGCAGATATTACAGTTGCTGAGTTTTTAAATGTTCGATAGGTGATACAATTTGATCATCATTTTGTTGATAGAAAGTACAAACGTGTCAATATGTCTCGTAGAACATATTTGTTAGCAGACAAAATCCTCGGTCATCATTAATCGCACAATTTGGCTTCCGTGTATTCAACCGTTATGATATATTTTGAATTCGGCTCATAGTTGTCTCTAAAATTTAATGTACAACAAATTTTCAGAAATGATCAATGTTAACTGCTGATTCTATATACTTCAATAAAACAATTTTGTTCCAAACAATTCCTATTTCAGACTGCAGCAAGGATAATGAATGCTGTTGTTTAATGTTTCACATATAGAGCTTGGTGTTTTGGTATCCGTGACTTTACCTTCGGAAGAAGCATACGGGTCTATAAAGAAACGAGGAGCTATTACACCATTCAAACGAAGTAAGGGAAACAAATATACGGATGGAATCTACGGTCCAATTTCTCTAACAGAGTTTAGTTTATTTATTGAATTGCAGCTGGGACCCAATGGCGAGACATGACTAGAATGACGACATTTATATATATTCTATACAACGCATAAATGTTTTAATAATGCATTTTGAGATATAATATCTTGAACAACCTGTAAAAAATTCTTCATAGGAAGCGTATATTCTAAACTTCTCGTGTAAAGTTGCTAAAGAATTCGCAATATTGCTGTATAGAACTGTTGATGTGTTACCAAAGCTTTTGTAAAGTTGTTTAAAATTTTATAATTAATGGTATTAATGAAATTTACGATTCGATGAATTTACAAATGTACAATGTAAAATGTAAAATAACAAAATACCGAACTCAAGGAAATTCAAAATAGAAAGTCCTTTATAAAATGGCTAAATCAAAAGCTCAAACACATCAAACAGCTGTCATATTCTTGACTTGGTACAGGCATTTCTTAATGTAGAAGATGGTGGATTATACCTGGTTTTATAGCTAGCTAAACTCACTTGTATGACAGTCGCATAGAATTCCATTATATTGACAACAATGTGTGAGCAAAACACAGACATATTAGGTAAAAGTATAAAGGAATCTGGACTCATACTCATTGACTTTGGGAACTCTTTTCCAAATTCTTCAAATCTTAGTATGTAAAGATCCAGATCCTGTATTTTACTGCAAGAATAATATTTTAAACATTTTAAATATTTAGTATAAACTAATTTGAAAAAAAAAAATATGTAACATTATTAATAATTTCACTAGTTTGGCGATTTTTAATGCTTCTATACTTCTATACATTCCCACAAATTTCTTCCATTTGGGCGGAGAAATCCGTGTTTACCTAGCTATAGAGTGCATCATACTTTTGTGCAAATTAACAAAGGGTGACTCGAACATTTATCACATAATACCAGTTCAGATATATGTAGACGAGATCTTAAACAACTAGTTCTTTTGTATCTCTTTTCACGTTCAATTTTTGTCATGAGATATTGGTTGCATGTTTTACGCACTTAAGTTAAAATATTGAATACAAAAATTGAAACCGCCCTAATACCATCCGGAGGTTAATGAGATTTACGTTAAGGTTGTAATAAAAGATATCAAAATTCACATTGTACGGGCTCTCATACCTTTTTCCAATATAAATTGCCACTGGACGTAAAGCAAACACAATCAATCATCCCATATAAGTTTTAAATAAATTTATGTCAAAGGTTAACATTAGCAAAATATCGGGCAAATTCGTACATCAGAGTTGATATACTTTTAGGTAGTTATGCTCTCTAAATGAAAATAATATTAAAAATCAACATTGTAAGCACTCTCACACCAAAATTTTTGATTGGCTTTTAATGAACTCTTATCGTGCTCTAAATTAAATGAAATATTTATTGTAAAGTGACCTCTTACCTATCTAAATGTTTTGACGCTACATTAAAAGAATCAACGATTTCTGGAAATACTTTCCATTGTAATTTCCTTGGACTAGCGAGTTCACAAACAGAATTCATCCGGACGAGTCTTTTGCTTGCACCTCTTCCTAAAGAAAGCAAAATTGATAATAAGTACAAATATATGATGTTGAAATTAATTTTTTGCAGCATAAATTATGTCTTTAACATTAAAATAAACTGAAGAACAAATTAAATATTTTTAAGGCATACATCTGCACAATTTAACTCGCGACAAAATAAAAAGCAATGTTGTTTTATGTTGCACAGTTCAGAAATGAGGTAAAACCATCATTAAACATGACCATTTTAATTGGGGTGAAAAAATCTGTCAAGTTTGGACCATCGCCTCATTCTTAAAAATATTCACCCTATCGCATTTCTGGATTTAACGATAGTGTTCAGTTTTCTATTGTGATATTTTAACTGAATCTGAATTTGCATGACGGTTGCTGCAGGCATATCAGTAGATGCTTATATTTTGAAGCTCCAGGTGTCGTTCTTCATGCGATTCCCTCATACTATTCGCTTAGTTTGTATATTACAAAATAGGTTTACGAGATTTGAACATCGATTAACTGTTGTCTCTTATACAAGTATTTAATAAAAAAAAAATGATATAACAATAAGGAGATGTGATTAATAAACTCATCATATATACCAGGTATAAAATTTTGTACGCCAGACGCGCGTTTCGTCTATAAAAGACTCATCAGTGACGCTCGAATCAAAAAAGTTAAAAAGGACTAATAAAGTACAAATTTGAAGAGCATTGAGGACCCAAAATTGCGAAAAGTTTTGCCGAATACAGATAAGGTAATCTATTCCTGGGGTAGAAAAGCCTACGTATTTCGAAAATTCAAAGTTTTGTGAACAGTTAATTTATAATTATGACCATATCAATGATAATTCATGTCAACACAGAAGTGCTGACTACTGGGCTTGTGATACCATCAGGGAGAAAAACTCCACCAACAGTGGCATCGACCCATTGGTTGTAAAAAACATATCATAGATACCAGATACCAGAAATTGTGTACGCCAGACGTGCGTTTCGTCTATGAAAGACTCATCAGTGACGCTCGAATAAAAAAAATATAAAAAGACCAAATAAAGTATGAAGTTGAAGAGCATTGAGGACGTAAAATTCCTAGAAGTTTTGCCATATACAGCTATGGCAATTTATTCTCAATGAGACAACTCTCCACCGGAGACCAAATGACATAGACGTTAACAACAATAGGTCACCGTACGGCCTTCAACAATGAGCAAAACCATACTTGTACACAACACCAAAACTTACATATAACGAAGTAAGTGTTCTATCAATTGAACAACTGCTATTCCTTCTGACGGCGAATGTTCATAGTTCAGTCCACAAGCACCATCCTCAGATATCACAAACTGCATAGTTTTATCGTACCAACGGTTTGCACCATTTAGGTTTGTTCCCATGCCATGCAACATTTGGAAGGCAAGAGAAACATCATCTCTTATATTTTTATTTGTTTCATCTATACTGTTCTGATGATTAAATAATAATGGAATACCTTTGTCTAAACACAGTACAAATATACACCTTTCTATTGCATCTAATGAATCACGATTTGTTGAATCTGTTCAAAGAAGAAATAAAAGGCATTTATTACAGAAAAAATCATATACTATTTGTCATTGTGCTTTTAATTTTCGTGATATTGTTTTGGTCAATATGTTATCGCCCTTGGTGTGAACAAAATATTTAAAAAATGTTTTTGCCAGTGCAAATGTGGACACTTAATTTTCCGAGACTATGGTTTCTGCACAACACTTTTAATTCATAAATCCATAATGTTTTATTCATATTTGAATAGATAATACTGAAATGATTTACTAATTTCTGATTTGGTATAAAACGAAAAGAGATTTTTCTGATTGAAAATTAATGTATATTTTAAGCAGATATTACAGTTGCTGAGTTTTAAATGTTCGATAGGTGATACAATTTGATCATCATTTTGTTGATAGAAAGTACAAACATGTCAATATGTCTCGTAGAACATATTTGTTAGCAGACAAAATCCTCGGTCATCATTAATCGCACAATTTGGCTTCCGTGTATTCAACCGTTATGATATATTTTGAATTCGGCTCATAGTTGTCTCTAAAATTTAATGTACAACAAATTTTCAGAAATGATCAATGTTAACTGCTGATTCTATATACTTCAATAAAACAATTTTGTTCCAAACAATTCCTATTTCAGACTGCAGCAAGGATAATGAATGCTGTTGTTTAATGTTTCACATATAGAGCTTGGTGTTTTGGTATCCGTGACTTTACCTTCGGAAGAAGCATACGGGTCTATAAAGAAACGAGGAGCTATTACACCATTCAAACGAAGTAAGGAAACAAATATACGGATGGAATCTACGGTCCAATTTCTCTAACAGAGTTTAGTTTATTTATTGAATTGCAGCTGGGACCCAATGGCGAGACATGACTAGAATGACGACATTTATATATATTCTATACAACGCATAAATGTTTTAATAATGCATTTTGAGATATAATATCTTGAACAACCTGTAAAAAATTCTTCATAGGAAGCGTATATTCTAAACTTCTCGTGTAAAGTTGCTAAAGAATTCGCAATATTGCTGTATAGAACTGTTGATGTGTTACCAAAGCTTTTGTAAAGTTGTTTAAAATGTTATAATTAATGGTATTAATGAAATTTACGATTCGATGAATTTACAAATGTACAATGTAAAATGTAAAATAACAAAAATACCGAACTCCAAGGGAAATTCAAAATAGAAAGTCCTTTATAAAATGGCTAAATCAAAAGCTCAAACACATCAAACAGCTGTCATATTCTTGACTTGGTACAGGCATTTCTTAATGTAGAAGATGGTGGATTATACCTGGTTTTATAGCTAGCTAAACTCACTTGTATGACAGTCGCATAGAATTCCATTATATTGACAACAATGTGTGAGCAAAACACAGACATATTAGGTAAAAATGTAAAAAAATTGGGGTACATTTGTCAACATTGTAATATAATCTTAATCACTATAAAAACAAATAACTATTTCAACAAAGAAAAACAAAATGACATATAGACAAAGAACATAAGCAAAAATGAAAGACAAAAATACAAAATTGACCAAAGCACAATAACACAATGGCGGGATGTATAAGTACCGAGACACGCCAAAAGTATATTACCAAAAAATGGACTAAACAGTAAAGGTTAAAAATGTACAAGGACAAATAAAAAGAACACTATAACACGTAATTAAAATGATAAACAACGTCAGTATCTAGAATCTATACTTCAAGACCATAATGCATTATTTGTGAAGTTGATACTGAATATTTACCAACAAGGTCTTGGTATCTTCCAATGAACTTTTTAGGAAAAGGACGAAACATTCTTTGACATAACCTTGGCTCATCAACTTTCTGCTCAGACACTGGTGACGTTTTATAAAGTCTGAGTAGCAGCTGCAAGCTCTTGCATACTGAATGAGTTGTGAAATGTATATCCCAGATGCAGTTGAAGTTGGTAAATTGCTGCTAAGGTGGGGGGGTTTATAATTTCAAAATTAAAATCGTCTCGTTTGTTATAGATTCTGGTACTGAGATGACCGCTTATGTTAAATTCGAGGTATAAGTCTAACAATGAGGCAGAGGAACCCGTGTTGTAAATAGGCCGAATATCATTCTCTGCTATCATCAATCACAGTAAGGTAAATTGTACTGAATTAAAACACTCGCCCAAAGAATTATTTTGTTTTGGTAATCAGCATGGTATAAAGCTTCAATTCATTATTTTGCTTCATTGCTCTACATTAGTGTGTAAAATCTTAGCACTGCTTTAAGTGTACACAGCTTGACAACGCTAGCACTTTAATATCGACAACCAAAATGCCTTGTTTTAATTTTGTTGGTTGCAATATCACTTTCAAAAACATTGAAAAAAAAATATCTAGTCTTCCAAAAAGGTGAAACTAAATATCAACAATGTAATTTGCTAGGAACAAATTTTACCTTCCATTAGCTTTGCCCTTGCTATCGACCATTGATCTCTGTAAGCCGCAGTAAGAATGCCGATTGGTTCGGCTTTGGCTGCGTTTTCTTCTGCCATTTTATATATTCTGCCTAGCTGAGTGTACAGATCGCCCTCACTCAGTCTGGTAAAATTATTTATAACATCCAATACAAAGAACTGTGGAAATTAAAGAACAATAGACTGAGTGCCTAGTTTCTATAATGCACGATCTATTAAAATTTATTCATAAATCAACCACAACACAAGCGAGATAAGCATATAGCTAATTTGACAAATAATAAAATAAAACAAGAAATTTCAATTATTTGCTTTTTTTAAGAATGATTTTGAATGAATTTGCATGCGCTAGTATTCGGCAACCAACAGTAATGATGTACAGGAAATACAGAACATAATGGCGTCACTTAATGGTAAGTATTATCAATTTTCACGATTGATATAAAACAGTTGATCTTCAAAACAGTCCATCTTCATACCATTATACTTTATACAGTTGTACTAAATACTGTGCTTCAACTCTAAATGGAGCCGACGAGAAAAGTTATCATTCGATTGACCAAAGCTATATTTAATAGCCTTGTTTCTGGATTTAGTGGGTGCAACAGAAGTTGCCACGATGTATCATTAGCATGGGTTCAAATCCCACTGAGGGAAGAACAAACATTTACAACCGCAAATTTGCAGATCTTATAATTGTTGAGCTAAATGTAACACACTGTCATTCTGTACATTATTTCATGAGTTTGTTTTTCAAATTATAAACTTAGTCGAGAACTAATGTCTCTTGAAATCAACAATATGCTCTGTACTGTAGAGAAGCAAACAGTTTGATTGTGAAATGTATTTATCTTTTTCATTATTATGTCAGTAAATCGTTTTCAAAACCAAGCTTCAATATTACTTTATCTGAAAGTTTTAGTTTACTGAAATCGAAACTTCCGCGTTCATCTATACATATCCTCTCACAAGTGTTCATAAAGCAGAAAACTCACAATGTTTCTACATGTATATAAATCTAATTGAATCGAACAATCACTGATTTTTTTCAATAATTGAATAACAATTATATCTGTCCCTGGTTAACAGCAGTATGTCGTAAAAAATGTATGTAACGCGTTCATTTTTATATATAGATATTTCGTTTTTATATGTACACTTGCATCATAAGTACATGAAATAAAAACAATCTTTTAAACATACCCCATTTGTTATTTTTTGTTTTGCTCATTTGAAGGAAGTGAGATACTGTTGCTGTTCAAGAGCCATATGATTGTAGTTTTAATTCTGTACATACCGATCATAACTATGTTGAACAGTTTATTTGTGCTCTTTGTTAGTACAGAAAATTTTCACAGACAACAACCATTATCATGGTACAGAATGATATCGTCAAATGACAACCTTTGTTTAAGTTTCCATGCACAGCTTTCAAATGATTTATCCGACATGTTTGCAAAATAGACAGCAAATGCTTTGCTCATATTCTGCTTACTCTTTAAGTTAATGTTAATAATGATACTACCCTATTTTACATTTAATTATTTTCATGGCTATTTATTTTCGTAATTGGATTTTTGATTTCATAGTTTTCTCACATTTTACGAGCCTCTAGGATGTTTGGATTTTGTGGAAAATGAGTACCCAAAGAATAATAATGAATCCGCAGTATTAAAATTTATACAAAAACTGAAGAATTAAAATGTTAGGATTTTTTTAATTCATTTTTCAAAAACAAAGCTACCCAGATGTACATATTTAAGTAATATTAATTATACAACATCACGACATTTTGTCATAGAATTACCTGATTTTTGCATATAACAATGATATGTTCAGGTTCTGGCATTAAGTTTGTATGGTTTGATATTAAAGAATCTTTCTTCACACCAGGGATTCTGTATGATGTAAATAATTTGTAATATTGTTCCATGCATAGTGGTTGTCCCTTTTCTTTGTGTCTAGCTCTGTCAATAGGTAATCCACGTCTGAAACAAATGTATACAATGCCAATTATTTCCCGAATGTGACCTACTGAATTAGACTTATTACCGGGTTTGTACTAACGGGAGCAACACGACGGGTGCCACGTGTGGAGCAAGATCTGCTTACCCTTCCGGAGTACCTGAGATCACTCCAGTTTTTGGTGGGGTTCGTGTTGCTCAGTCTTTAGTTTTCTATGTTGTGTTTTGTGTACTATTGTTTGTCTGTTGGTCTTTTTTTTTAGCCATGGCGTTGTCAGTTTATTTTCGACTTATGAGTTTGAATGTCCCTCTGGTATCTTTCTCCTCTGTTTTTTTTTTTTTTTTTTTTTTGAAATGACGTTTAAAGCTGTAAAGCTGTATGCATGTCCAAATAGGGATAATTTTAAACTAAATATTTATTACACTATACTGGAGCACCTGAGATCACCCCTGGATTTGGTGGGGTTTGTTTCGCTCAGTTTTTAGTTTTCAATGTTTAGTTTTCTATACTGTTGTTTGTCTTTAGATCTTTTTTGCCATGACATTGTCAGTTTGTTTTCGCCTTATGAGTTTGAATATACTTTTGGTATCTTTCACCTCTCTTTTACCTCTTTTTATATCCCACTCTAGAAGTGGGAGTTATATTACATTCCTATTGTCCGTCCGTAAAAATTATTTCCGTCACACTTACTCCTGAACAAAATGACTTCATATTTTGTCAGTAGCTTGATGTGGATAAGTTTTAACATGTGAGCACTTTTCATATCTGTCAGACACCTATTTTTTGTTCGCAGATATATGTACTTTGATTTTCTCAATACGTGATGAATGACTTGAGTAAGAATGACATTTTTCGTCACGCTTTTCTAAAAAAAAAAACAGAACAGAATGCCTATATATTTAGTCCGCAGCTTGACAATGATCATTTATAACGTGTAAGCGCTTTCTGTTTTCCGATTATTCGAATGAATGAATAAATATCTTATTGCAGAAGCAAACATAACGCTTTAGCAAAATAACTTTATATATATAGTGACAATAATGACAGTAAACAAAGAACAACATAACTCGTAGCAAGCACAGAAATACAAATGTTATGCAATTATAATTTGTATTTGGATTTGGAAATATTTAGCTAGCATGCAAAAGAAATACAAGCTTTGTCTTATTTGGCCATGAACAATAATATTTAGGTAAAACCCGTAGCCTCAAAGATCTACAAGCAGGACATACTAATACAAAGTGATAATCATTTTCTTTACAACTCATGTATCAACAGGTACATATAAGATTTTCTTTTGAAATATTATTAAAACGACCAACTTCTATATTCAGTTTTAATGTTCAACTACGTTGTGTAGTGAGTAAATTAATATTAAAACCATAGTTGAAGTAATCCTCTAAACAACAATCTTTTTAATGCAAATGGGTTTATGCTTAGAACTACAAACCGTGAATTCTTGTCCTAGATATGTGTTGCAATCGCTTGGCGAATAATTCGTTTTAAATAGGAGATAAGTATGTTGTACTCCTCACACAAAAACTAATCCAATCGATTTGTGGGAATGAATGCATGAAGTCGACACTGCATAGGTTTTACGGTCACCATCAGGAATTAGTGAACCGATACGATGTGAGTTTTAACACAAGCGCGACATTTTTCACAGTTTTTACCCTTTAGATACAAGAACAAGCGTATGATCTGTCAATTTACTGATTGTGTCCTATCCCCTATCGTGCCATAAGCAGGAGATGCTTACCCTGTAGACAACTGTCACAAACGCGCCTTATGGAGTTCGTGCGATTTCCTAAGTTTTTGAGTTTGTTTTTACTTTGATTTGTATCTTCGTAATGATTTATGAGATTACAACATTGGTACCCTACTTTTGCCTCAAAATTATGCCGTAAGTTTTCATATCAACCCAAATGAGTTGGCTTTTTCAAACTGCCGTTTTTATCCGTCCCTTAACATTTCAGTTATTGAGAACTTTCAGTAACATACTATTTAATGTGCATATCAAAGGCAATATTCCAAATTAAAAAGAAACCTATTATCATACATACCTAAAGTTTCTTTATTTTATATGTATTAATTTCTTTTCTTTACAGTCAACATTTGAAACATGTACATTTTGCCCAAGAAACGATATAAGGTTGATACGAATGGCAGAAATGTTTTAATGTAATCCCAGACTTTTTATTGTCGTCTTTCATATGTTTGTACCATTTATTGACCGGTATAGTAGCATTTAAATGGATATTTCGGAAGAGAAATTGATGCAACTAATTATACTATAAAATACTAAAGACTTCCAAAGTCGGAAATTACACTCCGTTTTAGTAACTATAAGATGTACATAATGACCAAGTTTATGTCAGCTGTACACTTAATTAAGGTCAGCTTGAAAACTTAGAACATCCTTTATGTCTGACTATACTGAAATCTGTGCAAATTACTGAAATAGCAGTACCATGTAACATTGTATTTCAACGAAAGCATACGAATCTAGGTCGCAGTAAAAATAAAATAACTAAAAATCTGTAGGATAGGGGGTTCAATATTATATGAAATACTTTTCAGTCTTGCCTTTTTTGTTATCGCAATGATATTTACACATTTTACAGTTTTCTTTACAATTCGTTTTTGTGAAAATAACGCAAGGGTATTAAATTTTTAAAAAATCACCGAACATCGTGCTAATTGGAATATTCAAACACGACAAAATGCCGTGAAATATTCTCAGTTGTAAATATGCCTTAATTCTGTTTTTGATCATTCGCTTATATGTTTAACATGCATACGACACATTTAATTCTCAATTAAATATATAAATGTTTTCCAATTATTATCAGATGCATGCTTGATTTTTAAATATACGATCAAGTAAAAACATTCAATACATAGAGCTTAAGAAGAAAACCAAAATCTGTCTCGGATCAAATTTACTAGAGGGTTGAAATATAACCATGCATTACTGATTAAGTTCAAGTTACAGTAAATGTCACAGATATTGGTGAGATTTTGCATACAACTTTGGCTGGTTGAACTATAACTGAAAATCGAAAAAATAATGCATTTGTCTCTTTTATCATCTGAAATATTACTGATTGAATTCTTTCAAAATAGGTGAACATTTGTATTGAATCACATAAAATCGGCGAAAAAACTTCTTAAATTTGTCTTAAAATCATAAAATCTCTAATTTCTAATACATAGATTTTTCTTGAAAAACTCTAAAGCGAATCTGATAAATCGTGGACATTTAAAACAAAGAATACTTCTAGGTCGATGATATCCTGGATGCCAAGAGTCTAACTGTAATGGTATCGACCAAGTTGTTGTAAATTTTCAACATACCGTTTTTCTTAATTATTTACATTCAGAAGACATAAAATATGCGAGATAATTGACAACTTACGCATCAATGATGGTTTTGTAATCCAAGATGCCGGAAATCAATCTTGAGGCATACCTGAAAGAAAAAATTATTGCTGTAAATATTTCGCAGCATAAAAACATTCATTTACTCCAGGAGAAAAGGTACATGAAAGTTCGATAAGGTAATTTAAGATATAACTTGAGCGTACCTGATAAAGTACATTAAAAAAAAAAACGCGTTTGCTGTGCACGAAAATCGAATCATGCGATTTTTTTTTTTACATCTTTCAAATTGCCGAGACGTGCATTCAAATCTACTTTGTTTAGTTTATTTGATATTTTTCTTTGTCATTTATCCTGACTTGAATGAACCAGGAAAAAATTTGGTACTTGCTGTTAAAAATAAAGCCACAAAAGGAGTGGATGCCCAACAGTACAGAATTTAATATGTCGAGTAAAATTCTTGATAAGTTATGTATGAAAAATCGACATTAAAAGTGCTCTTGTATTACGGATCGGTCAAAATTTCTTCTAAACGGAAAACAATAAATATAGATGATATATTCAGGGTTCTCGCTAAGGATTTCTGAAGGCGAGTCCAGGGACTCGTCATTTTTAGCCATGATGAGTCCAACAGCAAGAAGAAAATATTTTATTGCAATATAATGTAATATTTTAGTCTCCATTTCCAAGTAGAGCAATGAAATGACATTAAATTCAGATCACTTTTAAACTTTTGCTATAAAATGATGATATTTGTGTTTAACTGTGTTCAGTTTATACAAAATATTTCAATCTTGATGCATCTGTGGACTCACCAGTTTTGAAAATGGTGAGTCCAGACAGATTTTGATGAGTCCAGGACTCATGGACTCGCCTTAGTGAGAACCCTGTATATTCGAAGAGGCCTAATGTTTATACCGTCTTGGTGGTCTTTAGTGTGGGAGGTCGTATAGTAAGAACAATGAATTTTTAGTTTGCGTCAACATAATTTGTCCAACTCGGGGAGTGAACTGTTAACTTCAAGTTGTGAGTTGGCTCAATGTGCAAGTATTGGTCTGAATATGCCGTATTGATTAAAACATATTGTTTCAACGATATCATTCATTTCAATCCCACATAGACAATAAAACAATATTTGTGCAGTGGAAAACCTACTAGTATCATGATATTTAAGGAGTTGTTTATGCACGTAAAATTGTTATCCGAATGAGGTATAGCGAAGCAAGGTATTAAAACTTTGAAAATGTTAGATCTTTCTCTTGACAAATTGTAGATAAACTACGGTGTAAAATGAATTATATCGATACACTAAGTATCCACAAAGGAAACTTGTTTTTCCTGCTGAGGTCTGTGTAAATATAAAAATAAGAAAATGTGGTAATGAGACAACACTCCAAAGAGACCAAATGACACAGAAATTAACAAGTATAGGTCACCGTACGGCCTTCAACAATGAACAAAGCCCATACCGCATAGTCAGCTATAAAAGGCCCTGAAATGACAAATGTAAAACAATTCAAAAGAGAAAACTATCGGCCTTATTAATGTACAAAATAATGAACGAAAAACAAATATGTTACATATGTCGACTGCCAAAAAAAAAAAAAAAAAAACTTGATTTTCTGTAAAATATGGAAAATAAAATATTGAGAAAAGCCCACCGTGATATTTCTTTCACTATTAAAAGAAGTTTCTGTCAAAGTGTTGTGAAATTCCATAAAGTTTTTACAAAGGTATTAATTAAAGGTATATTTTCACTTGAAATGGTATCTCTTTATTATGAAGAAGCTTCTAATAAATTTCCTGAAATAAAGGTTGTTTAGGCTATTGGTGTGGTAAAAACTTTAACCCTACACTTTATATGAATATTATATAAATATATCATGCTTACAAGGGGTATTTTTGCTAGCAAATACCCCGGCACATGGAATCCCTAATGACAAATACACCGGCAGAGAAAAGAAAATCTCAATAGATAGAAAATTTGTCAAAAATACCATTTCTCTCATCCAATCAAAATACAGCATTATAACATAAGGTGGAATTATAAATAAAAATCCATTTATCAGTAAAATATGGGTAATTTTTTTTTTTTACGGCTGATGATTTTTTTATCATGAAGAAGCTTTCTGAACATGTTTCTTAAATTACCATGAACGTTTGACAAAGTTTTTAATTCCCTATATAAAGTTTTAATCTCGGAATATCATTAACGTTTACGACACCGGACAAAAATGTAGACCAAAATAATCTGAATTAGTGTTGCAAAACGCATTCAGGACGACAGTAAGAAATGTATGGAGTGTTTCTTTTGCACGAACATATTGTGATATGTCGTAAATTTTGGCCAATTGTTTTTTTTTTTATTGAATATTTAACATACAAGACCTCATAAAAGTATTATTTTCAGAAGTGGGTTGATGCCACTGCTGATGGTGGTTTCCTCCCCGAGGGTATCACCAGCCCAGTAGTCAGCACTTATGTGTTAACATGAAATATCATTGCTATAGTCATAATTATAGATAAACGGTTAACCAATCGTTGAATTTTTCGGAATACTAAGGATGTTCTTGCACATCAATATATTTCCTTAGCTATATTTGGCAAAATCTTTCGGAATTTGGGTCCTCGATGCTCTTAAACTTCGTACTTTGTTTGGCCTGTTTAACTTTTTTTATTCGAGCGTCACTAATGATTCTTTTGTAGGCGAATAACACGCGTCTGGAGTACAAAATTTTAAGTCTGGTGTCTATGATGAGTTTATTGGTAATGACAAAATAATTTGAAAATGTTTATTTTAGAATTTGGTATCCATTTTTTTTTTCTATGAATGAGACTTGTAGTTGGAAAACGCTGACGTGTTCTCTTCTTTAAAAGACTTATTATGTGCAGTATTATATAGAGGTAATCTTGCTATCGATTAAATGAAATAGAATGTGCATTATCTGTCTTTGTTAAGGATCAGAACTTAGAACTAATTAAACGCAGTTCTTTAGTTTATGAGGAAAAGAAGATATTTCGATTTCCGTTTGCCTGTAATAAACCAAAATCAACTTTCAAAAGTGTGTTCTTTTTAACTTGTTAAAATAAAACAAACTGTTCTATAAAATATTAAACGGAAACATCAAATAGTCATTAACTGTCACTTTTTTGTAATTTACATTTTACAAATCAATTTGAAATGGCTTTGATAGTTTTTAAATCTTCCGTTTTTTTACCATAAATTTTCTTTCAATTCAATTAAACTCATTTCTTAAAGACCCAATTGACGCTTACAACTAGTTTATTTTCACCCAAATGAAATTTTACTCCATTGGTTCCAAAGTAAAACTGTGTTTCGCAGTTTATAGTTCAATTTAATGATATTTTTTTTTTCGAATATTTCGTTAAATTCGATAGACAATCTTTTGAAAATCTCGATGTATATTGATATACAATTTGTTGTCAGACGTCGTTTAGGGGAACAATTTGCGTGTCATTAACAACCGTAATAAATTGTGCACATAACATTGTTATCCGTCTCGGATTCTCATAATACATTACTTCTACTCCAGGAGAAACATTTTTTTTTTTAAAATAGACGGAAAAATATCTTTTTTTGCTTTCTGAGGATAAGATTACATCAGATGGAAATGAATGTTCTGAACCTTGTTACCGTGATCCTCGTAGCTCAACTAAAATTCATTATAATGCTTCAAATGATGAGCATACTAAATCCCTAAGGGAGTTTTAATAAATATGTGCAACCATATTAAAATATAGAATAAACCGCCGTTCTTTTCGATTCCGCACAAGAATCCTTTCACGCGTTTTAAAGATGGAAATGACCGGTATTGTTTGGCGTATTAGAGTGAACCCAATCGTGATAACTAAAAGAATTCCCAAATGAGATATAATGCTGGCGCGCTATATCAGGCTAATGAACGCGTTGAATAGATATGATGCTATTATCACTAAACGTCTGTGATTGAAGCTGATTACTGGTGTTATACACTTCGTTAGATACCAGATCAAATCAGACTCTGTCTCTTGGGGGCCCTGGTGTAAAATGAACAATGTTTGTGATTAACATCATCAGTATAACAATAGCCATATATCTGGACCGAATACAATAGATAGGTTACATGGTAACTTTGACTTCTGTAATAAATGTATCCCCCTGTAGACCAATAAAGTCATCAATCATCGTTTTAACATTTAAAAAAACTCAAAAAACGATTCATATCCATCATGAAGTCTTTTATATGTGACGTCATCAAAGCTTTAATGTTGTTTTGAAGTCTGAAAGAGACCATTTCCTTTGAACTGATATAGAGTTAAGGATATTTAAATGAATTGCAAGTGTTGTAAAAATGAAATGTTGTACATAAAATGCTTGGAGTTAAACACTAGTCATATTTGAAGAATAAAATTACCGGCAATATTGAGAACACAGAACAAAACCCATTTACGTAGGCAGATGGAAGGATATAAACATACATATTTAAGAATTCAAATAGCCGGGTTCTACATGTACTTTATGTTCATTAAATTATGGAGAATGGCCTACAATGAACATGAAGATATATGTAAATATAAAATGGGAAATCTTTTTCAAAACAGCTCCATAATAGAATGTGTACTAAAATAAAGGGTGTGCAAAATTTTTGTAAAGTTTCACAAAAGATCTGGATTGAACACAAAAATTGGTTACAGCGTTTGAGAATTTTATTGAAAACTGTCTACTGATTTATATTTTATTCTAGGCAAACAGGTTTTTTTTTAATTGTATTTGGCTTTTAACTGACTTACTGTATCTGCGAGTACTCTTTGTAAGTTGATTTGTGTGCTTCGTGTTGATCTGATGAGTCAAGACTTTTACAGTTTGTTCGTTGTATTACCACTGTTCCAGGTTAAGGGAAGGATTTAGCTCTAGCAAACATATTTACCCCTTTCACATTATTTATGCGACTATCCCAAGTCAGATGCCTGTTAATCATGCAGTGATTGTCGTTGGTTGCTGTTCAAATTTGATTTTTCGTTTACTGTTTATTTGATCATATTGACTAAGGCCTCGTTTATTGTTTGATCATATTGACTAATGCCGTTTGTTTTCTAGTTTGAATTGTTGTACAGCTTTTCATGTCAGAGCCTTTTATAGCTCACTATATGGTATGGGTTTTGTTCATTTTTGAAGACCGTACAGCTTACATTTATGTCATTTAGTCTCTAATGGATATTTGTCTGATTGGAAATCATTCCACATCGCCTTATTTTTATAAGTTCCGAAATCTGGAAAACTGCAAAGCAAAAAAAATATCAGACAATTCCATAAAGCAGGTGCAAAGGTCTAATTACACAAAATATATACCCTGTTATGTAAATTTTGATGAAAAATTACTGTTACCAAGTTTGAAAAATCCTCAAACAATTCCGTAATAGCAGATGCGTAACATAGATATGTGTGCAATCTGTCTGTGAAGTTTAAGGATATAAAACTGTAAGAGGAAATTATTACATAATATAATATCTTAAAAATATATGGCTTGTAGCTTAAAATTAAAGAACATTCAATGTCGAAGTATAAAATCAAGAAATATATATGACTTTGATAGAATTTCTTAAGTACGACAATATAACAATTAGATTCTTCAGAAACCTTGATATAAAGAGAAATGAAATGAATTCAAAAGTTCCGTAACTCATACAAAAGCTTTGCAAAGTGGACGCAGAATGAAAAAAAAATATTTTCATGGATTTTTGTTTGGTATTTAACAATAATCGCTGTTTACATATAACGAAATTATTTATATTGAACTATTAATCTTATTTTACCTGATGGACTTGGTTTTTTTTTTTTTTATTTATTTAAGACAGTTGCAATTTTGAACACACACCGACCTGTAAAGGTCGCCAAAACTGATAAACGAGTTTTTGTGTCAATCCAGTAAAAGATTACTAAGTATACATAGAGCTATTGACACTAAATAAACCGTGTCCTAGAGCCTGCAATATGACGTCAGGTTTTTTTTTTATATATATACTGACGGACTTAAAAACACAACAATAGATTATTCTTTCTAATTCTCATTTTCAAATGTGTAATTATTGTAAAATAAAAGTATAAACATTAATTTCATTCATTACTTCATTGTCTTAAAAAGTTTGCATTTCGAAAGTTGAATTAATTACATCATGTTTAATGTTCAAATCATGTGGTATGGACTGAAACCCTGGTTTTCCCCTTATCAATGGATGTGTCACCGTTGAAGGCAATGACTATCTGTAAACAATTTGGCCTCTGTCCCACCCATTACAATGTGTTTTGTTAATTATGCAATTTAAACTTTAGAGCTTAAAATGTTTTTCTACAGTCGATTCTTTGGCATTTCAGTATATGGGAAACATTTATGGCGTGAATCTGTCTGCCATGGTATTCGACGACTTGATTAGCAGTTGACGTTGCGGCCGTGTCATCAAATTTTAAACAAATCCCGTCTGTCTGTACTTTGTTCTATGGACAGTAAGAGGATTTTTTTTATGTGAAATTGTCTAGCAACAGCACGTTCACGTATTCCTGCCTGTGATATTCTGATGGCCTAATTAAGATTTTCCTTGCTCAGTCTCGGCAATATGGAAATGCAACATTTTTTTTTTTACTGATACAAGTGTGGGTGTGGATTGAAAGAAATGTTTCACGGGAAAAAAACCCTTACACAATCATTCATGGGTTTCAAATATCCCTTTAAGAAATTCGTGCGACGTCAATAATCCGGTATGTTCAATTATCGCTATTTTGTGCATTTTTCCTTTGATCTTTTTTTGTGATATTTTTCATATCATGCTACTCGCTTGAGATGGAAAATTATCGCTAGAAACTATGCAGGCAAGTGGCGTTGCTAATGAAATTGACATGAAAGTGACAACGTCGTCATAGGTAAAATAGCGATATACAGATTATCATTGGTCATCTCAACTCGATTGCATTTCTCGCTTTCGACGTACCGGCTCAAGCGAGAAAATCAATCTCGTTGAGATGATCAACGATAATCTATCATTATCGCTATTTTGTGCATTTTCCTTTGATCTTTTTGTGATATTTTCATATCATGCTACTCGCTTGAGATGGAAAATTATCGCTAGAAACTATGCAGGCAAGTGGCGTTGCTAATGAAATTGACATGAAAGTGACAACGTCGTCATAGGTAAAATAGCGATAAACAGATTATCATTGGTCATCTCAACTCGATTGCATTTCTCGCTTTCGCCGTACCGGCTCAAGCGAGAAAATCAATCTCGTTGAGATGATCAACGATAATCTATAATTATCGCTATTTTGTGCATTTTCCTTTGATCTTTTTGTGATAATTTTCATATCATGCTACTCGCTTGAGATGGAAAATTATCGCTAGAAACTATGCAGGCACGTGGCGTTGCTAATGAAATTAACATGAAAGTGACAACGTCGTCATAGGTAAAATAGCGATAAACAGATTATCATTGGTCATCTCAACTCGATTGCATTTCTCGCTTTCGCCGTACCGGCTCAAGCGAGAAAATCAATCTCGTTGAGATGATCAACGATAATCTATAATTACATCAGGTAGGTCAGGTTTTTCTTAACAGAAAGCTATATGATAAGCCTGAATAGTAGTTATTTGAAGACTAATCTAGATTTGGTAAAAAAATAGCAAAATGTGTGTTGCGTTTTGAAAGTCTGTCAGTATGTAAGACTTATAGAATGAAGGAAAGAAATTCTTTGTGCATGTAATGCAACTCAATTTACCTTAGCTGTTGAGCTCTGTCTACAAAATGCTGTTTAGGAAACACCATCCCTGGATTAGAGCTGATAGGCAGTGGTAATCGTACTTTCATGTACATGTCATCTAACCACCAATTGTATGCCTGATTTATAAAGTAAAATATCGTACACAGTTTTAGAAAATAAAACACACTTTGAACCAAAAAAAAGTACAACTCATCATAACAATAATACATGCATATTGACAATGCATGTTATTCAAGAGACGACTATCTGAAAACTAAATCCATTGTCACATCGCCAAATTAATCCAGTTTTTGTAAATCATTACCATCTGCATACAATAATATACAAACTTTATCATTATCAACATTAATACCAAAATTTAGCCTTTTAATGTCATCAATAAGATCATTAATGAAAATATGGAATAATAATGGGGATATTAATATACACCCTTGTTTTAAGCCACAATTTACGTTAAACCAATCTGTAAAATTGACACAAGACTGGACATTTCAATACAGTGAACAACATATTGCCTGCAACATTTTAAATTATCCATAACAACTGTAGTTTACAAAACAGTAAATTCACATCTCCAAATTAAATAAACACGTATTAAAACGTGTGAATTTTGCTGAAAAGACCCAAATGAGTTGAATTAAAACGGCTGCTGGCTAGTTTTTATCTAGAAAATGACGATTCATTCTTTTAATACCCTTTCACATTAAACATTTCATCTTAAATTTATATAACTGCTAATCAGAAAACCACACAAATACACAGATAGTATTGTTAATAAAACAAGTTTTATAATATTTGTAATTTGGAAATGTGTGGTTAACCACAGACAGATGTTTAATACGTGTAAACGTAACTGAAAACACAATTTGCATAATACACTAAACGTTGTAATACTAATACATCGAAAGCGATTTGTGGCCTGTCTTTGTCTTTTTCAATTATCAAGCTTGAATTAGAAGAATGGTAATGCTGACTGTGGCTTTAAGTTTAAAAGAGTAGACAATTATTGTCTGAAATTGTTTTAATTTCTTGTCAATATCCTATTTATAATACAATTATAAAATTTACATTTTCACTTATTTTCCAATATCAAACAACTGTAAACCGATAAACATCAGTAAATGTCATATTACAAAAATATATCGGTAATTAAGAAAAATAAATTACAATAGAGCACGAGAATTTTCTTATTAACCATCGGATGAATCGTGTTTATAGAGAAAATTAAACGAAAGTTTCCAATATCAAATATGCACTCCAAGTAATGGTACGGAGGTTTTGTAAATGTTTAGATTGAGTAGCGTAGCACAAAGACGCCAAAAGTTGTATTGTTTAGATGTTTCCTTTAACTCTCATTCAGCTTCCTTCATTTTATAGAAGTTGTTTCCTTAACATATAATTTTCCTACAATTTTTGCAATGATCGATTGATACCAAAGCATTAATGTCAAGAGATAAAAATGAACACGCGAGCTTGTTCATGGAACTGTAAAATCTACAAGCTAGATATGAATATATCTTTCATATTTTTTTGCTTTCAGACGTTAAGATCGATAGGAATGTAGATGAAATCTTGTGATTCGCATTAACTAAATTAACTGTTACATTTCCCGTAGTTTGTATTAGGGTTCGTGTGACAGGTTACAAATATTTAGTCTATTTCATACAGACAATATTAATAACAATTACTGCTTTGGCCATTTTATGTATGATACTATAAAAACGTCGTATGTTTAGTTTTGGCGAGAGAGAAAAACAATTGCTAATTAAATACTATTGAAGGTATCTTTGGTTAAGTTGGGTATTTAGGTTTAAAGGTTCGTTCCAATATACTAAATTTTAAACGTTAATAGAAACAACAACTATAATCATATTGATTTTGTTTATTTTATATTTGTTTGTTTTATTTTTGTGTAGATCAACGTTCTCGTCCTGAATATAGCTGAAATATTATTCACTGGACGTTAAACAACAAGTAATAAACTATGAAATTATTTTTTTTTTGTGATATTGTGCAGTTTTTTGTTTTTGTTTTCTGCTTATCTGACTAGTATGTAACTATGAATTATCTCAAAACTATATACATTGATTTAGCAAGTGATTATTTCAGATTTAAGTATATGCACTTAAACACCAGACTTACATTTACATACTATTTATAATCATCTCTGACCTAATGAAGAACCCTAGTATTTGTCTTAAACATATAATCATTTACTGGATAATAGAAATAATACTAGGCATTAACGATCCTCAATTTATAAAAGAGGAGAAGTAATTGTGTAATCTTTAGGAAAATGAACAATTTCAAAACAAATGAGACTTTGATTACAACTTTTGCTGGACTGCTTCAAAAGAATTACATCAAGCATGAATACCTCATTATACTGGATCAATGAAAACAAATTCAATATCTACATTCAAAATCTTGGGTAATTGGAAGGCGATTGTGTTTGTCTTAGATGTTTGTGATATGTCTTTGAGGGTTCAGGATGAGCGTAAAACCAGAAAAGCTTATCGGACGCATAAAATTTATAAACTCTTATGTTCATTTTGTGTGAGAATCCTTCTATTAACCATATATGTATAATATTTAAGTTTTTGATGAGAATATATAAAGATATTAAAATAAACTTGAATTCGTATGATAGATAAAGCTTTATATAATCAATAATGCAAATTTGAAATAATAAGGATTGGAAGACCCATTTTCCCATTCATTTTATATGTAATTTTGTAAGGTATGACATCTTACGGCACCCTAAGAGACACGCACGATTCGTGTAAAACTTGTTAGTTTATTTATCGTCAAGTTACAATATTCGCCTTTGCAACTTACTTTTGGATCTTGAGACATTATTTTCAAGGTAACCCTATTCATTTTATTTTCCAAAATTGGAAATAATTTAAAGAAATGACTATATCGAGGATAGAGATTTATGTGAATATTCCATTGTGATAAATTCTGCTAATCTCACATGTGAATTATCTCTCTTTTTTTCGCTCTCGAGACTTTCTCCGCCATTTACCGGAACCTCAATTTAGACTTCCAACTGAATATTTGCGCCTTGATACTTAAAAATAAATTATTAAGTATGTCACATAACAACAGTTAATAGTCCGGGTGCATTTAAAACAACATCAATCTTCTAGAAGTGACGATCTGCCAATTTGACAATTGGTGCAATACACATATATTCATAGGCCAAAAAAAAGTACATTTAGATCGACGATATATAAAGTGAATCCAACTAACGCCAGTAACACAAAAAAAGAGTTTGTTAGTGTGTTTCTATATACTAATCGCCGTATTTGAATATCAAAACTAGACAACTTATGACCACGTGTTGTCTTATTTTTTATATTCAAATGCGGTTATTAGTTATACTATAATTAATTAGAATACATAAAAGAATTTCTACAGAAATGATGAACAATAAACTAAAGTCAATCAATGATTTGCTTAAATGGGTGTACTTTAAAAATTGTTTCTTGCACATTATTATACTATTTACACTTGGTGAACCTGGTCAATTATATGTAGAAAATAAGAGAGAAGCTGGCTGATTGTCTTAGAAGAGACGTTCTGATCATACAAATACCTGCACACAGGTATTCAGAAAGGACGTGCACGTATACTTATGTATATAGAGAGTAGTCAGTGCTGTGGAACATAATAAGAATGATATATTTTACTGTACATTTTCATTTATGAACTATGTAATAATTGACCAAAACTAAGTTTGCAACTCATACAGAGAAAGCTGACATGAGCGACCTAGGCTTTTCTATTATGGTCTATTTTAGGTTCGGATAATCTGAATAATTGGATTTATTTTGCTTCCAAAACTTTTGGTCTTGAGCGTTCATTTTGACAGTTTTTATATAAAAACGGACAGGGCGACTTATATCATATTTTAAAAGTAAAGCTTAGTACACGTACAAAATGACCAAGCGATAACGCTTACCCAGTTGTAATTGGTTTCATCAATCACTTACCAAATTGTCTTTGGATTCATTACTCACTTACCCAGTTATCTTTAGTTTCATAAATTACTTATCCATTTGTCTGGTTTCATTAATCACTTACCCGGTTGTCTTTGGTTTCATTAATCACTTACCCAATTGTCTTTGGTTTCTTTAATAACTTACCAGTAATCTTTACGTTCATTCATCACTTACCCAGTTATTATGTTTTATTAATAACTTACCCAGTTATCTTTAGTCTCGGAATATTCTTTAAGTTTCGTTTGTAAAAATTCTCCTTCTCCTCCAAGTTTTCCAAAGTCTCGTACAATGTCTTTCGTTTTAGCATACTGAGATGGCGTTAAAATTGGTTGTATGATTTCTATATATTTTTCTAATGTTCTACTGAGATCGGGAACAGGCAGTTTTGGTAATGGTTTCTGTAAAAATAAGAGATAAGGCAATCAATAACATGTTGCTTATATTCCATTTTCAAAACAATTTTGTAAACCATGTATGCAAGTTTTATATATACATCGAAGTGCACACTTCCAATATTGTAATGTTCACTATTTTAATGGTATATGCTATAATGTTTCAACATTTAATTGTTCTAACCTTTAAAGAAAATGAAAGGATATGGAGTAAATGTACATGGGACAAAATCGCACACAATGCATAGAAAACATAGAAAATTATCAATGAACAGGGCTTTTATTCCTGTTCTTCATCTTGACAGTTGAAAAGTAAATATGCAATAATAAAAAGCCCAAAACAACAGCAAAAAAGACAAAATCAAAAGTGTGTTACCCATAAGAAATGCTTTTAAGCTAGCTTTTAGTGACTGCAAGAGTTCAAATTAAAGTTAAAGTTAATTTAATAGTTGTTTTATAGTATTGTTGAGTATGTGAAGCACCAAGACCCTATAATCTAGTTGGTAACATATGATTCCTATGAACTATTCTTTACTTTTTGATTATTGACTTTTAACCTATGGTTGTAAGCCATTGTTTTTAAGCTTACTTTTGCTCAGAGTTGATGAGCACATTTTGACCCCGTTATATGGTTTTGGTTAGATGTATGAAGCTATCTCATTTGCAATGACATCAAATCTCATTTTTATTTTTATTTTTTTGTATCTTTGTTCTCAAGAAAAAAGTCTTCCTTCAATAAAAAATAATGTGCTTTTCATGTCCCATCTTTGTACCCCTGTTCTATCCCTGTTAAAGATGAAAATGCATACACTGTCGTTGCCTTTACGTTATAACGTGTGTCTTAAAACCCTGATTTCAACAATATGTCCAAGGGTGTTTGATATGGAGCAATAACTGTTTATAATTTCTTTCTTTTCAATCAGATATAATTGCTTTTTCAAATAACAAATCGAAAACAGAAGAAGAAGTACTAGTAATATAATAAACAAAATAATAATTTGGTTGCGTTTAACTCGATTCCAGTGATGAATTAATTGAAAATTGCCACACGTTTTAGTATTATATAATAAGTCGAAAGTCCTTCACAATATCAGTGTTTGTCCTAGCTTCTTACTGTGTTGCCTATTTAGAAATGATGTTTTAGATTTCATTAAAAAGTTCTCTGGGCATTATTGGTTATTTTTGATACTGTTTACAAAGTGTAATTTTATCTCATATCGCCCTTTCAGTATTGTTTTATGTGCATTCTCTCCAAATCCGTTCTTCTTTTTTGGGGGGCTCATGTTAAATATTAAGAAAAAACAATACTGTTGGCACAAATGATATGTTGGAATCTCGATATCCTTGAGTGAGTGTTGCTGTTGACGTGGATGGTACTAAACAAAGAAATTAGAATGGAAAAGTTGAGTTTACTGTTCTTAAATTTTACGGTAGAAAAAATAACTCATCAAAGATGCCAGGATTAACATTTTGTACGCCAGACTCGCGTTTCGTCTACAATGCAAAACTCATCAGTGACGCTCTAATCAAAATTCCAAATAAAATAAACCCACGAACGAAAAGAATTGTTTATTTTCCTCATTGTAAGAAAACATATTTATTTCTTTTCGTCGTACTTTATTTCCAGATTTTACCATGGATAACGCCACGGGTAGAAATCCTTTGACATTTTCTTTATAAACCATAATTATTCATTATGCAGACATAAACATTAAAAACCTATCTATGATATCACAGTAATTCTTTTCAAACCGAAATTGCAGCCTTCTGTATTGCAAGTTGAAAGTGCCAAGATTAGTTAATTGATGGCAATTTTTTAAACGACTCACACTTAGGGCTTTACTTTAATTGAAAGCAAAGCATTAATTTTCTAAATTGAAAGCAATAAGGGAAGTATCTAGACTTTCTCTTCGTCAATTTTTGACATTGTCAAATATGCATGACATTCCTAATAGACTTCTGTGATGAAAAAACTGTTTATTTTCCCGCCAATGATACGCTTAAATTGTTTATTTAGATAGACTAGTATTTTATATTAAATCTGTAATTCAATGCGATGACCCATGGGAATCACATTATTGATTCGAAAAAGCTTTCAGTTGTATAATCTTTTGGAACCTTTCAATTTTTAGCTTCATTAACTTGGTATGAATTAATTGACGCAGATGTCAGGGGTCTATATGAACCCTATATGTCACTTGCGGTTATTGCGCATGAAAAGCAATGGCAGCTAGTTATTCGTCATTTCAATTAATTCAAAATATTGCTCTTCCAGATTGAAAATAGGAAACAAAAGTAATTATTTTATAATAAGCAAGTTATTACGTAAATCATATGACAATTACATTATGTAAATCGTTCTTAAAAACAGTATCGGTATTGTTGTCCTGCGAAAACTTAAAATATTCGTTATTATTTGTTTAACAGCCATTTATCAGCCGTATATAGATTTCGTTATTTCCAAACTTTTGTTTTCAAGCGTATCTGATGAATACTATTCCAGAAACAAGTGTCGTTCAAATACAAAATCTATCTGTACGGTACGTTTTCCATATATGAAATGAGGATTTCGGGTATGATTTTTAATGTCAGATGCTTTATGTAATCAAAGGCCATATTTTAATATGAATGAAATGTGATGTTTGGGATACGTACATAGACTTATGATCTAGATAGACAAGGGGAAGGAGGGAAGTGCGCACTTTAAACTGGTTTGACCTTATCACATGTTGTGGCAGTATGACTATCTGGATCATGTGTTCTTCGTTGTTGTTTATACGTTTATTTTTAAGGATTTCGTAATTTTTGATAATTCCGACTATCCTCTTTATGTTTTACATGAAAATTAACAATAAAAATGTGTCAAAAAAAGGCCGGATCTGAGACGTCTCTTTACTCTTTAACAGACGATAAATCACAGGTACTCATACACCAATACCAAACAATTACTCAGTCGAGACTAAGAATCGTGTCATGAAAAGGATCCGAGACTGCTCTTTACTCTTTGACAGCCGATAAATCACAGGTACTCATACAAGAATCCCCCCCCCCCCCAAAAAAAAATAGCTGACAACGCCATTTTATATGTGTAATCATATTTTTGTAACATCTATCATTTCCTATCATAATTTCCTTGACAGAAGGTTGCTGCATGCAAGGAAGATATTAAACCAAGAGTTCCAAGTAGTGAAGTTGAAGTCAGCCCTTCGAAAATTTCACAGAAGCCATCATGAGTTGGTTGACCGTTATGGAATATCTGTTTCACAGATGACGACGTATATGTTCCAATTGTAACCTCAATCCCGAATCTTCAAATGTGGCATCACAGAATTCGACTTATCACCGAGTTTGTACAGACTTGAGCAACACGAAGGGTGCCAAATGTGAAACAGGATCTGCATATCCTTCCAAGGCCGCTTAGATCGATCAACCCCAGTTTTTGTTGGGGTTCGTGTTGCTCTATTTTTAGTTTTATATAGATATAGGAAGATGTGGTGTGAGTGCCAATGAGACAACTCTCCATCCAAATAACAATTTATAAAAGTAAACCATTATAGGTCAATGTACGGCCTTCAACACGGAGCCTTGGCTCACACCGAACAACAAGCTATAAAGGGCCCCAAAAGTACTAGTGTAAAACCATTCAAACGGTAAAACCAACGGTCTAGTATATATAAAAACGAGAAACGAGAAACACGTATAAATTACATAAACAAACGACAACTACTGTACATCAGATTCCTGACTAAGGACAGGTGCAAACATTTGCAGCAGGATTAAACGTTTTAATGGTACCAAACCTTCTCCCTTTTTCTGAAACAATAGTATAACATCACAACATAGAAAACACACGATAAAACATCAATTGGAAGGCTTAACTCAATCAAAACGTAAATTAACACACTATGAAATAAATTCGATCTGTGATACCTGAAAGTAAATACATAGTTAATAAAATATTAGGGACAAACATTCAAGGCCAAAAGCAAACAAACAAGTCCAAATAAAGCCATGGCAAAACACTACCGCGAAATATTAAACCCTTAGAAAATAATCACTTTTGAAAAACCGGTTTTCATAATATATACAGGTAAATGAAAAATAACTTTGTCGTTTTAGGTATACTTTTCTGTCTATATAAAATCTTCCAATAATTAGGAATACCAAGAAAGGTCTGTCATATAAATAACTAATTTAACACTAGATACATAAGGGTAAATATCAACAATAAAACTTCCTGTACAGATTAAAGGAGAATAATCTTGATGTTAATACAAATGTAGTACGAAGAAGTGAAAATTAGTAGATATTCCAAATAATCAAAGCTGGTATACAGACAAGATCCATATATATAAAATAACAAAAAGTATTAAAAATAGTATCAACAGGTCGAATTAAAAGAAAGTACGATTTGAGAGTACTCGCAGTTACTGACAGCTAGTTAAAAGCCAAAACAATTAATGATAAAAATCATGCATCAGAGACTAAAATCAACTAAAACACATCCCAGGGATTTAGTATTTTAACGTCATGAACAGTCAGAGAAGACATGACTTGTGCAATGCCAAAATAAATGTATCGACAGGTAGTAGGATAGTGAGGAGCTACTTCTTAAGAGATAAAATTAACGTGTGTGTGTCTCTAAACATCCCGCCTCAAAAGAAGATACAACTTAGTTATGTTTTAATTTGCTAATGACAAAATCGATATTAGTGCCAATGTAAACTATATTCAGAGATCTAATTACAATATTGGTACGATAACCCTTACTTATAAGTTTGTTTAAAGGTTCGATGAGTTTACACGGATCACATAGTGATTTCCTAGCTTTAAGTACAATATTACCGTAAAATTTAGGATGTGAAATACCATTTTAATAAGTTTTCTACAGGTACAGCCAAATTTACTAATCAAATCTTTGTATCTATGAAAGAATTTAGTAAAAGTTTTAAGTAATTTATGGTATCGAAATCCCTGACACAATAATTTCCCAGTGATGCATTGATTACGTTCGTTAAAATCTATGACATCAGAACACACACGGGCATACCGAACGAGTTGGGATATATAAACACCGTATGATGGAGCCAAAGGCACATCGCCGTCTTAAAATGGAAAATTAACAATAGGAAATGAAAAATCGTCTCTTTTGTCGTAAATTTTAGTATGTAGTTTCCGTTAGAAATTGAAATGTCTAAATCTAGAAAAGGACAACTGCTGCTGTTTATGTTAGATTTAGTTAAAGTAAGTTCTTTTGGGTAAATTTCGGAAGTATATTTAGAGAACTCTGGATTATTTAACGAAAAAATATCATCCAGATAACGGTAGGTATTGTTGAATGTATCAACTAAATATAACAATGATGGGTCTTTACTGAGTTTGGTCATAAACTGAGATTCATAGCAATATAGAAATAAATCTGCTATTAAAGGGCACAGTTAGTGCCCATAGGAATACCTACTACCTGACGATACACTTTATCGCCGAAACGTACATAAATGTTATCTAGCAGAAAATTTAAAGCTTCAATCATATCCTCACATTTCCAGTAAGTGTATCTAGCATACTTTCCTTTTCGTTACAGAAAAGGCTTTAAACGAGTTACAGAAAATAAAATTACAATGAGATTTTCGAAAGACCATTTTATCAAGTACAAAACTTTTCTTTATAAGATTGTGTGGAAGTGTAGTGTACAGAGTAGAAAAATCATAACTGTCAACAGAATTATAAGGACCATCAAAAGCATGTATTTTATCTAAAACCTCTAAAGAATTTTTAACACTCCAAAAATAATTAATACCATTATTTTCATAAGCTTTATTACAAAAGTTAATAACCAGTTCTTTGATAGTAGTAAGGAGGTAGTTAGAAGAACTGATAGATTAGTAGTAGAACACTTACTCGATGCGGAGATGAAACGGAATTTAAATGGTTTTTGTGTAATTTCGGTAACCAGTACATGGTAGAGACTTTCAAATGTTCGGAAGATGCTTTAAGTTGGGTAGTGGCAGTGGTATGCTTGTTAACGTTTTGACTCTCTGTGATGCGAACGGACCTGAATGTAGAGGAATTGATAATTTCGTTTTGAAGAACTTCCGTGTAGTATATGCGTCACACCACCACTACATTATTGGCTGCCTTGTCTGCCGGTACGAACACAAACCGCTCTGCGAGTACCTTGAGTTTATTTTTATTCTTGAAATGGGAATATCATGGATCCTATTATTAATTTCAGAATTGTTTTCTAAATGAGATATTCGAATATTAACAGTATTCATAATTTTATTCAAATAACTGTCTAAAGATTTTTATCCGATTTTCACGTTTGCACCAATTTTACAGTAGGCAGACAGAGCGTCTTTAATGACCTGACGACACTGTTTTCAATCTATTATAGATGGAGGACGGTATTTCGGTCCTTTCTTTAGAAAAGTTATGACCTCACGGTCTTCGACGATGTTGAGGTCTCCTGTAATAACATGACCATAGGGAACATATATAAAACTAGATGTTTCGCAGTCTCAAGTGGAAGGAACATTATTTTCTATATTGACGTCTGATGTAATTGACGTATAATTAAAATCAAATTTCTGCTCGGTTTTTATAAGAATACGAAATAATGGGTTGTTCTATATTATCAAAATATGGAGGTATTAAGTTATATACGGAAGAGTCATTGAATATGCTAGACAAATTAATAAAATCAATACCTCTATTTATATATTTTAATTTAAGAAAATGTCGTTTATGATTTTCAGGTTTATCAATACTAGGAAATAGCCTGTGATGACAAAAGGCTGTAATAATACGGGTGTATTCATAAAACGGGCATATATGCTTTGTTTTATCTTTTTTTGGTCTTCTGGTCGTTATTTGTTTTTTGCCATGACGTTGTCAGTTTTTCATCGAATTATGAGTTTGAATTATCCCTTTGTTATCATCCGTCTGTCTTTTATTGTAGCGATACTTTTGCAGACTGAACTTCCCGTTATTTGTTTCGAAAGTTGAACTGCGAAAACGACGTTTTCTGATAATTAGGTCTAATAAATGGAGGAAAAGATTGTTTCTGCCCAAACCCTTTGAAGAATATCACGGATGAAAAATTGTACAGGGTAGTTAATGTATGCCTTAATCACATTTCATTGAAACTTGGTTTCGTCCATACTGTTTTTTCAAAAGAAAGACCTACCGTACTGAAGGGAAATAACTCCATAATAGTATATAATGTGTAAAGATAAGTGCTAGGAGCACAATTTCATGTACTTAAGTTGACTTACAAACAAATAAGAAAATACAATTGTCAAAATGTCTATAAATATATAAACAAAAAGTTTGTTTTTACAACAATTTATTTAATAAAAAACTTATAAAAATAAATAACAACAGAGCAACCTGCTAATTTTAATGACAGTTACTTAATGTACGAGGATCTTTTCTTTATTTGTGTTCAGAGCGCAATTCATATCATGAGATAGAAAACAAGTATTATATTTAAATGTGCATCATATTATTACTTTTGCAGGTGCAGGTGTGTTTATCGGCTTTTTTTCGCGTTAGCCAAATAAACAAAGATCACCAAAATAGGTAAATTGAGCTCATACACCTTTTATTAAGTAAATTGCATTTGCATACGACAGTTTTTTAATTCAATACTTTGGGGTGTACAATTTATTCGTTAAAGTATTGTTAATAATTAATTCTACATCTGTTTTCTTTTTTTTTAACATTGTATTTTGGTTACATTTTGCAGTGTGTTTTCTACAAAATAATTCTTTCGACATATTATGTGCCCTTGAGAATTTTTTTTGTTGTCGCAATTTTTTGGCTTTTTAGTTTTTTCCCTGCTTTCAGTTCCGTAAAGTTGTTTTTTTTAAACAACGATTTTATCTCACTACTGTCCTCGTGGTGGTTTATAGCAGTTTATAACGTGTATTTGAAATTACGTGTTTTAATAATAAGATATAGCATAATCTTTCGAGTTTAAGCTTCGAAATATTTAGTCACGGTTATTCAGTGGTTCATTGACCAGCTGCTTAAAATAAACTAAGCAAATAAGTAAATAAATAGAACCACAAGTAATTCTATTAACATAGATTAAAAATTAAAAAGAATAAATGAATGAACAAATTTAAGCTAGAGAAAGTAATCATTTGAAATTGTTTACGAATTTTCATATTATAACTTTAATGTCAGAAAGTGGTGCTGATTTGCAAGTAAATTAAATCTAAACTGTACTTACAGTGCAACAAGTAAAACAATTTATAATAATAATTATCAAAACAACCAAACACTTTATGTATTATACCGAAACGGACATGCAAACGGGGATAACTTATTGATATGACGTGTCTGACAAAACAACCAAACACTTTATGTATTATACCGAAACGGACATGCAAACGGGGATTACTTATTGGTATGACGTGTCTGACAAAACAACCAAACACTATATGTATTATACCGAAACGGACATGCAAACGGGGATAACTTATTGGTATGACGTGTCTGACAAAACAACCAAACACTATATGTATTATACCGAAACGGACATGCAAACTTATTGGTATGACGTGTCTGGGGATAACTTATTGGTATGACGTGTCTGACAAAACAACCAAACACTATATGTATTATACCGAAACGGACATGCAAACGGGGATTACTTATTGGTATGACGTGTCTGACAAAACAACCAAACACTATATGTATTATACCGAAACGGACATGCAAACGGGGATAACTTATTGGTATGACGTGTCTGACAAAACAACCAAACACTATATGTATTATACCGAAACGGACATGCAAACGGGGATAACTTATTGGTATGACGTGTCTGACAAAACAACCAAACACTATATGTATTATACCGAAACGGACATGCAAACGGGGATTACTTATTGGTATGACGTGTTTGATAACTTGCACATACAGCTAGACTATCTTTTTCCAAGGTACAAACAGGGAAAATTTGGATTTTTGATTCCAACTTTATAAAAATAATCTTGTTACTTGCGTGAAGAATAGTATGTTTTACATAGAATATTGAACCTTTGACGTCGTTAATGGTCAGAGATAAGTTTGAAAAAGTCAGAAGTATACTCGTTTATGCCTTTGTGTGAAGATCTACAGTCTATCGCTTGCTTTTGGCGGAAGTGTTTTTTTTTTTCAACGTCACAGAAAACCTTATTTTGTCTTGTAAATATTTGAATCCTTTTGTGAATATTTATCTCAGATAATGTCTTTAGTTTTCGTTCAATACCACGTTCATTTAAAAGAAGACAGAGAATGTGTCTCCCCCTACAAAGTTCCAAATGAATTACCAGTACTTCTCAGTAAAGAATTGCGACTGGTAGCACGTATGTTGTCACGTGATACATTTGGAACAACGCACATATTCAAGATTCTGGTTTGCATTGAATGGATTTAATGACTTGTGATAGGGACAAATTATTCGAAATATTAACCGAAAAAATTTGCAAATATTGGATATGTGAACAAACATTCTGTTAAATAAACTGTTTCTAAATACGATACTTTTTAGAAAATTAAAGCAAACAAACCATGTGATTACACATATTGACTAAGTTCAGTAACCTTCAAATTTGAAAAATACTTATGAGTTTGAATTTCCCTTTGGTATCCTTGGCCTCTCTTTTATAAGTCGAAAATAAACTGAAAACGCCATGGCTAAAAAAGAAAAAAGACAAACAGACAAACAACAGTACACCAAACACAACATAGAAAACCAAAGACTGAGCAACACGAACCCCACCAAAAACTGGGGGTGATCTCAGGTGCTTCGGAATGATAAGCATATCCTGCTCCGCATGTGGCACCCGTTGTGTTGTTCATGTAAGTACAAACCCGGTGATAAGTCTAATTCGGTAGTTCACATTCGAGGCAAAGGGGACGGGATTTTTAGTTACGACATTTTGAACATATCCTTTGTCATCTGTGAAACGGATATTCCATAACGGTCAACCAACTCGTGATGGCGTCCGTAAAATTTAAGAAGGGACGATTTCAACTTTACTACTTGGAACTCTTGGTTTAATATCTTCCTTGTGAGAAGCAAACCTCTATCAAGAAAATCATGATAGGTAATACATGCCCTGGAATATTGTACCAACTGGGAGATAAATACTTTGTATGCAGGAGCTGCTGGAATTTTGCTACATAGAAATGGAATGTTTACAATTGGAAAGCTGAAATCATCTCTTTTGTCGTAAATTTTTGTTTTCAACCGAACATCATTTGCAATTTTAGATTAAGTCAAGATATGAGGCTGACTTAACTGTACCTGTTGTATCCTTTATCTCAAGTTCGATGGGATAGATGCGCTCAACATAGTCACCAAATTTTAAATTATTTATTGAGAGAACATCTATATAGCGAAATGTTAAAGGATACTGCTAACTCCTTTTCTTTCTTCCTTAGAAGTTCTTGTATGAAGGCAGCCTCATATGAATAAAGGAATAAGTCGCAAAGAAGAGGAGCACAGTTGGTTCCCATGGGAATGCTGAATCACAATTCTGGTATTATGCGTTTCCTTTTTTTATATAAATAATATGAAAAATACAAGTTCAGGTGACAATATCTATTGTAATCAACAGTTTAATTACTGTCTTAAGGGCATAAGATACAGTTACAAGGGAGGTAATGACTTTGCTAACGTAAAATGTTATTTATCACGACGTCAAACTGTGACATATCGGGAAAAGATGCATTTTAGACAGATTTTTATCATTCAAACTGATTTAACTTGAAAACGAGTTCATAGACCCCCTCTTTTTAAAATTGACATTTGGCTTGATTATGCATGAAGATTTTTTATGACTATTTTTATGAACAAATCACCGATGAATTTTTTTTTAAATCAGATAAATATACAGCAAAAAAATGCCGTTCTTTGACTAAAATCATGCAAATGTGATAAAAATGAATAATTTCCAAAGCATACTTTTGTAGAAAAGATATTTCAGATGCTTTTACAAAAATCCGCTTGCGTTTATCTTTTGAAACAAAAAAGTTAAGTATGTCTTTCCAAAGGATAGAAATGTCCACGAAACCGAAAATTCAAGTAAATGTCTAAAATTTCGACCCCTTTTATTTCCAAAGTAGCACATGAAGGTATATTCTTTATTACATATTTGAACTGACTAGGTGAGAAATAGCTTGTATGCAAACTTTCGTCAAAAATTCACCGTGGGATCAAAACTGTATCGTATGCCCTTAATAATGTCCAGTGGAAAACACGTTATCGAATCCATGACAAGAACATTTAACAATAAATATAATAGATATGATCTGCAAAGTTGATCGACCGAGAAAAAGGGGTTGTAAATCAGATCTGCCACCGGAAAATGAATATTAAGTTTGGCAAGGAAAAACAAAATAACAAAAATACCGAACTCCAAAGAAAATTCAAAACGGAAAGTCCCTTATCAAATGGCAAAGTCAAAAGCTCAAGCACATCAAATGAATGGAAAACAACTGTCATATTCCTTCATTTCTGCCTTACAGTTGGTAACCATTTGATCTTCAAAGCTTTACTGGAAGGGTTCTTTTTACGTACAAAGGGTGTGACACTTTCCAAACATGAGGCATAAGATTTAACATCCCAATTTCGAACGGACCTCGCTGTGTATTTAAACACCCGCACTACCACACATGGGTATATCTAAAAAGCAGCTACAAGAAGTTTATGTTACCTAATTTTTATATGCAAGTCAACCCTTTCGGATGAACAAAGTAGCGTTTATGCATAATTTCACGATATTTATTAGTTCAAACAACCCAATTTTTTTTAATTATTTGAAAAAAATAAATTCCTCAAAACACGAACGCCTTTGATTTGTGTACAAATGTTTTCCCAAATAAAATGAACCATGTACCTTTTGAAAACAATGAGAAATCCAATTATATAAGCGGGAGAATCAGAAAGAAACTGATTAAAGAGAAATCAAATTCCTGAAAACACACACACCCTTGATTTGTGTAATAATGTTTTCAAAAATAAAATGAACCATGTACCTTATGAAAACAATTAGACATCCAATTTTATAAGCGGGCGAATAAAAAAGAAACCAACTTGCATCCACAAGTGAAGCTTACTTTAAAAGAAGATTGCCATCTTAGACATATGTTGATACATCTAGGAATTCTTCCAGCAGTAGTGTATAATATCTGCATGTTGTATATAAGAACTCTACTGCAAGATACAAAAGCATAACTGAGAAAACTTGAATATCGTTTGTTCACATTGACATTTTAATGAAGACACAAAACAAATGTCGAACAATTACATGTGAATTTAATTCTGTCTATTTAAATGTAGAATTTAAAAGCATGACAATGTGCATTTATTTTTTCTTTAGCAACAAAATTGTAAATCAGAGCTACAAAATAAAACATAAAGAACCACTTCAGTGAAATGAAAAGAATACAAGTGAGATAGCCAGCTCTATTTGTGACAAGTTGAAAGATAATGAATTAAAGAAAAGACGGAAAATTATTCCATTTTCAATTTCTTCACATATCTTCGATTTCGTTATTGGTCCATGCCTAATTGTACGATCTCAGTACTTCCCAAATTTCCATCTATAGGCAATGTTATTTTTCAAATTACCGTGAACGTTAATAAACCAAAATAAACCGAAAGAAGTACAGGTATATTCGTCAATAAGACATCAACTAAGGGACACAAACATTAAGTAACCTATAGGGCTCAACATACATTCCTAAACTATAGATATGTGTTTATACAATACGTAAATCTCTACATAGTCCCCAGTCTAAAAGTTGTGAAAATAATAAAGAACATTATCATAGATTTGACGTCATTAAATTCCTCAAAATAACAAAAACATCAAGATATGACATATAAATCCAAACACTGACGAGGTTCTGACGAGAAAATCGCATATATATGTGGCAATGTTACACTCAATATTTTTTTTTTAATTTTGGCACCATCAAATTTTAACCTCGATCCGTGGAGTTAAAAAAGTTTCATTAATGTATACACAATAAAAAATATAAACATTCCACAAAAACGGTAAAGTAGATAACAAAAAAAGTACACCCAAAACAATTCGTATCAGAGAATGCTCATAGTTACTGAAATCAATGGAAGCTAAAAGTTTTTAAACTGTTGAAATGAGATTATGCTGTTCTACAGTCTTATGGCGATTCATAAAAAAATTCATCTATTAACGTCGAGTGCAATGGCATTGCAGAAAGACATGGTATTGACCATTTACCAGAAAAATTGCACGAAATTCTGGGAAGAAATAAAAAAGAAATATTTAAATCGTGTTAGCGTATTAATGTTTATCCAAAAGTTCCAGATGCAGTGATTAAACTCCAATGCTATAATTATTATCCTTATTATTTAGTATTTTAAGCAAACAATAAGGACGTGAAAGACACTTCCCATACTTCTTAGTTTCATAAATAACAATAAAAACCAAATGACAATATCACGTTCTACTATAAATTTCTACAGGTGGAATCAATCTCGATGTTTGTTATATAAAAATTTAAGTTTTGACCAATTTATCTATTAATTGCTTTAAAAAATTGATAATTAAAAAAAAACATGTTCATTGAAATCCTAGACGTCAGTGCAAACACGTGCATTTCGAACCAACCGAGAAATGTACACTCGACACATGTACTCATTTTAGCTCATCGACAATATATTTCGAACTTATCTTTTCTGAGGAAGACCAGTAGTTTACATTCTGAAAGGTAAAACTTTACAATTTCAATATAATGTACTTCTATCTGTACTGTAAGAAATAACAAGTTCGATGTATAAGGGTATAATCGAGGAGTACATTTGTTTTTTGAGTTATTTTGCCACAGTCCCCACTAACTAAAGAATAAGTCTAGTATTCTAAATCTGATAAAATAAACTTTATCATATGTACAGACAGGCATTTGTCTTACGTGGTGTTTATTGGACTCGATTCGCGTGATTAGATATAAGAAGATGTAGTATGAGTGCCAATGAGGCAACTCTCTATCCAAGTCACAATTTGTAAAAGTAAACCAATATAGGTCAAAGTACGGCCTTCAAGACGGAGCCTTGGCTCACACCGAACAGCAAGCTATAAAGGGCCCCAAAAATGACTAGTGTAAAACCATTCAAACAGGAAAACCAACGGTCTAATCTATATGTTCATTGGACTCGATTCAATCTTAAAATTAACTGGTCGAAATATGAAACAACAGAGGATGGAAATACAAATTACCCACTGAAGTGAATGCATATATGCAAAAAAACAGTATCTTAAATGACTAGATACCCATGCATCGGCTGACAAGACATACCTGTAAATTCCATTCTGGATATTGTTCCTGGTCAATGGATGCCACACGTTTAATGTACTCTCTTACATGTGAAGAAGACATGATTCCGTTGTTACAAATAAGCTACCTTTCCAACATATATCTGCTTTCAATCAGTTCAGGTTTGTTTGCTGATGTACCATCGTTTCATCTAATGTAAAATAAAATAAAACAAAATCTATATATTCGCCATCAATGAAGCTTGTTCGTATATCGAACATTTTTTTTTTGTAATTAGCAGCTATTGTATTGTGTACCCTCAAAACATGTAAGTAAACTTAGTTGTAAAATTAACATAGATTTTGTACTTTAGAATTATTATATTATATTGATATACCTGCACGTTCATATTTTCAGTGAAAGAAAACGAATAATCGACCAAAATAATATATTTGTTTAAATACATACACGATATAAGCCAATGTTTCATCAATTTTTACTGTTGATCCTTACAAGCATTTGACAAAAACAAAATAAGGAAAGGGATGTGTATTGTGTATACCATACGCTAATAAATAGATATTAATCATTTGCAATCATGAGATGAGAGTATATATTGTCTCAGTAGTGCTATGTTGATAAACTAAGAGTAATCTCAGTGCTAAATAAATATCATTGAAACCAGTCGTGATGATACTACAACTCTTGGAAACTGGATTTAAATTTAAAAACATGTTGGCTTATTATGATCAGTGGCGAATTCAGAAATTTTTGAGGGGGTGTAACCAAAAACGAACTTTTCAAATATACTTTTTTTAGTTGATTTTAATTGATTGGGGACTTTCCTTTTTGAATTTTTCTCGGAGTTCAGTATTTTTTGTGATTTTACTTTTTAGGTCATTATAGGTATAACAAAACAAATGGTAACACATTGTTTACAAAATTGATTCATTTTTTTTAGCGCCGCATGGTCCTTTTATAGCGTACTCCCCTCGAGTGAGGGAAGTTGTGGGTTTGAACCCCGGCCTGGTCAAACCAAAGACTTGGACATACGTCTTTGCTGCTTCTCTGCTAAGCACTTGGCATTTAGGAGTAAGAGCATAGACTGGTCGACTAGGAGTTAGACTAATGTGTCCGTGTTGGCTGACATGTCTACATGTGGACTGTTTCCTTGTGAAAAACGCACGTTAAGAATCAGGTTTAGTGTGTCGGTTCAGCACAAAGCAGGGTTTATATTCTGACCATATCACATTATTATGATGCCTGAAAAGTGTAAACTATCATATCAAGGCATAAGTGTAAATATATAATGCAACAAGAATGAAAATGGAAAAGCTACATATTGAACAAATAATACAACAATATAAGTGTAATTTTCTCCTTAGAATTGACATAATTGAGCAAGTGTAGTAGATAAATTAAACAGCAATTAACAACTTCAATATCAAATTAAGTAGATAAATTTACTATGAAATATTCAAACTTGACAAATGCTTTAACAGAAACACTAGAAATATAGCTCAGACAGGGTTCCTTACTCAAAATATCATAGGAAAAATAAATGTAAATACTTTGCTCTAGAACTTCATAATTAACTTATTTGCATCAAAAATGAATGTGCGCATATAAAAGAGGGACGAAAGATACTATAGGGACAGTCAAACTCATAGATCGAAAACAAACTGACAACGCCATGGCCAAAATAAAAAGACAAACAGACAAATAATAGTACAGATGACACAACATAGAAAACTAAAGACCAAGCAACACGAACCCCATAAAATATAAACCTAAGTAATAAATATTTAACTTGCATAGTGGTTTGTCAAAAACGGATGATAAAGTTACAGCACGATAAAGTTTAACATTGGTCCAATGTCATTGTGGTTCACAATTCATAACAGGAAACAGGATATCAACAAAGCAAAAGTGAAGGTGAAAGTGAGAGTAACTTTAAAGTGAAAGTGAAAGTCCAATCAAAATAAAGGTAAATTGAAAGTAAAAAATAAAGTTCTAAGAAATGAATTACTGATAATAAACATGATATACAAACAGCACACTCCCCGTCTGATATGAAAATATCACCACATTCATAAAAAAGAAAAAAGAAAAATATGACCTTTAATACATATAAACCCTCAAAAATTAGTTTAACTAACTAATGTCAAAAAAGCTACAGACAAAAACTCAATAATATCAGTCTTTACAATGCATTGCGACACAAAAGAACAGTCTGTGTGATTGGTCGCACATATACGCGAACTTGTCCATCTCAGATTGTTCTCACTAGCACTTTCCTAACTAGATTGTCTTTACTAGGAAAAATATGTTCAAAAAGTCCTATTGGCCAAAAGTTTCTGTGTTGATCACAATTTGAGAATAACAGTATCGCCTTCTTTAATGTTCTCCTGAGTTTGTTGCCAATTTCGTCGAGATTGTAAAGTTTGTAAGTACTCGCGCCGCCACTGAGTTCAAAACTGTTCAGCTAGTACTTGAACGAATTTCCATTGAGTAGTGTATACATCACGAGTGTTCAAATTACTAAAGTCTTCATCACAGTCACCAGTTTTGGTAGTTAGCAGAGCATCATTTGGCGACAAAACACACGGTAAATCAGGGTCTGATGAAATTGGAATCAATGGACGAGAGTTCATGATGGCTGTTGTTTCCGCCATAAAGGTGCACAGAACCTCATGCGTTAGTTTGTTGTGTCTTGCATCATAAAGAATAGAGTCAATTATGCGTCGAGCAATGCTTATGAGTCGTTCCCACGAGCCTCTCATGTGTGACGAATATGGGGTGTTGAACTTCCAAACAGTACCTTTTTCGTTAAGAAAGGTTTTCAAAGTTTTGTCTTCTACACATATTGCAGGAATTCCAAGTTCATTCGCTCCTCCAACGAAATTAGTCCCTCGGTTGGAAAAGAATTCCTTAACTTTTCCTCTTAATGACATGAATCGTCGTAGCGCATTGATAAAGGATGAGGTGCTCATCTCTTCAATTACTTCAATGTGTACATCTCTAGATAATATGCATGAAAAAAGGACAGCCCAGCGTTTTGAGTTGATGCTTCCTCCACGAGTTCGGCTAGTCACAATGTCCCACGGACCAAAACAATTCACACCAACATAAGTAAAAGGTGGACACGATTTCAGTGATTCCTCCGGTAAATCAGACATTTTCTGAGTCATAAGGTTGCCACGAAATCTACGACACAATACGCATTCGGATATAACAGTGTTAACTAAGCGCATGATTTAGACCAATTATCCAAAATCCTGCACTTGATACTGCCTTCCGTTAAATAACGTCCTTGATGTCTTATTTGTCTTATATGTCTTATTTGTTCGTGGTAATGTAAGATGATAAGTTTGGCGAAGTGAAGACTACCAGGAATAGGTATCGGATATTTTTCACCAAGTGTCAAATCTGAATGTTTTAGTCTTCCTTCTACTCTAACTACTCCGTGCTCATCAACAAACGGATCTAATTTCAACATTGAGCGTTCTTTTGAAATTAGTTTGTGTTCGTTCAAATTGTAAATTTCCTTTTCAAAAATCTCATTTTGAATTTGACGAATAATAAAAGTTTCGGTCTCCTTATGAAATTTCGGATTATTTTTGTCTACAGACACTTTTTGGCTAGAACGTTTAGATTTCCAAGTTCGTACAAATTGTCTCAAAAACGAAACTGCCCTAATGAGAGCTTTTAGACTTAAAAAATTCGTAAAACGATGACAACCGATCTCTGGATTTCGAATAACTGTTTTCTTAGATAAAACTAAAGGACGAATTTCCTTGTCCTCAGTTGGTGTTACTAACGGATAAGAATTGTCTTCAATCACATCATGTGATAATAAACATGTCGGACCTGTTATCCATCGATTAACAAGAATCATATCTGGTGAGCTTGAGAATCTAGTTCCGGCATCAGCTGGATTGATCAGTTGATATGTAGGACCACTGAGACGGATTTGACGTTTTGTGAATTTTTCAACACGATTTGTGACGTAAGTGAAAATCGTCTTTGGTATTGCTAATATATCCTAGGACAACTTGACTGTCCGTGTAGTAATGACAAGTCTCAGGTAAAAGCTTCATGTTGTCGCATATGACTTCACCTAATTCGGCGCCAAGAATAGCAGCACAAAGTTCCAATCTAGGAATAGTGGTACCTTTCAGAGGTGCTAGTTTTGTTTTTTTTTCCATAGAAAACCAAAAGATGCATTTCCAGTTTCATTAACGGATTTCAAATAGGCTACTGAAGAAATTGCTTGTTCGGAAGCATCACAAAAAATATGAATCTCAAGATGGTGCGCTGTCGACACTGATTCAGGAGTAATCATTCTTGGAATTTCAAAATTGCCAAGAGATCTCAAAGACTCAAGCCAAAGGTTCCATTTATCAGCATGTTCAGAACTTAACTGTTCATCCCAGTCAGTTCCAGGTGGAACTACTTCACGAAGAAGAATTTTGCCGCTAATCACAATAGGTGATACGAAACTCAAAGGGTCAAACAGACTGTTGATTGAAGATAGGAGTCCTCTTCGTGTTATAGGTTTGATATCGTTATTTACAAAAATCACAAAATTAACGGAATGAAGATCCCATCTTATACCTAGACTTTGTTGCGTAGGTAATATATCTGAACACAAGTCTAAGTTTTCAAGTCTTTGCCTAGATCATCACTGGGAAAGCTTTCATGACGTCAATATCGTTCGACACAATCTTGTGAAATCTTGTATGTCCATTTGTCTTCAGATCGTTTTGAGTTTTCTTAACAAGACTGATTGCTTGTTCTTTGTTAGTGAATAAAGTGAGACCATCGTCCACATAAAAATCATTACATACAAATGCACGCACGGAAGTCGCAACAGCTTGTCAAAGGCCATAAGAAGCCACAGCAGGTGAAGGCGTGTTACCAAACACGTGAGATGTCATACGATATTCGATAAGAGGTTTCAAAAAGTTATTATCTTGGTACCAAAAGAATCTTAGGTAGTCTCTGTGATGATTTGACACTCTGAACTGGTAGAACAATGTCTCAATGTCTCCAGTAATAGCAATACCATTTTTACGAAATCGTATAAGAATTCCAACGAGGTTATTTGTAAGATCTGGTCCTGACATTAATAGATTATTTAACGATACGTCTCCGTACATTGCAGACGAGTCAAATACTCCCCTTATTTGGTCTGGTTTTTTATGATGATAAAACCCCGAAAAGCGGAAGGTACCAACATTCTCCTGAAATAACTTTAGGTGCAATTTCTGCTGCACCGCTGTTCAATACTTTCTCCATAAATGTCATGAAATGTTCACATTTCGTTTGATTCTTACGTAAACTAGTGTCAAGTATCTGTGCTTGTTTCCAGGCTTGTGAGCGGTTGTTTGGAATAGGTGGTTTTGGTTGTTTGAACGGTAATGGCGCTGACCAATGACCAGTGTTATCCTTTCTGAAATCAGTGTCCATCAGACTAAGAAATTGTCTATCTTCAACAGAAAGTCCAACTTTGTTGTCATTTGTCGTCCTAACGAAAATGTCATCTTTAGATCACTTATCTCTATGTTGTTCTCGCGAAGAGGAACGTGGTGCATCGTCCATCGTTGAGAACACGAGTTTTACGCACACTGATTTTGTTTGGAGAATGTACTTTGCCCAAGCACACTTCTCCTATTACCACCCATCATAATGCTAATCTTTGAGCGAAAGGTTCTCCTTTATCTCCAGTAATTTGTTCATGCACATGATGAATCTCAGTTATATCTCGACCAATCAAAAGTTCAACCTTGATGCTCGGATCAAGAGGAGGTAAGTATGACGAAATACGACGAAGGTGTGCGTACCCAGATGCAACTTCAGGAGTCGCAACCTCCGGTAATTCACTCGGAATAGAATCACATTCAATTACGTCTTGTAATTCGAATGTGGATTTGCCATCAATTGATCGAACACATATACTGTTAGCAACTCGGCACTTCATGGTGGAGTTACTATTACACGAAGACATGTTAAATTTTGCATGTTGTCCTTGAATTCCAAAGTCATCAAAGAGTTCTAGAGTAATCAAAGTGCGAATACTTTGATCGTCTATGGCAGCATAGACTCTTATCGACTTCTCGGAGCGTTTGGTAAGTATACATCTACTAGAACGGTCTTTCCACAGGACCGACCAACCCGGATGTCACCACAAAGAGTGGTACATCTGACTGTTACATTGTCCTCACTATGCTCTCCGCCATCAGCTGTGAGAGGCTTTTCATTATCGGCTTGTGTGCGATTTTGATTATATCTGTCTATATGCATTGCTGTGGCATGGCGTTTGTTTCCACATACAGCACATTTAACATTCACTGTACAGTTGGAGGCGAAATGTTCATTTGTTTCACAGCATTTAAAACATATTTTCTTTTCGCGTAGAAACTTCTGACGATCTTGTATTGGATATTTTCTAAATCCACGACAGTCGTTGAGGGTATGCCCTGCCTTGTGTAGTGGGCACCGAACTGAACTCTCGGAAGAAACGTCTAGTCTCCTGGATGTCGCTGACGGACGTTGTTTAGAACTAGCAGTGGAATTGACAATATTGTACGAAAAGGCAGGATCATTTCGAATTTCACGTTTCGAATATAGCTTACAAAAAGACTGAATGGTGGAAAGGCTATTTTATGAGATTTCTTGTAAGACGAAGCATGAGTAGTCCATTTCTCTTGCAGAAAGTAAGGTAACTTGGCAACAATCGGATTTATACCAGAGGAGGAATTGTAGTAGCTAAGCAGTGTTGTGTACTTTGGATTTAACATAGAAGATTCAATTTCAGTTAGTATGTCCAAAAGATCATATAGTTTTACACAGTCTTTGTTTGTAATAGTTTGAAATGCGTTTAACTTACGTTTCAGTGCGCTTTCAACCATTTCAGGCCTACCGTATCTTTCTTGTAGACGATCATATATTCTTTGTAGACCTCTAGGCGGATCATGAGCATTAGCAGCACGGATGATTTTTGCAAATTTCGAAGATTCTGGTCCCAACCATTTGACTAATAAATCCATTTCCTCGAAGGGTGTTACGCCAAGCTCTCGTGTTACGCTTTGGAACGATGCTCTCCATGATTCATACGATTCTGGTTTATCATCAAAGTTTATGAATCTCGAAAGAAGAAAGTCTTTTCTGTACATAAATCGAGTAATGTCTTTCATGGCATTATGTAGGAAGAGAATTTGTAGAATTAGCGTTTGTTTTTACAAGATTCTGCGATAAAGATGGTTGGATGTTTGGTTGACTAGAAAGTGATGTGAAAACTGGATTAACAACACTCGGAATTTGAGGAACACTTGCAGGAGCACTGAATGCCTGAGAAGCAGATGGAGCAACCACAGGAATGTTTGGTTGTTGATTTAACCATGATGTAATCGGTTCTTTAAAATGCACATTATGAACATAATTACTAATGTCATACTCGTACTTCTTATCGCCCACTTCAGAAATCAAATCATGTTCTTGATCACCTTGTTCGAGTATACGCACCTCAGTTTCAGCTGCTGCTACTTTACCTCCTGCTTCACAATACTTATGTCAGCTTCAATTGCTGCCTTTTGTTTCATCAGTTCACTTTCCTTTCAAACAAATTGTAGTCGCACTTTCTCAGCTTCTGCCTTTGCACGCTTACTACTTGCTATTGAACTCCCAGTTGAACTGCTTACTTGTGATAATTGTTCAACTAACTCAGCTTTCTTTTCTTAATTTCAGAATTTACTTTCCTGTATGTTGCAACACATGTCACAAAATAGTCATTATAATCGGTTAACAACTGCTGTGATTCGTTTGTTTGTGCTCTTGTTAGGAAACCTTTGTACTCCTCGGAATGTCGACAAAAATTTCTATAGTGAGAGTCAATATCTTTGTTTAATTGTCTTAAGGTTCCTAACGTGTTACTCGAAGGAATAGTTATCATTAGATCCTCAACTTTTGACCAAACCTTTTCACATTTTTCCCGCAGTTCATTACTTTCGTCGTCAAACATGGTTTGTCCTTTGATTGTAAACTTTCTGTCACGCTTTTCACGCGTTTCGGACATACGTTTACACTATCTTTTTACTATTCCGCTCAGGTACTAAGCAGATAGTTTACCATACAGTTAATTAAAACACCGTTTTCCCATTTTAAAGTTTATTCATAATTCTGGCATGATTGTGTAGACAACTGTGTATGCAGGTAAAAGCTGCAACAAGAATGAAAATACCATATACTTTTTGGAAAAGCTACATATTGAACAAAAGATACAACAATATAAGTGTAATTTTCTCCTTAGAATTGACATAATTGAGCAAGTGTAGTAGATACATTAAACAGCTAATTTTTATATGCAAGTCAACCCTTTCGGATGAACAAAGTAGCGTTTATGCATAATTTCACGATATTTATTAGTTCAAACAACCCAATTTTTTAATTATTTGAAAAAATAAATTCCTCAAAACACGAACGCCTTTGATTTGTGTACAAATGTTTTCCCAAATAAAATGAACCATGTACCTTTTGAAAACAATGAGAAATCCAATTATATAAGCGGGAGAATCAGAAAGAAACTGATTAAAGAGAAATCAAATTCCTGAAAACACACACACCCTTGATTTGTGTAATAATGTTTTCAAAATAAAATGAACCATGTACCTTATGAAAACAATTAGACATCCAATTTTATAAGCGGGCGAATAAAAAGAAACCAACTTGCATCCACAAGTGAAGCTTACTTTAAAGAAGATTGCCATCTTAGACATATGTTGATACATCTAGAAATTCTTCCAGCAGTAGTGTATAATATCTGCATGTTGTATATAAGAACTCTACTGCAAGATACAAAAGCATAACTGAGAAAACTTGAATATCGTTTGTTCACATTGACATTTTAATGAAGACACAAAACAAATGTCGAACAATTACATGTGAATTTAATTCTGTCTATTTAAATGTAGAATTTAAAAAGCATGACAATGTGCATTTATTTTTTTCTTTAGCAACAAAATTGTAAATCGGAGCTACAAAATAAAACATAAAGAACCACTTCAGTGAAATGAAAAGAATACAAGTGAGATAGCCAGCTCTATTTGTGACAAGTTGAAAGATAATGAATTAAAGAAAAAGACGGAAAATTATTCCATTTTCAATTTCTTCACATATCTTCGATTTCGTTATTGGTCCATGCCTAATTGTACGATCTCAGTACTTCCCAAATTTCTATCTATAGGCAATGTTATTTTTTCAAATTACCGTGAACATTAATAAACCAAAATAAACCGAAAGAAGTACAGGTATATTCGTCAATAAGACATCAACTAAGGGACACAAACATTAAGTAACCTATAGGGCTCAACATACATTCCTAAACTATAGATATGTGTTTATACAATACGTAAATCTCTACATAGTCCCCAGTCTAAAAAGTTGTGAAAATAATAAAAGAACATTATCATAGATTTGACGTCATTAAATTCCTCAAAATAACAAAAACATCAAGATATGACATATAAATCCAAACACTGACGAGGTTCTGACGAGAAAATCGCATATATATGTGGCAATGTTACACTCAATATTTTTTTTTTTTAATTTTGGCACCATCAATTTTTAACCTCGATCCGTGGAGTTAAAAAAGTTTCATTAATGTATACACAATAAAAAATATAAACATTCCACAAAAACGGTAAAGTAGATAACAAAAAAAGTACACCCAAAACAATTCGTATCAGAGAATGCTCATAGTTACTGAAATCAATGGAAGCTAAAAGTTTTTAAACTGTTGAAATGAGATTATGCTGTTCTACAGTCTTATGGCGATTCATAAAAAAATTCATCTATTAACGTCGAGTGCAATGGCATTGCAGAAAGACATGGTATTGACCATTTACCAGAAAAATTGCACGAAATTCTGGGAAGAAATAAAAAAGAAATATTTAAATCGTGTTAGCGTATTAATGTTTATCCAAAAGTTCCAGATGCAGTGATTAAACTCCAATGCTATAATTATTGTCCTTATCATTTAGTATTTTAAGCAAACAATAAGGATGTGAAAGACACTTCCCATACTTCTTAGTTTCATAAATAACAATAAAACCAAATGACAATATCACGTTCTACTATAAATTTCTACAGGTGGAATCAATCTCGATGTTTGTTATATAAAAATTTAAGTTTTGACCAATTTATCTATTAATTGCTTTAAAAATTGATAATTAAAAAACATGTTCATTGAAATCCTAGACGTCAGTGCAAACACGTGCATTTCGAACCAACCGAGAAATGTACACTCGACACATGTACTCATTTTAGCTCATCGACAGTATATTTCGAACTTATCTTTTCTGAGGAAGACCAGTAGTTTACATTCTGAAAGGTAAAACTTTACAATTTCAATATAATGTACTTCTATCTGTACTGTAAGAAATAACAAGTTCGATGTATAAGGGTATAATCGAGGAGTACATTTGTTTTTTGAGTTATTTTGCCACAGTCCCCATTAACTAAAGAATAAGTCTAGTATTCTAAATCTGATAAAATAAACTTTATCATATGTACAGACAGGCATTTGTCTTACGTGGTGTTTATTGGACTCGATTCGCGTGATTAGATATAAGAAGATGTAGTATGAGTGCCAATGAGGCAACTCTCTATCCAAGTCACAATTTGTAAAAGTAAACCAATATAGGTCAAAGTACGGCCTTCAAGACGGAGCCTTGGCTCACACCGAACAGCAAGCTATAAAGGGCCCCAAAAATGACTAGTGTAAAACCATTCAAACAGGAAAACCAACGGTCTAATCTATATGTTCATTGGACTCGATTCAATCTTAAAATTAACTGGTCGAAATATGAAACAACAGAGGATGGAAATACAAATTACCCACTGAAGTGAATGCATATATGCAAAAAAACAGTATCTTAAATGACTAGATACCCATGCATCGGCTGACAAGACATACCTGTAAATTCCATTCTGGATATTGTTCCTGGTCAATGGATGCCACACGTTTAATGTACTCTCTTACATGTGAAGAAGACATGATTCCGTTGTTACAAATAAGCTACCTTTCCAACATATATCTGCTTTCAATCAGTTCATGTTTGTTTGCTGATGTACCATCGTTTCATCTAATGTAAAATAAAATAAAACAAAATCTATATATTCGCCATCAATGAAGCTTGTTCGTATATCGAACATTTTTTTTGTAATTAGCAGCTATTGTATTGTGTACCCTCAAAACATGTAAGTAAACTTAGTTGTAAAATTAACATAGATTTTGTACTTTAGAATTATTATATTATATTGATATACCTGCACGTTCATATTTTCAGTGAAAGAAAACGAATAATCGACCAAAATGATATATTTGTTTAAATACATACACGATATAAGCCAATGTTTCATCAATTTTTACTGTTGATCCTTACAAGCATTTGACAAAAACAAAATAAGGAAAGGGATGTGTATTGTGTATACCATACGCTAATAAATAGATATTAATCATTTGCAATCATGAGATGAGAGTATATATTGTCTCAGTAGTGCTATGTTGATAAACTAAGAGTTATCTCAGTGCTAAATAAATATCATTGAAACCAGTCGTGATGATACTACAACTCTTGGAAACTGGATTTAAATTTAAAACATGTTGGCTTATTATGATCAGTGGCGAATTCAGAAATTTTTGAGGGGGTGTAACCAAAAACGAACTTTTCAAATATACTTTTTTTAGTTGATTTTAATTGATTGGGGACTTTTCTTTTTGATTTTTTCTCGGAGTTCAGTATTTTTTGTGATTTTACTTTTTAGGTCATTATAGGTATAACAAAACAAATGGTAACACATTGTTTACAAAATTGATTCATTTTTTTAGCGCCGCGTGGTCTTTTTGTAGCGTACTCCCCACGAGTGAGGGAAGTTGTGGGTTTGAACCCCGGCCTGGTCAAACCAAAGACTTGGAAATAAGTCTTTGCTGCTTCTCCGCTAAGCACGCGGCATTTAGGAGTAAGAACATAGGCTGGTCGACTAGGAGTCAGAATAATGTGTCCGTGTTGGCTGACATGTCTACCTGTGGACTGTTTCCTTGTGAAAAACGCACGTTAAGAATCAGGTTTAGTGTGTCGGTTCAGCACAAAGCAAGGTTTATATTCTGACCATATCACATTATTATGATGGCTGAGAAGTGTAAACTATCATATCAACGCATAAGTTTAAATATATAATACAAGTACTATTCCGCTCAGGTACTAAGCAGATAGTTTACCATACAGTTAATTAAAACACTTTGCCCATTTTAAATTTTATTCATAATTCTGGCATTATTGTGTAGACAACTGTGTATGCAGGTGAAAAACTGCAACAAGAATGAAAATACCATAAACTTTTTGGAAAAGCTACATATTGAACAAATAATACAACAATATAAGTGTAATTTTCTCCCTTAGAATTGACATAATTGAGCAAGTGTAGTAGATAAATTAAACAGCAATTAACAACTTCAATATCAAATTAAGTAGATAAATTTACTATGAAATATTCAAACTTGACAAATGCTTTAACAGAAACACTAGAAATATAGCTCAGACAGGGTTCCTTACTCAAAATATCATAGGAAAAATAAATGTAAATACTTTGCTCTAGAACTTCATAATTAACTTATTTGCATCAAAAATGAATGTGCGCATATAAAAGAGGGACGAAAGATACTATAGGGACAGTCAAACTCATAGATCGAAAACAAACTGACAACGCCATGGCCAAAAATAAAAAGACAAACAGACAAATAATAGTACAGATGACACAACATAGAAAACTAAAGACCAAGCAACACGAACCCCATAAAATATAAACCTAAGTAATAAATATTTAACTTGCATAGTGGTTTGTCAAAAACGGATGATAAAGTTACAGCACGATAAAGTTTAACATTGGTCCAATGTCATTGTGGTTCACAATTCATAACAGGAAACAGGATATCAACAAAGCAAAAGTGAAGGTGAAAGTGAGAGTAACTTTAAAGTGAAAGTGAAAGTCCAATCAAAATAAAGGTAAATTGAAAGTAAAAAATAAAGTTCTAAGAAATGAATTACTGTTAATAAACATGATATACAAACAGCACACTCCCGTCTGATATGAAAATATCACCACATTCATAAAAAGAAAAAGAAAAATATGACCTTTAATACATATAAACCCTCAAAATTAGTTTAACTAACTAATGTCAAAAAGCTACAGACAAAAACTCAATAATATCAGTCTTTACAATGCATTGCGACACAAAAGAACAGTCTGTGTGATTGGTCGCACATATACGCGAACTTGTCCATCTCAGATTGTTCTCACTAGCACTTTCCTAACTAGATTGTCTTTACTAGGAAAAATATGTTCAAAAAGTCCTATTGGCCAAAAGTTTCTGTGTTGATCACAATTTGAGAATAACAGTATCGCCTTCTTTAATGTTCTCCTGAGTTTGTTGCCAATTTCGTCGAGATTGTAAAGTTTGTAAGTACTCGCGCCGCCACTGAGTTCAAAACTGTTCAGCTAGTACTTGAACGAATTTCCATTGAGTAGTGTATACATCACGAGTGTTCAAATTACTAAAGTCTTCATCACAGTCACCAGTTTTGGTAGTTAGCAGAGCATCATTTGGCGACAAAACACACGGTAAATCAGGGTCTGATGAAATTGGAATCAATGGACGAGAGTTCATGATGGCTGTTGTTTCCGCCATAAAGGTGCACAGAACCTCATGCGTTAGTTTGTTGTGTCTTGCATCATAAAGAATAGAGTCAATTATGCGTCGAGCAATGCTTATGAGTCGTTCCCACGAGCCTCTCATGTGTGACGAATATGGGGTGTTGAACTTCCAAACAGTACCTTTTCGTTAAGAAAGGTTTTCAAAGTTTTGTCTTCTACACATATTGCAGGAATTCCAAGTTCATTCGCTCCTCCAACGAAATTAGTCCCTCGGTTGGAAAAGAATTCTAACTTTTCCTCTTAATGACATGAATCGTCGTAGCGCATTGATAAAGGATGAGGTGCTCATCTCTTCAATTACTTCAATGTGTACATCTCTAGATAATATGCATGAAAAAAGGACAGCCCAGCGTTTTGAGTTGATGCTTCCTCCACGCGTTCGGCTAGTCACAATGTCCCACGGACCAAAACAATTCACACCAACATAAGTAAAAGGTGGACACGATTTCAGTGATTCCTCCGGTAAATCAGACATTTTCTGAGTCATAAGGTTGCCACGAAATCTACGACACAATACGCATTCGGATATAACAGTGTTAACTAAGCGCATGATTTAGACCAATTATCCAAAATCCTGCACTTCTGATACTGCCTTCCGTTAAATAACGTCCTTGATGTCTTATTTGTCTTATATGTCTTATTTGTTCGTGGTAATGTAAGATGATAAGTTTGGCGAAGTGAAGACTACCAGGAATAGGTATCGGATATTTTCACCAAGTGTCAAATCTGAATGTTTTAGTCTTCCTTCTACTCTAACTACTCCGTGCTCATCAACAAACGGATCTAATTTCAACATTGAGCGTTCTTTTGAAATTAGTTTGTGTTCGTTCAAATTGTAAATTTCCTTTTCAAAATCTCATTTTGAATTTGACGAATAATAAAAGTTTCGGTCTCCTTATGAAATTTCGGATTATTTTGTCTACAGACACTTTTTGGCTAGAACGTTTAGATTTCCAAGTTCGTACAAATTGTCTCAAAAACGAAACTGCCCTAATGAGAGCTTTTAGACTTAAAAAATTCGTAAAACGATGACAACCGATCTCTGGATTTCGAATAACTGTTTTCTTAGATAAAACTAAAGGACGAATTTCCTTGTCCTCAGTTGGTGTTACTAACGGATAAGAATTGTCTTCAATCACATCATGTGATAATAAACATGTCGGACCTGTTATCCATCGATTAACAAGAATCATATCTGGTGAGCTTGAGAATCTAGTTCCGGCATCAGCTGGATTGATCAGTTGATATGTAGGACCACTGAGACGGATTTGACGTTTTGTGAATTTTTTCAACACGATTTGTGACGTAAGTGAAAAATCGTCTTTTGGTATTGCTAATATATCCTAGGACAACTTGACTGTCCGTGTAGTAATGACAAGTCTCAGGTAAAAGCTTCATGTTGTCGCATATGACTTCACCTAATTCGGCGCCAAGAACAGCAGCACAAAGTTCCAATCTAGGAATAGTGGTACCTTTCAGAGGTGCTAGTTTTGTTTTTTTTTCCATAGAAAACCAAAAGATGCATTTCCAGTTTCATTAACGGATTTCAAATAGGCTACTGAAGAAATTGCTTGTTCGGAAGCATCACAAAAATATGAATCTCAAGATGGTGCGCTGTCGACACTGATTCAGGAGTAATCATTCTTGAATTTCAAAATTGCCAAGAGATCTCAAAGACTCAAGCCAAAGGTTCCATTTATCAGCATGTTCAGAACTTAACTGTTCATCCCAGTCAGTTCCAGGTGGAACTACTTCACGAAGAAGAATTTTGCCGCTAATCACAATAGGTGATACGAAACTCAAAGGGTCAAACAGACTGTTGATTGAAGATAGGAGTCCTCTTCGTGTTATAGGTTTGATATCGTTATTTACAAAAATCACAAAATTAACGGAATGAAGATCCCATCTTATACCTAGACTTTGTTGCGTAGGTAATATATCTGAACACAAGTCTAAGTTTTTCAAGTCTTTGCCTAGATCATCACTGGGGAAAGCTTTCATGACGTCAATATCGTTCGACACAATCTTGTGAAATCTTGTATGTCCATTTGTCTTCAGATCGTTTTGAGTTTTCTTAACAAGACTGATTGCTTGTTCTTTGTTAGTGAATAAAGTGAGACCATCGTCCACATAAAAATCATTACATACAAATGCACGCACGGAAGTCGCAACAGCTTGTCAAAGGCCATAAGAAGCCACAGCAGGTGAAGGCGTGTTACCAAACACGTGAGATGTCATACGATATTCGATAAGAGGTTTCAAAAAGTTATTATCTTGGTACCAAAAGAATCTTAGGTAGTCTCTGTGATGATTTGACACTCTGAACTGGTAGAACAATGTCTCAATGTCTCCAGTAATAGCAATACCATTTTTACGAAATCGTATAAGAATTCCAACGAGGTTATTTGTAAGATCTGGTCCTGACATTAATAGATTATTTAACGATACGTCTCCGTACATTGCAGACGAGTCAAATACTCCCCTTATTTGGTCTGGTTTTTTATGATGATAAAACCCCGAAAAGCGGAAGGTACCAACATTCTCCTGAAATAACTTTAGGTGCAATTTCTGCTGCACCGCTGTTCAATACTTTCTCCATAAATGTCATGAAATGTTCACATTTCGTTTGATTCTTACGTAAACTAGTGTCAAGTATCTGTGCTTGTTTCCAGGCTTGTGAGCGGTTGTTTGGAATAGGTGGTTTTGGTTGTTTGAACGGTAATGGCGCTGACCAATGACCAGTGTTATCCTTTCTGAAATCAGTGTCCATCAGACTAAGAAATTGTCTATCTTCAACAGAAAGTCCAACTTTGTTGTCATTTGTCGTCCTAACGAAAATGTCATCTTTTAGATCACTTATCTCTATGTTGTTCTCGCGAAGAGGGAACGTGGTGCATCGTCCATCGTTGAGAACACGAGTTTTACGCACACTGATTTTGTTTGGAGAATGTACTTTGCCCAAGCACACTTCTCCTATTACCACCCATCATAATGCTAATCTTTGAGCGAAAGGTTCTCCTTTATCTCCAGTAATTTGTTCATGCACATGATGAATCTCAGTTATATCTCGACCAATCAAAAGTTCAACCTTGATGCTCGGATCAAGAGGAGGTAAGTATGACGAAATACGACGAAGGTGTGCGTACCCAGATGCAACTTCAGGAGTCGCAACCTCCGGTAATTCACTCGGAATAGAATCACATTCAATTACGTCTTGTAATTCGAATGTGGATTTGCCATCAATTGATCGAACACATATACTGTTAGCAACTCGGCACTTCATGGTGGAGTTACTATTACACGAAGACATGTTAAATTTTGCATGTTGTCCTTGAATTCCAAAGTCATCAAAGAGTTCTAGAGTAATCAAAGTGCGAATACTTTGATCGTCTATGGCAGCATAGACTCTTATCGACTTCTCGGAGCGTTTGGTAAGTATACATCTACTAGAACGGTCTTTCCACAGGACCGACCAACCCGGATGTCACCACAAAGAGTGGTACATCTGACTGTTACATTGTCCTCACTATGCTCTCCGCCATCAGCTGTGAGAGGCTTTTCATTATCGGCTTGTGTGCGATTTTGATTATATCTGTCTATATGCATTGCTGTGGCATGGCGTTTGTTTCCACATACAGCACATTTAACATTCACTGTACAGTTGGAGGCGAAATGTTCATTTGTTTCACAGCATTTAAAACATATTTTCTTTTCGCGTAGAAACTTCTGACGATCTTGTATTGGATATTTTCTAAATCCACGACAGTCGTTGAGGGTATGCCCTGCCTTGTGTAGTGGGCACCGAACTGAACTCTCGGAAGAAACGTCTAGTCTCCTGGATGTCGCTGACGGACGTTGTTTAGAACTAGCAGTGGAATTGACAATATTGTACGAAAAGGCAGGATCATTTCGAATTTCACACGTTTCGAATATAGCTTACAAAAAGACTGAATGGTGGAAAGGCTATTTTATGAGATTTCTTGTAAGACGAAGCATGAGTAGTCCATTTCTCTTGCAGAAAGTAAGGTAACTTGGCAACAATCGGATTTATACCAGAGGAGGAATTGTAGTAGCTAAGCAGTGTTGTGTACTTTGGATTTAACATAGAAGATTCAATTTCAGTTAGTATGTCCAAAAGATCATATAGTTTTACACAGTCTTTGTTTGTAATAGTTTGAAATGCGTTTAACTTACGTTTCAGTGCGCTTTCAACCATTTCAGGCCTACCGTATCTTTCTTGTAGACGATCATATATTCTTTGTAGACCTCTAGGCGGATCATGAGCATTAGCAGCACGGATGATTTTTGCAAATTTCGAAGATTCTGGTCCCAACCATTTGACTAATAAATCCATTTCCTCGAAGGGTGTTACGCCAAGCTCTCGTGTTACGCTTTGGAACGATGCTCTCCATGATTCATACGATTCTGGTTTATCATCAAAGTTTATGAATCTCGAAAGAAGAAAGTCTTTTCTGTACATAAATCGAGTAATGTCTTTCATGGCATTATGTAGGAAGAGAATTTGTAGAATTAGCGTTTGTTTTTACAAGATTCTGCGATAAAGATGGTTGGATGTTTGGTTGACTAGAAAGTGATGTGAAAACTGGATTAACAACACTCGGAATTTGAGGAACACTTGCAGGAGCACTGAATGCCTGAGAAGCAGATGGAGCAACCACAGGAATGTTTGGTTGTTGATTTAACCATGATGTAATCGGTTCTTTAAAATGCACATTATGAACATAATTACTAATGTCATACTCGTACTTCTTATCGCCCACTTCAGAAATCAAATCATGTTCTTGATCACCTTGTTCGAGTATACGCACCTCAGTTTCAGCTGCTGCTACTTTACTCTCCTGCTTCACAATACTTATGTCAGCTTCAATTGCTGCCTTTTGTTTCATCAGTTCACTTTCCTTTCAAACAAATTGTAGTCGCACTTTCTCAGCTTCTGCCTTTGCACGCTTACTACTTGCTATTGAACTCCCAGTTGAACTGCTTACTTGTGATAATTGTTCAACTAACTCAGCTTTCTTTTTCTTAATTTCAGAATTTACTTTCCTGTATGTTGCAACACATGTCACAAAATAGTCATTATAATCGGTTAACAACTGCTGTGATTCGTTTGTTTGTGCTCTTGTTAGGAAACCTTTGTACTCCTCGGAATGTCGACAAAAATTTCTATAGTGAGAGTCAATATCTTTGTTTAATTGTCTTAAGGTTCCTAACGTGTTACTCGAAGGAATAGTTATCATTAGATCCTCAACTTTGACCAAACCTTTTCACATTTTTCCCGCAGTTCATTACTTTCGTCGTCAAACATGGTTTGTCCTTTGATTGTAAACTTTCTGTCACGCTTTTCACGCGTTTCAGACATACGTTTACACTATCTTTTTACTATTCCGCTCAGGTACTAAGCAGATAGTTTACCATACAGTTAATTAAAACACCGTTTTCCCATTTTAAAGTTTATTCATAATTCTGGCATGATTGTGTAGACAACTGTGTATGCAGGTAAAAAGCTGCAACAAGAATGAAAATACCATATACTTTTGGAAAAGCTACATATTGAACAAAAGATACAACAATATAAGTGTAATTTTCTCCCTTAGAATTGACATAATTGAGCAAGTGTAGTAGATACATTAAACAGCAATTAACAACTTCAATATCAAATTAAATAGATGAATGTACTATGAAATATTCAAACTTGACAAATGCTATAACAGAAACACTAGAAATATAGCTCAGACGGGGTTCCTTACTTAAAATATCATAGGAAAAATGAATGTAAATACTTTGCTCTAGAACTTCATAATTAACTTATTTGCATCAAAAATGAATTTGCACATATAATATAAACCTTAGTAATAAATATTTAACTTACATAGTGGTTTGTCAAAAACGGATGATAATGTTACAGCTCGATAAAGTTTAACATTGGTCCAATGTCATTGTGGTTCACAATTCATAACAGGAAACAGGATATAAGCAAAAGCGAAAGTGAAGGTGAAAGTACAATCAAAATAAAGGTAAAATGAAAGTAAAAATTAAAGTTCTAAAAAATGAATTGCTGATAATCAACATGATATACAAACAGCACAAGTACATCAGTGCTAATCCATTACGTGAAGTCAGTTCTCACCTATTGTTGCTATTATAAACATGGTAGAAATTACATGAATTTAATATGCTATGTATTGGTGGGGTCTTGGCATGATTAATCAAAGTGAGTGAATTAGAAATATTTAAAACTAATCAAAGAACAAAAAAGGTCTATTGTAAAGTTTTAAGGAAAAGGGCAACCAACTCATAATGTTTACACAAGAAAGAGCAAGAGTCATATGAGTATAGAAATATAGTCACTTAAACATCTCCAGTCTTGTATTGGGGAAGGGGGTCTGTTTTAAACACAATTACGTATGATCGAAATGCATTCATTAAATGTATTATCCAGTCGTCAGACAGTGCAAAACACATTTCACTTTGTTCTATTATCCCTTTCGACCCTTTATTGCAAACAGAACCTAGACAATTGATTACATGTTAAATACAAGTATGTAAACGTTTAAATGCTGCTGAAATGTTTGATATTTGACTTCAAAAAGTAACTGGTAGTAGTCTACATGGAGACAGAACATTTTTTTTTTTTTTATTTATTCGCCAGCCATCGGATCTTGGGTTCATCCGAGTAAACAGTACTTCAGTACTTTGATATAAATTGAAATAAGTTTTCTACTGCAAATTACTGCAAAGTACACAAAATAATGACATTAAGGGCAAACCAAGTTAAGATGGTGTTATGCTTTTAAAAGAATTAAACTGTAGTTGGATGTTCTATTACATGTAACACAATTCTATAGATTTTTGTTATACATTTTAAACAGAACATGCAATTAGCTCTGAAGAAATTATGGGTACTATTTACTTTACTTGTACCAAATAAAGTTATGTCAAGAATCAGATTAGAGTAAACAGTAAAATATTGTCTATTTTTTTTTTCAATTTTGGTTTTTGATTGTTTCCTTTAATGTCTAATCCTTTCTTTCGTTGTTTTTAAAGTAGAGATGATTTAATGATATCTTTATGGAAAGCACTGGAAATAAAACTAGCTTTCAGAACTAACATGAACATTTGACTGTATTAAACGCCACTTTTAGCATTCTTTTAATATTTGAAATATTTGATAAGAGTACATTGAAATCTGTAGAAAATTGATGTTAAATGTTTTGCTTTTCCTAATATATTTTCTATGGAAGTTACGATATAAATGATTAAAAAAAAGACTAAAGCTGTTTTATTCTTGAAAGAATAATTTTCTCAATGCCAATCTTAACTCGTCTCGTTTTTATATTGCTCAGTCCTTTATTTTCATTTTTAAATCGAACTTCACTGTACGGGAAAACGTCAATAAGACAGAATCCAACAATATAGGAACAAAACTAAAGAATATGCTAGTTCCATCAAAAAATATATATGATAGATTCACTGTCTATAAAAATCAATGCCTGCCTGTCTGTCTGTCTCTAATTAAAAAAACACATACATAAAGTAATAATACTATATATATATATATATATATATCACATATCACAAGTAGTAAACTATTAATTTACACCTTTACATTTTTGCAAAGGTATACTTTTACACTATGGTTTATTTACTTGATATACATATCGCAAATTACAGTAATGAAGCTATGTCATTACGATTGTGGAAATATAATTTTAAATTATTGGTCTTTATATCATCATTAAAAATGATTAATGGATGTTTATAAAACATTCTCAAGGTTAACGTTCTGAAAGCAAGTTTACAATTTGTCTTTAATAAGAAAAGTTGATGGACTGCGAGAATGGATCAAAATCTGTATAATACTGTACTAAGCAATTTTCTGAAAGAAGTAAACATCACAGTATTTGCAGAATTCTTAGTATACCAAATTTCAGACAATTGCAGAAACATGTAACATCAGCAGACTAATTAATCACGTAATAATTTTAACAAATGACAATAGTTTAACCTTATATAAACAGTTGTTCCAGTCTCAAATATTAGGATTCTTCAGCAAACATATTCAAACATTTGCCATACCCATTTTCATTTATCTTATTCTAAACGTCTACTTTATTGACAGATGGCTTCGACGATTAAATTTATTTTAGTCTATGCCTAGCAATAAATTCCTTTATGATAGATCATGGTTGAAAATAAAATGCCCAATTAAGTGACTTGTTAGTTTCGCTTCTAAGAACAAATACCATAATTAGAGAAATTTTATTCCAATAATCGTTTTCTTTTCCTTTTGTCACGATTAGCAAACATATGCTCAATAATTGATATGCGCTTTAAATGACATCCAAGGTAGATAAACCAATACTTACACCTGGAAACTCTCATAAGTTGTCGATTTCATCAAAAGTTTTTCGTTTTTTTTATTTTCATCGAACGAATCCTTCAAATTCTATAATTACGACGTATTTGTTTTGCTTCGTTCAAAGAATCTTGGTTTTATGTAGGTGTTTCTCAAGTGTTGTAACAAGCTGATTAACAATACTTTAAGGTATTACACCGTCAAATTAATTAGCTCTTAACTTTTTCTATTCGCTGCGAGGGCTGGTTTTTATATACTTTGTTCTCCGAACCTAATGATTCGATATTCTACCATTTCTCTCCAAGTTTGCATGACATTAAAATTAGTATCATAAATAAATTGATTCATTCTTTTTAATAGAAATAACATAAGCTTACCAAAAGTGAAAATGTCAGTGACAGAAAAAAGTAAATTACTCCAAGGTAAATAAAAAAGGGGGGTAGTCCATAAAAACTGACAAAGTAAAATGTAAGATTTTATCAACCAACAGGACGAATGTTTCTACACAATAACTTTTACTCCTGCAATGTCTTAATTCATTTATTTTTTTTTTTTTTTTTTTTTTTCTAAATAAGATAAATGAATTATTCCTGACAACAGAAAACATCAGTTAATCTCTTAAACAAAAACACAACAGGTATTTAATAGAAAAACAAAGGATATGACTATGATTCTTAATTCAATTTAAAACAAAGAATATATTTATATGCCTCATGCTCCGCTCCGGTGATCTTTTTTTAAATAAATTTAGTTGTACGACTTTGAAACCCAGCAGAGCTATAGAAAAACAGTACAATAACGGGTGTTACACGGACACTTTTTATGAAGTCACACGGACACTTTTGATGAAGTTATACGGAAACTTTTTATGAAAAAAGTCACTCGTGCATTCATTTAGTTCATAGGCACTATATTGTACACCTTGTGACCTAATTACCTTATTTTATAAATATAATTTATATGAAAAGATTTCATAAAACTTATAATTATAAAAATGCTAACTATGTCCCAAAATGCTGAAATTAAAAACAGTGTCTACGAAGTTACTGACTCGTGAGTAACTACAACCATAAAATATTTCCATGTACAAACCTCTCATGGGTTTGCTTAGCAGTTAAGCTGAAATCTTTTAAATCGTTTAAATCTAACTATACGGGAGATTTCCCCTTTTCTATCCATGTTCAAGGAATTTACATAAGTCAAATTGTGATAGCACCAAATCAGTCTCAGCGTCAATAAACATCCACCCACTTTGGATATAGGGATGGAAAATGACAAAAATATAATTGTATCACGTGATCAATACTTGGGTCTACTCGAATTTCACATTACTGTAATGAGCATGACATTAAACCAAACAAAAAAGATTTCCAAAATTAGTGACTCAAAAAATTTAAAACGAAAAAAATAAATTATTTTTCATTGAATGTTGATCCCCATAAGACAGAGAAACAGCTTTTTTATATTTATATAATTGTATGTTTATTTTATTGATTTTGACACTATTAATACATGTTGTATTTACGTTTGTCTAATCATTACTCTTTCTTATTGCATTTGTATACATCGTTGAATTTTTAAATGTCTTAAATTTGTTATTCATATTTTTGTTGTTTATTTTTTTTTTTTTTTTGGGGGGGGTATGCACCGGGGAAGGGGCAATTTTCCCCTTTCAAAATGGGGGATGGATGAGGCAAAACATATTTCTTTGTTTGGCTGTGTTTTGTTTGAACGTTTGTATGCTTTTTATCTTGGTGTGGAGGGGTATATATAAATGCAGAGGTGTAGGATCCGGGAAAGGGGACCATAACTGCATTATACACTTGCAAAGGTGAGGAACAAAACTATGAGAACCCCATCCCTAACCCCTTTGGCAATTTATTTTATTAAAATATAAAGTGGCAACGAAAGAGGACATTAACTTATTTTTTCTAGACTATTATGATAGACAATATAGATTAAAGGTCTTTTATTTTGCTGGTCACTTTAAGAAGCCCCCCCTTTTTTTCTCAACTTTTCAATGCATTCCTACTTCACTGATATGTATCAAATGAATAAGCAATAATTTTACTCGAACACACCTGATAGAATTGAGAAGCGCTAACGCAAAATCCCTAATTTAATAAAACTAAATATCTCCAAACATCGTGGTACATAAACAGGTATGCATTTTTTTGTGTTCAATCTTTTTAATTATGCAATCGTCTTAAATGCAAAATGTATTACTTTCTAATCAAAAACATCGTACAAGTCAGATACAAAACAAAAGTAACAGAATAAACAGGATGGTAACAACCAGCCGTATAGTTTTTTCTGCACTTGTAGTCAGGTCAAGGTCCTCAGCTATCGCCTCGCACTTAACCTGACTACTCGTGCAGAAAAACTATACGGCAACGGTTGTTACCAGCCTGGTTTTTTTTGTTACCTTTGTTATGTATCTAATACAAGTTCTCTGCATAAAACACCTGCCGAATACAAAATTAATACTCGCAAGGCACGAACACTTACAGTATAAATTACAGGATTAGAGTTTCTTATAACATTATTTGTTTTTATTCTGGAGCTAAAGAAATTTTGTTATGATTTCAATAAACCCTAGTTCGATGCATGTGCGAATCATGTTTTTCAAAGATACTTCCCATTGAACATTTTTTTTTATCAAATCATTGGGTCACGAGTGAGCAAAATCAAAGAAGACATGAACTTAATATATTTTGAGCTTTCAAATAAAATTAATAGCTGGAATTTTGTTTAAACCAGCCGTCTATTTCTTGTTTTGGTTTATTGTTTTAATTTTAAACAGATTTTTATTAATGTTAGATTTGTAAACGAATTCCAACGAATTAACATCAAACGGTGAGGTTGATATGTATGAAAAAAATAGTTTAACCCCAACATATTCATATGGGTTGTCTTGTGTCATATTTTATGTTTTTTGGTATTTCAAAAAATGTGTTTTATATACGGCAGATGTTTGCATATAGTTTCTTTTAGTTATTTACTTATTTTATACGCGGAACGGTTACATGGGTATAAGCTGTCAAATTCCTGTTCACCGATATGACTCAAATTCTCATATTTGATGTATTTATAGATTATCGTTGATCATCTGCTTGAGCCGGGACGGCGAAAGCGAGAAATCAAAGTTGAGATGACCAATGATAATCTGTTTATCGCTATTTTACCTATGACGACGTTGTCACTTTCATGTCAATTTCATTGCCACGTGCCTGCATAGTTTCTAGCGATAATTTTCCATCTCGAGTAGCATGATATGAAAATTATCACAAAAAAAGATCAAAGGAAAAATGCACAAAATAGCGATAATATAACATACTAACCGTATATTCAAACTACAAAAGTCAAAAAGAAACAATTAACAAAACATGGACTTGTTATACTGTATCAGTATTTCAAACGTAAATTTATGCATGACGCCATCTAATTATCATTCGAGATGACCTTCGAAGACTGATGGCGGTCATATAACCTGATATTAACATAAATAAAAATATAAATAGACAGTCAAGCACTTGCAATCGTATAATGACGATTTTCTTTTTTTAGGTCTGTTTGATTTCTTTCATATTTTAGATTAAAATATATGTATATGATCATCGTTTTACCACTATAAGAATGAGTTTTTGGTGGGCCGGATGAATTACAGAAATGGTTATTTCTTGTGTCCCTTGTTTCACTTTTCAATGTTGACATTCTTTTTCTTTTTAAAGAATGAAAATGCTGACAACACATGCGTAACCCATCTTCACCTCAGGTCAGATTTAAGGTTGATTGCATACGTATTCAAATGAGGTTGAATTATTGACTCGGCGATAATTTTAGCTGGTTTTGACGATATTGAACCAAACTATAATTAGTATTTCAAATTCCACTTTTATAAAAATTTGGAACAAAAAAAAAATTATCGTACTGCTAATACCCCGTTAAGAGCTTGATATATTAAAGACTATGATGATCTGTAGATGTCTTTTAAATATTTTTGTCGTTTGAATGCTGTCTCAATGATATACGTATACTCCACATTTACTTTTTTGTATATCTAAAAGCCTCAAGATGCATCGTTACTCGATTTGTTTGAGTGTACTGTACATTTGTTAGGAGAGCATCGACTGTACGGTAACTTGGTTATACAAATTGTATGTTTTAAATTTGGACGAGTACACTAAATCAGGATGAAACAGTTGTTTTATCAATCAATTATGCTTTAATTTTTCATTCATATTCATTTCACATGAAAACGCGAAATTTGTTATTCAATAAACTCAGATCTCCTTACTTGTAGCCCATTAGTACACAACTAAATGTACATATTGGCTATGATTTTAAGTCGCGTTCGAGTTGACAACTTGTATAAGAGAGTGTCCACTGTAATGTACCATCTCACAATAATTTCCCTGATACTAATTTTCCCTTACTTGCTAGTGTATATGTATATTGAGTAATGAATATCTTTATATTTCTCGCAGGCAACTTTGTTCTTGAAAACAAACATAGTTATATCTGGTTTGTAAATATAACATTTGGTCTTGATGTACAAAGTTATACAGGAGAGGCGGAAATACCAAAGGGATATAATACCGTGGCGAAAAACGAACAAAGACAAACAACTGTCTACAAAACACAACATGTACGCATTTAACTAAATAAATACAAACATGTGAAAATATATCTTTTTACATTATTACGTATAGTGGAAGTGCCATGTATGCATTTGACGAAGATTACAAAATGAATAAAAATAGGAAGATATGGTATGATTGTCAATGAGACAACTCTCCACCAGAGACAAAATGACGTTGAAGTTAACAACTATAGGTCATCGTACGGCCTTCAACAATGAGCAAAACCCATACAGCATAGTAAGCTATAAATGGCCTCGAAATGACACACGTAAAACAATTCAAACGAGAAAACTAACGGTATATATAAATCAGGCCGATTTATGTACAAAACAATAAACGAAAAACAAATATGATATGCAGCAACAAACAACAACAACTGAATTACAGGCTCTTGACTTGGGACAGTATTTACCAAGCTATTTACTGTTTTGTATCTTTATGTAGAAGTATTACATTTGTTTATTGTTTTGTAGTCGTATCTTTTTATCTGCCAACGAATAATAGGCTATAATTGTATTTTGGAACCTGCTAATTGTACATGCTTTACTAATGACATAGTCGGATCGATGCAAAAATCAAAGGCTTTTTAAGGGAACTAGCCACAATCTGATTTTCTTAAAACTAAAGGAATAATGTGTAATATCGAAAAATTTCATTTTCAACAACAAAAAGACTTATTTGATTTATGCCAATAGAACATTTGAAATCTGTGTTGGCGAGGAAAAACATCCTACATAACGGTAATTGCACATCCATGTTTACAAAACTTGAGTTTGTCCTATTACCGGACATACAATTCAATTTCTCGTCAACAGTATTTTGTTAACTTTTTTTATATTGATGTCTGATTGTTGTATTGCAGAATCAATCAGAAAGGACATAAAGCGATACTTAACAAAGTAGAAATACTGTCTAAAGTTCAAGGAGGAAACGTTCAGATTTCGCTATAACTACTATTTGTTTTTATATTAATTTAGTTTGTAAAAGACCGGTTGTCGGCGATATAAGCATTGTTTCTTTCATATATGGTTACTTCATTGGATAACATGGGACTTCTGTCTAACCATCTAGGTATAATACTTTATAACAGAATTATGAAACATAATGGCTACAAAAAAGCATTAAACTGATATTAATTCTCAATGATTTTTAATCTTTTGTACCTTAAGCATGACCATGGATTTATTGAGAAAGTTTATACACTGAGAGAACACGGTAAAAGAAACAATTGCTTTTTAAAAGCTTACAAAAATATATAATTGATAAAAAATGAAGTAAGAAGCAGAAAATGACGAGATTTTGGTTGCTGTACAATTTGTTGACATGGACATATATCTGGATAATAGGGTTTACGATACAGTTGTCAGGGCATTAAAGATGGCATATTTGGAATTAATAATGATTCACGCATATGGTCTTTGCATAGGAAATAAACACATTTATTCTAAAACCAGTTGTTGGCATGATACGGGTTATGTTCTTCTCATATATTTTATGATGGTATGATACTAAACCCCTAACGGGAGGGATTGTGCTTGATTTCCATATAATGAAGACATAATCTTTCAATCAGTTTAATTGAGGTCTGGAGCTGGCATGTCAGTAACTGCAAGTAGTCCTTTGTTAATTTATGTATCAGTCATTTTGCTTAGTTTCTTCTGTTGCCTATTCAGACATCGGACTCGGACTTCTTTTAAACTGAGTTTTACTGTACGTATTACTGTGTGTTTGTTTATTCTACATTGGCTAGAGGTATTAAAGGGGGTTGAGATCTCACAAAACATGTTTAACCCCGCCGCATTTTTGCGCCTGTACCAAGTCAGGAGCCTTCGATCCTTTGTTAGTCATGTATGTTTTTTTTTGTTTTTTTTCGTTCATATATATGTTTCAGAGTTTAGTGTGACGTCCATTTTCACTGAACTAGTACACATTTTTGTTAAGGGGCCAGCTGAAGCCTGCCTCTGGGAGCGGGATTTCCTCGCTGTGTTGAAGACCCATTGGTGGCCTTGGGCTGTTTTCTGCTCTTTGGTCGGGTTGTTGTCTCTTTGACACATTACCCATTTCCATTCTCATTCTCAATTTTGTTTATTAATTTCTTTAAACTCATGTATTTGTTGGTGGAAACACCAAACATCTATCAATCCCATAATTGAAGACAGAGTGTCCACCGTAACAACTCAAAAGGCAGGACAGAAATTAAAAACAAATGTTTTGGAGTTTTTTTAGTGAATCATTTTATGAATTTGTAATATAAATGAACCAAGGCATTCTGGAATATATCAATGTAATTGAATTTATTATTTGTGGGATTATTAGTAATTGGAGACAGATATTCAGCAGGAGGATAACCTATGCAATGTTCTTTTTAACAAATATAGAATTCTTTTCTATGAACGATGATGTAATTCTATAATGCTGTAATATTAAGTTGCCGATATTGCACTTTTTTGTTCTGTGCATATACTATTTTGTTAACAGTATAATTAGGCCTCTTGGTGTTTATACATTTTTTCACTCCCAACATTATTTTTCTTTTTCTTTTCAACCGTTCCTAAGATAGCACAAGTGTATAGAGCCAAAAATATGCAAGTTTCTTACAATAAATCTTATCAGGTTTTTCAATAAAAAATGTATTAGTAGACCTTTCATTAAGCGGTATGAAACCCAGCATTGCTTTTACTATTCGTTTGCATTTTTCTCTAAACTGTTTCTATAGAAACACAGATTTTAGTCACTGGCTACATAGTTTCTTTATAATATCTTCGACATAAAGTCTCTGAATTACTGATTTCTATTATTCTATAATGGTCTGATAAGTTATATTTGAGGTGCTTAATAAAAAAACTATCTTTTAATGCATGGCAACCATGGTATAACCTACACGTTCTGGTCACTATGTGGGTCATTTAAAAAAATGTCGAATCTTGAAATTGCAAAATTGAATAAAAGTTACTAATTTAAACCACCCTCTTCATAAGCAAATTGAAAAAAACACACACAATACTAATGGAGCAACATATTAAAAGATGCAATCTTGATAATATCATACAAGAATACTATATATTGAAATATTTATTTTATAGGTGGTGCAATATTTTGTCTCTCCTGTTACCATGTTCAAAATAAATTTTGGGTTATTTAGAAAAGGTTTCGATAAAATTTTAAGCTTATTATTCATTGCCAATGAGATGGTTTTCAAGAGTACAAACTTCTATATATTATCATTATGTGTAATGATAGATTCTTTGTCTATTTCCCATGTTGTTCTTATTAAAAATACCTCTAAAAATTGGTGTTCAAAGGTTATAAAAATAACCACCAGTAACGTAAGTCTAAAATAGCAATTCATAATGTTCAGCGCTTTTTCTCTTTCTAATTAACCCAACATCAAGTAATTCCTTTGCATTTTGGTTTACTTGTCGTTTTGTTCTTGGTAACAGGAACGTACGTTAACGATATATCATCATATTAAGTTCTATCCTGTTACCATTTATGTCTATCCTGTTAACGATAGCGGTATTTCACCTTTAAGGGCATACGATACAGTTTGATCCTACGGTGAATTTTTGACGAAAGTTTGCACACAAGCTATTTTTCACCGTCAATTTAAGGAATGACTGTAATATTTTTCTGTCTATGAAGAAATAACCTCAAAAATGTGGTGCACACTATTTAACTCCTGTAGCAGGTTATTTAAAAGCGCGCGCCACATTTTTTTTTTTTTTTTTGGTTATTTCGAATAGACAGAAAAAATATTACAGTCATTCCTTATAATTTAATTCTAAATTCCATTTTGAAAAAAAAAACGTTGGTTACGTCACGGTCACATGACAAAATTATGTCTATGAGCTGATAGACAAAACACTTTCAGCCAATCAGAAGACATGTTACATCCAAAACTAAATTATTCAAATATGTAATAAAAAATATACCTTCATGTGCTACTTTTAGAGATCGATGGGATCGAAATGTTAGACATTTACTGGAAATTTCGGTTTCTTGGACATTTCTATCCCTTTGAAAGAAATACCGATTTTTTTGTTTCAAAAGATAAACACAAGCAGACTTTTGTAAAAAAAACATCTGTAATATCTTCTCTACATAAGTGTTCTTTGAATTTGTGTAACACTTCTTTGGAAATAATTCATTTTTATCACATTTTCATGATTTTAGTCAAAAAACGGCATTTTTTTGCTGTATATTTTTCTAATTAAAATAAAATTCATTGGTGAGTTGTTTGTAAAAATTAGCAAAAATAATTTTCATACATAATCAAGCCAAATTTCATTTTCAAAAAGAGGGTTCCATGAACTTGTTTTCAAGTTATGTCAGTCTGAATGATAAAACCAGTCGAAAATTGCATCTTTTCCCGATGTGTCAGAGTTTGACGTCGTTTTAGTCAAATATTGTCTATCCTGTTACACTAACCATAGTAACAGGATAGACAAATTTCTTCATTTATGAATGCTGTTGTGAAATAACTACTCCCTTTGATGTAGTGATAATGTTTTTCTGCTTTGAGTTTGGTTTCCAACACGTAATTGCACTTTTTTACAAGTCTAATATTGTTGTAATTAATGAATTTGTTGGTAACAGCATAGACATGATAAAAGGGTACCCACTAATCTTTGTCAGTAAATGTCTTGAATTTTCTCTTCTCTACAATGTTATGCAAGAAACATGCTGTGTCAAATTTTTAGGTTGCACTTGTGCTTTTGAAATCATCACTCAGTCTGAATAGTTCCATATTCATAGGGAGAAACAATTTAACGGTTGATCTAGTAGCGGTAACAGCATAGACATGCATTACATGTACGCCGATTGAATTTAGATAGTAGAAAAAAAAAGTTACATAGAATGATAAAGAAGCTGTGATTTTTCGTTAGAGTTTTCATTAACATTCTAAAATAGTTCCTTTTGTAGATATCAAGGCAATCAGAAAATATGAAAAAAAAAATCATTTGAAATGTATTACCCTGTCACTGTATACACATAAATTACGCAAAAATCGGACTTAATATATATTCTAATCTTATCAAAATAGATTTAACTCGTGTTTATTATTGATGTCCTGACTCATAAATCCTACAAACTTTCGTTTAAACACTTACAACTGTATTGTTCATTAAAAATTAAAAAAATTAGCATAGGTGTATTGAAAATTCGACATTTTTGGAAAATGACCGATGTATGTATGTAAGTATGTATGTATGTAAGTATGTATGTATCTGTATCTTGTTTGGTACTCATACATTTTCTTTTATCCAACATTAATATTTCCAAATCCCCAACGGGAAGCTTAGGTTCTAGATCTCAATGTTAAATGACTATCGGGAAAATGCACTAAAGTCCCTTTGTCTGGGAGTTGCATGTCGGGAAAATGCACTAAAGTCTCTTTGTCTGGGAGTTGCATGATAATTTGTGTAGTAATTTTTTATCTAATTTTATAATCATTTTGATGAAATTCAATGTTCGGTATTATCTGTACCGTGTTTCCATTCCAAGCGAATTATTTCATCATAAAACCATTAATTTTGTGCAAACAAGGAGAAAACAGCTATCATCCATGTGATCATATTAACTCAGGTGTAAGTATATGACACCAATAATTAACAATACTAATAACCGATAATTTAACATTAATGTGAGAACATAATACATTTGTATAATGTTTAATATTTGCAAATGATAGATTCAATATTAATAGAATTATCATCTGGTATTTGTAGCCCATGGGAGAATTATCAACAGGGTAATATACTGTATGTATGAACATTTCTATTAGTTATATGATATTACTCAAATTATGACATCACTTAATTCCGTCTAAGTTTATTTTCGTTGTATGGGATTTGACTTCGTAAATGGAACTATTTACTACATGGTCATGTATTATTATCGAACTGTGTATTTCCCAATGGAAATTTGAGGTTTTGATCTTTCTTATTACACAGTTGTGTATTGTCCTACTGGGGATGTTGTTCTTATAAAAAAGATCTGTAATAGTCTATGGACTTTGACGATTTGAGTTCCCTATAAGACAGTCATTGTCATTAGACTTTTTTACACACAATCGTGTATTGTACTTGTATTATAGATTTTTGACGTTTTGACTTTCTTTATAACACTATCGTGTAAAGACTTGTGAGTATTTAAGTTTTGACCTTCCATGCAACAAATTTGTACATTTCTACGGATTATTTTTTGATATTTACTTTCCATATAACACAGCCCTTTTACTTTAGTATGAATTTACTTAATAGATTCACATGAGCCGAACGATATATATTTGCAGCAGAGAATTGTTAAAGCAAGATAATGTGTCAAACAAAATACTGTAATTTTAAAATGCTCTTTACAATCATATGTTAATCGTTCGTCGACAACAGTCTCAATTCGCTATCAAAGTTTTCTCGAAAGATGGTTGCTACTTACGAGGAACATACTGCAACTACATGCTTCTTGGAAAATTGGAGTCGTTTGTTTCAAGTAAGGATCATGACTTAGTCGACCTCGTTACATATGATCACACGGATAGTTTCCGTTTGTCTTAACTACAGTTTCGTCCTGACTAGTCATCGGATTTTTACTTGTCAAGAGAAAAATGACATATTCTACTTCATTGTATTGGAGCTTAACCTTTTGGAGCAACTGAGTTTGCAGGTTCTTGGTGAAGTTCGTATGGTTCAAACTTGAGTTTTTTTGTAGTGTTTATACAGACCTTTTGCCTTGTCCCTTCGACTTTTATACTTGGACATGGTGTTGTCTTTCTTCATCATCATTTGATTGTTATTACCACTTGGAATTTTCTTACTATTTTTCTTCTCACTTTTTGCAGAAAACCATTTCTTTTTATTTCAAAAAAGGATTTTAAATTACAAATGTACATGATTTCTATATATCTTTCACATTCTTCTCTTCTATTGAAAAAAGTTTACATTCCCAATAATTTTCGACGGATAGTTCCATAACAAGTTCAGGTTTTGTATACATATTTAGTTTCTAATTAATAAATGTTTTATATAATCACCCAGTGAGTATCACTGGTAGTATAACCTTAGTTTTTTAAATGTACTTATAATTTTAGAAAATAATGGGATCTTTTCTCTCGCATCTTATAAACCGATTAAAACGACCGACGATCAAACCTATAATTGTGGTATAGAGCTAACTAAAGTACCATTATCAGACCTACACATGGCATAAATCATAGCCATTCCTGCTAAAGATAAACAGAAACTTCAATATCTCTTCTCGTTTTGGCAAAACATATTGGTTATTCCAACGTTCGATATCTTAGATTGAAAGTTTTCTTCTTTGATATATGTTCGATGGAGTTAAAGGTTTTGGTTGTTTGTTTATGCACTGTGTGGGTATATGTTTAATTTAGAAGAAGAGTGGCATGACGCCAGTGGTATATCATTCCTACAACGTACAATCAAAAACACATCAATCGCACGGAACCAGACTATACATATTCGTATTTCTATTGATAGTAAAAGATCAAATTAAAAACCATCAGTTATATGTAATTTATACTGAATCTTATATTTAATCTTGAGAGACTTGTGCAATTACATGTAAACGAAACCATATCCGTTAAGTAGTGACTGAAAACTATCAAAACTGCAAGTTACAATAAACCTTTTGAGTATCATGGGAGCAGGCATTTTATAAATATGTTATTCAAAATTAAGAGTATGACTAAACTTAATTGGTCGTCGTGTGCACCTGATATTTATTACTAGACACCTTGCGTACTCTTTAATAAGCTAAAGGCCAACTTATATGATATCGTTGTCTTTGCCTTAAAGGAAATAAGAAGTTTTCATCAACTGTGGTGAGACATAATTCATAGACAAGGGAGATAAGTAAAGTCAGTTAATAAAAGAAAACAGGACCACAATTATTTAGAACTGGAAAAAATTGCCGATATGATTTCTTTTAAATTTTAACAAGATTTCGTTAAGACAACCCTCTTTAACAAGTATCTACATGGCACACACAGTAGTTGTTTTTTTTTTTTTTTTTTTTGCATTCTGTATTAATTCATCTATCTGATAAATCTACATAACTATCAAAATAACCTTTGAAAAATCAAGAAAAGAACATGTAAATCAAGATTAGTTCTTGAAAAAAATCATTAAGATAATCAGAACATATACGAGTTTTTAATTTTTCAAATATCATCTCATTACGAATGTAGGTGCCGATTAATATATAAGATATCTTATTTCTTTTGAATTGTTCACAGTATATTTATATCGACAAAAGTTAGGTTCACAATTTTCATAATCTCAAAATACGCTTATCAAATAATGAGAAAAAAGTTTGTTCACCGAGTATGATCGATTATAGATTCATTGAAACAAAACATTGATTTGAGATTTAAAAGTATAAACAGTGACAAGGCATAACAATACACTGAGATGTACATGTATGCACGTAAATGTTTAAGATCATAGCGTACGAATTTCAATGTTCATAGAATAGAGAATGGAAAGGGGGAATGTATCAAAGAGACACCAACCCGACAAAAGAGCAGAAAACAGCCCAAGGCCACCAATGGGTCTTCAAAGCAGCGAGAAAATTTTGCATTCGGAGGCGGGCTTCAGATGGCCCTTAAACAATAAGGTATACTAATTCAGCAAAATGTACGTCACACTAAACTCCGAAACATACAAATGAACCAAATTAAAAGAAAATACCACACAAAACTAATTTTCTCAATGTTGAAGGCCGCACGGTCGTCTATAATTGCTTACATCCATTTCATTTTGGGAAATAGTTGTCTCATTGGCAATCATACCACATCTCCTTATTTTTATAACAAAGCCTAGAGGTTTCTGACTTGGATCAGGTGCAAAAATACAGCGGGGTTAAACATGTTTTGTGAGATCTCAACCCTCCCCTTATACCTCTAGCCAGTGTGGAAAAAAAACAAACACACAGCAAAACGCACAGTGAAACTCAGTTCATATATGTTTTTTACAAAAAATTTACTACGATTTTTCAGGTTTGAGTACGTCTATCGTGTTAGTTTGTCTCATATACAAAATTTCATTAAAATTACAGATTTTAGCTATATATTTGTATTCATTATTTATTCTGCAAATTTTGCCTCTTTTAAAGGCTTTATTTAACTTAACGATAAACTCATCATAGATACCAGGATTGAAATTATGTTCGCCAGACGCGAATATCGCCTACAAAAGACTCATCAGTGACGATCGAATTAAAAAATTTAAAAAAAGGCTAAACAAAGTACGAAGTTGAAGAGCATTGATTACCCAAAATTTCTAAAAGTTTTGCCAAATACAGCTAAGGTAATCTATTCTTGGGGTATAAAAGCCTTAGTATTTCGAAAAATTTTGTAAACAGTTAATTTATAATTATGACCAAGTGCTGACTTCTGGGCTGGTGATGCCCTCGGGGAGAAAAACTCCACCAATAAACAAATAGACACCATTAATATTCTGAATAGCAATCTCTGTGTAGATTTAGGAAAGTATAGTTTGTCAGAATTGTTGCATTGTAGGTTTTTATAATATCAAAGTATTGTATAATAATAATAATTGACCAGTAACGGACTTAAAAGATGATATGAAAATATAGTCTTCAAGAGTAACAATCGGCTATACACAAAGTGCATAATTATACTGATAATATATAGTCATTAGAAAAATTTAAATTAATACTTGAGAAATATGAATCTAGCATTACTAAGTTTTATATCTTTTCTTTACTGTTTATAAAGTGAAGAGATATGTATCAGGAGGTTTGTGTTTCTGCTAATGACATGTTGTTCCTTTTCCCAATTACAAATGTAACAACTTCCTTTAGAAACGGGAAGGTGTTGGAAATTCGTAGAATGCTTTCCTATTTGTCTATTTACGTGATATGCATCAACCGCTTGATTTTATTTATTCTTTTTCAGGTCACACTGCTAATAATTGTATTCCGTAATAGTTTCCCATTTACCAAGTTATTTTCTTTAAAGTTTGTTATAAATATTCCAAGAGAAGGTTTTAAGACGTATTGTACACCTTAAATTGCTATACAACATGGATTTTCCTTCCACTTACTACATTCCATGACAGGTTTTGCGTGTTTCAAGTATTAAAGTGTCGACAGACGCTGAGATTTTTGGCTGTTTACGGAACTCGTTGAAGTTTGATTGAAGGAATGATCGAATTAATTATCGCGTAGTTTGACAAATAAAGAACCACTTCTGATGTCTATTACACCCTTTCTATAGAAATCAATATCCATCCGCGCCTTGAAACATACATCTTTCATAGAAGTAGTATGTACAATGTCGAAGATTGAAATAAATGTCACTTCATCAACACACTAAGTAATCAAACAAGGGTTTAATATAACTTCATTTGGTTTTGTTCACCGTCGACACGTAAATGTTGACGATTTTGTAGTCCATAAAACAAAATAATCCCGGAAATAGCATTCTGTTAAATAAGGGAATCTGCTTGAAATACATGATTAATGAATATTTAATAGCACAATTAAAAACCATGATATTGCACGTTAACAGCATTCGTCAATAAGCGTCGTGATATTAAATATGATGCTATACCACATTAAAAAAACACAAGCTTTAAGCTTTATGACAAGTTATGTATTGACTGACGAAAGACAGGCATACGTAACAGATACGATGTTATTTCAAGTTCTACGGTCATTTAATTACAACGGAGATATAAAAAGTCCCATATGGAAACCTGAAATTTCCATCTTAATGTTGAAGGAAATACTATTATGACTTTGGTAACTAGATTGAAGGTTATTTAAAACAAAATAGTAATCAACAGTCAATGTTCACACTTAGATTTGACGTTTCAATCAGGCAGAGCTTATAACTGGATTATCATATCAGTTTTATTGCAAACATTGTTTTGATTTATCAAGTGAAGTGCTAGAGACTTGACAGTTGCAGTTTATATCAAAATGCTTATAGAACCAAATTAAACAGTTTTTTTTTTTTATTCTTATCGATATCCTTATTCTTATTGCACATAAAAACATTATGCATATAATTTAAAAATAAGAAGATGTTGTATGATTGCCAATGAGACAACTCTCCACCAGAGACCAAATGACGTAGAGGTTAATAACTATAGGTCACCGTACGGCTTTCAACAATGAGCATAAACCATACAACATAGTAAACTGACATAATGTGTTGATGAATGAAGCTGTTTTTGTTTGTCATGCTGTTGTCTATCCCTCCCTTTTTGATTTATGGTGTTTAATTTCTTTTTTCTTACATAGTTTAACATAGCAACAAACGTTTATTTAACATATTTAAGTATTACCTATAATACTGTACATGTTAATGTATGAATCTCCTTTTATACATTTTTAAATAAAAATGAATATTGGGAAAGACCGTATGCGAGATGAATGTACAAGACAAAAACTCCCTCGAAATGTGGATAATAACGTTAATCATCAATGGATAGCCGGTTGTCCTGTATTTAATCCGAAACTTGAACCTGCAGAGACCACACGGTACGGCAATATCGGGCCATGCGGTAATAAAAGTTTAGAGTACATTTTCATTTTCAGACTCACAATTCAACCAATCAAAATACTTGATTTCGTGTTTACAGTACAAACTCCGGTTAATGAGTAAAGTTCGTAGGCACAGGACGGCATGTAGCATTTTCTAGTGATCTTTGATATTTATTGATAACCAATGAAGACACAATGTGAGTAGGAGATAGGTTACGTGTATGATAGGTTAAATCTTAGTTAACCATTTTGTCTGCATTGCCCAACAAAACATTATTTAATCATCACTATTAACAAATACTCAATCAAAAGACATTTGCAAGAAAGGCTGAATTGGCAATACAAACGGGTGGAGTGCATTAATATAATATTTGGTCAGGAGGTCAGAATCTGATTTTTTAATTATAGACAAGGTCCAACACAGTAATGGTAAGCTCTAAATTGCTCCGAGTCTAGATAAAAAGTATAATATCCAATTTACGTGTACATGGCATGTGTTTCTAAGGTAACCTGCATCAGGTACGCTTTGAACAAAATGTTTGTTAATCCATGAAACCTGTGGAATAAATTAAAAACAAAATGGACCTTTATCATTCAGAACAAACAAAAACGGTCTATGGAAAAAAAACGTTTCCTAAGCGGGTCAAATGAAGAAAATTTTTTTTTTTTTTTTTTTTACAAACATGGATCGCGCGCCCTGATGTCGGTATCATACGCCTATTTTACTATAGTTTACATTTCTTTTTATTTATATTTACTGTGCGTCAAATATCCCTCCGGTATGAGAGTCATTTCACTTCCAATTAACTAAGAATCTTAAAGTCAACGTCCCCAATCAGGCAATATAAATAATCGACTCCGATCAGCAAGAAATGTAACAAACCTAGGTCTCGTTTGCTTCCAGAGAGTATGTTATACACGTATTACCACACTTGTGTTCTAAGAGAGCCCAAAGTGCTTGTTTGTTGATAAAATCGTTTTGTTTTTTTTTTTTTTTTTAACATTCTATGGCGGTCACCGTTCCTTCGAATAGATTCAATACAGTAATGACATACAAAGTGAATAAAAATCAAATGCCAACAGTATTTGTGCAAATAAAAAGAAATATAAAAAACATGTTATTAGCAAATCAATAAGTAGAAAATGATCTGATAATTATAGTATAATATTTGTCAATAAGTTTACCCAAACAACAAGATCAAAACATGCCCTCTGTTTTGCCACGTTTACACTTTTGTATGTTGTTTTGTTATTACGACTTCAGGCTTAGGATGTAATATTCTTTAAGAAAAATCATTGTCAGAGATGAAAAATATGCCTTCACTGGTTTCTGAAAATTTAATTAACACGATCAAATTTACAGTTCTATGTTTTGATTGCATTTTCTGGTAATAAAAACGAATGTTAACAATAACTGCATCGGATTGTTAATTTATCAACGACTTCATTTCGTAATCATTTTCAACTATTAACATGCAAACAAAGGTCACCATGCAGATTTCCTGAGTTTTTCAATCAATGTTACAAAAAGTGAGCTTAACGGTTTAGTTACTGACATGTTTAACACATTAAAACGTTCTATCAGAGACACTTTAGTGATTTGCGCAATGAATTAAAGCTTTACCTGCAAACAGATGTTCATTAAGAAATAAAATGGCTAATGGAGTTAATTAAGGCTTTGCTGACAATAACCGATTAAAATATCGTGCAAAGAGCAGTTTTACACGATCTATTTCCGTGCATTGGAAAGAGATAAATATGGAAATCGCAACAGACTATGATTTGCAGATCTTTTAAAAGCATCTGAAGTTGGATTTGATGTAAACATGTATAGAATATCTACAATGCAGCGCTTATTAGTTAAATTAATGATCGTTTCCTTTTTTCAAAATGTCAGTTGGGAATTCATTCCATTCCCGAAAGCAATTCATTATTTAAGAAGTATGTATCAACTATATACAGATCTTATATGTTCATTTGTAAGCGGAAACGATAATCCTTTCACGAAGGTATGAACTATGTAATGCCTGGGACTCTTTTAAAGAAATCATTAATTACCACAATTATATTTTACTTACAACTGTGTTAGTTAAGAACTGCAAGAAGATAAACTGAATTAGACCTCATGCAAAAATAAATGAATAAATACAAATTAAACCAATAAGACACAATAAAGGTCTAGGATTTCAAGACTTTGACCTGATTTTTGACTTCATGCTTAAAACACTTTCATATTTGAACAGTAAGGATATGTAAACACACATAAATAAAGAAGAATAGTGTATAAAATGTTGTTTGTCTTTCGGAAGTTTTTTTTTTTGCCATGCGTTGCCTGTTTGTCTTCGACTTATAAGAACACCCGCCCCTCTCTCCTATATATCACCTACATATGGTGCATATCATAGTTGTTTCACTTATAAGGGGCATACCTTCACACCGATATTTGTTTTTGCGAAAGCACCATGGATATTTCGATCGCTATACAAATGATCGAATATCTCTAAGTGCTGCACATCTTTATATCGAGTTTGAACGTCACCTAATTTGATACATTATCGACTTGAGTCTTTAGGTGAAATTATATTATTTTTCGCAATACCTAGGCATATCTATGAGACTGTTGTCGCATGCCAAGGATATGATTACCCTTCTAGAGCATCCTTTATTTTGAATGAGTAGTTTTCAAAATAAACTAAACTGTATATAACAAACATTATAACTCCAATTCTTTCATTCACTTTTCTAATCGGTAGAGAACACTGATGGTAGATTGTTAGCCCCGAGCAGAGAGTTATGCCAACCGTGTTGTAGTCAGTACTTTGGCATTGACATTATTTATAAACATTCTTTAAAAGGAATAGGAACAATAAGGCCTGTTTCGTTTTCAATTTCTGATATTTCTAAAAATGATGTCATTATTAAATAAAATACAGTTTCAGCAATTTAAACAAACCTGTAAATAAATCTAGCTTTGCGAATTTAAGGCGGAAATAGTGACTTTCTTATGTTTTTCATCGCTTTAAAAATATATCTTCGACATTGTTAAAACAATATTAATTCCAATTTATTTCTGTTATGAAGATAGGCAAACATGGACAAGAACTTTGATATCTTCTTAAAAAAGTACATCTGAACTAACTTTATGTTTTATGTCGCCCAAGGCTACCTCAAATTACAAAAATAAATCACAACTTTCTTATAAGAAAAATATTGGAAAAATCTCTTGTTGAAACTTATCATCTGCGAAATTCAGGTATTAATTCAACCACTAAATTTCGGTTACGAGTCTCGTGGAGTAGTTTTTTGGTTTTATTTGGTGAAATAAAATCATATGAAATAAAATTATAAAAAAATTTCCAATGTCATAATCCTTGCATTTTAAATTGAATGAATAGATATCAAACAGCAAATTAAACCCTATTTCAGGCAGCGTTAAACATTTCAAAATGCTCATAACTTTAGTTACGCTTAACCGGTTTTCCCTAGTGAACGTTTGGGTTTATTTAAGGAATGACTGTAATATTTTTTCTGTCTATGAAGAAATAACATCAAAAATGTGGTGCACACTGAATTACCCGCGTAGCGGGTTATTTTAAAGTGTGCACCACATTTTTTATGCTATTTCGAATAGACAGAAAAAATATTACAGTCATTTCTTATAATTTAATTCTTAAGGTGGTACCCAACACCTTGACTTATATTAATTTGGCTCGTTTAATTTTCATAAAATTTTGACAAAATGTTTACATTGACTCTTTGACAAAAATATAAAAATTTCAAAAAATTTGAACCAACCACTTTATCATAAAAATTTCGTTGGTTATATAGCAGTTTGACAAACTCCAATTTTGATCATTGAGAAGCTTAATATTTCCTTAACAAAACAACGTGATTAAAACGTTTAGCTGATTTTTACAGAGTTATCTCCCTGTAGTGTTAGGTACCACCTTAATTCCATTTTAAACCGGTGTAAATCATGAAAAAACGTTGATGACGTCAAGGTCACATGACACAATTATGTCTATGAGCTGATAAACAAAACAACGTCAGCCAATCGGAAGACGCGTTACATCCAAAATTAAATTATATGTGAAATAGCATGACAGCCTTTTTAGGGCTATGGCGCTGTTCAGGCCTTTTTAATCATCCAAAATTCAGTTGCCCTTATCCTTGAGAACTTATGATTTCAGTTTCGAGCAATTTGATTTATAGCATATTAATGAATTGAGCTTTTCGATGGATAATCACACAGGTATTCTAGCTTGGTGGAATGTTCTGCATGGTTAATCTTTGAATTGTGAACATAAAACAAATGCAAAATATTAGATAAGCGTTACGTCGTTCCGAATTGACAAATTGAGGAAATATGATATTCACCAGTTCACGCGTCTTCCATATTGAGATGCTTGTTATTATAGATTTACTAATATTAATTATAAAGATATATTGGCATGCGACAATAGTCACATATATACATATTAAATATTTAAAATCTAACTGTCGAGAGTAGAGAAATATCGTATTACACGAGATTTGGTGGTAGAATCTGTTTCTCAAATAATTTTAAGACGATATACAGACAAACTTATAATCCTTCTTTTGGTTGATAGCGTTTGATTTTATCAGCTTTTATGGAATTATTGAATTTGCCCTGGAGTTCGATATTTTTGTTATACTTTTTCCTCCAATGAACTGCTTAAATATGTGTTCTTTGTGCGTAACGTCATCATGGTCGCCTTTTTCGTGACATCACGATAGGAAATTCAGAAGAATGCAAGAAAATTTGACGTCATAATTGAATTTTTACTAATGAAACACTGAGATCAAACAAAACACACTTTGATTAATTAAAATAATCAACAGGTCAGGAAAGGGATATATTGGCTAAGAATTGCATACACACAGGGGACCATGATGATGTAGTTATATATAGTTATGTAGAATCTTTTCGGTCATGTAACGCTTCTACACATAAAGGGCTGAGAGATTTCAGTGTATTGGTTTAACTCAAATTGATTAAATGTGAAACCGTTTGGTATCTTTCTTTTAGATGGATTCTGGCTTTTATATGGTGCGTAAAATGCTAGCTAATGCAAAATTTACCGTTTGAATGTAGTGATACTTTGATGAAATATGCCTTTTATCGGAATCAAGAAAACAAGAGCGAGCACGATATCCTTGCATTAATCAAAGGTTGTTTATCTCCTAAACATGACAAAACAAACGTTGTAATCCAATAATATAAAATATTTCATTGTGCATGATATAATAATAAAACCCTGCGGAATGTCGATAGTTCTTTATATCAGCATTAAAAACTTTGAGAAACCGCTGATTTTGTCAATTCAAAATTGTCAATATTCCCAATTATCTGTGCAGTTTTAACTGAGGTTATCTGATGAATTGGGTAGAAATTAATTATTGATTCCACGTTTATCATAGGAAAAAAGTTACTGGCATATTTTTCTGGTAGTATTTTTCCACTAGGTATGACATAGTCAAAGTTTTTTTTGATTTTATGACACTTTTTTTATATTTAAGGATTTTGGATATTTGTATTCAGTAATATACAACTTTTGCTCTCTAGAACGTTATATTAATATTTAAGGTTTACAAATTTTAAAATCTCAGTTTACATTTCTTTACATGAAATAGTTATATTTCATTCTTACGTTGGTCATCCTTTATGCTTAATTGGTTACAATTTAATTAAACATTTTTTACTATTCGCCTTTTGTAGAGAAGAGCTTTTATTTTGACAATCATATTTACCTAGATTGAATTATTTTAATGCACATCTCTCAATAATCACGCTATGCATGTTTTAATGCTGTTTAAAATAATTTAACCTAATAAGAACGCCACCTTTTGTTAAACGTACCAATTGCACATTACGATCATTTACTATGCCTTTCATGACTTTTAATGCTCTTTTGATTTAGATACGGTTTTCCTAAGAATACATGTAGAGTTGTCTCATTGGCACTCATACCACATCTTCCTATATCTATATAATATTTTATGGCGAGTAACCTATACATAACCATAAAAGTTAAAGAAGCTAGTAACATGCTTTAAAATATAAATTGCATATCAACAAAGATCATTTATTTGCTAGTGGAAATGTATTATACCGAAGTATCTGCAATCTGTCCTCTAATACTTCTCTAGATAATGCGTAAATCATTCCTTTATATTAACATAGGACATGTGTTATTGTTGTTGCTAGATATTTTATTGTATAAATAAGAATAAGATGGTTTTGTGTTGGACACTTACTGTTATGTGTAATTGTTTTGCAATTGTAAATGAAAAGCGAGGATAATTGCCAATGCCTTTCCAATTTGCTTCCAATATCTATGTCTTTGTAAATCTACGTGCTGTGTTCGAGTAAAATACTTTACGTTATAATTGTTTTGACAAAAGAAACATATTTCCCTGTTACTTAGATGTTCCTTATTGTACTTCCATAGTCAATAACATAAGTTGAACTTACTCAAGGCCACAGTAGTTTACCGATGTTCAAATTCCGCAAATCGATTAAAACAAATCAAAGGAACAAACAAACAAACACTGAGGATATATCATGAACTCTAAATGAAAGTAGATAGGGTGCGTCGACAAGGTATGCATCACGTTTGTCTTTAGTTTAAAATTGCCCATCTGTGTATATATCGAGGAAAAGATCAAGATATGAAGCAGACCGTCTACTTCCGGTAGTATCCTTAATCTGAAGCCAGGTGATGTATGAGATATAATACTTTCAACATGAAAATAATTTTGTTTAAAAATGATACCCCCTGACCACACAGAGCTTTTTCTTTATCTCCATATTGTATGAATCGAGAATAACACCAAATTCTAGAAAACGTCATCATAATTGATGATACTCGTACGGAAAACTTTGCCGGAGTAGGATAATACTGAGTTTATGGTTGGATGATTTACGTACCTGTACTTAATTTAGTCCAAACAATACGTACACGTAATTTCTTGAGTACTCTGAAAGCCAAATAAATAAACAAATGATAAATAGAAATAATTGAACTAAGCAATTATTGACGGTAGAGATCAAGGGAAATAAAAAAGAAAGAACATAAAAACAAAACCGAAAATTAAAAAAATATATACTCTTGAAAAGGGAATGGAACGGTCTCACTGACGATTACCCAACAACCACTTTTACTCATACTTTGAAAGTTAAGTGAAAAAAACCCTTTATATGTCAGACGTAACAAGATCTGATGTGTTTTTCTTCAAAAGACTGGTCAACTATTCATTTTATATGATCTATGACTTTTATATATTACCACATGGTAATAGTTTTGCTCATTATTGAAGGGCATATCGCGAACTGTAATTGTTTACACCTTCGTTCTTTGCTCTGTGGTATATTGTCTCATTGACAATCATACCGCATCTCCTTATTTTCATACAGTGTTTCAGTATAAGAACGTTGTTTATTAGGACGTATCCGGCAAGCTTTCTTTTGCAAGTACACTGAATTTCCCAACAGTATATGTGTAGACAAAATTTGGAAATTAGAAATGGTCCATCAACAAGAAATAGTCTTAATGAACGATACATTTATCCGAGATAGCAGTATATGAATTATCTGGAAGCAACATTGAAGTAATAGAACTTGTGGTTAGGTACTAATATAATAAGGCTATATGGATTGCTACCGCTATCAACTACGGACGAGTAAGTCAACTGATAAAATGAAAGGGTCACTTATTAAACGCAACAATTGTTAACCTATGATCAAATTTCAAATCAAGTTAAAAAAAAAGAGGTTATCGCATGAACTCCAAAACGAGCGAGACCGGGTAAATCTTCCTGTGTAGCATGCTTCTCCCCCAATGCGTGCCAAAATGTTACGATAGGGAAGAGAACATAATCGGTAAATCTACATGTCATTCGACTATATTGGTATCTAAAGATCTAAGACCGCAAAACATTTCGCTAGTAAGTTGTTACACAGACACAACTTATCAGTCAACCATTCGTGAAATCGACCGTTAAAGTTGTCAACTCAAGTTTCCATTATTTATGAAAATGTTAAACAAAACCAAAGTCACACATGTAAACGTTTTGGGCGTATGCTACGCTTGGATACAGGGTTTTCTATAGCTGTTGATGGTGTAGACAATCATAATGGTAGTTTATGTACATGAAATGTGAGTTTTAATGTTAGTTTCTAATATTTGAGATACAATGTACGTCAATTGTAATACTAAAAATTATTCATATTAAGAACAGCAGCAAAACGCTATATTTATATATTTATTTGGCTAATCGCAGAAATTTCGACAGCAATCCGTCTTACACTCAAGAACTAATATATTAAATTTACTTAAAAAACCACCCTTAACAAAAGATAGTTGGTTATCAATGAAGAAAAGTGATGCATTACACGAGAACTACTCTACGGAACATCCGAAAACAGCAGTAGATTCAATAAAAAAAGGACGATAGATGAAAATTTTAACGCTGATAAATGTGCATGTGTCTGTCCAAAGTCAGGAACCTTGTCAATGGTTGTCCTTGTGTAGATATTTTAGTGCCAATCTGCCTAAGAATCAGGCAGTGGTGAAAACATGACAAACAAAAACCCACTCAATTTGACATTAATTTGAGCTCAGAATGTATAATGGTGCATGAAAATAACATTCGTTTCCTTTCCCTGTTCTGGTAATTCAATATGTAATTTGGTTGAAATGCACTAAAAAGTAGCAATTAAAGGGAGATAACTCCGTAATTTGCTATCATTCTAACCAAAATTTATCTAGATATTTCTCGAATTACCAGATTCGTAGAAACGAAAGACCTACTATTTCTAAATCAGGATGAGGGTACCTTCAAAATAAGGTGGTTAGGTCGGTGGGTTTTTTCGGCCATGTTTTGAAATTTTTCTAAATTGCCTGATTCTTACAAAGACTGGCACTTAATGTTCTTTCAATAAAATATTTGGTATTGATGGCAGATCTTGTGTAGCTTCTAAAATATTTTCACTATTTGAACGATTTAAAACTTGACATTAAACAGATGACACGAAACCAAAAGACATGGTTAAAAGGATACGGTCTTCAATGCTATACAAAATTATATGTCAAGCTCTAAACCGCCCCGAGTCTCGAAAGGTTGTGAATGAATAAAAAGTAAAATAACAAAAAAATAATGAACTCTAAGGAAAATTCAAATCGGAAAGTCCGTTATCAAATGCAAAATCAAAAGCTCAAACACATCAAACGAATGGAAACCAACTGTCTTATTCCTGAATTAAATAAAGCAGAGACTACGAAGATCTTCCATCAATGCTAAATTATTATTAAACAAACAACATCATCATATAACAAAAGAATATCACTGACGAATTTCCTAACTTTAGACAGGTACATGACCTTATGGTGGGGTTTAAATAATTTTTGAAATGTCCAGTGATCTTTTTTTTTTTTGTTATGTTGTGTTATTAATTTGTTCATTCATTTGCGGATACTCTATTGTTTATATCTACTATAAATGGAAGTATCTCAACAAGAAAGTGAAAAGTTCACACCAAGTATATTTATATATATATATACATGTAAAAAGAGGAAAATACTTGAACCATTGGTAATGTATGATTTGAACAAATAGTCTTAAGCTTTTTCAATTTTAATAAAAGTATGTTTAAGTATGAAACATTCCAAATTCTAATATATCAAAACGCCAACTATATGAATCGAACGATAATCAATTGGTTTATTTGTATTTTATTTTATTTTTATGATCATTCATAGAACAAAAACATTTCTACTTTGTCTTATCATTTTTGCACTAAGGAATTCTAGAATGAGAAGACAATGCAATGTCGATGTAGTCAATTTGTGTCTTAAACAACAAACATGTTTAAAAGTATCAGGTCACAGTGTGCTCCTAATGGTGAAATAAAGTTTGTGTTTCTAGAGAAAATATTGACATTATCTATTACAAGCCTCTACTTTTATCGAATAGTAACGATATCATGTTTTGAACATAATGTCTGAGCGTTATGATAGCAAAGATTTAGTCTAGAACAACACGACAATTCTATCAATAATGTTAAGATAAATGTTTAATGTCGACTGTAAAAGGAAAATGGTTCTGATGGTTTTGCTTCAAAGTAGTCTATTTCCTCCGAGTCAGCATGATAACCATTTTTGGCGTGCATCGCTTTTCCATTTGTCACTTTCAAGTGATTTTCTCCATTGATGGCGCCCACTTCCGACATTTTTCCGTCTGTGATGGAGCCGTTTTGAAGATATGTATTGTAATGTTTAGATGGAGGATCAGACACAAGAACATCACATTCGTTGGTAAATGGTGTATAGTCGTAAAAGTTCCTTAATTTGAACAATAAGGGAGCATAAAGTATATTGCTGAGAAAAATAGCCACATTTAACCATGTAAATCCTATTGTTTGAACTATCTGACCTGCAACGATAGGGCCTATTGCATATGCTAATGAATAAGAAATGTCAGCAATAGCATATACACTACCGTACACCGACACATATCGTACATCTACAACGTATCCTAGAAGCGGCAATATTGCTGTATCAACTAATGCTACGCCAATGCAAATCCCCATTATAGGGAACAACACTACGAAAAAAGCCTCCGTAAATGGCATTATTAAGCAACTTACACCTTCAATAACCAGGCCTACGCAACAAATTACCCAGTGGTATCGAGGAAAATTCCTTACAATTTTTATTGTCAAATAAACACCTCCCAGATAAGGCAGAAATGATGGTAGCCAAACCAGGCCGATTTGCCATTGTGTGGCTTGCATAGTTCCTTCCATCCACATGGCAATAGTGGGTTCTAAGAATGCTAATGCAACATTTGACATAGCTAATGCTCCAGCTGCTACTAAAATATAAGGATCCATCAGTAATCGATATATTGGTGTTCCTTTTGGGCGATCCTCTTTTGGAGTCATAAGCCTTTCCTCACGTAATGGTTTCATCACGAATAACAAAAGAATACCATCTATTAAACAAAAGGACGCCAAGACAATGAATGGAACAACTTTTCCTGCAAACTGATAGAGGACACCGCCGATAGGTGGTGCTACAAGACATCCAAATGATATAAATGACTGAGCTATTCCGAGTGCTTTTGTTCGCTCTGCATCTTCCCGATATCTGTCGGCAATCATAGCTAAGCCTGATGTATCTGCAAAAGCCGATCCAACCCCTTGAAGACTTCGGGCTAGAAATAAAACTGCATACGAATTTCCAAACGCGAAAACAATTGTCGAAAAGAACATAATAGTCAAGCCTATCATCAGTGGTCTGTCATATCCAATTCTGTCTATGAGAGTACCAGTAAATGGATTTACCATTAGTTGCATAATAGCTTTAGAAGCAAAAAGTATACCAATAGCACCCCCACCTTCACCATAATTAACTGGTGGAGGTGGTATATCGAGTGCACCTTTTGTTGTAGTTGTTGTTAGTGTTCTATTCCATTGATTGTCTTTGTTGTACAGATAAGAATAATTATACATTGATGTTACATTGTCTATATATGGTATAGCTGTAGTTTTACTCTCACCATAATTAAACATGTCTTGTAGATATATTGGTATGATAGGGACGATAACCATATACAACATGTTATCTAGTAGAAGTGCAATACACACTATGATAAGAACCAGTCGACGCTGGGATACTGGATTTTGAATTTTATCGTTGGCGGTCTGCACTAAGTCACCCGCTTTAGTTCTCACAAAATCAAAACTAAACGACACCATTTTGATTGATTCCTCCGAAAATTATTCACATAAAATCCGTATATTCCAAGAAAAAGTTACCTTTAGTCTTTACATATAACACTGTTATTCCATTTTAATGTATGTGTTGTGGGTCTCTTGTCTCCTTCAGTCTGTACTTTTTCTTTTGGGAAGCCTTCGAAGTAGAAGAAATAAGTATTTCAGTTTCGGTCCAAAGTTGTTCAAAATCAAAAGCAATTACAGTCATAGGAAACAAGTTCGTGTAGACCATCATCTCACTTTTCTCTTTATTTAATAACAGAATCAATACGTCTTTTTCTACTATGTGAAATCCTGGTTAAGCACAAAAACTTCACAATAAAGCATATGTGAAGGTTTTCTTGTTTTTGACATAAACTGAAAAAGGTATGAAAGTACAATGGTCCAATTTTATGTTGCTGCATTAAACTGCCGTGTCTTATTTTTTTAAACAATACACTTGTACGCAAGTTGGTAGAAACCTAACCGATAGAGCAATGAGAAACCATTATATCAAAATAAAGACAAGTCATGACCGAAGTAAAAGAAAATTAACAATCCATAAATAACAAGAATGTGTCCATAGTACACGGATGCCCCACTCGCACTTTCATTTTCTATGTTCAGTGGACCGTGAAATTGGGGTCAAAACTCTAATTTGGCATTAAAATTAGAAAAATCATATCAAAGGGAATATGTGTACTAAGTTTCAAGTTGATTGGACTTCAACTTCATCAAAAACTACCTTGACCAAAAACTTTAACCTGAAGCGACCACAAACTTTAATCTGAAGCGGGACAGACGGAATAACGGACGGACGAACGAACGGACGAATGGACGCACAGACCTAAAAACATAAAAAACATAATGCCCATAAATGGGGCATACAAATTTACAGGAGAAGAATTAGAAATTAGAATTAGAAATTGAAAGATATCGTGATTCTTATATATATGATAAATGTTATACATTCGATATTAAAAACGAACATCAAATAAATGATTAGAGAAACTACTTTGTAAAACAATTGTAAATCCAGAATGTTCCTATCTTCATGGTTTCTTGATAAATATTGGTCAATTGCGACAAAACGATCATCATTAGAACCATTAGTGATAGATCATTATTGTTTTTGACAGGTCACGGGTACTTCGATAATAAACATTGTGGGTTAAACCAGGTTTTGTCGGCACCAAACCTTCCAATTATATTAAGTCCATTCAAGTTACATTTTATCTATGAAGCATAAAAAAGTATAACAAGAATACCGAACTCCAAGACAAATATGTAAACCCTTAGGCCATTTTTAAGATATAGTCCTATTTATTTGATTTAAGCAAGATTACAGTCTCTAGATGGTTGTACAAGAAAGAAAAACATTCAGGAGAAAACACAACGTAAAGAAAAATAGTATCTCGTTTGCAAGAAGTGATCTTTATCTATATGTATATTGTTTGGGAATTCAGCGGTTCTCCGGGTTTATCCTAGTTGTTTATGTGCTTCTTGGAAATCGGATAAGTCCAGCCATTTACAACTGATTTTAACAGTTTGTTCTTATGTTGTGATGTTAAGAGTACACAACTGTCCCTAGTAAGGGGGTGGTTGATTGCTCAAAAATATGACTAACCCCATCTCAATTTTATGTCTATACTTTTATACACTAGCTAGTAAGCGTTACAAATTGACAAAACATTTAGGAATCCCAATGAAAGCCAGGGTTGTGTGATTGTGGTTGTCGTTGGTTGTCGACTTGTTTTCATTTTGTTTTCACTTTTCCTTTATAGCTTACGTTACGGAATGTATGTTGCTCTCTGTTGAAGGCCATACAGCGACCTGAAGTTGTAAACATCCATCTCCTTTGGTCTTTTGTGGAAAGTTAACAATTAATTATAAATACAAAAATACAAAAAGATACAATCTTTCAATTTTTTATTACATATTAGCACAATGATTTCCAAAAACATCGCTTTCAATTCCAAACAGAACAAGCCTAATCAGGATTCCAATGACAAAAGCCATAATTAGAATCACTGCTTGTTGATTTAATTAGTAAAGTTAAAGATCCTCATAAACTCTGCTAAGATATTTTCAATTGATCTACTTTGATGCGCTTGAAGCCGTTTTTGATCTGAGATAAGAACTCTATCGATTTTATCATTGTACATTGAATAAATTTGTTTATTCAACGGTGAAATGGTTCCTCAAGTAAGATTTGTATTTGTTCCGGACGAAATGATTACTTTCCAGTAGAACATGTTATTTCTTTAAACCTAAATGCACAGATTTTTCACGACATTAATCTAATGTGATGTAGTATGAACTTCTTTTGGTTAACTAATATACTATAGTCATTTTGGTCAGAGTCATCGATGTGTTTTTATATCAAGGAATAAAATTACTAACATTCTGTACATTCATTTAAAAGCTACATATCCAAAACTTTCTAACTTCGAAGCGCTGTTTTAATCTTAATATTAGGAACTATACGACTGGAAGTTTTGAAATTCAAAGATAAATAAAACACTTACGCTTAAACTAAAACAGTTAAAAAAAAAACAAATCAATTACGAAGTTAACGAGCAATGATAACAAAAATTGTGCCAAAAATCTTACTAAGGGCCCAAGTGTTTTCAAATGATTTTGAAAATTGAACAGTAGACCACACCAATCATATTACATGTCAGAATAGGTTTCACTGTTGGCTTGCTTCAAATATAAAAAATAACTAAAACAAATAACAAAACAGACCACAGCGACCAACATCAGTTAAAATTAATAATGTTCATGAATCTTATTTTAGAAACGTTTAACTTATACGTAAGATTTTTTTTTAAATATATATCAATTTAAATATTATATATATAACAGTTTTGGGTCGGTTAATCGTTTCGCTAAACTATGGGCTACATGTATGTAAATGAACGTTATTGCACGAATCATGACAAACTGATGATGCTTTTATAAAAGAAAAATACTTGTTATTCTGGGAGTTCGAGAGTTGTCTTAAAAGAAAGATAACACACTACTTTACAGCAGTATCTAAGAACTGTCCCCCTCTCCCATAAAGCCCCCGTAATTTATTGGTATGCATTGATAACACACTACCAGGTTTAAACATGTTTGAATAATCCATCAATATAGCACGAAACAATGAATGAAACAATTTTGCATATACTATCATTCATAGTCCGATAAAAAAAAATGTTTTGTGTAAAAATTTTTTTTTAAATCGAAATGCATCTCTAATCAATTTCGATTTTGTCAAAACTAATGCTTATTAAAGTCTTTCAAATAACAGAATAATTCACATCAAACACGTCTATGCTCTTTACACAAGGTGAACAATATTTATGATGATCAACTATAATTTTATATTTTAAGTATTTATCTGTTTCTGTCCATGGTTATATGTTTGTTATCATTAACCCAAATCGATGTATTTAAATCATCCAAAATGTGCTATTAGAGAAGTGTAACACATTCGATTTATAGTACTAGTGAAAAGGATATCGTTGGTCGATGGCATTTACTAGGAACATTTTGTGAAATATCACTGGCGTTTACTTATGTTATATTTGCATGTTTTACTCTCGCTTTCTTGTTCTTAGGATTACATAAAGACTATTGATGTATATTGTATTCAATATTTATTTTAATTACTAGAACTTTTGGATTTCTAAATTCAGGGATAGACAGTCAAATAAATCGATGGCTGTCCCATAACAACGATAACACAGAAGATTGCTGTCCCATAACAACGATAGCACAGAAGATTGCTGTCCCATAACAACGATAACACAGACGACATCTGGAAGAATTACACGCTAGGAGTTTCTTTCATATATATATTTTGGCGAACAAAATTATAACCACGGTATCTTTGATGAGTTTTGTGTTTCTTGTTTTTTTTTGTTTTTTTTTTTTTTTTTGCATCAAAACTTTTAATTTACAAATGATTATAAAGGTGTAGTTTTACTTTATCTAAATCGATAACTTTCATGAAGTCGTGGTTTTTCATGTATAAATATACTTTGATAATTGGAACAACACCTAATATGCGTTTCCTCATTTTATGCTCACCGGGGCCCGAATGGGGCCCATGTGAGCTTATGCCATCACTTGTCGTCTATCGTCGTCGTCTGTTGTAGTCGTCGTAAACTATTTCAGGAATCTTCTCCTCTGAAGTTACTGGGCCAAATATCTTCAAACTTTAACTGAATGTTCCTTATGGTATATAGTTTATAAATTGTATCTGAAGATTTGATCCATCAACAAACATGGCCGCCATGGTAAAAATAGAACATAGGGTCAAATGGGCTTATATCTCAAAACTAAAGCATTTAGAGCAAATCTGACTTCAATAAAATGTTCAATAGGTCAAGATCTATCAGCCCTGAAATTTTGAATAACCCATTGTTGGGTTGCTGCCACTAAATTGGTAATTTTAAGGAAATTTTGCAGTTTTGGATATTATCTTGAATATTATTGAAGATAAAGATAAACTGTAAATAGCAAAATGTTCAGCAAAGTAAGATCTACAAAAGTTAAGTGACCAAATTGTCAATTCTTAAGGAGTTATTGCCCTTTAAAACAATTTTACAATTTGGGCCTGAAATAGGGCCTAATACTTCTAAACTTTAACTGAATGTTCCTTAGGGTAACTGGTTTATAAATTTTATCCTAAGTTTTGATCCATTAACAAACATGGCCGCCATGGCTAAAAATAGAACGTAGAGGTCAAATGCAGTTTTTGGCTTTTATCTCAAAAACTATAGCAGTTAGAGCAAAAGTGACAGGAGTTAAATTGATAAGTCAAATTCTATCTGCTATGAAATTTTCAGACCAATTGGACCACCCATTGTAGGGTTACTGTCCGAAATAGTTTATTTTTATAAAATTTTACTGTTATTGGTTATTATCTTTAATATTATAATAGATAGAGAAAAAGTGTAAATAGCAAAAATGTTCAGCTAAGTAGGATCTACAAATAAGTCAAATGATCAAAATAGTCAATTGACTCCTTATTCAGTTATTGCCCTTGAAACGTTTAATTTTTACATTTTTTATGCAAGTCTATTACTTTTTCAAAAATCTTCTCCTCTGAAACCACTGGGCCAAATACTTGCAAACTTTAACTGAATGTTCCTTAGGGTATCTAGTTTGTAAATTGTATCCGAAGTTTTGATCCATCAACAAACATGGCCGCCATAGCTAAAAATAGAACATAGTGGACAAAAGCAGTTTTTGGCTTATATCTCAAAAACTACAGCAGGTAGAGAAAAAGTGAAAGGAGTTAAAGTGATAAATGGGTCATGATCTATCTGTTATAAAATTTTCAGACAAGTTCGACAACCCATTGTTGGGTTGCAGTTGGAAATAGTTTATTTTTATTAAATTTTACTGTTTTTGGTTATTTTTTTAATATCATGATAGATAGAGAGAAAGTATAAATGGCAATAAATGTTCAGCTAAGTAAGATCTACAAATAAGTCAACATGTTCAAAATGGTCAATTGACCCCTTAAGGAGTTATTGCCCTTAAAACGTTTTTTTTTTTTCATTTTTTGTGAAAGTCTAATTACTTTTTAAAATATCTTCTCCTCTGAAACTACTTGACCAAATACGTAAAAACTTTAATTGAATATTCCTTATGGTATCTAGTTTATATATTGTATTCGGGGATTTGATCCATTCAAAAACATGGCGGCAGTTTATAAAAATAGAACATAGGAGTCAAATGAAGTTTTTGGCTTTCATCTCATTAACTAAAGCAGTGAGAGCAAAACTGACATAGGTGAAAGTGTTTAACAGGTTTAGATCTACCTGTCAAGTAATGTTCAGACCAATAGGACAACTTATTGTTGGGTTACTGTCCAGAAATAGTTAATTTTTTGGAAATTTTAGTTTTGGGTTATGTATTATCTTTAATATAATTATAGAAAGAGAGAAAGTGTAAAATGACAAAATTGTTCAGCAAAGTAAGATCTACAAATAAGTCAAATGCCTGAAACTGCAGGTGAGCGATATCAGGCTCTCATGAGCCTCTTGTTCACTATGGTTTTTCTACAATATGGTCATTAAATAAAGTAGACACTTTATTTAAAATTCTATTTTTATTCTTTTCGCTATTCATATTCACCTACGCGTGTTTATTTTAATAGACTTTATATATTCAGTATCCTATGTCCTTTAAGCAATTATTGATTTAGCAATTGTATGTATATATATACATATATACTTCTTAATTTATGAAATCGAAATTACATAGTTTTTTTTTATGTTACACCGATCAATTGTTAAAAGCATATTTTTTCATAAATATTTTATCAATTACTTATGAAAATAACACTTTATAAATTTTGAGCGTCCGAAGTAGTTTTCTGGATCTACCTTCATTCGGAACGCTCTAACCCAAACATATGTAAGCCGTAAAAATACGTAGAAACGTTTCAGCTATACGACAAACAAGGACTTAAAAATAAAAGCCAAATTCATCAATGCAAGGTAATATTTTCTAATCATTGGAGGGACTGGGTGATTGTAATTGCGAAAGACATACTCTGTTACCAAGGTTAAATTCAGACATTTTTAACAACGCACTCACACTTTTGATCAACTTCTTTGATCAACTTAAGCAGCGCACCACAATACTTGCATCCCAGGGGCAACCATCAAACTCGTATCATTAGGAGCTAGGTTAGTCTCTATTGTTAGTATTTGTTTTTCATTCTTCCACCGCAGTCCTTGCTATGTGGCCAGAACTAAGGATAGGCCACGGCAATGTGGAAACAAAAACCAACTGTATATTTATACTATGTGTGAAAATGAATGGAGAAAAAAGCTAAACTATTAAACTTTTCCTTCTTTGCTTATTGTAACGAATGCGATCTGCAACTGATCGTTTTAAACAGAGGTACTGAAGTTTTAGCAAAGTCAACCGTTATCTTTATTTACGGTAAGATAGAAAGTCATGAATGCAGGCCAATACATCACGAGTGTCATCCTTTGTCCCAAAAGTAACCTTGCTAATAATAACTTTCAACTGTAAATAGATGAAATATAGACTAAATAAATAATCTAGTATCTGTAAACTGCAGGTGATTTGTATGAAATCCAATTAAGACGTACATAATGTGATCTTATCACAATGTCAGACATCAATATACCATTACAATTAAACGCAGATAAATATTTTACATCAGACTTTTCCATACATAGTAACATTTCCTTTATCATGTTTATTGAAATAAAACTTGTCGCACAGCATGGGTTCACACCACTGGTTTTGAAGATAAGAAATGGAGTGAGTAATTAAAATTACAAGAAATTGATAATCAATATTGGTTACAAACAATTGAAGGTTTCCAACATTTTAACCGGATCGTTAATTGTTAATTACATAATAAAATGGAAGAATTGTGGGGAAGTGAATCTAATGTTAAAAAAGAAATCGTAATACATGTTGTTGGTTTTTTTTAAACCTATAAAAATTATTAATTAAATTTTCTTTTATTATTTATTACAAATGTTAGATACGGTATATCGTTTAGCATGATTTATTATGCACGTTCGTTAAAAAAAAACTGTGTTTACTAAGACAGTAGAGCTCTGCTTAGAAAGTAATTAGCACTGTTATTAAAATACTATAAAAAAAACGGTTTATACGCAGGTGTTCAGGAGTTGGATTTTGTGTATTTTCTTTTTCTTTTTGAGCGTGTAATTTAAGGATTTATTTCCATCAACATTTAATACTTTTGGGCTTCTGTTATTTGATATGAAGAAAATTAAGTTTTCGAAATGCACATATGGTGTATCAAATTAATTTCAGTGTTCTGTAATTTTGTCCTATTCGTACTATCTCATGGCTTGTACCTTCATTTCCTTTTCAATTAATTAGCGTATAATTTTATTTAATCAGTCGCTCAAAATAACCAACAACACAAACTTAAAAAAGAATACAATCCAAGAAGCAGAACAGAAAGATATATTTTATATGTTTTAAGAATGAATTAGTTTGCCATTAAAATGACAAAACATACTGTCACTGTCGGATAGAGTAACCATTTAGGCCACAGTTAAGGGTAATTAATGCAGTTAGATTAAGCTTCTCCGCGATTTACTTGCTAACTTTGATGAGAAAATTGGGCAATTTATAGAAAAGTCTATGCTGGCTGGTTATGCAAGAGTTGGAATAGAGCTAGAGAATTAATGAGTTAAGAGAAATTGTTCGTGGCAAGTCATCCGTAATTGTCTTTGATTTAAGGTTACAGAATTAATCTTGCGTTTTCAATCCAAGATAACGAGCCATTTAACGGAATGTTTGATTGGCAAAAATAACTGTGGATTCATCGTTCCCATGGTAATACCATAATTATGTTTGCTGTTTTGTGAAATGGTCATAGGTTCAAACAATATATCTGATTCATATGACTGATTTAAAAATCAAATAATCAAATTATCCCTTCTAATTCAGTTCTCTGAACAGTACAAATGTTACTTAATTAGTTTTCAGGAATAATAAAAACCTGCCAAAATTGAATTCTTATAAAGGAAGTCTGAATGACATAAATCTCTTATATTGAGAAACTATAAATTTGACTGTTAATACAATCTGTGGTCGATTGTAGTCACTATCGCCAAGCTTCGGTTAGACTGATGTTTACGTGTAATAGTTCACAGCAGCAAACATGACGATTTAATTCGAGATCGAATAACACGCAGCTATTTGAAACAATTTTTAGAATAGACTGAAAGGGAGAGTTTTCAAAGCGCGTAAAAGAGGGACGAAAGGAGAGTCAAACTTAAACGGCGAAAACAAACTGGCTGTTAGTTTTCTCAATTGGATTGTTTCATATTTTTCATGTCGGGGCCTTTTATAGCCGACTATACAGTATGTTTTTCTCATTGTCGAATGCCCTACGGTTGCCTATAATTGCTTACATCCACTTCATTTGAACTTTGGTGAATAGATGTCTCATTGGCAATCATACCACATCTCCTTATTTTTATAATGATAATGCGATGGCAAAAAAAAAAAGAAAAAGTAGCAAACGACAAACATCATACAAAACACAACGTAGAAAACTAAAGACTGAGCAATATGAACCCCAACAAAAACCGGGATGATCTCAGGTGCTCCGGAAGGGTAAGGAAATCTTGCTCCACATTTGTACCCGTCGTTTTGGTCATCTAAGTACCCACTGTGATAAGTCTAATTCGGTAGGTCACATTTGAAGAAAAGAAGACGGGATTGTGTTAATGACAATTGGAACGCATCCGTCTCCATCTTTGAAACCGGTATTCCATAACGGCCTATCAACTGTGATGGCGTCAGTAAATTTTCAAAGGGATGACTTCAACTTCAACAATACCGTATAAACTGAGAGATATATAAATCATATGCTCAAAGTTGTTCGAATGTTGCTACATAGAAACGGAAAGTTCACAATTTGGAATCTGAAAACATCTCTTTTGTCAATTTCTAGATGTAAGTCAAGATATGAGGCAGGACATTATCTATATAGCTGAATGTAAAGTTAAAGGATAATGCTAGCTTCTTTTCATTCTTCCTCAGAAGTTCCTGTATAAAGTCTGTCTCATTTGAATAAAGGAACAGAACGACAAGAAGACGAGCAGCACAGTTGGTTCCTTTCGACCATGCATATAAAATTTGGTAATCTAAGCGTATAAGCTTGTATTGGAATATAAACAAAAATGATAGATTTGTCTTAGTATATGAGAAGATATCTCTTATAAAATGCATCCAACAAATAAAAAGAAGAGTTCATATTTTACTATCTAATATATAAGATAAATTTTCAGAACAAAAAAACTAAGTTATCTCCCTCTAATCAAATTTCTTTATTCTAAAAATGAATCATAATTTTTTTTCTGTATTTTCAAAACGAAGCTAATCATAAAATCATATAACATGCTACGTTTAAAAGAAAATTTCAACACACATAAGTGGTGCTTCTGTTTAAAAATGTGTTAATATTAGCAAAAATATCAACCGATCATTTGTGGTCATTTGAGATCCAAGATGGCGGAAAACACCATTACTGCTTTAAAAGACTGTACATTGTTTTATAGTTTTAGTGATGATATTAATATATGCTTACCAGTTATGGTGAAAACATTGCACATGCTTTCATATAGAGGTTATACACATCAAGGGGGTAAGAGAAATTGAATATACCTAAATATTCTATTTTCATGAAGTCAAAGAAAGTATATATAAGAGTGGATTCAACAATCATATCCCTTGTCTAAAGGAGGTATAAAGATTTGCTCATCCTCTGCAAGTCAAATTTCCCTCGGGCTATATACTCGGAAAATATGACTTTTCTTTTCTCTATATGTAACAAAGAATTAAATATTTATAATATGATTGTTGTCTTAGTTGAAGTACATTTAATTAGAAAACGGCCTTTGGACATTGAACTATTTTCTCTCCCGTTTTCGACCTTTCAGTCAGAGCTGATTTGGTTGCAGGTACTTCTATGATAAGCAGTTATTAATTATGCACAGGAATCAATCAGATTAACGTGTAGACTAAGCTGCGCACTGAGAAGTGTTTTATTATTTTCACGATGAGGTTCTGAAAATGAATGTAATGCACTGGGGAACCCAAATTATTGCAAATAACATAACTCGATGTTTCATGTTTATTTTAAGCGTTTTTTAGAGGAAAAGGCAGAATTGTGTTTGGAATACCCTATCCAAGCTTTTCTGAATTGAGTTTTAAAAGGATTATACTGCGTTTTGTTTTTTAATGTTTTATAATACAAAGATCGTGCCACAAACTTGCTTGTTTTCCTACGCGCATCGCGCCCGGGGGATATGGTTGTGGTTTCCGTCCGTCCGAATCACTTCAATTCTAAGACACCGTTTTACATAAAACTTTTATACTTTGTAGGATTATTTGTCGTCAAACTCTCTTGACCGTGCTGTGTTGTCAGTTTGATTTGACAATTTTTACGTAAGTTATAAAACTTATTCAATGATTTATTAGTATTGATACACTGGCGCGACGCCTTGTGAATGCAACTCCTCTGAGTTCCGAGACCATTTCACAGAAAGCTCTCATATTGGAAAATTGTTTGGCCATATTATACCGTTATTTGATCCAAACATTTCCACGGGAGTTACGGAACTTTTTTTTTGGAGTATTGTGACAATACCGCATGGTTAATGCAACTCCTCTGAGACAATTTGACGGAAAGTTTTTATACTTGGTACTGTTGTTTGCAACATGATCAGGAGAAGTTGACCACATTGTACCGCAATTTTGATTTGACCATTTGTACGGGAGTTATTGGATTTTTACCTTATTTTGACAATCCTTCAACAATGAGACATTGTGACACACAATTAAAATTCTGATCTATACCGCGCTGGGGACATTCCGCTAGCGTAGCAATTTTGTTGATAATGTTTTTGCTGAATACAACCTTCCAGGAAAGCGCTATGGACGCATCAAATGTTTAAAGTCTTATTTTCATTTTATAGCACTGGTTCGATACTAATACTGGTTGACTGCTAGTCCCTGAGGTATCACCAGCTTAGTACATAGTGCTTCGGTACTGACATGACAAATTTTTTCTGAAATTCTCCCTTGATAAAACATATAAGGTCCCTTCTGGGAGTATAGCTCCTCAAGTATTTAAAAGTACACATTTGTGGCCTGAACATGTTTAAGTTATCTACCATTATATAAAATTAATCATTAGGTTATCAACATTAAAATTAGCAATATAAAGCATTTTCTTGTCTTTCCAAGAACGTTTCAGTGATTCAGGCTTGGCTGTAATTTTATAAACTCTTTTGCCACGCTGTACGTGTAATAGAAATGTTTGTTTCAATAAACAATAATGTTTCTTCTCGATGCATCTGTTTAATTCCGAACAGTTGAAAAATATTTTGCCTTTATACTACATTTTAGAACAGTTGCAAAGCGTGTCGACTGGAGAGAAAGCCTAACCCATTGACATTATTTCTACGTGCTGTGAGATTAAAAGTGTCGGGAAAATTCTAAAGTTTACATAAGAAGGTTAATTCACATGACAAGAAATTTCATATTTAGTCAGAAAACTTATTTTTTAAATAACTAATTGCCTCCTGAGATTTGAAAGTGCAAATCAATAGGAATTCAGATAAATATACATCATGTATGTTTCGTCAATAGCATTGTGAAAGGAATGGTTTCACTGAACAGCAGTTTGTATCGGAAATTCGGAAAATTCTTGGTGTGATTGAGAAGAATAAACTAACCTTTTTACATCAGAGTACATCAATATGGCTGTAGACAGTGATTGGCTTCAGAAATCCCTAACGATTATTTCCAAGTGGAAACATCTTATATTAAGTTACGTTTTATTTAAGTTTCTGTTTATAATCTTTGTACATCTTTATGTTTTACTATTGCTTATTTCCGTTCTTGAAGAGTTGTCATTGAAGATTAGTCATACAAGCTAACAATTGTTAGCAATGCCAATGATTTTCCTCAATGTAAACGAGCTCTATTGGAATAGTGCCAAGGTCCAGTAAAAAAGAACAATTCCACTGATTCCGAAATCTCAATTAAACTGAGTCTGGCAAAACTTCAGATTATGTTAGTTATAACCATAGAATGTTTGCTTTTGAATAAGTTCACACCGTGAATATATTTAACAACCTGATTTCATCAAAAACTAATACTATAAAAATAAGGAGATGAGGTATGATTGCCAATGAGACAACTATCCACCAAAGTTCAAATAAAGTGGATGTAGCTACTAAGCGGTTTTTTTCTGACACAATGTTTATAGAATTATCTATTGTCTTTCTCAATGATGTTGACGAAGAATATTCGAAGTAACCACACATCCGAAATGACGTCAAAACATTTCAAATACGTCAGGAAAATTACCTACACATTACCAAATTTGATATACATGTACAAACTTGTAGCGACCCAAAGGAGGATCATATTTTTCGTCGTGATGGATCATTGTAAAATATGCCGTTCAGACGTAAACGATTCAGTTTTCAATGCAGATTAAGGTATTCTAGGGACAAAGATAATCAATTTCATTATGGAATTCGAAGAAAGAAGAAGGAAAAACAATTCGATGTTTGTCTCAAAATAATATTTCCCTTCGCTTTATTACTTATATAGGTTTTGATTGTGAATTAATATTTCAACATTTTCTACTTAATTTTTCTTAAATAGTAAACTAGCCTAGAACTGGCAAAGGATATTTTGTTCTATTTTGAATGAAAAATTAACGTTCCAAATAATATTGTGCATATAGTTGACTCTTTGAATTTATCATTTGAGTGTTCACTTTGTGATGTTAGCGTTATGTGTGGTTGAGCTCATCAAATGGTATCTCTTTGCTTTTGTTTTTTAAAATAACATTTTACTCTCTCTATTCTTGGATGACCATATTATAATATTGGAAATGAAGTCTTTGAAATAGAGCTGTGTTATCATAGTCATTATATTAATCACTGCTATACATAAAACTTATTTTGTCTCCAAGGATTTAAACGTCCCTTCTATAATTATTCATTCAAATTTCAAAGTAATTTTATACGATATGTTTACGACATACATATGATTGCTTTTTTTCAATCTTGATATCAAGGCCGTCAATGTTGAAGTTGTCTAGTTGCTTGAAAAAGAGATGGATAAAATTGCTTCTTTGTAACTTAAGGATGTTTAATCCTCTGTTTCAAAACAACAAGCTTTTTAAAAGACTGTTATAAATTGATAGTATATAAATAAAAGAACTTAGAAAGCAGAAACTAATGAAAGGTCCGTGTCCTTGTTTTTGGGTTATAATCAATTGAAAATTTGGCGGGTAATGATTCCCTCTAGATTTTTCACCCATTTAACATTTGCACCTTTTTTTCTATGAAAAAGTAACAAGGATTTTATAACTTTAACAAAAATGGCTGTTTAAACTATATGTTATAAAGTTATGAAAAAAAAAGTAGGGGTTAGCGTGCAATTTTTTTATTGGCATTAAACGGATAAAGTCAGAGGATTCCGAATATCTGAAAAAAAAGTCAAAAACAAGAGTAGCGAATATCTTTAAAATTAACAACCTTGCCTTATCTGTATATATTGTGGTACAAATGTAAATTAACAACCTTGCCTTATCTGTATATATTGTGGTACAAATGTAAATTAACAACCTTGCCTTATCTGCATATATTGTGGTACAAATGTAAATTAACAACCTTGCCTTATCTGTATATATTGTGGTACAAATGTAAATTAACAACCTTGCCTTATCTGCATATATTGTGGTACAAATGTAAATTAACAACCTTGCCTTATCTGTATATATTGTGGTACAAATGTAAATTAACAACCTTGCCTTATCTGCATATATTGTGGTACAAATGTAAATTAACAACCTTGCCTTATCTGCATATATTGTGGTACATATGTAAATAAAGTACAAATTTAATTATGAAAGACAAATGGCTTCGATTTATTAAAAGAAACTGAAACTTTACGTAGGAATGCTTGTTAGTTATTTTATCTGAACTTTTATAGAATGATGGATTTTAATTGTTGTTAGTTTATCACTTTAGAGTTCTGGGTACCGTTTCACAAAGCCTTCGTAAGTCTACGTGTCATCGTACGTTCATCGTAAATAAATCCTAGGTTTTACAGCCGTTTCACAAAGCCGCCGTAAGTTAAGATGAGCGTAAAAAATACGTAAATCCTGGCGTAACTTACTACAGCTATACCCAGTCGTATCTCGATCGTAGTTTTTCCGCGAATATGAATTAAACCATATCTAAGATGGCTTTATTCTCGATCAAGATGCTGCAAATGTTAGAAGACGAAGAAGAATCTTCAATATGAGAACAACACTTTCTTCATTTGATCATTTTGAAAATGAAATAGATTTTATATCCAGATACAGACTGGATAGACACTGTCTGCTCTATGGTCGGGTAGTTGTCTCTTTGACACATTCCCCATTTCCATTCTCAATTTTACAGTATCAATGAAATAACATTGGCAATAGAACCAGATATAAAACATGATACAAATAGGTCCCACGTATTTACTCCCGAAACGTAGGTTTTGTTAGCTTTGCGCTACTCACTGGTTCTCTGGTAAAGCGCCCATTTTGTGACGCTGATTTGTCCCACCGTAACAAAGCAAAACTAACGACTTCGAGTTATATACCCGTAGCTTGTTATACTTGTATCTGAGATTTTTATATTTCTTTATTATCTATATTTTTAATTTTTATAAAGTTTAGTACATTATATTGCACAAGGATAGTGATCGTACCGGACGTCATTATAAGTTATCTACGTTCATATCCGTAGATATGGATATTTTAACACCCTGAAGTACCCTGTACACCCTTCGGCGCATTTTAACACCCTGAAGTATCCAAGTACACCCTGAGGCGCAGCCGAAGGGTGTACAGGGTACTGAAGGGTGTTAAAATATCCATATCTACGGATATGAACGTAGATAACGAATTTATCCCCGGTCTTAGTCTAAATCTGGCGATTTTTAGAGAAATTCGACCACAAAGTTTAACGTGAAAGCAACGTTTTTTTCATTTTTTAAATATCTTTTATTGAAATTTGGGAATTTGACATATTTTTAACGAGGTGTAGGGTACTACCTTTGGTAGAACCCTACAGGTAGACAAATATATGACGTTTTTAAACTAGAGACAGAGAAACTGAAATGGGTCGAATTTGGCGCGCAATGTTGTGAGAGTTACATCATAAATGGTGTGACGTCAACGTGGGTCATTTGCATAGCTAGTTCAGTAGTACCATTCATTGACAATGTGGCTGCATAGTGATGCATTTACTAAAATGAGTGGAAATAATCGATATAATAAGATAAAATCGTTAGTGGATTAAGTATTTAATTATACAGACATCATGGAAAATCTACAGAATTCTATATTTCAGAAGGAACAACCATGGAACTAAGGAAAACGCGCGTGAAATTCCCCGATGTAATGGGTAGCAACGTCCGGGGATATGGGTTAGCAACACCCAGGGGCTATGGGTTTTGTAACGACGTGCGTTAACCAATCAAACTCCTAGAAATATACTAAGCCGGGGTAAAAGGTTTTCTTCGTAAACCTGTAATTCCCGTTAACGGATAGACAAGATAAGAAAATTAAAAGGATGAAAAATACTCAACAACCAGAGTGGTGGACTTCTGATATAAATAGCGCTAGACACCAAAGAGATTATTTTCATAGAATTGGGGATATATATAATTATAAAATTTGGCGTAATAAGGTTACATTTTTAGTAGAACAGGCAAAGAAAAATTATTTCCATAATGCTATTTCAAATTTTAAAGATAGTAAAACTATTTGGAAGTATGTCAAAAGTCTAAATCCCAAAAAAATACATAATAATATCACACATTTGGAATATAAAAATAGTGTAATTCAAAATGATGTTGATATAGCAAATACATTTAATGTGCATTTCACAAATATTGCTGAAGGTATAGTTGATAACAAATTATGTAATAATGATGAAGGTCCAAGTTTCGATGTACTCAACAAATTTGTGAAATCAAAGTTACAAAGGGGTAGTGAAAAATTCATTATACCAGAAAGGAGTATTTTAGATGTAAAAATGTATTTAAAAAACTTGACAAGTCTAAAGCAACTGGTTTAGATGATGTTGGACCAAATATTTTGAGTATGTGCAGCGATGTCATTGCACCAGCTTTAACATATTTATTTAATCTAAGCATCAAATGTGGTAAATTTCCAAGTATTTTTAAAACTGCAAGAGTTTGCCCAATTTTTAAAAGTGGCGATGCTTGTAATCCTGAAAATTATAGACCAATAGCAGTTTTGCCTTGTCTCTCCAAAATCATAGAACGACATATAGCTGATAGTTTGTATATGTATTTAAATAGTAATGACCTTCTTAATACTACACAGTCAGGTTTCAGACCTAAACATTCATGCACTACTGCACTTACTAAATTAGTAGGTGAATGGTTAGCAAATATAGATAATGGAGAAATAAACGGAGTTATATTTTTAGATTTAAAGAAAGCTTTTGATCTGGTTAATCATATTATTTTATTAAAAAAGCTTGAATATTATAATGTTTCAAACTGTACACTAGACTGGTTTAAGTCATACTTGTTTGAACGAAGTCAACAAGTTAAGGTCAATAACGTCATGTCTAATACTAAATGCATAAAAACTGGTGTACCACAAGGCTGTATCCTTGGCCCTCTGTTATTTATTTTATATATCAATGATTTACCACTGAACACAGAAAATTCATTAATAGATTTATATGCAGATGATTCTACATTACATAGTAAAGGTAATGATGTACTTCAGTTAACTGCTTTACTTTCAAAATGATATTCATGTAATTGAAAACTGGTGTTCGCAAAATTGTATGAAACTAAATGCCAAAAAGTGTAAATCAATGATTATTGGTTCAAAACAGAGGCTTTATTCAACTGGGAACAGTTTAGATATCAATATTTCAGATGAACAAATAGAGAATGTAGATTGTGAAAAACTTCTTGGTTTATATATCGACAAAAACCTAAATTGGAATGAGAAAATAGATAAAATGTCATGTACAATATCAAATAGAATCAATTTATTACAAAAGATAAGAAAAATTTACCTAACGTTATGCATATACGTATTATTTATTTTAATGCTTATATTCTGCCATTGTTTGATTATTGTTGCAATATATGGGGAAGTTGTTATGAAAGTAGAATAAATAAACTTAATAAGTTATTAAAGAAATCTGCTAGGGTTATAGTAGAAGCTGACATAATGACATCATTCAGTTTATTGTTTAATAGTTTAAACTGGTTAAATGTGGAAAAACGCATTCAATATAAAAAGGCAATACTTGTATTTAATTTATTAAATGATATGGTTCCTAACTATTTACAAGAAAACTTTCATTTTACTGGTAATCAAAATTATAATTTACGTTCAGCTGATGAAAAACTATTAAATCTTCCGAAACCAAAAACAAACTTTTTAAAGAAAACATTTAACGTTACATATTCAGGTTCTCAAATATGGAACAGTTTACCAAATGAAATAAAAATGAGTAAACACTTGTATCTTTTAAAACAAAATGTTACAAATTTTTCATCAATTGTGCAAATTAATATGCTTTTCATTATTATCTAGATACAATTGTATATTGTGTATAATATATCATTATAATACTGTATGTACTTATAAATATGTTATTATTATTTTGAGGACTCTCAGGAAGATAAGTTTTAACTAATGGGATTATTCTCTTGAAATAAAGATTATTTATTTATTCATGTATTTATAGAAGACCAAGCAAGACTAAATATTTAGCACAACATAGAGTGTGATATGAGTTAAATTTGATTATAAGGTTACCATAAATAATTTTGTTTATAAGGTTACCATTAATAATTTTGTTAAATGGTCATTTATTCCAAATCATATCAGTCTTGAAAATTAAACAAAGTTGAAAACTGCAGAGATTTGTTAAGCATGTAATCTCCGTGGAATGGTATATTCTAAACAAACATAGGCGGGATGTTTAGAGACACACACGTTAATTTTATCTCTTAAGTAGCTTCACTATCCTACTACCTGTCGATACATTTATTTTGGCATTGCACAAGTCATGTCTTCTCTGACTGTTCATGACGTTAAAATACTAAATCCCTGGGATGTGTTTTAGTTGATTTTAGTCTCTGATGCATGATTTTTATCATTAATTGTTTTTGGCTTTTAACTAGCTGTCAGTAACTGCAGTACTCTCAAATCGTACTTTCTTTTAATTCGACCTGTTGATACTATTTTAATACTTTTTGTTATTTTATATTAATATGGATCTTGTCTGTATACCAGCTTTGATTATTTGGAATATCTACTAATTTTCACTTCTTCGTACTACATTTGTATTAACATCAAGATTATTCTCCTTTAATCTGTACAGGAAGTTTTATTGTTGATATTTACCCTTATGTATCTAGTGTTAAATTAGGTATTTATATGACAGACCTTTCTTGGTATTCCTAATTATTGGAAGATTTTATATAGACAGAAAAGTATACCTAAAACGACAAAGTTATTTTCATTTACCTGTATATATTATGAAAACCGGTTTTTCAAAAGTGATTATTTTCTAAGGGTTTAATATTTCATGGTAGTGTTTTGCCATGGCTTTATTTGGACTTGTTTGTTTGCTTTTGGCCTTGAATGTTTGTCCTAATATTTTATTAACTATGTATTTACTTTCAGGTATCACAGATCAATTTATTCGTTCATAGTGTGTTAATTTACGTTTTGATTGAGTTAAGCCTTCCAATTGATGTTTTATCGTGTGTTTTCTATGTTGTGATGTTATACTATTGTTTCAGAAAAAGGAGAAGGTTTGGTACCATTAAAACGTTTAATCCCGCTGCAAATGTTTGCACCTGTCCTAAGTCAGGAATCTGATGTACAGTAGTTGTCGTTTGTTTATGTAATTAATACGTGTTTCTCGTTTCTCGTTTTTATATATACTAGACCGTTGGTTTTACCGTTTGAATGGTTTTACACTAGTACTTTTGGGGCCCTTTATAGCTTGTTGTTCGGTGTGAGCCAAGGCTCCGTGTTGAAGGCCGTACATTGACCTATAATGGTTTACTTTTATAAATTGTTATTTGGATGGAGAGTTGTCTCATTGGCACTCACACCACATCTTCCTATATCTATCTATTATGAAAATAAATTCTACATCCAACAGATTGACATCGATGTCAACATTGAATTTTAATACAACTTCTATCTTCAGATTCACGTATTATGTTTTATAAATGACGAAATCATCGAAATGTAATCTCCGTGGAATGTAATCTCCGTTCACGTTTTTGTGAAGAGTGCTTTCTTTCACGTCCGCACTTCTATCGAGTATGGCATGCCAAATAAACATTTTAGATAATAATTACGGATGGCGAATATATAAATTACAGATTGTAATTCAGACGACATAAGAATACACCATGTGAAATTTTAATTAGTTAATTGTTTTAGTGTTACAGAGTTGCTTTTTTTCTTAGATCTACAAAAAAAAAAAACACAAAAAAACACAAAAAAACAAAAAAACGAACTGAATGTTTCATATCAATATTAATGCAAGTAAATAATTTTAACCCGTTTTCAATATTAAAGATCTGAAGAATGGAAAAGGAGGAAAAGAAAAAGAAGCAAATCATATTTTCTGTGATGATGACTTAGGTTTGATGGTGATGATCATCCGTGCCGGTAGCAATGATATTTTATGAAGGTACTAGAAATCTGTTAGACCTTTTAATAAAATCTTGAACTTGTTTGAAAATTAGGAGATTTTGTTTATTCGAAAGTTCAAGGTCTCCGCAAGTTAATAGTTTAGTATCAATAATAAAGTTTTCAGCAAGCCAATTAAGATTGTTAAGTAAAATTTCTCTACATGTAGTGTATTTTGGGCAAACTAAAAGAAAATGATGAACATCCTCAATATCAGACCCACACTGACACGAAGGATCCAGTATAATGTTAGCTTTGAAAAGGTCAGAGTTTAAAAATGAAGCGGATCATCGCAACTGAGTTAAAATAATATTCAGTTTCCTTGGACCGTACATATAATACGGCGTAACTCTACTCTGAACACTTTCATTTTTCAATTCTCTCTTAAATTTAGATATAGAGTCGGTGTTTCTCGAATTTTTAAGTCGAGCTTATTCCATTCTCGTATTGTGGATGGAATAAAAGATTCAGTGGTAAGGGAAAGTCTACAAAATGAAACAATGATATTTTGACCGTTTCGCAACGGATAGTTGGTTGTACTTTGTTTACACAGGTACTCAGGTGCATGTTTTTTATTTATATTATAAAACATCTGTAATTTTCTTCTTCTTCGTCTTTCATATAAAGATTTATCAATTTTTATTAATATCTGATTAAAACAAAACACGGGTGAAAACTATTTTAATTTCTTTGTAATAATTTGAATATCTGGGATAATAAGCAGTAGATAAGATGACATTAGGTATATTTGATCATACATGTATTTGATTTGTAATATGAGGTGCTAGTACTGCAATCTAATTAAAGTACCGGTAGTAAATCTTAAAAAGTAGATTTAAGAGAAATCTGAAATCTGATAGAATAAAAATGCGATCACCTGAACTAGATATTATCCTTGACAGCCCAACTGTCCAACAAAATATAAAAATATTGCCTAACAATCAATTGTTTTGGAGATTAATAAAATATATTTAAGATTTATTGGTAGTGAAAAAAGTCATACCCCCCCAAAAAAAATCAAAGACAATGTTATCCGTCCTCGAGTATCAGTCTTCCAGCCCTTACCAATAAATTGTTGTTTTAAATTGTAATGGATTATGGATCTTACAAATATGAAACTGAAGACGACATACGAAGACACCATGTGACAATTTTAATTAGTCAAATGTTTTAGTGTAACAGAGTTGCTTTTTTTCTTAGATCTACAAAAAAAAGAACACTAAAAAACGAACTGGATGTTTTTATATTAATATTAATGCAAGTAAATAATTTTAACATGTTTTCAATATCAAAGATCTGAAACTTTTATTATTAATATAAATTTGATACAGAATTTAATACGATTAAACAATTATGCAAGTAGTCATAAAAATTGCTCTGCCTAATGAGTTTAATAAATCACATTGCACAGGGAGAGAAGCTTTTAAATACTTTCTTTCATTAAAAATGAAATTACGACGTCGGCTGAGAGGGCATGGTATACATTGTCCGTTACATTTATTAACAACACCTTGTACAAATATTCTTTTCGAAAATAAAAACAGTTAAATAGAACAAACAAAACTATCCGTCACAATGATATATGAGTGGCTGGATTAAGGGGAAAAAGGGGGTGGGGTTACATTTCTGTATTCTGTAATTCTTTTGGCCATTTTTCTCTATTCTGTAAATTCTTGTGTTCAGACCGTCCATATGAAAATTTCCTGTTGTATCATGATTTTGACATGATAGATCTTTTTGTCTGTATCAACGACATACAAATATTTGAATCTACATTTTAAATTGATACAAAAATCAAAATTCTCTTTATAGATTTTCATAAATGGAGTCTAAAATGGTGTCTTCCTCCTATTCCCACTTTTTAAAAATCACTATTCCTTCTATTCCCACATGCAAATAACAATAGATGTTTTGATAAATAATTTGTTTTATAACAATAAAGGTTAATGAAGAATTCACCTAAGATTTACCTGTATTTTTTAAAAGAAAACATATTTCTTACACTGTTTAAGTATATTATTTAAAACAAAAGATAATACACTGTTTGTTTGTAATGTTTTTTCTTCTTCAAAGAATTATCTTAAAATAAATAATAATAAGTCAGATAAATAGAAGTAAGATTAAAAAATCGTTAAATTTGTAAACCTTAAAAATTGTCATCCGAACACATAAATTGATGATAGTTAATATTAAAACAGACTTTCCCATCTTGCAAGATTTCGATGTACAACAAACGCAAGAAGAACCTACCAGTTTTACCAAAAACGTTGATAAAATCAACATAGAGGGTATTTGGGCACGTACTACCAAAGGTGACCCATTCCTGATAACAGACGACAACACAGTTGGTGTATGTTAATCTTCAGTACTCAAACGAATCTAACACACAAGCAGCAGCAGATATCATATACCAGTATGGTGAAGGTACATTTTACTCCTGTCCAAGCCTATTCTTCAAACTTCACACATTTCACGCAATGGTTGATGGCGCAATGTATTATCCACTGGTACACAGTTCACTTCCAGCCAAGAACGAACTAATATATGCAAGGTTCCTGACTTTACTCAAAGATGTATGTCACCAACACCAACTACAACTTCAGCCTACCACTATCTTCCTGGACTGTATGGTGTATTGAAAAAGGGGAGGTTGCACAACTTATCAGTGAAAACTCAATATGATCTCTTTGATAAAATTGTGAAGCCAATCCTACTATATGGATGTGAGATTTGTGGTTTCAGTAATACTGATATTATAGAAAGAGTGCATTTAAAATTTTGTAAATTATTATTAAATCTTAAGAAGTCGACACCTAATTTTATGATTTATGGTGAACTTGGTATTTATCCCATGTCTTGATATATGCAGCTGCATATGGTTAATTTTTGGTCAAAAATGGTAAATGGGGAGGATAACAGGATTGCTAAAATATTATACAGATACATGTTCTTGAAGAATTCTGAAAACCAATTTAGGTCAGATTGGTTGAAATACGATAAAGATACATTAGATAGATGTGGATATAGCAATATATGGTTATCACAAGGAAATTTTAATTCTAAATGATTGGGTATTAGTTTAAAACAAAAGCTATTTGATCAGTTTCGACAGAAATGGAGAGCAGATATTGACTGTTCATCAAAAGGTTTGGCCTACAAATTGTTTAAACAAAAATTTGAATATGAAGAATATCTGAATATTTTAAGTGATAAAGATAGAATAACATATTGTAGATTTAGAACGGGAAACCACAAGTTACCCATCGAAACTAGTAGATGGAATAAAATTGAACGTAACTATAGATATTGTAATTTATGTCAATGCAACGAGATTGGTGATGAATTTCATTACATTTTGCAGTGAATATATCCTTAATAAATGCACCGTATCAAATGCATATATGAGAACAACTATTTATAAACTTCTACGCGTCGCATACTATGTATAGAGACATGCATCATAAATCTAAGTTAAAAGACAAATTTAAAAAAAAAGGAATTTTATAAGCTTTCTTTGACAAATTTTATGCTAACTTCATTTTAACAAGTTTAAATTACATTTTTTAAAATAGAGCTAAGAACTGTTTTTAATGTTGTACATTTAATTCGTTTGAAATTTTTATTCAAATACGCTGTTGAAGATTACTAAGCGCCAATAAAATACAATAATTTTGTATTTTATAAATTAGTGTCTTCGATAATGAAATAAATGAGCGTTTTGATCCTCTTATGGCCGTACAGTTATCCTCTTGAGCTACTAAAATCAATTCTTATGTTGGAATCAGTTACCATTTGCTTTTACACGTCTAGATTTTATTTCCATGTTTAGGAATGTGCAAATTAAGACGTAATGTAAAAGGACGATGCCATAAAAAGTTTTAAGCTGGAAAAGCAGAAATGAGAAAGCAAAAAAAAAATGTTTCGTTCCGAAGAAGGGCCAATGATGCCAAAAAAGCGACAAATATGAAATCTTAACACTATTAATATCATATTCTAGTTGAAAGAGATTGTCTGGTAGAATTCAGTAAAAAAAAGTGTACACATATACACAGATTTAAATAATAATTTTAATATCAAAAACTTTAATGACGAATGATCTGGTATGCAATAGACGAGAAATTTACTGACGGTTGTGTTTCTGTCAATTTTTGTTTTCGTTTTATGTGTTGACTACATGTCCGCAGTAGTTTACCGATGTTCAAGCCACGTAAATCGATTAGATAGAGAAAAATCAAGACAGCAAACAAAAACTGAGGGAATCGCCCGAACTCCAAAAGGGGCATGACTGGGTGTTTTTACAAAGTAATTTGGCTTTTTGATTTTTTTTCTAAGCGCGCTTGGTTTTGCAAATGGTTAGTCTGCCTTTCGATTTGAGTCGTTGACTGTTGCTCAAAATTGTTGTATTAGATAGTTTGTCTGATGTTGCATCTCCCAAAGACAAAAGAAATCGGGTTTGACTGCTCTGTCTTTGGTATACTATTTAGTTTTGATTCTTTTAATTGTTTTGCTTTTGGCTTTTGCAAATACATTGGATACCATGTCCGGTTCACACTATCATATTTCCATGTTCATAATTTAAATCTGAATCAAACCCAAATTTGGCATATATTTTGAAAAGCTCATATCATAATGAACATTTAATCTTAGTTTCAACTTCAACGGCAAACAGCCTTAAAATTTAAAACTGATACTGGACGGACTAACGGACAGATGCACATACCGGAAAACATAATGATCCCTACTTTCGAAGGAGGGGCATTACAATCGTATACTCATGAAGTCGTTCTTTCAAAGGATGTTAGTAAGAATGACATATGTGCCACTTTAACATGCCATGTATAAACTCATCGTAGATATCAGGCTTAGAGTTTGAAGCCAAAGGCGCATTTCGTCTACAAGACTCAACAGCGATGATCGCATCGAAAACGTTTTTTTCAAAGGCCAAATAAAGTACGAAGTATTATGCTATATTATAAAGAATTCTAATAATGAAGTAAAAAGGCGGTTAGTTGTTCACAATGTTGCGTGACAGATTTGAACTTTGTTATGTTTCCACATGTATTTAGAAATTCATTGCAAACTTTTTTATTGTCCAGAATAAACATATAAAGACATTTACACTTTGTTCTGATTCGATTCGTTTCCAAGTTTGTCCGGAATAAAACTAGATTTAATTAATAACAACAGACAAATCAAGTATCAGTCATTCTGACTTTCATTAACCATTCTTTATAGTATTTACGTGGCAGCAAGTAGTGAATTATAACACAGCTTGTCTCAGACTGCACAGAAGGTGATTGTAGCTTGTTTGATTCAAACACCTAATTTCGTTTATGATGAAAGATGTTGTCGTGTCAATTTTTCCACTTTATGAAACAATATAGCTCGTTATCATGAAAGGAGACATTAATTGTAGGAACCATGGTGGTGTCGCTTACATTTGTAAATGTCACGAGGACAGCAATATATTACACAAGGGGACAAACTATATAGGCTTCGTAATTAAACTTGTCACATCATCAAAAGTATACAAGTCGAGACAGGATTAAACATCAATATAACCAAAATAACAACTCCAAAAAACAAAACCAACAACAACAGGTTGGTAACTCGTATGAGGTCCTCACTTTGAATAAAAAGTGCTAACTGAGGATTTTTTTTGTTGTAAGATAACTAAACAGTATTTTTTTAAATACATCAAGAGAAATGATTTAACCTCGTCGAAGTAGTTGTTATTTGACAAGAGCGTGGTCATTATTATTATTATTATTATTATTATTATTATTATTATTATTAAATTTTAAATATAGTTTCAGATATTCAACACTCAATTCTTAGATTTTGACCTAACACCATCGGTATTGAGGGGGAAAAGTTAAATTGTTTTACATTTTGGTATTTGCAGGCAAAACCAATTGGCATTTATTTGTAAGTTGGAAATCTTGAGATTTAATCAAACAGAATCGTCAAATTATCCGTAGAAATTCGACATGAAATACCCTCGTCTCTATATAGGCAATTACATTAATTCTGCAACTAACATTGTAAATGTACACAATCTAAACCTATGAATGAACCAAGCTGAGATATTGATAAATTGGCAATTTATCAAACAAATTCAAATATGACAAACGAAGAAAGGAGCGTAAGAAATGCTCCTAGACACTGTAATAAACCAGCTCAAAAATTGCAAGAAATATGATCGATTTGGGTGTCATTTTCAGGGTTTGATTGATGGCCAAATTATAACAACTTTGTTTTAATTAAAATTGTAGATAAGTAACAAAAACTGAAATCGTTTGAATGTTATTTTCAGCCAATCTTTATTAGATTTCTTTTCAATAATGTATCGTAATTTTTTTCTAAAAACTTTGAATTCAGTCGGTGTATTAATTAATTCAGTCCTCATTTCTAACTTATAAATCATAAATAAATCTAAAGAATATTTGAACGAAATCCATCAAGATATTCTTCTATTCACAGTTCTAAGCAAAAAAGCATGATGTTCTAAAACTTTTACGTGCTTTGCGGGGGCACACAAGAATATGTTTTGTGCTGTTCGATGCATCTGTATTTTATTTTTTTCATACTAGCAACAACAGAAATCGTATCTTAAAAATAAATCACACGCATACTATCATAATAGTAGTAGTATTTGAATTTTTATCAGTTTCACACCAATCTCATTAAAAATAACAAATTTAGTACTTAATACATGCATGTAACAGCTTGTCGAAGTAACAGGTCACATATATACAATATCTAACTGAATATATTGTTTCATACATGCATTTGATTTTCTAATGTTTAATTGATGCTTTTTAAGAATGAAGTTTGTTATGGTTTTTTTTCAGCATAATTCATTTTGGAATTTGCTTAACATATATAGTTGATAAGCATAATGTTAGCTGCCATTACTTTACATTTGTTGATACAAGCAGAGACATATATATATATATATATATATGTCTCTGATACAAGTAAGAGTCTTTTAATTAGTTTTCATTGGGTCGTTTGATCTGACCTAGAACGGTACCATTTCTTTAATCGGAAAGGGATTAGTGTTACTTTTAAATTAAAGACTTAGAATCGTCAATTCAAAATTCCTTGAATTTTCATTTCCTGACATTAATTATATATATATATGTTATGCATTATCCGGCAATATTGGACTTTTTATTTAGATATATATGTGTTTGAACGTTGTTTTCAATTTAGACTATATATATATATATATATATATATATATATATATATATTCTATTTTGACTCCTCAAAATTCAAGAGTCTATTCTAAATTGAGGTAAATTGTATGGCTTTCCAAATACCGTTTCGATTCCTAACATCACTGAAGAGACATTAATTGTCGAAATCTGGATATGGTGTACAAAAACATTTGCACCTTTTGATTGCGGTATACCATCTTTTCCGCAAGTTTATTGTTTTCAGTTTAGTATTAAATTTATAATTAAGATCCATTTATTACATCGGTGATCCGTTTATTTGGCAATCGCCAATGGCAGTCAGCAGGGTTTAAGAACATTTGTTGTTCGACCTGTTAGTCAAATGCGTTTTGTTAAAATATACTTTTTTCACTTTTTTGGTCTTTTGGAAAATGTTGTTTGTGCTGTATTTAGACCCCTCTAACAAGAAATTTGTTTTGCATGCACACGTATGAAAATTGCGGTTATATATATATATATATATATATATATATACAACTCGTCTAAACATCAACCCAACAATGTTAGATCTGTAAATTTGCTTTCGCAAATTTTTTGTTCTTCCCTCGCCGGGATTCGAACCCATGCTACTGAGATATCGTGACACCAAATCGCCTGCACTTTAGCCGTCCCGCTAGACCACACAACCACCTGGGCTTCATAAAAATGAAGCTTTTGGTGGCCGGGTGTTACCTTTCCACGTCAGTTTTAATCTAGCGTCGTACTACAGTACATGATATATAAGGCATGGAGATGTTATTTTTACAGATCAGCTAAATAACTATATATATATATATATATATATATATATATAAATGTCAGCGTACGGCCTTCAACAATACAAAACCCATACCGCATAGTCAGCTATAAAAGTCCCCCGAAATGACAAATGTAAAACAATTCAAACGAGAAAACTAACGACCTGATTTATGTACAAAACAATGAACGAAAAACAAATATGATATACAGCAACAAACGACAACCACTCAATCACAGGCTCCTGACTTGGGACAGACACATATAGAATGTGGCGGGGTTGAACTAGTTTGTTGGCGCCAAACCCTCCCCCTAACCTGGGACAGTGGTGTAACAGTACAACATTGATTGATTGTTGGTTGCTTAACGTCCAGTGGCAAATATTTCATGCATGTTCAGGACGAGAACAAGTTAACAATAAATACAATAGGGAGGTCTTGTAATAATAGAGGCCATCCGGGATGACGGTCGGGGAAATTTGGACTGCCACTGGAAAATGAGGGTATATTGGATAGGGGCAGAAATTTTGCCTTGCAACAGGCCACCTACGGACCCCTCAAAGAGTTGTTGCAAGGGTTCTTAACGTGCAAAGAGCGTGGCACTCTGTTTACACGAGGCATTGGATTTTACGTCCCCATTCTGACCGGACGAACAGTACAACATAAGGCTTAACTTATCAGATCGATACAAAGCAGAAAAACATCCAACAAAAACACAGACCTGACGTGGCAGGGTATTTATACACCCCTCAACAAAAAAGACACTAAGTACAGATCTGAGAGTATTCGCAGTTACTGACAGCTAGTTCAAAGCCAATAACAATTAATAAAAAATGTGTTTGTATTCGATGTCAAAATTTAAGTAGTTTTAAACGTTTTTCAACTACAGATAAAAAATATCTGTTTGGGTTTTTTTTTATTATTAAAGGATTATCAACCTAGTAAGTGTATGTGAAACAGACACATTGTTTATCAGAATATTTTTTTTTCAAATATAACAATAGAAGTAATTTTAAAAATTGTTATGCAAGTGTTTTGTTAAACAAAAAATCTAGAGATGTGGACAAATTCATATAGGAATGACATGTATAGGGCAAGTAGGAAATCTTTTTGAAACAGCTTCAGGGTGTGTTAACTGCAAACTGTGTTTTCTGATTTAATGCTGAATAGTATAATGGGACACACAACAACCTTTATACAAAAAGGACATAAAAGAATGATTATTTTATAGGTGAAATACGGTATAATAACAATTTTCATCTGAACTGTCATGGTGATATTGAAAATTGCAATCTGCAATTCAAAATAAAACAGTCACATGCTGATATTATAAGAAAAGATTTTTCGATTGATTTCGAATATTTTAATCTTAAAGTAAAACCTAAGAATAGTAAATGAGACAATATTTCAGCATCGATTCAGGGTGGATAGAAACCTGCATACAGATATATCACGTTTTAAATAAAATAAAATAAAGCACTATTGTCCATAAATAGGAAATAAAATATATTTATTTTTTTCTGAATTGTTTTATTTTCTTTAACCTATAGGCGTTATTGCTCTGTTTGATTTTTCGGTATTGTTTTATTGTCAATAAATTTTGATACGCAAGTATATTTTTTTCACAACAGACTTGAATACCAGATCTTGATGAGAATTATTTTCTAACGATATGAAGAAAAAATGGCAACAAATGAAAGCAATAATAATAATTAAATAACAAACATTTGAATTGGCATATCAATAATTAAGTTCATTTAAAAACGGTTTACATTTTTTTCGGGATCGTGTTTTTGCATTTCTTAAGATTCTCATTACTAGAACAGGAATGTGAGTATTGGTTAGGGAATGTTTAGCGCTTATAATCATGTACTTACCCGCCACGATTCTTATGTGACTGCCCAAAGCCATGAGCCTGTAATTCCGTTGTTGCCGTTTGTCATAATTGTATTATGTGTATTTTTGCAGCATAAGTTAAGCCTTTGGTTTTCGCATTGAATTGTTTCACACTTTATCATGTATTGGTCTTTTATAGCTTACGGTGTTAGTTTGTTCATTCTTGAAGGTCGTTCTCATCTTTGTCCCATGGTCTTTGATGGATAGTTGTGTCATAAGCAGTCATACCCCATCTCCTTACATTTAATTATGTGTTTGTTTTGATTTACTTGATTCTTAGACCAATTTACATGTATTTTTATTGTATAATTTTTATCTACGTTAGTTTTATTCTTTATGATTCGGCGCCGCAATGTGTTTTGTTTTATTTAGTTTTTTTGTTTGCTGTTTATTCTAAGTATTTCTAAATACAATGATCACGGTATCGGCAAGGAATAAAACTAAATGTATAATACTTAACTTAAATACGAGTAAAGTTCTTGTGTAGTAGTATTATAAAGTTCTTGTGTAGTAGTATTATAAAGTTCTTGTGTAGTAGTATTATAAAGTTCTTGTGTAGTAGTATTATAAAGTTCTAATACTGAAAAATAAAGAACTAATACTTTGATTAAGAATTCGATTTTCTTATTCTTACTTTAATTTATTTTATTATTAAGAGAAAAGATGTGGTTGGAAATCTAGTTTGTTTTTAGGCCTCGTGGTGTATGAAAGAACTCCAAAAGCCCTTACAAAGTGCACTTTGTTGTTATCGAAATCGCTACTGTGCGAACATTTAATGTTTGATATTAATATGATCCTACAATATTTTTACATTTACACAAAAGACTATTATAACTTTTATTTGGAAATGGTTACACAAAGCTTAAACAAAATGTCTCTTAAAATCATATCAGGCATTTGGAAGTTGCAAATCAACTGAGAGAAAAAACAATCTGTTGCTAGCGACAATAAATGGCGTCTTTAAAGCAAAAAGTAAAATAACAAAAATACCGAACTCCAAGGAAAATTCAAAACGGAAAGTCCCTTATCAGATGGCTAAATCAAAAGCTCAAACACATCAAACGAATGTAACGTACAAAAGACAGTGTTTGATTTTCACAAATTTCACGTTTTCATTTTAATACAGTTTCAGTTTTCTTATGGTTTTTTTCAAGATAGCCTGCATGCCCCCATTCATTTTTACATGTACAATTCTATAGACAGAAATTGTTTTTAAAATTTTTTTAGATTAGCTGTGCATGAGTATGTCAGATACACTTAATATTATTACTGTTTTGATTCTTTCTGATCATCTTCTAAACTTTATAATTTGTTTCATGATAAATATACTTTTAACGTCAATCATTAAAAAAAAAATTACAAATCTTTGATTTATTTATTGAGAAGAAGACATTATTAACTATTATGAAAGTACATAAATCAATTTAAATAATAACTTTTATTGTTGTTTCTTTAATATAACATGCTAGTTTTCGTCTTCAATAAAAGCACACATTGATTCTCAAGAAAACACTCTCCATGTGCATTACTTGGTACTTTAGAGCAGATTTGCTTTTATAGTAATTACCCATTGTAAGCATTGCTTATAACTCAAATTCATTGTTTTCAAAGTTAATATTACAACTTTAAAACTAATTAAAGTATTTTTTTATATTTAAATTCCAGTTTTACTCTCTTAGGGTGCGAACACAATAATAAAAGATTCTCATTTTACTACAGAAAATAAAAGTTCTTACCTTTAAAAGCTGTTGTACACTTTCCTTTACTATAGGGGTTGGATTTAATATTTTATATAAGAAATATTGAAGAACATCTAGGCTTCTGATTTAAATAACATTAATTGGTATCACGTGACTTGTGGCGGGCACTCGAATCGATATCCTCAACCTACAACATTACCACAGAATAATGCTTATCTACTTCGCTGTAACGGGACGACTTACAAACGCTCCAAAGATCTTAAAAGAATAAAAATTTATGGATAATCGAATAATCTCCGAAAGCGCTGGTGTGGTGTGGTCGTAGTGTCAATTTTCCTGTTTCAATATTTACATGAAATCAATGAAGACGATTGATTAAGTTATGATTACTATTTGTGCCCCTCTCTTATTTCAAGAACGTTCATTAGCTAATTACAGTATTGAGAAAATAACACTAGATGGTGCGAAGTAAATGAATACCACTGCATCTACTCCTATGAACTTAGGAATAATGTATTCTATTGTTTAATATTATATAATGTTTATTTTTGATGTCTCAGTTAGACATTAAAAATAAGAAGCAAAATTAAACGTAAAATGCTATTGAAATATATTTTTGTGAGAACATTTAATTTATTTTAAAAACAAATATACACTCAAAACTACCTTAACGGATAGTACGATGTTTGTAACTCTATATCCGATATTCTTTAAAAGGAAGCATTGTTAACTCAAAATGCAACATCTGCGTTCCGTAAATACAAATGTATATTATAGTAACATTTGCAACGCTTCAATTTTCTTCTCTGGTTAACTAATACAAAAGCTGATTTGTGCATTCCACTAATATTTATAGACCACGAAGTTGTTTGACGTCGTGGTGAAAATTATATATCTTTCTAATTTTTTCATGAAATGAAAAAAAAAAAAAAAAAACGCTATGGTTCTTTTAAATCTGTTTGCTGATAGTATAAATGTTCGGTGGATACATTTTGGGTGGTATGATGTTAAAATGATAACAAACTTATTTTACATATTTATTTCAATGTCTTTTTCTTTCAAGTAACTCCAAGTTGAAATTCGTCACTTCCACACAAAATATGATATATTTTACCAAAAATAATTAAGTTTAATCATGTCCTGGTCAATTAAATTTATTTATTTGTTAGTGTTGTTAATTTTAAGGTAATCTGCGGCAACCTATAAATATAATTAATAATACCTCAGTTTAGTTTAAACATATTTTATACGTCAAAAGCGAACAATTATTCATTGCATATTTTACGAACTATACATTAAAAAGAAAAGAAAAAGAAGCAAAGATTGAGAAACAATATTTTTTAGATGATGACTAAGGTTTCGATGATAATGGTCCATGCCAGTATCAAAAAAACATTTTATGAAGGTACAAGATATTGGTTAAACATTTTAATAAAATCTTATACATATTTGAAAATTCGGCTATTTTGTTCATCAGAAAGTTCAAAGGTTCCGAAAATAAACAGTTTTATATCTAAAACAAAGTTTTCGGAGAGCCAATTAGGATTATTTAGTAAAGTTTCTCTACAGAGAGCATATTTTGGACAAACAAAACAGAAACGATGACCATCCCCAATAAATGTGTAAGCACCGAAAAAGGTCATTAACTAAGAATGAAGCAGAATATCGCAATTGAGTTAAAATAAAATTCAATTTCTTTAGCGTATACTACTTGTAAAAAGATTGATAATTTGTTATTTTATTTATTGTCCTTTTGTCTGGCACTTTTGTGGTTAAAATAACACTCACAAAAAGGGCACTCCGATTGCTTTATGTATAATTTTCATGATAGTATATATAATGAATTACTTATTAAGTCTGACCCAAGTACGTAGATCATCCATATGGACGACTATGATCATTGAGGCTTTCAAGATTATTAATGGTAAAATTGTATTTTATTTACAAGATTTGTTTGTATAAAAAAAAACAGATGTCAATCTTGTAAGAAAGGTACCTCAGGTGAATACACTCCCTTAGTAAGCGAGCGCAACACTTTGAAATGAACCACCAAATGAATTACGCAAAGAAAACCAGTCTCGGTCATTTCAAAGGTTTGAAAAGCAGTAGGAGTGATAGTCCATAATTATTTAGATCTAATTTGTTTACTAATGATAATGCTTTGAGTTTATTAATTAACATTAACTAAAATACTATGATTATGATCTGTGCTTTGATTTTAATTTTGTTGCATCGCAATTTCTGCTTGCATGTTTATGCTGTTTCTAACGTATAGGTTAAAAGCTCTACAGAGCTTATATTAATTTAGTATATTCTGTTATGACTTCTTGTAAATAAAACAAACTTTTACCATTAATCAACCTGAAGCCTCAATAATCATAGTCCGTATCCTTCGTTTTATAGCTAACTAAATCTCCCACTTGTATGACAGTTGTTTATTGTTCCGTTATATTGACAAAATTGGGTGAGCAACCAAAACAGACATACTTGGTTAATGTGACAATAATTGGGATCAGCCATAACTGTGTAAACATACATCACAGGCATGCAACACAAATGGCTAAAACATTCCAACAAACATACAAATAAATCTGACAAAGACCCCAACAATAAAGTTTTTGTAGTTGAAAGTGCATACATTATATCAAAACACAATGCCGTACCAATATATAATTTCCCTGTAAAGTGCAAATTAATTAAAATATAAATACAAGGTTAAACAAAACGGACAATTCCTTGTTAGAACATGCAGATGGGCCGGCAATGAACAATTGTTTGTATGGAGCTTGGTGAAGTTTAGGTATCCAATACAAACAAGGTAAGTCCTCAGATATGAGGCCATGAAGGACTTATGGTTTGTACGCTTTTGTACGTGGGATTACCGAGTGTTCATTTATTCCTAATTTTTCTATAAGACACTCGTAGTAATCGGATTTACAGACTGAAACAATATTGTTTGAAGCTTTGTCCTCAGGAACAAAAGCATCATATTTATCGTGAAGAGAGGACAGGCATTTCACATATTCTTTGTCTCTGAATACGGACTTATTGTCTAGTTCAACCTTTTCTCGTGTTGCCCATGTGCTGGCGTAATCCTCAAAGGAACCCATTATTATTTTTAAGTTATGGTTCCTATTGATGTGTTGCGGCTCTCTAAATTTAGGCCCATGATATATCTCCTCCCGGAGATGTTCATGTTGAATTATGTTTAGATTACCAATAATTACATGGCCAAAGGGGTTGTATATATGGATAGTGACTGTTAATAGACTATTAATACTAAATACAACGACTTTTTGTTTTAATGTTTCCATTTGCAGAGATTTAATAACAAGTTTAAGATTTTACTTCAACTTACGTCAGACTTATTGACAAAATTGTAAGTTGAACTAGTCTTAGGTCTTGTATTTTGAGGATTGATAAATGATTAGTTTCTTTACAGTTGAAAATGCAACAAATTTCATTTATTCAGTTTGGAAATTTTATAAATATCATATGCAAAAAAAAGCTTAACAACGTAATTCGGCAGTTCATTCACAGGTTCCCATTCGTTTCCCATTCAGGAACACTGATTTGTTTATATTCACTAGAGGTACTAACAACATTGAGGACACCTTCAATGCATACATGTACATGTACTAACTCTTATTGATTTGTTTACATAATAAAAATGTCGTCGTCCTTTATCAAAATTTGTATTTTTGACAAGTTTATATTAACAAAATAAAGAAAGGCAACAGTAGTTAAGACAAATTAAGAGAACAAACAAAAACTGAGAAAGTTATGCATGCATCACCCGCCATGCAAATTCACACTCGGTCAAATATTCACTGTAGGGAATATATAGATACAATCGATAAAATTACAGATCAGACAAATACACTGGTCTCTAAAGATCTAAGACCACGAAAACATGTCGCTATTGAGTTGAGACACATCGTACCGGTCAACCAATTCATTGACCGTCAAAGTAATGTAGTGTCGATTTCATAAGTTCTTCCTCATAACTCTGTTGGAACAGTTTTTGTGTAAAGAGTATGTAAATGCCAAATGATCGAGCAAACGGTATGTTTCTGCTAGGAATGGGTAGTTGAAATCATCACATGTGTCCTAGATTTTAGTTTGAAGTCGTCCACTTGTAGTGTAAATTTCAAGGATATGAAGCAGGCCTTCTAATATCGGTAGTATCCACTAGGATATATGAGATGTAAGCACTAATTGAAATGAGGGTTGTTGAGCGGCAGGATATCATCGATATATCTGAAAGGGAAATTAAAGAACTTTGCAAGATTTTTGTTCCTTTTGTCTACGAGAAGGTTCTTTTTGAATTCTGTTTCGTATAGGTACAAAATCAAGTCGGTCATTAGTGGTACACATTTATTACTCATTAGAATACCGACTGTCTGTTGAAATGTCAATCCACCACACTCAAAAATATATTGTCGATAAAAAAAAAATCCTGCATCTTCGACAAGCCCGCCAATTGATTCAAGTTTAGTGACAATATTTGTGTCCCTTTAAAATGATTAATTTAACCTGTTGGTCGTAATTGATATCCACATTATGCTAACAATATGCAAATAACTACAAGGATGATATATATAGTTATAGTGAATAAGAACAGTAACATGCTGTTAGATAATAAACATCAATATTTACACGTGGTGTAAATCTGGTGGTTTTAATTTATGAACCTGATTGAATCTGAAAATGCTAGAAATATTAATTAAATCCAAACTTTTGTAAATAAATTTCAATTAAAAATATGTTTAATATGATTCTCTTCTTTACCGATGTTTGGAAAAGTCGATGCGCACAAAATATGTATGCTTATTTATATAAATTCATTGGATGGACTATCATTAGTCTCAATGTTACGTTCTATATAAATTTTATTCAACGTTAAACGTGTTAATTTTAGCCAAAAAAGGAAAACAAATACTACCTGACTGGATCGTTTTACCTATTATTTTTTTAAGTATATGTTCTCTGGTCATTTTGTAATAAATTTTTTAGTTCTGATAAATGTAAAACTAATTATGAATGTTTTCAGTCCAGTTAACGACAAAGCTATATGCTTCTTTGAAAAAAAAAACTGTCAATCTTTTTTCTCAGGAAAACTGAAACTAATACAAAAAATCAAAAAAATCAGGGCAACCTTGAAGTGAATGTCACTCCACTAGTAGCTTCATTCGTGTTGCTCATGGCAAGTAAATAACGGTGATGTAACAATAGTGGACAAATTGATGGGAGTGTGGCTACGATGATTTTAAAAGGTCCATGGTAATCGAGATCTGCGACACATGTATTTCATTACGGTCCATTAAATCATGATGGTGTTTGTAAACCTTTTGAAGCGACAACTTCAACTTTACATATGTAACCCTTAGTTTAAAAGCGTCCTTGTTAGCAGCAACCATCTATCAACGAATTCATGATAGGAAACGCAAGCCTTGGAATATCGTATTATCTGGGAGATATATGGTCCATATTTAGGCGCTGCTGGAATGTAACTGCAGTAAAATGAAAGTTCACAATTTTAAAGATGATATAATCTCTTATGTCGTAAAGTTTAGAATTCAACTGACCCTCGTTGTCAATTGCCAGAAGTTAGCCAAGATATGAAGTAGACTCAATCATCTCTATGCTATCCTATATTTCAAGTACCAAACTCGGATTGTTTTGTGAGAGAAAATAATCTACATAACGGAAAGTGAATTTAAAGGATTATGCTAGCTCCTGTATGATGTCTGTCTCATCTGAATAAAAGAACAGGTCAACAAGAAGAGAAGCACAGTTGGTTCCCTTAAGAATACAAAATGTCTGTTGAAAAAAAAGTATCAAATATGTTGAAAGTCAAAATATCTAGCACCTTGCTGATGTCACTTTCAGAGAAAACATTTTTTTCTAATCAGAATAGTTTTTTTTTTAACAAAGTACGATTTATTCCGTTCAAAACCAATATATTTGTATCTACGTTGGTCTTTTTTTATGGAACAATTTCAAAGTAAGACTGAACCTTTCAAGTTGTCTCCAAACTTGTGTAAAAGGGTAGAAAAGTAAATGTTTAAATACTAGTGCATGAGGAAAGAGACTTCGAATGTATGTACCCGAACAGATCTTAGAATTCTTTTAGTATTCACATCTGTCGACCCAACAGTAAGTAGTTTCATAGTTACTGTAAAGCCTGGGTATGAAGGCTGATACACTAAAATTCAACAATTTGGAAAGAAAATTCATGGAGCATTAGGCAGACCTGGCAACAAAACAGTGCTGGTAAGGACACTTATGTAATTTGAGTATCCAGTGCAGTGCAGGAGACATGAAACAAACCTATAGTAAGATTTCCTCTTTGGTTAGTGTCGAGGGAGTTTCTTTTGGGTTTTGAATTGTCGATACATAGTTCTTTTATCAAGCAGTTTATGAGATGTGATTTCCAAGCACATACCATATTGTTCGAAGCTTTTTCTTCGAGACAAACAACATGTTTGTCCAAATAAGACAGGTGTTTTGCAATATTTGTGTCTTTGAAGTTAGTTGAAGCACAAATGTTCAACTTGGAATTGAGAGTTGTCCCATTGGCACTCATACCACACCTTCTTATATCTATATACCTATTAATTCTTTAATTCTGATTTGTATCAACAACCTTACATACAGAAACTTCTTAGGAAGAAAGAAAAGAAGTTAGCAGTATCCTTTAACTTCACTTTTCGCTATATAGATGATGTTCTCTCACTAAATAATTCCAAATTTGGTGACTATGTTGAACGCATCTATCCCATCGAACTTTAGATAAAGGGTACAACAGATACATTGAAGTCTGCCTCATATCTTGACTTACATCTAGAAATTGACAATGATGGTCGGTTGAAAGCAAAAATGTACGACAAAAGAGATGATTTCAACTTTCAAAATGGGAACTTTCCATTTCTATGTAGCAACATTCCAGCAGCGCGATTTTCCAGGACTTGTATTTCCTATCATGATTTCCTTGATAGAGGCTTGCTGCTCACAAGGAAACTATTAAACCAAGAGTTCCAAGTTTTGAAGTTGAAATTGTTCCTTCGTAAATCACGAGTTAGTTGACCGTTTTGGATATTCGTTTCACAGATGACAACGGATATGCTCCAATTGTCATACATGTAACTACAATCCAGTCCCCTTTTCTCCAATTGCGACCTACCGAATTAGATCTATCATCGGGTTTGTACTAACATGAGCAACACGACGGGTGCTACATGTGGAGAAGGATCTGCTTACCCTTCCGGAGCACCTGAGATCACCCCCAATTTTTGGTGGGGTTCGTGTTGCTCAGTCTTTAGTTTTCTATGTTGTGCTTTGTGTACTGTTGTGTGTATGTTTGTCTTTTTCTTTTTTAGCCATGGCGTTGTCAGTTTGTTTTCGACTTGAGTTTGAATATCCTTTTGGTTTCCTTCGCCTCTCTTACAGCCATAAATCATTAAGAGAGAGAGTATCAATGTTTTCTTTTTTATATTTTGCCCATTAATGCAAAATCCTCGACTGAATCCATTAGTTTTTATATATGTGTTTCTAATTTATAGATTTCGGCTCATGGTATTTCAGTCCATTGGTTTGAACACGTCAAAGAAGTTGTGTTGAGAATGTTAAGTTCACCAGCTACAACCTGACCAGCTTGAGGTCGTCAATATTAAGATGCAGCAACACGTATTTGTAGTTAAAAAATTAAGTCGCAATATGCGTGGTAAAGGTAAAAGAGATTATTTGAACTGACCAAATTTGAAGTAGCTAGTTATTGTCGATTTGACTTATTTATGGTGAATTATATGGACTATTATACGGAAACAATAAAAAATGAATTATAACTAAATAAATTAATCTATATCAATTCTCTACAAGATCCTTTGAATTAAAAACAATAACAACAGTTTGATGAAAAACGAAGACAATATTTCTATCACACCAAAAAAATAAGGAAAATTCTTTAATTTTGACCAAAAAAAAAAGGAATTGGATATAAGTCAATGAGACAGCAAACCAACGACACGAAATACCAATTATAAAACCATCTAATAACAATTTATGTTTCCTTTAAATATATTAATATTACGACAGAAATCTTGATGTGAAACACCAAATTTTATTTAATTTCTAAAAACTTCACTGTATAGATCATATAATTGGTATGGAAGGTTATATTTTGTTAACATATTTACTATATCGATCTGCATTTTTGTCATAACAATTTTTTAGAAAGGAAAAATATTATTTTCATTGGGAGCACTTCAGTCTTATGTTCTTCTAACCAAATAATAAAAACACTATTCTTAGGAAGAAACCACCAGACTGAACATCGAAATCAATTAAAAGAAAATTAACAAATTATTTGAATAAAAAGACTTTTAAAAGTGATAAATTTTAATGATTCAAATTTGATTAATTAGAATCAGTTTATGTCGATACAATCCATTGCAATATAACATGGTGTTGCGTTTTGTTCCTATAACGTTAGCCACAATCTGCAAATTATAACAGTTGAGAAATAAATCTGCAATCCGAGGAGCATAGTTAGTTTCTATCACGGTATGTATTATCTTCAAAAGGAAATCTCCTCATTTCTATGTAAAAATCAAAATTAATGGTTTAATCATTTCTTCGAATATCAAATTAGTGTATTTTTATAGATTTTATAACAAAAAAGGAAAATGAGATGACTACAACTAAAATAGTCATATTCGATAATTGAAAAAAATAGGACCATATATATTTTCTAGTGTTGTCTGAGAAATTTAAAAAATCAGAACTATGATAAACTGACTAAATAGGGAGAGTAGCTGAACTTCTAAAAAACAAGCAAGATTTGGTTTTCACCCTTTGTTTCCAAACAATTATATTGCATATCATCAAAAGTAAGTCTGCATAAGAGAGAGGTGAAAGATATCAAAATGAAATTTAACTCATAAGGTCAAGAATAAACTGACAATGACATGGCAAAAAAACGATCAAAAGAAATACAACAGTAAACAAAACACAACATAGAAAACTGAATAACACCAATCACATCAAGAATCGGTGTGATTTTCAGGCCCTCCGGAAGGGTTCGCAGATTCCTGCTCCACATATGACACCCGTCTTGTAAGCATCAATCCGGTTATAGGTCTAATTCGGTAGGTCACATTCGAGGAAATTAATACGAGATTGTGGAGAAGACATTGGAACATAACACTTGAAAATAAAGTAAGATGAAGGAAATGAAAAGTTTATGTTTGGCGTCCAGTGGCAAATATAACATGAATATCATGAACTTTTTTAAGAAATATAAATGTATACCTTGCAAAATAAACGTACAAGGTAACAGTTCACTGGAAGACATGTTACCCATCCTTGACGCATTATCTGTCTCCGAGACGACCAGTCTTTGCTCATACTCCACGTTTCCGTGTACTTGGCAGAGATAAAGCAAAAACAAATATTTAGTTTGACTAGGTAGGGAATCGAACCCTTAACCTCTTGGAATCGAGGCGAGCACGCATCCATGAGAAAACCGAGGCGGTAAATATGGCAATAAAATGTTTTTGAAAACTAAAAGCGAAAATTTTCATCAAATGAATATTTGTGCAACATTAACTACATACATGAATATACAGTATCGAACTTGAATAACTAGATAAAATAAAGAGATACTAAGGTTGCAATTATAAATCACAGTTCAAAGGACAGACAACACCAACACCTACTAATAAATTAAGATCATGACCAATTAGACTTAGATTTTCCTTAGTTTGTAAACAAAGACGAGTATCGTGACGAATTATAGGATGTTGAAATATTACGCGAAATAAAGTAGACTGACGCAATGCTGTAGGAATTCTTGAATATTTTGTCAACATGACACGCAGAGTTTAAGCTTTATCTCGTATACTTCCGCCATATTACACCATAACACATTACACTAGCTAGACACTTTCACATGTCTATTTTTGTCCATTATAGAACACGATTGGGTATACTCAGAAACAGTATTGCTATTTCCTATTGCTAACTTATAAAACGATCAGGGCTTTCAACATTCATACATTCACTGTCTTGTAATTTTGCGAAGCTAGATGTGGCCGTACTGAAAGCATAATTTTGGTGTACTATGTATGATGTACATGAGTTTAACTGTGCGTATTGCTGTGTGTTTGTTTATTCCACATTGGCTAGACGAATTAGAGCGGGAGGGGGTATGTTCTCACAAAACTTGTTTAATCCCGCCGCATTTTTGCCTTTGATAGTCTTGTGTGTTTCTTGTTCCTGCGCAACGCGTTGCGAGGGGTATCGAAATACCTAGCGTCTGTCCGTCCGGTCTTGTTAGCGCTCTCACGTGTATAATTCTTGCCAGATTTCTATAAAACTTATATCATAGGTTTATGTTAGCATTGTCTCGGACAAATTCGAAAATCAGTGCAGAGTTATAATTTTCAAAAGAGTTGTGCCCCTTAGAAATATTCATTAGATTGAAAATTGCATTGTTAGCGCTCTTACGTGCACAATTCATGCCAGATTTTCATGAAACTCATATCATAACGTTTATATCAGCAATGTATCGGACAAGTTCAAAAATCAGTGGCGATCAACAATTTTCAAAAGAGTGATGTTTCTTGGAAATATTAATTATATGGAAAATTGCATTGTAAGAGCTCTCACATGTACAATATTTGCCAGATTTTCATAAAATTTGTATCAAAGGTTTATATCAGCAATGTCTTGGACCATTTAGAAAATCGGTGCCGATCAATTATTTTTTAAAGACTTATGCCCCTTGGAAATATTTATTTTATTGGAAATTGCATTGCATTTGCTCTCAATATAAGGAGACTCAAGTCTTCATTTCTCTAAGATATTTATAAAAAAAGTATTAAAGAACAAAAAAAGTTTTTTTGCCCTTGGACAGATAAAATATGTGCAACGCGGGGGACATTGGAACTCGTCTTTATATTAATCTTGTTTCTGCTCTTTGGTCGGGTTGTTGTCTCTTTGACACATTCCCCGTTTCCATTCTTTATTCTATGATAATATATTACTATCTGGCGTAGGTCTATAGATTCACTTAAATCAATCAATAACAATGTATGCGCTAAGTGAATTGTTTCTAATACAAGGACGTAAACTTAAAAATAAAAAGTATATCAATCAGATAACACGCAATGCATTAAGCTAAATAAAATGTCTGTAAGTAATTCAATATACATGTATTAATATCATAGAAACAAAGTTGTTCAATAAAAGCTATTGCCTCATATTTATTAATGATATGACAAATATAGGGTGGCACATGTGGAGCAAGATCTGCCTACCCTGCCGGAGCACCTAAGATCACTCCCAGTTTTTGGTGGGATTCATGTTGCTCAGTCTTTAGTTTTCTATGTTGTGTTTTGTGTACTGTTGTCTGTCTGTTTATCGTTTTCTTTTTTAGCCATGGCGTTGTCAGTTTATTTTTGATTTATGAGTTTGAATGTCCCTTTGGTATCTTTCGCTTCTCTTTTAATACGCGTACAGTGGCATGTGCAATACTAATGTAGTTACTCTGTTGATTTAAAAACAGCTTTTCCACCTATGTTCCACTATTTTAATAGAAAAGAAATGTATCGTCCTACTTGCTAATATCATATACGTCGCTCATTCTATGTTTAAATTGTATTTTATGTTTTGTTGCAATTTAAAACGAGAGCAATTTAAAACGGGATTTTCAACAACATTTCTCTGTGACATTAACTACAAGAATGCAGCATAACAATGTTTAAATATCCGATTCATTCTTCCTGCGTACTTTCAATTTTGTAGATAAATTAAGTTTTAAGACGGAAAATTCGAAATCTCTTCGTTATTGACAAAAATGCATCGTGACTTAGAATAGGTTAGTTTATAATGATTTCCTGAACCTGCATACATGTATGTTTCTTGGTTTACTTGGAGACTTGTAATCATCTAATAAAGGTTTTATTGACTATCTGTGTTTTGTAATGTCCCTGGATTCTCAATCAAATATATTGGTCCTCGACCTTAAAGCCTTCGGGATTTGGGCCAATAAAAGAGATGCAAAAGATAGCAAAGGGACATTCAAACTCATAAGTCGAAAATAAACTGACAACGCCATGGCTAAAAAAGAAAAGACAAACAGACAAACAACAGTACACAAAACACAACATAGAAAACTAAAGACTGAGAAACAAGAACCCCACCAAAAACTGGGGATGATCTCAGGTGCTCCGGAAAGGTAAGCAGATCCTGCTCCACATGTGGCACCCGTCGCGTTGCTCATGTTAGTAATTAGTCTAATTCGGTAGGTCACATTCAGGGAAAAGGTAACGAGATTGTAGTCACGACATTTTTAACATATCCGCTATCATCTGTGAAACAGATATTCCATAACGGTCAACCAACTCTTGATGGCGTCCGTAAAATTTACGAAGGGATGATTTCAACTTCACCACTTGGAACTCTTGGTTTAATAGCTTCCTTGTGAGAAGCAACCTTCTATCAAGGAAATCATGATAGGAAATACAAGCCATGGAATATCGTATCAACTGGGAGATATATACAGGCTCTGCTAGAATGTTGGAAAGTTCACAATTGGGAAGCTGAAATCATCTCTTTTGTCGTAAAGTTTTGTTTTCAACCGACCCTCATTGTCAATTTCTAGATGTAAATCAAGATATGAGGCAGACTTAACTGTATCTGTTGTATCCTTAATCTCAAGTTCGATGGGATAGATGCGTTCAACATAGTCACCAAATTTTGAATTATTTAGTGAGAGGACATCATCAATATAACGGAACGAAAGTTAAAGGATACTGCTAACTTCTTTTCTTTCTTCCTTAGAAGTTACTGTATGAAGTCAGTCTCATATGAATAAAGGAACGTCGGCAAGAAGAAGGGCACTGTTGGTTCCTATGGGGATGCCGATTGTTTGTTGAATGCACGTCCTCCAAATGTAACAAATATATTGTCAATCAAGAAATCAAGCATCTCGATAATGTCCGTTTCAGAGAATTTTTTGTTTGAATCACAGTGATTTTTTTTACAGAGTAAGATTTATCCCTCCCTAAGACAAGATACTTGTATCTACTTGGCCATTCTTTTTGATGAAACAAAGCAGGACCAACTCTTTCAGTTTGTCTTTTAGTTTGGAATGGGAATACTTGTGCAAAGTGTAGAAAAGTCAAATGTTTTAATACTATTGCAAGATGAAAGAGTCTTAGATTGATGTACTCTTTGGAATTTTTTAATATCCACATCTGATTCACGCCTACATTTTGTACTCCGGTATAGGTAGTTTCCCAATAACTTTGAAGCCCGGCTTTGATTGCTGATGAAATTGATGTAAATAATTTAGAAAGAGGTTTCGTGGAGCACTTGGAAGACCCAGCAATATAACGTTGTTTGTAAGGACACTTATGTAGTTTAGGTATCCAATACAGTGATGGAAGATCCAGTTCTTCATCTTTAGTTGAAATTCTAAAAGAACATAGAACAGACCTATGATAATCCAGGATTTCCTCTTTGGTAAGTGTCGTGGGGTATATGTTGAGTTTCCAAGTGAATTAATTGTCAATACCTAATTCATTTATCATGCAGTTTATGTAATGTGTTTACACATTAAAGCTTTCCTTAAATTAGTACCAGGTCTAGAACAGAAACAACCAGTTAATAACACCACACCATTACATTTTTTAATTTGAGTGATTTCAGCTTTTTCGGAAAGGAAAGAAAAAGCAAAAAGAGTATTTTGAAATTAGCTGATTATATCGAATTTCCTGTCAATTGTATACAGTTATTTGAAATGCCTTTGTTGACTCTTAAAGCGGAATGACTATGGTGTCTCTATAAAGTCTCTTATTGCGGATTTCTTTGTTGAAACGGTTATGAAGAAATTGATCCATAAAAGCATCAAATGTTTATACTCGAAAATTACAGTATTATCCCAATAGTTACTTGGCTGAAAGAAAGAAAAAAAAATAAAAGATTTTGAAATCTGCGCATAGAACAAAACAAAAAAGTTGTTTAATGAATCAAATTCCAGTTTATACTTTTTTCTCGTATTCCTAAGTTAAAATTGTTTCGAAAGATAACTGGTTTTTTATACTTTTATGTTATCACTTAGTTTTCAACCTATTGAAAAAAAGTGTTTTATCCATGTAATCAATATAACAGTGTAACAAAGTAGTATCGTATATGTAAATGAATCAGTCGATCTGAAAACTTGATTTATTATATACTATTCTAATTATCTTCTAGAATATTGAGTTAACACCTTTTATATCGCAATATTCAAATTCTAAAACATAAATATAAAATAACTTAATTCATATTATTTCTCATGAATTTAATATGATTCCTACATGCTAAATTTAAGTTATTGAAAACCTCAATTTCAACTGAACTGAAGCACTCCCGAGGCAATGTTGAAAATCAATAAATGTATCACTTTTCAAAATACTTTCTGTTAATAAATAACTATATAGAGACTACATAGATATAAGAAGATGTGATATGAGTGCCAATGAGACAACTCTCTATCCAAGTCACAATTTGAAAAAGTAAACCATTATAGGTCAAAGTACGGCCTTCAACACGAAGCCTTGGCTCACACCGAACAGCAAGCTATGAAGGGCCCCAAAAATTACAGCCAAATTTACTAATCAAATTTTTGTATCTATGAAAGAATTCAGTAAAATTTGTATGTTATTTATGGTAACGAAATCCCTGACTTAATAATTTACCAGTGATGCATTGATTACATTCGTTAAAATCTATGACATCACTACACACACGGGCATAACGAACGAGTTGGGATATATAAACACCGTATGATGGAGCCAAAGGAACTTCGCCGTCTAAAAAAAGGAAAATTAACAATAGGGAAGGAAAAATCGTCTCTTTTGTCGTAAATTTTAGTATGGAGTTTCCCTTTAGAAATTGAAATGTCTAAATCTAGAAAAGGACAACCACTGCTGTTTATGTTAGATTTATTTAAAGTAAAATCCTTTGGGTAAATTTTGGTAGCATATTTAGAGAACTCTGGATTATTTAACGAAAAAATATCATCAAGATAACAGTAGGTATTGTTGAATGTATCAACCAAATGTAAAAATGACGTGTCTTTACTGAGTTTGGTCAATAACTGAGATTCATAGCAATACAGGAATAAATCTGCTATTAAAGGGGCGCAATTAGTGCCCAAATGAATACCTGTCGATACACTTTATCGCCGAAACGTACATATATGTTGTCCAGGAGAAAATTTAAAGCTTCAATCATATCTTCACATTTCCAGTGTATCTAGCATACTTTCCTTTTTCGTTACAGAAAAAGGCTTTAAACGAGTTACAGAAAATAAATTTGCAATGAGATTTTTCAAAAGACCATTTAATTAAATATGAAAACTTTTTTCTTGATAAGATTGTGTGGAAGTGTAGTGTAGAGAGTAGACAAATCATAACTGTCAACAGAATTAAAAGGACCATCAAAAGCACGTATTTTATCTAAAACCTCTAAAGAATTTTTAACACTCCAAAAATAATTAATACCATTATTTTCATAAGCTTTATTACAAAAGTTAATAACAAGTTCTTTGATAGTAGTAAGGGAGGTAGTTAAAAGTAAAATCACAAAAATACTGAACTCCGAGGAAAATTCAAAAAGGAAAGTCCTCAATCAAATGGCAAAATCAAAAGTTCAAACACATCAAACGAATGGATAACAACTGTTAAAAGTTAAAAGCACTGATAGATTAGTAGTAGAACACTTACTAGATGCGGAGATGAAACGAAATTTAAATGGTTGTTTGTGTAATTTAGGTAACCAGTACATAGTCGGGACTTTCAAATGTTCGGAAGAGGCTTTAAGCTGGGTAGTGGCAGTGGTATGCTTGTTTACAATTTGACTCTCTATGGAGCGTACGGACCTGAATGTAGAAGAATTGATAATTTCGTTTTGGAGAACTTCCGTGTAGTATATGCGTCACACCACCACTACATTATTGGCTGCTTTGTCTTCCGGTACGAACACAAACCTCTTTGCGAGTACTTGGAGTTTATTTTTTATTCTAGAAATGGGTATATTATGGACCCTATTATTAATTTCAGACATGTACGGATTCAAAAGTGGTTTTAAAATATTCGCTAGATCATGTAGAAACATTTTAAAGGTTATAGTAGTACTTGTTGAACATAAAATAGTTCCTCTTTGCTGTTGCATATATACATCAAAGGTGGAAATATCTAACTATTTTTTTCGGGCGGGGTTAGGGTGGGAATAGTATCTTACGATTTTATGAAAATGATGATGGATGTCTGCTTAACGTCCAGCGGCAAATGAAATGCATATTTAGGACGAGAACATGTTAATGTAATATGAATATTAACCCTGTTTTGTACTAGACCGACACGCTGAATAGGATTTTTAACGTGCTAGTTCACAAGATAACAGTCCGCAGGAAGATATGTCACCCTACCCGGACACATTATTCTGATTGCGATCCGACCTGTCTTTGCTCTTACTCCCTCCCTAAGGCCGCGTGCTTAGCTGAGATGCAGCAAATACATATTTTACAGTATTTGGTTTGACCCGGCCGGGTTTGAACCCTCGACTAGAGGCGAACCACGAGAGCACCGAGGCGGTGTCTTACGAATTGACGATGATTTTTTTTTAAACTATCGTCTCAAAGTATTGTCCATAAAAAAATTATCAGAAATGTTGAAAGTGATTTGAAATGATACAGTTTACTACGAAACTTTTAATAAGAATCTTTACCTATAGGTTCTAATTACTGACTTTTGAAATGTGCGGTGAACTATGATATTGGGTGTAAAAATCTTACTCTTCAATGACTTTCTTCTTTCACATGATGAGCAATTTGGTAATCGCTTTCCTTACTTTTTTTACAATGAATTGAAGCCCCTAAATTGTAATAATCATATGGGATGGGGATATAAAACTTCTTTTGAAAGTAAACTGGTGAAAACGATGTTGTTTGACAGAAGAGGCGATGAACAATGTCTTTCTTTACAATTTTAGCCAGAAATTGCTAGCTGTTTAAAAGAAGCCAAATTCTATTTCATCCTAATTATTATGGCCTTACTATGTTCAAAATCATATGCACATAATAAGAACAAATTATAATTTTTAATGCAAAAATGTAGTTTCATTTTTCTGGAAAATATTGATAACAATTTGTTGATATTCTTCTTTGTTCTTTTTCACTCTAGGATACAAAATCAAAGCCTGTATTGATGTAATTGGAAAAAAGGGGCAAATCATGTCAATGTCGGTTCACAAAAGTTCCATTAGTATAAGGTTAAAATCAAAAAATACGTTTACAAACTTAACAATTCAAAATTTCAAAAAGTTTTCAAATTTTAGTTTTTTGGATTTTTGATCAAAATTTTAAAATATCAACATCCAAATTGCATTTGTTTGTATCAATGTTCAGTAACCTGAGGTATAAAAAGAAGTGGTTTGACATAAATATTTCGATAACTTTCGTCAATTTCAGTTAGTGTTTGCGTTTGCATTACAAAAAGACAGCTTAACATTCATTCATGATGTCTTTTTTTCATTTTGTATCGAACAATTGTGCTTTATCATAACTTTACCCTGCATTATACAGGAAATTCGTAATTTTGTTTGAATTCGATAAAATTGCATAAGCCGTCCGTAAACTTTAGCAAATACATAGTACAAAGTTAACTTTCAAAGAAGTAAACACTTATTATATTCGAACTATTATAATATATTACCTATAACTGGTTTAACTTTGAAGAAAATGAAAAGACAAAAAAATAAGACAAACAATTCTTGAAAACAAAAATGATTTTACTTCCACGATGTCATTTATAAATTATTATGAATGTTGATCTTTTTCTGCAGTTACGGAGCCTTTGTTATAAATATTGGTCAAAAGTACAATACGTGACAACATGTTAAAGGAAATGTGGTATCGACGGGAAGGTGACCTTTCCTATACGTCGTATTACAAAACAGAAAAAAAAGACAAATTGTAAACGTATATCTCACCATAAATCATTCTAATACACATATAAATCAAAAAGGTTTGGTTTAACAATAATACTGAAGTTTTAACATAATCAAATATCATGACATATAGAATATGATATTACACAATTAACACGCATGTGGTAATATTGAAAACAGCTTGCTTTAATTGATTCTAAATTAATTTATTTATGTGTGAACCGGAAAAAACAAAAATGCACTGAAAGACTTGGAAACTTTAAATATAGTTTACAGTTTTTTGTGGAGGTGAATCGTTTACACCTTGTAACAGATGTGATTTAAAACTTCCAGTTTAATTTGAAGTTGACTATGAGTTACGCAATACAATTGAAATTTTATATTCAATCCATATTTAACAACAAACTATTATAACTTGTACAATCACATGGCGAAATCGACACAGATGTCATGTTTTTTATCATAAACCCATCGTAACATAATGTCTGTAGGTTTAAACTGGTCACTGACAGTATCGAACGGTCAGTTCTAACAACTGAAATATTAATATTCTATTTCCCTTAGTTAATCAACCACCTACACATTAATTTAGAATACTCACATAATACATAAATAAGGGCATTTTTAATGATTTTTTAAATTTTAGTGCGACTATTCTTTTTTCTTCCTTAATCTTCAAAATCGAGCTTTCATTAAATGAGCCAACGAAAACTCTAGTGTCTATTGTTTACATACGCATTCCAAGACGACAGAGCTTTTAGTTTTGTCTTCATACCAGTGGTATTTTCTTTTTGATATAATGAGATCAAAATATAAACAAATGTGCCTTTCTTGAAAAATGTCGATTATATTTTGGCATTATCATGCGTAAAGACTCCAAAACTAGTGTTTCCGATACCTAGTTTACTATTTTTTCTTGAAGCCTTTGCTTGTATACCATTTACAGGATCATCATATTGTCTCATGTAAAACTTTTCTTGAAAGAAGTATAAGTAATCTAAGAAAATAAACTAATCACAGATTATGCACGCCAGACGCGAGTTACGTCTACAAAAGACTCATCAGTGACGCTCGAATCTAAAGAGTTAAAAAGGACAAATAAAGTACGAAGTTAAAGAACATTGAGGACTATCACACACATATCTTGAAAATGTTATAACATCAAATATGATATTGTCTTGAAATTGCTTTAGAGTTAACTTTACTCTCTTTGTTTACTAATTATATAACTAGTTGACAGTATTTTTATGGTACTACTCAAGAATTATCTGTTTTCGTAAAACTTTCAAAAATTTTATCGTTATTCTGTTTAAAATATAACTTCAGGAAATGACAGATTGTAAAACATGTAATCAGCAACGGAATTGTCTTCATTTCATATGCTACTTGAAATCTTACATTAAGACACGATTTCAATCTCTTGTCTTATTTATGATTAGATCCCCTTTTCCTGGTCTAAAAGGGATTTTTCTATTTTGATATAAATCTTAAATTCGGACATTTTTAAGAAATCTGAAAAAGATATATTTTTTTTTTTTATTTTCCGAAAGATCTCACCGCTTGACTAAGATTGTATAGGCCAAAACATATAAATTTTAATTACTTTTCATTCATCAAACATTAAAGGTTTCTGAACCAGCTCAAACAATGCCATCATTACTTATACATGGACAATTTTGTAACACTGATGTAATCATTTCCTTTAATGTAACTAAAACGCGTCTTTAATTGGAGGGAAACTTTAGTGATGTGGGTTCTTTTTATGGAAATTTCAATTTCATGCATTGCACAATATGAAAAGAAGTCGAAAAAATTCTATACTGTATAGAGTGAAAATTCATCAATAGGAGTTTAGAAATAAATATTCATTTTCCATGATGATTCGAAAGAATTATTGGATGGGAAATTATATCAGTCATTTTAATCAGTAGAAAGCAATGCAATATTGCAATTTCGAGACAATCTCTAACATTAACATGAGTTGTATTCCATGTTAATTATTGAAAACCACTATATATAGGTTTGCAAAGGACATGCAATATTATTGAATTCGGACAGAACGTCGGGCGCAGTCATTTTCAACATTTTATCATTTGTTGCTTGACATACACCGAGTAGCTAATATACGATTTACAGTATTAAATATACAGTCGTGCATATATACATGTACTTATGTAAGATTAATTATCATTACTTCATTTTTAGTATACAAAATTTGACAAAGAAATTCGAAGAAAAACAATACTAATTGGTCCATAAATGCTGTTTTCCGCTTATTGTAACAAATGAGATACGGGTTACATTCAAAAAGTAAAATAACAAAAATACCGAACTCCAAGGAAAACGAGATTGCAAACCAATTACACATTCAAACCAAAATGGGTAATCCAGAAAGAATAAACATAGGTGTTTTTTTTTTTTTTTTATATTGTTAAGCTTGTAATTTCATTATTTGTTTGTCCTACCGAAAATCGGAATATTTTACGATTCAACCATTATGTTCAGCAGTTCTATGTACAGATTGAACGTTCTTTCTCTACATATTTCCAATTAATTCTTTGACTTTTACTTTATCATTTCGAATATTTGTTAACGGCAACCCTTCGAATGTTGGTGAAAGAGGTCGTCAATTTTATAGAAAAAATCTACTAAAATTGCCTTATTGCTGATGTCTTTGGTGTGTTTTTGTTATTAAAGAGAGACGAAAGATACCAAAGGGACATTCAAACTCATAAGTAGAAAATAAACTGACAACACCACGGCTAAAATAAAAGAAAAAAAAACAAACAGTCAAACAACAGTACACAAAACACAACATAGAAAACTAAAGACTGACTTTTGAGCAACACGAACCCAACCAAAAACTTGGGGTGATCTCACGTGCTTCGGAAGGGTAAGCATATCCTGCTCCAAATGTCGCACCCGTCGTTTTGCTCATGTAAGTAGAAACCTGGTAATAAGTCTAATTCGGTAGGTCACATTCGGGCAAAAAGGGACGGGATTGTAGTTTCGACAATTGGAACATATTCGCTGTTTAAATATTTAAATATCGAATTCAAAGACGAACGTATTTATAAATCATTTATCGATTATGTACTAAGGAATTTAGTGCACAGTCCAGTTTAGTTGTGTTTAATGGTTATACTAACTCGTACCATCTGCCATCTTGTTTATCTTACCTACACCCATCTCTCATATTGCAACCACTTGATGTACATTGTTCCGTTTCAGAGGATATATGATCATTATCAAATAAGGAGATGTGGTATGATTGCCAATGAGACAACTATCACTAAAGTCCAAATGGAATATATTAAGCAAATCATGTGTCCCCGTACGGCTTTAATAATTATAAAAAGCTGACATGACAAAATGTGAAACAATTCAAACGATAAAACTAACGACCTGATTTATAACAAAACAATCAAGGAAATACAAATATGACAGAGAACAAACACCGACAACCACTGAATTACAGGCTTCGGATTTGGTACATGCATACAGATATATAGAGTGTGGTTTGCTAATACGGCTTTTTTCAGTATTGCACAGAGCCGATAAGCTGCATTTATATCAACAGAGCGACATCATCAGTATTGCACATGCTGATTCATCCGTATTAGGGCGCAGGATTTAATTATAATATATCATTTAATAAACCACATACATTGTAACATTACCTCAGATATATAGTTGAGAAAGCAGTATTATATAACATGTTTCATCATATTAGATATTTAAAAGTTTTTTTTTGAATGCGTTGAATTCTTTAAGAAGAATCCTATTTCTTAATCTGTATCTCCTTCCTGAGCACATGAGTTCAGCCCCGTTTTCTTTTTTCTTTTTTTTTTTTTTTGGGGGGGGGGCTCATGTCAGTCTTTAGTTTTCTATGTTGCTTTCTAAAGACTGTTATTTTTGTTTGTGTTTTGCAATGACTGTGTCAGTTTGTCTTCGACTTATGAGTTTGCCGCCTCTTTTTTGGTATATGATTTTATAACAATTCGCATGGCAATTTTAAAGTATTACACATATATTCAAAGATCAGTTAAATAAATTTTTAAAAATGTTAAACCTGTTCAACTTTTCTACTAAAATTGATACAACTTAACTATATATAGGAGTGATCCAATTTTTATTATTAAAATCCAAAGATTTAGAATTAACCTTATCCTAAATCATTTCTATCGTATTATCTTTAAGGTAAAATCACTTTGTACTGTTTGTGTTATTTTGAATTTTGAATGATATTGATTTCTTCAGTCACAAACAAGTTATAGAAATGGTCCATTTCATACAAGTTATAGAAATGGTCCATTTATTGCTCTTCAACTTCGTACATGTTTTTGGCCTTTTTAGTTTTTTTAATTCGAGCGTCACAGGTGAGTCTTTTGTAGACGAGACGTGCGTTTGGCGTACAAAATGATAAGCCTGGTATCTTTGATGAGTTTTCTTTTTTACTTACTTTTCTTATTTTACATTGTACAGGAACATAATGTACTTGTGGACGTGTTTCTTTGTACAATGTACAGGAAAGGGCCTTATCTCAGTGATGGAGTTGGACCTGGGAATAGTATACTGAATATATTATGTCCCAGGTTGGTTGTACCAATTCATTTTGCTAAAAGCATATGTTTGTTCAAGGCGTTACAAAGTCGTGTTTTGATGTTTTTGAATGAGATAATGCGTCGTACATTTTTGACATAAAACATAAACTGACATCAAATTGCATTGTTTTGTGAATTACATACCAGTATGTCTACATTAAAAGAGAATTAAATTATTACTACGGACAGTGAAAACGATTGTTTATCGTTCGGTATATCAGTTTGCTTTAATGGAGAAAAACAATCTATATTTTTTACGTGGAATCATCGATCTTTACTAAATGACTTCATTAAGTTAACCAGTGTTTCTTATTTTCTACCTGACTACCCGCAATTTATCAAACGATATTTTTTTTTTTCATTTTCTTGACATGTTTATTGCTAATTAACTTAAAGATTCTAGCGACAGAAAAGATCCTACAGACATAGGGGTCTGTAAGTTCATAATTACTAAGTAACATGGCATATATCAAACTTCTTATAATTATACTTGCTTTAAACAAAATCAAAGCGCATGATTCACATTTTAGATTATCCTGTGGTTTACTACTTTCTGTGGTTCAGATTAACACAGTTCACAGAGTTAAGTAAAGAACAGAAATTAAGAGAAAAGAACAGGACCGGAACGTATCCAGTTGTTACCAATACAACAGAAATAAAACTAGACTTGTATGTTTAAACGCTTTATTCTAATGTAGGATTATACAAAGAGGACGCATGTACCGCTTAATAATGATACTGTATATATATATATATACATGCATACTCCGTAGACAACCTAAATTACATGAACGAGTAGCGCAAATTTCTAATGACAAGATATATGACCTTTAATAGCTCAACAACTTTCTTTCGATTTCTTTATGAAAATCTACTACAAGGTACAGTCACCGATACTAGAGCATAGTACGGTATGAAGATGTAGTGCTTTTACATACAAATAAGAACATAGGGTATGATTGTTAATGGGAAAACCATCCACCAGAGACCAAAGAACATGAATGTAAGCAAGTACAGTTTGAACAATGAGTAAAACCCATACCGTATAATAAGCTATAAAAAAAACTAGGCATGACAAATCGAGACAAAAATCAAATGATAAAACCGACGACCTGATATACGCTAAAACAATAAACGAAAAACAAAATATGACAAACAGCATACAAGCGTGCTTTTAGTAGCTGCAAACAATCTCTAAAAAGATGACAAAAACTGGTTAAACCCGGCTATATGTGTGCGTCTTGTCACAGGTCAGGAACCTGTCAAAGTTCTTTGACATTCCTTGTGTTTTTATTTCATTTAGGTATTGTGGTATTGATTTCAGGGTTTTGAAAGACTTTGTTATATTGTCCCACAACTCTTCAAGATTCGATACGATTAACAGCTTGGCATATTGTATAGACACTTGCCTATTGTAGAAGACCGTTTGTTGATGTCTTTTGTTTCTGCATCGATTGATTGCTGTCTCATTTGCGTATATCCAACATGTTCTTTTATTTGTGTTTCAAGTTAAAAAAAAAGTCAAATTTGTAAGTATCTTACTACTTTGAGAACAATGTAAACATGTATAAATCTGTAGAGGAAAACCTGCACTAAAAGTTAATACTTATTTAGACATGTGCGTGTCAATAGCAGACTATGAATATTTACAGCTTGCAGAATGAATTAATACATAAATTGATGCAAGTAATAGGAATATATTTGCTAATTTTCAAACGTTTTGTTCATGTTCTAGCTTTACGTTTAGTTATGCATTTCATTGTGGTGCTTGTTTTGTTTTGTTGGTTTAGTGGTTGATTTGTTTGTTTGTTTGTTTGTTCTTTTTTTTCTCAATTATTTTTTTTGTTCATCTGACCTTTCGGCAACAAGCATTCGAGTTTTCCTTCATATCATATTATGTCCTTTTTGCATAGTTTTATGGCGAGCAAACAGAATGAATCAGCTATTCTAATCTGTGCAGCACTGATTCCAATAAAACAGTATTTGTATCTTTAGCCCTACTACATTAATTTCCTTATCAAATGTTTAACAGGATCAAGGAAATACCATTTACAATATTCTGACATAGTTATCTTTTCCCTTGATGATAGTAGTTTCTCATAAACACAGTATTTTATTGGCCATAAACACTAGTATCTATTAAAGGAACGGACAAAATGCTTCACAATGGATAAGGTGTGTATATAAGTGAAATAGAGAGAGAGAGAAATGGTCAGATTTAACAGAAAGAAAAATAAGAGAATATAAAAACAATTGAAAAAATTATTTACCGGACTAAAAATATACGTTTGTCAGTAGTATATTATGTGACGGTGTTCAACAGGTTTTTTTTTTTTTTTTTTTTTTTTTTTTTTTTATGTATTATTTCTTTGATTTTTCAAATTTTGACTTTTCAGTGATTCTGTAGGATAGAATATTAGGATATACGTAACGAAACCTTATGTTTACTGTTCTGGAAAAAAAACATCTTAAATACCGACATAACAGTCAAACCTGGCCCAAGTATAAGAGCTATCTATGAGGAAGATACTACTTGTTCCAAAGAAGTTTTCAATTTTGTCACGAAGATTTGTTTTCAATTTTTAAAATACAATATCCTTTCTAATCGAAATATAAATCTATAAAAAAAAAACATTTTTTAGTTGGCATAATGACATAATTGCGATGACACAGACTCTTTAAAGACAATTTGACTTGATCAGTTAAGGAAAGAAGAATTAGAGGTTTCCTGTGCGTCCTGAGAAGTAGAACTATAAAAGATTTCCTGTGCGTTCCGAATTGAACTAGATATTTCCCGTGCGTCCTTCATATGCATAAAACATTGTTCACCGGATGTTAAGGAAACAACGATTAATAAGAACGACATCATTGTGATAACTGTGAAATCAGAAAGAGTTTACAGGACACTTTGCTTGAATAAAGAGGAAATTAAAAGAAAAATGCCAGGATTATAGTATATGTATACATAAAAGGAGATTTAGGGTATACGTTAAGACATCAACCAAACAACTTAATAACCTTGAAAAGATATCAAGAGGCCAACATAAGGTTTCAACAATTGATAAGTCCATACAATTGTCCGAGTTTAGACACGTTGTATATATGTTTGACAAGACTACAAAAGACCTATCATATACACGTAATTATTTAGAGGACAGTAACACGACTTTATATTCATATTTTTCGAATACTAACAAAAAGTAAAATCACAAAAATACTGAACTCCGAGGAAAATTCAAAAAGGAAAGTCCCTAATCAAGTGGCAAAATCAAAAGCTCAAACACATCAAACGAATGGATAACAACTGTCATATTCCTGACTTTGTACAGGCATTTTCTTATGTAGAAAATGGTGGATTGAACCTGGTTTTATAGCTAGCTAAACCTCTCACTTGTATGACAGTCGCATCAAATTCCATTATAGAGACCAAATGAGTCATTATTCACTTTTCAACTTGAATACTGAAATATAAACTATTTCATTATTCATTATTCATTACTAAGCGTTGAATAATGAATAATGAACTATTTCATTATTCATTATTGAATTTTGAAAAATGAATAATGGACGTACATGTTTGTACTTCAGTGCAGTCTAATTAGTACGGTAACGTTATTTAGCATACATACGTACTGTCCGAAAAAAAAACAATTGTGAGATCAATGGTGGTCAGATGGAATATATATAGTGGTTGGTCATACTATTGAAGAAAACATTTCCCAATTAAAATCACAAAGAACTAAAATTCCTTATTTATATTTTAATCAGACGTAATCTTTGATCGGAAATTTTTAAAATTTTATTTGTTGAACTGAGAATTACTTATGGGTATTTGTTGAAGACCGTACTTTGACCTATAATGGTTTACATTTATAAATTTTGACTTGGATGGAGAGTTGTCTCATTGGCACTCATACCACATCTTCTTATATCTATTATTTGTTTATTCTTGTTATTCAAAGTAAAAAAATAGATTAGTTAATGATGGAATTAAGAATTAAAGTTTCGGTTTTGCTTATTAAAATATCAGTACATAAATTATGCATCATGTGATGCATAATTTATGTACTAATAGATGATTTTTTTTTATCTGTAGAAAAATTAAGTGACCGATGCAAACGTTTTCTCCCTTAATTTGTTCGTGTAGAGATAGTATAAAGTTGTAGAAATTTCACAAGTCTTAACCTTTAGGAAAACAAAAAAAAGGGCTTTGGAAACGATAAGAAAAAGAGAATTATTAGATGACAAAAGACCCATTTACATCTGTAAAGACCAGTCACAGTTATTAGAATATATTCCGACAAAGTTATTCTCCCACCACTCAAAATCTCTACTAAAAATGAAATGAAGCACTGTTCAAAAGCCAAATTTGAGCTTGAATAATTTTCTTCCTTCAAAACTTATGTAAAAACTATATTCGTCTTCTGTTGTTTAAATTGATTCCATGGCAGTGTGTTGAATCTGTTCACAGTCAGATGACTATGTAAAGGTTTTTCTTTATCACCCTCTCTTTTACTCGACTTTTTTCAAAATTTACTCAATTTCTTCATATCATCCTAACTGCCAGTTAATTATAGTTTAAATTCGATTTTCTGTGGGACTTTATTTGAATCATTGCTCTATATTGTTAGTTGAATTCATATCGATTTCTTTGTATAACAATTCCATCTTTGTTTTTTGTTATTATCATTAGTAGTCATATTAATTCTCTTCTGTATGATCAAAAGAACCAAGTGATAAAATTAAGTTGTATTTGACCACTTTTCTTTTCATTCGCTTAAGGCTTCTTACAGCTGTATATGTATATTAGTACTGTAAATGCTAAGCAAGTGCACTCCTTTAAATCTATGCAGATATTAAATCAATACAAGTAATAATTAGTTTGGTGATCTTTGAAAGAGTTTATTAGTACGGCTTCTTCAGAGTACCATGGTTAGGAAGGTATTGTTTCGAATGAATTTTTTTAATTAACTTTCGTGTTGTAATTGTACTACCCAGGTCATGAAAACCTAGCTAGGATGTATCACCGTTGTTTAAATAATTATAAAACGAAAATTGCGGTTAGAAATGAAAAATAATATCTTTCTTGAGATCGAGTTTTATTACAGAACCAATTAGTGTAATTGATGATCAATAATAAAAAAAAAATAATTTTAAAACAACTTCTATGAAGCATGCTATGATTAATGCTTTTGCTGGTCTTGGGCTGTGTTCTGCTCTTTGGTCGGGTTGTTGTCTCTTTGGAACATTTCCCGTTTCCATTCTTTAACCTATGAAAATGAACTATTGACGGTGATACAACATGTACTATGCCTATTCATCATTAAAACACTCTCTGTCTTTTGTATATATATCACGTAAAAATAAAATCTTTCACCACAATGAGTTTAATGAAGAATACCCAGACAAACAAATGGTAGTTTTGGATATACAAGCAATCTAAGTAATTAATGTCGCTGACTTTGGTTGGCCATACTAAGTCTGAATCGAATTGTGGATTCCTAGATTCAGGTAAAAAGGGCCAGGTATGTACTGTACACATTAAAGATTGCGGTACGAAATTTATTTTAGCTTTTTCATCAGATAATCAAAACCTCAAGAAGTAAAAATAAACTTCCTCCTACTCTCAACGTTACCTCTCTTCAATCTTCTATTTCTATGTAATTGATACTAGTAATTTTATAAACCTACAACTACATCGAAAACATAAAATATACTTTTCTATAAATTTTGAAACTCTCATCTCCTCGAAAAGGTAAAATTGTAGCATACATTTTATATTTTTTCTCATCAGGGGAGCGTTTATTTTGTTTTCCTCTTATCTGCCCTTGAACACTTTTCCGTTTATTTTGTTTTCCTCTTATCTGCCCTTGAACACTTTTCCGTTTATTTTGTTTTCCTCTTATCTGCCCTTGAACACTTTTCCGTTTATTTTGTTTTCCTCTTGTCTGCCCTTGAACACTTTTCCGTGATGATTTAAAAGCAAAAAAGTATAACACAAATACCGAAGTCCAAGGTAAATTCAAAAAGAGGGAAGTCCATAAAAACTGACAAAATGTATCAATCAACGAACCGCGTGAAAAATAGCTGTCATACTCCTGACTTGGTACAGGCATTTTCCGAAGAAAACGGTGGGTTAAACCTGTGCATAAACAAAGGTGTGACGTTTCACATTTAGCGCAATATTGTTAGTGGAACCGTGTAAAGCACCTTTACTTCATCTGCCCACCATTTTCCCGCAGAACAAAATATGCTTTGGTTATTTTCATTATCTACTTGTCATATTTTGATTTTTACTGACAGATTTTGTAGCAGAATTAAGCATTGATTTCAAACAAATAAAGCATTTTTTTCTGGGAGAGTCATTTGAAATGGTTACTTAAATAGCGAATCACGTAAGTTGACATTTTGATAATGTTTGACAACTTTTGAGTATTTATATCAAATATGAATAAGTGGAACAAAACCGAAATCTTACAGAATAGAAAGTTATATATTTACCTTTAGATACACATACATTCATTTTGGGATCTTAATGTTTACAAAAAAACATAGAAATAAAATTGAGAATGGAAATTACGAATGTGTCAAAGAGACAACAACCCGACCAAAGAGCAGAAAACAGCCGAAGGCGAAACTTACATTACTTTATCCAAAATTATGTTTGGCTGAGTTATAGATATGTGTATAAACGTTGAAAAATCTTTCATAACAGTTTGAGATGTGAATAAAAGGTAAGCCGAAGGCGAAACTTGCATTACTTTATCAAAAATTATGTTTGGCTGAGTTATAGATACGTGTATAAATGTTGAAAAATCTTTGATAACAGTTTGAGATGTGAATAAAAGGTAGAGTGAAGTATAAGTCAATGAGAGAGCATCCGATCAAAATATACAAGGTCATCAAGGTCATCAATAAGTTCTCACACCGCAATTCCGCCACGTGAACAATGTATTTGTCCAATGTCATGAACCTCTTTATAGTGGTCGTCTATGTTATGTCTTATTGTCATTTGTTAATGGCAAATCTTTAAAAGTCTCCTTTTAATTCGTTCACAACCGTTTTCTTAGATTGAGCAATTAAGAGCTTGTCCTTATCTTGTAAAGACGCCTTTTGGTTTACTACTGGATAGATAGGTAGAACATAAAATCGTTTTGTTTGACTGAGATGTGCAAAGGTTTAACGTTTAGTATAGTATTTTATTCGTCGATTTGTCTAGTGAACATTGTGACATAGATGGAGAGTTGTCTCATTGGCACTCATACCACATCTTCTTATATATTTATTTACATTTAATCTATCTTGTTTTCAGTATTCGGCTTTATTTTGGACTATAGAGTTTTACTTGGTTTAACTTTTATATTTATCTTAGCTGCCATTTCCTTTAACTTTGTCTCACAGATTTTGATCGTTTGATTTACATATTCACTTATATCCAACCAATAATTTTTTTATTTTTTTTCGTTTTCCTATTGCATCATTGGTATGCTTGAATAATTGCAAAGCATTATTCTTTAATCAACAGTTGTTTTATTTAGTGCAAACTACCGAAAAGTCTCAAAATATAATCAAACTTAATATTGAGCGAATTCAAAGTAAAACCATTGCTGTATAGATTGCAGCATCTTGTTCAGAAGACATGATTTATGTGTTCCAAAAACGAATAAAAGAATAAAACGGGGAAATTTAAATATTTTCATAAACAAAATGAAGTTGACATGATACAGGCCATGTACGTGTGATGTGATGTCCATACTATGTAACCGATCTGTTAATCAATTTCTACATGTGAAGTATAGTCCAATAAGGTCCCACAACGCACTTGAAATGATATAATTTCATTAATATGTAATACTATTTTTCAGGAATCGCCAAGTGTTGAGACACATAATTAATTACAATATAAAGGTCAAATGGATGGCAATACATATTGAGATTTTGCTTCGTCCATTTCATAAAGGTTTACACTTGTCATTGACCACATTTATCGGCAAATAACCCAAGTCAAACGCATGTGCCTATCATATATACTTTTGTCAACGTAAACACTTCCTAGTTACTGTAACAGGTGCGAAACGGTTCCGGAATGTTTTTAACATGGACAATTTATGTTGAAATAAATAAAAATGTGTCTTAAGCACAAAAAATACAGGTATGAATTAAAAACGAATCAACTGAAAGGCCATATTTAAACCTTCATGGTAAATTTGCCTTCTGAATAACATCTTAACAAATGACACACAAGTTATGAATCAAATTTACAAATTACCCAGGAAACGGATATTATGGAAATCAAATCACGAAACACATTGTTTGGCCACAACGTGAATGACCAGTATTAAAACAATCCGTTATATATCAACTGACAATTTTTATCGACTTTCTTCTAAATATCTGGTCGTTAATTAGGCTTAACCATGGCTAAGATGTTCTGCATAATATGCGTCACGTACATGTCAGGTTAACTAATAATTTCATTACTACAATTTGTTATACAAATTGGGTTAGCTTCGGACAAGTGACACTTAAAACGAGGTACTAGGTAGTCATGATTGTCATACTGTTATAATTCATACTTAAATTTACATCAATATAAATAAAAAGAAAAGGTGCGTATACGTTAACACGAGACAGCAACATAACGAAAAACAATCTAGAGTCCACATAATCCGGTTCCAATCATAGACACGAAACTATACAATAATACAAAAAGGATAACAGTACAACAGCCACACAACCAATCAACTAGTTAGAGAAATAGATGAACAACGAACAACCAACACACCAACAACAAACAACGAGTTAGAGAAAATAGACGAAGAACCAGCACACCAACAACAACAAACTAGTTAGAGAAAAGACGAACAACCAACACACCAACAACAACCAACTAGTTAGAGAAAATAGACGAAGAACCAACACACCAACAACAACCAACTAGTTAGAGGAAATAGACGAACAACGAACAACCAACTAGTTAGAGAAAATAGATGAACAACGAACAACCAACACACCAACAACAACCAACTAGTTAGAGAAAATAGATGAACAACGAACAAGCAACACACCAACAATAACCACTAGTTAGAGAAATTAGACAAACAACCAACAACAACCAACAAGTTAGAGAAAATAGACAAACAATGAACAACCAACTAGTTATAGAAAATAGACGAACAATGAACAACCAACACAACAACAACAACCAACTAGTTAGAGAAAATAGACAAACAATGAACAACCAACACTAACAACAACCAACTAGTTAGAGAAAATAGACGAACAATGAACAACCAACACACCAACAACAACCAACTAGGTAGAGAAAATAGACGAACAATAAACAACCAACACACCAGCAACAACCAACTAGGTAGAGAAAATAGATGAACAACGAACAACCAACACACCAACAACAACCAACTAGTTAGAGAAAATAGATGAACAACGAACAACGAACACACCAACAACAACCAACTAGTTATAGAAAATAGACGAACAGCGAACAACCAACACACCAACAAAAACCAACAAGTTAGAGAAAATAGATGAACAGCGAACAACCAACACACCAACAACAACCAACTAGTTAGAGAAAATAGATGAACAGCGAACAACCAACACACCAACAACAACCAACTAGTTAGAGAAAATAGATGAACAGCGAACAACCAACACACCAACAACAACCAACAAGTTAGAGAAAATAGACGAACAATGAACAACCAACTAATTAGAGAAAATAGATGAACAACGAACATGTTAATCCCACCACATTTATGTGCCTGTCCTAAGTCAGGAGCATGTCATACGGTGGTTGTCGTTGGATGCCATATTTGTTTTTCGTCTATTGTATCTAGCATATGTTGATTATCCTATTGAATTGTTTTACATTTTATTATGCCAGGGCCCTTCAAAGCTTACTATATGGTATGGAATGGAATTTTCCCATTGCCAGAGGTCATACAGTGCCCTTTAGTTGTTTACATTCTCGTTCTTTGGACATTTGGTTGACAGATGCATGTTTGTCAATCATACCACATGTTGCGGTTTAAATAAGTTTTTGTCTTTACTCAACTCTCCCCTTTTTATTCCCCTTCAATGGAAAACATTAGTTATATAGAAAAACATACGATAAAAACCAATACAGAAAAAGCACTGACAAGTTTGATACCATAAGAATAAGCACCAAAAACACATTTAGGGGTCAGCTGAAGCCCGCCTCCGGGTGCGGGATTTTCTCGCTGTGTTGAAAACCCATTGGTGGCCTTGGGCTGTTTTCTGCATTTTGGTCGGGTTGTTGTCTCTTTGACGCATTCCCTGTTTCCATTCTCAATTTTACATAAAACATGAAAACAATACTCGGTCATATTGTATCACAGTTGCTAAAATCAAGCTGCGGAAGTACTAATGATGCTGATATTGAAATCATGAAATCCTACATTATAATATACTGACTGGTTGTTGAAATAAAATTTAAAACAAAAGTGTACACTCAGCTTTTTTGGATAATGTCATTTAAAAAGCAATAAGTTTGCTAATTTCTTTAAATCTTTGCTTTTGGCTTCATATATCAATTGATAAAAGTAAAATTTGTACTGTTGTTTCATCCTTGTATCCTTTAGGATTAATATCAATTCACATCGATTCACATATTTACAATTTGAAACAAGACTAAAATGTTTCTGTTTATCTGTCCTTTCTTTACTGGAATACTTTATAAAATTTTACTTTGGGAATTACATATGTAGAAGATATGATTTCTATTTCAGCGGATTAACAATTTATGCTGACTATGAGTAACGGTGAACATCTCTTTGAAGATCGTATTGTTTTTATTGAAGCTGTGATTTGTTGTCTGTAACGGTAAGCACTTTTTTCCGAAGTGATGTTATCATGTGGTTTTCTCTGTACCTTGTAGAAGTTCCAATGGTCGAGATACAAAGGGAGGATTTTACTATTGTTTCAATTCAAGAATCTTGTCAATTGTTTATATTATGTTGATGTTTGGTCAATTTACGAATTTACTTTTGATGAAATATCTTTGGAATGCTGTGGTTTTGTTTCACAACAGGTCTAAACCGTGCCAAGTAAGGAATGTGACAGTTGTTTTCCATTCGTTTCGTTCGCTGAAAAAAGTCCACCGTTCGATTTTTGTAAGTTTAGTGAACTTCCCCTTTTTGGATTTACCTTGGAGTTCAGTATTTTTGTTATACTTCTTTAACATATTGTACAAGCACTTTTCTATAATGAAATACCGTGTGTTCACCTGCAGTGCGTAATGATCTTGTTTTTTGTTTTGTTTTATATCCATTTGTATTTGGGTTATTGTCTCATTAATGCAAAACCCACCTCTCTTTTTATACTTTATATAGTTTTACGGTGACCTATAGTTGTTAATTGCTGTGTCATTTTGGTCTCTTGTGGACAGTTGTCTCATTGGCAATCATACCACATCTTCTTTTTTATATTGTATTACTTAAAGCCTTAATTTGAACAAAAGGTTGTGTTGGGAGACCGCATTAAAAAGTTGCAAAAAGTACAAACTAGTGCGAGAGGTTATCATCGAAACTTGACATTGTCCCAAGTCCTAGAGGTGAAACAGTATCTAAATATTTTCACATTTCCTTCGAAATTCTCCCATAACACTTTTCTTAAGAGATTTCTGTATTGAAACTAACACTAAATGCAGAACTAAATAAACTATGGTTTAAAAATTTGGTTTACTAAGATTTACGGATCCTCAAGTTTTAAAAATTAATATTTGATATTTGTGTTTGAGATCTGTCGAATATAGAAAATTCAAAATTTGAATGCCGAGTAATATGAATATGATAAGACAATCTTTGCGGCTATGAAGTATGAAGCAATGACCACGACAGACAGTGACATATCTTTGCGCTAATGAAGCAATGAGCACGACGGTCAGTGATGGTAGCAGACATCAATGGTTATGTGCTTAATTAAGGTATAGCATGCAGTGCATTAGAACGATCCATTTCTAACGGACCAAATTTCAAGAATCTTAATTTTACAATCGCTAAATTGACTTTACATGTATACATTGTACATCGTATTCTGTTCAGTAGAATGATCATGGAGCTACAAATAAATGCAAGTGCCCCGGAGACTTGAAGTAATATAAAGACTAATACTGTTAAGCATTTTATTAATGAAAATACACAAACACAATAGTTCTACTGTTTGTAGGAAAGACTTGCATAACAAATTTGGGTTCTAAGAAAGATAACCGAAAATGTGATATTATAACCATTCAAATCCTGGATATACTGAAAATTACAAAATAATAATTGCTAATTATTTCAGTTTCGAAAGATATGTTTCTTCAACCAAACATTGAATTACAATTTTGTCACTGTGCGTCTATTGTGTCAAATTTTTCACATAATTCTAGTTTAAAAAAAACATATTTTAGTTAACTATATAAAATAAAACTACTTACAGCTGTATACCATTCCCTATCTAGGCAAAACCTTCGACAACTGTAGAATAACAGCTTTTTTCTGCTTTATATGAAGGGCGAATACTGAATTGAACTCTTCAACACACCCAGTGTTTTAAATTTACGATTATCAACTCCATCAAAATTCATAACTCCTACTTCAACTATTAGTTCAAAAGGATTAGAATGGTTCGTTAAATTTTACAATGGAACACTTTCAACAAACGGTAATCATCAGTGAGAACATTTACATAATATTATCACATACATGTAATATCTGAATCCATGTCAATAAATAAAATATCTAATTAAATAAATAAACATGACATTCACACCATTTCACTAAAAATAAAATTCTTCAAAACTTATATATCACAAAATGTCACATGAAACAAAGCAAACGTATTGACAAATACAAAAGATTTAAAGTAAAAGTTTATTCAACTCTGTAATGTCTGAAAACTGGAAAGCAATTATGAAAGAAACTGTAGTGCAGTTCGAGTGGCAGAGAAGAAGTCTATCTCATAGTTTGATTCTAGAACAAGTGTGTGGAATTATTTGTGCAAAACCTTCAGTGTATCACTGAAACGTACATTTCTAAGAATTCCTTCATTTTCTATAAATACATCTGCTAGTACTCGATTGAATTCTCGGTATGGACTTAATAACTAAGTTCTTAATACTATAATCAAAATGCAAAAGATAATCATAATATAAAACTAATGTTGTTGCTGTGACTGTAACTTAAAGATTAAATAAGGCATGTTCATGTTTATAACAATATTGTCGAAACACATTAAAAAAGAAAAAAAAGTTCTACAGTACAATATGCAAGTAGAACTATTTTTACTATTACTAATGAATAAGGAGCGCACTGAATATGACACATCAAATGTAAAAAAAAATAACCGGTTAATATATACCGTTTCTTTTTTTAAATCCGGATATTTTAAACAAACTGTGTTTTTGATTCAGATGCTGGTATGTCTTTATTGCACTATTTAAAATCCGTATTTCTTCTCATCAACAATATTCATACACATCTTTGTTTAAAAGTCTGTGCTTGGTGTATCTTCTTGCTGTTGTTGAGGCTTAACAGCCGTACTTCTGGTTATTATTTTGAGAGTTCTTCCGGTTCCAGCGGGTGCTTTTTGTGGTGGAGTTGCCTCTCTTGACTGCCCCGCAGAACCTGCAATATTAACACGTGCCTGTCTTACATTGTCCAATTAATTTTAATTTCAATACAGTAAATCATTAACCATATATATCACATTCACATTAAATCAGTAGTTACTTTCAGCTTTTTCTTACGTAATTTCCTATCTTATCTCGATCTTACTACAGTTTTAACGTTTGAATAAAAGCTATTACATAATGTATAGTATGGTACATAATGCTGGACTGATAATTTCTTACGGTTATCTTATATTAAACAGATGGTTTAACGTTTAAGCAAAAGTATGTATTTTCGAAGACACTGTCAGGTTTCCTCGGTTGATTTAGCAATTCACCAAAAACAACAAATATTTTGATAAATGCCATAGTAGAGTTGTTTTACAGCGTTTGCATAAAGCTTAAATGTTAACATATATTTTGAAACAAATATACATGCATTCAAAGTAAGTAAAATGATTTACTATCTCGTTAGAGAAAACAAACATTTGTCAGTAAAAAAATAATCAAGTGGATAAAACTAAGAAGATCGACAATTTGCACTGTGAAAAAAACCCAGACATGTCAACAACCTTTCAATGATTACTAGGCCATATTGATTTGTTTAAACAAAGACCTCTTTTTAGTTTTTCGTTTATCAATCTACGTCGACCTGAAAGTAGCTTATCTTCATCAAGTTAGTAGATAACTCACTGTATGTATTTTTATATTTACTATGAAACCATGCGATTGGTCTATAATGATAAATTTCTACACATGGAAGGTATACGTCAATTAGTCTTAGAATATTAAAGTGTTGTATGCTTAAATGTAGGACACGAAACACCCTTTATCGTATCGTATGTCAATTAGACGCCAACTTAAAATGTTAAAATAGGCCTACAGCTGAACTAACATCCGTTTCAACAATAATACAAGTGCTAAACAAGTTTTGAATTCCTGCAACGGGGACCCCAAAGCCTATTAAAGACCGTGAAACAAATAATTATGACTTAAACACCATCTCCTGACAATTGTACTTAAGAAATAAAACGTTTTATCTATTTAAACACACTAGAGATCATCGCAGTAGTAACCACCTTTATAGACGTTTGTCCTAAAATATTCAAATTTTACAAGCCCCTAAAGAAGTACAGCACGTCCTTGTAAGATTTTTAATTACTTGGTTTCAAATGATTTTATTTTTGCTAGTTTCAAACAACAATCACATTAGACCATCCAACGTCCTTATTTTTCTTTGTTTCAAGAAATCAGATGAATACGGTCTCGAGACGGACAGTAGATGCATTCGGAACAATCAGTCTTAGAAAAGTTAACACATCCTTCAACTACACGAGTTAAACCATAAATACCAATTTAGCTTTCCTAATAAAGATATCTCATGATGGAGAAATCAACATAAAATATCTTTTCAGAGAGACATCTCCAACAACAATACATCTCAATGTTTAACACCAAATGTACAAAAACTGGTACAAAAATTCATGCTTCATTAATTTAATAAACTGCTGTGATATCATCTGTTTCGATTGTGTGTACTCAGATCATGCATAGCAGATACGCATAAAAATGGGAGGATTGTGTTCCGACAAAAAAAAAACTAAAAAGGTATCTGTCCATGTCAGTAACTTTGGGAGTGGTTTTTGTTTTTATACTGATTGGGTTTTTTTTCTTTAAGAAATATTGGTGTAAATGGTATGTCTATAGAATTTAAACAAATTATGAACACCTTGTGTAGACTAGGGGCAACATATATCTTGATAAAGGGGTTTTGGTATATGTATTTGAAAACTGGGTGTTAACCTATAGATGTCTCATTTTGTTTTATTTGTTTGATTACTGTCTCGTTGACGGTATACCCTTTATCTCCATTTATTCATACTCATATGGAAACAGATAGGTGGATTATACATTTAATTTATTCCGACTCATGCTGATAATTCTGCATTAACTCTTCAATGACATTTTAACGTTTTTTCGTTTAAACTGAAATGGGTATGGAACCAACCACATTTCGAAATTGCATCAACAACATCACTTAATTATTATAAAAAAGGGTTTGCCAATGACAGGTGTGTTTTAAATAACCACCGTGACAAATACATTTGTTTTGTTTTGTTCATTAAAATGCCAAAAGTAGAGGAAAATACTCTAAACAATTTTATACCCTTCACTAGACCTGCAAATCGGACTCTTCTTTGAAATGTTGAGATCTTATGTGGTCACCAAAACTCGCCACCGCCTTACTTCAAATAACTTTTAGTAAACCATTTGTAGTTGTAAGCAATTAGTAAACACAATACATCAGACACAATAATTAGACACAATAAGAGGTTTGATGAAAATGAAAGGAGTAGGTTACCATTCTGTTCTCCTGTATCACCAACAGACATCTGTAAATACTTAAATGACCGTGAAGGAATATGTCCGCCCATATATCGCTTATTCGTCAACTCCTCGCCACTAAGTGTGTCTGGAAGTCCATCGTCTTCATCAGAAGGCAGATCATCCTCGTCCCTTTGTTGTTTTATGGGTTCAGCAGCTAGGAATAATGGGTTGCGGGTGATTATAATTATTGCCATGGAAACATGCACAGTGTAATATGAAGATGACAACGTGTACAAAAGTAAGGAGAACACAACATAGTTACTCAAGAAATAATTGTTTTGTGACTTATTATATAGTTAACTCGTTGTAATTATTCTTTCCCTAAGCCGAATTTAAAGAGTTATGTTTTAGTTGTTCTCTATTATTCAATGCTTAATTATTTTTCTGTTTTTTTTTTTAATTTTATATTATTATCAATGACTAATATTAAAAGCAAACTTCATTAACATATTTGAAATCTATTACTTTTAGTATTTTGTTTATCTATCCTAAACGAAGAACATTTAATAATATCCAGGAAAATTCATACAAATGTTCCCCGTCAGTCTTCAGATTACATGCATCACTGTTGACAATATTTGTGGTTTTTTTTTAAATGATAAGCAACAAAGCATTTTGGATAGAATGCATGTAAAAAGCTAAAGCTAAAACGGCAAACTATGTTTTGAATCTGAAAATGTTTAATCAAATAAAAAAACATAGATTTCTTTTATTTTGTTCAAAAGTATTTCCCCCAAAAAAACTATAATATATATTTACAGATGTTGTAATATAGTTCAGAAAAGAATAGTAACATAGAAAAACTGTTACAACAACGAAACGGGAAAATAACAAGAAGAAACGTGTTAGTTTCAATGAGTAATACTATACCTGGTTGGTCATCATCCTGGCATTTAGCTAATCGCTGGAGAACTCTAAATGATGGGGAAGGTATGTGTTTTCCAGTATATCGTATCGATCCCTGCTCGTATTTACCAATAGAGCTTTCCTCTTCGTCTGTAAACAATACATGAATTGAAATGTGTTTTAATGATGTTTTTGCACAGGTCGATTCTTTAGAAAGGATGCGGGATCCAAACTTCGCAAAATGCATTCAAAAGCGAAAGAACACTAGCCAATCATCTCAATAGCAACTGCATGTGAACGCTCATCTTAGGTTAGGAGAAATTGTAATGCGCCTATTTATTTAGATTTGGTTTGAAATTTGATTAAGAATCCTAAGTCAAGTTCTTTAAACATAAACACAAACACATGGGTCTTGAAACATGCACGATGAATAAATTTGATTTAAAGTCTTGATTTAAAATGATATTGATGATTAAAATATACCCTCGTTTACAATGATAAATAGAAATAAGAAGATGTGGTATGAGTGCCAATGAGACAACTCTCCATCCAAGTCACAATGTGTAAAATGTGTAAAAAGTAAACAATTATAGGTCAAAGTAAACACGGAGCCTTGGCTCACACCGAACAGCAGGCTATAAAGGGCACCAAAATGACTAGTGTAAACAGGAAAACCAACGTCTAATCTATATAAAAACGAGAAACTAGAAACACTTAAGAACCACATCAACAAACGACAACCACTGAAACAGGTTCCTGACTTAGGACAGGTGCAAACAAATGCAGCGGGTTTAAATAAGTCCATAAGTTTCTAATTGTAGAAACACATTTCTTTGAAATTGGTCTATAGAAGGTTCGTTAATCATAAACCTACCATCATCACGATATTTATCATAAGCGTCTTGTTGATATTGCTGTTGACCATTTAGCTCAGTATCATCTTGGTTTGATATACGTGTCAACTTTCTGAACGCTTTTGAAGGGATGTCAGTCTTCTTATTCAATCCAGAAAACGTCATTTCATCATCTATAGAATTGTGTCGTAAAAGAGGATCTCTTGGTGGATGTTTTTGACGAGGAGCACCTGTTAAGGAGGAAGGATTTTGTTTAAATTTTGTTGCAGTGACTACCGAGCAATGGATACGAATGCAAATTCAATGCTTAGTAACTGCTGTATTTAAGATTGGATCGAGTAAAATTTACTGAACTATTTTTTAGGTCTTTAATGTCACCACACAAAAAAACACATGCTTAAAAACAACAAATATATATATGCCTAAGAAATTAAAAAAAAACAATATAACCTACAAATTAATAGAAATATACAAATATGAATTATTAAATTAAAAAGTGAAAGTATTGGTATTAATACAACAACAAAAATGTACATTGTTTGATTTAACATTATCATACGAGTTGTCCGCTGGGATGGTTTACCGATTAAGATCAATTTTTCAACATTTGGAGTATATTTTTCTCGATACGTACTCCACAAATGACGGTAATGTAACAACATCAGGCCTGTTGCACTGTATTATTTAACTTTAATTAGGTATCAATTTTGTAAAATAGTTCAAAGTAAAATAAAAACCAGCAATGAGTATGTACATATACACACATACATAAAAATCCACAAAAAAGATCGATTAAAAGCTAACAATATTTTCCCTCATTACATTTACTTTATTGTTTAACCGTGTGAAATTTCATAAAGAGAGATAAATAATTGAAAATAAAAAAGATTTATAATAAATAATATATTATATCTGGAGGATTATATTTTATGTGCATCTAAGCAGAGAATTATAATTTCGAATGCATATACATTGTTTATAAGTAAAAAAGATAAAAGAAGATTAGTTTAGGCAAGCAAGAAAAGAGCATTCAAAACAAAAGCTAAACTAGTACCAACATAGTAAGCATGAAATTATACAAAATCTTTTGGAAACCGATTATCCCCACCCCACCACACACACACACCTCAAATATTATAGGAAACGTAACGAGACGTTTCATTTCATTTAATCAAATCGAATTAATGTACTAATCTATAAAATTGTTCAGAAATCAAAAGTTCGACTTAACTTAAAAAAAAAAACAAAACTGAGCAGAAATCAAAAGTTCATATTCACTGGAAAAACAAAATGGCTAAGAAATCAAAAGTTCCTATTCATTGGAAAAACTGATTACATGATAACTAATTCCTGGCTTAGTACAGTCACATTTTATTAAATTACATTTTGTAAATATGTTTGCAAAAAGTGACAATTTTCAACATTTTATAGTAACATTTATAAATGCCGGTAAGAAAACAAATTTATCAAAATTTATTGAACGTGCTTTAAATATTTAATTTTCAAATAATTGCGTATGTATTGTTACAATGTTATTGCAGATATACACGTGCAGAAGCCATGCATATATTAGTGTTTAGTACTTGGTCATGAAATATTGATGATTTTGTAAAAAAGGAACTGTTTATATTCATATATTAAATTAAAATCAGAGGAAATAATGCAGTTATACGGCTAGCAGTGAAATATTGTATTTATAGTACTGCATGGGCTAAGCAAAAGGAATAAAAGATCGAGTCCATATGAAAGGATAATAGATTGAAATATTACACTCCGTGTTTGTCTCTGTTTTATTCTCCTCCATTTCATTGTCATACAGAGTTTGTAACAGAAGGAATGATAATCCCTGCTTCCTTGGAGGACCTTCTCGGTCTGGAGTTAAGGGGACGCTACTCTTACCTGAAGATTCGCTCTCCTTTATCATTTTATACACCGCGGAGTTTTCTATGTCTGCTGCTGGTTTATCTGGCATTCTGTGAAAAAAAGGAAACAGTTAAAAAATAACTTTTATGTGATATCAATATCATTTAATGAACAATGATCGCTTGTACTGGCAACCACATGGGTTTAAGAATTACAGACGGAAGTGAAATATATGTGTTTATCTACTCTTGACTACATTCCATTGTGATTCAAAATCCTGAACACACATAAATCAACTGTGTACCTTTTTTTAACGTTTACATGCTATTTTCTGAAAACCACGAAAATTTATTAAGAACTTGCTAGGGGATACAAATATAATGAAATAAGCATTTTTAATTTTCCATTTGATTATTCACTGAAATTATCAGCGCTTGTGGTAAACAATTGTTCATAGATTGGTATCTATCGACCGAATTTTGTCTTGAATATGGACATTAAAATGTCAACTATTTTCGATTTTAATTGTTTGCTTTACATATATACATGTAATCTATATTAACCAAAATTTAAAAGTACAAGTAAAAAGGGTATTTGTTTACTTGGTTGTCCTGAATATACGAAAAGGAAGAAGAATAATGACAGAATCGGTCCTATATTTCTTTTTTCTCTCCAGTGAGGCCACCAGGCATAAACTACAGTTTTATGAAAACAATACATGCAATGGCTAAGTGGAAAAAATATATGCGAAATAAAATATTGTATTTTACCAAATAAGGTATGACACGAAAGTACATAAAGAGTACAACAAATGTCACTCTAACCTTATCAACTTTAGGTTCATAAATTTGAAAACTTGTCATACAACATATAGTTTAAGTTGGTTCCATAATTTTGTGTTTATATAATAGTATTCTATATTGACAGCATAAAGTTGCTTTTACGACCAAGTTTTGCTAACAAATCATGTCGCTCAACAAAAACCTACTGTTTTTGACTATATGCAATAACAGGGCTAAAGAAGGGGTATTTCCAAACTCTGCTGTGTAATGTAGATAGAATTCCTGATGTGTATGTGTATGAATGTTTTGTGATTTACAAAATATCACTCCGAAGTTACAAAATTGTTGAAAGAAATTTTAAATTACACGACCAAAAATAATGAAAAACCTCACAATTTTTATAATGTACAATTACTATCTATGTACAACATATAGAACGACCATGCACACATTCAACTATAATTGATTTATTTCGATATTGTCCCTTTCAGTTTCAAGGAGACTGGGATAAGAGAGAAAATACTTTCTTAAGCATTAAATAAAATCCAGGTTGTTGTGCAAAGTTTATATACATGTATGTTATCTTTACCAGCGCTATCGTAATAAAATAAAACTATTATATAGTGTTTAACCAATCAAACATCGCAACTTTCTTCTTAAGTTTTTTTTTTTTTTTTTTTTTTATTGGCAATCATACCACATCTTCTTTTTTTATACTTTCATATGCTACAAGTAAACAATAGAAAAATATACCAGTTTGCAGTTACAACCCGTCCGGTAAAGGAGAAGCTTTATTCAATAATACTTGGAGAATTAAGGAAACATGTCTTTGATGAAATGTGAAATGTACATTTGCAAGTATGTACATGTGTAATGAAGACAACCGAAAACGTATCCCTTGGCTTTATTTAATATTCAAAAAGAAAATGATGTAACTTATTTCAATAACTTTAAATGAAGTGCAAACATGTAAATGGGATTTTGGGTTAAGATGAGAATCGCCTTTTAAAATTGGACAGTAGGTTATATTTTGTATAAAGATAAAATTTCTTACTGTTGATACAAGAAAAGGTTCCCTTCCAGCAAAGACATTACCAATAGGCTACTTTTGTTATATGAGTAAATGAAACCACAAATATTGTAATTATGTGAAGGAAATTTCTACTATTACAACACTTCAACATGCACTTCAAGTAGGCTGATGTTTCATAAAGGAAAACAATTTATACAATATAAGGTGTAGGAAGAATATTAGTCTACCATCGATTCAATAAATATTTTTGCCATATTTTTGTTGTTTTATGTAGTTTACGCAAGCTTTAATGGAAAACTTTTTTTTTATTTACGATAATATTCATTTCAACCGACTTGCAACGTATTTTAGCATTGCCACAACTTATACATGTACATGTATTATCTATTATCTATCTCAAATAAGTTCATTATTGATTCCTACCATATAACTAAAGAATAAAAACACACATGCTGCTTAAATATATTTTTTGACATCTTTTGACACTTCATATTTAGCATTCAACACAAATTACGCATGAATAGGCTAAATCTAAACAGATATTTTTTTGTAAAGGGTGATTAAAATGTCCCTTTTTTATAAAGAGCTGTTTACTATTACAAAGATCCATGCATTTTTTGTTTCTACTCTGTGGCTATTGATCGCATCATGCTGCGTTTATTTTTTTTTTGTATGCTTGGTCTCACCGAATAGTCCTCATCGGTACAATGTAGTTAAATTGGGGAGTACTTGATTCAGAATGTCTACGTGTACGCCGGCTGTAACAAGATTTCTCAACAGTTGTAGAATGATCGTCATTTATACGATTGCTGTTTACATGTTTGAAAACAATTAGTTAACATGATTAATAAAAATATAAACACACACGTTCTAAAATTAGTAGAACTTGAAACCACTCCAAAACTGCAGGCAACTTGTCAATGTTATAAACAGAAACAGTTTACTGCTGCAAAAAGTAAGTCTGATTCAACATTAATGAGTAAGACAAAAAAATGTGATTTACTAACAAATGTAAGCGTGAAAATATATGAAAATGCAATAAAATTGTTTAGAATTGGGCACAACATAAATATGCAGGTAATGAAAAACATGAACTAAAACAAACTGAAAAAATGGCTTTATTTCATTATGCGACGGGTCATATTAACATTTTAAATTTTTTATCATCTACTTGATATTCATATGACAGACTTGCCGTTGGTGGCTGCCATTTTGGTAAAGGTTGTTGTCGCGTGTTAAGTACAAATTTCATGGCTAAGTAGTTTCTGAAGAGATGATTTAATGTTTTCTGCCTAAAAGTCTTCAGACAACTAATGCTCGGCAGTATTGGCGATGTTACAATTCAGACATCTAATTATGGAAGAAATGTTCCAAATAAACTTATTAAAACTGTTCAAATCATTTTCATACAAATTTCTCCTTAAAGTTTTTTTTACAATAGAAGCAATCAAAATGTACAGCATATAACCGAAATCCAATTCACAAACCGTTGTGCCAAACTGTGAGAATGACTGACAAATTGGGTTCAGAATTTGAATTTTGAAGTTATTTTGCACAAAGTGGCAATTTCATGTATATAATTAGAATTAAAAAAAAAATAACTTCGTGCGACTATTTCGAGTCCTGAACGGGCGTTAATATTTCATAAAAATCCATCAAAATGACCATCGTTCCTATGGAATCAGCAAAATAAAAAAAAAGTACCAAATTTATTGAAACTTTATAAAAATGTGAGTTTCCATGTTATATATGAGCTGTTACTGTTTGAAAGTTTCAAAATAGCTACCATCATCTTAGAAGAATCTGCTAGTTCGGGATAACGTTCGCTATTTAAAGTAAAAGGAAGCAAGCAAGCTAACATCTATTAAAATTAAATTAAAGTAAAAGGCGTTCAAGTCGACCATGTTTGGTACAAATTATCAAGCTATTTTGTGTGTTGCTCAATCCTTAGTTCCTCGCTAATTTTAAGTGCACTGTTGCTTGCCTTTCATCTTTTCCTTTCTGGTCATGTTATTTTTCTTTTTTTTCTGAACTCATGTTTTTGCGTTTTCTTACTGTGTTCAGAGAAGATTTTAAATTGATTAACGGACGACGAAAACAATGTAATGCAGCAGTTCATACTGACACATGAACCAGTACTATCGTTTTGTACATTATTTACTAAATAAATTTTACGTAAAATTAATCATAAAGAGGAAATAGAACTTCCCAAGACATTCTACTATACTTTACTTACCCAGACACCGCAGTAACTGAACCTTGACTCTGTGTTCTTAGTTGCTGTTCCGCATTATCCTTAGAGTATACATTTATCGGGTTATTGTATTGCACATGTTTATATGGACCTTGTTGTGGTGGGTTCTTAACTGGTTTTGGCTTACTATAAGCAACTTCAGCTTCCTCATCTACAGTTGGACCTTTGTAGCCCTTTGGCATTACTTTCGGTGGTGGACGACTGTAATAAAACCATATACTATATAGTATTTCACTTTCATTTTTTTTTGAATTTTTTTTTTAATTGTAGAGTAATACTAATATATAAACATACTGTGAAAAGTAGAATAACAAAAATACCGAACTCCAAGGAAAATTCAAAACGGAAAGTCCCTTATCAAATGGCAAAATCAAAAGCTCATACACATCAAACGAATGGAAAACAACTGTCATATTCCTGACTTGGTACAGGCATTTCCTTATGTAGAAAATAGTGGATTAAACCTGGTTTTAAAGCTAGCTATACCTCTCACTTGTATGACAGTCGCATAAAATTCCATTATATTTACAACAATGTGTGAACAAAACAAACAGACATAATAGGTAAAAATGTCAAAAATAATGAATGCGAACTATTGGTGTATGTTGTAATTAACGATACTAGGTATACCATAACTATATCATAGACCTTGTTCGCTGGTCATGTCGACCATCTTGTCTTCTTTATTTTGAGCTTCTCTGGCGTTTTAGATTTAATATCAACAGACTATTTACGATCATTAGCAAAGAAAGCAAAATTCATGTAAATCTTAATGAATTGAACTTTAATGACTCTCAAATGTTTCCTGAGACAAGGTGATAGTACAAGTACCCTGCCACGTCCACTTGTATTTTTATCCATCTGATGAGTTAAGCCTTTTTCAACTGATTTTTATAGTTCGTTCTTATGTTGTACTGTTATATCACTGTCCCAGGTTAGGGGGAGGGTTGGGATCCCGCTAACATGTTTAACCCCGCCACATTATGTATGTATATGCCTGTCCCAAGTCAGGAGCCTGTAGTTCAGTGGTTGTCGTTTGTTTATGTGTTACATATTTGTTTTTCGTTCATTTTTTGTACATAAATAAGGCCGTTAGTTTTCTCGTTTGAATTGTTTTACATTGTCATTTCGGGGCCTTTTATAGCTGACTATGCGGTATGGGCTTTGCTCATTGTTGAAGGCCGTACGGTGACCTATAGTTGTTAATTTCTGTGTCATTTTGGTCTCTTGTGGACAGTTGTCTCATTGGCAATCATACCACATCTTCTTTTTTATATTTATTTCGCATTTATGTCTTACATTTTTGAATATTGATCCCTGAAATTATTGTTGGTTAATGGATTGTTTTAAATTAGGTTGCTAAACTGAGTTAGAATTCCAAAATACATAGAAACGAAAGATTTGTGTTTTGCAAACGCAAACTGTTATATCTTCGCAGAGGGATTATAACAATACCACTAAATCTAGGAAATTACTTAAAGACACAAAGATCGGGATGACTATTTCGTATTCATGTAAAAATTATTGAATATATCTTACTTTCGTTTCTTAAATTCTTTCAGATCAATACCACCCGTAAAATATGCAAAAGGTTTAGGCTGACCACTGCCTTGTTGCTTCATCATGGTATTAAGAACTGCATCTGGAACCCTTTGTTGATCTCCAGCTGGTTCCTCAGAAGGTGGCTATTAAAACATGAATTCTCAAATTAGATCTTATCAACAAAAACAAAATAAGCGTTGGTCATACTGAATAAAGTCAACAGTAAAAAATAGAGAGCTGCGCAATCCTTTTAGTTTTGAAGATTTTTCAACGAATAAAGTTCCATAACTCCGCAATGTCATATCAGAAAATGGAAACGAAAAAATTAAGCAATTTTTTCAATTGTAAAGGGGCATAACTCTATAAAGGTAAAAATGATGCCACCCAAATTCAAACTTGATCTGTGTTTTGTAGTAATAAGCATTGTGTATAAGTTTCATAACATTTATTTAAGGCAAACTTACGTTAGAGAACAGAAACAAAAAATTCAGCAATTTTTCCATTTGTAAAGGGGCATAACTCTAGAAAGGTATAGGTGGCGCCACCCAAATTCAAACTCAATCAGTGTTTTGTGGTAATTAGCATTATGTATAAGTTTCATAACATTTGGTTGAGGTAAACTTAAGTTAGAAAACGGAAACAAAAATTTAAGCAATTTTTCCATTTGTAAAGGGGCATAACTCCAGAACGGTATAAGTGATGCCACCATAATTCAAACTTGATCTGTATTTTGTGTTATAAGCATTGTGTATAAGTTTCAAAAATTTGTTGATGTAAACTTAACTTAGAGAACGGAAACGAAAAATTCAGCAATTTTTTCATTTGTAAAGGGACATAACTCTTGAAATGTACGAGTGACGCCACCAAAATTCAAGCTAGATCTGTGTTTTGTGGTTATAAGCATTGTGTATAAGTTTCAAAACATTTGGTTGAGGTAAACTTAACTTAGAGAACAGAAATGAAAAATTCAGCAATTTTTCCATTTGTAAAGGGACATAACTCTTGAAAGGTATAAGTGACGCCACCCAAATTCAAACTTGATCTGTGTTTTGTGGTAATAATTATTGTGTATAAGTTTCATAACATTTGGTCGAGGCAAACTAAAGTTAGAGAACGGAAACCAATTTTGGGACGTACGGACGGACGTACAGACGGACAAGGGTAAAACTTAATGCCCCCTCCGCTACGGCGGGGGCATAAAAACATAAGGGAGCTTATTTCAATAGATATAAATAAGTCATCATAGTTTCATGAAAACTGCTCAAAGCGTTTTTGAGTTATTGTCTGAAAACTGGAAAATTCCCCTTTTTTATGAATAAACTCGGAAACGTAAAATCTAAAATTTATAAAAATCGAAAGGAAGATTAAGGATGTACTTAGGTGAGGTTTAAGATTTTTTGTCAGATGTTCGGACTCCTTGGTTTTTTCCTACGATACAGGGTAAAATATTTTGCCCCAAAACACCCATTTTTCTGTTCATATAAGACTTCAAAAGCTCATAAAAGGTCATTTACCAAAATTTTAGCAGATTCTAGATTTCTTTTCTTTTGATTTGAGACCCAAATAATACCAATGCAAACATAAGGTAAAAGTCCGAGTCAGCCTTTTCCCGCCATTTAAAAAAAATTGAATATCTCGAAAAGGAGCTCTGAAGGACGGACGGACGGACGGACAGCGGTATACCATAATACGGAAGTCTTAGACGGGCGTATAAAAACGAAGCAAGATTGAATTCGCGAAACTTTTAACGAGTTCCTTATTTGTGTATCCATTTTTATAGAGGTATTGATAGGTTGAACAAATCCTAGCTTGCAATTTAACAAACACTTTTCTGAATTATTTCTGTTAAGAACTTTGTTTTCCCTCTTCATTAACTTATGAAGCATCCATGAAAACTCATCTAGTCGTTTGTTCAGTATTTTGTTTGTTATACACTACTGGTTACAAATTGTACACCGGATTTGAATTTTTACTGTTCATATTAAATTGTTCAACACGATTGCTGGGGGTTAAAATCATTGAATACATTTATACTGCTGACAATATCATGTGATGCAAAACACATCATGTACATCATTTTCTGTTCAAGAAAACAAAATTAGCATGGAACAGTTAATACAATATGAAAAACAGGTGTTTTCCCCATTAGAATTACATGAATGCTTCTTCGTCTGAAAACATTAAAACTATCTATAGTTATCTACATTCCACTGTTTCTCGTCATTCACGCAAAGTGATTGCCATGTTCTGTAATTAATTATACGTACTGGCTGCCAATTCCTATATATTTGTATGTATGCATGTCTTATGAGTTCTCTTTCAGTAAGTACTTAAGCGAAAAAACGTACACTTTGTTGTGCCTATATTGTAATATTACACATATATATCGATGGCACTACACATCCGTCATCTTATTATTCTGATGTTCTGATAATTACAACATCTCAGTGTCATTCTTGTTATATAATGTAAAATAATGAGTTATCTATAAACGTAAGTGAAAGGTGTGCATGCATAATAAAAATTCTAAACATTCTTAATCTACAGAAATTAGTCCAAGACTGATGATAGAACAAAACAAAGACAATGTTACATGTTAAATCTTACCTGTATTTTCCGTTTTGGAAGAGACCATGCGCCGGGTAGTGGGAGTACTGGGAGAGGTGGTGGTGGTGGCGGTGGTGGTGCAAAGTCTGAAGGTGGTGGCAATGGTGGTGGAGGCGGCGGTGGTGGTGGTGCAGGTGCCGCCGATACTTGAGGCGACGAGGGTGTTTGAGAAAAGTCCTCCCTCATCGGGCTCATGGGACTGTAAACAGTATTCGGTTGATTCATCTGATTGTCAGAGACACTTTCCTGGTATGTAGGGCTAGGACGAAGATCTGATGATGTGCTTAATGGCGATCCGAAACCACGTGGTGGTTCCGATATATCTGAAGCAACCCCACTATCGGTTTCTTGTTTCGGTTCATTTGATTGGTTAATAAACTCGTTATAATAATTTGGAAATTTTTCAAACGGTGATAATATATCCTCAATACTACTTATTCCAGTTGGTACACTACTCTTTTTAGGAGTCAAAATTTTGTTTTGATTTCTATAATTCTGGTTCACTTCATTATTATCTCTCGTTAAATAACCTTCCGATGGAGTACCGGCGGAACATATTTTAGCTTCGTATACAGGAGCTTTCGGAAATGAGCCTCCAGAAGTCTGTCTTTGATAATTCGGTCGCGACTCCTCCCGAACTGGAGGTGATGGTGGTGTTTGTTGTTGTTGTTGAAGTCCACCAGGGAAAGCGTTAATCCTACTTACTTGTACAACCTGTCGTCCATCATGTACCTTGGGATGCTGTTCGTAAGATGGCTGACGTTGATATCCTGTAGATGTTTGCCTCTGAAGAGATGTATCATTAGACTGATAACTTCTTTGTTGATTATCATCAGGTCGCTGATGTTCATACCCATTGTAAGATCTAATGCCTGAGTCTTGACGTTGGTATGGCGACTGTGATTCATTGTAATTAGAATTTACATAATATCCATTATTACCTGGCTGAGAGTCATACGAAGAAGGAACGTTCTGATTTTGATACATATTTGATGATGTTTGTCTTGAGTAAGATGGACCACTTGTATTACTTGCTCTTCTTTGTTGTGTTTCTCCGTAAGTTGGTGGCGCTATGCCATATCCAGGAGGACCAGGACTGAAGTTTGGACCCGGTGATCGGTTCTGGTAAGGATCTGGCTGGTAGGGATCGTACATGCCCTGTTGCTGTTGTTCACGACTGTAAGGTGGTGTATTGTACCCTGGACCGTAATTTTCATTTGCATTTCTCATTTGACTGTATGGTTGCTGAAAGCCAGCATTTGGGCGGTACGGTGTCGGTTTTGGCATAGTCTGTGTACTGTATTCTTCACGTCGTGGTTGTTGAGGTTCATATTGGTCCTGATAGCTTCTGTATCCGCCTGCATGTCTTGGTAATGATGCAAACTGTCTAGGACTGTCACGTTCGTCAGGGTACATTCTTTGTTGATAAGGGTATCCTTGTTGGTACATAGGATAGTTATCCGAGACTGGTGACAAACTTCTGAATGAACTGGGACTTTCTGATTGTGTGCAGTACTGATTATACTGGGACATAGGTGTTGGACTTACTGGAGCACTAGCTGCAACTCTTGGACATCTAAAATGAATATCCATAATGAATTGTATGGAACTGTAAAATACTGCTAGTACCTATTTCGAGATTGTTATATATATTTTTTATTTTTTTTTATTCGATTTATAATAAGGAGACACTTTTAAATTACTTAACTACAGAAAACACTATTGTTTCAAGTCAATAATTACGTGAATTAAGAAATGTATTAAAAAAAAATTACTTAGCAAAAGGGCATGCAGCGAACCATATAACCCAAAGGAACAAATAGTGCCTCAAAACTATTGAGGGGATAATAAACGTATGACTAAATAGCAAATGACAGACATGAACGGGGTATAAACATAAAACACATACAAAATATCATTTAAAGACAAGTACAAGTTATTCGTAGAGTCGTACATATCTTGAAATCTAATCTTTGTAGATAAAAGTGTACCGGAATATTAAGACACTGCCGACAAAGCGACTGCTGAAGGTGAAGATTCAATTAAAAAAAACCATAACTAAACAATGTTGTGTTTAAAGTTATTGCAAATGGCTGATATTTTTGTTCGAGCATATTGTTTTCTTAAATTGTTTAACATTTCATACCGATATAACATGTTACTTTTATTATTCTTCCCTTAGTTTATTTATTTTGAATTTACATTGTATCATAGGTCAAATTTATTTGTTCAGTGTATGTTCAATGGTGTTACTATGTCCTTTGATTGAGTTAAGCTACTTCAGTTGATATTTTATAGTGTGTCTTTCTATGTTGTGATGTTACACTATTGTTTCAGAAAAAGGGTGAAGGTTTGGTACCATTAAAACGTTTAAACCCGCTGCATTTGTTTGCACCTGTCCTAAGTCAGGAATCTGATGTTCAGTAGTTGTCGTTTGTTGATGTGGTTCATAAGTGTTTCTCGTTTCTCGTTTTTATATAGATTAGACCGTTGGTTTTCCCGTTTGAATGGTTTTACACTAGTAATTTTTGGGGCCCTTTATAGCTTACTGTTCGGTGTGAGCCTAGGCTCCGTGTTGAAGACCGTACTTTGACCTATAATGGTTTACATTTATAAATTTTGACTTGGATGGAGAGTTGTCTCATTGGCACTCATACCACATCTTCTTATATCTATTAATTGCTAGAACAGGTATGGTCCTACATCCTGTCGATACCTATATTTTGATATTGCTCAAGGTCATGCTTTTCTTAGACTGTTAATGACGTCTTCAAACTAAATCCGTTGGGAGTGTCCAGATTGATATCTTAGTGGGAATCATGGTTTGTAAGTTTGAATTGGCTTGAACTAGCTTTCAGTAATTGCTATTACGTAAGTACTATTATATCAATACTTTGTGCATTTGTCTTCAATTTAGTTTTTTTTTTTTTTTTGTGCTTTGTGTCGATCTGACGAGTCAAGTCTTTTCCAAGTCGGCGCATTTAAAAGCTTACTATATGGTACATGTTTTGCTCATGGTCATGCCCTATAGTTGTTTTCGCACTCTTCATTTGGTCTCTGATGGATAGTTGTATAAAAATAAAGAGATGTGGTATGATTGCCAGATGAGACAACTATCCACCAAAGTTCAAATGAAGTGGATGTAAGCAATTATAGGCAAACGTACGGACTTCAACAATGAGAAAACCTATACCGTATAGTCGGCTATAAAAGGCCCCGACATGAACAATATAAAACAATACAGTTGAGAAAACTAACGGCCTAATTTATAACAAAACAATTTACGAAAATATTAAATACGACAGACATGAAGCAACGACAACCATTGAACTACAGGCTCCTGACTTGGGGCATCCACATGAAGAATGTGGCGGGGTTAAACATGTTTAAATAGCCAATCTTTCCCCTAACCTGGGACAATGGTGCAACGGTAGTATGGCGACCGTACCATATCTACTTACAAGTGATAGGTATATGTTAACCATTTTAGGGGTATATGACGAAGTGTATCATGGAAATATATTACCTTGGGTGTTTTTTTGTGTTTTTTTTGTGGCTTTGAATGTGATCGAAACGTCATAAATCCTTGAAACTGTCATCATAAATAGTAAGTATACGATGTAGCCTCAAACTTGGATGGTACATAAATATTGGTCACTTGTATTTTTCTCAAATATTTTATTGTTCAAAATGCCTTTCAACGCTTTTTCAAAGTTAAAGCTTAACTTCGGAATTCGTACAGAGATGACTGCATATACTTTTCCTGCAGTTTATTAGTTTTTTCTCTCTTTTAAGATTATAGGGCAAATGGATGATATTACATGAAAATTTATTATTTGTACTCCTACGATACAAAAACATCAGGAAACAACACAACGAACAATTAAACAGAAAAATACAAGACAACAAATGGAGAGAGAAAAACAAACACACTGTGTCTAAAAAATAGAGTATACAATCTAAGTTAATTTGTTTTCATAGATTTTCATAGGAGCCATTAACAAAACCTGCTTACCATCGTATTTTATCTAAACAAACATGTTGATTTCCTACCAATAGGAAAGTACTTCTTGACAAATCAATTAACGTATTTTGTAACTGTCAAACAATTGAAACAAAATTACATTCTACGGATAGCCGGATTACATTTAAATTAGATTTTCAGGGAGACCTTTATCTTAAAAATCTTAAAAAATCTTAAATACGTTAAGATTAAAAAATGAACATGATGAAGTGTTTAAATGTAGTATTTGTTTGCATAGTACCAATGGTTAAAATACACATTCTTTAACCTTTAAACAATACAGTTCTTAATGTGTTTTTGTATATATTACGGGTAAGGTGATTTAGATATCAACCATTCAGCATGATTTTGAACTTTGTAATTTCCTGATATATGTGTAGACCTGTTTTTGCTAGACATAGGAAAACAGGAAAGCAAATGCAATAACTTACCTTTTGATCGTTAACTGTAAAAGATCTCCAGAATATCTTATTAAATCCTGTCCTTCGTTGTGTGAAACGTTTGTTACGTTGTTGTTACCGATCTTTAAAACTATATCTCCAGGAACGAGAACATTCCCTGCCACACTTCCAGGTGTTACCTAGAACAAGAAAAGCTAACTCATAAGTATGAAACAAACTTTTTGTCACATTCTTATTTACCTCTCCTTTTGACAAACTGTAAAATCGTAAATCTTTATCATCCGAGCTGAATAGAAGGGTAAACTAATGATTTCAATATTAATTTCACAATTTTAGTAAATCAATTTGTTTTGTTTTCGAAACTTGGGTTGTTATAATCTTTATCGTTTACAAGCACAATTGATTTTGACTAGATTTTGATGAAGGGTTCAGATACCCTACGATTACAGGTAAATACCTGTTTTACATCACTTAAGTTTATGAATGAAATAGTTAAACAATTACGCCATTATTACACTGATATTTATTGTTCATTAAGGGAGAAAAACTCTGTCAATTGATACCTTTACTTGTTTCACCGTTTAATTATTTGGAGTTCACTCAGTGTGATATTGATCTATATACAAGGACAACACCTAACTCATACAGAAATACGTAAACATTATGGCCAAAAGAACAAGAATGATTTATAAAGTACAATACATCATAAAAAACCAAAGTCGGAATAGTATAAATGACTCAAAAGTAGATGCGATATATACCCGACCTCATTTTGTACCGTAGCACATATTCTTGTCACCTACGCAAGAAAAAAGTTGCGTTGAATCAATACAGTACTACAAATAATGCAGTATTGTTGTCGGTTGAAGTTGGCGAGACTCGTTTGACTAATAAAGAGAGGTCACCATATGGCTCTCATTCTTCAAGTAAAGAAAGATCATCTTACGACTTATATATCACCGTAGGGGTTTCACTATATTTGAAAAGAAAGGTCACCGTACTGCTCTCATTAAACTGGTAAAGAAAGATATCCATACGAATCTCATTCTACTAATAATGTAGGGTCACCGTACGGCTCCCATTCTACTGGTTAAGAAAGGTCACCGTACGGCTCTTATTCTACTAGTAAAAATATCTCCGTAGGACTCTCATTAAACTAGTGAAAAGGTCATCATACGGCTCTCATTATTCTACTAATAAAAAAATCCCCGTAGGGCTCTCACTATGCTAGTCATCGTACGGCTCTCATTCTACTGGTAAGGAAAGGTCACCGTACGAATGTCATTCTACTAGTAAAGGAAGATCACCGAAGGGCTCTCATTCTATTTGAAGATAAAGATCATTGTACGGCTCTCATTCTATTAGCTATGAAAGAGCACCACACGGCACTCATTCTACTAATAAGAAAGGTGACTGTACGGCTCTCATATTTTAATTAAGAAAGTTCACCGTACGATTCTCATTCAACTAGCAAAGAAAGGTAAATGTATGGCTTTCATTCTGCTATAAAAGAAAGATCACTGTAAGGCTCTCATTCTACTTGTAAAGAGAGGTCTCCGTAAAGCCCTCATTATACCAGTAAAGAAAGATCACCGTGCTCCTCTCATTCAACTAGTAAAGAAAAATTACCATATGGCTATCATTCTACTAGTGAAGAAAGGTCATAATACTATTACGGCTTTTAATCAACTAGGAAAGAAAGGTCATCATACGGCTCTCATTCTACTAGTAAAATATATCACCGTAGGGCTCTCACTAAATGTCACCATACGATTCTCATTCTACTGGTAAAGAAAGGTTACCGTACGAATCTCATTCTACTAGTAAAGATGGGTCACCGTACGGCTGTCATTCTACTGGCAAAGACAGGTCACTGACGGCTTTCATTTTATTTGTTAAGAAAGATCACACAACGACTGTCATTCGACTAGTAAAAAGGGTCACCATACGGCTCTCTTTCTCTTGGTAAAGTGTCATCGTACGGCTCTCATTCTACTTGTAAAAAAAGTCAACATGCGTCTCTCATTCTAACAGTAAAAAAGTACCCGTACGGCTTTCGTTCTACTAACAAAAAAGGTCACCGTACGTCTCTCATTCTACTAGCACAAAAGTCCCCATACGGCTTTCAATCTACTAGTAAAACGGCTTTTATTCTACTAGTAAAGATGATCACCGAACGGCTCCCATTTTACTGGTTATTGGACTAACTAATGTGAAATGCTTTGAGCGTTACTGGAAATATCAACAGAAATGCTTTTTACAAATGTAACTCAATAATGTTGCTTCAATTCTCTGAATTTACGATAAGCTCGATATTTGTATTCAGTACTTTTGAGGAAAAAAACCCGTCCGTTGTCCTCAAGCTTTATAACAGCAGGAAATAATTTGTTACACAACTAAAGGAATTTGTTTTATCAATTTCTATCCTGCTCTCAGCTGAAATTCTTTCTCACAGAGTGAAACAATGAATAAAATATCCCGCTATCTAGTTGACCATATACAAATAATTATTTCTGTATTATGTATTATTTAAAACTTTACGATAAAATATGCACATTGGCATGTAAAATGTCCGGAATTTAAGGGGGATGTATTCGCATTAATACACTTATACAATATTAATGAAACAAAAGATGATTAATCACAAAAACGTGTAAATATCTCGTTTAATAGTCATTGAACTAACTTCTCAAGATGTTTACGCCAAGTTCTAAACAACCTCACAAAATCATGTAAATCTTTTTACATTGCCGAATCGTTTTGGCACTTGTGAGTCAATCGTCTGCAATTTGCTGTTAACCTTCAGAAGGAGAAATATTTATAGTATAAATGCACGTTACCGTGGAGTTTCTACAGAAATTTATTTTGGATTGTTTATCAATGTATCGTAAATGTGCAGATTGTACAGATGATTATAAAATTTAAAGCATTATTTATGTATCGGTAATTCTAACACGTTCATTATCTACGTGTATTGTTATCATTCAGCAGCTTCAATTTTTTTTATTGTAAAAATTTCAAAAATATGAGTTAATCTACCTATGCCAGTATGATTTTATTTATATTCTATAAAAATGAGGAGATGTGGCATGATTGCCATTAAGACAACTATCCACCAGAGTTAATGGAGTGGTAGTGAGCGATTATTATAGACCACCTAGTTTCTATTTTTTTCCGAAAAGGAATATGCTACTTCATTCCGAATGAAACCGAAGAATTTGATGAACAGGTGCACGACATGCTATACACAAGTACAGTAGTCAATGTAACTGATAGGTATAGATAAGATAAAGTGTAGGTATCCGATAAACTTAGTTATATCATCGGTCATTAACAAAGCAATCAAGTTTCTCCGAAAATAGACAGATTCATCAACAAAGTACTCGTTGTTTTATTTGATAAGAGATGGATTTTTTTATCATTAATCTTTCTATTTTGATTGATAGTTATATAAAGATAAAACATCATAAAAAAAAATTGGCATTTGGTTCAAATGAAAGCCTAATAAAAAAACTTAAAATACAGGTATTTTGGTTAAATTAATATAATAAAATAATAAATAAGATTAATTATTACTTTTTTTTAATTTTTTATATTAACTTTACTTTTCATCATTTCCAGTTGTTTTAGTTCAATTAATTCTTCAAAACTTACCGAAAAGTTTGATTTATTCAAATCCTATATTTTATCCTTGCACATTGCCGATCGATTTGATAAGTATGATCTCGAATCACAAAAGCACTTGTAATATTACTGAAGAAAAGTAACATCTGTTTCGAATTAAAGGAAAATATTAATCTCTGTACTAGAAAATTAGTGTGATTTGTGTATTTTTGTTTATCGTGTTTATTGAAGGTACTAAGTTAATTAAGACCAGTCAGTGACTCGTTAACTTTATTTGCTCTGAGGTGTCTGGTGTTGATAAGAGGTACATTTTTGTATGTAATATGGTATAACACAGGGAAAAAAGGGGGGATATTTACCCAACGGGTGTAATATGACATCATAATACATATAGTGATAATGTACATCATATATAATTGTTGTAAATTGAATAATTGAATTTGTAAAAACAACACAGTGTTCTTACCTTTACGTATATTGTAATATTTGTTAAAACGTATGTGATAGATTACATGTAAGTTAACTGTTAGTGAATTTTTTCTCCGTCTTGCTTTAAAAGAATGAAAAAAAATTATTGCAAAAGTCAAATATAAAGTTGTATAACACAACGATCATATAAATTTCATTTGTTACAAATTCAACATAAAAACATTATATGAAAGTATTTGCCGAAAGTAAAAAAAGTTGTGTATTCCTACCTTCTGTACTGATAAAGGCTGAGCGAATTCACGTCCCCCTTGCAAACGAAATCCCCAGGGGACCTCGCCACTGGACCTCTGTAGCCAAATAGTTTCCATATTTAAAGCCCAGCCCTTCTACTGGGCAATATTCTGAAAGAGAAGGTGGCAAGAGGAATGTACGAAAATTTTGGAAGATGCAGCTACAAAGATAATTTTAGATAAGACGTTGTTATGGTAACAGCATACATCACAAACACCCCATCGTCTGCAAAACAGATACATCTTGTCTGTTCGAAGGATTTATCTGTTTGATATGTTATTCATTTTCTTACGGAAGCAGAAATAGAATTTCTATTTCTTCCATTTTTTTATTTGAAATTTTCATGAAACCGATAAGACACGTCTATATTTAAGTCATGACTCATTTCTTATTTATGTAATAACTTGAAATAGTGAATTTTTATTCACATTTTTTACTTTTTTTATCAGCTTTATAGACTTAAAAGAACATGAATATTTATTAACAAATATTTTTTTTTTTCGATTTCAGTTTAAATACAGAATTCAACAGTTCGAAGAATAAAACATTATAAGTTTGTTAAATTAGACAAATTTTAAGTACATTTTGCTAATGTAATTTGTGTGATATTTGAGCTGTCTCGGTCTTGAATAACGAGTTTTCAATGTTTCCAATGTTGTTAGCTCTTTATTTTTTCCTTATTTGATTATTTATGCTATTGTTATATCCATTCAGTCAATGTACAAAGACTGATGATTATAATTATTTATGTGCATCAACTTTAACGATTAAAAAACAGTGTAAATAAACAAAATGTATTGCACACCCACAGGGAATAAGATTTGTTAACGATTCAGAGACTTATTTGATGTGGGTATTAAATGGAAACATAATTTGTCACTTTATATAATGACGGTACTAGCCTCCCAAGTCGGTTATACAATTTACAAGCAGATAACCTTCTGCAGTATCACACAAAGTTATCATTGTTTCTTCTAATTAGCCGTCCAGTTATCTTGCTTATTCATTGTAGGAGTAATATATTCACTTGTATCGCGTGCATCGCTCGTGGAAGTAAATGTGTACTTTTATCTTCACTTTTTACTATGACAAATTGTCTTTCTTTATACAGCAATTGCAATATCCAATGATCATTGTTTTCTTTTCTAAATTATAAATGGACAAACTAAGTCGGGTAAATCATATTTTATCAAAGCACTCAACTAATACTTTATTGTTCTATCTTTCTGTAAATTCAAAAATAAGCTTAGACATATTTATACCAGCGTTTTAAATTTTCGAAAATGCAAGCCGTTTTATAAATACCATTAATTTTGTAAAATAAAGTCAACTAAAATATTTGACAGATGCTCAGATAGCATTCTGATAATGAACGATATATATCAGGTAATTGTTTATCAACGGTTAAATTAAATTGATATGCTTTGCGTGCTAAAAATATGTTGTAAAATCAAAAACATTTTATACGTAAGAAAACACAAAACATATAATACCATCAAGATATGGGATGTTAAGAAAATTAAGAAACTACTGCGTTCAATGCGAAATCAAGTTAAATCTATAAATTGCACATATTAAAATTTTCCTGGCATGATTTCGTGTTAACTTTAACACAGATACTGTACTTGGAAAGAAGAAAACACTGTAGAAACAACGTAAAAGTCAAAATAATGACAAAATTGGCGACCCTATCTTCTCCTGGTGAATTTTCCTTTCCGTGATGAAGATGCCGCTCTTATTTTTTAACGAAAATTAATAAATAAATGTATATGCGTGATGTGTTTGCAGGAACGTTTCATATATCGATAAACGCAAAAAATATGTTTATGACTGATTTATTTTTACATAAAATTGAATGGTATCGATATCGTAAACTGGTTTACTATTTCACCAAAGGAAAAGTTATGCTAATGCCATTTTTTTTTTTTTTTTTTTGTCCTTTGAATTAGAAAATCAAACAGTATTATAAACTACCAAACAACATCTTTCAAATGTATAAGATACATTAGTCTATCAGATATTAGTATTTGTATTTTTAACTTTGTCCTAAATATTTGCATTAGTCACAGTGCCTCAAACGTTTTGCATTTAGTGCAAATTTAACCGCAAAATCTTTTAAAAAAAATCCTTGTTATAAAATCTTGTCATTGATTTTTAGAAACGAGCCAAGGCGTACCCAAAGAAACAATTTGCTAAAATATGCATATCACTAAGATGTTAATGTGTGTATATGGAATATCTTATTGAGTAAGATCTTGGTTCATGTCTGTTGTGGCCGAAAACTACTTTCAGGTCAAATATGCCAAATACGATATGTTCATGACATTTCAGCGACCTTTCTGTGCTAAAGTGTGCAAATTATAGCAATCTGCAGCTGGCCATTTACCATTAAAATTAACCTTATTTTTAAAGGATTGAATAGTTTTACAATTTTTGCAATTTCAGGGACGAAATAATGATTATATAATCACACCTCCTCCTTTTATCACAAATATTGAATTTGATAAGTGATAATGATTCCACTTGCAGAAATTTAAAAAAAAGTTTTTCGTGATAATATTATTAATGGAGGGGAAAATGATTGTTTTATTTTTAACTTGATAGACTTATTATTAACAATCATAATTAAATTATCCTGTGGAATTTTTGGGATTGATATTATCACCCCCCTTGAAACCGGAATAAAAGATAGGCGAAAGATACAAAAGGGACATTCAAACTCATAAGTAGAAAATAAACTGACATGGCAGAAAAAGCATGGACGTTGCAAACATTTCTGGCGGCGCTTGACGTTATAGACGTAAAAGGTTGAATTACGATAATGGCGATAATTTTTTGCAATATCTATTTCATTTCAACCTATAATCACGTTAAATTAATGAGATATTTAAAAAAATGGTATATGCTTAAGTCAGGGAAATCATGTTTTATTTGTTATAGTTGTTATTGCACTTGAACTAGTTTTCAGTAACTGCGAGTACTCTTAGATCTGTACTTCGTATCTTTTGTCATTATGATAGTTTTTTTTTGTATGCTTCGTGCCAATCTGATGTGTTAAGCCATTTTCAACAGATTTTTACAGTTTGTTCTTATGTTGTGCGATTACACCAATGTCCCAGGTGTATGAGGGATGAGCGCTAAAAACATGTTTAACCCCGCCACATTCTGTATGTGTCTGTCCCAAGCCAGAAGCCTGTAATTCAGTGGTTGACGTTCTATATGTGTCTGTCCTAAGCCAGAAGCCTGTAATTCAGTGGTTGACGTTGGTTGCTGTCTGAAATATTTGTTTTTCGTATAGAGTTTGTCATAAACGAGGCTGTTGTTTTTTTCGTTTGAATGTTTAACATTTTGATGTTGTTTTTATAGCTTACTATATATACAGTCTAATATGGGTTTTGCTCATTGTTGAAGGACGTACATTTACCTTTTGAACATAATAGATAGTTGTCTTGTTGACAATCATACCAAATCTCCTTATGTTATATATATACTAGAACACACCCGCGACATCGCGGGTCCGTGACTGAATTAAAGTATACCTATGCCTTATCTTTAGCCTGGATTTTTAGTATTCGTATTGTCATCTGATAAAGTCATGCTGATTATAAGGTGCACAGACTGCTTTCAAAATTTTTTCTGTTTGAACCCGTCCTGTTTACTTACTACAATAAACTTACTATAAACTAAATTTAATTTTTTTACTAATTAACAAAAAATAATATTAGTATTGAGGTGGAAGAAAACAGACTTATAAAATAGTGTACCATTGTGTAACATAGATATAATACAACTACTGGAAGAATTCCAGGTTCTCCTGACAGAGGAGGGATTTACAGACGGTAACAGGTAACTACAACCGGAAACTACATGCGACATATACTATTGGTATCGGTATCGGATTCGACCCGGAACTTGTTAATTATTGGTAATATTGATTATGTGGAAAACAAAAGAGCGTGGAATGGTGTAATTTTTAAACAAAACCATTGTCCTATATTAGTTATATATAAAGTTGAATTCTTCGATTCGTCGTTTTTACGTCATACCGGCTAACAAATTGGACCTCGTTATTTTAGTGGTATAGATATATATTATGTTTTACTACTATGAAAATCTCGTCTCATTGAACATTGCAAAACATTAAGATGAATGACATCTATATATGCATCATACATAACCTATTAATTTTGACAGAATGGTATTTTTCTAATTAAGAATATAGATTGGGAAAGAAAACATATTGGATGTAGATTGGACAACGATTATATGTTAATGAATTTGTATTGCTGTTATTCATGTTGTGTTATACTGGAAAGTCAATCATCATCGATTGAAATTGGTTAAAAACTTGCGAAACAATAAGCTGCAACAACATATTTTTTTTTATGTTAAAGAAAATTATTAGAAAGTTGAAAACAAAGCTTGTCCACCTTCCTGTCCATTCAAAAATATTCTCCATTGCCTATGCACTAATCGTTTATCAGCAAAGTGTTTCGGCATTAAACACGAAGAATAGGAAGGGTCATGACGTTTTATCCCCGAGTAATATTTGAAGACATTGCACAAGGTCATGTTTTTCTCTGACTGTTTATGACGTCTTTACACTAAATCCATTGGATGTTGGATGTGTACGGATTGATAATTTAGTCTTAGATGCATGAATTTTTTATTAGTTGTTAGTGGCTTTGAACTAGCTGTCAGATAACTGCGAATACTCTCAGATCTGTTCCTAGTGTCTTTTTGTTGTTTGGATGTACAAGTACCCTGCCACGTCCACTTGTATTTTTGTCTATCTGATGAGTTAAGCCTTTTTCAACTGATTTTTACAGTTCGTTCTTATGTTGTACTGTTATATCACTGTCCCAGGTTAGGGGAGGTTGGGATCCCGCTAACATGTTTAACCCCGCCACATTATGTATGTATGTGCCTGTCCCAAGTCAGGAGCCTGTAGTTCAGTGGTTGTCGTTTGTTTATGTGTTACATATTTGTTTTCGTTCATTTTTGTACATAAATAAGGCCGTTAGTTTTCTCGTTTGAATTGTTTTACATTGTCATTTCGGGGCCTTTTATAGCTGACTATGCGGTATGGGCTTTGCTCATTGTTGAAGGCCGTACGGTGACCTATAGTTGTTAATTTCTGTGTCATTTTGGTCTCTTGTGAACAGTTGTCTCATTGGCAATCATACCACATCTTCTTTTTTATATTTCGCACTCTACCGAAAAGAAAGAAAATTACTATTATATTTGTGGGCAAGAATTTAATACAAAATCCACAGTCATTCCTAATCATACGTAATATGTGTTACTTTGTAAATTAGCTTTTTATTATGAATGAATAAAACCTCATTTAACAGTCGATACGACGAACACACTCATTCAGATTTCATTTTTAATATAATCATACAGTCATATAATTTTACAGTATATATCTATTCTAAGGGATGTAACTAGTATCATTGTTTTGACATTGTAAACTTTATCATAAATGCTATCAAGGTCATGCATTTTCTTATTTTGTTTTATTACAATGCCGTTATTACTTATGCTACGGCCATATAAGAGTTTGAATTCAAGTATAGTGACTGTCGACGAGGTAAGAGTGCAAAATATTTTTAAAAAATCAAGATTTTTAAAAAGCTGTTTTAAAAGTTTAAACTGGATAGCAGTTTCATGTGTCATAATGTATTTTATGGGGTGGAGTGTTGGAGTGGAGTATTGGAGTGGCGTATTGGAGTGGAGTAATGGAGTGAAATTTTTGGAGAGAGATTTTGGAGTGAGATTATTGGAGTGAGATTTTGGAATGAAATTTTTGGAGTGAAATTTTGAAGTAAAATGGAACACAAGATCAAGAGAAGAACTGCAATTACAATGTTATGTCCGAGATTTTCATTGAGAAAATATATCAAGACATTTTACTATAAAGGATTTACATCAAAAGGTCAATTTCGGATACAAAATGGGGTTGGGGGGTTCCTGGCAGATTTTTTTCAATTACATGAAATTGTATCATTCGGCACAAACAAATCTGTGGACCTATCATCGCTAGTTTTATGCAAAAAAAGTGCCTTCCAATCACCCATTACATTTATTTACAAATCAACTTTTTTGTAGTTGGTTGGGTCGGGTTTCCAAATTCTTTTTAATCCTCCATTTTGTTATTATAAAACACCCATGCAACCACGCATCCCATATTGCCTGATAGGACCCGACACTAATTAAGTGTTTCGGCAGTTAAAGCTTGGGATGGTGATCTTAAGATGCACTATTTTAGTATAATCAAATATGAAAATTATTCATGAATATGTTGATATATTTATGTTTTAATTCTTCATCAATAGATCTAGATATTATCAGATCTGCCATCATCAGGGGTCCAACTGTCAATTTTATGTTAAAGTCTTAAACTTTGATCTACTAAGCATATCTCCTAGACTTTTATGTTTGCTATACGCAACTATTGGTGCAACATTGAATCTTCGTCAAACTGTAATAAATGCCAGTGTTTCATGATACTTTTTTTTTAAATTTTACGTATATATGGATTATATTTAGTTATTAAAACTAACAGAATATTTTCTTTTTCCCTCGATTTGTTTTGCTGTAATAATTCAGTAAGTTCAATTGATAAAGCATCAGTAATACTATCATCTATTTCACTTTGAAATTAGTTAGATTGTTTATTAATTTGTTATGGTCACTTGAGTTTTTAATCTGCCGTATTGCTTCACCTTTAATAAATCCTCGGAATACATGCTGTGAGTGACAGCTATTTCTATGCAGATAGAAATAAGAAGTTGTTTCTTTAAAATGTATTTCAAAGTCAAGAATGCTATGTGTTGTAAATCTTTGACCTTTAATTACATCAACATGTAAGAACGACATTTTATCGTTCGAGATTTCATAGGCAAACTTTAATAAGGGATTATATTTATTTGCTAGACGAAAAAATTCTGTAATTTCATCTGATGCTCCATCATATATTATGAATCCATCGTCCCTATATCTGCCATGATAGAATATTTTGTCTTTGTGCTAAAATGCAGAAATTATTTAATTCATTATTTCGAATATAAGTATGTCACAGATTATCGGTAAAAGGACTGCACCAATATTGCCGTACCTATTATTTGTTTATATATTTTGAATTATTTTCCCATCAAATTCAAATACATAAAAATGATTCTCAACAGACGTATTAATACAGTAAACATCTGTGTTATATCATACGAAACCAAAAGGCTGTTTGCCATAGGTTTTAATTTCTCAATGATATTAATAAAAGATGTAGTATCTTTTTTATATGTAGAATGATTTTGAATTATAGGTATAAGAAAATAATCAACATAATGACCGATAAGTTCAGATAAGTTCAGTTACGGAACCACATTGTAATATAAATGGTCTGCCAGGTGGAATTACATTTAATTCATTAAATCCATCATGTTGTATTTGTTTGAACATCTCCGTTTCAAGACGGTGGAATTCTCCCTAAGCGTGCATCTCTTAATTTCTGACCATTTGATAAAAAAAATTTAATGATATGTTGTCGACAATTCCTTGGTCGTTTAATGATTTAACATATTCAATGACCTGGGTTTTCAATTCTGCTATGTTAAATAAATCTAATTGGCAGTAATGTTGAGTATTTAGTTGTCTTGTGACTTCTGCTATGAAGTCTAGCCTGTCTACAAAAACACAATTTGAATTTCTATCTACCTTTTTATTACTATTGTTTAATCATTTTTCAAATGCGTAGTACTATTCTTTCGCCTTTAGTAAGATTGTTTTTTATAATTTTTTTCTATTGGTAGAAAAGATAATTATTGTTATTATAAAACACCGGTGCAACCACGCATCAAATATTGCCTGTTAGGACCCGACACCACTTTTTCCTAATATACTATGTACTTCAAAATTTCACCCAAAAATCTAACTCCAAATCTCGGACATAACATTGTAATTGCAGTTCTTCTCTTATTATTGTGTTCTCCAAAATCCAAAAATTTCACTCCAAAATCTCACTCCAAAAATTTCACTCCAAATCTCACTCCAAAAATTTCACTCCAAAAGTTCACTCCAACACTCCACTCCAATACTCCACTCCAACACTCCACTCCATAAAATACATCATGCCGTTTCATGTCGATTGATGTGTACATATTTTGAAAACACAATTATAGTCTTAAATATCTTAGTGTTGACAATAAAAACTTGACTGTGTTATTGAGTTGGGTTGCTGCCTCAGGTATCCAATATTTTATCTTGTATTCTCTTTGAAACTGGTTAATATTGTTCTTGCGATTACTTCATGTGCACAGTCAGCATTGTGTTTAACAAATACTTTAATATTGAATTTTAGAAAATAATGTCCTCAATGTGCATGTTTATTAGGATAAAAAATGTCCAAGGCCTCGAAAAAAGCTAAGATGAATGCATTGTACAATGTAGTTATTTAAACTGAAGAGATTTTACAGCGTACATTGTAATATACAACTATAATAGTTTTTAGACGCATATATAATAATGCACCGAAATTCGATCAAATGAATATACGAAAACATTAGATAATAATTTTGTCCTAGCTATAGCAATTATGTTTACTAGAATCATTGCCCCCGTATTGATGATGAGAGTGCATGTTATGTAAGGAAACTTGTTTGTAGATACATGTTGCTGTTTTATTTCGTTCAGTACATCCAGTCACAACTATCTGTAAGTGAAATCCTCCCAGGATAAACTTTTCTTGCTTCATAGACCTTTTCTTCGGTTAAAATTGGTTTAATTGCTTACATTTATTATGATTTCACCCTCGCAGAACCCCAACTATTAATATAGATGAGTGTGTGGTGTGTAAATAAAAACTGTAAGTATGTTTTAATAACTCCCGTTATATACAAAATATTGTGATTTTAAGTGTATAATTTGACTTTGCATCCCAAAAATGTGCGGTAGCTTGAACTAAAAGTGTGGTTATAAGCTTAAGGAATATATGTTTTGCTATGCGAAAAAGATACTGAATAAAGATTAAAAAATAGATGCTCTTGCATCATTGTAGGGCAACAATCTAATTTGATGCACTCGGTTGGATGTAACCAATGTTCTTCGTTTTCAAATGTCGGTCCACCCAAATTTCAGAACCTTTATAAATTGAGACGTTGATATGATTCGAGAAACACAGAAGTAAAGAGGAAATAATGATTTTTGTAAGAAAGGTACGATGGAAAGACACTATTTATTTCAATAGGAATGCTTTAAACTTTTAATTTCAGCAATATATAGCCATTCAAATTACGAATCAGTGGTAACAGTTTGTAATTAAAAATCCTTGCTCTAGTTCACCCGCCCACATCCAATTTATGATATTTATAAGTAGTGCAGTTTAGACATTACACAATTAAAACGTTACAAAATAACGTTGTGCTTAGCATGAACTATAAACTTTTTCAACCGAAGCTACTGTATCGCAACATCAACGTTCTGACGGTCAATTTTTATTCAAACCAGTCAAAAATAATCTTAAAATATAATTTTTTTTATTAAACATTTTTTTTTTTTTTTTTTTAATTTTATAAAAATAGCTATGTGTGACAATGTTTCAAAATGTAATGATTAAAGACTAAATGCACAAAATCCTTCAAACAGTATAAAATTCCAGATTCCGTAAAAAAATGAAGAAATAAACATATTTGAAATTAAAATTGATACAAGATTTTATTATACAACTCCAAAAATTTGCCTTATAAAACGGGTAAATTAAAAACAATTAAAAACAATTTGTCTTAAAGCTAGATTCGTGCCATATAAAAAAATAAGATAATGTGTTTAATCCAACAAAAGTGACAACGAACAAACACTTTATGTTAGAGATACCTGTTAAATGACAAATCTTGTAAAAAATGAACCATATAAGGAAGATAAAATGACATCTGACACAATCATCAAGTCTGTCACTTTGAAAGCAAATGTGATGATATAATATTATACATGGATATTATCCTTTTTATTTCTTCATACACTTATTTAAATTCTATGAAGCCGATCAGAGGTGCCAGAGTGCAAGAAAGCATATACAAAGGTCTCTATTTACACCAGGTTACATATTTGGGATTTTTTTTTATTAGAAGATCCAAAATTATGTAAATATAAACATACAAATATTAAACTACAAATATCTATTGAGAAAGTCAGACAAAGACAAATAATTGTGATGTAAGAAAGATTACTAAAAGCTAGTTTCAAAGTTTGTTAATTATAAGGGGAGGTAACTAGCAACTAATATTTCACCTATCATGCAATGTGAAAAAGAATGTATCAAAAACGCATTTTTATTTGCTTTTTTATAATTTTTTAACAAAACTGAGTTCGAAACCAATAGGACGGTCAACATTAGGTTAAATGATAGAATGTGGAATGTCGGGTTTAATGCACATTCTAAACTAAACTTACAACGAAGGGGTCTTGTCCAAAGCACGACGAACAACATGTATGATTATACCGTTTTAAAAAGATTTTAAAATTTAACAAATTTTGAAAAGCTTAGGATTTCAAAAATACTAGATACGAATGTTCTGCAAGTTTTATTGAAATCATTAGATGAATACATTGTATAGGTATATATACCTTGATAAGGAGAAGAAGTTTAAAATATGTATAATCCATATAATCTTATATATCTCCCTATTCTATATTTCAAAGAAATAAAAAAAAATAACCGGAATAAAAATTAAATATAAATCACACAACAATAATAGTTTATATTGAAGATTTTTTGGCTTTATCATTTTCTACACAATTTGCTTTCTCCATTGATATTTATGATTAAATCGTGTATTTCTATATAGGGTGGATTAAAATCCCAATTTTTGTTTTGTGTCTCTCTCCTGCTTACCGACTGTTTTCAATCCTATTTGTACCTGGACATACATGCATGGCGCCTTTATTTAGCATGATTGTTAATAAAACGTTATACACATGAAACACAAATATGATGTAAGGATTGATTATTTTGGTTTATTTCATGCTTTTCAGAAGAAATCAACATGAAGCTGATTTTTCTGATATTTACTCTGCACATTTCTTATTGTTTAGTCACCTGCGTACAAATCACATTAATAACAAAACTTGGGAACATAACTGGAGTAGAAAGAAATATTTTAGATAACAAACTTTTGGAATTCCGTAAAATTCCATATGCCAAAGCTCCAGTCGGCAATTTGCGATTTGAAAAACCAGTGCCTTATGGGTCGTGGACAACCCCATTAGACGCAACCACATTTAGCCCGTCTTGTTATCAGGATCTACCGGAAAATGTAAAGAATGTTTTAATAAACAAAATCGTAACTGAGGATTGTTTATTTCTAAACATTCAAGTTCCCTTTACAGTTACTCCTAAGACTAAAAAATCTGTGATGGTATGGATTCACGGAGGCGGATTCTCTACTGGACAGGCGGCTTTATATGACGCTGGAAGGTTTGCTATAACAGGAGATGTAATTGTTGTCACTATAAACTATCGTCTAAACGTGTTTGGATTTTTAAGTACTACCGATTTAGATGGCAACTATGGAATATGGGATCAGATTTTAGCTATTCAGTGGATTAAAAACAATATTGAATCTTTTGGTGGAAATAGCGATTCAATTACGATTTTTGGCGAGTCCGCAGGAGGATTCAGTGTTGGACTGTTATCGATCGCTTCAAGAAATGACGGACTATTCCAGAGAGCCATTATGCAGAGTGGAGTAGCCATTTCCCCTATTCCATGGGTCAAAAAGCCAACTCTTCCCTAGTTTCGCAATTTGTAAATTGTACACATAATGATAAGAATTTAGTCAGCTGTTTGAAGAGGAAAACATCGTCTGAGCTGTTCGAAGGATTGACGAAGTCAAAATTTAGACAGCAAACACTATTAGGAATTCAACTTGCTCCAGTTGTAGACGGAAAACTGTTTCTTGACCACCCACTTAAGCTTCTAAATGATGCAGATTCTCCAGCATCTAAGTTTTATAGGTCATTAGATGTCATAATAGGCACTATAAGTGGCGAGGCATCACTTTTTGTTTTTTCGCTTCAAGAACTACAGAAACCATTTCATTTCAATATATCAGATGGAATTCCTAAACGTATTCTAACAGACTTTCTTGCGCCAGAAATCGCAAAGGCATACTTCAATGGCAACCCTAGAGTCATCACTGCTATTATTGGGCAATATGGCCAATCAAATGATATAATGAGACAAACCTTTGACATTCTTGATCTGTATACAGATTTGCTGTTTTTTGTCCCTGCTGTACGTTCTTTGCTGTTACATGATCCAAACAATGCCAAGAAAAGTCGCCAGTTTCTGTACATGTTCTACGGTCAACCATCCTTTCCCTTGTTTGGACCACTCCCACCTTGGTTCAACAGGTCTGAACATGCAGCAGACACTATGTATCAATTTGGCAACAGTTTTGTGTCTCTTCCCACTCTGGACACCGATCTTTCAAAAAATTTCATTAAGTACTGGACAAATTTTGCAAAAACTGGGTAAGTCCTTCATGTTGAAGTTTATATCTATTGTGCATGTACATGTAGATTCCGTTTAGAAAATAGTGCTTTAATTTCAACAAGAAATAATAGTGAGAAAATATGTCCATAGCAAATTTTTGTTTTGAATGATTCTTGATTAGTTTTCCGATGTTGTCATTATTTTACACAATACAGACGTTTATATCACATTTGAATATAAAATGTTCGTTGGGAATTGTAAATTATCTTTCCATTTTATCAATCTGTCTGCCACTCGTAAAAGAGGCATTATCTGTTAAATTCATGTTCACCGATTTGACTCAAATTCTCATATTTGATTTATAATATACTAAAACAAATATCCAAATTATAAAAAGTCTAAAATAAACAATTTACGATGCATGGACTCGATAAAATGTATCAGCATTTCGTGTGTATTGTAGTCCAATCGACATCTAATTAACAATTGAGGTGACCTCCGAATACTGCCGGTCATATAACCCGATATAAACATAAATAAAGATATAAATAGATAGCGAACACGTGCAATTAGATTTTTCTAGGTCTGTTTGATTTCATATTATAGGTTAAAAAATATGTTAAGCATCGTTTTATCCTGTATAAGAATGAGTTTTTGTGGATTGAATCAGTTTACCAAATGGTTTACCATTGTTTCACTTTCAATGTTGACATACTTTACCTTTTCATAGCTGAACCCGACTAATTTATGCGTAACCCATTTCTAGCTAATGGTTTAAATTGAAGGTCACATGAATACGGATTCAATGAGTTCGAATTATTCACTTGCAAGTGAATAATTCATCTGCGATGTTTCTTAGTTTATTTTGACAGAATTGAACCAAACTGGCTGCTAAAAGCAAATTATAATAATTATTTCACTATTTCACTTTCATTAATGATTGAACAAAAAATCTTTTTGTTTTAAATCTCTTTGATAATGTCCCTTTAAAACAACATACTAATGATTACATCGGTCATCATTACACTTAAATTTGAAAGATAAAGATAACATCCGCAGCTTTAGTTATTGGCAAGTTGTTTTAAAAAAAGGAGGCAAACGATACCAAAGAGGGAATTAAAACTTACAGACGGACAAAATCAAGATAAAATAACGAAAAACTCGAAATTTTTAATCGTTTTACTATTTATTTTTTCATGAATAAATATATATAAAATTGTATATATATTAATAATCATTGCAAGCAGGTAAAAGTAACGTTGAATTTTTGTGCCCTAAATTAGTTGTGAAGTTTTGATTATTCTTTCTTATTTCAGAGATGTAAATGACGCAGACCTGCCAATGTGGAAAGAGTATGATGCCATGAAAGCACATTACATTAATTTAGATGTCAATATTACTACAGGTCAATATTTGTTCCAGGATCGTGTTAAATTTTGGTTAAATGATATCCACCAAATTCATAACCCAACATCGAGTGTAACATGTCTAAGGCAAATTACCATTGAATGGCTTATATTTGTTTCTTTCATGTTTAGTTCTGTATTTTTTTACCCTTAAAAATAAGAAGTTTTGATGGTTTGGCATTTATTATGAAGTGAAGCTTCATACTTTTTATAAACTTACTTACAATGATATTATAGAGGTTCTGTTATAAGGACAAAGCATCGGTGTTCGATCGAATTCTTCAAAATAAATGTGGTATATATATGGTGTAATCGCATGATGATGTATTCAAGAATAAGAAAAAAAAAAAAACTTCAATCATTATTAAAAATGATCAGTTTTATTCCTAAAAATTATAAGTTCTCTGTTTACAGGTTTGATTCTCCATTTAGATTTCCTTCTTTTTACTACATAATCGTTTATGTATAGTATAGCTTGTTGTTCGGTGTGAGCCAAGGCCTTCTTGATCGTTTATGTTTACTTTTATAAATTGTTATTTGGAACGAGTTGTCTCATTGGCTTTAAAATAAGAAAACAGTGGAAAACACCCGCGACATTACGGTTCCGTGCCTATGCCTTAAATTTAGCCTGGACTTTTAGTATTCGTATTGTCATCTGATAAAGTCATGCTGATTATAAGTTTAACAGTTTTCTCTGCTTTCAAAATCTTTCTGTTTGAACCCGTTGACCCGGAACTTGTTAATCATTGATGATATTTATTATGTGGAAAACAAAAGGGCCTGGAATGGTGTAGTATTTAATCAACACCATTGTCCTAAATTAGTTATATATAAAGTTGAATTCTTTGATTTGTCGTTTTCACGTCATGCCGGCTAACAAATTGGAAAGAACCAACGTCTTTTTTTTAGCCTGGATTTTTAATATTCGTATTGTCATCTGATAAAGTCATGCTGATTATAAGGTGCACAGTTTATTCTGCTTTCAAAATCTTTCTGTTTGAACCCTACCTGGTTTTCTTACTACAACCGGAAACTACATGTGACACATACTATTGGTATCGGTATCGGATTCGACCCGGAACTTGTTAATTATTGGTAATATTAATTATGCTGAAAACAAAAGGGCATGGAATAATGTAATTTTCAATCAACACCAGAGTCCTATATTAGTTATATATAAAGTTGAATTCTTTCATTCGTCGTTTTTACGTCATGCCGACTAACAAAATAGACCTCGTTATTTTAGAAGTATAGATTATTGTTATTCAAATCAAATGAAAATCCCCAATATCATCGAGTATGTGAAACATTTTAGTGTTAATATTGAAATATGAAATAAACTACATATTAACCTAATGAAAAGCAGGATTTGTTATTTTTGAATGTTTGTTCACGCACATAATTTTTCTTGATAGTGATTCACGCCTGTACATCTAGATCTAATTTAAAGTGTCGTGTGGTGTCCACCACAGTGTTGTTTAAATCATAGCTTTGGTTCGAGTTCATTTGATAATGCATTTTATTTCGAACTTGAGTGAATGAATGTGTTAAGTTTATTGAAACAGGGAAAACTGTTTTGCAAGTTAAATTATATTAAATTCCTTTCAACCACCACTTGAAAATTGTCTGTTCCAAATCAAAATTGTAATAATATTTGTTTTAACATATTTTTTTTTTTTTAGTTCTAATTTTCCAGTTATTAATATGAATAAATAATTTTAAATTATGACTTTTTGGGGGGAGCAACGTTCATTGTTACTCCCTTTTCCTCTTTATCATCATCTAACCGAGTTAGATATTATTAGAAGTCAAAAGCTTTGGTTATGTTTATATCTGTATAATTTATCCTGCACCTGCTTTGTACGATGATGATATATTGGACTCATTTTTTTACATGAAGGTTGAAAAGTGGGCCATTATATAAAATATTCTAGTATTTGTTTTGTAAATCTAAGATTTTAAACTTATCAGGAGACTGTTATTACAAGTGAAATAATTGATGTTCCTTATTGGAAGGAGTTACAACGACGAAGACGACTAGGAAGATGAACTTTTTTTACGATGTATTGCATTACCTCCCTTGTGTTGGGATAAATATATTATACCATTAATCAGATTTATATTCCTATAGTTTTAATAAACTTGAATTCCATTTTTTTTTTTTTTTTTTTTTTTTTGAGCGTCACTGATGAGACTTTTGTAGACGAAACGTGCGTCTGGCGTACACGATTATAAGCCTGGTATCTTTGAGTTTTTTTTTATTAATGTCTGCCCCTGATGCCTATCCTGTCGATGTTCCCGGCCTTTCATACAACACCATTACTCAGTACTCGGAGGTACGTTAAACAACCGACAATAAACCCATCAATCAGTACTCATAACAGTAACATTTTGTAATTATTTTTCAGGATAATTATAATTTATCAATGAAATTTTGGGATTACAAACAGCACTTTATATGCTAGATTCGTGATGCAGTGTCATACTGTTTTATCTACTTTGATATTTGGAGAAGCGACGAATATAAAAACTGGTTTTATCCTTCAGTATTGTAGATTATGACATGAATACATAGATCACAAATAGTGTATGATATGATAGTACTAACATTAAAGTTACCAATTTTTCTGCAACTATACATATAAAACGACAGACCAAAAAAAAAAACACAATATATATAGTTTTAGAAAGAACAATAATCGTACGACCTCTACGTTAAGTAGAAGCGTATACTTTTTATATACCATGGAATATTGGAAACTTTTTAACGGAAACCGTTAAACTTTTGGAACAATTGAATTCTTGCAACTCAATTTCAAAACAAGTGAAAAATTGGTTTAATTTCAAAACAAGTGAAAAATTGGTTTAATTTCAAAACAAGTGAAAAATTTTGTTTTAATGAAATTGTTGGTGTCAAAATATTTTCTAATATTTTAATAATGGCTGATTCATAAGAATAAAACATCAGGAAATGGTAACAAACACTCAGATATCAAGTATTTTAGTTTGATAACAAATATAAGATAATTACTGTAGACCTTTATTGACAAGGATTCCAAAAGAGATAAACAACAGTATACAAGACACTACAAGACAGAAAAATTCAAGACTGAGCAACACGAACCACACCAAAAACCAGGGTGACATCATGTAGGGTAAGCGGTTCATGCTCCAGTAAGCACAAACTCGGTGATAAGTCTACTGATGATGTCACATTTGAGAAAAGAGTACGGAAGTGTGGTTACGACAATTAAAACATATTCGTCGTCATCTATGAAATAAATATTCCATAACGGCCAACCAACTCGTGACTTCCTTTTTAAAATTTTCGAAGGGATCATTTCCAGAAACTACACAATATTGTCTAGCAAGTACCAGAGTTACATGAAAACATTATAACAGAAGCAAACAGTTATTGTAAGACTATCACATTTCGCGCTGTTAAGTAATCTAGGCTAATGCATTTACTTCCCTTTGACTGTTTCGTATAACTGTCTCACTATGAATGTGGAATAATTAGTGAAAATATAAAATGGTAACAAAGTTATTATGATAGATAGTTAATTTATATGAAAAAAATGCAAATTTGAGGACAACAGGAAAGGAATATGAAGAAAAAAAACATATATAGATATAGGAAGATGTGGTATGAGTGCCAATGAGACAACTCTCCATCCAAGTAACAATTTAGCATTGATATATTGAAATAAACAATAAAAGCTAATGATATCAGATGTTATTCATGGTCTGCTCATCACGCTGTACATGTACCTGTCTTTTTGTCCAAGTTTCGCAATGAATATTGAGTCACGTTGGGTTTTATTTTAAGAAAAACAAAAACAAAATGAATTTAATGATATTTGCATGGTTACATGCGAAACAATAATATACATAAAAAATCAACAAAGCAATAAATATTTAAAAATTCACAGTCAATTTTAAATTAAGAAATAGTTTAATAAATATTCCAGTTTTTAAACAATTCAATTGGGATCAACTTATATACCATTCAAAAATTATATTACATGCAAATTTTTATAAAATATATATGATCTCTGGTCAGTTACGTTAAAAAAGGTTTCAAAAATAAGATTGAAATAAAATTTGAGGCAACAGTAGATTGTTTAAATCTTATGAAACATTTAGATGATAAGACAAAGAATGAGGGATTTGCATGGTTTCCAAGAGTAGCGAGAGTAAATCGCCATTACAGACACGGGTCAGAGTTGGAAAATGTTCACACCGTGAGAATGGGACAAAATAACATCAGTGTCCAAACAAAAGGAAAATTAACAATAGGAAAAGCAAATCGTCTCGTCGTAAATTTCTGTGTAAAATTATCCGTGTGATACTGAAATATCCAATTCTAGAAAAAGAACATGATTGCTGTTTTATGTATTTAAAGTTACCCGTGGTAATTTCCTCAGTATAAACAGAGGTTTCTTGATTATCTAAAGCAAAAATATCATCAAGGCTACGGTATATGTTATTACATCCATTAATTATATGATTTAAGACGGATCTTTACTGAATTTGGCCATACACCGTGATTCATGACTATACAAGAACAAGTCTGATAGAAAAGGTCTTGAATAGGTGCCTATAGGAATACCTACAACCTGTCGATGCTTTTTTTTCACGAAACTTATATATTAACAAACAATATAACTAACAACCGAATTGAAAAGACCATCAAAAGTACATAATTCATCTATAATATCAAGAGCTATTTACAATAAAAAAAATCATTCCACTATTTGCAAGTGCTTTATTACAAAAGTTAATAGCAAGTTTTTTTTTTAAATTTTGATAAGAGAACTACTTAGAAGCACAGAAATATTACTTATAATGTATTTACTTAAAGCCGATATGAAACGATATTTGATGGAGTTTTGTGTAGTTTAGGTCACCAATGCATAGTAGGGACCTTCGAATGTTCAAAGGTGGCCTTCACTGAGATGTGGTTATGATATGATTATATACGTATTTGACTTTCTCTTGAATATATGGCATTGAATTCAGAAGAATCAATAATCTTATTCATAAGACACAATTTTTGTTTGTTACCTTGAATTGTATCATTGTGATTGACGAGATTTGACGTTGGTAAACTAATAGTATCTACATCATGCATATGTCAGTCTATACGAACACAATACGTTTTGAGAGTAATAGACGTTCGTTGTTATTTTAGAAATGGGTGTGTTGCTAACCCTTTTATTGATTTCTGAATTATTTTTGAAATGCGATATCCTAATATCTATACAATATTCAGACATTTATTCTATAGAAAATGAAAGGATATGGAGTAAATTTATTCTAAACTGTTTGTCAGACTTCAGCGTTTGCACCATTTTTACAATACGATGAAAGAGCATCTCTAATTACCTGACGACACTCTTTCCAATTTATTTTCAATGGAAACGATATTTTTTTTGAAGTTTATACCCTCTCGGTTTTGAACAATGTTGAAGTTCCCTGTTACTAAATATATAAACTTCGATATCTCACAGTTATCAAAAATACTAGTTAAGTTGATAAAATAAATACCTCTTTAAATGTGTTTTTTTTTTTTTTTTGGGGGTACCTTTATAATGTTCGGCTTTGTTAAAACGATGGAACAGCCTAACAGTATGTTGACAATATGCTTTTATAATACGCGTACACTTATCACCAAATTTTAGATTGGAACGATGTTTAATTCGTGGATTGCGGTTGATGCGTTTGCCATGCAACCATGTCCTTTTTCAACAACATGACTGATACCAATAGAGGAAATTTTTACCAAGTCCAGGAATATGAGTTGTTTTCCATTTGTTTGATGTGTTTGATCTTTTGATTTTGCCATTTGTTAAGGGACTTTCCGTTTTGAATTTTCCTTGAAGTTCGGTATTTTTGCTATTTTACATTTTGAGATATTGTCCAATGATGTTCTACTCGTTCTTCTCCATTTAAACTGTTACAAGTTTTGCAATTAATCGATCGGTAAGCGGAGAATTCTCTTTGAGGCTTTTCCTTTCAAATATCAACATCCTAAAATTAAAAAGAAATGTCATGTTTCTCCTTATAATAATAATTATAGTGTTACCATTTGTGATTCTTATTATAATTTATGTCATTATTATTTGAAATACACTTTGAGAAAGAATGATAATGCCATTTTTAAGTCCCTTGAATTCGAAAATCCAAAGTTTTTCTAAATCTATCAAAAACACCACGTTTTCATGAGAAATTAGTCTGTATTTATATTTTCCAATTTTGTCTTAGATATTTCCATTAAAGGAGAATTAGCTACGAAATAAAAAAAAAGTATGATTTCTTTTTCAATCGTTGTTGAAAGTGAAATAGTGAAATAATAATTTGCTCTTAGCAGCCAGTTTGGTGCAATTTTTTTCAAAATAAGCTCAGAACCATCGCTGATGAATTAACCACTTGCAAGTGAATAATTCGTCCTCATTGAATCCGTATTCATGTGACCTTCAATTTAACCCCTTAGCTAGAGATTGGTTACGCATGAACTAGACGTGTTCAGATATTAAAAGGAAAAGAATGTCAACATTGAAAGTAAAACAAGGGTAAAAGAGGGACGAAAGATACCAGAGGGACAGTCAAACTCATAGATCGAAAACAAACTGACAACGCCATGGCCATTGGTAAGTCATTTGTTTGACTGATTCGATCCACAAAAACTCATTCTTATACAAGTAAAAACGACGTTTAGCATGTTTTAACCTATAATATGAAATCACACAGACCTAGAAAAATCAAATTGCACGAGTGCGCTATCTATTTATATCTATATTTATGTTTATATCGGGTTATATGACCGTCGGCAGTCTTCGGGGGTCACCTCGATGGTTAATTAGATGGCGTCTTGACTAAAATACACACGAAATGATGATACATTTTATCGTGTTCGTGCATCGTAAATTGTATATTTTAGACTTTTATAATTGGGATGTACGTTTTAGTATGTTATAAGTCGAATATAAGAATTTGAATTAAATCGGTGAACATGAATTAGACAGCTAATGCCCCTTTAAGGCTTTAATCTTCTTGAGTTTTGCCGAAAAGGATGTTTTGCTGCAAGATGTATTTCATATAGATGTCATTGTGCGTAAAACATCTGTTTTAAATAGGCTTTGGTTTATATTTAAATTTTCACTCACTAAACTACGTGTAAAATTGCCATTTTAGGCCAAATACAATGTAAGTAAATTAAGTCCTGTTTGTGACATCAAAATAGCATCGTAAGTGCCGTTTTTGCACTACAGTGTCCAGATTGTATCAACCTGTTCAATTATCAATAGAATTAACACAATATTAACGGTCTGAACTAGTTTTTTTTCAGGGCCAAAACCTGGCTTTTATCATGCTTCCTCATTTTCGTCACATTTGGAGCAGGATCTGCTTACCTTAGCGGAGCACCCGAAATCACCCCCAGTTGTTGTTGGGGTTCGTGTTGCTGACTTTACTTTTATATGTTGTGTTTTGTATATTGTTGTTTATAGATATAAGAAGATGTGGTATGAGTGCCAATGAGACAACTCTCCATCCAAGTCAAAATTTATAAATGTAAACCATTATAGGTCAAAGTACGGTCTTCAACACGGAGCCTAGGCTCACACCGAACAGTAAGCAAGCTCTCTCACAGGCAAACAACCCATAATTGAAAAATATAAGGGCATACACCACAAGCACGGGGACACATTCTACTGCATCCACACAGCACGAGCAACAAACCCTGCAGTTGTTTGTCTTTATGTTGTTTTTCGGAGTTCTCATTTGTGGCGTTTTCAGTTTGTTTCGACTTTTGGCTATGAATGTTCATTTGTCTATTACGCTTATATCAATTTACTTTGAAGAGATACGTGTACTAAATATAAAAATAAGAATCTAAAATGCCAATCACCCCCCTGTCGATTAAGGATGAATGTACTTTGTTTTCACATAACGATAATGTCTTGTTTTTTTTTTTATTTATAAAGATGGTGGTTTGAGTCATTGTTACATGTTTCATTCTTACAATTAAATATCTTAAATCTGCAAATACAGCCAAATATCAATGTAAATAAGAAGTGTAGCACACGTCAATGATACAGTCAACTTACAACACACACATAAAATGACTTTAAAAGGCTAACATCAGTAGACAAGTGCCTTTATCAATTATCAGAGTTTTAATAGCAGTAAGTCTTTTAACGTGAGAAAATTTGACAGCTGTGAACAGTACATAAAATCTTCAAGGACAAAACATTCAGATGCTTCAAGACCAACAAAAGTCTATGATACACTACACAGAAATTTAAGGATTGGGTAACATGAACTCGAACAATAACTGAGGGAGAAACAAATCGGGCCAAAACAAAAAGAGACAGAAGATATCACGGGAACAATAAAAAAATATTGCGCCGATGAAAAGCAGACAATATGTTCTTCACTTGCAGTCAACCAAGCCAGCTGTTCAAACATCTTAAATCTTAACACATAAACCATGTAGTTTAACACTCTAATATAGCCCGCCTCATTTCGGAGAAGACATGAGGCAAAGTGCAAAGTGGTTTTTCATAATCAATATGAAGGAACACTCTCTACGGTGCCTATAAGTTTGAATCATACATCCATAATGAAACGTATATTTGTAAAAAAAATTTGGTAAATGTTTTGACATTTGAAAATATTTCTTTACTGAAATCTGAGACATCACTGCAAACACACTCATACCGATCTCACTGAGAAATGTACATGCCGTAAGAAGGAATTTCTATCAAGTCAGGAAAATCGTTAGTGTGTTACCATTTTATGGGATATCTTGTTAAAGATTTGGAGTTGATATAACATCATTGGTTGTCTCTATTTTTTGAATAACTTGTCTAAATTTGGGATTATTTACAGCTTCTGGTATAGACACGTGTTTACTATTTTTTTTTGAAGATTTATTGTGTTTCAGGTAAGGGGACTGTTTAATAACATTTACACATTTATTTATCCATATGCATTTCTTTATTATTAACACACATACTTAGCTAAATTTCTGTGTCTCTTTTCTTCCGATTTTAATGCAGCATGAATTAAAAACAAATTAATCACATCTCTCTGCAAAAGTAAAAAGGAAAATGAGTTTGAGTAACATAAAATTATATAGCCCTAGTTGTTTTGTTAATTGGTATAAGCCATATACATGTATTGTAATCTATCAAATTGGTGATACTTATACCTACCCTTATACAAAATATTTATCATAAAATGTTAAGTTTTAATTTGTTCAATTTGAGAAACGACATTTGATCTGACTGAACCTTTTTTTTCACTTAATAAACAGTTTATATACATGTATTTTTAGCTTTTATGCTATTTAAATTTCAAACATGTAAGTGGTGCTTTTTGTCGTTTTTTTTTTTTCGCAATAAAAGCAAATTTTATATTTAGATCAAGTTAGAAAGTCACTCTTTGCGAAACAAAACTCTTTTTTTGGCTATCCTACCAAGTATTTGTTCATTGTATGAGTAGAGTGAAAATCATTTCTAGTAACTATTATTTTTGTTGTCTACTCCAATATACTGTCAATCTCCAGTATATACTGACACGCATTTGAAACACGACAAACCAGAAACTACATCATTTGTATATGTATCCAGAATTGATTATTACCTGAGCATTACTACCACCTAAGTTGATGATCTGATATCGTTTAGGATAAATTATATCCACAGCTTTGCCGAACTGTCCATCTTCAAATGCAATGAGTGCCTCACATAAATCTGAACCAACAGATTTCATACTCTCACATGTGTTGCCTTTCCCATCACTGAGGGAAAAAATTGTTATCTTAAAATATTTGGGTGAAAAATCTTTGCAATGAAACCGTCAAAATCATAAATTTACAATAAAGGTAAAAAAGGGAAATCCAAATTTAAAAATATACACAATTTCCTCTACTATTATTGTTAGGATTTCGCAAAATGTTAGTTTATTATAAATATTCTTTTGACAAGACTAAGTCTTATGATAGATACTTGTAGCATTATAGAATACTATTATAATTTTCATAGAAAAGAAACCATAGAGCATAGCATATTTGAAAAACAAATCAAAATGAGAGTGATCGAGTTATTTCCCCTTTAATCTTTAGTTTTAAATGTTGAAAATGATATTTTTGTTTTGACACGGCTGCTCTGGGACTATTCTATTCTGTAACATAACTTCAAAGTTCGTATCAAAATAGATTATTTTCAGATAGATAAAAATAAAAAATTTCATTTATAGGAAAAACATGGAAATACTATACGTTATATCGAGGATTACAAGGATGTAGATAGATTACAATAATACAAGGATTTTGAAATCCCAATTACAGTGATAGATAATACACACTAGCTGTACCAAACACATCATTCAATAATTTGAATTTAAAAGAAGTAGTTGAAATCTATACACATGGTATTAAAAAAAAGGATGCTATCGATTAACGTACATACGACGCGTTTCTCTTGAATAAACTTCATCAGTAAAGCTTTTACAAATAATAAGATCAGAAGCTTTATCGTAGTGGTTAAACCCTTGTTTTTCTGATAACTGAAATTATCGTCGGTTTTCTATATGGATACACGTTCATATTACAGTTACTGTATATTTGACACGCATAATTAAGATGTATCTGTGCAACGTTCCTATAAAAAAAAGGTTTCTAATTCCTTTTATAATCGAACTCATGTAAGGTTTGGTTAGAGAAAACCTTCATTCAAATCTAATTCAAACTTACAAAAAGCGGAGGCGCTTTTCAGTTTTAAAAAGTCCTCCATTACCGATAACGAAATTAGGTGCTAGTCAGCGTACAACGAAGTGGTGATGATAGAACGGACATTCTAAAACCTTTATACGACTATTCCTTCTGCAAATGCTTTTGTTTTGACATTATATTTCGTGTTTCAACAAGGTATTTGTCAAATGGATATCTGATTAGGTGAAGCTCTTTGACGAAGCCCTTAGTTTGGTTGATAGTTTAGATCAGACCTTTACCTTAAAAAATCCCTAATAGAATCTGTTAGCCTTTTCGCTGAATCCATGTTGTTTGCCCCAAGACATGCCATCATATAACTGGTATCAAGAAATCCCAGTGCATGATCGTCGTAATGATAAGTACAAAGTGAATTGAAGTCTTTGAATTTTTCAATAACAGGTACACCTATTGGATAGTTATAAATAAATATATGTAAGAACAAAATCGGGGAGAGGGCGCCTTCGGCATTAAACGATGGAAAAATGACTGTATAATGATCAAAACGTACAGATGACAACAATCGTGCATTCATATAAAACCTTTAAAGCTGCGTAAAGTATGAATATAGAATAAATTTAATGTTTTATATTGCTTAACTATTTTTTCGATTATTCGATAAACGATATCTTACAGGGAAGAGGATTGGTGTTCACAGTACGGGACATTCCACCAACTACTGAAGCTTTAAGAAAAGAGCTTTTACAAGTTATTTCAATGTCTCGAAAGAGTTATCTTATTGTTTTAAAGTTCTGTTCGAATATTTAATTGATAATTTTTAAAGTTTTTATCAATAACTTTATCTATGTATACCTTCAAGTCTTAGTCTGTACAGGTATGATACGGAATTAGCGATCTCCATGGTTGATTTTGATTTGAATGCCCTTCTTCCAATCTACAAACACATTTTTTTCATAAATTAGTTTTCAGTAATAAATGTATTCTTATATAGGATATAGTAAAGTTTTTAAAGCCAGTTATCGTTTGCGTAATGTAGTAATCCTACTATCAAACATAGAATTTGTAGCATTTTGAGGTCTCTGTTAAATCAGATACAAAGTCCGAGTAGGAACTGTCTAGGCTCTGGCGATTTAGAGCTTGGTATGTAGTAGAGCCTCTTATATAAAAATAAGTATATGTGATATGATTGCCAAATAGCCAATCATCCACGAGATTAAAAATTCACGTGATTGTAAGCAACAGTATGTCCTCATATTTCCTTCAACAATGAGCTATATTGTTATGACGGCTCCCCTTCTTAATTCCATGTTTTTTGTTGTTGTTGCTTTGATCTATAATTTGAAGTGGGTTGTCAAAAGAGTTCGATAAGCCAGAAGATACTTATGCAAACAATTGAAATCTATTATCTTGGATGACTATTAAACGTGTTGAAAATTGTTCATGAAACATGTAATGTTGACTTCCGTACTGTTTGAAATTGAAAGTAGGCCATTGATTTTCAGTTACAGCTGTGGATGATACTAATATTGCGATTCATGTTGTTCTATTTTTGCATGTTATAATTCTTCCTATTTAGGTTTCATTTGTGTATGATTGCTAACAGCAGGGGTATTTGGATAAAATTCAGAATGGAAATGGGGAATATGTCAAAGAGACAACAACCCAACCAAAGAGCAGACAACAGCCGAAGGCCACCAATGGGTCTTCAACGCAGCGAGAAAATCCCGCACCCGGAGGTGGTCCTCAGCTGGCCCCTAAATTAAATTGTGTACTAGTTCAGTGAAAATGGACGTCACACTAAACTCCAAAACATATAAATGAACTAAAATTAAAAAACACACAAGACTTACAAAAACTAGAGGCTCCTGACTTGGGACAGGCGCAAATATGCGGCGGAGTTAAACATGATTTGTGAGATCTCTTTCCTCCCCCTATACCTCTAGCCAATGTAGAATAAAGAAATACATAGCAATACGCACAGTAAAACTCAGTTTAAAAGAAGTCCGAGTCCGATGTCAGAATAGGTAACAAAAGAAACTAAGCAAAATGACAATGATACATAAATTAACAAAGGACTACTAGCAGTTACTGACATGTCAGCTCCAATCCTCAATTAAACTGATTGAAAGATTATGTCTTCATAATATGAAAATCAAGTACAATCCCTCCCGTTAGGGGTTTAGTATCATACAATCATAAAATATATGAGAACATAACCCGTATCATGCCAACAACTGGTTTTAGAATAATAGTGTTTATTTCCGATGCAAATAGATATAAGAAGATGTGGTATTAGTGCCAATGATACAACTCTCCATCCAAGTCAAAATTTATAAATGTAAACCATTATAGGTCAAAGTACGGTCTTCAACACGAAGCCTAGGCTCACACCGAACAGTAAGCTATAAAGGCCCCTAAATATCTAAAAGTGTTAAAATTACTAGTGTAAAACCATTCAAAAACGGGAAAACCAACGGTCTAATCTATATAAAACGAGAAACGAGAAACACTTATGAACCACATCAACAAACGACAACTACTGAACATCAGATTCATGACTTAGGACAGGTGCAAACAAATGCAGCGGGTTTAAACGTTTAAATGCCCGTTTAATCAGGTGTGTGAAGATTATGAGGCAAAGTGGTATATAGGGTAGAAAAATCTAAACTTTGAACAGATTCGAAATCACCAATATAAGCATGCAATTTATCAAGTACTTCCAACGAATTTTTGACACTCCAAAAGTAATTAATTCCACTATTTTCAAAAGCCTTATTTGAACAATTTATTACCAGGTTTTTGATTGTACCAAGTGTACTAGTAAGTAGAATAGATAGTTTAGTAGTGGAACAATGGCTTGAAGACGAAATAAATCTATATTTGTAAGGAGTTTTGTGCAGCTTCGGAAGCCAGTACATAGTTGGAGCTTTCATTGTATTTGGTTCTGCTTGTAAAGAGGTAGCTAAAAGTTTATGTTTGTTACAGATGTCATTTTTCAAAAATGGAGTCAGTTGGAATGTTGGTGAATTCGTGATTTTCTTTTGTAGAACCTCTATGTAAAATTTACGTCAAACAATAATGATATTGTTAGCAGCTTTATCAGCCGGGACAAAAACAAATTCCTTGGCGAGTTCTTTTAGCTTATGTTTGATACTAGAAACTGGGCTATTATGGTTGTTGTTAGGAGTAAAATGACCTTTAAATGTTGAATACGTATATCAACTATGTTCATTACCGAATTAAAAAAAGAATCTAATGATTTCTTGTCAGCTTTTTCTCGTTTTATCCATTTAGACCAGCAAGTACGGAGTAAGTCGTCGATGATGTTACGACACTCATTCCAATTAATAATTGACGGGGGACGATTTTTAGGTCCTTTACTGAGGAATGATTTCAACTCTCGGTCACGAACGATGTTATAATTAAGATCTTCCGTTATAACATGGAAACTAGGGCCATAAATGTATTCGGAATTACTGCAATTTCATGAGGTAGGTGTATTGTCACTGATATTAACATCTTTACACATTTCGCTGTAATTAAACACATATTTCCGGGTATATTTTTTATAAACATAACAAATAAGAGGGAGTTCAGTATTATTAAAATAGCCAGGAATTTGTTCTTTAACAGAATGATCATTAAAAATACCGGCAATATTTACAAAATCGAAACCTTTATTGACATATTTAATTTTAATTAAATGTTTTTTTTGTGATCTTCAGGGCGATCAATTTTGGGAAACAATTTAGAATAACAATTTGCAATTATTATTTGAACGATTTGATACTTAGGACTGCAATATGGAATTGTGTTGCATTCCTCCAAAATTTGATGTAATTTATTCACAGGCAAATAACAGAGCTTGGTTAATAGATAATGTCTACTGTTGTTTTTTGAAATAGAAATTAGGTCCGAAAGATTTGTATTGTTATTACGAAATTTTCTTTGATTGGGATTTATTCTACGCCCATGAGAATGGTTTTTACGAACTGTTTTAGAAACTATATCCAAAATGTTAACAGAATCTGTTCTAGATATATTACCAATTCCCATGATATTGTCATTAAGACCGAAAGGATAGACTGTCTGTAATTTTTTAATCAAATTTAATTCAATTATTTTTCGTGATCGTACAAATTTTGAATGAGATTCCCCAGGCTGCTTATTAACTACTTCTAAAGGTTGAACTGTTAAATATTTAAAAGGATGATTGTGCTTCTTAAGGTGTTGATAAATGATACTTTTGAATTTATGGGGTCTTCTAAAACGATAAAGTTGTTCTTGCGTGCGTTTAGATAAATATCGTCCAGTTTCACCTACGTACTGAATACCACATCCCGGTTTGTTTCATGTGAGTAAATATATAATACTGTTAGTTTTTCAAGTGATATCAGTTTCAAAATTTAGGAAAATGTGCGACCATTAAACGTGGACCTTACCGTATTGTTGGTGGAAAGACGGGGACATGTAAGTAATTGTTTTGGCATGACACTTATGGATAGAAGGGTAACCACGATTTTTGTTATTAGAAATGTTAGCGATTGTAGTATTTTTAGATAATCGATTTTGAAGATTGAGACGTGTAGATACCCTTTGAACGAGTTTAGTATTAAGTATTTTTCCATTTCGAAGTTTCATTATTTGCTTTTTGTTATCCGTTTTACCAATTAAAAGAAACAAAGAATGGCGTCCAGAATATGAACCAGCACACATGAATATAATACAGTAAAAAAGATAAAACTGTTCGGCTAAAGACGTCAAACGCTATCCGTCATTAAGTACCCGACAAAATACGTTAACAACAAAACTTGAGGACAAAAAACAAAAGACAGGGTATATCAGGGTAGCGCCTGACGTCTGACTTAATAGTACAATGGGGCTGAATAGTGAAAACTGTCTTTTAGATAAATATTCCTAACGTAATGAACATAGAGATGTTCTCGCTCGGACACGCACTCCATTAACTAGTATATTATAAGAGCAGAAACCTGAAGCACGGGGAGGCACTCTACTGTCTCAACACGGCACTAAAGACAAACTCTGTAAAAAATAAAATTGAGAATGGAAATGGGGAATATGTCAAAGAGACAACAACCCGACACTAGAGCAGACAACAGCCGAAGGCCACCAATGGGTCTTTTTAAAATAAATCTCAATCACAATTTTTTAAGTTTGTCACCGTTCTCGGTGATACTAACATGTTTGATGTGTATTTGTTATTTTATCCTTATATGTTGGCTACAGGTTGCAAGATACAATACGTTTTACTTATCACAGCTTTTAAAGCTTTCTGGTTTCTGCATTTTAAACACCTAGCCAACGTATGTTGATTTGTAAAAGTTTGTGCGTCTTGATTACTTTCTCTTTTTTTTGTATTGTTTTGTGTAGTTACTCTACAGTTGACATTTATCACACGGCTCCTTTCATTCATATTTAGTCCTTATTTTCATACAGCTGAATATTACACTTCAATAAACCCTGAATGTTTTCATATCTTTGTTGACAATATTTACTTAGTATTTGTAATTGATAGCTGGGGTCCTCATCTGTGAAAATGTCTCCATCGCACGATTTTTAGACTTATATTGGACAATTTCTGGTGTTTAGATCGAAATATTAAACGAGAAGTTTAGATTTTGACGCCTTCAAATAAATTATATATATACTCATTTTAACAACTTTAAAATGTTAAACAAAATATATCGTAAGTGCATTGCTGTTAATTTTCCTTTACCTCGTTGTCAAAGAGTCCAAGTGCTTCATCAAATTCTCCCTGAAAATACAGACGTTAAACGCTTTACATATACGATTTTTCAAACTATTTTGACCGGTAAGATAAAAGAATTGTGGTATGTCATCGTTCTCAAGTTTGTTGGTTATGATTGCAATGAAATGATCCATTATAAATCGTGAGATGTGGATATGACTGTTCTTTATTGGTCTCTTTTGATGATATATATATATATATCCTCACAAGGAATATAACTCTTTATAAATTTGATGTATCAAAAGCTCTTTTCGGTATTTGCTTCCACCAAGACAACAAATTGAAAATCCAGGTTGTTTAAATATTTGAATACTTGAACACCTACATAACCAAAAAGACATTAAAATATCAGCCAAATCCAAAAAAACTAATCTTTGCCTTAGGGAGCTGTAACCTTAGTTTCTTTAAAAAATTCTAAATTAATCAACGGAGAATTTAAGAATCTAAGGTTTGTTATAAATCATGTTAGTACCGAAGTACTGACCACTGAGTTGATAATACCCTCGTGGACTGGCAGTGCACCATTAGTGGTATCGACCCAATGCTAGAAATACAAATACAAATAGTAACACTATAGAAACACATTATAAATTTGGCGCGTCAGACGCGATTTTTCTTGATTTACATCAAATATTCAAGTATATAAACAATCCTGGCTTTCAATTTGTTTGATTTGAGCGTTTCTGGTGGGGATTGATCTAAAAATAAAATTACTTCAGACGAAGCAAATTTATAAAGTGTTATTTTTAGTATGTAGTATCAATAGAAAGTATCTTTAATGCGTCTAAGTGGTACTACGTCAACAACAGATGCACAGTAGTTATCTGCAACCACCGTTTGAGGCATTGTCATTTAATGACATTTTAAACGAACACTAATAAATGAATTTTAGTCTGAAACGGTCGTTCTGATCTTAACATCATGTGAAAAGTCTAAACATTAATTGAGTAAGTAATTTTCAGCCTTTCGGTCAATTGTCAGTCTTATCCACCGGGGTAAGTTCAGTACTGTTCAGACAAATCTCCTGCAGTCAATTCAGTAATTTCAGTAGCTCTTCAGATATGTTGTTGGTGAGTTCATATAAATAATAATGACTGAACATATGCTAAACAGATCTTAATGGAGCCGTTCAGATAAAAATGACATTTTCAGATCAAATATGGTTAAATCGTGTAATATATATGGTTTAGTTGCTTCTATCTTAGACATTTGCATTTTGCAGATTCGATATTGATTTTATACATTTCGAGCTATAACTTCTGGTATTTCTGGTTTATTGTTTTGACAGATTTTAATACAATGTATCTAAGTTTTGGTGATAACGAATTTATTTATTAGAAGCTTTTGAAATGGTTTAAGGTTTTTATATACTTATTTTTACCACCTAAAACCTTACATGAGTTGTCAATGATATGGTCATAATTATAAATTAACCGTTTACAAAACTTTGAATTTTTCGAAATACTAGGAAATTTCTACACCACAAATATATTAACTTAGCTGTATTTGGCAAAACCTTTCGGAATTTTGGGTCCTTAATGCTCTTCAACATCTTTTTTACTTTTTTATTCGAACGTCACTGCTGAGCTCTTGTAGACGAAACGCGCGTCTAGTGTACAAAATTTAAATCCTGCTATCTATGATGGGTTTATATGCCTCGGGATATATGCTTGAGGCTGTTCTACCTCAGGAATAGATTACCTTAGCTGTATTTGGCAAAACTTTTAGGAATTTTGGTCCTCAATGCTCTTCAACTTCGTACTTTATTTGGCCTTTTTAACTATTTTGGATTCGAGCGTCACTGATGAGTCTTTTAAAGACGAAACGCGCGTCTGGCGTAAATACAAAATTTAAATCCTGCTATCTATGATGAGTTTATTACTTACCTTTTCTATGTAGAAAAGACCATAATGCCAATAATTGTGACATGAAGTCATTCCACAAACCTGAAAAAGAGATTAAATATGTAAGGAATACAAATGAAACTAATATATTTGTACATAATTGACCCAGAGGAACTGTTCTTGTTTAGTTTTGTTTGATTCCAAGTGTACTCAAATTTAACTCTCTAAACTGTTAACATAGTATTAGCAAGTGAGAGTTGACACCTGAGTTCATAAAAAAAATATAAAATTATAAACTGATAACTTGTGTTAATAAATCATGTTTTTTCCTAAGCTTGATTCATCTGCCATAATTGTGTATGCATTTATAACACTAGTTACCACCTTGGTCAATAGGCAATTGATGGTATATTGATGATGTACAAAAGGCTAATGAGTCTGTTATTTCACATTATTTATTTTTAACCAAAATATTGACCTAACAGATAAATAAGCATGTTCAAAATATAAAAAAAGAGACTGAATAAACCAAAATGACAATCAAAATACATATGTCGAAGATAAAACGACAATACGAAAGACAAATATACAAGCAACAACCTTCAAAACATCCTGAAAATGTATGTAGATCCTGATGCGTTTCAGTTTAGTTCAGAAAATTATTGATTGGATATTGTTATAAATATCTCAGCTTCTTGTACATCATCGTTTTCATAATTTCATAGCTTTATAGATAACCATTTAATTCTCATATGAAAGATAAACAAAACAAAATACTCCACAAAAGTTATTTCGCTCGAAAAAAATAGACATGTGAATATGCACGTACGTTTTCTCTTGTCTGTTTCTATAAATCTTACTCGATTATTTTTTACTTTATTTACCTTCCAATCATTTTCTGTGCTGGACATAAATTTGATTCCTTCATCATATTTTCCTGTCATCTCATACACATGGGCCATAGCATGAGTGGCCCAGGCATCATGTCTGTTTATTTCTAGTGCCTTAAAGTAGATTTATCAATGACAAACGGAAAAACGAAATACTAAAACATCTACACTTTGCAAAATGAAAAAGAAGAGGCGACAATAGTTCACTGATGTTCAACACTCGTAAATCAATTAAAGAGAGAAAAACATGAGGGGATACACCGATCAAGCGGGAAACCCTTAGAGAATCGCATGAACTCTTAACGGTGTGGAACCGGGTGCGTTAACAGGGTAATCATCCGCATTGCAAATCCAGACTTAGTCAAAAATAGCAAAGCAGGGAATAGAAAACAATTGATAAATTTCAAATCAGGCGACTTTTCTCATGTTTTAAGATCTGAGACCGCAAAAACATGTCTCTTGTGGGTTAAGACACAGCCGCATTGTATCGGTCAACTAATTTATGATGGTGACCTTCAAATAATTTCAACCGTTCTTTCTCATACCTGATGGGGGAGTTTTTATGTTATAGACACACCACTGCAACAGCATTTTTTTGTAATATTTAATATCATATGCATGTATTTCTTTTTTAAAGACTAAGGGTTATTTCAGTTATTATGTGTAAGAATGATCAACTGAGAAATGCAGCATAAAAGAGCAGCCAATTTAGCATGAATGGCTTGCAAAGGGGTTTTACGTATTAAGTGCTAATATTCTAATATGTAAATACCCTTTCGGCTTGTTTCTTTGCTTCATTATACAAACACGTTTCCTCCAATCCGAATGCATGCATTCCTAATAGGTATCTATGAAAAAAAGTAATATAAATGAAACTTTGCAAATATTTAAATAACTGAATCAATGTTCTTCTTGGTTATATACATTTGATTTTTTTGTTCACATTACTTTTCGTCAAGCAATAGATATGACCATGAATACTAACTGTACGTTTCTAATCATTTAACATATTTGGACCGTTACTCATTTTCATTTTATCAGTGACGAGTAAACAAATTTTAAGTTTTGCATACTTTTGATTAATCTAATAGTAGTGTTTTCATTATCGAAAAAAAATATATTGTACCCGAAAATACCATGTTTTTTTTTTCTTTTGAGTGTACAGCATTTTTAATTTTAGGAGTATATTGGTAAATTTAATATTTTAACGCAGTTATGATGATCAAACATTATATACTAAAGATAATATTAGACAAAACAAAGTCAAATGTTATCCTCTAGTTTCCTGAAAGATCTTGCGATTTTAATGTTCGAAAATATTTTTATTTTCATGTTATCTAACGGAATGGAATATGTAAACCATGACAACCAAAGTTTTGAGTGTGTATATAGATAAAGGCAACAGTAGTATACCGCTAATCGATTGAGAGAAAACAAATCCGGGTTACACACTAAAATCGAGGGAAACACATCAACTATAAGAGGAAAACAAAGGAACTACAGGAATACTGAAGCGCAACAAAAACAAACGCCAACATACATAGAAACGAACAATTTGATAACAACTGCCATATTCATGACTTGGTACAGGACATTTTAAGAAAAAAATAGTGGGTTGACCTGGTTTTATGGCTAGCCAAACCTCCCGCTTTTATGGCAATGTTAAAAAATATTGCTAAAAAGACAACACTGCGTGACAGAAATACAGCACAAACAAACGCAAGAGCACTCATCACATAGAAGAGCACAAACAAATAATATAATAGTCGACACAACATGCAAACCGCAAAACAACAACGAACATCTTCTATCAACGACAGACAGCACAGGACATCACAAACAGTGACGCACTTACGTAACGAATATGTAATCTTGAACTACATACAATTATTTTCACAATACCAGTCCAAACAATTATCATGACAGTGACGGTATTGAAAGGTTATTTTATAATTATTTGGATTACAAACGATAAGACATAACACATTATCCAACCGAAACCACAACATAAACATCAAAATTAAATGCATGAATGTTGGATGTATAAAATACTAGTACCGAGACACGTCGTATAGTAATGCAAATTCACACTTGGTAACACAGTCATATTCGGGAATAGGTCACGTTCGGTACTTAGCAGACAGACTACATAGATGTTAAACCACAATCTAAGACGTGGTAAAAATGTCATTAGTTAGTTTAGACTCAGGCACATCGTATAGATCAACCAATTTGTGATGGTGTCCATAAAATTTACGGAGTGTCATTTTTAATCTTTCCTCCTCATAACTCTGTTGGAGCAGTTTCTGAGTAAGAAACAGCCCTAAAAAAATTGCACTGATATAGAAAAGTAAATGTTCAGGTGTCAGACCACCAATTCACCCACTTCAATTTAGAACATATGTAAAAGTAGCCCTTCCCTGACAAAAAAGTGCTTTTGATGTCATTGTTTACTTAAACTAACAAACAAACAAATTTGCAGAAATGAAACTTTTGGTGAAAAAAAAATATATGTAGACCATTTTGAGCCAAAATTTACTTGTCAATGAGTTTGAATAAAAAAAATGAGGATTAATGCGCTCCATATTATACTTATTTAAGATTTCCAGAAAACAAGGGGTTATTTTTTGTAGTACTTAACTTCCAAACGGTAGTATTTCATTACAAGACTTTAAACATTGGTTGAAAATTGGCATGAAGATAGGTGATACATGTGCAATTCAGGATATGCCCAGTTTCTATGAAGTTAAACTTAAGGTAAAATATTTAGAAAGCTGTGAAAATGTCAAAATTTGGTTGAATAGATAGAGATTTTGAATTGGTGGTCTGACACCTTTACATGGATTATAAATATATGTTGCATTTGTTATTTGTCTTCCGTTTCCGTTATCCTGCTGCCTTTTTAATGCGGTGTCATAACACATTGGACTATTGGAGGTTTATCTAGTAAATGTGTTTAAAATGACAGTCATATATAAGACGGAAGGTTAATAGTGCAATGCAAATCTTTAAAATTACGGCAACGCGCCCAGTCCCTTCAAAAAATGACTCGGTATACAAATATAATAAAACTCTTTTGCACTCAATTAGATTATAGCTGAATTGGAATGAGTCTGACAAATTTAGCCTCCAATTTTACTTTTAATGTCCCGGAAATACTTTGATAAGGAAAAGTATGTGTTGCAGGGAAAGGTAGCTGTGATACTTTTAGCGGTCTTTATTTTCCTTTAAAAATGAAACATTGTTATTTTTATGCTGTGGAAACTGCTCATATCTATACATTTGTAAGTGCATTTAACGTTTTAAACGGACAGTCATGTGACAGGATATCGATGATTCTTATACTTCGTTTGCAAGACGTTAAAAGTAAGACACGGTTAAAAGAAATTAAATATGACCCTAATAGACTTATTTAGATACAGTCACCTTTATCTGAATAAAACTGACAAATTTACTACCTGCCGTTTCAGGGGCGGATCAAGATTTGAGGTTAAGGGGTAAAATACATTACGAATTTTTTATGCCAAAATATGATTTTTTTTATAGTTGTTGCAGGGAAAGGATGAAATAGATGTTGCAGGGAAAGGAGGTAGTAGCTGCATGCGATGCTTTGATGCAATATTGTTAATCTAACAGATGAATATTAGGTATGAAGTAGAACAATAGGAGGTAAAAGTAAACCTTTTAAGCTATATATGTGATATAGTGTACCTAAAAATACCATGCATTATAAGGTTAAATCCTAACTATCCTACTGCCTGTCGATACTTTTATATTTGCATTGCACAAGTCATGTCTTCTTTGACTGTCCATGGCGTTAAAATACTAAATCCCTGGGATGTGTTTTAATTGATTTTAGTGTCTGATGCATGATTTTTTTATTGTTTATTGTTTTTGGCTTTTAACTAGCTTTCAGTAACTGCGAGTACTCTCAAATCGTACTTTCGTGTTAATTTGACCTGATGACACAATTTGTAATTCATTTCTGTTATTCAATGTTTACTTATTTTGTGCTATATCTCGTCTCACTATTTTTAATATGTACCACCTTTGAAAAGTATTTAGTATGACGATAAATTTTCACTTCCGTACTCGTACTGTGAACAAAAAAATTATTTATTTTGTAAAAAATGTTTCCGTACTCCTAACAACAAAATTGTTATATCTAAATTTACCTGTGTACGTTACTTTATTTAACGCCATTTTGTCCCAGGTTAAAGTTGTCTTTATGACATTGCTCTACATCTTTTTTATTAATATTGTATTTATATTGTGTCATAGATCAAACTTATTCGTTCAGTGTATGTTTACTTGTTTTTGTTTTTATGTCTTGTTATGTATATGTCTTTTTGATCGAGTTAAGCCATTTCAATAGATATTTTATAGTGTGTCTTTTTATGTTGTAATGTTACACTACTGTTTCAGGTTAGGGTGAAGGTTGTGGCCTGTTAAAACGTTTCAACCCACTGCATTTGTTTGCACCTGTCCTAAGTCAGGAGCCTGTTGTTCAGTGGTTGTCGTTTGTTGGTGTGGTTCATAAGTGTTTCTCTTTTCTCGTTTTTATATAGATTAGACCGTTGGTTTTCTTGTTTGAATTGTCTTACATTAGTCATTTTGGGGCCCCTTTATAGCTTGCTGTTCGGTGTGAGCCAAGGCTCCGTGTTGAAGGCCGTACTTTGACCTATAATTGTTTACATTTCACACATTGTGACTTGGATGGAGAGTTGTCTCATTGGCACTCATAAAACATCTTCTTATTTAGATATACATAGAAACCTTGTTTTCTTGCATAAATCAAACGGTTTATTCCTTGAATTCCTACATTCTTTGATCTGGTGCCAAATTACAGGTGAATTTCTTGGCATTCAAGGGATAGCATACGGTCTATAGACCGCTGTTTATACAATAAATCAAGTTTTAAATCGATCCAAGTGTAAGAAGTACTAAGGATAATTTATTAAAAAAAAACGAAAAATGATTGTCATTAACACCAATTTCTCCAAATGACGAAAAACCATTCGGATATGACAAAGGACAACCCTTAACGAGGAAGCAGACATGGGACAGGCATATGAACATGTTTATGCTTTTATGATATCAAAGCAGTCTATTAATCAATCAAGTTCCTTTAAAATATTTAATGTTTTAAGTTGTTTCATTTGACATTTCCTTTGAAGAAACATAATCAGTTATATCACAATCCTACGGGTTCTCCTGTGAATTCAGAATGGGCAGACATAAAAATCTATAACAGTTGCACGTGTCTGACCATATTTTGGTTAATTTAAACAAAATAATAGTTCTTATTTACATTTCAAAAAACTAAACATATTTGATTCTCTTTAATCTCCTTTTCTGTATATGGAAAAAAAAGTAAACGGAAAGTCCTTTATCAAATGGCAAAATCAAAAGCTCAAACACATCAAAATAGATATAAGAAGATGTGGTAATAGTGCCAATGAGACAACTCTCCATCCAAGTCAAAATTTATAAAAGTAAACCATTATAGGTCAAAGTACGGTCTTCAACACGGAGCCTTGGCTCACACCGAACAGTAAACTATAAAGGGCCCCAAAAATTACTAGTGTAAAACCATTTTAAACGGGAAAACCAACGGTCTAATCTATATAAAAAACGAGAAACGAGAAACACTTATGAACCACATCAACAAACGACAACTACTGAACATCAGATTCCTGACTTAGGACAGGTGCAAACAAATGCAGCGGGTTTAAACGTTTTAATGGTACCAAACCTTCACACTTTTTCTGAAACAATAGTGTAACATCACAACATAGAAAGACACACTATAAAATATCAACTGAAATAGCTTAACTCAATCAAAGGGCATATTAACACCATTGAACATACACTGAACAAATAAATTTGACCTATGATACAATGTAAATACAAAATAAATAAACTAAGGGAAGAATAATAAAAGTAACATGTTATATCGATATCGGTAATTTAAGAAAACAATATGCTCGAACAAAATATCAGCCATTTGCAATAACTTTAAACACAGGTAAATGAAAATAATTTTGTTGTTAGGTATACGTGTACAGTTCCAATAGAGAAAGGAAATATTTTTAAAAATTAATAATTTTGATGTTCATAGTACGAAGTGAAAATTTATAGTAGTACCTAACACTTATCAAAGCTGGTATATAGACCAGATATAACCATGAATAACATTAAATAACAAAAAAGCATTACAATTAGTATCAACAGGTCAAATAAACAAGAAAGTACGATTTGAGAGTACTCGCAGTTACTGACAGCTAGTTAAAAGCCAAAACAATTAATAATAAAAAATCATGCATCAGAGACTAAAATCAACTAAAACAGATCCCAGGGATTTAGTATTTTAACGCCATGGACAGTCAAAGAAGACATGACTTGTGCAATGCCAAAAATAAATGTATCAACAGACTGTAGGATAGTTAGGAATTTAACCTCTTTATAGATCAAAATGAATGTGGGTGTGTCTTTATACATCCCATTTGAAAAAAATACAAATTTAGTTATGTTTTAATTTGTTTTAAAAAGATTGGAAAACAACTGTCATAGTCCTGACTTGGTACAGGCATTTCCTTGCGTAGAAAATGGTGGATTAAACCTGTTTTTTTTAGCTAGCTAAACCTCTCACTTGTACGACAGTCGCATAGAATCCATTATATTGACAACAAAGTGTGAGCAAAAAAAAACAGACTGAATAGGTAAAAATGTCAAAAATTGGGGTACAGCAGTCAACATTATGTTGTAATCTTAATCACTATAAAAACAAAAACAAAAAAAAATTTTCAACATAGAAAACAAAATGGCACATAGACACTCTATAGACTAAGTACATAAGCAAAAATGAAAGACAAGAATACAAAAATGAATTTTTCTTACAATGAACATAACACTTTAAAATATTTCATGCGTCCGAAGCGAGTCCCTTGGTTTACCGTCATCAGGAACGATCAAACCTAAACCATTTTTTTTACAAATTAATGTAAACAATGAAAGTGAATTGACAATTGATATAAATATGGCATAGTTTTAAAAACAACAATCTATTTCCTACCCATAAAGTGGTATAGACTGGCTCCAGAATGGAAGAATACGTGCGATAGAATCTCTCATTTGGTGATGTTGTGATAAACAGTAATAACAATCATGAGCAAACTTTACAGCCAGCATATCTGTAGGATGCTCCATTAGTATGTTTTCCCATACTTCGCATGCTTTTGTCAGATCACTGAAATAAATAAATATCGTGACTATCACGCGGTGACTATACTGTCTCGTTTCTTTATGTTTTCTTTTCTCTTGATTTATATTATTGATTCCCCGATTGTTAACATACATGTATTTTGTTTAGTATCGTCCACTTTGACTGTCCCTCTGGTATCTTTCGTCCCTCTTTGATGTGACTGTTTCATTTTTTACTTAATAAGCGGAGATGTTTTAATTCAAATTTATAACAATGCAAAAAAAAAATGAATAACTTTATCATTTATTATCTATATGAGATTTAGATAGTGATTTTTTTTTTACAACTTGTATATATCTTATTGCACATCCAATGACTTTGTATTATGGATTTGAATTGTCAGCTTCAAACTTAATATGAAAACAATGTAATGATCTTCTTTATACAGTTTTTACCGGATGAAAAGTATTTACCCTTCTGCCCAGAGCTTAACTGCTGAAACATGCTTCTTCTCCCTTGTTGTTATATACTGTTTTGTAGCTTTATCAACCATGCACTGTATATCTTCTCTTAATTCTTCATTTGCGTAGATGTTTTTACACAGGCTTGATAATTCTAATCCGTTCTTCATTACATGCCCCAAAACTACAGACAGAATCCGAAAAAATTTGAATATTTAAACATTAGAAAATGTTTTAGACATGTCATATATAAAAGATTGATACAAAATTACGTGCGAACTACACACGATTCTAGAATAGTATGTTCAATGGTTTAGTTTGTTGTTGTTTGTTTAACGCCCAGTAGCAAATATTAAAATTGAGAATGGAAATGGGAATGTGTCAAAGAGACAACAACCCGACCACAGAACAGACAACAACAGAAGGTCACCAATAGGTCTTCAATGCAGCGAGAAATTCCCGCACCCGGAGGCGTCCTTAAGCTGGCCCCTAAACAATTATATATACTAGTTCAGTGATAATGGACGTCATACTAAACTCCAAATTATACACAAGAAACTAAAAGTAAAAATAATACAAGACTAACAAAGGCCAGAGGCTCCTGACTTGGGACAGGCGCAAAAAGCGGGTTAAACATGTTTATGAGATCTCAACCTCCCCTATACCTCTAGCCAATGTAGAAAAGTAAACGCATAACAATACGCACATTAAAAGTCAGTTAAAGAGAAGTCCGAGTCCGATGTCAGAAGATGTAACAAAAGAAAATAAACAAAATGACAATAATACATAAATAACAACAGACTACTAGCAGTTAACTGACATGCCAGCTCCAGACCTCAATTAAACTGATTGAAAGATTATGTCTTCATCATATGAATATCAGGCACAATCCCTCCCGTTAGGGTTTAGTATCATACCATCATAAAATATATGAGAAGAGCATAACCCGTGTCATGCCAACAACTGGTTTTAAATAAATGTGTTTAGTTCCGATGCAAAGACCCTATAAGTGAATCAATATTAAAGCCAAAATATGCAATCTTTAATGACCTGACAACAGTATCGTAACTATATCCCTTCTTAATAAGTCTATTTAAAGGTTTTGTTAGCTTCTGAGGTGAATACTGACATTTTAGTGCTTTATAAAGAATATTACCATAAAAGATTGGATGTGAAATACCTGAACGTATAAGAAGTCTGCATGTTGAGCTATATTTACGGATGATGTCCTTGTACCGATGATAAAATTTAGTAAATGTTTTGACTAGTTTGTGATATCGAAAACCCTGGTGTAATAATTTTTCTGTAATACATAAATTTCTTTCGTTAAAATCTGAAACGTTGTTACATACACGAGCGAATCGTACAAGTTGAGATATATAACACCGTAAGATGGTGACAAGGAACGTCACCATCTAAAATGGATAATTAACGATAGGAAATGAAAAATCATCTCTTTATCATAAATTTTGTATTAAGCTTTCCGTTAATGATATAGATATCAAGATCGAGGAAAGGGCAGTGGTCATTGTTAGTATTAGCTTTATTTAAAGTAAGTTCAACAGGATAAATTTCTTTAGTATACATACTGAAGTCGTCATTATTGAGAGCCAATATATCATCCAAATATCTAAAAGTATTATTAAATTTTGTATCAGATGTTGTTTCGATGGGTCTTTGCTGATTTTAGTCATAAATTGTAACTCATAGCAATACAAAACAGGTCCGCAATAAGTGGTGCACAGTTAGTCCCCATTGGAATTCCGATAACTTGACGATATACGGAATCTCCAAAGCGAACAAAAATATTATCTAGTAAAAATTCAAGGGCAGATATAGTATCAAAGCATGTCCAATTGACATAGTTCTTTTGTTTATTGCTACTAAAAATGACCTAAAGAGTTAGAACATATGTATTCACATTCTGACTTTTAAATGCCCATTTAATTAGGTGTGTGAATTTTTCTTAATGAGAATGTGAGGCAATGTGGTATACAGGGTAGAAAAATCAAAACTTTGAACAGATTCAAAATCACCAATATAAGCATGCAATTTATCAAGTACTTCCAACGAGTTTTGACACTCCAAAAGTAATTAATTCCACTATTTTCAAAGGCCTTATTTGAACAATTTATTATCAGGTTTTGATTGTACCAAGCGAACTGGTAAGAAGAATAGACAATTTAGTAGTGGAACAATGGCTTGAAGACGAAATAAATCTATATTTGTAAGGTGTTTTATGTAGCTTCGGAAGCCAGTACATAGTTGGGACTTTCATTGTATTTGGTTCTGCTTGTAAAGAGGTATTGCATGCATACTAAGAACGAGAACAAATAACAATAAATCAAAAAGGTAGGTTCTACATAATAGATAAACCGAGATGATAGTGGAATTTTCGGCTATCACTAGAAAATGAGGGTCTGTTGAATAAGTTCAGAAATTTTGTCTCGCAAAAAGACCACCACGGGTCCCACATACAGAGAGTTCTTTTATAGGTTCTTTAACCTGCAGAGAGTGTTGCGGTCTCCATACACGAGGTTTCCGATTTATGAAAAATAAGGGGTGATGTGGTATGTTTGCCAATGAGACAACTATCCACAAAAGTTCAAATGAAGTGGATGTAAGCAATTATAGGCAACCATACGGCCTTAAACAATGAGAAAAACTCATAGTATATATTTATACATTCCGAACAACAAAACAGACATACCTCTTCAGCATATGCATGTTATTCTACCACATGGTAGTAGTCCAAGAATGAACATATTTCTAACCCTTACCACTGATCAGTTTAAAATCTATAAAATGTGTTTGATCGTTCAGTGGTTGTCGTTTGTTCATGTGGTTCATAAGTGTTTCTCGTTTCTCGTTTTTATATAGATTAGACCGTTGGTTTCCTGTTTAAATGGTTTTACACTAGTCATTTTGGGGCCCTTTATAACTTGCTGTTCGGTGTGAGCCAAAGCTCCGTGTTGAAGGCCGTAAAGGCCATTTAAACAGGTTCAACTCATCATTTTTCTTAAAATGTCCTGTACCAAGTCAGGAATATGGCAGTTGTTATCACATAGTCCATTTCTATGTATGTTGGTGGTTGTTTTTGTAGCAGTTCAGTGTTTCTGTTGTTCCGTTTTGTTTCCACTTATAGTTGATGTGTTTCCTCAGTTTTGGTTTGTGACCCGGATTTGTTTCAGTTAAATTGATTTATGACTATTGAACAGCGGTATACTACTATTGCCTTTATTTTTGATCTATAATGGTTTACTTTACAAATTGTGACTTGGATGGAGAGTTGTCTCATTGGCACTCTAACCACATCTTCTTATATCTATTGAGTATAAAACAGAACAACCAAAAGCGTAAAATGACATGTAGACATTTTTTTAGATTTCCTGTCGTTGGTTTTGTGACGTAAACACCTTTTCAACCCTTATTCATGTAAAAAGTATCGTTAATAAGTAGGTAAATGATTTCCCCTTAGAAGTATGGTACGATGATAATGATATACGTTGAGAAAATAAAGAAGACAAACCCTTAACAATGAAACCAAATGGTACCTAATAACATGTCAACTCCTTCGCACCAGTGTGAAAGTGAGGCGGAAGATGCCAAAGGGATATACAAGCTCATAGGTCGAAGACAAACTGACAATGTCATGCCAAAAGAAAAAGAAAAACCATCAAAAGACAAAAAACAGTCTACAAAACACAACATAGAAAACGAAAAACTAAGCAACACTGATCCCTAAATAAACTAGGGCGATCTCAGGTGATCCGTAAAGGTAAGCAGATCATACTCAACATGTGAGACCCGTCGTGTTACTCCTATACTCCTATACCATCTGTTGATAAGTTGTATCAAGTGATTAGGCATCACGTAAATCGGATTGTCAATTGACACTTATCTAACCCTAAGACATCGCCAACCAGTAAACAACCGGACATGTAAATTTTCTAACCATCAGTTAGACCGAAGGAGAAATTTTGAAAATTTTCAGGAAAAAGGATAGACATTAAAAAAGATTAAAAAGCAGAAGGTACAACACTGAAAACTAAAACAAAATCAACATAAACTCCTTGTTAACAAAACTAGGGGGTCGTGTTGCTCATTCGGAGATGAGCTAATAGCATATTGTACAACATGGTTATAGTAAAGATAGGTTCCCTTCCCTATACCTATCTTATTATTAAACTAATAATTTTTGTACAGCATAGAATATGAATAACAAATATGTTTTACTTCTATTTATGCCATGATAATTATTTGTTTTTTTTTCATTGTTTTTGGTGTTGTTGATTGAATTTGTTACTGTTTTCTTCGAAGCTCGTACTCTACTGAAATTGGCAATACTCATCAAATTCTAGCATTTTAATCAATCGATCTTATATATTAATTGAACTTTGAGTTAATAAATACTTACCAAACTCTGGGTCTGCCTCAATCATTTTGTTAATACTGTTATCGATACCGCCAACCGAGTCTTCCTCGTACCATCCGACATACTAAATAAGAATATATATTAATTCATATTTCAACTGTTGAGATAAAATATTGGTAGTGTACTACTTGCACCTTTACAGCAAGTTTCTGAAATTCAATTCCTCCTACCCAAAAGCTTTGAAGACCACATACTTTGACTTCATAAGTATGTAAATTGGCATATGGCTCATCTCGAAATATTAATGATAAGATCCAAATTCAGCTCTCTCGGCATTTGTTTGGAAAATTTTAGTTAAAAAAAAGATGTTTTAAGTTTAAATCTCTAAGACCAAATTAAAAGATATAAAATACAGATGACTGAGTGTCTTGTGAAACAGTGAAAATAACACTGAATAAATTGCATGCGTCTGAATTGCTTTTTCTGGATTTACGTTCAGGAACGCTCACTATCAAGTATTTGATGGCCAAGGATGAATTAGAAAAGAAACGTGATACAGCTTAATGTCCAAAAGGGATCTTAAAATAATAGCAAAATCCATCTACGGTCAACTTTATCTTAAGGAGCTGGAATCTTAGTTTCTTATCAATACATAATAAAATTGAGAATTAAAATGGTGAATGTGTCAAAGAGAAAACAACCCGACCAAAGAGCAGAAAACAGCCCAAGGCTTATAAGTTTATGAATGGACAATTTAAGAAAGTTTTCTTCTAAATCATGCCAGTACAGAAACACTAACTACTGCGCTGATGATATCCTCGTGCACTGATAGTCCACCAGCAGCATATATATATATATATATAAGTCTAAATTGAAAACAACGTTCAAACCTATGATTGCGTTGGATAAAACCGCAATTTTATAAGTGTGCATGTAAAACAAATTTCTTGGTAGAGGGGTCTAAATACAGCACAAACAACATTTTCCAAAAGACCAAAAGAGTGAAAAAGTATATTTTAACAAAACGCATTTGACTAACAGGTCGAACAACGGATGTTCTTAAACTCTGCTGACTGCCATTGGCGATTGCCAAATAAATTGATCACCAGATTTAACAAAATGGATCTTAATATTAATTTAATACCAAACAGAAAACAATTAACTCGCGGAAAGATGGTATTCCACAAACTTGAGGTGCAAAAATGTGTACACCATATCCGGATTTCGACAATTAATGTCTCTTCAGTGATGTTAGGATCGAAACGGTATTTGGAAGGCCATATAATTTACCTCAATTAAGGATAGACTCTTAAATTTTAAAGAGTCGAAATAGGATGAACGGATCATATAAACCCTAAGGAAAATATAATACAAGCACAAACGAAAAAATATAAACAAGTCTAAATTGTAAACAACGTTCAAACCTATGATTGCGTTGGATAAAACCGCAATTTTTATACGTGTGCATGTAAAACAAATTTCTTGTTAGAGGAGTCTAAATACAGCACAAACAACATTTTCCAAAAGCCCAAAAGAGTGAAAAAGTATATTTTAACAAAACGCATTTGACTAACAGGTCGAACAACGGATGTTCTTAAACTCTGCTGACTGCCATTGGCGATTGCCAAATAAATTGATCTCCAGGTTTAACAAAATGGATCTTGATATTAATTTAATACCAAACAGAAAACAATTGACTCGCAGAAAGATGGTATTCCACAAACTTGAGGTGCGAAAATGTGTACACCATATCCGGATTTCGACAATTAATGTCTCTTCAGTGATCTTAGGATCGAAACGGTATTTGGAAGGCCATATAATTTACCTCAATTTAGGATAGACTCTTGAATTTTAAAGACTCGAAATAGGATGAATGGATCATATAAACCCTAAGGAAAATATAATACAAGCCCAAACGAAAAAATATAAACAAGTCTAAATTGAAAACAACGTTCAAACCTATATATATATATAGCTAATCTATTTTAGAAGCATACAATCACTGTAAATAAATATATGTATATGTCTGCCTGTGTGTAGTGACAACTGCAAATTATACCTTGTCCATCGGATTTCTTATGATTAAGATATACCAGGCCTTAGAATATGTATAAAGTGCCTAGAAAATCAACCTAACGATGTTAGAGTAGATTTGATTCGTAACTTCCTCCCCGGCGCCGGGGCTGGAACCTGTACTTTTTATTTCTAACTTCTACGACAACACCGCCTAGCATTGAGCAGAGACCTTATCTCCTCCTCTAACTCTAGCTTATAAAAATAAGCTTTCGTTTCGGGAGGTGTTACCTTCTTGTAGGAATTAAATAAGGATCGCTGATACAATACACGAAGTATTCTTATTAGTGTACAGAAATGATCATCTACTCATCTCTTCAGTATAATTACAGGATGCTAATCTATTTTTAGAAGCATACAATCACTGTAAATAAATATATGTATATGTCTGCCTGTGTGTAGTGACAACTGCAAATTATACCTTGTCCATCGGATTTCTTATGATTAAGATATACCAGGCCTTAGAATATGTATAAAGTGCCTAGAAAATCAACCTAACGATGTTAGAGTAGATTTGATTCGTAACTTCCTCCCGGCGCCGGGGCTGGAACCTGTACTTTTATTTCTAACTTCTACGACAACACCGCCTAGCATTGAGCAGAGACCTTATCTCCTCCTCTAACTCTAGCTTATAAAAATAAGCTTTCGTTTCGGGAGGTGTTACCTTCTTGTAGGAATTAAATAAGGATCGCTGATACAATACACGAAGTATTCTTATTAGTGTACAGAAATGATCATCTACTCATCTCTTCAGTATAATTACAGGATGCTAATCTATTTTTAGAAGCATACAATCACTGTAAATAAATATATGTATATGTCTGCCTGTGTGTAGTGACAACTGCAAATTATACCTTGTCCATCGGATTTCTTATGATTAAGAAATACCAGGCCTTAGAATAAGTATAAAGTGCCTAGAAAATCAACCTAACGATGTTAGAGTAGATTTGATTCGTAACTTCCTCCCGGCGCCGGGGCTGGAACCTGTACTTTTATTTCTAACTTCTACGACAACACCGCCTAGCATTGCGCAGAGACCTTATCCTCCTCTAACTCTAGCTTATAAAATAAGCTTTCGTTTCGGGAGGTGTTACCTTCTTGTAGGAATTAAATAAGGATCGCTGATACAATACACGAAGTATTCTTATTAGTGTACAGAAATGATCATCTACTCATCTCTTCAGTATAATTACAGGATGCTAATCTATTGTTAGAAGCATACAATCACTGTAAATAAATATATGTATATGTCTGCCTGTGTGTAGTGACAACTGCAAATTATACCTTGTCCATCGGATTTCTTATGATTAAGAAATACCAGGCCTTAGAATATGTATAAAGTGCCTAGAAAATCAATATATATACAGCACAAACAACAATTTCCAAAAGACTAAAAAAAATTGAAAAAGTCTATTTTAACAAAACGCATTTGACTAACAGGTCGAACAACTGATGTTCTTAAACCCTGCTGACTGCCATTGGCGATTGCCAAATAAATTGATCACCAGATCTAACGAAATGGATCTTAATATTAATTTAATACCAAACAGAAAAAGGCTTTATATATATATATTTATTGTTTTCTGTTTGGTATTAGATTTATAGTTAAGATCCATTTATTACACCTTGTGATCCGTTTATTTGGCAATCGCCAATGGCAGTCAGCAGGATTTAAGAACATTTGTTCTTCGACCTGTTAGTCAAATGCGTTTTGTTAAAATATACTTTTCACTTTTTTGGTCTTTTGGAAAATGTTGTTTGTGCTGTATTTAGACCCCTCTAACAAGAAATTTGTTTTGCATGCACACGTATAAAAATTGCGGTTTTTATCCAACGCAATCATAGGTTTGAACGTTGTTTTCAATTTAGACTTGTTTATATATATATATATATATATATAGGTTTGAACGTTGTTTTCAATTAAGACTTGTTTATATTTATTTCGTTTGGGCTTGTATTATATTTTTCCTCCGGTTTATATAATCCGTTCATCCTATTTCGAGTCTTTAAAATTCAAGAGTCTATCCTAAATTGAGGTAAATTATATGGCCTTCCAAATACTGTTTCGATCCCTAACATCACTGAAGAGACATTAATTGTCGAAATCCGGATATGGTGTAAAAATAATTTAGCACCTCATGTTTGTGGTTTACCATCTTTGCCGCAAGTTTATTGTTTTCTGTCTGTTATTTAATTAATATAAGATCCATTTTGTTACATCGTGTGATCAATTTATTTGGCAATCGCCAATGGCAGTCAGCAGGGTTTAAGAACATCAGTTGTTCGACCTGTTAGTCAAATGCGTTTTGTTAAAATATACTTTTTCATTCTTTTGGTCTTTTGGAAAATGTTGTTTGTGCTGTATTTAGACCCTTCTACAACGAAATTTGTGAAAAAGTATATTTTAACAAAACGCATTTGACTAACAGGTCGAACAACAAATGTTCTTAAACCCTGCTGACTGCCATTGGCGATTGCCAAATAAACGGATCACCGATGTAATAAATGTATCTTAATTATAAATTTAATACTAAACAGAAAACAACAAACTTGCGGAAAAGATGATATACCGCAAACAAAAGGTGCAAAGGTTTTTGTACACCATATCCGGATTTCGACAATTAATGTCTCTTCAGTGATGTTAGGAATCGAAACGGTATTTGGAAAGACATACAATTTATCTCAATTTAGGATAGACTCTTGAATTTTGAGGAGTCAAAATAGGTTGAACGGATCATATAAACCCGAAGGCAAATATAATACAAGCCCAAACGAAAAAGTATAAACAAGTCTAAATTGAAAACAACGTTCAAACATATGATTGCGTTGGATAAAACCGCAATTTTATACGTGTGCATAAAAGTGAAAAGTGTATTTTAACAAAACGCATTTGACTAACAGGTCGAATATATATATATATATATATATATATATATATATATATATATAAGTGCTATAAAAAATGAAAATAACACTTCGTGAACAGCTAAATGATGTTATTTGCTAGATTTAGCCACACTTAAAAGTTTCACAAAAATAGGGCATCATAAGTTTTGAAGGATAAAATCCGAATGAGGTGTGGATCACAATATAGCATTTGTTATATGAGTGACCGCTATATCTTACCTGAGTTAACACAGCATCGAACAATTTACTGGCTTCATCGCTAGTAGTTGTCAATGGGATATCAAAGTCTGCCCAATCCTACAAAATCCATTAATATCTTCGATTTATTAAATACTATAACAATTTATGGAAACAAGTTATTTCCAGAAAATTATCTTTTAAAATATATCGGAAGCCGATGGAAATCAAAGCATATAATGAATTAAATGAAACTGCACAGATAAAACGTTTACTCAAGTAACTTGGAAAGCGCTGTTCAGTGATTAAACAAAAACTAGAGAACACGACCAGATGAAGAATCGTCAGCTCATTTAGTGGAAATCTGGAGGCTCCAAGTGGCATCTATGAACAATATATAATTACAAAAAAAAAACATTTTTGTATCATTTCAAACCATAAATATGGAGATAACAACAAAGAAGGCAATTAAAACAATTTCGAAAAACACACACAACAAAATGATCAAAAGAAAATAAAAAGACTTAGCCCACTGCATGGAAAATTTTTAAAAATTGAGTGGCACGCAACCAGTCTAAGACCAGCAAAGAACTCGAGTCTTCTAGAAAATTAAGTAATTCCTATGCCACTAATGTCACCCCTTTGCTTTAACAGCATATACACATCCGGTGAGAAGTCACAATTGGGGATTTCATAGGCAAGAAAAACAAGAGGGATTATGACCTCATCAAGTTGGCAATATCATTGGTTCTTCTATAACAGGTATATTATGACAGTCGAGCAAATCATGACGTTGTCCGTAAAACCTCCGAAGAGATGACATAATCTTTACCATCATGTTTAAATGAAAATACAAATATTTACTTATCGAAATATGCTGTTGTAATTTGAAATAAATGTCCCTCGTGCGTAAATAAATTGCATGATTTAATAATATCTCAGTAAACATTTAAAAATGCATTCAATGTAAAAGGTATCATAGCTTACAAATGTAATTTTACAAGAATGTAATGTCATTTTGCTTTAATGTTTATGTGACAAGAAGACAATAAAGGTGATTTCTTTTTATTTTCTATTTTCAAAAGAGAAGATTTTTGACATTTCTATCATGAAAGCTTCTTTCATTTCACGAAATTAGCTTTGCCCTTGTTAATTTCTTACAAAAAAGGGAATTTTTACAAAATCTTCACCTTGAGGTTAGATAAAAGAAAATGAAATATTTACGGTGGAAATACTAAGTTACGCACAGTTCAAAACCCACTTCGGCATGTTGTAAACATCTGTCTATCACGTTTGAAGACCGCATGCTGACCGCTAGATCTCCTTGTATTCATTTATAATTGATGATAGTCCCCTTGCGCAATTGAATAATCGAGTACATCGTCTCATTAAACAGGGCGTTTTCTACAAAAATGGGAATCGTAGATACAAATTTCTTGTTTTAAGTCATGAAAATCGTACTTTGTGAGGAATCACACTGATTCCAATACCAAATACACCGAAGATGATATCATCAAAATGCTGTACTTTTTTATCGACAGCATATTTGTATAGTTTGGTGGATTAATATTTCAACAGACAGTCGGTATTTCAATGGGAATTAATTGTGCACCTAATACTGGCCGACTTGTTTTTGTACTCATGTGAAGCAAAATTTATACAGAACCTTCTCAATAACATAACAAATCTTGCAGTTTTTGAGCTCACTTTCAGATATATTGATGGTGTCCTGTCACTCAATAACCCACTTTTCAGCGAGTGCTTGCATCTGATATATCACATTGAACTGGAGATTAAGGATGTACTACCGAAACTAATAAATATGCTTCATGTTTTTATCTTTAAATTTCATCGATTACACAAACTAGAATCTATGACAAACGTGATAATTTCAACTTTCAAATTGTCGATTTCCTATTTCTCAGCAGTAAAATACTCTCTGTATAATCGTATGACGATTACACATCTCAGTTTAAACGTTACGCTCGTGCTTGTTCACACTATACGGACTTCATTAATAGTGGTGTACTTTTTACACAAAACCTGCTCTAACAGAATTATGACAAAGAACGACTGAAATGGACACTTCATAAGTTTTAGGTCACCTTCACGAATTGGTTGACCGATACGGTGGGTCAGTTTCTCAACTCCATAGCGACATGTAGTCATGTATTCGTTGCTTTAGATCTTTAGTAAAAAAAATAGTAGTCAGATATGTATTTTACCGATTGTATCATATTCCCGATGGTGTCATTTTGACTGAGTGTGTATTCTCATTGCGGGTGATACAACCAGGAGTATGACTCACTAAATTGGGGGTTCATGTGATTCTCTCAGTTTTTGCTTGTTACATTGAATTTTTATCTTCTTATTCGATTGATGAGATTTGAAAATCGTTAAATTACTGTTGCATTAAAGTGCTGAGCACTTTAGAAATACTTATTAAAAAGTTTTGAATGCTAAAGCATAAACATATGAATAGGCCTTAATATAAAACCGTGTTGTGTCAACTGTTTAGGGGGTATTGCAACCTTAAATGACGTATATATAAGCAATTATATGTCAATGTAAGACCTTCAGCAATAAGAAAACCACATACCGTATAGTCAGCTATAAATGGCCCCGACATGACAAATGTGAAACAATTAAAACGAGAAAATTAAAGAACTAACTTATTACTATACAATTTACGAAAAAAACAAAAAACAGTAATGATAGACATGAACAAACGACAACCATTGAATTGCAGGCTCCTGACTTGGGACAGGCAAATAAAAAATCTGGCGATATTAAACCTCCCTTACTAGGGCAGAGTTATAAAAGCAAAACATAGGAATTGCATGTATCTGTAAAAATCAGTTGAAGACTAACATAAAAACACAAAAAGTAAAATAACAAAAAATACAGAACTCCAAGGAAAATTCAAATCGGAAAGTCCCTTATCAAATGGCAAAATCAAAAGCTCAAAGACATCAAACGAATGGAAAACAACTGTCATATTCCTTACTTGGTATAGGCATTTCCTCATGTAGAAAATGGCGGATTGAATAGACACAAAGTACCGATTTAAGAGTACTCGCAGTAGCTGAAAGCTAGTTCAAAGCCAGTTACAACAAATAAATAAATAATGATATCCCAGAATAAAGTATCAATCAGTATACATCCAAATCAAATTTTTTTAAACTCTCAGAAAGTAAAAATGACCTAACGCGACTAGATATTAAAGAGTCTAACTAATAAACGTAAAGGACTATTTAACAAATGTCCTTATAATCGAAATGTTACTTATACATTCACATTGCTGTTCGAAAAATTTTCATGGAATAATTCAAATCTTACATAATTATAAAAATAAGAGAGCAAATGACGCAGAAATTAGCAACTATAGGTCATCATATGGCCTTCAACAATGAGTAAAATTTATACCGCATAGCAAGCTAAGGCCCTAAAATAGCAAATGTAAAACAATTCAAACGAGAAAACTAACGGATTGTTTTATGTACAAAACAATAAGCGAGAAAGAAATATGATATACAGCAATAAACGACATCCACTGAATTACAGGCTCCTGACTTGGGACAGGCAATTTGTTCTTTTTACAAAATTTTGATTGTCCATGTATTTTACATAATATTACCAGAATCTCAGCGTTCTATTATTTTAAATTTATTTTTTAAGTTACGAAAAAGACTCTGAAAACATCAATCCTGGTGAAGCAACTTACCAAACTTTTAAATTTACTATTCATAAGAATGTACCTTTAAAATCGTGGAAAACTTTATGAAGCGTTGTTTTTATTTTCAAATACAATATTTTTTACCTTACAACCTCTCCAGTTCGAGTGCATCATTCCAGTTATCCTGGTGTACTGTAAAAAGGATTATACAGGATCTGTTGTCTTATAAAACAGTAAAATAAATACTATTAAATGTATATAAATCCGCTTATCATTTATAGTAAACACCCGTGACCGCCTCCAAATATATTTCGACGAATAGTTTTCTACGTCTTTATTTATTACGAATTAAAAATTCAAGAAAGGTAAGAAGTGAAATTTTAGTTTCCTGTTAAATAATTGTTTGGTTTTAGTTTTGTTGGTGAAATTAAACTACATATTTATTTAACAATACGTTTTATCCATATTAAATGTTGTTAACATTTTCTTATTTTACCTGATTCAATGGTTGATATTTTATTTGTTTTATTACATTATCGCTGAAAACTAGTCCTATGAAAAGTATAATGTTATATATGTGACATGTATATAATTATGATATTAATAAGGGCATATTACGATTCCCATTATTTCTACTGATCGTCTAATACCTCTGCTAACTAAATACAGATCCTAATGATTTTTGTTATTTCGAAAATTTGGTTTTGATAGCAGATCTTATATTGATATGTAATTTGATACTGACAAGATTTTAGTCATTCTTAACTGCCAGACTGAATAAAATCATGGCTGAACCAATTTTAAAAGTATAGTTCCATTTCTACAGAAAGAAATCTTCCGGGATGATTATCCTTAAAAACGTCAGAAAAATAATTCTGCAAACTATTAACGGTTCCAAGAACTAGAAACGATTTTGGTAAAAATGCAGAAATATAAAATAAAAAAATATTCAATTCAGAAAAAAGACAGCAAATGCGCCAAATTTCAAGCATTATTTTTTATCCAAAAATTACATGGACCACAACCCCAGACAAGTAAATTTGATACAATTACGACTTGAATACTAGAATGAAAAATGCTCAAAAAAAATCAAAACTCAGTGTTTCAAAGTATTATATTTAACCTCAGATACACAAAGGGAATAGATCAGAGAGACGCACATTTTAAAAATAATCACCTTTCATAGATACACAAAATATGATTTTGAAGTTTGGCTTTACCTGTAGAATTCTCACCAAAAATAGGATATCACGTCCTAATTTTACGGTAATGGTGTTTATAAAGCCGTAAACTTAGACACAATCCATGTAAACTCATCGTTCATTTGAATATACACATTCTTATAGAATATCAATTTAACACCGTGGTAATATCTTTGAAAAATATTTTCATCGGTACTGATGTGATTTTGGTTTTGATAAATTAAAGCATAAATGAATATGTAATTGATTGGCGTTTATAAAAAACTTATTGTACTACATCCTGTCGACATTCTGTACTTATATCTTAGCATTGCACAAGGTCATGCTGTTTTCTCATACTGTTTATGACGTCTTTACACCAAATCCGTTGAATGTGCACTTATTGATACTTTAGTCTGAGAGAACATGGATATTTATTGGTTGTTATTGGCTTTGAACTAGTTTTCAGTAACTGTAAACTGTGTATCTTTTTTATTTTATTTTATTTATTTATTAATTCATTATTTTATTTGGTGCTTCGTGCCGATTTGATTGGTCCAGCCATTTTCAACTGATTTTTACTCGGATGAGATCCGTAGTTATGGTATCATCCAATTTCAGTCATTCGAAAACTCTCTTAGTTCTTCTATATAATTAAGCGAAGGACAAGGTTGGGGCTGTTCCTAATGGCTAATCGATTTTAAATGAGTGTGCTTTTAAAACGCAATCACAGCAATGCCTACGCTGACATTATCGAGTGCAAAATCGCAATCTTTATCTCTTCATATATTTAAATCTTATCAATGAAATTCCATGAAAATTATTTTGTTAAGAATATCTGTTTGTAATATGAACATGTTTTGTAGTGAGAAAAATAATTCCGTAAATAATCATGAATATTTGTTTACGCGCGTGAATTCTTGATTTGATGACGTATACCAGTCAAAGGTTAAAGGGTAGAGAAGCATCACAGTTATGTTACATCATCTATCGATCACTAATTATCAGGGATTGTAGTATTCACATAAATGATGACGTTAAACTATTACGACTAACATATGAATTGTACATGAAATTGAATGTATTTTTCTTATATATAGAATAATTGTTTCAACAAGATTTTATGTGTGCGTCAGTAGTTTTTTAATACTGAGCCTATATTTTCAATTTCAAATCTAGTTTTCAAGATAAAAATAATTAGGTGTGTATGCTATTTCAAGATCTAAATCGTCTTGAGGATTACAATGTGAAGTTTAGTTCTCAACGAAGTTAGGATTTTTAAGCATATATATAGTGTAGCAGGATTTGCTCACCCTTCCGGGGCACCTGAGATCGCCCCCAGTTTTTGGTTGGGTTCGTGTTGCTCAGTCTTAAGTTTTTTGGTAGTGTTGTGTGGACTTGTTTGTTTTTTCGGCGTTTTCGTTTTTTTGCGATGGCGTTGTGACAAACTTCTGAACGTGAAAAGCAAAACAAAAAAAAATAATCAACTTTTCTTTATTATAATGGTTTAATAGTTTTCATATTCAATAATTTGTTTTTGCCAAAAAAAATGGGATCTCTTGCCACCCTCTCAGCTCCTACGCCCTCGACTTTAAGCAGGAACTTTTTCTAATTTCTGAAGTCCAGCAAACCAAACAGTGTTTTCGATAGACACTGAATTTTCAATATCGCAAATGTCAATTGATGTCTATGCGTGTTAATCTTTGTATTAGGTTGCTGACCTGCTGACTTTTACTGAATATCTCCTTATTCATATCTTTCAAATTATTTTATTGTATATCAACCCATTGAGAAAAGAGAAAAATGTCCAAGACTTCAGGTATATCAAAACAAATCAATGGCAATATAAATCAAAAATTATATAAGTGTTAAAACATGATTTTTAAGTTGTAAGGAAAATGAACCCGTAAAAAGGTTTATGGTTCACAAGTCCCAATGTATTTAAATTGCTGTGAAATCAAGTGAAAATAAGCTTAATATAAGGTTTGGCTCCTTCCTGTTCTCCTTATTCACATGTTACCACTCCCCCTCGGTTTTAAAAGTACCTTGGTCCACTACTGATTAAGCTGAGCGAACCAAAATAGGCTTCTGTGAATTACCTCTTCCGTTAGAACAATTCATTTAGTCAACTAAAACAACATTGTAAAAATACATGAATCATATATTTTATGCATTGGTTAGATCATGGAATGATAAAGAAAATGGATGAGGTCTTGCTTTTAAAATTTAAACTGTTAAACTAATCAAAGAACAGAAAACACAGTGTTCAAAATAAGAAAGGTCTACGCTGTAAATATTTAAGGAAAAGGGACAACCACCGCATACTGTTAATACAAACAAGGATCACATGATTATAGAATTATAGTCATCTAAACTTCTCCAGTCTCGTATTAGGGGAGGGTGTCTGTTTGATTGCTTTTTTTTCACAATAGCGTCTGATCGGAATGCGTACTTTCATTTAACGCATTATTCAACATTCACACAGTACAAAACCCATTTCACCTTTTTCAGTTGTCCCTTTCGACCATATGTGCCAACAGATTCTATCCGGCCAATTGATTAACTGTTAAATATGTTATCGTCTTAAATGTAGCCAAAACCTTTGACACTCGAGGCAAGAAAGCAACTGCAAGTTACTTCAAGATGTAGCTGTCTAAAGGGAGATGGAAATCTATATGATTTATTCGCCAGCCATCAGATCTTGGGGTCATCCGAGTTAACAGTACTTCAGTACTTTGATTAAAGTTTGTTCTTATGTTGTGCTTTAACAACCACTGTCAAGAATAGGAAATTGTTGAGCGTTCACAGTGGTTGTTGTTGGTTGCTGTCTGTTATATTTGTTTTTCGTTTATTGTTTTGTCATAAATCAGGTCGGTATTTTTTTATATTTTGAATCGGTTTTCATTTTGCCATGTCGGGCCTATTATATCTGTCTATGGGTATGGGTTTTGCTCATTGTTGAAGCCCTTTCGGTAATCTCTAGTTGCTTGATTCCGCTTCATTTTGGACACTGTTGAATTTTTTTTTCATTGACAATCGTACCACATCTTTATTAAGATTTTACATTGTAGAACACTATTCATTAATTTTGATTCACTGTATCACCTTATATATTATAAGTACTTTGGTGGAATGTTTTGTCAATATCTGAAATACCTACATAAATGAATTTTTGTCATAGATCAAAGAATATGACGATCTGCACATCAAATTTGCAAACTATTACCTGTATCATTTAAGAATTGAATGCTTCTTTTTGTAAATTTATTGGGGTGTAAAAGCGTTGACCGAAGTACATTTTGTATGAAGCGCGGAAGCGCTTCATTCTAAAAATGTGCGCACGGTCAACGCTTTTACCACCCTATAAAATTACTAAAAGAAGCATTCAATACTTATAATTACATTTATTTGCTAGGATCATGAAAACACGATTTCTATCAAGTTTTTCTTTTATTTACCTGTGCACTTTATTGTGGAAGCTCGTGTCATCATGAATGTTACATTTCATTTTGTTTTGAAATAAAGGTTAATTTCAGAATGACGAGAGATTGCTGTTAGCCAATCAAAATAGCGTATTATAATGAAACATACATGTAATGTATTTATATTTTATTTTTGTTGACACTTTTCCTGGTAATTACGATACATGCCTTTGTAATTGACAATTAAGATGAATGTGATATTCTTTTTAATGGTTTTTTTTTTCTCAGAATCATATTATTAATTATAACAGCAATTTGTAATTAATTTACTCATTTCTTAATCGCTGACATTTTTACGTTGTAAATTTGTTTATCTTTAAGGCATGCGTTTAAATAAACTGTATAAAATTATTCGTCTTATAATACGCAGGTAAAGATATGAACAGTTGAATTAAGTTTGTTTAACCTCGGTTACCCGATGAATGGACCTTAAGCTAGAGAGACGTAGTTTTTACATATAAACAAACCTTAATTGTGTAATATTAGAACGCTTTTAATCGATTTTGAATCATCATATAACGTAAACACTCTCAACAAATATTTTTGTTATTTTGAAGAAAGTATCTATAATATAATATAATCAATATAAGGAGCGACAAACACATAACAGGTCACAAAAACGGTCTTAAGTAAGGGCAAGTGTACATACCAAGCTAGCTATATTAACCCCTCTAAACAAACAAATGAACTTCAAGGAATTCCATTTCATTTGCAGGTCATAATTTTCCTTATTCTATGGCCATTTCTAAGAACTTGATTTTTTGTTTGATTATCATATATTTGTTTACTGTACCGAAATATATTGTACCTTGAAAAATCTACTTAATGACAATTGGTAAATTCGTTTGAATGTGAACATGTCTGGGAGATTTCTGTAAAAATACTGACTACATTGTAAGAGCAGCGTACTTTACAAAAAACTTAATAAAATGGATGTCATGTGATCTTTGCAGCTTAGTCGTAGTTTCTGTGTTTAAGTTAAGGGGAGAACGAGGCACGGAGGAAAGTATGTAGTGGTGAACATTATTTAAGATTTTTTTTAAATCAGAATAAAATGTAGATTTGCATTGAAAGAATTATAAACAATGAAAACAACACGTTAAATAGTTTCATGCGTCCGAAGCGCTTTTCTGGATTTACCTTCATCAGGAACGCTCAAGGCCGAATATTTAAAAAGCCGAGGATATATAAGAACCGAAACAGTTGAAGAGCTACATGTATATGACAAAAAAACCCTAAAAAATAGCCAAATCCATCTAAGGTCAACTTTATAATTTCAAAATTTATAAACGGACAATTTTAGAAAGGTTTCAGTAATTGTTAATAACCTTTCTGAAACACATTATATAATATCAGGTTTAAGGGAGTTGGTTTGAGCTACACAAAGATATACGAGTTGTGAATGTATGGTTTAATTTTAATTTCTGTACACCTGTCTCAATTGCTTTTTATGTCTTGTTTTTTTTTTTTTTAATTTTCCAATGAATTTCAATTTTCTTCCTCTACCCTTTGGACATCAGTAAAGAGCTATTTTATCGTCAATTGAGTGTGTATAGACACGTATCGTTTAACCAACATAAAACTTGTATCATCAATTTTAAATAACATCAGAAAGGAAACGATGCTCACGAATTGTATTGAATGTTAATGTAAAGGACGAAAATAAACAGCTGCAGGCAAAAAGGATGTGAGACCCAAAATATTCCAAATTACGATTATAAAAGTCACGACAATGATATAATTTATTTTACAAATAACTTTTAAAGACATTAAATTATAAATGTGTTATGAATCTTATATGTATACATGTATATGTCAAATATCAAAATATAATAATTTATTCGCTGTACTTTTACCTTTTATCTTAATGGGGGTTAATATCAAATTAATTGCTTCGCATCACGGTGCGGAGCTATTAGTTTCAGTAGACATACACGCTATCTTGAAATAATTACTGATCACTGATTGGTTACTTTATGATGCGCCTGAGAATCAGCAACAGCCATTGGTTTAAATGAGATAAAGAATTACAGACTTTTCTCGTTCTGGATAAGTCATTAAAAGCCGGAAAATTAAATGTGTATATCAGTTCCGATCAACTGTCATTAATTCATGTTCGTTTTATTATGCATATATTGCACACTGAAATTCAATATTGAAATACCAATTATCAATACACATTTATTTGCTATGTCAATCTGCAATATGCACGATTTGTTTTGCTAAACAATGTTTCTATACAACGTTTTCAAAAAAAGCATTATCTGTATTATATTACTTCTCCTAATCTAAGCACACCTCCAGAGAGGCACACTCATAACGCACACTCTTAAAGTAAATCCATTTTATATCAATCAACTATCTAAAAATACCACATGCACACATATTACATTAAATTAGGATAGAGCGAAGCAGTCCACAGCTTTTAAGAAAGCTAAAACTTGTTTATACCTAATTTCGACATTTGCAGATGATAACGAGACTGAAAAACACTGGTCTGACGTCATTTTCGGACAGGACTTCTTAGGCATTCAATAGCATACAAACAATGTACTTAGATCTATCTCATAAACAAAATTGAGAAGAAATACTCACACCTGTCTATCTGTGTATCGATATTATAAATATATTTGTTTGTTTGTATTTTAACCTTACAGTACTTTTAAAGCAATAATATTTTTGAGGTTATTCAGAAAAGTTTGTCTGACAAGATTTCTGGTTAAAAATACTTTAGAGGAAACCACGATAACTTATCAGTACTATAAAAATAAAAAATAAAAAACAACATAAAGCAAGACCAATGAATTAAGAACAGGATTTGGTGTGGCTACTAATTAATTATCGGATATAGCTAACATTCCCATTCAACTAAATTATAAACATTTACTATCCAGATCTGACAAGAAATGCCAGCAAAGGAGCTTTCTACAATTCCAGATGTTTTCAATACACATACAGGGGCAGAGTCATCATCGGAAACAGCTGAAGGAGAACTAAATAGCGATCTAACCTTGATAAATCCTTTAGACGAGACATCAGATGGAGGCTGGGGATGGTTCATTGTGATAAGCAGTATGATGATCCACTTTATTGTTGGTTTGTAACTTTAAATTTAACGATATTATATCCTAAAGCAAAGGAGTATCTTAGCTTGCGAATTTAATCAATAAGCTATATAAGGCGAATAAATTATTTCAACAATTTATTATTATTTGACATTTTTCGCTTAAAATTAATTGAACCAAATAACAACTTATCATTCAATGTTGAGAAATAAACATTATCATGATTAAATAGGATTGATATTTTTAAAATAATTGTACTAAACTTAGTAAAGACCAATTCAAGAAATATATAAATTATCCATATTTTTATGATTACTAGTATATATAATTGATATTTTTTTAATGAATGTACTATACTTAGTAATGACCAATTTAAGAATTATATAACAGTATCCATATTTTTCATCAACTATTATTTCATTCTAGCTGGTTTAAACAGGGCAGCAGGAATATTATACCTGCGGTTTGAAGAGAAATTCAATAAACCTGCTTCAATCACAGCTTGGGTTACTTCATTGTCAGTCAGCTTGACTTTGGCAGGAGGCAAGTACTTCAGAAATACTTTAAACGTGATTGATATGAGAATGTGTTCATGCATAGCTCTTATTCTGTTTTCGACCATGTCTGCTATCGAAAAAGGCGAAATATACCAAAAAAAACAATCAAAATTCGAAGACGAAGAGAAACCGACAAAACCCATGCAATAAACGAAAACGACTAAAAGAAAAAAAAAACAGTCTGCAAATCGCTTTATAGAAAACTGAAGATTTAGCAAGGAACCCCACAAAAAATAAAGAGGTGATCTCAGATGCTTCGGAAAGGAAAACAGAATCAGCTCCACATGTGGTATCCTTCGTGTTGCTAATGGTTAGTACACAATCGTCGATAAGTTCCATTCAACGTTTGTATTAGGTTTGTGGATTATCAATTACGTTGGCCTCAAGCATCACACATGTATCGATGGGAACTGTATCATTTCTCTTTCCACAGATTGAGACTTATTTTTTTCTTGTTAAAATCCTCATTTCCTCCGCGTCTTATAGATTGTCTGCTGCTATTAAAGGCACCTCTTCTGTGTGGTCTACGTGTTTTGTTCGTCTGTGTCAAATTTCTTTTGATTTCATATATACATGGATATATATGCTCATGGTGATTTGGAGCTTCCCAGATGTATATAGTTGAAGATCGTATTTGACCTGTAGATATTATTTTCATTTGACTTGGAATTTTCTCAACATCTGATTTCATTAATAAACATGTGTCGACATTTATGAGGGAAAGCAGTCTCGAAATAGGAATCCTTATTATTGGTTATACAAATATTACAATGTTGATAACCTGATATTAAGACACCATACTGTAAATTCAGAAATGATTGCGAATATTTTATTAATGCGAGTAATGCGACTCGGAGAGAATCGCAATAGTAAGAAATTGCATACTTGTATCTGATACATATATCTATATACAGATACTCTTAAAATAGCAATAATTAATCTCGCATTATGTCCATTTTTCAAAAATCGCAATAATAAATGCACGCAATAATTTCTTGATTTTGAAAGCGATGAATTATGTTTGATCATTTGGTTTTGTAGGTCCAGTAGCATCAGCATTGTGTAACAGATTTTCGTACAGATGGGTTGTTGTAGCAGGAGGAATTGTTTTAGCTGTATCCATGGTGATATCTGCATTCTCTCCCAACCTGTACGTTTTGTTTTTCAGCTATGGGGTTATTGGAGGTATAACAAATTGTTAAAATGTCATGTTGTTTATAAAATAGTGAACATAAATTGTAATACTGTTTAATATTTACTATGTATAAATCAAAAATAGGTAATAAAGAATTGAATGCTTCTTTTTAAAGTTTTATTGGGGTACCAAAAACATTTTGCATGAAGCGCTTCATATAAAAAAAAAAGGTGCACACGATCAACGCTTTTATAACCCTATAAAATTATAAAAAAAGTATTCAATTCTTATAATTGCATTTTTATGCTTCAACCATGAAATTAAGAGTTAAATCAAGATTTTCTATTGTTTTTCAATGCATTATTCTAACATTGCCACGGATAGCACGTTGAGTCACTGCTGTTGTATTTTATACGGAAATATCCGTATAAAATTTGATATCGGAGGGCCTCGCGATTGTTTTCAGTCAATCAAAATTACGGATTAGCATGAAACATACATGTAATGTAAATATTACAAAACAAACTACAAAAATAAATAAGACGTTAAAATGGAAGGTTAAAAAGTTAATGCATTTTAAAATGTTGAACTAATGTAAAAATACTATAAAGAGAGTTAAGATGATATAGACATATAATTACATAACATGTATGTTTCATGAGAATCCATACTTTTGATTGGCTGTCAACTATCGAGAGACATTCCAAATCTAGATTTTATTTTCAAATAAAATCCAACATTCATGACAGCACGTGCTTCCCGTGACAACGTCACAAAATGCATAGGAAAAAACAAAATATTTGATTTAATTCGTACTTTCATGGCTGTAGCATAAAATGAAATTATAAGAATTAAATGCTCCTGTTTGTAATTGTATAGGGTGGTAAAGGCGTTGATCGTGCGCACTTTTTTAAGCATGAAGCGCTTCCGCGGTTCATACAAAATTTGCTTCGGTCAACGCTTTTACTCCCCGATAAAATATCAGAAAGAAGCATTCAATTCTTAAATGAAATATACATAACCGGTATATGCATGGTAAATAGTAGATTAAATGTTTTGAATATGTTAAGAGGTACTACAAAGTTCTGGAAGAAAAATCTATGATAATGTGAAAAAGTATAAAGATGACGGAAATCAAAAAAAGTAAAATGATTAGGAAAGTCCATATTTAACGCAGAGCCTGCTTTGTATATAGAGTAAAACCACCGCTCTTGAACAAGATAAGGATAATTTCGAAAACTGAAGAAATAAAAAACAACGAGAAGAATAGTAAATATGTTCTTTAAATCTACCTTCAATCGTTTCCATATTAATATACATTTTCAGGTATCGGTAAGACTTTGGCATACGGACCAGGTGTCGTCATCGTAGGTATGTATTTCAGTAAAAGACGTGGTATAGCTGTTGGTTTGGGTACCTCCGGTGTGGCATTGGGTGCTTTTGCTGTGCCAACTTTGGTTGAGTTCTCATTTTCGAAATACGGATATCTTGGAGCTTTTATAATCATGACAGGGATTGCTTTACAGTTAGTTGTGTGTGGATTTCTATTGCGACCATTGTCATTACACAAACAGATTACGGAGTATGAAAGAAGGTTTGTCTGTTATATATATACCAAATATAAAAACTACTTCAACTCAGTCACGTGCTAATGTGTCTATCAAAAGCTAATAGCCTCGTCAGTAGTTGCCTTACCTTTAATTTTCACATTATTTTTGGTCCATTTGGGAATGTTGTGCTAACGAAAGATCTTTTGTTTTTTCCGATAAAATTTACTCACAACACTTTGATATGCCAGTACTCTCAGATCTGTACTCTGTTTCTTTTGTTTTTTTGGTAGTTTTATTTTGTGCTTTGTATTGACCTGATGCGTTAAGCCCTTTCAGCTGATTGTTATAGTTTGTTCTTCTGTTGTACTATTACACCATTGTCCCAGGTTAAGGTGAGGGTTTGGCGCAAGCAAATATGTTTAACCCAGCCATATTATGTGTGTGCCTGTCCCAAGTCAGGAGCCTGTAATTCAGTTGTTGTCGTTTATTGCTGCATATCATATTTGATTTTCGTTTATTGGTTTGTACATAAATCTCATTTGAATTGTTTTACATTTGTTATTTCGGGACCTTTTATAGCTTACTATGTTGTTTGGGTTTTGCTCATTGTTGGAGGCCGTACGACAGCTGTTAACCTCTACGTCATTTTGGTCTTTAGTGGAGAGTTGTCTCATTAGTAATCATACCACAGCTTATTTTTATATGGTTAGGCATTTGTATATAGATAAAGACTAAATGTTGGCATCTACCTACCCATAGATATACATATTGACTCAGCTTGAAGTTAAATATATTTATTCCTTATTTCCTCAAGGTTTGCAATTAAAGGCGACAGTAATTTACTCATGTTCAAATCTCGTTAATCGATTTGGAAGAGACAAAACAAGGTAACAAACAAAACTTAGAGAATCGCAGGAACTCCTAAAGGAGCGAGCCCAGGAGCGTCGATAGGATCAGCGTCTACTGCTATGCATGCATTGCCCGTCGCAGTCAGTCAAAATGTCACAATCGGAAAAAGGACACACATATTCAAAACTAATGAAAACATTTAACCATCTTAATTATATTGGCTATATGTTACATATTGTATGTTAATTCTATTGTCTGCACGTGCTATTGAAATGAAAACGGGTATTTGTACAGAAAGAAAGATTATAAATAGTTTTTTTTTTTTATTTTTGTAGAAAACTACAAATATTGAAATGGACTGAGAATAATAAAAGTGTCTTACGTTTGGCTAAATCACAAGAAAATGCCAAATCTTTGCCAACGGATACAGTACACAGAACAAGTAAAATTGTTGTAAAGGATATTAACCGTTTTCCTAAAGCCAGTCTGAAAGTCGATGAAAAAAATAAAGAAACAAAGCAAAATGGAAAGTTTTGTGACTTTTCTCTCTTAAGAAATAATCGTTTCAGTAGTTTATGCGCAGCAGTTGTGCTTTTCAACGTCTCTTACCAGTCCAGCATGATATTTCTTCCCGCGCTTTCAGTAAAAATTGGCATCGATGAGTTTGAATCGTTTCCAGTTGTAGTTGTCGGTATTTGTGATGGACTTGGGAGAATCATATCAGGGTTTTTGTTTGACCGCAAGTGTATATTGCCTATAAGATGTTATATTTACAATGCAGCTCTATTCTGTTTGGGAGTAACGACAATGTTTATCCCGTTAGTTAGAAATACCACTCAATTCGGGATGGTATGTGCTATACTTGGATTATTCCTTGGAAACGGTGTATCCCAGCAGTCGGTTGTAATTGTTGATATCCTAGGAGAAGAAAACTTATCTTGTGGTTTTGGAATACTGATACTTTTTCAAGGAATAGGAACATTTATAGGTCCTCCATTATCTGGTACGTATATATATATACAGTAAGCAAACTCCGATACAGTCTGTGGTGAAATAACGCTACGCTTCTTTGTAGAGAAAGGGAAGTATGACCCGAACGATAACGCTGTATGGAGTTTGCACAGCAAGGTTAGATAGATGGCAAAAAAAAGAGAGCCGATACCAAGGGGACAATCAAAAACCATAAGTCGAAGTAATGAAAACAACCCTAATATCCGACAACAAGTATTACAACAACAACAATAACAACAAAAACGTATGACACCAATATATATTCACACAACATGTGATTCTGCTATTCGAGATCAAGGTTTTGAAAGCTAGAAAATATAAAACATTGAGAGCGTAAAAATCCCAAAACGACCTGAAATGAACAAACAAATTTAAACCATAATAGGTCAATTTTGCTTGTGGGAGTTGCAATCATAGGTTTTAGTGTAATTGCCAAAAAAAATAACAAACAATTTTCAGACAAAATGTATCATTCACTTCAAGAAGTAGATTTTGGGCGTATGGTATCATCGGGGACTAATAGTCCCCCAGCAGCAGTACCGACCTAGAAGTAGAAGACTAATACTTATACCACTACTTTTACTTATAATTACAGCATTGTGTACTATTAACAATATTCGTTGGAGTAATAGTTAAAATCATCTGTCCATTCTCTTGATACACCTATATTTATGGCCCTTTTGTAACTTTGTCCTCGTCCTGAATATATGCATGAAACGATTTTATTTTATATTTATGATATTAAGTCGCAAATTTTAGTTGCTAGTTTTTCTTACGAGTCGATTTAGATTTAGATTTTTCTATTCAGTTATTGACTGTGGTCAAATATATTTAAATACAATTGAATATTCCATGCGTAACCATGAAACCTAAACTACATTCAACTTTATCTTTGTAGGTTTACTTAAAGATATAAATGGATCGTACGATTATGCCTTTTATTTAGGTGGCGTGTGTGCTATCTTGGGTGCAGCCATTTTTATGGGAGCAAATGTTGTGCATTATAAATTAGAGAAAAATATGTACAATATAGAATCAAAAGACCAGTTGAAAGATGACACACGCTTTTAATTGTCATAAAATAAAGATCTCCAAGAAATAGGAAAAAGAAAATTGAAATGTTTCGCTTCTAATTAATTTATTATTTATTGATAATGTATGTCCATTGTTACGTTTGATTCAAGCAACAAATATATAGAGAAGTCTAATCTTTTGTGTTTGTCTCTATGTTTTTGTGTTTTTATTATATTTTTCTTGGGATTCATTTGTTTTTGCTTTTTGGTTTTGAATTGCTAAATATCATTTGAAAATATTTGAATAATTGTTTAAGACAAACCCATGCTTATAGAAACATGATGATTTGTTGTCGATAGTGATCAAATATGTTCAGGTCATATTTTGATTACTGTAGTTATTTAGAGACAAGTCGAAGTTTGTTAAAAAAAAACTCCATATATGAAATATGCCCGTGTTTGTTTTGGCCTTTAGAATTTACTTCGACAACTTTGATACCACAGTTTCTTCTAATTTACTGACTTGATTTCCTTGAAGCTTTAATAGAATCTTAAATATCTTATGGCAGTATGTACCTCTTATTGTGTTTTTATTCTGTGAGTTTTTTTTATTAAAATTTAACTCGTGGTTAATGATGAGTTGCAGATATAAGACGCTTACCATTTCATGTAATATTGCAAAATTCGTGCTTTACTACAGAAAATTTCGAAAATCATTCGACACAATGTAAGAAAACATGGACTTTCATCATATTAAATAGGGGATAGTCGTCTTATATCTGTAACTCCTGCTAAGTAACCCACTGATGGAATATTCATAAAACTTTCACATAATCTGTCTTGCATAGCTACCTCACATTGTCTTATATTGTGCAATATCATTTTTTGAGTTTCATGTGGCATAACATGTACTTTTTTTATATTACATAACAAGGTAGACGTGTCATATCTGCAGCTTATATTAAACTACTGGATTTCGATAAAACTTTCACAGAATCCGTTTTACCATGTTTACATGCATACAACTGCCATTGTGCTCTCCTTCTTTTATTCGAATATTTTGTGGTGTTTCTTAAAGCAAATGTTGGCTTATCATATCAATGTACACATGGGAGTGGACGAAGGTATAAACGTGTGACCTGAATACACAGTTATATAGTTGTTTTGCGACGTTAGAATCGCTATAAACTTCCTTGTTTTTTTTTATTTCATATAAATAAACAACTCCTTATCAATCGTTATGAGTACATATATACTTGTTCTCCGAGTGCGGTATTTCGAAATGTATTATTTCAACTTGTATGCATGTAAACATGGTAAAACGGATTCTGTGAAAGTTTTATCGAAATCCACACAAATGAATACTACTTTTTATATAAAAATATAAAAGGTTAACGTTTTGGGTTTCCTAAATCTGCGTAGTTCAAAACTTCATTCATAGTGACACTGAGATCTATTGTATCTTTAAATATCCATAAACAAATTAAAAATAAGATTCAACCTTGAAAAATTTCGGTTAACTGGTGAACGAATTTGGTATTCGGGTGTTTATCATTGTTTTCTCCAATAATATGTATGTGTATGCTGTTACCGTTATTCAAAATAGTTCAGTGTATAAAAATTATAAGCTTAAGGCAAATGAAACCTGAAAGGTCAAAACTTGCCATTACGAGTATTGAAATAGAAAATGGTATGGCCAACACTAAAACCAGTAAGACAAGAAAATGAATATCTACACACCGGCTTGTGATCGTAAGGTTTACAAGACAAGAAAGTGAATATCTACACACCGGCTGGTGATCGTAAGGTTTACAAGACAAGACAGTGAAAATCTACACACCGGCTGGTGATCGTAAGGTTTACAAGACAAGAAAGTGAATATCTACACACCGGCTGGTGATCGTAAGGTTTACAACAGTTTTCAAAAGTTTAAATATGTTCAATGTTCTATGTTTTAATGCGATTGGACTTCTAAAAGGCCTGCCGTTATTTAAATTTTTTCATAACCTGTTAGTTTATAAAAATAAAAATCTTGAACTAATGCAATGCAGTCGGATATCTTTGATATAGAAAATAGTACACTATTTCTCCGAGAATTTTTTTTCTCAAATTAATAAGCTCACAATTAGTGGTATATTTTCTCCAAGCTATGTTTGAGGTGTTCAATATATGTGACTAACCATGACAATTCCAGGCTTATGGAGGTATAAAACGCCGTTAAAATAGATGGTGGGTCTAAATTAAAATCCATAGAAATTTTTAATAATTTGCCAAAATGTAGTTTATATCATGGCTTTCTCAAATTTATAATAAAAAGAATTGGTCACAGGGCTTTTTTCAAGCTATATGATGTACAAAATTGTCCGATTTTGTATAGATTATTCTTGGAAAACACAATTTTGTGTGATAGAAAGAAAAATTAAACTATAGAATTCTAAGATAAAATATAAGAAGAAATCTATTATAATGGGCTTTCAAATATAAATTGACAGAATAGGGCCATGGGACTTGTGTTCTTGCTGCAAAACAAAATAAGGTACTGGTAATTTCATAACACATTTCAGTATTAAAGTTATATTATCTGAGTTATCTCCCCTTATATGGCAAAGTTGAAAAAATTGAATCAAACAAAAATATTCTGCATTTGTGAAAAACAGTCACAAATTAAAAATATAATAAAACCCATAATTTTCTTCATTTAGATGAAAAAAGTCTAACAAATGAATGACATTCTTCTCTCAAAATTTGCACATTTCATTAAAGATCTAGACCGATCGCTTCCTGCTATATTATAATCCAAGATGGCGGAAGACACCCGAGCTACCTTAACTATGAACATTACGTCACATTTTGTAAGCATACTGAATTGAAAGTCTGGATGATTTTAAGCATTGATGCATTGTACATCACATTTTTCTGATGAATAGTTGTCAAATATCGATTAAAAATGCTATACAGGTACTACATTCATTTTGTCTATAAAACCTCACCATCGATACTATACTGACAATTTATTCACCAAATGTATGTGTAACACAGGAACTGCCAATAATAAGAATACAGTTATACACATTCATAAATGTAGCCTTACGATTTTAGTATTATTATATTTGAATATGATTAAATCTCTTTTGAAGTATCTTATATCAAAAATTACTTGTGTAAGTAAAAAGGGTACCAAAGCTTACCTTTAGATGTGAGCAAATGAAATTAGGAGGTAGAACACTATATGTCCACACGAAAAGGACCAATCGTTACTATTTACAGTATAAGCAGGTTATACAGTTCTTAAAATGTCATAAAAGAACATTTTAAAGAATATCACAATATTATGCTGTAAAGTTATAAAATCAAACCGCATCCAGTTAGAACTTTAACAATTAATATTCTTTTTTGATTAATATTTTAACATAAGACTTCTCCCATTATACATACTTTTCCGCGCTATTCGGCCTACATAAGTATGTAAAGTATTTTAGTTTTCATAAGAATGCAAGTATCATTAAGAGAATCAATTTGTTTATTTAAAGAATATGTATTTCGTCGTGTGAATGCTATAATTATGCAAATCCCCTTTTTTCAAATTGTAGGAAATTGAATACTTCAAAAGTGCAATATCATATATATTTGACTCAGGTTTATTAAAAAGATATGTAGCATCAAATTTATGGACTTGAAGAGCAACTCTTTGTTCAATTTTTATTGAATAACTTGACAACCACCGTTAAAAAATAAAGCATCCGTTTTTCTGGCGATAGAACACTACAATACAAAAAAATGTTTTAGAAATTATTTTCATTATTTGTATTGGAGATAGACCATGGATTTTTTAATTTTGTAATATCCCCAATTCTGAAAAGCTTGATTTGCTGAGTATTACTCAAAGATTGAGTTGAAATAATTAAAAAAAACAATTAATCATAGTATTACTAAGATAGATATGATAACAATTGTTTAAGAACAGTAATATCTGAAAAATAGTGGCGATACAACACTATAAAATTATTTTTCCCTGAACTTCCGAGATGTCCAACTATAAATAAGAAGATGTGGTATGAGTGCCAATGAGACAACTCTCCATCCAAGTCACAATGTATAAAAAGTTAACAATTATAGGTCAGAATACGGCCTTCAACACGGAGCCTTGGCTCACACCGAACAGCAAGCCTAAACTAGTATAGTTCTGACAAAAACTGCTATAATGTAGAAGTCTCGTTTTATAGTCGTATGTGGATCTGAAATATATAGCTATCTCCATTTTTATCAAAAGTGGACATAGAACATAATAAGAATCGCACGACAATTTGTCTAGGTAAGGTCCAGGCATTCAATGTAATTATAAACTGAAAGTAAATCAAACGTTTACAAATTAAAGATTGTTTTCAGATAATACCTTCAATTTCCTTTGTCATCTAATTGTCGTTTTGGGAGTATTTGTGAGGTAAACCACTCTACTTTGGTTACATTCTTTTTTAAGTTTTACGTTTTTGTTTGAATTTGAAATTACTTTATTCTGCATAAATTGATAAGATATAATTATCGATCTGCTCTATAGAGTTTTCATAGATAGGATTATTAAAATTGCATCATTAGAATAAATGCACCATCGTTTTGAAAATTACGCTTTATATAAACCGAATAAATCGCATGCCGTGTTTGGCAGGGGCTAGCTTGCATTATTAAACTTCAAAAGATAAAAAGCTTACTACAGACAAATTTTAAACTAATTTGATTGCATGTTTAATCTACATTTTCTAAAATAGCAAATAGCAGCTTTTAGTTCATTTAAAACTGTGTTCAAATAGGCCGTTAGAAATTACTACGCGCCAATGAAATGTATAATTTATCCTCTAAAAAAAATGCGTTCGTTATTCAAAAAATTGAATCGAACACTCCTTATGTAGATATACAAAAAGACCCATTACACTGTTGTTTCAACAAATCTGTCATAATAACTTGACAGGATGTTTTCTCTCAGTATGTACTTGATAAATATGCAATAAGCCCATTTTAGACCAGGTACTTCTATAAGCTTGGAAATCTCATAGCTAGTCGCATATATAGTTTTGATAACATAAATTGGGATATATACATGAACATGTTAGCTTCCTTTATGAGATGAGCCTTTGTTTTCTTTATTGTATTATGATTTCAAACCACAAATAGATATTTGATCTTCAACTTTTTATATAACATCAGGATTCTTGAATCGCGTTCTGATACGTGCAGCATAAACACCAACTTCTATGGGCATAAACGTCATAAACCTCTAGTGAAGCCCCCAAAAATGGAGGACGTCATAATTTTAAAAACAGGTGTGTATATGTATAATGTTTTATTGTACTAGTTTTTCAGTTTAAGATTAAAGTACTTGAAACACTTAACAAATTATATATCAAAGAAAAAAAACCTTTTAAGGTAAAATATACAATAAATGTTGGCAAAAATTAAACTGCCTTAATGGGTGAAAATAATGCTTGTCATTGTTGACAGATATTTTTTTATCAGATATCAAATTACTTGGTACTGATTTTGAAATATTTCGTAAGGTTTTAAAAAGAAGTAATGCAACATTATAACTTTAACCTGAACGATTGCTGATTTTTATGAAAATTGATATTGTAGATTTCATTGCTCATGTCCAGTCTTCAGTTAACTTAAATAGACGTTTCGATTCAGTTACCAAAATTTTCTATGACCAATTTAAGCATACATGTATTTCAATTGCATATATGTAACTCTGTTGTTGTATTTTTATTCATTTTTTATCATCATTAGACGAGATTTTTATCTATAATGCTTATTAAGGAGACCTGTTTTTTTGTCTTGCTTCTCCATCTTCAAGATCAAATCAACCAATATGGCTCGCAACCTTAAAGATAGTATGCAAACAGTAGTTGGTTACCCGTAATTGTTATTCATTCTGAGTTAGTGGATGAATAATTAGGAAAACAAAATAATTTTCGGATGTCCTTAACATCATTACCCCGATGTCGGATTGTATGCCTACTACTGCCAGTTTCTTTAGGTATGTCCCTTCCAGCGTTGTAGCACACACATCAAGCTGTGCTGTCTTTTTAAAGCGGTAACAAATAAAATGATACGCACAATAAATGAATCCATATTCGAATGCAGTATACAGATTCTTCACCATAACAACTGCATATTAACAAATTAAAATTACACGAATGTTCATATTATATACAGGTCTAACTGTATTCCGCTGTCTCCATGAGCACACTAAATACTTTTTGGGGTAGGTTTTACATTTTCACAAACTCTTCAGTTGTAACTTATAATTTAATTAAACGCTAAACAAGGATGTCAATTAAACGCAATTAAACAAGTTATAGTGGTAATCTACAAAAAATCGAAGGCATGATTTGTCGAGTACAAATATAATGCATGTAAAAAAGGGGGTAACTCTTAAATTTTTTGACGGTGTAGAATTCTTTCAAGTTAAGAAGGAATTGCAGATAACTGAGGATGGACATAGTGATTACTTATAACCCCGCTTTTTTCTGAATGGATCAATAAATGAACAAGATTTATCAACTATGGACAGAAATATCCATTATGATATATCCGCACTTACTCTTTCTTTAGAAACTTATGGGTTAAACAAGATTCTCCAAAATGATAGGCGATTTTTACTCAACCCTGACACCCTTCCAGCAGTAGTTCGCGGTAAACGTCCGTTAGTAATGAACCAAGTAAGAAAAAGAACGGGAGCAGACAGATATCTATTGCAAACAGAGAAAACGGCCAAGTTAATTCATTGCGTGACTTCGTGAGATGACAATATAAATACTAAAAAAAAATTCTGCTAAAAATAGACATACTTACCAATTCAGTAACGGGATTGTGATTTAGTACTTTATAAACGACAATACTTTTGAGTTACTAATACAGTAGTACTGTTGGAGTTATAGGAGACACAAACTGGGTACCTTCTAGAGCATCCAATGACACAAATTACTAATTTCTACCCATGATTAAACCTACGAATAGATTATTTTAATGTGCCTAAAATAGCAGCTGCAAATTTTCAACCTATGTGCATTAATTTTGCAAAGTCTGAAAGATGTAAAAGCATACTATTGGAGTTGCAGATGGCATAGACTATGGGTCCTTTCGAGTGTTTCGGACAAACAGACATAGTAATGGGCGGACGAAGTCGAGCGGTTACTAGACATGTTCTCTCTTCTGTCAAGCTAAAGTGTAAAACATTTCATACAAAAGCGAATTTGTTGAGTGTGTATATCAGTTAGTAGTTCAGAAGAGGGTTAAAGTACACATTTTGTAACCCCAAAAAATCAAAATAAACTTTTAAGGATACCAAAGGGACATTCAAACTCAGAAGTCGAAAATAAACTGACAACGCCATGGCTAAAAAGAAAAAGACAAACAGACAAACAACAGTACACAAAACACAATATAGAAAACCAAAGACTGAGCAACACGAACCCCATCAAAAACTGGGGGTGATCTCAGGTGCTCCGGAAGGGTGAGCAGATCCTGCTCCACATGAGACACCCTTCGTGTTGCTCTTGTTAGTACAAACCCGGTGATGAGTCTAATTAGGTCACATTGGGGGAAAAGAGGACGGGATTGTAGTTACAACAATTGGAACATACCCGTTGTCATTTGTGAAACGGATACTCCATTACGGTCAAACAACTCGTGATGGCGTCCGTAAAATTTACGAAGGAATGATTTTAACTTCACCACTTGTAACTCTTGATTTAATATCTTTACTTGTGAGTAGCAACCCTCCATCAAGGAAATCATGATAGGAAATACAAGCCCTGGAATATCGTTTCAACTGGGAGATATATATTCCGTATGGAGGCGCTGCTGGAATTTTGCTACATAGAAATGGAAAATTCACGATTGGGAAGCTGAAATCATCTCTTTTGTCGTCGTAAAGGTTTGTTTTTAACCGACCATCATTGTTATTTTTTTAGATGTAAGTCAAGATATGAGGCAGACTTAACTGTATCTGGTGTATCCTTTATCTCAAGTTCGATGGGATATTTGCGTTCAACATAGACCCCAAATTTTGAATTATTTAGTGAGAGAACATCATCTATACAGCGGAAATTAAGTTAAAGGATACTGTTAACTTCTTCTCTTTCTTCCTTGGAAGTTCCTGTATGAAGTCAGCCTCATATGAATAAAGGAACAAGTCGGAAAGAAGAGGAGCACAGTTGGTTTCCATTGGAATATATAAATGTAAATATAACCCCGTAAATTTCGGTACGGGTTACATTAAAGTCTGTTGGTCTATAATCGACACTGTGGCTGATTTAAATGCAAGAAATATTCAATTTAAAACTCAAAGGAGAAATATTCAATCTAAGACGAGAGTTCATATAAAGCACTTTGCGAATTAAGGTAAAAGTTCCTAACGTCACTTTTCTTCCGGTTATATAAATATGCTCGTTAAAAGTTTACAACTTCCTAAACGGATGGTAGTTAAACTTCTACCGTGATGACCATTATCTTGTATTACAAATAAGTTAAATGCGTATTTATCATCATAAAATATTTTGATTTTATCAATTGAAACACATATAGGATTAAAACATGTTCGACTTTTCATTGAACCAAATGCCGTATTCGATAAAATGTTTAGTGCATTTAAAAAAATTAGTCTGTAGTCAAAACAACAGGCATTTGAATAACAGGTTGACAAAAGGGAAGTAGAGTCCGATTTACGTATTAAGATTGTAGTAAATTGACTAAAACAACGACATCTCAAAAACAAAAAGCCCTTTATATGTGCTATGACAGACTAATGATTTGACCAAATGAAAGTCTTAAATTCCCATCATGAGTATCAGAAATGACAAAAATCTTGCAAAAGGTATTCTTCTAAGTTAAAAGCTAAAATGTGGTTTTAGGCGATCCTTGGGGAGGGGTTGACAATAATTTTGCATACAGTTTAAAAAGTAGGTTTCATTTGGACAATAAAATATATAGATGCCCCTGTATTGTATAAAAAAAAATGATCTGGCAAAATTTACAGGATTTAAAGGTGAAAAACCGTCGCAATAATTGGCAAAACTATTTCTTTCTATCCTTCGTAATTTTTTTAAATTTTTCATATGTCATTCACTGGGATTTGTTTATTTTTTGGAGGGAAAATAGTCCATTGAATTCCCTTCAATGGAAACGGTAGCTTGATAATTTCCTCTTGTAATCCTTCAGTTTGGTAAATGTAAAATTATCCGTTTTCGTTCGTGTAATTAGGAGAGGATATCCGTTCCATCGTAATTCAATATAGACTGGTTAATTTTGTAATAAAGTATTCATTCAAGTAATAATTAAATCCCTATGTTACGTGTATTACAGAATACGTCAGTGTTTGCATCAGTGATAGTAAAGTGGTATTAAATATAATAAAAACATATTTGTATGAACGCAGATTTAAGTTTAATTATATATCTGATCATGCAAATAGTAAAACCATCTTCGAAGACAATTAATGATACTTCAGCAAAAACTTTAATTACTTGCTGAATAATTTCGATTTTTTTTCTAATTGAATTTCATGTTTAGAAGACTCTCAAAACAGGATTTTCGGTTATTTTTGTCCATTCTGCATAGGTTATAACCACAGGCACTTGTCTCTGAACAAAAATTTCCTATGTACCTTAATATAACACAAGGTAGTTAACTCGCATTTTTGAAAAATGTCACCCGGTCGCGAAATTCCGTTATATTTCGATTTCTCGGTTGTCAACCCCACTAAAACTTGTTATGCCGTAAATCTAAATTGATTTATTTACACAATGGTGTATAACACGCCTACCTCTGTTGCACAGGCACTTGTCTCTGAAAAAAAATCCTATATACCTTAATATAACATGTTAAGGTATATAGGAATTTTTTTTCAGAGGCAAGTGCCTGTGGTTATAACCAAATACTTGCACCGAGTTCATGCGTAATAACTGGTAAACTTTGATGGTTATAATAGCACAATTATTTGCTTACACTTAAGCATCAACTTTTTTACCCCATGCTGGTACTAAGAATAAAATAATGTAGGACTCCTAATTTGATGGTACAGGTTCACTCGTCACAACTCGGCCAGTTCCGTATCTCCATCTAAGATGGAGAGGAGCGGAGTTACCCGAGGTTAGCCGATTGGGTACAGTTTTTTCAATATTTTTAAAAGTTTATGGATCAAATTGAATTGTCTCCCGTGTACCAGAAAAATATCAACTGTAAAAAGAATGCAATATATGTGTGTCTGGTGGATTCGATACTTAAAATTAAAAGTATAACCTACGTCGTTAAGAATTAGTTCAAAATTACATCTTTATGAATTAGAGTGCTTCATTATAGGCAAGTATTGTATGTTTCAAATTTTGTATACGTTATCTTTGACATTTTATAGACCGTTGTCTCAACCCACGCAATGTCTAGTTTCGAACTCTTGATTCTAATGCTCTATGTGATGCATAGTGTAAAATTCTAAACGAAAATGGATTCCTAATGCTGATCAAAATTATTGGCGTAGTATCCGTGACAATTTTGCTCGAAAAAAAAACGAAGATGACGATATAAAAGATACATTAGATAGACACCCCCACTTGACCGTGACAAATTGACTCCCATTCATATCACATACAAGAATTAAACGGTGCTGACCCGTCTTTATGTGAACACAAACCTCTCCCTTTCATATATCGACCATATGTCGTAAAGAAAATAAAACACACAATGAAGGTCTGCACAGTCCAGCAACCAACAAGATGACCGCTAACTTAATAAAGAAATAAAAGACGGCACCTATTATAAAAAGCAGGGTCTTAATGTGCTTGTTCATAAGTCAGGTTGTTGGTTTTATCATTCTAACTGTTTATCATTTTGTCATGTCGAGGCCTATAAGTGGCAACTTATAGTTAACTGTAAGGTATGGTTTTTGCAAAGCCGTAAGCCTTAAGTTTGCTTTCGTCTATGTCATTTGTTCTCTGGTGGATACTCTGAGTGTGGATAGTTGTCTCCTTATTGGCAATCATACCACATCTTTTTTATTTTATATTGCCTCTACTGCAAACTAGCCAAGGTAAGTATTGCAATATTGTATACTGCTGCTCATGAAAAAAAGATATCAGATACACGACTCTTAATAGGTAACTGGCTTCATGTAGTATTATCATTAATTGTTATTAAAATCGTACATTACAAGTATTTGAAATCGCCAGATCATCGGAAGAAAGAACAATTCTAACTGAACAACTTCATGCATGTAACCCTTGCTGTTGAAAGGTGTAATAAATCTATCAAATTTAAATATAAAATTTGTATAATTTTTACTTTCGACATCACAATAGAAGATAGGATGAAAAATACTGTCTGATATTATTTTTTTAAGAAACATCATATTAAAAGACAAACGGATGATAACGACTTTTAAAAAAAATTGAACATATTCAAAAGTCTGTTAGTAGTATCTGTAACCCTGTAAAAGTAACTGTTGTGCTAATACAAGGTTAGTTAATAGACATAATAATTAACATATGGCAACACCTACATCGACGACAACAATAGCCCACAAATGAGCTGAAAAGTGACTAACAGAAGTGTTTTTAATGTTTTGTTCATATGAAAATGGCTTTTCAGTTTACAAATGTACTATTTGCTGTAGAGGTTTAATAGGGTATTTAAATTAAGATTGTTAAAAGTCTTTATTAGTGTGGCTTAATCGTACAAAAATCAAGTTCATTTCAAGTATTTCAAATTTAGAAAACTTACATTGTAAAAAAAGGATGAAATGTTACACCAATAATTACACCATATTAGGACAACTATTCCTGGAAATCGATGTTTTTGAGTGTTTAACACTAAAAATCGTGTTGTGTATCACCTAAGTGTGATTTCACACCTACTTAACACATAACATAGTGTCAGTTCACAAATTAGTGTAACCTCCGTGTAAGATGTAGAATATATCATAGTTTCCGCAATGTATCACAAAAGCTATGGATAGTAGTGACAACATTTCGGTAACAGTCCTTCTAGTGTGTAGTTTTCGTAATTATTATATAAAAGACATATAAAGGCAAATAGATGTTCAGATTAAGTAAATGTGCGGTCCTTCGATTTACAATGACGGTTTTACAATTGGCATACTTGTACTTGTATTTGATTTTTGACATACCAATATCTATTTGTTTATATTATTTTTGTAATAATAGAAACTTATAAGACTCTGTTGATTATGTTTTTTGAACAGCAGTACATTAATTTATTAATCATTTTTTTTTTTTTGTCCTTATTTTTGCATCAATGTGTAAAGATTTTATTATAAATTAATCATATATTTATGACAAATTATGGATATGAACCAAGAAAAAATGTAGTAAAGAAGTCTTCTGAAACAATTCATTGCAAATAGTTCATCACCGACACAAGTAAGCTATATAAAAGTAAGAAGAGGTGGCATGATTACCAAAGATACAAGAAATCATTATTATAATCTAAATTATGCAACCTTCAATTATTAGAAAAACCCATACCGTATAGTAAGCTATAAAATAGCCCCAGCATGTTAAAATGTGACACAATTCAAACGAGAAAACAGACCGATTTATGACAAAATAATAAACGAAAAAGTTTTAAAAAACAAATTTGACAGACAGCAACCAATGACATCCACTAAATTACATACTCATGAATTAGGACAGGCACATGAAAATGTGGAGGAGTTAATATTATTGCCAGAACTCAACCTTCACTAACCTAGACTATCGACATATTTATAATAGACAGTCTATTCACTGGCTATTGCATATTTATTAAAACAAAAACATTTCCGTCTCCTCTGTAAAACAAATTACTTGGACATTAATTCTCTTGTGAAAGAATCTTTTGTTTTGTCTCAATTGGGAATTTATTCTTGGTTTTCATATGTAAAACATGTGTTAGAAGAAACATGTATGAACTTGGACACATTAAAGAATATTCCTCACATAAGAAAACTAAAACTATAAGAGAACAAATAAAATTAAAATTGAAGCATTTTAATGAAAAGCTAATAAATGATAAAATAACAGATGTAAAGGACAACGGCAAACTCACTATCTATAAACATGTAAAACTAAATAATACATAAGAAAAATATTCAACCGTTGCTCAAAATTTGAATTTAGAAAACTGTTAACAAAATTAAAATAAGTGATTATGATTTATTAATAGAAAAGGAAGATATCTAAAATGCCAAGAAAAGAAAAATTATGTACAAACTGCAAAAAAAAAAAAACAAGATGAAATTAATTTCTTTTTATATTGTGATATTATCAGTAATATTAGAAAAGTTTATTTTGATTTTTCTTAATAAAAGAGAACACAAGGCATTGTGCTATAGATTATTCAAAACTCATTTCTGTTTTGAAAAACATATCTCAGAATTATCACTCTATTATATATACATTCTTTGAAAATTTAGAAGTGGTAGTCACCGATTGCCTGTCGAGACCGGGAGATGGCGCAATTTGACAAGAAGCGGAAGAGTGTGTCTTCTCTGTGACTCGATAGAAATCGGTGACGAATACCACTATAGAAAGTCATGTAGCTACTTTAATTATGCTAGAAAAAATCTTCTTCTCCTTTTTGTCATGAAAATGTTAACATTTATAAGTTTGAACAACTATTTTCTTCAAACAATGTAATCATAGTAGAATGAGCACGTCCAAGAGAAGGTCGTTCCTCTAGGTTAGAACTTTTAAGCGTTTATTATATATGTAATTCACACATGCACTACACATTTGTGTATTGTTAATGTGTATGTGTTCTCTGTAATATCTGTTTTATGAGAATTTAGTATTCATTCCTTCACTTAATAGATTTAAATGATATAGATAAAATTACATATATATATCCTTAAACCATGATCACACGCGTTCAGGTAAATAAGCTTGGATCCTTAAAACAGTCTAGAGCTGGGGACACGGGACTCTTGACTTTAATAATGTGTATAAATGATCTTGTTGATATCGTTTGTTTTAATTGGTATTATTATTATCATACTTCACGTTAAAATATCAGATTTTGATTGGCTAATACGATGGAGATCATTTACTGTATCCCATGGCTCCGCGGGAGACAATTTTTTGAATGTCACCCTCTCGTGCAGACCAATCAAACATCGATCATTTACAGGACAATGCATTGAATTTACATCAATAATTTGAAAGACAATGCGCAAGTTTTACGTTTTGGCCTCAGAACTCTTTCATAGACTTGTAATTATAAAAAAAATACATTTTGCTTCACTTTTGTTGTTTTTCTTATAACTGTAAGGTTGTTGTGTCCATGCCGTCACGGTGAAGTACTTTCAATTTAGAATTTAACAGACAATAATGACAGAACATTCAGTATGATAAATTAAATAACACATAGCGGAGAGGGTGATGGGGCAGATTGTTACCCCTCGAAAAAACATTTCCACCTTGGATTCACCTCAGTTGACAATGTTTTCTCGGGGTAACAATCTGCTCTATCACCCTCTCAACTATGTGTTAATTATATAATGTTGTAAATGTATAGGGTAATGACAATAAAGATTTGAATTGAAAATTTGTAATATTACCTTACAATATCATACATTGACAAACTCAAGAAAACCTTCACGTGACACTAATATCAAATTGTTTTTACGATATATCTTTAAAATTATTGAAGTCAATATACTTCCATTTTAAAATGCATCCGCCTTTAATTTAAGATTATAAACAGTATGATTAAACGGTCGTAATACGTATAAATGTACACTAAAGTACATGCTGGATTATTTAGACACTTGAGACTTGTCCAACATATTGGTATTAATAAAATTCACAATAAACAACACATAATCATTTCCTTTTTATAAATCTTGAAATCCGGGAATAATCAAGAAAAATTTCTGAAACAACAAAATGCGTTGGGATGTAGTTGTAAATATTATATTGGTGGTAATTTTAAACTATTGCTTTGCTGCTCGAAATGGTAAGTCTTGATAAATAAAAAAATAACATAATTTACAATAACATTCTGTAGACTGTTCAGATTTTGAAAAAAAATATATTTGTTAATTTCGCGAATCTAATAGACCATTGGTATATAAAAACGGTCAATTCAGTAAAGTTGTCAGTGTTACCCTTGTATAAAGTTGTCTTAAAGTATTTCTACCTTTTTAGCACACTGGACCCATGTAAATATATAATGATTTTTTTTAAATCCTTTAAATCCCTTAACATCTTTCTATGTTGTGATGTTACACTATTGTTTCAGGTTGGGGTGAAGGTTGGCGCCTATTAAAACGTTTAAACCCGGTGCATTTGTTTGCACCTGTCCTAAGTCAGGAACCTGATGTTCAGTGGTTGTCGTTTGTTGATGTGGTTCATAAATGTTTCTCATTTCTCGTTTTTTATATAGATTAGACCGTTGGTTTTCCTGTTTGAATGGTTTTACACTAGTCATTTTTGGGGCCATTTATAGCTTGCTGTTCGGTGTGAGCCAAGGCTCCGTGTTGAAGGCCGTAATTTGACCTATAATGGTACTAGAAATGAAATGGATACATGGACCTCTTTAATTCAATCATGGAGTCTCAAAATTGAATATTATAATGTTTTGTAGTTATATGATTGTTTTAGGGTTGGTTGCCATGACAGATGGTATATACATGTAGATATAAGTCTCATAAGACGCCTTCATTGAATCTATGTCTGACACTGTGATTTCAAAGGAAATCGGGACATGGGCCTCTTTCTGTTCAATCCTGTGTACATTGCAGACTTAATGTGTAATATTGTGTTGTGTAGTTAATATGATTTTTTTTTGTTGAGTGTTGGTTGCCATGGGGACATGGGCCTCTGACAGTCCTTAAATATTTTTAAGAGTAACGATAATCTGAGAGGATATATATATTATATATAAATGTCATAAGTCATTATAAAGGTTGTAATGATGCAGTGGAATAACTCGATTTTCGAAGAGTTTATTAAACCAACAGTAATGAATCATCCCCGTCTGTCATTGCAGACAATACGGGCGTCATAAAATTTTGGAATCCCTAAAGTTTTATGACTATAACATTACGCACTGTAATACACTATGTGGGAAATACTAATATCTTTCGCGAAATTAAGCACACAAAACTGTTTGGTAACATATCAACATAGTTATATTGACATGAAACGAATAAAAACGATTTTTACTTGATTAATAACATAAAAATAAAAAATATATATTGATATAAATGGTAAATTTACGTAAATTATGTATATTTGACGTTGGTTGCCATGGGGACATGGGCCTCTGGCAGCCATGTTGAAATCGGTTAATACATGTACATGTTATAATCATAGAATCATGAATGAAACCTCTTAGATGTAGATAATTTAGATTCATAGTGAATTTCATTTGGTAGTTGGGCCTCATTGTTTCTGAAATGTTTTGTCACAGGCTTGGATGGGGGATATTGTTACAAGGAAGGTTTTGTGTAACAATATAATGGCGAATGTAACCCCATCTTTGATGGAATGGGTCAATAAGGTTTTGTCATTATAAACATATGTTGTTTATAAATATGATTTATTGATTTAATTATACATGTTTATCATTTTGTTGATTCTTCGTCATTTTAATATTAAATGACAGTTTTCAATTCATACATAATGTTGTTTGTCATCCCTTCATCCCATCAAACAGAGCAAGCCTGTGTTGACAAAAATGCTAATTTTCATTAAAATGATTTTTTGGCAAACTTGGCGATACTATAGAAAGCGGAATAACTCTTTGACTTTATATTGGAGAAATGCTAATGCTTAGTTCCTTCCCCTGATCATGTAATGTGATCTCAGAAGGCGCTTCAGTGCAGATAGAAAGTGGCAGGAAAAATTTGGAACTGAAATTGTACCCACCATCCCTCCCTTGATAACTCATTTCAATAATATATTATTTTCAAAATAAATCATTTTAAAATTGACATATTTTTACTTTATTTAATTGGAGTATTGTTATTCAACATTATTCGGTAAGGCACATACATATTTTTACTTTGATATACAAGATGCCAGTGTTATATTCGAATGTAACTTCATCCTCGATGGGCGAATGTAACCCCATCTTTGATGGAATGGGTCAATAAGGTTTTGTCATTATAAAAATATATGTTGTTTATAAATATGATTTATTGATTTAATTATACATGTTTATCATTTTGTTGATTCTTCGTCATTTTAATATTAAATGACAGTTTTCAATTCATACATAATGTTGTTTGTCATTCCTTCATCCCATCAAACAGAGCAAGCCTGTGTTGACAAAAATACAGCTTATTGTATTAAAATTCTTAATTTATTTGTTTACATTATCACTTATAGGCTTGTTATTGATTACATTTCCATTTGAAGATTTGTACAAATACAGAATCGCTTCATACACGTTGTCGTACATCCCTCAAATATTCGCTGAATGTTTTCCATACTTCAATGCTTACTAATGTCATGTTTTAAATGTCTGAGTTCTGGTACATTTTTTTTTAACTTTCAGGAGCATCACATTCCATTATATGTGAAGACAGTACATCAGCCTTAGCATGTAACCGTAACCACACGCTTCATATTGTGTCTGCCATGTTTGGTAGATCAATGGTATCAGTGTGCTCGGACAATGAAACAGAACTTTGTCAGACACCAGATGCACTTTATATAGTAACAGCATTGTGTGAGGGAAAACGACAGTGTCGTATACCTGCAACTAAAGCCTTATTTGGAGATTCGTGTGGAAACATAGTGAGCTATGTCGAAGTATTCTACAAATGTCAACATATAAATAATAGTGAGTAACGGTTTTGAAATTTCAATATGATTTTCGGGAGGTGTTATGTTAAATTCAACGCAGGTTTATAGTTATACTTTTCTTGTAAGGTAAGTAAACAACTTTTTAATCCTCGCGCAGGTAGTAAATAAAACACCATGTTTCCAAAGAAGCCAAGATTTTGGCCTAAAAATCAACTGTATTTCAAACTGTCTTATATGCAGAATAAAACGTTCAATATATGTAAGCAATTTTGGTTTAGAAATACTATTTCGTTGGTTTACAGTCATAAAATAAGTAAAGGATACTGACAAAAACAAAATGGTAAAGTAACTGGTCATGATCAAATTTTAAATGAATATACGAAAAGTCACGGAGTGTTACAATGCTCTTTTCGTAAAACTGTTAAACATCATTCTCGATACTGGTGTCAAACAAAGAGTTTAGAGATAGAATTTTTGAAAAATGAAGACTCTAAAATCTACCAAGAGTCATACAGAGAAATATCCTTAGACGTTTCTTTCAAATGAGCCAAAACATAGTCTCGCTAATACCCAACACCACCACAACCACTACGAACCAAACTTTTACAGCACTGTTCCACATCCTATACTGTAAAATTAATGTCTATAAAAATAAGAACTGTTCAATTTAAAGTAAAATAAGGTCGTGCAATACTTTTGTAGGATTGTGTATTTTTTATACCAAAATACCGAGATATGAAAATGATTGACACAAATGGGGTTCATTTATCAGATGATTGATAATAATTATTAACACTGAGCAGTAAGTTGTCTTGAACATTTCATATTTTCGACAGTATATATGTAGAAATTTTTATCATGAAGTTTTCAGTCTTTCGTATGATGAAGTCGCATAAATCTTTGTCACTTGTGTTTTACCAGTTAATTTGTTTTAAATTATCAAATTTTGTCAAGTCAGTATTGAAATAATGACTTCTAACGTGTGATAAAATTAAGGCTACTAGCAAACTGCAGTGGTATGGCCCACTGACAGTAATTTAAAAACCTCAGAGATAACGCAATTTTCTTAATAAATCCTCATCGCGTATAAGAGCGCTGGGTCAACAACAAAACTGCCAGTAGCGGAACAAACAAACGCGGGTGGCATCTTTGGTTGTCTCATTCATTCTTAATTTGCTTTCGGTATCTATATTATCTATCATTGAAAGTATTTTTTTTTTATTTTACTGTGCTGTCTAGTTACTGTTTTAAACTGTCATCATTGCGTGGTGGAGTTTAATCATTAACTCATTTTTTTAAATTATAGAATTTAGAAACTATAACTTTCCTTCAAAATGTAGACATGATTAGTACCATTTTAGATACGACAAATACCATTGTTCATTGTTCATAACCATAACGGCTAAAAGGACAATAGTTATTCAACTTAAAAAGTTTCCTCTTTTAAATACTATAAATACAAAACAATTGACATTGGCTATTTGTGAAGCAATAAAAACGAACAATGTCAGTTCTTTGAGGAATTATACCTAATAGGACTAACAGATCGACTCATTGATATTTGATTATTATGGTATATTAAAAAGTACATACATCTTTATATATTCAACTTTTTTTACAGATTCTGTCTCAGATTTCATATTAACAAACAACAAAGAGGTAAATTTAGGTTCTTCAAATAACCGTAAGTATCTTAAACACAGATATATACACTGAATGTTCCAATCTGATTAAAATACAGATCATGTGTCTATGCATGCTTGTTTTACAAAGGTTTATGAACCCTCCTAATAATTGTTGTGTTAACCAAGGTTTCTGTCCCAAAAGTTTTGGAGGCGTGTATCATTACGACAAAACCTGAGGATACCGAAGCATTTTTCAAAACAGAAAGTAAAATAAAGTAATGTCAGATCAGTTGACAATGAGTGTGGACACAGGTCTGTGTGTCAAGTGAATTGATTAGATGGTTGTTATTTGTTTCTTTTCACGTCTTTTATTTTCGACTTTTGAGCAGGATCTGCTTACCCTTCCGGAGCACCTGAGATCATCCCCAGTTTTGGTGGGTTTCGTGTTGCTCAGTCTTTAGTTTTCTATGTTGTGTTTTGTGTACTGTTGTATTTCTGCTTGTCTTTTTCTTTTTAGCCATGGCGTTGTCAGTTTATTTTCAACTTATGACTTTGAATGTCCCTTCGGTATCTTTCGCCTCTCCTTTTCAAAAGCCAAATATGTCTTTTAACTATTATTTAATTCAGTAGCTGCATTATATGTACCAATGTAAAATAATTCAAACTTTTTTTACGTTAAAAAGATCGCAATCAATAAATAGGCAATCTCATCAGTACAGAAACAAAATGCAACTAATTTTGTTGTTTCAGTGATTGTAGCCGTTGGTATCCTTGGAACTCTCTTTACCGTAGCAACACTAACGCTTGCGATGATTGGAATTAAAGTGTAAGTGTACAAACATATAGCAATGATTTTTGTTTTACAAATGGAATGAAAGTTGTTGAAGGAAATGAATGCAATGTTAATGATTTTCAAAAGTTTTTGCATTTGTAGTATTTTTGTTGTCGTTTCATAAGGGGTAAATAACGAAACATTGTTGTCGTTTCATGAGGTAAATAACGTAATTTGACATAGAAAAATAAAGGATTTTTTAATAAAGATATGGCTACATATATTTTGATAATTTATATAATTAGAATATTAATATTTCCTGGATTATGAGTCATTATTCAATGTTTTCATTAGTTGATTTGCCAATTATTGTTTCTCATTTTAAAATTAATTTTGGACTCAAGCTTGTTAATGCTAAATTCAATTATAGGTTGGTTCTTTGTGATTTGAAAAAAGTTAATCATATTTTAAAATCAGGACAAAAAAATACTTATACTTAAATATACGTACATTTAGATCGTTTGATCATATTCTTTTTGTCTATTTACAGATGGAGAAGGTAAGTCGTCATTAATTTATATTTATATCAATACAGAAAAAAAAATAGGAAAATTGAAATACTTTGTCATTACAAAATTCCGCACAACTAAACTTAGGATTATCAAACAGTTGTATCAGGAAAATTTGATAAAATGACGGTTATAGCTATAATAAAGTCAATCATTGTTGACCATGGTTGTATTGTACAAAATAAGGAGATGCGTTATGATTACTAAGTATACAACTATCCACCAGAGTTCAAATGAAGTAAATGTAAGCAATTATAGGCAACCGCACGGCCTACAACAATGAGAAAACCCACTTAAATGAAGTAAAAGTAAGCAATTATAGGCAACCTCACGGCCTACAACAATGAGAAAACCCACTCAAATGAAGTAAAGTAAGCAATTATAGGCAACCGCACGGCCTACAACAATGAGAAACCCACTTAAATGAAGTAAAGTAAGCAATTATAGGCAACCGCACGGCCTACAACAATGAGAAAAACCCACTTAAATGAAGTAAAAGTAAGCAATTATAGGCAACCGCACGGCCTACAACAATGAGAAAAACCCACTTAAATGAAGTAAAAGTAAGCAATTATAGGCAACCGCACGGCCTACAACAATGAGAAAACCCCACTCAAATGAAGTAAAAGTAAGCAATTATAGGCAACCGCACGGCCTACAACAATGAGAAAAACCCACTTAAATGAAGTAAAAGTAAGCAATTATAGGCAACCGCACGGCCTACAACAATGAGAAAAACCCACTTAAATGAAGTAAAAGTAAGCAATTATAGGCAACCGCACGGCCTACAACAATGAGAAAAACCCACTTAAATGAAGTAAAAGTAAGCAATTATAGGCAACCGCACGGCCTACAACAATGAGAAAAACCCACTCAAATGAAGTAAAAGTAAGCAATTATAGGCAACCGCACGGCCTACAACAATGAGAAAAACCCACTCAAATGAAGTAAAAGTAAGCAATTATAGGCAACCGCACGGCCTACAACAATGAGAAAAACCCACTTAAATGAAGTAAAAGTAAGCAATTATAGGCAACCGCACGGCCTACAACAATGAGAAAAACCCACTCAAATGAAGTAAAAGTAAGCAATTATAGGCAACCGCACGGCCTACAACAATGAGAAAACCCACTTAAATGAAGTAAAAGTAAGCAATTATAGGCAACCGCACGGCCTACAACAATGAGAAAAACCCACTTAAATGAAGTAAAAGTAAGCAATTATAGGCAACCGCACGGCCTTGAACAATGAGAACAACCCAGGTCAGCTTTAAACACTTTGATAGTTGAGATTGTTTACTATTTTTAATACATACTGAGACCGTGAACCAAAATGGGTGGCGTGTGTGGAGAGTTCGACGCTTCGTTCACGTTAAAGATTCCTTTTGTTTATTTCGAAAATAAAATTGATTCGTGTCGTCGCTACAAAAGATTAAAATGTCCATCCCTTCAAACTAATAAAATTGAGAATGAAATCGGGGAATGCGTCAAAGAGACAACAATCCGACCAAAGAGCAGAACACAGCCCAAGGCCACCAATGGGTCTTCAACGCAGCGAGAAAATCCCACACCCGAAGGCGGGCTTCACCTGGCCACTAAACAATAATTTATTATATATCTATTATAACTGTCAAAATTAATTCACTTTTCATATCCAATTCAACCTCCTTTTTCTCTCAATTTGTATACATCGCCTTGAATTGGCCTTTTGTGAGGGATGGTAATAGATTACCAACATTTAATTATAAGACGAAGATTAACAGTAGTTATACTAGTATATGAACATGCTGCAATAAACCAGAGACCATAAACCATTTATCATGGAGTTGTCATAATAATTGGTCTCCAGTTTCAAGCATGCACTGAACGATCAGATTTTTAAAATGACAAATATTGAGCTGCCTTTGAATATAAAATTCAAATATACTAAATTAAATTTTTTTGAAAATAAGATTTATTAACTTACTAAATACTATTGAATAGAGAATGGAAACGGGGAAAGTGTCAAAGAGACAACAACCCGACCAAAGAGCAGAGTCCAAGGCCACCAATCCCGACAAAGTCCCGCATCCCGTATCAGTTCCGGAGGCGGGTTCAGCTGACCCCTAAATAATAATATATACTTGTTTAGCAAAATGGAAGCCTCACTAAACTATGATTACCGAACAAAATTACAAGATGTATTGACAAATAAAAATGCTTTAAAAAATATTTAAAGGAAAACCTGAACTTAGAAAAATACATTTCATTTGAATACCTCTTTGATGATGAATATAAGAAATACTGGCGCCCCTGGTTGCCCATTATAGACTAAATTAAAAATGGTGTCTTTTATTTTATTTTCCCTATAAAGTGTTATTTTATGAACAAAACAAATTCTATAAAAGAAAAAAAGATTCTCTATTTGGCTATTAAATAACCATTTATGTTTTACCTAAATCAAATGTTATACAATAATACATTCCAGAGTCGTTTCAATTCTACATTTCCTTTTTGTGAATATGTCATTCTGTATACCTTTGTTCATACAAGTTCTGCCAATCTACTTGTTTCAATAAAGATAATTCATTATAGAAAAAAAACATTTAAGTAATCACTAGTCTAGTATGTTTACCTTTGTTCATACAAGTTCTGCCAATCTACTTGTATCAATAAAGTAAATTCATTATAAAAACAAACATTTAATTAATCACTAGTATCGCAAAATAACATACGATACATTTTTTTAATTCACTTGTTCAATCGATATATCATTCAGTTATTTATGTTGTTCATGGTTTTCTTCAGATGGCGAGAGCGGATTAACTACACCCGTACTGATCTGGACCATAATAACGACTTGGACTGGTCACTTTACGGAAATGACCATATCATTCAACATGATCACTTTTCATCAGACTTTCATAGCCCAATTTTTACAGGACGATTGTCAGAACAGACAATACCAGATCTTATCTTTCGCTCGGATAGCAGTTCTTAATAAGAGACCATTCCACCATTTGTATTGTGTGAGCATTTTTGATGATACAAATGTATTTTTGTAGAAATTACTGTACATGTTATGAAGACCAAAGACTACACGGGATGATTTTGCTCATTGTTTAAGGCCGTTCGGTTACCCGTTGATGTTAACATCTTTGGTCAATAGTTGTCTTATAAGCAATCATATAACATTTTCTTATTTTTATAAAGTTCAGTTCTTTTTAGCAAGTTTTCCATAGTCAGATTTGGTTTCGTTTATTCAAATGAACTTGACCACAATAAATTCAATAATAATAAGTTATTAACTGAATAATCTTTTTGAAGTCAGCTTCTTAATTACTACAAGGAATACATGTATGTGGTTTTTGCTGAATGTATACGACAAGAAACACCTGATTTTCCATCACGAGACCTTTATCCGTGTATAAAGCGTTGTCCACTACAATAGTTTTAGAAATAAAACAGTTTTGTACTTAAAGTTTTCAGCCTTTTTGAACTAAATAGCACAGTATAGAAACAAATGCAATTACTTCGTCAGTATCAGCTAACGTCTCAGCACGTAATAGCTGGGATCTCGGTTATTCAACTTTATTCTGTACTTGTAGTACAAAATGTGTGCTCGAAACACCAAATCCCGTCTTTATGAGTCGGAGTACGATAATTATGCTCGAAATTTGTATGGTCTTTGTTGAACGCGTTATAAGAGAGTCCTGAATTTTCCGCATGACATGTAAAAGAGACACATAGCCCGTGAACAAAATAGATGTTACTGAAAAGTTTAAACATTTTGTCCCCAGTAGCACAGTATAGATATTATCTGTAAAACTATAATAGACAGAGGGAAACTGTAAATTCCAAAAACGACCAGCAGGACATGATCTATAAAAACAAACATTTAATTAATCACTAGTTATTGCCGTTGAAAGACGATTATATAGAGAAAAACTTTAATGGATACATGGAAACTGTGAACAGCAAAAATGATCAGCAGGACAAGGTTTACAAATAATTCATTATGGCCAAAATCGACATTCGACTATTTTTCGGAGATATTGCCCTTGAGAGACACTTTAACACATTTTTTGGTGTTTTTTGTGGAAACTAAAGTAGATAGAGGAAAACTGTAAATTGCAAATGATTGCTAACAGGACACGATCTATTAATAAGGATACGTAGTCGAAATTGTCGGTTGATTCATTATAGGAGTTATAACTATTGAATGACGACTTTTAACCATTTTCTGATATTTTTGCGCAAACTATAGGAGATGGAGAGAAACTGTAAGAAGCAAAATGGATGAGAAGGACAATGTTTACAAATTCGGCAGCACTGCCAAAATCGTCTGTTGACTCCTTATATGAGTAATTGCTCTACATAGACACTATAACACTTACAAAGCAAAACAGGAATTATCAAAATGTTTGGTTAGTACAACAGACCACACAGACCACTAACACCGAGTCCTATGATAAACAGACCACACTAACCGTTAACACTGAGTCCTATGAAAAACAGACCACACTAACCACTAACACCGAGTCCTATGAAAAAACAGACAAAAAAAGGGATCAGTAACAACGTTCTTAATAGGTTTTATAAAGTTATCATGAAATTCAATTGAAGTTGACAATGTTTGTAAGAGGTCAGTGAGAATTAAGAATCTTCAGACAATCGGTTTCCAAAAAAAAAAAAAATAGAAAAAGTTTACATAATTCAAAATTAAACTCTCTGCTCCTCTTCGATACAATGTAACGACAGAAGGACAAAGAGCTTCCGAAAGTTTGATTGGAATTTCGATGTGTTCGATTCATTTGACAATCCTTTTTTCGATCGGTTAGGTAAAACAATCAAAGATTTTTTTTTTTTATTTTCAAATTATTATTTATTTTTAAAAATTAAACTATTGGACCTCACAGAAGATGCCCCTGATGGCAGCAGTCCTTGTATGCCAATTGTTATTTTTCAGATGTATCATTTGCTCCAAATATTATCTTTCAAAGGTATCAATTGCGCCAATATACGGAATTCATTCGCGCCAATTTACCTGTAGAAATATCTATCATACATATTAGAAAGTAATAAATAAATTTAGGTACCTTAACAAGTATAATTCATGGAATCAATTGGACTAGTATTGCTAAAAATCAAATGAAAGGTAAGTATGCAATATAAAAAGTGTAAGATCATATGATCGGAGTTATTTATTATTGAGGAGGAACACATGGAAAGAAACTATTTCAAATTTAACAGACAATCCATTTACAGAAAGAGTAATAACTGTACCCAGCTCAGCAAAAAAAAAATCAATAAGAATTCAGTACGTTCTACATGAAGTTGGAATCTTATCAAATTACGTAAAATATCTTTGTTTGGATGCAGGAGATGTATTTGCAGATGGAACATTCAAGTGTTGTCCTAAGTGCCACTACCTACGTTTATAAATATGAAAATGACGAGGGAAGTCATTTTTTTAATTGGTGCAATCGTATACTTTACTTTTGGCGCAAATGATACTAATATTTATTTAAAAAAACAAGTGGCGCAAACGTAGTATTGGTGCAATGAGTTGTGGCGCAAAAGGACGCATTTTTGGCGCAAATTGATTTCTTCCCCTTGATTCTGTCCGTATCATTATCAAAGCCCTTGAGGTACTTATCATTTTTATTTTTTTCGTGAATTTAAAAAAAAAAAAGACCAGGTGAAAACTATTTTGTTTTATTGTTTGATGTTACACTTCTAGATATAGTCATGCAACATAACCAGATAATTTTTTTTTAGTTACACGCTTTCTGCATTTTAAAGATTAACTAATGGAAATAGGATATGTAATGTTCGATTTTCAATAACCAAATAAATGAAATCACAGACATTGATTTTTACCTGTTAATTGAATGTAACCTCTCGCGCAATATTAACGGATTCTGAAAACCCATCCTGGAAACCGACGTAAAATAATAGGCAATCGATTAAAGACTAATTTAGATTAAAACCTTGCCGTTTATTAATATTGACAAATAGTGGTCTTTTAAACTGTTGATTTAAGTTGATCGAACTTTTAAGCAGTTCTTTATTTATCGTTTTAAAAAATGGGATAAAGTGCGTAATTTTCGTATTCACAATGGAACCATAAACAAAATGGAGTTAAAATTTTTAATAATTCTGTATTACGTCTCTCTTCAACAAGTCTTTGGTAAGTACAATTATATATATATGATATATGAAGATATTATAAAAACATATTTATCTGAATGAATTAGTCATATAATATCACCTGTCATACAAAGTGGGAGGCTAGGTAGCTATTGAACTAGGTTTAACCCACCATTTTCTTTAGAAAATGTCTGTACCAAGTCAGGAATATGAATATGTGTTCCTTTGGTTGATAGTGTCTAGCGTTTGATTTTTTAAAATGTTATAGACTTCCCTTTTTAACTTTACCATGGAGTTCGGTACTTTTGTTATATATTTTCAATACGATTAGATATTAAGTTTTACCATCCGCCCCCTAACTAAATAACGAACAACACTTCAAAAGTGTACATCCTATGTATAGAGAGAGATTTATAATAATTCTTCTTTCGAAGGAAAAATCAGATTTGAGATAATTGTGAAAGATACAGCAACCTTGGCTATATGGGATGTATAAAATACTCTGAGGCTAGTTTGGCTACCATTTGATTTTTATATGGATGATGTATAAAATATTTGGTCCTGCCTTTTTAAAGGCTAGTTTAGAGTGGCAAACTCCTGTCCTGCTTTATTCATCAGCTAAAAATCAAATATAGAGGGCAAACTTTATTATCAGCGATTGTATCTCTATTTTTGAAGAATTCGTGATAAAAAAAGATTTTGCACTTTTATCCTTCATCCGTATATGTAATTCAAAATAAATTGAGTAAAAATGTTTTAAAGTAGTTATAGAATTGTACTATTCACCTAAATGTAAATCATGGTATTCTGTATGTGTCTGTTCAAAGTCAGGAGCCTGTAATTCAGTGTTTGTCGTTTGTTACTGTTTATCATAATTGTATTTCGTTCATTTATTTTACATAAATCAGGCCGTTAGTTTTCTCGTTTGAATTGTTTTACATTTGTCATTTCTAGGACTTTTATAGCTGAATATGCGGTATGGGTTTTTTGCCGTATGATGACCTATAGTTGTTAATTTCTATGTCATTTGTTCTCTGGTAGAGATTTGTCTCATTGGAAATTATATCACATCTTCTTATTTTTATATAAGTTGGTAAACTGCGTGCCAGTGATAGAAGAAACGTTTCTTTAAGGGCATACGATAAAGTTTTGATCCCACGGTGAATTTTTGACGAAAATTTGCATACAAGCTATTTTTCACCTAGTCAATTAAAATATATTATAAAAAATATGCCTTCATGTGCAAATTTTAAAGATAAATGGGGTCGAAATGTTAGATATTTACTCGAAATTTCGAATTCTTGGAAATTTCTATCCTTTAGAGAGACATACCGAAATTTTTTGTGTCAAAAGATAAACACAAGCAGATTTTTCGAAAAGCATTTGGAATATCTTCTTTACATAAGTATGCTCTAAATTTGTATTTGAAATAATTCAATTTTATTAAATAATCATGATTTTAGAAAAAAAAACGGCATTTTTTACTGTATATTTATCCCATTTAAAAAAATCATCAGTGATTTGTTCATAAAAATTGGTACAAATAATCTTCATACATAATCAAGCCAAATGTCATTTTAAAAAATAGGGGTCAATGGACTCGTTTTCAAGCTAATGGTTAAAATCAGTAAAAAAAAGCATCTTTTTCCAATATGTTACAGTTTGACGTCGCGAAAATAACATTGTACGTTAGCAACGTCATTATCTCAACCTGTGATTGTATCGTATCCCCTTAATCGAACTCTTTCAAGGGTAAAAGAACAAAACTCTGAGTAAATATTCTATTACAAAATACTATCGTAAAGAGTAGTACTTAATGAAATACATATTTTATTTCAAATTTATGATTTCAAATTAAATTGAAATACAATGTAATAGGAAATAATTTTAATTGGTGATACTTCAACGGCAATGTAGAAATGCGCGAAACGCTCCTGGCACTATACTTGTTTGTTTGCTTGAATCACAGTGTAAGTGATCGTCTGAAATAATCTAAAGGATTCTGGATCATTCGATTTTTCGTATACCAAATTATAAAAAACGTTACACCATTGGTTGGATATCAGTTGGTACGTTGTTACACCATTGGGTGGATATCAATTGGTAATTTGGTGCACCATTGGTTGGATATCAATTGATAAGTTGTTATAGCATTGGTTGGATTTCAATTGGTACGCTGTAATCCACTGGGTGGATATCAATTGGTAATTTGTTACACCATTGGTTGGATATCAATTGATAAGTTGTAACAGCATTGGATGGATATCAATTAGTGCGTTGTTAACCCAAACACTTCGGAGCACGCTTTTAACTAGGATATGTGTTATTTTCGTATGGTTGTTTTCCCGATCACGACTATGTAGGACCTACCCACGCCCGTTAACAAGTTTTTTTTACAACATTGCTAGTTTGTTTTACAAATGCTGCATCTGAATCAAATCTTTTTAAAACTCATCAAAGATACCGGGTTAATAATGCGCGTTTTGTCTACATAAGATTCATCAGTGGCGCTCGAATCAAATTAGTTTTAACTACAATTAGCTTGAGAGAAAATGTCGGAATAGAACTGCGTTGTTATAAGCTAAACAATGTTTATAGAACAAGACAGGGGCGTAGCTACCTTCTTAATGAAGTGGAGTCACAAACTAAAGGGCGAGGGGTCTGGGGGCCGCCTAAGGTCCCCAGTAGGTCCAGGGCAAAGCCCCCGGAAGCTCCGCATATATAGCGTTTCAAAACAATCACAACCGTAATAAAACTTGTACATTTTTGTTATGGTTGTTTGGTCATCTATTTGTATTACTTCCAGTCGAATGAAGACTAAACATTATCGTTTGCGTTTTTTATACGCCGTGAGAGCTTTTAAAATCACGGAGATTTGTTCCATATGCTAGTATTTGTATTGAGCAAAGTAGATGTATAAAAAACAAATAATAAACATAAACACAATACTATATGTGGAGTTTCTGTTAGCATAAACATCATTGGATAATAAAATCTTGGTGGACACATTCTCCAATATTCTCCAATATTTTGCTTAACATATATATTTAGATTTTTAAAACATTTGTGGGTAAACTCTACAAGAGAGAGATAGGAATTTCTAATTTTACGCAGTTAGGAATTCTCGAAATTGAAATTAATGAACATTTTCAGAGGGAATGGTACTTTAAATTGATCACGATCTTTTTCAAGATCTGCGTTTGTTAATTAACAAATACTTATACATTCGACCAGTTGTATGGCAATATCAAGATGATAACAGTGAAGATACGTGTATTAAAAGTTTGGTTATCTTTCGAAAAAAATCAGCAGCTTAGTGTCCGACTCGGACAGAGAATTCATTATTAAATCGAATGACTAGATAGTCCAGTAACACGAGTTAGAATTAACAATTTATTTAAATGCCTTTACAATCAACCATTCGTATTGCCGGTCCATATAGAAACGACTTCTAATTATCGAATCTATATACAAGATGTTTTTTTTGTAAAATAAAAAAAAAACCGAATACATGTACTTGAAAATGTGTACTTTTTTTTAACAGCAGTTCCAACTTCTCATCTACTAGTATACGGAAACTATTGATTGTTTGAATGGTTATTAATGTCCGGTAACAAATATTACATGACACCAGGACGAGAATCCGTTGACGTGATGTGAAAATGAACTATTCGTGTTGTAAAGACCTACATACTTATTAAATTTTGAATAGTTCACAAGGTAACAGTCATTATTTCCGGATCAATACGAGTTGAAGAGTCTTCGTTCTAGTAAGATGTGTGCTTTGAGGCGAAGCGGAAAATAATAATGTTCAAGTTTTTTTGTTAACCCTAAAGGGATTATGCTTTTTTTCCTCCTCAAGGCGAGTATACGTTATGGTGGTGGTACCGACAACTATGTTGCTAGTATTTTCTAAACAATGCCCGTTATACAAAAAGTTCCGCTAAGTTTACACCAGTTGTATGTATACATGTCTTACAGGATTAAAAATTTCGCTGCATTTGTATTCCTCTTGCTTTTATTCTTGGGATAGTTTTTAAAATGCATACATAGAAAGACCAATTCCTATATGTTAACTTTGTCCCTCTCTCTTTTTTTTTTTTTTTTTTTTGGATGCACGTGCTATCGTGCCTCCGGGTAGCTACGCCCCTGCAAGAGATAAAAGTAACCATACGTGTTCTTCCACTCATATGCAGCGATGTCGCAAAACATGTACAAAGGATTCTTCTTGTCAAAAATAAAAAAAATATGTTGACTTTATTCTTTCATTTCACATATTATAGGCATAATCGTAATGTTTTCTCACTAAAAAAAATCTAAGTTTTGTGACTTTGATGAACGCACCTATCCCATCGAACTTGAAATAAAAGATACAACGGATACAGTTAAGTCTGCCTCGTATCTTCAAACGGACAATGAAGGTCGGTTGAGAACAAAACTTTACGACAGAAGAGATAATTTCAGCTTTCCAATTGTGAACTTTCCATTTTTTTTATTTAGCAATGTTCCAGTAGCGCCTGCATATGGAGTATATAACTCCCAGTTGATGGGATATTCCATTAAAGGTGACAAAGATCTGTCAATATATTGGTATTCTGCTACTTTGACGAAGATAATATTCATACCAATCTCTGTCTCAAATCCAAAAGGTCAATCACATGAATTTTAGTGCATATTATAATCTGAATGCCAGGCAGGTGGGCGACAGGCTAAACTAAATTTACGTTGTGTGGTAGGTTCTGTTGGACTCGTGATCAACGAAGAAATGTTGTTACATGCATTGGGCAGTGCTTGTTCCTCGAGCTGTGTCCTCGCTTGATGTCTGAAGTGTTACTGCGGACAGAGTTCATACCGCTACAATAAGTGACGACTGTATGAATGAACTTGTCAATTTAATTGAGTCTAGTACATCGGAATTTTGACTTGAGTTTCCTCCACAACCGCGAGAATACTTCCAATTCCGTGGACACCTTTACACCATTGATGGTGTTATACTTTACAAGGACGGAACAATCATTCCTCTAAGTCTCTGACAGGAAGTTTTGTCTGGTTTACATGTAGACCACCAAGGAGTGACCGCCATTATTTCTAGAGAAGTGTCCTCAGTCTTTTGGCACAGTGTAAATCCTACTGTTTTAGCACAAAGCCGGATGCGACCATTGTAATTGTATAGCACATTCTAAACCAAGTGCTCAACCTACACCTCTGATGTCACCTGACCACCCGTTTCAATGCGTCTGTTCTGATTTCTGTCAATACAAGGGAACGTTTTACCTCGTCATAGTTGACCGATACTCTAACTGGCCAATTGTTGAAAGATCCTCAAACGGAGCAGCCGGGCTCACAACCTGAATATGAATGAAATATTTGCAACTGGACGTTGGGCAAATCATCATTATTTTTTTTTCTATGCAACTGAAATAAAATTTCAGAAGCTGAATGTGCTTCTGAAATGTTTAAAATTCATTTGAATCAAAGCAAAATAGCGAAAACCTGAACTTCCCAATCACCGTCTCAATCATCTAGGAATGAAAAAATGTTTCAATTGTCAGTTCTACTCCAGTAAACAGAACAGTTATTTTCATATTAATTGTAAAACGTGCAATTAAATTAAATCTGATTGATTTTGAGTGCGTTTATAAAGTTTTTTATGATCTCATTTATGGTATTGACTTTTGATTGGTTGACTTTATTATTTTACTTTTACAAATGCACGATATGATGTTATGGTTTAAAACGATGAAAACACTCGATACAATCAAACTGTTTAAATTTCTATATGGACAGTACTATTTATTGTATAAAAAGAACAATAACAAAATTAATTATTAACTAACTTTGTATTGTATGCTTTTGTTGTTTTTCATTGATTCAGTAGTCAACGAAGGTTTTGGAAATGAAAGACATATATTCGCATCCCCAAACACACATTAAGGCGTTCTTAAGTGAACATACATTGTAACATGTCTCAGTGTTTCTTTATATGTCATAAATATTCCATACTGTTGGTGTGTATAAACCCTCCAAGTACAACCATTAACTTGTGAATTTAAGCAAAGATTGATTTTTTTTAATGGTCATGTTGTGAATTGGGAAAATAATAATTACCGATTTTAAAATATGAACATGTATACACTACCCGCTAGACCTTTTTTTTAAATTCTTGAATATTTTGGTCTTGAGCATCACGGCAGACACATTATTTGTCAAAATGCGCTTCTTGTGCAGTAAAATTGGTACCGTTAATGTTATTACTACATATATCCAAGGATGCTTATTAAATATATATCATACACAAGGAAATTATTCGTTTATATTACAATCTTTTAATTTGAATACTTGTATTGGAATTGCAAAAAGGTCAACATAAATTATTATTCAAGGAACACACGTCATGCTCACTGAAATCCCTACAAAACAATAATTGTTCCTCGTCTCTTGGGGCGGACCGATTCTGCTTTTACCTTGTCCGTCCGTCCGTCCGTTTGTCCAACAAATATTTTCGTCACTTTTTTCTCATGTCCTACTGAACTGAATTATTTCAGATTTGGTCAGTATGATAGTGACGAGATGTTATGTGTGTGGTTCTGTCAGACACGTACTTCTTGTTTGTCGATACGCTGAGTTTTCCGATATGTTGAATGAACTTAAATATTTTTGTCACACGTCACACATTTCTCAAATACTTTGCATAGCTCTAATGTACTTTCGCATTCATATTGATATATAGATACGATTAAATCGAACGTAATGTTTAGAGCATCGATAGTTATCATTTTAATTACATTTTGTAACTTTTTTCATTGTAAATATCAATTAAAGAGGAATAAATCAATTTTAATACCTTTGAGAATTAAAAAATATAATATAATTAACATGGTCGAATCAGACAAACAGGTCAATTTGAAAAAAAAGTACAATGTACCTAATTCAATGAGTGCGATAGAACAATTAACCATCCGAGCATGACCAACTTAGTTCACTTAGTTAAAACTCTGGTCTTGGTTTTTTTTTTTCTCTGTCTCTCCCGTATTTGTGTATTATTGTATTGATGGAGTCATTTTTATTTTTGTGAAGTCTTTTTGTATCTATAAGTCAGTACTTAATTAATGCAAGAGATTTATTCGTACTTTCACGTAGAATCTTCCGATGGACTGTATATGAGTAGAAATAGGAACGGACCAGTCAATGGGTGTTTTGAATGAAAAAAAGGCGATCGCGAAGATTGCATCATTTGCACTATACAACTTATGCAATATACTGGTTACACTGTAATGTATTGTTTAAACTACTGTGTTAGTTTTTTTTTTTTTTTTTTCTTAATTATTTGAATCATGGTATTTTTCTCCCTTGTTTTTTAACAGGAACCTCTCAAGTTCGTGACTGTTACAGTAATTTTCTGTTGGGATTTTTATAGATCCTATATTCTCTTTACATGTTGCCCTTTATACAATTTTATATGCGTATCGATACTATACTATTGGTGGCGAATTTTTTTTAAATTTCACATGGTTGCAAAATCATCTCAAAACATGTATGTCATAAAAGATCCTTTCATGTTGAATTATTATACTCAAACAACGGCGATGGTCATGTGTAAAAAACTTTAAAACAAATTTTATGAAGACGTTATATTTAATCAGCCTAACATTTTGAAACCAGCAAACGAAACACAGTAAAACGCGCATTTACTATGTCAGTTATCTCAACACTTGTTTCATTTTGTATCTATCTTAGGTTTTTTTCATGAAGAATCTTGGAATCTTTTTTCAGAGTATAATACATCTAACACAATCAAAGGAAATAAGTGACTAAGAAAAAAAGATACCGTGTTAGACAGGAAACTTTTTATCAAACAATCTTCCCCCAATTTAAAAAAAAGAAATGCGCCATCAATCAAGAATAAAATGAATTAAAACATTTCTGATAAGGTTGTATGTATCATTTGAAACACCAAGAATGGACTCAAGCAGATCATTTAAAAGTTAAAGTTACATTACATCGCTGAAGATAGTAATTAGGTAAAGATCAAAGAATGATACCATCGTTTCTATGTTAAAATGGAATGCTTGATGATGCATACACGAAAATTTAATCAATAAAACAATAATATCATTTGAGCTTCCTTAAAAACGATGAAATTCAAGAGTTCTAAGACCAAAGTAACAACATCATTGCTATGCTTATTTCTTCATTACTTTTGCAAATGTATAACTCTAATATTTGACTGGGAATATTGTCACCTGGATGTATAAAAACGCAGCCCCGTCCGTTGAAATTGGATGTTCAATCCGATGCATTGTTCTCTTCACGTATAAGCTGTTCAGGTGGCACGGTAGTATTTCCTGGCCCATAAGGGATAATGATAGCCTTTTAGGATTTTCACCACTTTCTAACACTGCGAAAAATTCTACATACACAGTTAACTGAAGTACTTTCATTATACTAATCAGAAATAAATTTGAATATGTATCATGACCGTTTACTTTTTTTGCTATTTTTAAAAACCTAAGGCCACTAGTGCTTTTAGGTCTTTTATCATGCAGTGAATACAAAACTTAAAAATTCTCAAAATTCATTTTCACCTGTATGTAAAATTCTTTCATATTTTCTACACCTGATTCATCCCTCAGTTTGGGAAAGTATGTTCAGTTGATACTGTATTTTTGTCCAATCACACTGTTCAGATACATTGACTTAAGTAGGGTACACAAAGAGCAACCTAAATTCCGGAATGCAAATACTACCGTGCTACCTTAACCAAGACATCACAGACTTGAAACCAGTCATGACACCTATGATGCATAGACTTCTTACTTGGAAACATATTACAATAAAGAATACTAGTCTGCACTTATTGCTTACCAAAAAAATATTGAAGATTATACCCCTACCCCAGCTGGCATATTTTCACTTTTTTTTCATCTTACCATTTTTACTTAAGGAGTGAACAAAACCCAAATATATGATGTTTCAAATCAACACAGAAGTAAAACATGGTGATTAAGGAGGAGTTATTGGATTGCCAACTCTATTTATAGTTAATCTGACTGAAAGAAACAGTTTAAGCACCAAATCATGAAAATGATAGTAGAGTCCATTCCACATTTTACAGCATGCCTTACATTCCTTTGAGCATTTCCAGATTATGAAGGCAATACAACAAGGTTCTTTAGATGGCAGTTAACTATTATTCTAAAAAATTTTGGTTGTACATGTACTAGAATATATCTCTAAGTTGACTGATTGTCTATTTCTCATGTATGCATTAAGTTAAATTATGTCCCTTACATAATCAATTTACATTTATTGTGCTTTTCAGTGTCAGAAAATTAAAACAATTAATGTCATTTGCATGGAAAATGAATAAACTATTTAATCTTGCTGATATACAATCCTAATCACATTCTTTGTCCAAAAAATTGTCTTGTCAATGTAAAGAAACCCCTAGTGCTATCCCTATTTCAGCTAAATATGAGGGTTAAATGAATAAGTAAGGACCCCTTAACCACTTACTAGTTCCAAAAAAGCTTTTCACTGGTGTCATGTTACCACAGAACTACAAATTAAACCTAAAGAAAACTAGTATAGCTGTACTTGTGTGGAAAAAAATAAGAAATTATGCACTTTACTTATTACGGTGAAAATTATAGGACGTACAGGCAACTAAAATATGTCGCGTCTCAAATTCCAGTTGTTGCACATGTGTCAGACACTGCGAAAAGTTAAAGCGAAACTTTATAATTAAAAATGTATTGCAAGTTACTTAAAAATAAAGAACTTTTACTTTCTAGGTAAATTTTAACATTAGTATCTACAGATCAGGCAAAATTTGCGGAATCAGCAATTTTCACTCCCAGGGGTGAAATTTAAGGGCTGTTTTTATTCTATTTGCCCTTAATCAACTTTTTATTGATAAACTTACAAATTGCATAGCTAAAAAAAATACCTTTATTGATTTAGTGTTAACATATATATCCCAGTTAAGGTGGCACGGTAGTATTTCCTGGCCCATAAGGGATAATGATAGCCTTTTTAGGATTTTCACCACTTTCTAACACTGCGAAAAATTCTACATACACAGTTAACTGAAGTACTTTCATTATACTAATCAGAAATAAATTTGAATATGTATCATGACCGTTTACTTTTTTTGCTATTTTTAAAAACCTAAGGCCACTAGTGCTTTTAGGTCTTTTATCATGCAGTGAATACAAAACTTAAAAAATTCTCAAAATTCATTTTCACCTGTATGTAAAATTCTTTCATATTTTCTACACCTGATTCATCCCTCAGTTTGGGAAAGTATGTTCAGTTGATACTGTATTTTTGTCCAATCACACTGTTCAGATACATTGACTTAAGTAGGGTACACAAAAGAGCAACCTAAATTCGAATGCAAATACTACCGTGCTACCTTAACCAAGACATCACAGACTTGAAACCAGTCATGACACCTATGATGCATAGACTTCTTACTTGGAAACATATTACAATAAAGAATACTAGTCTGCACTTATTGCTTACCAAAAAAATATTGAAGATTATACCCCTACCCCAGCTGGCATATTTTCACTTTTTTCATCTTACCATTTTACTTAAGGAGTGAACAAAACCCAAATATATGATGTTTCAAATCAACACAGAAGTAAAACATGGTGATTAAGGAGGAGTTATTGGATTGCCAACTCTATTTATAGTTAATCTGACTGAAAGAAACAGTTTAAGCACCAAATCATGAAAAATGATAGTAGAGTCCATTCCACATTTTACAGCATGCCTTACATTCCTTTGAGCATTTCCAGATTATGAAGGCAATACAACAAGGTTCTTTAGATGGCAGTTAACTATTATTCTAAAAAATTTTGGTTGTACATGTACTAGAATATATCTCTAAGTTGACTGATTGTCTATTTCTCATGTATGCATTAAGTTAAATTATGTCCCTTACATAATCAATTTACATTTATTGTGCTTTTCAGTGTCAGAAAATTAAAACAATTAATGTCATTTGCATGGAAAATGAATAAACTATTTAATCTTGCTGATATACAATCCTAATCACATTCTTTGTCCAAAAATTGTCTTGTCAATGTAAAGAAACCCTAGTGCTATCCCTATTTCAGCTAAATATGAGGGTTAAATGAATAAGTAAGGACCCTTAACCACTTACTAGTTCCAAAAAGCTTTTACTGGTGTCATGTTACCACAGAACTACAAATTAAACCTAAAGAAAACTAGTATAGCTGTACTTGTGTGGAAAAAATAAGAAATTATGCACTTTACTTATTACGGTGAAAATTATAGGACGTACAGGCAACTAAAATATGTCGTCTCAAATTCCAGTTGTTGCACATGTGTCAGACACTGCGAAAAGTTAAAGCGAAACTTTATAATTAAAAATGTATTGCAAGTTACTTAAAATAAAGAACTTTTACTTTCTAGGTAAATTTTAACATTAGTATCCACAGATCAGGCAAAATTTGCGGAATCAGCAATTTTCACTCCCAGGGTGAAATTTAAGGGCTGTTTTATTCTATTTGCCCTTAATCAACTTTTTATTGATAAACTTACAAATTGCATAGCTAAAAAAATACCTTTATTGATTTAGTGTTAACATATATATCCCAGTTAAGGTGGCACGGTAGTATTTCCTGGCCCATAAGGGATAATGATAGCCTTTTAGGATTTTCACCACTTTCTAACACTGCGAAAAATTCTACATACACAGTTAACTGAAGTACTTTCATTATACTAATCAGAAATAAATTTGAATATGTATCATGACCGTTTACTTTTTGCTATTTTTAAAACCTAAGGCCACTAGTGCTTTTAGGTATTTTATCATGCAGTGAATACAAAACTTAAAAATTCTCAAAATTCATTTTCACCTGTATGTAAAATTCTTTCATATTTTTCTACACCTGATTCATCCCTCAGTTTGGGAAAGTATGTTCAGTTGATACTGTATTTTTGTCCAATCACACTGTTCAGATACATTGACTTAAGTAGGGTACACAAAGAGCAACCTAAATTCGAATGCAAATACTACCGTGCTACCTTAACCAAGACATCACAGACTTGAAACCAGTCATGACACCTATGATGCATAGACTTCTTACTTGAAACATATTACAATAAAGAATACTAGTCTGCACTTATTGCTTACCAAAAAATATTAAAGATTATACCCCTACCCCAGCTGGCATATTTTCACTTTTTTCATCTTACCATTTTACTTAAGGAGTGAACAAAACCCAAATATATGATGTTTCAAATCAACACAGAAGTAAAACATGGTGATTAAGGAGGAGTTATTGGATTGCCAACTCTATTTATAGTTAATCTGACTGAAAGAAACAGTTTAAGCACCAAATCATGAAAAATGATAGTAGAGTCCATTCCACATTTTACAGCATGCCTTACATTCCTTTGAGCATTTCCAGATTATGAAGGCAATACAACAAGGTTCTTTAGATGGCAGTTAACTATTATTCTAAAAATTTTGGTTGTACATGTACTAGAATATATCTCTAAGTTGACTGATTGTCTATTTCTCATGTATGCATTAAGTTAAATTATGTCCCTTACATAATCAATTTACATTTATTGTGCTTTTCAGTGTCAGAAAATTAAAACAATTAATGTCATTTGCATGGAAAATGAATAAACTATTTAATCTTGCTGATATACAATCCTAATCACATTCTTTGTCCAAAAATTGTCTTGTCAATGTAAAGAAACCCTAGTGCTATCCCTATTTCAGCTAAATATGAGGGTTAAATGAATAAGTAAGGACCCTTAACCACTTACTAGTTCCAAAAAGCTTTTACTGGTGTCATGTTACCACAGAACTACAAATTAAACCTAAAGAAAACTAGTATAGCTGTACTTGTGTGGAAAAAATAAGAAATTATGCACTTTACTTATTACGGTGAAAATTATAGGACGTACAGGCAACTAAAATATGTCGTCTCAAATTCCAGTTGTTGCACATGTGTCAGACACTGCGAAAAGTTAAAGCGAAACTTTATAATTAAAAATGTATTGCAAGTTACTTAAAAATAAAGAACTTTTACTTTCTAGGTAAATTTTAACATTAGTATCCACAGATCAGGCAAAATTTATGGAATCAGCAATTTTCACTCCCAGGGTGAAATTTAAGGGCTGTTTTATTCTATTTGCCCTTAATCAACTTTTTATTGATAAACTTACAAATTGCATAGCTAAAAAATACCTTTATTGATTTAGTGTTAACATATATATCCCAGTTAAGGTGGCACGGTAGTATTTCCTGGCCCATAAGGGATAATGATAGCCTTTTAGGATTTTCACCACTTTCTAACACTGCGAAAAATTCTACATACACAGTTAACTGAAGTACTTTCATTATACTAATCAGAAATAAATTTGAATATGTATCATGACCGTTTACTTTTTGCTATTTTAAAAACCTAAGGCCACTAGTGCTTTTAGGTCTTTTATCATGCAGTGAATACAAAACTTAAAAAATTCTCAAAATTCATTTTCACCTGTATGTAAAATTCTTTCATATTTTCTACACCTGATTCATCCCTCAGTTTGGGAAAGTATGTTCAGTTGATACTGTATTTTTGTCCAATCACACTGTTCAGATACATTGACTTAAGTAGGGTACACAAAGAGCAACCTAAATTCGAATGCAAATACTACCGTGCTACCTTAACCAAGACATCACAGACTTGAAACCAGTCATGACACCTATGATGCATAGACTTCTTACTTGGAAACATATTACAATAAAGAATACTAGTCTGCACTTATTGCTTACCAAAAATATTAAAGATTATACCCCTACCCCAGCTGGCATATTTTCACTTTTTTCATCTTACCATTTTACTTAAGGAGTGAACAAAACCCAAATATATGATGTTTCAAATCAACACAGAAGTAAAACATGGTGATTAAGGAGGAGTTATTGGATTGCCAACTCTATTTATAGTTAATCTGACTGAAAGAAACAGTTTAAGCACCAAATCATGAAAATGATAGTAGAGTCCATTCCACATTTTACAGCATGCCTTACATTCCTTTGAGCATTTCCAGATTATGAAGGCAATACAACAAGGTTCTTTAGATGGCAGTTAACTATTATTCTAAAAAAATTTTGGTTGTACATGTACTAGAATATATCTCTAAGTTGACTGATTGTCTATTTCTCATGTATGCATTAAGTTAAATTATGTCCCCTTACATAATCAATTTACATTTATTGTGCTTTTCAGTGTCAGAAAATTAAAACAATTAATGTCATTTGCATGGAAAATGAATAAACTATTTAATCTTGCTGATATACAATCCTAATCACATTCTTTGTCCAAAAAATTGTCTTGTCAATGTAAAGAAACCCCTAGTGCTATCCCTATTTCAGCTAAATATGAGGGTTAAATGAATAAGTAAGGACCCTTAACCACTTACTAGTTCCAAAAAGCTTTTACTGGTGTCATGTTACCACAGAACTACAAATTAAACCTAAAGAAAACTAGTATAGCTGTACTTGTGTGGAAAAAATAAGAAATTATGCACTTTACTTATTACGGTGAAAATTATAGGACGTACAGGCAACTAAAATATGTCGTCTCAAATTCCAGTTGTTGCACATGTGTCAGACACTGCGAAAAGTTAAAGCGAAACTTTATAATTAAAAATGTATTGCAAGTTACTTAAAAATAAAGAACTTTTACTTTCTAGGTAAATTTTAACATTAGTATCCACAGATCAGGCAAAATTTATGGAATCAGCAATTTTCACTCCCAGGGTGAAATTTAAGGCTGTTTTATTCTATTTGCCCTTAATCAACTTTTTATTGATAAACTTACAAATTGCATAGCTAAAAAATACCTTTATTGATTTAGTGTTAACATATATATCCCAGTTAAGGTGGCACGGTAGTATTTCCTGGCCCATAAGGGATAATGATAGCCTTTTTAGGATTTTCACCACTTTCTAACACTGCGAAAAATTCTACATACACAGTTAACTGAAGTACTTTCATTATACTAATCAGAAATAAATTTGAATATGTATCATGACCGTTTACTTTTTGCTATTTTTAAAACCTAAGGCCACTAGTGCTTTTAGGTCTTTTATCATGCAGTGAATACAAAACTTAAAAATTCTCAAAATTCATTTTCACCTGTATGTAAAATTCTTTCATATTTTTCTACACCTGATTCATCCCTCAGTTTGGGAAAGTATGTTCAGTTGATACTGTATTTTTGTCCAATCACACTGTTCAGATACATTGACTTAAGTAGGGTACACAAAGAGCAACCTAAATTCGAATGCAAATACTACCGTGCTACCTTAACCAAGACATCACAGACTTGAAACCAGTCATGACACCTATGATGCATAGACTTCTTACTTGGAAACATATTACAATAAAGAATACTAGTCTGCACTTATTGCTTACCAAAAAAATATTGAAGATTATACCCCTACCCCAGCTGGCATATTTTCACTTTTTTCATCTTACCATTTTACTTAAGGAGTGAACAAAACCCAAATATATGATGTTTCAAATCAACACAGAAGTAAAACATGGTGATTAAGGAGGAGTTATTGGATTGCCAACTCTATTTATAGTTAATCTGACTGAAAGAAACAGTTTAAGCACCAAATCATGAAAATGATAGTAGAGTCCATTCCACATTTTACAGCATGCCTTACATTCCTTTGAGCATTTCCAGATTATGAAGGCAATACAACAAGGTTCTTTAGATGGCAGTTAACTATTATTCTAAAAATTTTGGTTGTACATGTACTAGAATATATCTCTAAGTTGACTGATTGTCTATTTCTCATGTATGCATTAAGTTAAATTATGTCCCCTTACATAATCAATTTACATTTATTGTGCTTTTCAGTGTCAGAAAATTAAAACAACTAATGCCATTTGCATGGAAAATGAATAAACTATTTAATCTTGCTGATATACAATCATAATCACATTCTTTGTCCAAAAAATTGTCTTGTCAATGTAAAGAAACCCTAGTGCTATCCCTATTTCAGCTAAATATGAGGGTTAAATGAATAAGTAAGGACCCTTTAACCACTTACTAGTTCCAAAAAAGCTTTTTACTGGTGTCATGTTACCACAGAACTACAAATTAAACCTAAAGAAAACTAGTATAGCTGTACTTGTGTGGAAAAAAATAAGAAATTATGCACTTTACTTATTACGGTGAAAATTATAGGACGTACAGGCAACTAAAATATGTCGCGTCTCAAATTCCAGTTGTTGCACATGTGTCAGACACTGCGAAAAGTTAAAGCGAAACTTTATAATTAAAAATGTATTGCAAGTTACTTAAAATAAAGAACTTTTACTTTCTAGGTAAATTTTAACATTAGTATCCACAGATCAGGCAAAATTTGCGGAATCAGCAATTTTCACTCCCAGGGTGAAATTTAAGGGCTGTTTTATTCTATTTGCCCTTAATCAACTTTTATTGATAAACTTACAAATTGCATAGCTAAAAAATACCTTTATTGATTTAGTGTTAACATATATATCCCAGTTAAGGTGGCACGGTAGTATTTCCTGGCCCATAAGGGATAATGATAGCCTTTTTAGGATTTTCACCACTTTCTAACACTGCGAAAAATTCTACATACACAGTTAACTGAAGTACTTTCATTATACTAATCAGAAATAAATTTGAATATGTATCATGACCGTTTACTTTTTGCTATTTTTAAAACCTAAGGCCACTAGTGCTTTTAGGTCTTTTATCATGCAGTGAATACAAAAATTAAAAAAATTCTCAAAAATTCATTTTCACCTGTATGTAAAATTCTTTCATATTTTTCTACACCTGATTCATCCCTCAGTTTGGGAAAGTATGTTCAGTTGATACTGTATTTTTTGTCCAATCACACTGTTCAGATACATTGACTTAAGTAGGGTACACAAAAGAGCAACCTAAATTCCGGAATGCAAATACTACCGTGCTACCTTAACCAAGACATCACAGACTTGAAACCAGTCATGACACCTATGATGCATAGACTTCTTACTTGGAAACATATTACAATAAAGAATACTAGTCTGCACTTATTGCTTACCAAAAAAATATTGAAGATTATACCCCTACCCCAGCTGGCATATTTTCACTTTTTTCATCTTACCATTTTACTTAAGGAGTGAACAAAACCCAAATATATGATGTTTCAAATCAACACAGAAGTAAAACATGGTGATTAAGGAGGAGTTATTGGATTGCCAACTCTATTTATAGTTAATCTGACTGAAAGAAACAGTTTAAGCACCAAATCATGAAAATGATAGTAGAGTCCATTCCACATTTTACAGCATGCCTTACATTCCTTTGAGCATTTCCAGATTATGAAGGCAATACAACAAGGTTCTTTAGATGGCAGTTAACTATTATTCTAAAAAATTTTGGTTGTACATGTACTAGAATATATCTCTAAGTTGACTGATTGTCTATTTCTCATGTATGCATTAAGTTAAATTATGTCCCTTACATAATCAATTTACATTTATTGTGCTTTTCAGTGTCAGAAAATTAAAACAATTAATGTCATTTGCATGGAAAATGAATAAACTATTTAATCTTGCTGATATACAATCCTAATCACATTCTTTGTCCAAAAATTGTCTTGTCAATGTAAAGAAACCCTAGTGCTATCCCTATTTCAGCTAAATATGAGGGTTAAATGAATAAGTAAGGACCCTTAACCACTTACTAGTTCCAAAAAAGCTTTTACTGGTGTCATGTTACCACAGAACTACAAATTAAACCTAAAGAAAACTAGTATAGCTGTACTTGTGTGGAAAAAAATAAGAAATTATGCACTTTACTTATTACGGTGAAAATTATAGGACGTACAGGCAACTAAAATATGTCGCGTCTCAAATTCCAGTTGTTGCACATGTGTCAGACACTGCGAAAAGTTAAAGCGAAACTTTATAATTAAAATGTATTGCAAGTTACTTAAAATAAAGAACTTTTACTTTCTAGGTAAATTTTAACATTAGTATCCACAGATCAGGCAAAATTTGCGGAATCAGCAATTTTCACTCCCAGGGTGAAATTTAAGGGCTGTTTTATTCTATTTGCCCTTAATCAACTTTTTATTGATAAACTTACAAATTGCATAGCTAAAAAATACCTTTATTGATTTAGTGTTAACATATATATCCCAGTTAAGGTGGCACGGTAGTATTTCCTGGCCCATAAGGGATAATGATAGCCTTTTAGGATTTTCACCACTTTCTAACACTGCGAAAAATTCTACATACACAGTTAACTGAAGTACTTTCATTATACTAATCAGAAATAAATTTGAATATGTATCATGACCGTTTACTTTTTTGCTATTTTTAAAACCTAAGGCCACTAGTGCTTTTAGGTCTTTTATCATGCAGTGAATACAAAACTTAAAAATTCTCAAAATTCATTTTCACCTGTATGTAAAATTCTTTCATATTTTCTACACCTGATTCATCCCTCAGTTTGGGAAAGTATGTTCAGTTGATACTGTATTTTTGTCCAATCACACTGTTCAGATACATTGACTTAAGTAGGGTACACAAAGAGCAACCTAAATTCCGGAATGCAAATACTACCGTGCTACCTTCAAAAGGTTTCGTATGAGGCCTTTTGCCAGTCAAAATTTCTTCCACTCTTCAACATACCTTCTTTTTCCAATGGCAGTCTAATTATCTCGATAAGCACAATTTGCATATCATACTTATTGGATTTGTTTTTGTTTTTTTTTCTCATATATGTCTCGAAATATCTATTTTTTCTTGTTATTTATGAATAATTTGCCATTGGACATTAAGCAAGCAAAATTCAACTAACCATACAAAATTGATAGAGGTGAAGTATAAGTCCGAATCATAAGCACTTTATAAAATCAGCATTCGTTCACAAAGAATATTTCTATCCAGGACGAACATTTTTTTTTCTATTTACATTACACAAAAATCTAAAATTAAGGTCACAGAGAAAGAACGTTCTGAATGTCTCCCATACCAAATTATCAATACAACTATCATGTTTCTATTTGGCAGACTATATAGGTTATTTAAGATTTAGATCACACCAAAGGATAGTCCAAGTTATTTCCATCATTTAGCATCCGTCACCGAAAAACTTTCTGTACGTTACCAACTTCACCCCAAAAGAATTTGTAATTTTCGTTCTTTGGTTGCCGTTTAAATGAAAGCTACTGAACAAAGGAGTCAGATGGTCATTGTCATGTCATCTCTTCGACAGGTTTGCGGACCACATCATTGATGAATTAAGTGTTCCAGATGACCATGTTTCATTTGTCGCAGCTAAGTAGAGACCTTCTTTTCTTGTTGTTGCTAGTTTTGAGTTGTTCGATAGGTGCCACTACTGGGGCAGAAGCTTCTTTTCTAGTTGTGTCTTGTTGTTGCTAGTTTTGAGTTGTTCGATAGGTGCCACTACTGGGGCAGAAGCTTCTTTTCTAGTTGTGTCTTGTTGTTGCTAGTTTTGAGTTGTTCGATAGGTGCCACTACTGGGGCAGAAGCTTCTTTTCTAGTTGTGTCTTGTTGTTGCTAGTTTTGAGTTGTTCGATAGGTGCCACTACTGGGGCATGCCACTACTGGGGCAGAAGCTTCTTTCTAGTTGTGTCTTGTTGTTGCTAGTTTTGAGTTGTTCGATAGGTGCCACTACTGGGGCAGAAGCTGCTCACACTTCCTAAGAACCCGTGCTCATCGGGTTTTCAGTGGAGTCAGGTTCAAACTAGTTTTCTGCATATTTGGACGCTACTCTTTTTGTCTTTTTATCTTTAGGTCATGGTTTTGTGTGTCCTTCAACTAATGATTTTTTTTAATTTCATTTAAGTATCTTCTTACATTTTTCTCACACTAGCAAGAAGAAACATTTGTGAGCATCATTATCAATTTCGTAAATCAAAATTGAAATAGAAAAAAATGTATGGCAAACTGTACATGTGTAAATATAACTTAAATTCACAGTTCTATCATATTTAAAATGAATTTTTACATACATGCATACGAAGACAAAGAAACAAACTATTTTGTTCAATAAGATTGCCCCAACAACACAATATACCTAGAAAATGAACCTCCAGAGGTCGAGGTATGATTTTCACAAAATAATCAACCGTTTACTTCATGAAGTAATTGACTCATTGAATGTACTTTTATTTCGTTTTTCTTACTTCACAAACCTTGTTTCAGGATATGGCAACAATACAACACTCTCTTGTTTTGACTGTGAAGAAATATTTGAAGAAAGATGGGATCCCTATACTGATTGTCAAGTGTATCCACACAATACACCATTGAGACCATGCTTAGACATTGAAATGTATTGTATGGTAAGTTATAATTTGAGCATAGATCATTGTTATTTTACAGTGATATCTAATAAATAAAGAAATATTTCTTGTAACTATAACTATTCGTTAAATGCAAGAAAAACATGTACACCTTTTTGGCATTTGACGGTTCTTGATTTGATTTGGACTGATCTTAGCTTAAATAAATGTAAAAGGTGCATGTTCAGCCAATATTAATACTTTAAAAAAGATAATCAACGCATTAAGCAAAAACATATTTCAAAACAATACGAAGCAGACAAAAGTAAGTCACGGATTCCATAACCACAAATATACTTAAAACCTTTACTTAATTCTTTCAAGTTTGGCTGTACCTGTAGAAACATTTTTACAAACGGGTTATCACATCCTAATTTGTACGGTGATGTTGTTTATAAAACCTGTAAATTTAGACACGATCCATGTAAAAGTATTGATCCTATGGATGAACTTATTCTTGAAGATTATCAATTTAAAACTGTAGTACGATCTTTGAACATTGTTTCATCGGTACAAATATGATTTCTTGTTAAATGATTCATTAAAGAATGTATTGCTATCCAGTTATTAACACTAATGGTCCTATATCCTGTCGATACTTATATATCCGTTGGATGTGTACTGATTCATATTTATGTCTCGGAAAACATGGTTTATTTATTTGTTGAATTGGCTTTGAAATAGCTTTCTGTAACTGCAACCGCTCTTAGATCGGTACTTTATGCCTTTTGTCTTTTTGTTAGTTGTTTTTTGTCATTCCTGTCGATCTAAAGTTAAGCCCTTTCCAACTGATTTTTACAGGTTGTTCTTATGTTGCACTGTTACACCACTGTCTAAGGTTGGGGGAAGGTTTGAACACTCATAAGTTTAACCCCGCCCATTCTTTTCATGAAGAATCACCTTATTTTTATACAAAAAGGGAATAACACTAGATGAATTAGAATTTTAGAAAGACTTTGTCAGTTTTATATTAATTTCTCCTGCCTATGTCCTTTAATGAAAATGTACCGGTCATTGGTGACTTTCAAGAGTAGTGTACATGTCAATGCTAAGGTCGTCGTAACCCTGAAATTAGGTTTATGCTCTTAAGCTTGTGACAAACTTCAAGATGAAGAATAGCAATGCAAGCATTGTTAATTTGATCTACTGGTTAGTTCCTAGAATTGTATGATATTGATTATAATACATCGTATTTAATACCAAAGAGCGAGTTTAAAAGCGCAAAAAAGCAAACGATCAAACTGTATTTATACAACCGCAGAACTGGTCTTGGAGCTGTCCCTGTCTCGTCATGTCCTATTGATAGTGAGCAAAACAGCTAAGAGAGAGAAAAAAAGAACAAAAACCAGAATACACTAATCTATATATATTTACTTTTATTAAATGAAATATCTATCTACTATTAAAATCGAAAATATCAGATAATAAATAATGAGCTGTTGTAAAGTATTCTTAATTGAGAAAACTCCAGAGATGTGACGTCCGTTCCATTCGATATATTGACCTGCTCAACTAGTATTTTGGCAGTAAACTCTAGTATTTCATATTTTTACAATAAGCCTACCCATGTCATACTTTCGACCTAAAACGTTCGATTATATAGTATTACTCGTGTCCGATCGTTCATTGGACTACAATATTTCAGGTTTCATTATGATAACTTAAAGTACTACTAGTAATTGACAAATTTTGTTTAATCTATACAGTCATTGATCATGAAAATTTAATGCAACTTCAGTTGACACATTCAAGTTTCAGGTGTCTTGTTAACAAATCATTGTTTGACCAACTTCAGTTGACACATTCAAGTTTCAGGTGTCTTGTTAACAAATCATTGTTTGACCAACTTCAGTTGACACATTCAAGTTTCAGGTGTCTTGTTAACAAATCATTGTTTGACCAACTTCAGTTGACACCTTCAAGTTTCAGGTGTTTGACCATTTTGATATGTTCCTGATTGCAGCGAACATATAATACAATTAAAAAGTCACTGTTGCCTTTTCAGAATGATGCTGTCGATATAATAAGATTTTCACTTTGAATGAAAGGCAATTTACTGTTGACTCGTCCTGAATATGAATGAAATATTTCCCATTTGATGTTAAAAGCAAATAACAGACATAATGTTGGCTTGTATAGTAAATAAATACAGTTAATGATATTGCCTCCTCATTGTAAGTGCATTTGAAAAATATATTGACTCATTAGATGCGCTCGAATAAAAACAGTTGGAATGCAAAATCAATAAGGAAGTTGAACAGAATTAAAATCAAAACTTAAAAAAGGTTGTGCCAAATCGGGCTAAGGCAATCTATGCTTGGGGTAAAAAAAAATGGAGTTTTTCAAGGTCTTAAACGTTTTAGGAACAGTAAATTTACGAAACATCAACAGTGGCATCACCATAAACTGATAATTACCTTCTTTTTTATGCTGTAAGTAAATCAAAAGACTTACTAGAATCACAACATTGGCCATGAATGACATGAAAGTATAGAAAAATAACTTGATAACTTTTGTGCATTAGAATCGCTTTTCTGGACTTACCTGTATCAAAAACGTTGAAACCTAAACATTTGAAAGCTATGGATGTAAAATACGTAGAAACGTTAGGAGCTATGTAACCAAAATTAGGATCTAAAAAAAGAGTAGCCAAGTTGATATATATTGAAAAAGATTGTATATTGCAATATAAAGCTTGCAGAAAAATTTCTATTCCAGGTAGAAAAAGTGACCATTTATGGAATGACGACGAGCATTAAACGAAGATGTACTTCCGAATGTTACTATGGCTGCAGAGCACATAACTTTGGTCTCACTACAATGAAATGCACGTCGTGTTGCCAGTTTGCAGGATGTAATATAGATGGATCAGCTTCGATTTCTTTCATGTTTGGAACATATATGTGTGTTTTGACTTTCTGTTTTCTAGTGTCGATATTGACAAAACAGTAACCAACAATTCGTTCTACCTAATCAATTTCTTTGCCAAATCTATTTACCGAGCAAGGTGATGACATCACGTGCCTTAAATGATATTTGACTGACAATTAATATTTAAAATTCACATGATTCAGATGTAGTGTTTCATACGGAAGCTACGGAAGACTTTTGAGGCCATCCTAGTTTACTTTTTACAATTTGATATAACAAATTAATAATTTGATATAACAGATTATTAATTTGATATAACAGATTATTAATTTGATTATCTCAATCGACAGCAACAATATTATATACTGGACAATACATAGTGACTATAACAGGATCGAACAATGATATATACCAGCACATAATCTTAATTCATCAAGCATTGTATCACCTTATGAAATATAAGTTGTTGCCAAAACATAGTAAAATATGTACGTTCATTTATCAAGCATTTCAATCCTTTTCATCTGACTTAGTTCGAAGATGAAGCATACACGTATTTAAAAGCGGACCAAAATTTTGCTAAAGCCTTGATATATCATTTTTTTTTCATTAAATACAAAACAGTTTTCAAACTGCAGTTGACTGACAAAATAAATAAACACTCGTCGGGATTTTCTGACTTGATGAATACTATTTTACATGTTAAATATTGTAAAGTCATTGTAAATATTTGACTCCTTAACCAAATATGATATGATGTAATGTGGTATATTCTGCTTTTACTTCCTTACCCACGTTAAGAAAGATGACCTATATATAAGGTCTGATTACAATTCTAAGCATCTGATGGAATTCAGTACTTTGCAAATACACGTAAAAATATTAGATACAGCTTGATTTATTTTTCAATAATTGTATCTTTCAATACATCAGAAAAATAAAAAAAGATAATAGTGAAAAGTTTCCCAGAACAATGTTGATGTAGAAGATCTTGAAATTATTTTTATTCATTTTGTAGTTTTATATACATGCATTGGTTAATTCTTTTTTCTTGATAATGTTAATTTGCTATTAGGATATAAAAAAAACTTTTGAACTTTGGTGGATAGTTGTCTCATTGACAATCATACCTCATCTCCTTATAATTATATTTGTTAAGAGCTTTTGAGCTTTTTTTTTATGTTGTCTCAATAGTTTTGTGTCGCTGCTTGGACATACCATATTGTTAGTATACTATCCTCACGTTGTAGTCTGCTGTTTGTAAGTTGCTGCATACAATAAGCTACAAAACCAAGAAACTTAACCTTCAATTTACTGTAATCCCTTCGAAAGTTTTATTGAAGCTATCATGCTTTGGTTTACCATTATAACATTTCTAAGTCTCAGATGACCACTTATACGATGTAGCTTCAATTCGATTGTGAAATTATCGTATCGCCGAAATTTTATTTGCCGTGAACAACATGATGAGTACTACTAGTGGAGCAGGAAAGGATCCTGAAGAATCAGAGAAATTTGTTTTATAGGTACCTGGAGCCCGTACGATAACCATTTCAATAACATATTTCATTTCGACACTTTGGTTAGTGGATTGGTGATTTCATTAACAGTAACTTGTGTTATTACTGATAATTGTATGGTTTTAGTCATCATAGACTCGCTACATGAAACTGCTTTATTATAAATATGGATAGAATTCAGAATGTTAAGATGTATTAAAAAATATAAAAAATGAATGTCGAGGTATATCAGAAAATCATAAAAATTGTTAGGCGAACTTTGTGAAGTAAGAGTGCTATTAAAAAAAGAGTCTATTCATATTTTTTTCTAAATTCCCTGGATTAAACAAGTGAATCTGTAATAAAAAATCATAAACAGTGGAAAATATACAAAGATCAAGATATGAGTAAACATATAAAATGGAAAGATATAGAGAACAAAATATAAGTAACAAATCAGTATCTATGAGACGAATGTCAGCCGGGATCAGACACCTTTCCATTACTGAAAGTTTGATGAAAAATCAATTGACTTTTTTCTTATAAAAAATAATTATTGTATAATTGCACTTCTGCTGCATTAGCAAATTATCCAGACTACAGAATTCGCCTTTATATTTATTTAAATAGTTACTGAGTTACCAGTGAAATAACTCAGTAAATAATACTAACAATGCTAGTTTAACAATGTTTCAACATCATTAATACAATATATAATCTTCACGTATATGTGAATCAACTGTCTTTTGTTATAACTAAGTTTGATCAAGGACCTCCTTGGTTTGATGAATCAACACAGTTTTGGAAGTATCGATTTCCACTTACAAGTTTTTACAATTCCCAATTTGGACGTCTTGAAATACTTGTGGGGCAAATGAAATTCGTATATTGGCAAATCTCATGCGTGCCATTAAAATTTTTTTTTCTTTCAGTTCAGTCGACAATAAACATGGATTACACTATAATGTACATTATTTACCCGTTATCTTATACTATATACATGACATTGTGAATATATATATATATGAAGTCAATGAATGAGTATTAAACATTAGTATAACTGTAAGTTCATGTCGTCATGTCGTGAAGCAAGATATCAAACTATATTTGTATAATACACGTGTGCTTAGTTTATAACATTCATTACTACAGCACGCTTTTGTCTTTAAACGAACTGGTGACCTTTTGTGTATCTTCTTATCAACTTGGACTTTCCTTTCTTTTGCACAATTGTTTGTTCAAATTCCTCTATTTGCTCGTCTGAGAAGGTATTCTTCCAGTCACCTACAATTCCTAGAAGGAGAAGATAAACAATAGGTGTTTATGTTGAATCTTCAAAACTTATCTTTCTTGTGTGCAGCATCATATTTAGTCTTTTTATCTTGGGTTCAGGTCGAAGGTATTGATTCCAAGTTAATCCAACCCAAAGTTTGATCAATAGTTATGAAAAACTTCATAATAGTTTACTCAAAGTTGCCATGATATGCTTCAAAGATATTTGAAAAAAAGTATGTTTCATTGACCGCTCCCGACATGTGTAACTTCAAGGCATATTTTAGCGGCGATCGATGTCTTTCAAAATTACTTTATTTTTATCAATAGTACCGCTTAAGTCGACGCTAGGGGCCGTCTTGACCTTGTTGTAGGGTATGAATGATTTGTTCATTGTTGAAGACCCTACATCAACTGTCAAGATGAAGAACAGGAATAAAAGCCCTGTTCATTGATAATTTTCTATGTATTGTGTGCGATTTTGTCCCATGTACATTTACTCCATATCCTTTCATTTTCTATTAAATTACAGAATAACACCTAATCTAAAGTGTTTAAAACATATATAATAGATAGTGTAAATATCAACGTCTTTACACAATATTAGAACGGTATGTTTCGTGAGCTCCACTCATCCGCTAAAAGACTCAGGGACGAGTGTTGTGACAAGTGGACAGTTATACTTTACGCTAGCTGACGTTTATATAAAAAAAAAAAACTTTTAAATGTAATATTTCGAACGGTGAAAATCGACCTTACAATACAAAAGTTGAAAATATCTGTTGAACATGAAGTTATTTTTATTTCTTTATTCTGGTATCACTAGTATTGACAATGTAACGGAACTTGCACAAAATTTTCTTTGAATTACCTTTTCTGAAGTAAGGATCTGTTCCATCTTTACTGATCGCTTTTAATTTATGGCCCACGGATTTTAGTTTTTCTGTTTTGAAATTGTCAAACTGGGTATTCTTAACGATGCCGTGGATTGTATCATCCGTTCTAGATAAGTCAAGAAATTCTGATATTTTCTTTACTTCTTGGAAGCAGTCCTTAAATTAAAAACTAAAAATACAATTGCCAATCTTGAGTTTCAAATCAAACTTTCAAAAGTTTACGTATATAATATGTTTCTATGAAGAAGTCGAGTTGTTTTCCAAATAAAACTATATAGAGAACGTTATTATCATATTTAAGTGTGTATGAGCTGCAAGAGATTACCAACTTGGTATTTAAAGTAGTAATTCAATTATATATACTATTTGTTCATATGCATCAGCCACGAGGAAGGACTTAACTCATAAAAGCTATTTTTGTAATGGATGTGATGCTGCTTCTGGTGCATGGTCAATAAACACTAAACATTATGGTTTATCTGGCTATATATATTATCAACTCAATTTATATTTCATGTTTGAGTTGTTTTTCTTGTGTATTGTCTATATTGCAATTGTTTAATATAAAAAAAACACTGTGCTGATTATGCCCATTATAGGTCCTCTATTGGAAATAAAAAAATATCTATCTATGTAAATATTTATTCAAAATAGGCATATATCAGATTTATACAATATTTACAGCATTTTCTGTTTACTTACATGATGAAGATCTTCATAAGATACAAACAAAACGGGATGTTCCTTGTCCAGTTGCAGTTCTTCCCAACTTTTGACGTGTTCGTACCAAGATCCATATCCAACTGTAAAAAAACTAGGCGATTTTAAAACGTTTTGAAGAGAAACACATAACTTTTTATATTTTCACTCAGTATCTTCCGCGGTAGCAGTGATCTTGAGTGCCTGGAAAATCCATCTGACGTTTTCGTGTTCAAATCCTTATGCCACCAATAATTATTCATATCTTTTACGTTATATTTTATATACAATATAATTCTGATAAAGAAAGTTTAATTGCATTTTTTATTTGAAGAAAGACAACTCTAGATTTTCTTACGCATAAACTATATCCTTTCTTTACTTCCAAAGTAAATTATTTAGTTATGTCAGTTCATCAAGTATATATAGTAATGTCGCCTGTGTGCTTTTATCCTGTAGTCTGTTAGATCATGTTTGTGAAAAGAAATGAAGTTTTATGGAAAAGGATATGGACAAATAACATTCACATGGACATAACATATTACTAAACATACAAAATTGCAAAATGAGTAAAATTTAAAACACTTAAAGCAGAATCAAATAACTGTATGCCAAAATTCTGTAAGTGGCCTCGAAAATAAACCAAAATGCACGCTTTGACGTGCTAACATTCCACCCTCGTAAATCAAAGTATTTGAAAACGGGAAGTAGGTGTCTGACAGATCCGTACACTCGTCACTGTCAAGCTGCTGACCAAATATGACACCATTCTGTCTTGTATTACATGAGAAAAGTGTTACGGAAATTACTGTTAGACAAACGGACAAGATGAATTTAATTTTGACCCACTCCTAGAGTGGTGGTAATAAGCAAATGTTTTTCAGTAGTTATCAAGGAAAAAAAACAAGGTTTCAAAAAACAGAACGATGATATGAAAATAAGTGAAAGAACTTACGTGTTCCAGTTTGAAACAGTTTTAGGAAGTTGTCCCATGATCCTTTGTAACTTGACCAGCTGTCGTGTAACTTTAACATGAAAGAATACATTGATACAGCTACATCTCTTGGATTCCTGATTCCATAAATTATCTTGTTTTTCTTCTGAATAATTGATTTAGGGAGGGAGTGGGGTGTCATGTGAGACTGCAGAACTCTAGGAGATTGTAATTCGTCCAGTTTTTCTGTCCCATTAAGTTCCAAGTTTGATGTATCAAACACGCGGTCTAAAACTTCTGACTGGTTACTAATAAGTAGTGACACAATATCCCAAAGCCATAATGTACCTATAAGACATAAAGAGTAGAAGATTATAATACCCGTTTTTATTTCTAAATATACAGCACATTTTACATGTAACCACTCATCAACTATGATTTCCGGTCATCCTTCCGTGTTTTTTATGCACTACTATACCTAACCCAAAAAATTGGTTTCAAGCAAGTCTTCATATAATCTACTATACTTATTCATACTGCCAATCGCATACTGCATCTTTTGATAAGAATTATTTAAAGGATTTCCTATAGCATAAAATTCTATTTCTACATACTTCGAAATCTGCAAACAAAACTATATTGACGTAACCTTTCTTCTACTGGCACAATGCCATGACGATCTTTAATCATACTGTTACCAGTGATTTTGATTTGGTGGTGGATCTATAGTATTAAAAAAGTAGAGTCAATCACGGATTGCTAGTGGAATAAAGTCACATCTCACTATCACGAAAAGACAAAAAAGACAAATAGTCTAAGGTCACAATATAACACTTCATAAAACAATAAAGAAACACACATCCAACCAAAACGTGTTGAACGCAGGTGGTCCGGAAGGGTTCGGTGTTTCTCTTCCCTAGCGATACCAATTACGTTGCACAGGTAACAATTAGATAAGTTTCTGTCACTAACAATGTATGTATGATTGTATGATACTAAAACCCCTAACGGGAGGGATTGTACTTAATTTTCATATGATGACGACATAATCTTTCAATCAGTTTAATTGATTACAATATTAATTTAAGCTTCTTGGATCTCCTTTTTCCTGAATTTCGTCAGATTTTGACTTTTATGTTTCCCAAACTAAACATCGACTTTACGATATCAATTACTGGTATAGGCACAATTTATCTGCACCCCCCCAACTGGTAAATGGTTTTAAGTGAACTTTTCAATTACTTTTTATTACGTGAGCTTATACTTATTTGTTAGTCCTAGCGACACATCATGTTTGAATTACTAGAAAGTAATTTATTAGATAATGACGATTGCAGCATTTTTTTTTTGTTTAATGCGAATCTGTTTTTAAAGAGAGGCGAAAGATACCAAAGGGATATTCGAACTCATCAGTCGAATACAAACTGACAATGCCATGGCAAAAATGAAAAACGATCATTAGACAAATAACAGTATACAAAATACAACATAGAAAACTAAAGGCTAAGCAACACCAAAAACATGGAGTGATCTCATGTACTAGTACTCTAGAAGGGTAAGCAGATCCGTTTTCACATGTGGCATGCGTCGTGTTTCTCATGTAAATACAAACCCAGTGATAAGTATAATTCGGCAGGTCACATTCGATGAGAAGAGGACGGGATTGTGGTTTCGACAATTGGAACATATCTGTTGTCATCAGTGAAAGAGATATTTTAATATATAAAATAACCTACCGGATTTCGGATAGGTGCACACCAACACATCATCATGCCTCGTCTCCCAGCTCTGTAGTTCTTTCAAATGGTCTGGTCGTGTTGCCATTACTTCAGGAAAATAATTACCGTTATCAACCCATACACGTATTTTCATATCATCACAGTCTTTAAATTCTTGTATCGACATTCTGTTGATAATATTGAAAGCAGTTTTACCTCGTAGTGTTAAAAGCTTTGCATATTACAGAATAATGACAATATATAATCTTACAGAAGATTGGCAATGGTACGACAACATATGCAAAATGAAAGAGATCTAAAGGTCAACGTACGACCTTCAACAATATACAAGTGTTTTACCATATATCAAGTTCTGAGACAATTAACCCTCGTTGATTTTCAAATTATAAGCAACAGTAGCCCTTTTCACAAAAAATCTTAAGTGTAAAATTAATCTTACGATAAAAATATTTAGTTGAATTGTTAAGGAATATTTTAGACTTACGATAAATTTTACACTTAAGATTTTTTGTGAAAAGGGCAACAGTAGTTTATCGATGTTCAATCTCATATAAACAAAGAAAACCACGTGATTCCTGACCCGAGACAGGCACATTAACATATGGCACTCAACCTGCTCTGCCGTTCAGAGTCCTACATATATATATATATCGTCCCCTGCACTTAGAATACGGGTAAATTATATGCCTAGTCTTGAACAGTGAATAACAATGAAAGTGTATACAGAATTCCAATACAGAAAACAAAACAAACATGCTAGTCGTATTTTTCAACGGTAAATAAAGAAATTCCTTCGAGCGGAATCATACTTGCACAATAAATCTCTGATTGCATTTGGTAAAATGTTTCAATAATATATAACATTCAGCAATGGTGTAAGATGAAATCTGAGACATCATCACGAAAATGTGCATATTGAAACAGCTGAAAAATATGGAATGCACGGAAAAGGAACATCACCTCAAGGAAAATTAATAAAACAATGAGCAAGTGTTTCCGCGTTTATTAAATTTTGCTTTAAAGATTACCATGGTTAATGGTTATCTTAATGTCTAAAACGACAACACTAAATATGAGACGTCCAGTTAAAAATAACCATTTCCAATACATGAGGTTCGGAATTTGTGAAAGTATTCAGAAGTTCCATCAATTCTAGTTGGGTTTTAAAAAAGTTATAATTGTGTTGAGATAAAAAAGAATCACTGGTTTGTAATATTTGAAATACCCTGATACATAATTTAAGATATCATGTTTTTGAAAATCATAAAAGTTCCGAAATATCTGAGGACTTTTTCATCTTTTCAAAGGTACTTCTGAGGGAAAAGTACATTATAATTTGCAGCGGTCATACATATATGAAGATCCATTCAAGGACATTTGAGTGCAAATATATTTTTCTCTTAAAAAAAAGTACATAACAAATGATATAGTAACAATATCAGGAGAATACGCAGAAAAATGAAAATTACACGTTATAAATTGTATGCGTCCTAAGCCGTCATCAGAATTGGTCAAAGCCGAATATTTGACAGCCAATGAAGTATAAGAACCGAAACTAGCGAAGAGCTATATGACCCTAAAAGACCTAAAAATGATAGCCAAATCCATCTAAGGTCAACTTAGCCTGATAGAGTTTAAACTTTTGTTTCTTTATAATTTCAAAAATTTTACAAATCTTGCCAATATATGTATTAGATACACCTTGAGGATGTTAGTCCGATTGGGTGTATCTAATTTACACCAAAATATTATTGCCAATGAAGAATGATAGTTTTCAATAATTTAGGAGGGAGGTCTTTAAGCGACTTGACCATATGTTATTGAAAAGAATGATAAATGCAAGGGTTATCCAATTTCATTTAACGGCATCTTGGTGTAAGTAAAGTTACAGTCTTTGTTATTATAATAATAATAATAATAATAATAATAATAATAATAATAATAATAATAATAATGATAATAATAATGAAAAAAAATAAAATAATAATAATAGCATCATTAAATCAAACTTTATTTATTATATATAATGGTTGGGCGTACAAATATAATCGGTAGGAATAGATATCATTTTCATATTTTCAATTGATGTTCAAGGAGATACTAAAGTGGAGATGATAAGAATTTTTATCTGTTCTGTAAGTCAATAAAGTAAAGAAATGTTCTAATCTGTTTTCTGGTATTTGATTTGCTTGATTATTACCATGGGCTGTACTTTTAAAATTATTAGGTTTTGGATTTCCAAATATTTTGGCCTCGAGCATCACTGAAGAGACACTAATTGTCGAAATGCGCATCTGGTGCAGTAAAATAGGTACCGTTTATAGTATTACTATACTAATATGTTCATAGTTTTTTTCAATGTTATTGAAAGAGAAGAAAAATATTATAAAATTTCAGTATTCTGAAATATAAGACTTGTAATGGTTATAAAGCAGGCCTTGCTGGAATATATATTGGACAAAAGAAAGTGTTAATTGAATAAGATAAACAAAAATAAATGTCAAAATTCGAAAGAAAACATAATTTTATACCCCGAAACAGAAAGCGGGTTCCCTGCATACATTTCTTATGAATATGTTAGGATCTGCATTAATTTATCTATTTTTATTTATTTTTTATTAACATTTGAAATATAAACAAAGTTTAGAATCCAGAATAATTTTGAGACAAAATAGATTCCCAATAAATTATTTAAACCTGTTCTAAAATTGATAATTCCAATTATGTATTTTGAACTATTTTTCCTCATTTGGAAAATAGAATATTATAAGTTATTTGGTATATTTATTTAAATAAAAAAAAAACCCATTAATTTTACATAGACATAAATTGATTATAGAAATATATATATATATATATATAGCTCAGTTAAATGTATTTTATACTCATTTAAGTATATTTACCTATCTTCCAGTTAATGAGAATTGAATTGTCTTCTTTCTATCCAAAACTCTTCAAATCAATTAGAAGTCACCAAATGAAATAAAATTATAAAAATGCATATTTATATACTAGTATATTACTTATCTCACGTGGTTTGATTAAATGCGCACAGTTGTTGGTACCTTGACAATTTGCTTGATTGCAATGTACTGAGTCACCCCAAAATAGTATACACACTATAAATTATTTTCAGACCTAGTGACCGTTTCTTAGTTCAGAATATAAAAATGTTTAACTGAACTGATCCGGGTTATCATTCTACCTAGTATATTTGGCTATGTCAATCAGTTCGTATTGCAGTATGGAGGAAGTCATTTACGCCTCAATTTGTGTTTTTAGGAAATCGTTTGGTGCTTTTACAGTATCTGTTACGTTAATGAGTAGTGCTAAGTAAGATGTATTATTTTAAGGAAAACAATATAATTAACAAAAGCATATTTTATAACTAAGCAACAAAACAAATAATATCAGGTTCATGGAATCAGCATACTAAAAACTTTCCCCTTTATGCAGGAATTACAAGCTTGCAAATGTTTGCACCTGTCCTAAGTCAGGAATCTGATGTACAGTAGTTGGCGTTTGTTTATGTAATTTATACGTGTTTCTCGTTTCTCGTTTTTTATATAGACTAGACCGTTGGTTTTCCCGTTTGAATGGTTTTACACTAGTAATTTTGGGGCCCTTATAGCTTGTTGTTCGGTGTGAGCCAAGGCTCAGTGTTGAAGGCCGTACATTGACCTATAATGGTTTACTTTTATAAATTGTTATTTGGATGGAGAGTTGTCTCATTGGCACTCACACCACATCTTCCTATATCTATTGCCTAGTACGTACCTGGTATATACGATCGAAAGGGGCGTTTGAGCGTACCTGGCGATGGTTAATAATGAAAAGCGCTTCGAACTTCTAATTAGCAAAGGTGTGTGCTCTTCTTAATTGTTAGAGGTCATATTCCTGTCAAAGTGCTAGAGTAAATTTTGGGAAACCATTTTGACCATCTTTTGTCTCAACCCTTGACGTAGCTTTATTCTTATTACTAGTGAGGTAAATAAGGTCGATGCATCGGTGCGGGTCAATTTGATTATTTGGAGGGGATGGTTCAATTTAAGGAGGAAACCCGCGTTTCAGCATTTATAGATAAAAAAGGCGATTATTCAATGTTTGCGTAATGTCTAGTGGCAAATATTCCGTACACGTTCTGGTCTAGAACAAATAAACAACAAATCTAGTTGAAGGTTCAGAATGTATGTTCACATTCTGACCAGATACTGATTATGTGTATGTATAATTAAGTCCCGCATAGACAAGCAAACGCCACCCTTTGGCATGGGTTCATTCGGCAGACGGGAGAATTCAAAGTTGCCATACTGTGGATAGATATAAGAAGATGTGGTATGAGTGCCAATGAGACAACTCTCCATCCAAGTCAAAATTTATAAATGTAAACCATTATAGGTCAAAGTACGGTCTTCAACACGGGCCTAGGCTCACACCGAACAATAAGCTATAAAGGGCCCCAAAATTACTAGTGTAAAACCATTCAAACGGGAATCCAACGGTCTAATCTATATAAAACGAGAAACGAGAAACACTTATGAACCACATCAACAAACGACAACTACTGAACATCAGATTCCTGACTTAGGACAGGTGCAAACAAATGCAGCGGGTTTAGAATTCATTATTATTCGTTGGATACCAATTTTCGTGGATTTCGTGGGTACAGGTGAACCACGAATTTAAAAGTACAACGAATTACAAATTTTCCCTCAGGTTGTATGCAGACTTTGGCAAAACCACGAACTTCAAGTTTTTCTCAATCCACGAAAATTGGTACCCACGAAAATAAATGAATTCACAGTATTTTTTTACCCTAAAATACCCCTGGCGTCATTTTCATACTGGGTAGAAATATATTAACTAATTATTGTAACATGAAACATTAATTTTTTGCAGTTGTATTAGAATAATTCATTTATTAAGAGAACTTTTCAGACCTTAACAAAGAGTATAAATCTCAACTATGCAGTTGGAATCCATCTTAAAGATTTGTGTGTCATGTTGTTATCTATCGATATTTTCTTTTTGACTTGTCATACACTTCCAGTAAGACCTCTGTGAAAAATCTAGATTTGAGGTTTTTTTTCTGAAAAATAATGTTATTTTCAATGCGCATAATGTTGCATTTAAAGTATTTATTCATGCAGTCTAGAAATATGTCGCTAACATTTCTTCGACCTATCTTTTTAGACAAAATAATGCTTTCAATTTAAAAAAAAAATATGTGGTTTTATTATAATGAAAACATATATTCAGAATATGCGATAGCTGTTTACTGAAGTTAAGTAATAAGGAAAAAAAGAGTCCAATGATACAAATAAAAAAAGAGAAGACGAAAACCGGGAGGCAATCGAAAATCATCAGTCGAAGAAAAATAGACAATGTCATGTAAAAAGGAAAAACTACGAGAACAGACAAACAATTATCTATCAAACAGTGCAAGAAAAAAATTTGAGCAACATGAACAATGCAAAAAAAAAAAATAGGACTCAATCAGGTGCATCGGTACCGTAGGCAGTACCTGCTCCACTAATTGCACCCATCATGTTGCTCAAGTATAATAACTTCCTGGCAATCAGTAAAATTCGGTAAAGCCATAACTTGAAAAAGAAGACGGGGTTTAAGCTACAGCAATTAAAACATCCTTGGTTATATGCAAGACAAATATTCCATAACGGTTAATAAAATTATGATGGCGTCAGTAAAAAAATGATGACTACAACTTTACCATTAAGAACCAATGGTTCAGCAGCTTCATTGGAAGCAGAAAGAGAGCTGTGGAATATATTTATCAACTGGGAGATATATAATCCGTATTCAGATGCAAACAAAAATATTTTTGAAATCTTGCCATTATATAATGATATTTAGTTTGTTGTAAAATTTAGTTCTCAAACATTTTGAGATTAGAAGCAGACCTACCTTTATATTTATTTTCAAGTTCAAAGGGATAGATGCGATCAACATGGTCACCAAACTTAAGTTATTCAGTCAGAGAACCGTATATATTTATACAATAATTATGGGAAAGTGAGGTTAAAAGATGATGCAGCTAGCTTCAGTTCCATTTTATAGAAGCATGTGTTATACTACACGTCGACAAAACGTAACAAATTTGTTGTCAATGAAAAACTGGCATCTATAAGTCAGTTTTTAAGAACTTCTTGTTTAAGTAGTTTTGGCTGCTACATCCCAATTGTTATCACATTAACATTCTATGACCTTTTGTGATGCTCAACCAAATTTGTCAATATAACGGAACTATAAACAACTGTCATACAAGTGGGAGGTTTAGCTAGCTATAAAACCAGGTTTAACTCACCATTTTCCTCGCAAAATGCCTGTACCAGGTCAGGAATATGAAAGTTGTTTTTCGTTCGTTCTGTTGGTTGATAAAGTCCAACGTTCGATTTTGTCAGTTTTTATGCACTTCCCCTTTTTCAATTTACCTTGGGGTTCAGTATTTTCGTTATACTTTTTAATTTATTAGGTATATATCCCTTGCTAAAACAAGACATTTGTATCACTTTGACTCTTTTATTAAAAAGATTGAACTAATTCTTCCAATCTGTGGTAAGTTTTGAAGGAGAAATACTTGAGAAAAAACTAGAGAAGTGAAATGTTTAGAACCGTCCTATACTAGGAAAAACAAATTGTACATTTTATCTTTCTTTTTTTTTCTTGGTAAAAAATTTAGTGAGGTAGTTGTCTCATCGCCTCAAGGCATCTGTCACAGCAGCCACATTGACTTGCTGAAAAGTTGGACTAATGAGACCGTCTGCAGACGGTGATAGCAAGATAGGGTTAATTACTTGTTAGCATTATCTTTGAGAAGCCGTATTTATTTTAATGGGCGTAGAGATCACGCCAACCCGCCTCCCCCCAAAAAAATTATAATAATAAAAATCCGAAAGTGACTTAAAACAATCATTAATATATTTATCTGATAACTACTAGTAAGTGGGTTTTTTGTTGATATTTTTTGTATTTGTTTTGTTTTGTTTTGTCTTTATTTTCGTTTTGGGTTTTTTCGGGGTATTTTGTAATAAATTGTTAAGCGTATGAAAAATTAATGCAGCAGTCACACATCACTTGAGGAATCATAATACATGTATAAGTGCGGGATTTTCTCGCTGCGTTGAAGGTCCAGGTGGCCTTGGGCTGTTTTCTGCTCATTGGTCGGGTTGTTGTCACTTTGACGCATTCCCCGTTTCCATTCTCTTTTCTATAGAGAGCAAGCTTAATGAATGTACTTACCCCAAGTGTGACAGGGGTATAGAAATATTTTCATCTCCGGACTTCTCCCATTCGGCTGTCGAACCTATGATTCAGAGGGGCGTCCCTTTTGGTAAATGGGATGTATAAATACGCAGCCTCGTGCTGTCGGAATTCGGACGAAAATTCCGATGCCTTGTGTAAGGAGCGTGCCATAACATTTGCATGTTAAAAACCCGTTGTAATCCTTAGGTGGTCTGTTTTTTAAATTTCTGCCCTATGCAACATTCCCTATATTTTCCAGTGGCAATCGAAATTCCTGCACTTTGCCAATCGTACCTATTTGGTGAATGGTTCTCGTCCAGAATATAGATTAAATATTTGCCACTGGACATTGAACAAACAGCAATCATTCAATTAACCTGATATACTAAATTTATTATTTTTAATACCATTTATTCCCAAATATTTTATTTCGCAGAGTTAGCTAGTTTGACTTAGTAATTCCAAATGCTACATTAAATGTTTTTGTGACCTTACTTAAAATGATATGAACGTATTATCAAAGTTAAAAATAGATTTTAAACATACTTGAGATATTTCGTTTAAAATAAGAATATATCAAAACTGCACTACAAAACCTGGATTCAATGAAGTGTGTTTGTACTGAATGAGATTGTTATACTGGAATTTAACCTCGTATTCTTGATTACTTTTATGAATGGTGATAAAAGCTACCAATTCACATGGGATCCTGCGATATACTTGTTAGTTGTATTATTCGGAAACTTTTCAACGTAAATATTGACAGATAAATGTTCTGATATTGGTCATGGGGATGAGTTTGTGGGATCGATCCCGATCGGACCAATTCAATGTCTGATTTATTTTCGATTTTTTTTTTTTGTGTGAAGATGATTCTTACTGTTTTTCTTATAAGTACAAGGCATAGTTGGTTGCTTTCGCCTATGCCATTTTGTCTCTGGTGGATATTTGTCTCATTGAAAATCATATCACATCATATTTTTTAAACGAGTTAAGGGTCAACTGGTCAAAATAAAGTTTATGTGTGGTGTCCCCCTAAAAATTCAGATTGGGAAAGCAGTTTTACATCCATTTTTCTTGAAATCCCATTCGCAATGTAAAAAATACGTCAATGCTGTTGTCCTGAAAGTAGGTGTTTATTAAGCATTTTGGCACTATGTTTATTTTACTACTGCATGAACTGCTACTGCAATTCAATTTGTTTCCTATCCGGGTTGGGTAACAAAACATTTCTAGTTAAAGAAGTCAAATATGAATAAAAGGAAATGAGGAAATGAGGAATCGTGTCAAAAGGAGAAATAATTTAACAAACTAGGTTCACCACAAAACAAGCAACAGACATATTTTTGTAAGATCAGTGCTTGTAACACCTTGTAACACTCTCTGCAAGTTAAATAACTCTTGCAACAGCTCTACAAGGCAAATATATAGGTGACCTGTTGCATGAAAATTACTGTCACCTTCCAACGTACATCCTTTTATTTGTGGTCGTCTAAAATATACTCCCCTTTCCGGGCAGTCAGCTTTGCAGAACCTTTTTGTTTACAGGGCGGATCCAGCCATTTATAAAAGGGGTTCCTAACCCAGGATAAAGGGGTTCCAACTATTGCCATACTGTGGATTCATTATTATTCGTTGGATACCAATTTTCGTGGATTTCGTGGGTACAGGTGAACCACGAATTTAAAATTTCGTGTGTACAACGAATTACAAATTTTCCCTTAGGTTGTATGCAGACTTTGGCAAAACCACGAACTTCAAGTTTTCTCAATCCACGAAAATTGGTACCCACGAAAATAAATGAATTCACAGTATTTTTTACCCTAAAATACCCCTGGCGTCATTTTCATACTGGGTAGAAATATATTAACTAATTATTGTAACATGAAACATTAAATTTTTGCAGTTGTATTAGAATAATTCATTTATTAAGAGAACTTTTCAGACCTTAACAAAGAGTATAAATCTCAACTATGCAGTTGGAATCCATCTTAAAGATTTGTGTGTCATGTTGTTATCTATCGATATTTTCTTTTTGACTTGTCATACACTTCCAGTAAGACCTCTGTGAAAAATCTATATTTGATGTTTTTTTCTGAAAAATAATGTTATTTTCAATGCGCATAATGTTGCATTTAAAGTATTTATTCATGCAGTCTAGAAATATGTCGCTAACATTTCTTCGACCTATCTTTTTAGACAAAATAATGCTTTCAATTTAAAAAAAAAATATGTGGTTTTATTATAATGAAAACATATATTCAGAATATGCGATAGCTGTTTACTGAAGTTAAGTAATAAGGACAAAAAGAGTCCAATGATACAAATAAAAAAAGAGAAGACGAAAACCGGGAGGCAATCGAAAATCATCAGTCGAAGAAAAATAGACAATGTCATGTAAAAAGGAAAAACTACGAGAACAGACAAACAATTATCTATCAAACAGTGCAAGAAAAAAATTTGAGCAACATGAACAATGCAAAAAAAAAATAGGACTCAATCAGGTGCATCGGTACCGTAGGCAGTACCTGCCCCACTAATTGCACCCATCATGTTGCTCAAGTATAATAACTTCCTGGCAATCAGTAAAATTCGGTAAAGCAATAACTTGAAAAAGGAGACGGGGTTTAAGCTACAGCAATTAAAACATCCTTGGTTATATGCAAGACAAATATTCCATAACGGTTAATGAAATTATGATGGCGTCAGTAAAAAAATGATGACTACAACTTTACCATTAAGAACCAATGGTTCAGCAGCTTCATTGGAAGCAGAAAGAGAGCTGTGGAATATATTATCAACTGGGAGATATATAATCCGTATTCAGATGCAAACAAAAATATTTTTGAAATCTTGCCATTATATAATGATATTTAGTTTGTTGTAAAATTTAGTTCTCAAACATTTTGAGATTAGAAGCAGACCTACCTTTATATTTATTTTCAAGTTCAAAGGGATAGATGCGATCAACATGGTCACCAAACTTAAGTTATTCAGTCAGAGAACCGTATATATTTATACAATAATTATGGGGAAAGTGAGGTTAAAAGATGATGCAGCTAGCTTCAGTTCCATTTTATAGAAGCCTGTGTTATACTACACGTCGACAAAACGTAACAAATTTGTTGTCAATGAAAAACTGGCATCTATAAGTCAGTTTTTAAGAACTTCTTGTTTAAGTAGTTTTGGCTGCTAGATCCCAATTGTTATCACATTAACATTCTATGACCTTTTGTGATGCTCAACCAAATTTGTCAATATAACGGAACTATAAACAACTGTCATACAAGTGGGAGGTTTAGCTAGCTATAAAACCAGGTTTAACTCACCATTTTCCTCGCAAAATGCCTGTACCAGGTCAGGAATATGAAAGTTGTTTTTCGTTCGTTCTGTTGGTTGATAAAGTCCAACGTTCGATTTTGTCAGTTTTTATGCACTTCCCCTTTTTCAATTTACCTTGGGGTTCAGTATTTTCGTTATACTTTTTAATTTATTAGGTATATGTCCCTTGCTAAAACAAGACATTTGTATCACTTTGACTCTTTTATTAAAAAGATTGAACTAATTCTTCCAATCTGTGGTAAGTTTTGAAGGAGAAATACTTGAGAAAAAACTAGAGAAGTGAAATGTTTAGAACCGTCCTATACTAGGAAAAACAAATTATACATTTTATCTTTCTTTTTTTTTCTTGGTAAAAAATTTAGTGAGGCAGTTGTCTCATCGCCTCAAGGCATCTGTCACAGCAGCCACATTGACTTGCTGAAAAGTTGGACTAATGAGACCGTCTGCAGACGGTGATAGCAAGATAGGGTTAATTACTTGTTAGCATTATCTTTGAGAAGCCGTATTTATTTTAATGGGCGTAGAGATCACGCCAACCCGCCTCCCCCCAAAAAAATGATAATAATAAAAATCCGAAAGTGACTTAAAACAATCATTAATATTTTTATTTGATAACTACTAGTAAGTGGGTTTTTTGTTGATATTTTTTGTATTTGTTTTGTTTTGTTTTGTCTTTATTTTCGTTTTGGGTTTTTTTTCGGGGGGGGGGATATTTTTGTAATAAATTGTTAAGCGTATGAAAAATTAATGCAACAGTCACACATCACTTGAGGAATCATAATACATGTATAAGTGCGGGATTTTCTCGCTGCGTTGAAGGTCCAGGTGGCCTTGGGCTGTTTTCTGCTCATTGGTCGGGTTGTTGTCACTTTGACGCATTCCCCGTTTCCATTCTCTTTTCTATAGAGAACAAGCTTAATGAATGTACTAACCCCAAGTGTGACAGGAGTATAGAAATATTTTCATCTCCGGACTTCTCCCATTCGGCTGTCGAACCTATGATTCAGAGGGGCGTCCCTTTTGCTAAATGGGATGTATAAATACGCAGCCTCGTGCTGTCGGAATTCGGGCGAAAATTCCGATGCCTTGTGTAAGGAGCGTGCCATAACATTTGCATGTTAAAAACCCGTTGTAATCCTTAGGTGGTCTGTTTTTTAAATTTCTGCCCTATGCAACATTCCCTATATTTTCCAGTGGCAATCGAAATTCCTGCACTTTGCCAATCGTACCTATTTGGTGAATGGTTCTTGTCCAGAATATAGATTAAATATTTGCCACTGGACATTGAACAAACAGCAATCATTCAATTAACCTGATATACTAAATTTATTATTTTTAATACCATTTATTCCGAAATATTTTATTTCGCAGAGTTAGCTAGTTTGACTTAGTAATTCCAAATGCTACATTAAATGTTTTTGTGACCTTACTTAAAATGATATGAACGTATTATCAAAGTTAAAAATAGATTTTAAACATACTTGAGATATTTCGTTTAAAATAAGAATATATCAAAACTGCACTACAAAACCTGGATTCAATGAAGTGTGTTTGTACTGAATGAGATTGTTATACTGGAATTTAACCTCGTATTCTTGATTACTTTTATGAATGGTGATAAAAGCTACCAATTCACATGGGATCCTGCGATATACTTGTTAGTTGTATTATTCGGAAACTTTTCAACGTAAATATTGACAGATAAATGTTCTGATATTGGTCATGGGGATGAGTTTGTGGGATCGATCCCGATCGGACCAATTCAATGTCTGATTTATTTTCGATTTTTTTTTTTTTTTTTTTGTGAAGATGATTCTTACTGTTTTTCTTATAAGTACAAGGCAAAGTTGGTTGCTTTCGCCTATGCCATTTTGTCTCTGGTGGATATTTGTCTCATTGAAAATCATATCACATCATATTTTTAAACGCGTTAAGGGTCAACTGGTCAAAATAAAGTTTATGTGTGGTGTCCCCTAAAATTCAGATTGGGAAAGCAGTTTTACATCCATTTTCTTGAAATCCCATTCGCAATGTAAAAATACGTCAATGCTGTTGTCCTGAAAGTAGGTGTTTATTAAGCATTTTGGCACTATGTTTATTTTACTACTGCATGAACTGCTACTGCAATTCAATTTGTTTCCTATCCGGGTTGGGTAACAAAATATTTCTAGTTAAAGAAGTAAAATATGAATAAAAGGAAATGAGGAAATGAGGAATCGTGTCAAAAGGAGAAATAATTTAACAAACTAGGTTCACCACAAAACAAGCAACAGACATATTTTTGTAAGATCAGTGGCTTGTAACACCTTGTAACACTCTCTGCAAGTTAAATAACTCTTGCAACAGCTCTACAAGGCAAATATATAGGTGACCTGTTGCATGAAAAATTACTGTCACCTTCCAACGTACATCCTTTTATTTGTGGTCGTCTAAAATATACTCCCCCTTTCCGGGCAGTCAGCTTTGCAGAACCTTTTTGTTTACAGGGGCGGATCCAGCCATTTATAAAAGGGGGGTTCCTAACCCAGGATAAAGGGGGGTTCCAACTATATGTTCCCATTGAAATGCATTGATCGTCAAAAAAAAGGGGGGTTCCAACCGCCGGAATCCCCCCCCCCCCCTGGATCCGCCACTGATTTAATATCAACTTGTTCTTGTCCTGAAGATGCATGAAATGTATGCCATTATACACTTTAAGCATACAGCAATATTGTCTTACAAGTTATCAATTCCTTCTTTGAAAATAGACAAGCTTCTTAGCGTTTGTCAAGCTTTAAATCGCAAGGGTTTAGACAAGTTGTGAGCTCCTTAAATATGCGAGAAATAGACAAAGGCATAAAGAACAGCAATAACAAAAGTTGACATTCCTAATTTTGGTAAGAATATAAACAAACATTACAGATTAAAACAAGTTTTTATATGCTTAGTAATTGGCATTGCACAAAGTCATGTTTTTTTCAGACTGTTTATGATGTCTTTACACCAAATCCATTGGATATGTGCTAATTGATATTTTAGTCTAGGAAACGTGATTTATTTATTCGTTGCAATTCTTTAAGTAACTGCGAAGTCTTTTTGCTACAGTTGTTTTTGTGCTTTGTGTCGATTTGGTGAAGCAAGCATTTTTCAACTGATGCCTACAGTTTGCTATTACACCACTGACTTATTTTAAGGGGAGGGTTGATCTTTCGCAAGAATGTATAATCCCGTCCCATCCTGTATATTCCTGTTCCAAGTCAGAAGCCTGTAATTCGGTGGTTGTATTTGGTTGCTGTCCATCATATTTTGTTTGTTTATTGTTTTGTACATAAAACAGGCCCTTGGTTTTCTAGTTTGAATTGTTTAGCATTTTGTCGTATTTTCGTCTCCTATAGCTTTCTATCTGGTATGGGTTTTATGCATTGTTGAAGGCCATACGGTGACCTATAGTTACTTATAGCTACGTCATTTAGCCTCTGGTGGTCAGTTGTCTTATTGAAAATCATATACCTAATTTGATATTGTAAGTGCCAAACCATGTGACTATAAAATGAAAAATAAAAATGGATAATTGAAATCATGAGCACTTATATTTGTATATTATCATATATAATATTACATGACCAAAACATAATTTAAACAATACTAAGTATATTTGATCATATCAAAAAGACAGAAAACAACATTTTGATATAGCAATCAGTCTGATTATCAGGAATACTACTCTTAAATATCAACAAGTATAGGCTGATATATAGCCAGTACTACATTTCTTCAGTGTATTTTTCTGATTACATTATACACTTCTATCAAGACCATTATGACAAATGCCTGACATTAATATTTATTTAATTTTACAAATATTTATCATGTTGGGTGAGTAAGGGCATGTACTTGGGTGTAGTACTGTACTGTATTGATATCGTCGAAGGTTGATTTCACACCAAAACTGCTTTCTCATTATCAAAGTTAAAAATAGCTGAAGAATATCAAGAAGATTTAAATAGATCACTATTACAACTGTACTACAAGACGTGAACCCATTGACTTTGACGATTGTAAATAAGTGAAGATGTGTAGCCATTTATCTATATACAAATCAGTTTATTAGTACTGAATGAAAATGAACAGATTGAAGTTGACCTCAAACTACTATTTGTAATCCAGTCTGATGTCTTCTAGTGCAACCATCAATCAGTTCATAACTATATGTTAATCGTGCAGGAGAGTCGAACAAATGCATCGTATATTTCCTGATATTCTTAGGCCGAGGCAATAATTTTATTTTCGGACTGATATGGAATGAGCACATTGACAATTTACGAAGATATATTATTTCTTAAATATTAAGAAAAAATTCGATTCTTCATCTAAATTCTTGGATTGTATATATTACCACGTTTGATTTATGAATTCTACATTAGAAATATGAAGTTAAGTGAAATATTAACGACTGTTATTTTGATAATTTGAGGTGTTCCATTCTACAGAAACTCTCTTTCAAGAATTTTGTTACAGATCAGTAGTCCCACTTCCAACTTTGTTGTATTATCCTTTATTTTATCCATTTTCAGGGGATAAGAGTAACTAAGTAGTTGCCATGGAGTCGCCCCAAAAAATAAATATTTTATTTTGATATATATAAATGTCAAAACTTGTATAACGAATGGTGGCGCTTGTGAACATTTCAAAATTCTGTATACTCCAACACATTAAAATGTATATATATGCATGGCTGTACTGAAACTGAATTTTTTAATACAGTTGTTTGTGTCGAACGAAACTGGGGAAAACTTTAAAAAAGTAAAATTATATATTTTTCACAGGTTCATTTTTCAGATGATGCATTTTTTCTTTTTAAACATGGCAATTGAATAGTCCATGTTCATGATCTAATATGTCCATTCAAGTTTTGATTTACTAATTGTGTGTTGTTTAACTCCATAGGTCGTAAAGTATTTATTTAAATATTTTCTAAGCATTCACAGAATTTTCCAACTCTAAACATTAAATTCAAATGGGTCCAATCATTAACATTGTGTATGACAGTGTATTTGGAAAGAAAATGAAAATTGAAAGGAACACCCTAACCGAGAAGTTTTAAGTTTTGAGGAGGAAATCACACAAAAAGAGACGGCGACAATCAATATGAAATACCGGGTTTATCAGGCGGATTGAAATTAGTTTTGTGAAAAAATGGAGAATTTGTTTATTAAAAATCAAAAGTCGAAGAAAAACAGAAAAGACCGTAAACAAATGGACAAATACCCTTCTATAAAACACTACAAAGACAAATAAAAATTGAGAAAGATAAACACCACAAAAAAAACCTGAGTGTTCCTACTCCAGTATTGAGACCCGCTGTAAATTCGAATCCTTTGGTCGAAACTAGAGGCTCTAAAGAGTCTGTGTCGCTCACCTGGACATACGTATATATTCAACAATGGCCACTCTCCAACATTGTACACTATAATATAGTTGATGGCTAAAATCTCTTTTTTGTTGATCATATATTGCTCATAGTTTTTTTTCTATATAAAATAAGGAGATGTGGTATGATTGCCAATGAGACAACTATCCACCAGAGTTCATATGAAGTTAGTGTAAGTTCTTTTAATTTTCCATCTATCTGCTATATATTTGCCAAGAACACAAAAATAGGTAGAAAAAAATCATCTTTCAAGGGCTTTAACTCCTATAAGATGTAATCTGTCAATTTCCGCCATGTTGTCTTAAATGAATTTGTATTTGTTGTCTTACTGGTAATTTTTTTGGTATTCAAAATTTCTTTCTATTTATTATAGTTTTCAAGATAATTGGCAAAAATGAACAAAGAATGGGGAGAATTGACATTTAACGACAATAACTCATATAGTCTTAAGTTTCGGCAGTGTTGACTTATTTGTAGATAATGTCTTATGGATCCATTTTGCTATTTGAAGATTCCGTCTATTTATTATAGTTTTCAAGTTAATAGGCATCAACCCAATTTTTACGGAGATGTTGTTTACCGAGCCGGGAAATTTAGATACGATCCGGGTAAACTTATCGATCCTTCAAATTTTAAATTATCTTATGTTAAAAGGTTACCAATTCAAGACTGTAATCAGATCTTTGAATATTGTTTTATTGGAATTAATATTAATTTTGTTATCAGTAAAATAAAATCAAACTAAATATTATTTTATATGCGTATGCACATTTATGGCTTTACAATCTGTCGATTCCTGTATCTTGGCATTGCACAAAGACATGTTTTTCTCTGACTGTTAATGACGTCTTTACAAAAATAAATCCATTGGATGTTGGATGTGTGCTGATTGACATTTTAGTCTTAGATGCATGATTTTTTTATTAGTTGTTATTGGCTTTGAACTAGCTATCAGTAACTATGAGTACTCTCAGATCTGTACTTGGTGTCTTTTTTGTTGTAGGGATGTGTAAATACCCTGCCCCGTCCGGTCTGTGTTTTTGTTAGATGTTTTTTCTGCTTTGTATCGATCTGATGAGTTAAGCCCTTTTCAACTGATTTTTATAGTTTGTTCTTATGTTGTACTATTACACCACTGTCCCAGGTTATGGGGAGGGTTTGGCGGCAACAAACTAGTTTAACCCTCGCCACATTCTATATGTACCTGTCCTAAGTCAGGAGCATGCAATTCAGTGGTTGTCGTTTGTTGCTGTATATCATATTTGTTTTTGTTCATTGTTTTGTACATAAATCAGACCGATAGTCTCGTTTGAATTTTGTTTACATTTGTCATTTCGGGGCCTTTTATAACTGACTGTGCGGTATGGATTTTGCTCATTGTTGAAGGCTGTACGGTGACCTACAGCTGTAAACTTCTATGTCATTTGGTTGGAGAGTTGTTTCATTGGCAATCATACCACATCTTCTTATTTTTATAATCATGATAAACAAAGGTAAAATTCGTCCTTTTTGAATGACAGGCGGAATCGTCGGTTACAATTTTTAAACTACATACCCCAATGATGATGTGGTTAAATTTGGTCCAGTTGTTTCAGAGAAGATTTTAAACAAATCTAACGGACGACGACGACGGCAGAGGGCGGAAGCCAATTAAGTGATGAGAATAGCTCACTTGATTTGACCCTTCGGTTATATAATAACTTACCAAAGACACAACGGTATTCGATGAATGAATGAATGGATGGCTGTTTAATATCCAGGATTAAATTAAATGCATATTCAGGACGAAAACATGACAATGTGGTATAAATATAACCCGGCTTTGTACTACACCGACGCGCTGAGCCGGATTTTAACGTGCTAGTTCACACGATAACAGTCTAAATGAAGGCATGTCGGACACATAATTCTAACTTTGAGCCGACCAGTCTTTGCTCTTACTCCTAATTGTCGCGTGCTTAGCGGAGAAGCAGCAAATACCGATTTTAAAGTCTTTGGTCACTGGTATTAGAAAAGTGTATTATTACGTAGCAACATTATCTGTTGATAGCAAAATCTTATAATATTGGCAACATGCAGGCTATACTTTTCAAGAGACAAAATATAGTCGTTACTATTTCTTTTATTGAATTATACGCTTGTAATCAAAGGACTCCACTCTGACATTAATACGTATTTCATTTTATATATTTGTCGGTGATGTACTTGGGTGTATTATTTGATATATATATATTTAAATGTCGTCGAAGGTTGACTTCACAGGAAAACTGCTATCTCATTATAAAAGTTAAAAACTAGTTGAATATCTACAGATTTAAATAGATCACTATTACAACTGAACTGTGAGCCGGTTACTCATTGACTGTCCTGAATACCGGTAGTACATTTTAAAGATATGTAGTATGTTTATTCATATTATATTTGTACTGAATTAAAATATGAAGAATGAGGCCGATTGACCTCCAAATACTGTTCGTATTCCAGTCTTTATAAAGCTTTTTAGTTCAACCTTCCACCAGTTCATAACCCTACATGATATTCTCGCAAAACAGTATAAAACATTAGATATTATGCTTTTTGTTTTGTGGTGACAATAACATTTTCTAGAAGATTACGGGAGGTTATTCATTCAACAATTAATTATTATGCATATGCAGCAGCGTGAGATGACCTCGAGGGGATGATCTTTTGATGGTATCAATTAATGTTGAAAACAAAACACGCAAAACTTAGGGATTATGTTTTTGGAATGTGTTAAGGTTGTTATCTTTTAACTTTTTTGCCAACATCTGGTACAAAAGTAACCAATTTGGTGCCACCACAACCACAAACAAATATTGCTAGTATATTTAAAAATGTAAATTGTAAATTGTGGTTTTTATAATTCATGGAAAACGTATTCATTTGATTATTATCAAGACTTAATAATATTCTCTGATATGTTAACGCGTATATATCAGAAGAGAGAGGGAACATATAATAGAAAATCAAAAATCAAATTGTTTCAAATACAATTATTGTCTATGCGGAGTTCAAATGATCCTAACCCCGTGATGAACTCAGTTGTCTTTCTTGTTTGGATAATTTTGAAAGTTTTTTTTTTTTGTAGACTGTATTGTTAAAGTTGTTTATGAGAAAGAGGAAATCTTAGTATACTGTTATGTCAATTATAACAACATTTAACATAAAAGATACGTACATGTAAAACCTGTCACCACGTATTTGTGTTCGCTAATTGCTAAAATAATCTTCGGCGCACGGCATCTAGTACGTAAAACGTACCAGTTTTACAGACGTTTTAACATTTGACAATAAATTAGTGTCTTTACAATAAAAAAAAAAAACAAAAAAAAAAAAAAAAAAAACAATAATCTAAGCTTGGAATCTCCGAGAATCTAACTGGCAAAGACCTTAAATCCTTAATGAGCATAATCATTTTGATATTTTCAAAATCAACCACTGACAATACTCTTTCGTCACTCATTTGCCTCGATCGATGGAAATAATCATAGGTTCTGAGATGGAAGCACAGCTACAGTGATATTAGTATGACAGACAACAAAAAACAAGCTCTCAGTAAAATATAATTGTTCCGAAAGAAAGCTTGCTCGTAGCTACTGAAAGCTGCTGGTACAGAAATGCTTCCTTTCACTATAATAGATACTTTCAACTTTCATTAGATTTCATACAACAATTTCTAAGTGACTTTCTTTAAATAAGTTCATTACAAATAATAAAAGAAAGTCGACAAATAGACAAAAATTAAATCATTTTACAAGAACCGTGTACAGTGTAAGCTTTAACAATAAGTTTATTCAAATCAGAAAGAAAATTCGATGGACAATTTCCAAAACTTGTTAAATCAATACATAAGTTTATCTAAAAAAAAAATGCACGTGAAATACCATTTATTTTATCAAATTTTCGCACGTGGAATCATTCTTTCAAAATAAATTTCTGTATTTGAAATTAAAAGTGTAAAAACTTTAAAGTGAGTAAGAGTTTTGACCAAAGCCTTAGTGGAAAAAAATCTTTCACAAATGTTAAATTGAGTTCATTGGTGTTCTCTTATACGTCACAGCAAAGACATACATATCCAACCAACTGAGAAATGCACTAAATTGTTTACCACAACATTTTGTTTTTATTCGAAGATCTAGGGGTCCAAATAAGGAAAGCAATCATTTTTAATGTCTGATATACTTCGAGTTCATGGTTAATAATGCTCTGTGGTGCAATTTTTAAAACCTGCTGAACGTAATCTATGTATTACTGGTAAATTATTAAACCAGGGATATCGTTACCATAAATTACTTAAAACCTTTACTAAATTTTTCCATAGATATAAAGATTTGGTTTTGAAGTTTGGTTGTACCTGTAGAAAACTTATTTCAAACGGGATAGCACATCCTCATTTTTACGGAAATGTTGTTAACCGTGCCCGGAAATTTAGAAATGATCCTTGTAAACTTATCGCTCCTTTAAATAAACTTATTCTAAAAGGTTACCAATTCAACACTGTAATAAGATCATTGAATATTGTTTTTATTGGTATAAATATTGATTTTGTTATCAGTAAATTAAAAGCAAACTAAATATTACTAGATATAGGAAGATGTGGTGTGAGTGCCAATGAGACAACTCTCCATCCAAATAACAATTTATAAAAGTAAACCATTATAGGTCAATGTACGGCCTTCAACACGGAGCCTTGGCTCACACCGAACAACAAGCTATAAAGGGCCCCAAAAGTACTAGTGTAAAACCATTCAAACGGTAAAACCAACGGTCTAGTCTATATAAAAAACGAGAAACGAGAAACACATATAAATTACATAAACAAACGACAACTACTGTACATCAGATTCCTGACTTAGGACAGGTGCAAACATTTGCAGCGGGATTAAACGTTTTAATGGTACCAAACCTTCTCCTTTTTCTGAAACAATAGTATAACATCACAACATAGAAAACACACGATAAAACATCAATTGGAAGGCTTAACTCAATCAAAACGTAAATTAACACACTATGAACGAATAAATTCGATCTGTGATACCTGAAAGTAAATACATAGTTAATAAAATATTAGGGACAAACATTCAAGGCCAAAAGCAAACAAACAAGTCCAAATAAAGCCATGGCAAGACACCACCGCGAAATATTTAACCCTAAGAAAATAATCATTTTGAAAAACCGGTTTTCATAATATATACAGGTAAATAAAAATAACTTTGTCGTTTTAGGTATACTTTTTCTGTCTATATAAAATCTTCCAATAATTAGGAATACCAAGAAAGGTCTGTCATATAAATACCTAATTTAACACTAGATACATGAGGGGTAAATATCAACAATAAAACTTCCCTGTACAGATTAAAGGAGAATAATCTTGATGTTCATACAAATGTAGTATGAAGAAGTGAAAATTAGTAGATATTCCAAATAATCAAAGCTGGTATACAGACAAGATCCATATTAATATAAAATAACAAAAAAGTATTAAAAATAGTATCAACAGGTCGAATTAAAAGAAAGTACGATTTGAGAGTACTCGCAGTTACTGACAGCTAGTTAAAAGCCAAAACAATTAATGATAAAAATCATGCATCAGAGACTAAAATCAACTAAAACACATCCCAGGGATTTAGTATTTTAACGTCATGAACAGTCAGAGAAGACATGACTTGTGCAATGCCAAAAATAAATGTATCGACAGGTAGTAGGATAGTGAGGAGCTACTTCTTAAGAGATAAAAATTAACGTGTGTGTCTCTAAACATCCCGCCTCAAAAACAACTTAGTTATGTTTTAATTTGCTAATGACAAAATCGATATTAGTGCCAATGTAAACTATATTCAGAGATCTAATTACAATATTGGTACGATAACCCTTACTTATAAGTTTGTTTAAAGGTTCGATGAGTTTACACGGATCACATAGTGATTTCCTCGCTTTAAGTACAATATTACCGTAAAATTTAGGATGTGGAATACCATTTTAATAAGTTTTCTACAGGTACAGCCAAATTTCCTAATCAAATCTTTGTATCTATGAAAGAATTTAGTAAAAGTTTTAAGTAATTTATGGTATCGAAATCCCTGACACAATAATTTCCCAGTGATAAAATTGAGAATGGAAATGGGAATGTGTCAAAGAGACAACAACCCGACCACAGAACAGACAACAACAGAAGGTCGCCAATAGGTCTTCAATGCAGCGAGAAATTCCCGCACCTGGAGGCGTCCTTGGCTGGCCCCTAAACAAATATATATACTAGTTCAGTGATAATGGACGTCATACTAAACTCCAAGTTATACACAAGAAACTAAAAGTAAAAATAATACAAGACTAACAAAGGCCAGAGGCTCCTGACTTGGGACAGGCGCAAAAATGCGGCGGGGTTAAACATGTTTATGAGATCTCAACCTCCCCTATACCTCTAGCCAATGTAGAAAAGTAAACGCATAACAATACGCACATTAAAAGTCAGTTAAAGAGAAGTCCGAGTCCGATGTCAGAAGATGTAACAAAAGAAAATAAACAAAATGACAATAATACATAAATAACAACAGACTACTAGCAGTTAACTGACATGCCAGCTCCAGACCTCAATTAAACTGATTGAAAGATTATGTCTTCATCATATGAATATCAGGCACAATCCCTCCCGTTAGGGGTTTAGTATCATACCATCATAAAATATATGAGAAGAGCATAACCCGTATCATGCCAACAACTGGTTTTTAAATAAATGTGTTTAGTTCCGATGCAAAGACCCTATAAGTGAATCAATATTAAAGCCAAAATATGCATTCTTTAATGACCTGACAACAGTATCGTAACTATATCCCTTCTTAATAAGTCTATTTAAAGGTTTTGTTAGCTTCTGAGGTGAATACTGACATTTTAGTGCTTTATAGAGAATATTACCATAAAAGATTGGATGTGAAATACCTGAACGTATGAGAAGTCTGCATGTTGAGCTATATTTACGAATGATGTCCTTGTACCGATGATAAAATTTAGTAAATGTTTTGACTAGTTTGTGATATCGAAAACCCTGGTGTAATAATTTTTCTGTAATACATAAATTTCTTTCGTTAAAATCTGAAACGTTGTTACATACACGAGCGAATCGTACAAGTTGAGATATATAAACACCGTAAGATGGTGACAAGGAACGTCACCATCTAAAATGGATAATTAACGATAGGAAATGAAAATCATCTCTTTTATCATAAATTTTGTATTAAGCTTTCCGTTAATGATATAGATATCAAGATCGAGGAAAGGGCAGTGGTCATTGTTAGTATTAGCTTTATTTAAAGTAAGTTCAACAGGATAAATTTCTTTAGTATACATACTGAAGTCGTCATTATTGAGAGCCAATATATCATCCAAATATCTAAAAGTATTATTAAATTTTGTATCAGATGTTGTTTCGATGGGTCTTTGCTGATTTTAGTCATAAATTGTAACTCATAGCAATACAAAAACAGGTCCGCAATAAGTGGTGCACAGTTAGTCCCCATTGGAATTCCGATAACCTGACGATATACGGAATCTCCAAAGCGAACAAAAATATTATCTAGTAAAAATTCAAGGGCAGATATAGTATCAAAGCATGTCCAATTGACATAGTTCTTTTGTTTATTGCTACTAAAAAATGACCTAAAAGAGTTAGAACATATGTATTCACATTCTGACTTTTTAAATGCCCATTTAATTAGGTGTGTGAATTTTTTCTTAATGAGAATGTGAGGCAATGTGGTATACAGGGTAGAAAAATCAAAACTTTGAACAGATTCAAAATCACCAATATAAGCATGCAATTTATCAAGTACTTCCAACGAGTTTTGACACTCCAAAAGTAATTAATTCCACTATTTTCAAAGGCCTTATTTGAACAATTTATTATCAGGTTTTTGATTGTACCAAGTGAACTGGTAAGAAGAATAGACAATTTAGTAGTGGAACAATGGCTTGAAGACGAAATAAATCTATATTTGTAAGGTGTTTTATGTAGCTTCGAAGCCAGTACATAGTTGGGACTTTCATTGTATTTGGTTCTGCTTGTAAAGAGGTAGCTAAAAGTTTATGTTTGTTACAGATGTCGTTTTCTGAAAATGGAGTCAGTTGGAATGTTGGTGAATTGGTGATTTCTTTTTCAGAACCTCAATGTAAAATTTACGTCAAACAATAATGATATTATTAGCAGCTTTATCGGCCGGGACAAAACAAATTCCTTGGCTAGTTCTTTAAGTTTATGTTTGATACGAGAAATAGGTTTATTATGGTTGTTGTTAAGAGTAAAATGTTCTTTAAAATGTTGAATACGTATATCAACTATGTTCATTACTGAATTAAAAAGAGTCCAAAGATTTTTGTCAGCTTTTTCCCGTTTTATCCATTTTAAACAGTAAGTACGGAGTGAGTCGTGGATGATATTACGACACTCATTCCAATTAATGATTGACGGGGGACGATATTTAGGTCCTTTACTGAGGAATGATTTTAACTCTCGGTCTTGAACGATGTTAAGATCTCCTGTTATAACATGGGCAATGGGTCCATAAATGTATTCGGAATTACTGCAATTACATGAAGTAGGTGTATTTTCACTGATATTAACATCTTTACACAATTGGCTATAATTAAATACATATTTCGGATAGATTTCTTGTAAATATAACAAATAAGAGGGAGCTCAGTATTATCAAAATATCCAGGAATTTGTTCTTTAACAGAATGGTCGTTAAAAATACCGGCAATATTTACAAAATCAAAACCTTTATTGACATACTTTATTTTAATAAAATGTTTTTTATGATCTTCAGGGCGATCAATTTTGGGAAACAGTTTAGAATAACAATATGCCATTATAATTTGAACGGTTTCATACTTAGGACTGCTATATGAAATTGTGTTGCAATCCTCTAAAATTTTATTTAACTTATTAACCGGTAATGAACAGAGCTTTGTTAACAGATAATGTCTGCCATTGTTTTTTGAAATAGAAATTAGGTCCGAAATATTGGTATGATTGTTCCGAAATTTTCTTTGATTGCGATTTTTCTACGACCATGAGAACGGTTTTACGAACAGTTTTAGAAACTATATCCAAAATGTTAACAGAATCGGTTCTTGATATATTACCAATTCCATGATATTATCATTAAGACCGAGAGGGTAGACTGTCTGTAATTTTTAATCCAATTTAATTCAATTATTTTCCGTGATCGTACAAACTTTGAATGAGATTCACCAGGCTGCTTATTTACTACTTCTAAAGGTTGAACTGTTAAATATTTAATAGGATGCTTGTGCTTTTAAGGTGTTGATAAATGATACTTTTGAATTTATTGGGTCTTTTAAAACGATACAGGTGTTCTTGCGTGCGTTTAGATAGAAATCGCCCAGTTTCACCTACGTACTGAATACCGCATCCCGGTTTGTTTCATGTGAGTAAATAAATAATACTGCATTGATTACGTTCGTTAAAATCTATGACATCAGAACACACACGGGCATACCGAACGAGTTGGGATATATAAACACCGTATGATGGAGCCAAAGGCACATCGCCGTCTAAAATGGAAAATTAACAATAGGAAATGAAAAATCGTCTCTTTTGTCGTAAATTTTAGTATGTAGTTTCCGTTAGAAATTAAAATGTCTAAATCTAGAAAAGGGCAACTGCTGCTGTTTATGTTAGATTTAGTTAAAGTAAGTTCTTTTGGGTAAATTTCGAAGTATATTTAGAGAACTCTGGATTATTTAACGAAAAATATCATCCAGATAACGGTAGGTATTGTTGAATGTATCAACTAAATATAACAATGATGGGTCTTTACTGAGTTTGGTCATAAACTGAGATTCATAGCAATATAGAAATAAATCTGCTATTAAAGGGAACAGTTAGTGCCCATAGGAATACCTACTACCTGACGATACACTTTATCGCCGAAACGTACATAAATGTTATCTAGCAGAAAATTTAAAGCTTCAATCATATCCTCACATTTCCAGTAAGTGTATCTAGCATACTTTCCTTTTCGTTGCAGAAAAGGCTTTAAACGAGTTACAGCAAATAAAATTACAATGAGATTTTTCGAAAGACCATTTTATCAAATACAAAAACTTTTCTTTATAAGATTGTGTGGAAGTGTAGTGTACAGAGTAGAAAATCATAACTTTCAACAGAATTATAAGGACCATCAAAAGCATGTATTTTATCTAAAACCTCTAAAGAATCTTTAACACTCCAAAATAATTAATACCATTATTTTCATAAGCTTTATTACAAAAGTTAATAACCAGTTCTTTGATAGTAGTAAGGAGGTAGTTAGAAGAACTGATAGATTAGTAGTAGAACACGTACTCGATGCGGAGATGAAACGGAATTTAAATGGTTTTTGTGTAATTTCGGTAACCAGTACATGGTAGGGACTTTCAAATGTTCGGAAGATGCTTTAAGTTGGGTAGTGGCAGTGGTATGCTTGTTAACGATTTGACTCTCTGTGGTGCGAACGGACCTGAATGTAGAGGAATTGATAATTTCGTTTTGAAGAACTTCCGTGTAGTATATGCGTCACACCACCACTACATTATTGGCTGCCTTGTCTGCCGGTACGAACACAAACCGCTCTGCGAGTACCTTGAGTTTATTTTGTATTCTTGAAATGGGAATATCATGGATCCTATTATTAATTTCAGAATTGTTTTCTAAATGAGATATTCGAATATTAACAGTATTCATAATTTTATTCAAATAACTGTCTAAAGATTTTTATCCGATTTTTCACGTTTGCACCAATTTTTACAGTAGGCAGACAGAGCGTCTTTAATGACCTGACGACACTGTTTCCAATCTATTATAGATGGAGGACGGTATTTCGGTCCTTTAGTATGTTTTATACATATACACATTCATGGATCTACAATCTGTCGATACCTGTATCTTGGCATTCACAAGGTCATGTTTTTCTCTGACTGTTTATGACGTCTTTACACTAAATCCATTGGATGTTGGATGTTTACCGATTGATAATTTAGTCTTAGATGCATGATTTTTTTATTAGTTTTATTAGTCTTGAACTAGCTGTCAGATAACTGCGAGTACTCTCAGATCTGTTCCTAGTGTCTTTTTGTTGTTTGGATGTACAAGTACCCTGCCACGTCCACTTGTATTTTTGTCCATCTGATGAGTTAAGCCTTTTTCAACTGATTTTTATAGTTCCTTCTTATGTTGTACTGTTATATCACTGTCCCAGGTTAGGGGGAGGGTTGGGATCCCGCTAACATGTTTAACCCCGCCACATTATGTATGTATGTGCCTGTCCCAAGTCAGGAGCCTGTAATTCAGTGGTTGTCGTTTGTTTATGTGTTACATATTTGTTTTCGTTCATTTTTGTACATAAATAAGGCCGTTAGTTTTCTCGTTTGAATTGTTTTACATTGTCATTTCGGGGCCTTTTATAGCTGACTAAGCGGTATGGGCTTTGCTCATTGTTGAAGGCCGTACGGTGACCTATAGTTGTTAATTTCTGTGTCATTTTGGTCTCTTGTGGACAGTTGTCTCATTGGCAATCATACGACATCTTCTTTTTTATATTCATTTAAAGAGAATATGTTGTCTCCATATCTAAAAGTAGTGAGAAAATCTTCTATGTGATCTAGAGTCTTTATAGGATGAATGGACGTCATATGTAGAACCGCAGCAAGTTTTAAAGGGTTTCAAAATGTCAGACCGTGACTCTAAGCGACTACTCCTCTTGCAGCTATTTCGCTAACTAGTCTTTATGTTCTATAATAATAAGCTGCTTGAAAAAGCAAAATTAAAAGTGTTAAAACAAAACTTCGTTAATATCATGTTTATGATGTTGACGATAGTGTCAGTTGAACATAGGGTAAAACCAAGGAGAAAACATTACTAAGTCTTGTCTTAGTACGAGCAAAATTTCATTTAAACTAAGAAAACAGATAAACCATATAGCTTACTTCTCGTTTTAGGAGAAATTTTAAAAACTTCTTGAAAACTACAAACCATCCAGTTGTTGTGTAGAACGTTGAACACCCCAACTAACTAAGAACATTACAAACTGTTCAGACATACAAAGAAGACGATTTGAAAAGACTATTTACATAAACCTATCATGTTGTGTGTTAGTGACTACTGAATAAAAAAACACATCGAGCCAAAACAGTTTGCACTTTAGCTGAAATATTAGATTTGTCGTCACCAAATGCAGCCCATTAACATTCTTTTTCCTTTGTGAACTTTAATTCTATATACATTTTTAGTAAAAATATAAATATTCTGAATGCGTTCCAGTGCGATTAAAGGTAGAATGAACCTGGTAAACTTATCTCGTTATACATTGCACTGGGTATTATAATAAAAAGTTTACAGGTACTGGAATACCCAGATATTTCAAAGAATTCCATGTAACTTTTCTCTAAGTTTTTTTGCCATAATTCTATTTCGTTTTTTTTTTTACTTTACTCACAGATTTGTAGATTTAACGGATATGTAGAGACACAGAAAGAACAGGTCTAAGGAGGAAAAGAAAAAAAATTTGTAAGATGACAATAAATGGTCCAGTAAACGTATTTTTTATTCCTTTTTCAGATTTGCTATAATTATTTTGTGAAGTGTTTGGGACAAAACTTCTACTGAAGGGAATAATTTTATTCAATTTGATATGAGCTAATGACGTACATCTATATATACTGATTAGGGAAATCAAGCATTCCATAAACACGCCTTTTTGGCGAATTGCACATTCCGAAGTTTTAGATAAATAGAAAAATATGACATAACAGAAACAAATAACAGATGTAGAAAATCAAACACACCGCCCAGCAAGAACAACACTTCAAACTCTCTATATCATTATTTACAAAAATTACATTAACGGGTAAAAACGCTTTGTTTAATGCATACAAACCAATAGAACTGATCGTTCGGGTCTCTTTCATCATTTACAACACGGTATTATATTGAAACGTTTATCAAGAAATTTTAGAGAAGCGTACTCTTGCAAAAGAGAGGCGGAAGTTACCAAAGGGATATTAAAACTCATAAGTCGAAAACAAATTGACAATGCCATGGGGAAAAAACGGAAAAAAACGATCAAACAGTATACAAAACACAATATAGAAAACTAAAGACTGAGCAACATGAACCCCATCAAAAACCGCAACTATACCAAATCGCAGGGAAAGTCAATACTTCACTATCTATATAAAAAAGAAGATGTGGTATGATTGCCAATGAGACAACTGTCCACAAGAGACCAAAATGACACAGAAATTAACAACTAAAGGTCACCGTACGGCCTTCAACAATGAGCAAAGCCCATACCGCATAGTCAGCTATAAAAGGCCCCGAAATGACAATGTAAAACAATTCAAACGAGAAAACTAACGGCCTTATTTATGTACAAAATGAACGAAAACAAGTATGTAACACATAAACAAACGACAACCACTGAATTACAGGCTCCTGACTTGGGACAGGCACATACATACATAATGTGGTTAAACATGTTAGGGATCCCAACCTCCCCTAACCTGGGACAGTGATATAACAGTACAACAAAAGAAGGAACTATAAAAATCAGTTGAAAAAGGCTTAACTCATCAGATGGACAAAAATACAAGTGGACGTGGCAGGGTACTTGTACATCCAAACAACAAAAAGACACTAGGAACAGATCTGAGAGTACTCGCAGTTATCTGACAGCTAGTTCAAAGCCACTAACAACTAATAAAAAAAATCATGCATCTAAGACTAAATTATCAATCCGTACACATCCAACATCCAATGGATTTAGTGTAAAGACGTCATAAACAGTCAGAGAAAAACATGACCTTGTGCAATGCCAAGATACAGGTATCGATAGATTGTAGATCCATGAATGTGTATATGTATATAACATACTAGTAATATTTAGTTTGCTTTTAATTTACTGATAACAAAATCAATATTTATACCAATAAAAACAATATTCAATGATCTTATTACAGTGTTGAATTGGTAACCTTTAGAATAAGTTTATTTAAAGGAGCGATAAGTTTACAAGGATCATTTCTAAATTTCCGGGCACGGTTAACAACATTTCCGTAAAATGAGGATGTGCTATCCCGTTTGAAATAAGTTTTCTACAGGTACAACCAAACTTCAAAACCAAATCTTTATATCTATGGAAAAATTTAGTAAAGGTTTTAAGTAATTTATGGTAACGATATCCCTGGTTTAATAATTTACCAGTAATACATAGATTACGTTCGTTAAAATCAAAAACGTCACAACAGACACGGGCATAGCGAACGAGCTGTGAAATATAAACACCGTAAGATGGTGCCAAAGGAACATCACCATCTAAAATGGAAAATTAACAATAGGGAACGAAAATCGTCCCTTTTGTCGTAAATTTTAGTGTGGAGTTTCCGTTTAAAACCGAAATATCTAAATCTAGGAAAGAACAGTTATTACCGTTTAAATTTGATTTATTTAAAGTAAGTTCCTTGGGGTAAATTTCAGCAGTATATTGAGAAAATTCTTGATTATTTAACGAAAAATAACATCAAGATAACGGTAAGTGTTGTTGAATTTATCAATTAAATGCAATTTCGACGGGTCTTTACTGAGTTTAGTCATAAACTAACCCATTTACGATCGATAGCATACTTATAACCTCAAATTACTGTACGACTGGATGTTACAAAATGGTGTGAGCATCGAAAATATTAATTTAAAACAATTACCGTTCGGTAAATAAATGTTTGATTGTTGGTCGATTAATAATAAATATTTTACTTTATGCCCAGTGGTAAATATTTTATCATATCAAGGAAGAGCCAAATAAAACAACAAATCAGTAAGGTAGGTTGTACAAAAGAGTCGAGCGGGATGAAGAGCAGGTAATTTTGACTACATGATAAAAGGGTATATTGGGTAAGGACAAACAATTGAATTAACACTAAACAGTGCATATACCAAAAATCCCGTCTTTAATGACCTGACGACACTGTTTCCAATCTATTATAGATGGAGGACGGTATTTCGGTCCTTTAGTATGTTTTATACATATACACATTCATGGATCTACAATCTGTCGATACCTGTATCTTGGCATTCACAAGGTCATGTTTTTCTCTGACTGTTTATGACGTCTTTACACTAAATCCATTGGATGTTGGATGTTTACCGATTGATAATTTAGTCTTAGATGCATGATTTTTTTATTAGTTTTATTAGTCTTGAACTAGCTGTCAGATAACTGCGAGTACTCTCAGATCTGTTCCTAGTGTCTTTTGTTGTTTGGATGTACAAGTACCCTGCCACGTCCACTTGTATTTTTGTCCATCTGATGAGTTAAGCCTTTTTCAACTGATTTTATAGTTCCTTCTTATGTTGTACTGTTATATCACTGTCCCAGGTTAGGGGAGGTTGGGATCCCGCTAACATGTTTAACCCCGCCACATTATGTATGTATGTGCCTGTCCCAAGTCAGGAGCCTGTAATTCAGTGGTTGTCGTTTGTTTATGTGTTACATATTTGTTTTTCGTTCATTTTTGTACATAAATAAGGCCGTTAGTTTTCTCGTTTGAATTGTTTTACATTGTCATTTCAGGGGCCTTTATAGCTGACTAAGCGGTATGGGCTTTGCTCATTGTTGAAGGCCGTACGGTGACCTATAGTTGTTAATTTCTGTGTCATTTTGGTCTCTTGTGGACAGTTGTCTCATTGGCAATCATACGACATCTTCTTTTTTATATTCATTTAAAGAGAATATGTTGTCTCCATATCTAAAAGTAGTGAGAAAAATCTTCTATGTGATCTAGAGTCTTTATAGGATGAATGGACGTCATATGTAGAACCGCAGCAAGTTTTAAAGGGTTTCAAAATGTCAGACCGTGACTCTAAGCGACTACTCCTCTTGCAGCTATTTCGCTAACTAGTCTTTATGTTCTATAATAATAAGCTGCTTGAAAAAGCAAAATTAAAAGTGTTAAAACAAAACTTCGTTAATATCATGTTTATGATGTTGACGATAGTGTCAGTTGAACATAGGGTAAAACCAAGGAGAAAACATTACTAAGTCTTGTCTTAGTACGAGCAAAATTTCATTTAAACTAAGAAAACAGATAAACCATATAGCTTACTTCTCGTTTTAGGAGAAATTTTAAAAACTTCTTGAAAACTACAAACCATCCAGTTGTTGTGTAGAACGTTGAACACCCCAACTAACTAAGAACATTACAAACTGTTCAGACATACAAAGAAGACGATTTGAAAAGACTATTTACATAAACCTATCATGTTGTGTGTTAGTGACTACTGAATAAAAAAACACATCGAGCCAAAACAGTTTGCACTTTAGCTGAAATATTAGATTTGTCGTCACCAAATGCAGCCCATTAACATTCTTTTTCCTTTGTGAACTTTAATTCTATATACATTTTTAGTAAAAATATAAATATTCTGAATGCGTTCCAGTGCGATTAAAGGTAGAATGAACCTGGTAAACTTATCTCGTTATACATTGCACTGGGTATTATAATAAAAGTTTACAGGGGGGGGGGGGGGGGGGGGGGGGGGGGGGGGGGGGGGGGGGGGGGGGGGGGGGGGGGGGGGGGGGGGGGGGGGGGGGGGGGGGGGGGGGGGGGGGGGGGGGGGGGGGGGGGGTTTTTTTTTTTTTTTTTTTTTTTTTTTTTTTTTTTTTTTTTTTTTTTTTTTTTTTTTTTTTTTTTTTTTTTTTTTTTTTTTTTTTTTTTTTTTTTTTTTTTTTTTTTTTTTTTTTTTTTTTTTTTTTTTTTTTTTTTTTTTTTTTTTTTTTTTTTTTTTTTTTTTTTTTTTTTTTTTTTTTTTTTTCTGAGAGTACTCGCAGTTATCTGACAGCTAGTTCAAAGCCACTAACAACTAATAAAAAAATCATGCATCTAAGACTAAATTATCAATCCGTACACATCCAACATCCAATGGATTTAGTGTAAAGACGTCATAAACAGTCAGAGAAAACATGACCTTGTGCAATGCCAAGATACAGGTATCGATAGATTGTAGATCCATGAATGTGTATATGTATATAACATACTAGTAATATTTAGTTTGCTTTTAATTTACTGATAACAAAATCAATATTTATACCAATAAAAACAATATTCAATGATCTTATTACAGTGTTGAATTGGTAACCTTTAGAATAAGTTTATTTAAAGGAGCGATAAGTTTACAAGGATCATTTCTAAATTTCCGGGCACGGTTAACAACATTTCCGTAAAATGAGGATGTGCTATCCGTTTGAAATAAGTTTTCTACAGGTACAACCAAACTTCAAAACCAAATCTTTATATCTATGGAAAAATTTAGTAAAGGTTTTAAGTAATTTATGGTAACGATATCCCTGGTTTAATAATTTACCAGTAATACATAGATTACGTTCGTTAAAATCAAAAACGTCACAACAGACACGGGCATAGCGAACGAGCTGTGAAATATAAACACCGTAAGATGGTGCCAAAGGAACATCACCATCTAAAATGGAAAATTAACAATAGGGAACGAAAATCGTCCCTTTTGTCGTAAATTTTAGTGTGGAGTTTCCGTTTAAAACCGAAATATCTAAATCTAGGAAAGAACAGTTATTACCGTTTAAATTTGATTTATTTAAAGTAAGTTCCTTGGGGTAAATTTCAGCAGTATATTGAGAAAATTCTTGATTATTTAACGAAAAAATATCATCAAGATAACGGTAAGTGTTGTTGAATTTATCAATTAAATGCAATTTCGACGGGTCTTTACTGAGTTTAGTCATAAACTAACCCATTTACGATCGATAGCATACTTATAACCTCAAATTACTGTACGACTGGATGTTACAAAATGGTGTGAGCATCGAAAAATATTAATTTAAAACAATTACCGTTCGGTAAATAAATGTTTGATTATTGGTCGATTAATAATAAATATTTTACTTTATGCCCAGTGGTAAATATTTTATCATATCAAGGAAGAGCCAAATAAAAACAACAAATCAGTAAGGTAGGTTGTACAAAAAGAGTCGAGCGGGATGAAGAGCAGGTAATTTTTGACTACATGATAAAAGGGTATATTGGGTAAGGACAAACAATTGAATTAACACTAAACAGTGCATATACCAAAAAATCCCGGTTTAAAATGTGCAGTGTAGTCCTTTTGCGATTTGAATTACCTTTTGAAAATTGCAAGTTGATGTATCTTTAACTTGACAAAAAGTTCATGTACCCAATAGTCTGAGAAAATACTATTTTTCACCCTGTATAATCTGTTGGTGCAAATCCGGTTATCATGAAAAGAATAATTAGGAATTCAGAAGATACAACTGTACTATTGACAAATTTATCAAGTGACAAAATCTTAAAATGGACCCAAATCAATGAACACGAATTAGATAATATGCGAATAGTTTGAATATATATTTAAATAAAAATTGATGAGTATAAGCACCCTTTGATAACTTTACCTATTTTGCATCTTTAAAAATGATTACATCAGAAACTCAAGTGAGAGATTTTATCAGAAAATGTAAAAGCACTCATAATCTAATCATGCTAAACGTTTACATTTATTACTATATAGTTACCATTCAACGACGGAAAAAGACTTGATCATATAAAAATAACTCTAAATCGCTAAGTTTTACTTCAGACTTTGGAAGATATAAAATCATGAAGCTCTCAAATCTCTCTCTCTCTATATACATTTATAGTTTTCCATCGAGGTATCTGGTTAATTTTATCATTTATCTTAATTCATATTTGAATTTCATGCATTTCGGTCATTAATTTCAAAAGGGAAAGCCGAAAATTCAATTCAATTGTATGCCATGCATATTATGAAAGTCTCATTAAAGTGTGTGAAGTATATTACAATGGGTGTGTGCATCGAAATTTTCTTTTTATGTTTGGGCATTTCACTGCATTGTATAATCAGATACTAATGTTATATTTCTTATTTAGTAAGTTGAAAATATAGCACTTCCAGAGCAAAAAAATCTTGATAACTTTAATATAAATGCATATGCAAGATGCTGAGCATATCTTTTGGAAGTAAAATTAAATAAAAATACAAAGTTCAATGTCTCCCGCGTTGCACATATTTTATCTGTCAAAAGGCAATAACTAAAAAAAAAATCCAAGGGCATAACTCATTCAAATATTTGATCGGCACTTATTTTCGAAATTGTCCGAGACATTGTTGTTATAAATCTTTGTTATGAATTTGATAAAATCTTGCAAAATTGTACATGTGAGAGCGCTTACAATGCAAATTTCCATAAAATTTATATTTCTAAGGGCACAACTCTTTAAAAATAATTGATCGGCACTGATTATCGAACTTGTCCGAGACAATGCTAATATAAACCTATAATATAAGTTTTATAAAAATCTGGCAAGAACTGTACACATGAGAGCGCTAACAATGCAATTGTCCATATAATTAATATTTTAAGGGCCATAACTCTTTTAAAATGATTGATCGGCTGTGAACTTTAATTCTATATACATTTTAGTAAAAATATAAATATTCTGAATGCGTTCCAGTGCGATTAAAGGTAGAATGAACCTGGTAAACTTATCTCGTTATACATTGCACTGGGTATTATAATCAAAAGTTTACAGGTAATGGAATACCCAGATATTTCAAAGAATTCCATGTAACTTTTCTCTAAGTTTTTTTGCCATAATTCTATTTCGTTTTTTTTAACTTTACTCACAGATTTGTAGATTTAACGGATATGTAGAGACACAGAAAGAACAGGTCTAAGGAGGAAAAGAAAAAAATCTTGTAAGATGACAATAAATGGTCCAGTAAACGTATTTTTTATTCCTTTTTCAGATTTGCTATAATTATTTTGTGAAGTGTTTGGGACAAAACTTCTACTGAAGGGAATAATTTTATTCAATTTGATATGAGCTAATGACGTACATCTATATATACTGATTAGGGGAAATCAAGCATTCCATAAACACGCCTTTTTTTGGCGAATTGCACATTCCGAAGTTTTAGATAAATAGAAAAATATGACATAACAGAAACAAATAACAGATGTAGAAAATCAAACACACCGCCCAGCAAGAACAACACTTCAAACTCTCTATATCATTATTTACAAAAATTACATTAACGGGTAAAAACGCTTTGTTTAATGCATACAAACCAATAGAACTGATCGTTCGGGTCTCTTTCATCATTTACAACACGGTATTATATTAAAACGTTTATCAAGAAATTTTAGAGAAGCGTACTCTTGCAAAAGAGAGGCGGAAGTTACCAAAGGGAAGTCGAAAACAAATTGAAAATGCCATGGGGAAAAAACGGAAAAAAACGATCAAACAGTATACAAAACACAATATAGAAAACTAAAGACTGAGCAACATGAACCCCATCAAAAACCGCAACTATACCAAATCGCAAGGAAAGTTAATACTTCACTATCTATATAAAAAAGAAGATGTGGTATGATTGCCAATGAGACAACTGTCCACAAGAGACCAAAATGACACAGAAATTAACAACTATAGGTCACCGTACGGCTTTCAACAATGAGCAAAGCCCATACCGCATAGTCAGCTATAAAAGGCCCCGAAATGACAATGTAAAACAATTCAAACGAGAAAACTAACGGCCTTATCTATGTACAAAAATGAACGAAAAACAAGTATGTAACACATAAACAAACGACAACCACTGAATTACAGGCTCCTGACTTGGGACAGGCACATACATACATAATGTGGTTAAACATGTTAGCGGGATCCCAACCCTCCCCCTAACCTGGGACAGTGATATAACAGTACAACAAAAGAAGGAACTATAAAAATCAGTTGAAAAAGGCTTAACTCATCAGATGGACAAAAATACAAGTGGACGTGGCAGGGTACTTGTACATCCAAACAACAAAAAGACACTAGGAACAGATCTGAGAGTACTCGCAGTTATCTGACAGCTAGTTCAAAGCCACTAACAACTAATAAAAAAATCATGCATCTAAGACTAAATTATCAATCCGTACACATCCAACATCCAATGGATTTAGTGTAAAGACGTCATAAACAGTCAGAGAAAACATGACCTTGTGCAATGCCAAGATACAGGTATCGACAGATTGTAGATCCATGAATGTGTATATGTATATAACATACTAGTAATATTTAGTTTGCTTTTAATTTACTGATAACAAAATCAATATTTATACCAATAAAAACAATATTCAATGATCTTATTACAGTGTTGAATTGGTAACCTTTTAGAATAAGTTTATTTAAAGGAGCGATAAGTTTACAAGGATCATTTCTAAATTTCCGGGCACGGTTAACAACATTTCCGTAAAAATGAGGATGTGCTATCCCGTTTGAAATAAGTTTTCTACAGGTACAACCAAACTTCAAAACCAAATCTTTATATCTATGGAAAAATTTAGTAAAGGTTTTAAGTAATTTATGGTAACGATATCCCTGGTTTAATAATTTACCAGTAATACATAGATTACGTTCGTTAAAATCAAAAACGTCACAACAGACACGGGCATAGCGAACGAGCTGTGAAATATAAACACCGTAAGATGGTGCCAAAGGAACATCACCATCTAAAATGGAAAATTAACAATAGGGAACGAAAATCGTCCCTTTTGTCGTAAATTTTAGTGTGGAGTTTCCGTTTAAAACCGAAATATCTAAATCTAGGAAAGAACAGTTATTACCGTTTAAATTTGATTTATTTAAAGTAAGTTCCTTGGGGTAAATTTCAGCAGTATATTGAGAAAATTCTTGATTATTTAACGAAAAATAACATCAAGATAACGGTAAGTGTTGTTGAATTTATCAATTAAATGCAATTTCGACGGGTCTTTACTGAGTTTAGTCATAAACTAACCCATTTACGATCGATAGCATACTTATAACCTCAAATTACTGTACGACTGGATGTTACAAAATGGTGTGAGCATCGAAAATATTAATTTAAAACAATTACCGTTCGGTAAATAAATGTTTGATTATTGGTCGATTAATAATAAATATTTTACTTTATGCCCAGTGGTAAATATTTTATCATATCAAGGAAGAGCCAAATAAAAACAACAAATCAGTAAGGTAGGTTGTACAAAAAGAGTCGAGCGGGATGAAGAGCAGGTAATTTTTGACTAAATGATAAAAGGGTATATTGGGTAAGGACAAACAATTGAATTAACACTAAACAGTGCATATACCAAAAAATCCCGGTTTAAAATGTGCAGTGTAGTCCTTTTGCGATTTGAATTACCTTTTGAAAATTGCAAGTTGATGTATCTTTAACTTGACAAAAAGTTCATGTACCGAATAGTCTGAGAAAATACTATTTTTTCACCCTGTATAATCTGTTGGTGCAAATCCGGTTATCATGAAAAGAATAATTAGGGAATTCAGAAGATACAACTGTACTATTGACAAATTTATCAAGTGACAAAATCTTAAAATGGACCCAAATCAATGAACACGAATTAGATAATATGCGAATAGTTTGAATATATATTTAAATAAAAAATTGATGAGTATAAGCACCCTTTGATAACTTTACCTATTTTGCATCTTTAAAAATGATTACATCAGAAACTCAAGTGAGAGATTTTATCAGAAAATGTAAAAGCACTCATAATCTAATCATGCTAAACGTTTACATTTATTACTATATAGTTACCATTCAACGACGGAAAAAGACTTGATCATATAAAAAATAACTCTAAATCGCTAAGTTTTACTTCAGACTTTGGAAGATATAAAATCATGAAGCTCTCAAATCTCTCTCTCTCTCTTATATACAGTTATAGTTTTCCATCGAGGTATCTGGTTAATTTTATCATTTATCTTAATTCATATTTGAATTTCATGCATTTCGGTCATTAATTTCAAAAGGGAAAGCCGAAAATTCAATTCAATTGTATGCCATGCATATTATGAAAGTCTCATTAAAGTGTGTGAAGTATATTACAATGGGTGTGTGCATCGAAATTTTCTTTTTATGTTTGGGCATTTCACTGCATTGTATAATCAGATACTAATGTTATATTTCTTATTTAGTAAGTTGAAAATATAGCACTTCCAGAGCAAAAAAATCTTGATAACTTTAATATAAATGCATATGCAAGATGCTGAGCATATCTTTTGGAAGTAAAATTAAATAAAAATACAAAGTTCAATGTCTCCCGCGTTGCACATATTTTATCTGTCAAAAGGCAATAACTAAAAAAAAAATCCAAGGGCATAACTCATTCAAATATTTGATCGGCACTTATTTTCGAAATTGTCCGAGACATTGCTGTTATAAATCTTTGTTATGAATTTGATAAAAATCTTGCAAAAATTGTACATGTGAGAGCGCTTACAATGCAAATTTCCATAAAATTTATATTTCTAAGGGGCACAACTCTTTTAAAAATAATTGATCGGCACTGATTATCGAACTTGTCCGAGACAATGCTAATATAAACCTATAATATAAGTTTTATAAAAATCTGGCAAGAACTGTACACATGAGAGCGCTAACAATGCAATTGTCCATATAATTAATATTTTTAAGGGCCATAACTCTTTTAAAAATGATTGATCGGCACTGATTTTCGAACTCATCCGAGACATTGCTGTTATAATCCTACAATATAAATTAAAAAAAAAACCTGGCAAGAATTGTACACATGAGAGCGCTAAAGATGCAATTTTCCATATAATTAATGTTTCCAAGGGGCATAACTCTTTTAAAATTAATTGATCAGCACTGATTTTCGAACTCGTCCGAGACATTGCTGATATAAACCTACAATATAACTGGTCTTAATTTGAAACTCATCCCAGACATTGCTGATATAAACCTACAATATAAGTTTCATAAAAATCTGGCAAGAATTGTACACATGAGAGCGCTAACGATGCAATTTTCCATATTATTAATGTTTCCAAGGGCACAACTCTTTAAAAAATAATTGATCGGCACTGATTTTCAACTCGTCCAAGACATTGCTGATCTTAATATATGATATAAGTTTTATAAAAATCTAGCAAGACTTGTACATATGAGAGCGCTAACAAGACCGGATGGATGGACGGACGCCCGGTATTTCTATGTCCCCGCAACGCGTCGCGCGGGGGACAATTATGTATTTTCAAATGGTTTCACACGATATTACTAACATTTATCAAAATTGCAATAAATTGAACTTTTGGTTATGTATTTCGATCGTTACAAGCTTGAATATTCACTACTTACACAAAATAGTCCTCTCCCTGAAAACAAAAATTACTGAAAGGGTCAACCCTTATAGCATTTTATCTTTTTTTTTTATTTCACCGTTAGATAACAATTAACTTATTATGATGTTCTATACTAAGTGGAATATACTATTTTTAATTCGTCTCTCCGTGAATCTGTTGATGTATATCCTTATAAAAAATAACATTGGCGCTTATTGGTTGATTGTTGATTGCTTAACGTCCAGTGGCAAATATTTCATGCATGTACAGGACGAGAACAAATTAACAATTAATACAAGGTAGGTTCTGTAATAGAGGCCGTCACCTACGGACCCCTCAAAGAGTTGTTACAAGGGTTCTTAACGTGCACAGAGCGTGGCACTCTCTCTACACGAGACATCGGATTTAACGTCCCCATTCTGACCGGATGTGACTGCGTACTTGTACATCCCGCACAGCCAAACGGACGCCCCACTTTTGGCAAGGGTTTTACTGCTGGTCGGAAGAAGACCTGTAGTGACCATATTTCTATTCCCCAGTCACCCTTGAGGGTATTGGCTCTTACATTATGTATGTTATAATGCATGTTCTGTTCTCAATAGAATTAAAAAAAGTTTAAAAGGCAAAATAAAGTACGAAGTTGAAGAGCATTGAGGACCCAAAATTTAAATTAATAGATTGGAATATGAAAACCCACAGCAGTGGCGGATCCAGAAATTTTCATAAGTGGGGGCCCACTGACTGCCTAAGAGGGGGCCCGCTCCAGTCATGCTTCAGTGATTCCCTATATAATCAACCAAATGTTTTCCCCAAAAGGGGGGGGGACGTGCCCCCTGAAAAACCCTCTAAATCCGCCTCTGCACAGTGAATTTGCCATGGTAAAGTCATACTTCACATACACTGATAAGTCTTGGTAGATAATTGGAAGTCATGAAGATCGTCTCTGTGCTGCTTATTTCCATTTCAGGTTATCTTTTGAGTTCTTTACACAGCTAATTATTATTTTCATTTCAAGGGCCCAGTGTGAGTTATTGTCTTCACTAGGCGTCCGTCGTTAGCTTTTATATAAATCTTCTCTTCTAAAACTACTTGGTTCAATAATCATCCTTAGGGGTAAAATGCAAGTATTCGACTTATATCTTCCAAACCGTGAGAGAAAATCTGACGAGACTGAAATTTCAAAATGTCAAAATCAACTTCTGTACATTTTGACCAAATCTTTTAGGAGTTTTTGTCCTATAAGGACGATTTTTATCTCTTTTTTACTATTATTTTGAAAGTATAATAGATAAAATCAAATTTTGAATTAAAAAAGTGACCAACAAGGAAAGATCTACACATAAGTCACTTAGTCGAAATGGTCAGTTGATTTCTTATAAGAGTGGTTGTCTTTAAATGACGATGTTTACACAATTTTGCTTGTTTTGCTTTAAACTTGAAAACTATTATAGATAGAGAGAAATTTAAAATAGCGAACATGATCAGTAAGACAAGCTCTACAATATAAAAATAAGGAGGTGTGGTATGATTGTCAATGAGACAACTCTCCACCAAAGTTCAAATGAAGTGAATGTAAGCAACAAGTCAACATGGCCGAAATCACCGTCTCCTAATAAGAATTATTGCTCTTCACTTACTGTTTTCACCAATTGTTTGCCTGTTAAATCAAAACTAGAGCTGTAAACGGTAAAACGAATATCACTGACCCTAAAGGCTAATCAAACCTGGAAAATTTTGCCTAACAAAAATGAAAAAGAAATTACATTTAACTTTAATTCACGTAAACCTTAACGTAAATATTTATGGCCAATTCCTGATTTCAAATATGGATTTTCTTTGACACTACGTGATTAGAAGGCACATCACCGCGAATGATATTACATGCGTCTCGTCGCATCATTTCACCTGTTCCTTTGTATTCTCTACGGCATTACTGATGTGGCCATTTACTTCTGAAATTATCTGTTTGTCAACATCTCATTCATACACAAGGGTTCCTGCTCTGGCACGTAACTCATGGTTTGACCATAATCCACCGATTCCTGCTTCTGTGCACATTTTACCGACTGTTGAATTAAGGGTGTTAATTCCAATCGGTTGCGCATGTACCAAATGTTTCCTTTGGTTTGGTCAAAGGTCTAGAAGATAAAAAGCATTTGTATTTGTATATTTTTGGACTGAAATGCAAATGATGAAAGTTTAATACATTGTTTCGATGCTCACTAGTCCTAGACTAATAAATTTATTTGTAACGTTAATTCTGTATTTTATTCTGTAATTTATGTATTGTATTTTGTAAATTCTGTATTGTATTCTATAAATTCTGCAATGTGTTCTGTAAGTTATGTATTGTATTCTGTAAATTCTGTATTGTATTCTATAAATTAGATAATGTGTTCTGTAAACTCTGTATTGTATTCTGTAAAATTCTGTATTGTATTCTATAAATACTGTAATGTGTTCTGTAAACTCTGTATTGTATTCTGTAAATTCTGTATTGTATTCTATAAATTCTGTATTTTTCTGTAAATTATGTATTGTATTTTGTAAATTCTGTATTGTATTCTGTAAATTTTGTATTGTATTTTCTAAATTCTGTATCGTTTTCTGTAAATTATGTTTTGTATTCTATAAATTTTGTAAGGTATTCTGTAAATTCTGTGTTGTATTTTGAAAATTCTGTATTGTATTCTGTAAAAGATGTTTTGTATTCGATATTCCGTATTGTATTCTGTAAATTCTGTATTGTATTCTGTTAATTCTGTATTGTATACTGTAAAAGCTGTAATGTTTTCGGTAAATTCTGTATTGTAGTCTGTATTAAAAAGCTGTAACGTATATTCTGTAAATTCTATCTTGTATTCTGTAAATTCTGTCATGTATTCTGTAAAAGCTGTAATGTACGGTATTCTTAAAGTTATGTATTGTATTCTGTAAGTTCTGTATTGTTTTCTTATTAAACGATCACTTGTATTTAATGTCAATAAAACTTTTTTTTATTTTTAAGGTTATGTACCCTTTGTCCATTCAAAGAAATATTTACGAGAAATCAACAGCCTTTTCAGCTGCAACCTAAAATATGAAAATCCAGTTATTGTACTAAATCAATTGAGAATTTCCTTAAATTATAAATAAAAGTTAAAACAAATGTGGACCTATTCAAGTGCACCTATAGGGTGCGCTCAGCTTTAGTGACTCTGCATGAGGTTTCCGTGAACAATGCACGGTAACACAACATGGACAAACTTGTGAGTAATTTCTTTTCTAAAATGATATAAAGAGAATTCATGCAATACAGTCTATATGGTTTTTGCAAAGATCTTGTATTGAGTTCCTACAATATTCAGATTTTTTATTTTGTTACTGATCATCTATCTTTTGCAGGGGTATGAGTTCTTATAAAAAAAAAATTCGTAAGTGTTCCGCGGAACCCAGTGTCTCGCCTATTTTTGCTGTTAATCGCAGGCTCGACAAAAATGAGGAAAAAAATTAATAAAAATATTCCTCTCTATACTATCTTTTGATTGTAAGTAGCTTCTGTCCAAGTTTGGTAAAAATCCAGGATAGTTTATGAATCTAATAAATGTTTTAAAAACTTAAACTGCAGACTGTATGTAATGTTAACTGGAAGAAAAACTAAGTCCATTTATAAGTAAAATACGGAAAAATGGAACAAAATGTTAACAAAATTTCCTTCTAGATACTAGCTTTTAATCATAAGCAAGCTTCTGTCCAAATTTGGTACAAATCCAAGATAGTTTAAGAAAGTTGTTAAAATTTTAAAAACTTTAACCACAGAGTGAATGTAATGTTAACTGGCAGAAAAACTAAGTCCATTTATAAGTAAAATACTGAAAAAATGATTTGATTTTTTTTTACAAAATTTACTTTTGGATACTATCTTATGATCATAAACAAGCTTCTTTCCAAGTTTGGTAGAAATCCAGGATAGTTTAAGAAAGTTATTAAAATTTCAAAAACTTTAACCACAGAGTGAATGCAATGTTTCCTGGCAGAAAACGAAGTCCATTTATAAGTAAAATATGGGAAAATAGATTTTTTTTACAAAATTTACTTTGGATATTATCTTATGATCATAAACAAGCTTCTGTCCAAGTTTGGTAGAAATCCAGGATAGTTTAAGAAAGTTATTAAAATTTCAAAAACTTTAACCACAGAGTGAATATTTGTGGACGCCGACGACGACGACGACGACGCCGACGGAATGTAGGATCGCTATGTCTCGCTTTTTCGACAAAAGTCGAAGGCTCGACAAAAAGATTTTATTCTAAATTTCAAGGAAAAAAAAAAGAAATTGTTTCAGATGGGAAATAAATGGGTTTTTCCCTTTGAGATTGAAAAACAGAAAAATACATTCGAGTTTCAACAAAAATTCTTTTTCCTTAATCTTATTGGAAAAAAAAACTAAGTCGGAACAAAACTTATTTTTTCCTTTTTTCCTTTTAAAAAACCCCACATGGAAGTAGTTTAATAAATCTAAATTATTAGATCTAAAACATTATATTCACTTATTACATAATTGAAACATGACATCAGTATTCTTCAAATATTCTACATGTATACGCGTACAAATAAAGGTTATACTTACCAATGCTCAATGTACTTCTTGTAAAGACGAACTATACCCCTTTCTGTGTGTGTTTTATCCCCGTATGTGTTGACTACTTTCTGTTTGATCTTTCGTGTTTTAATCTTCCTTTGTTGCTCTCTCATATATTATCTGAATAGCGCAGGCAAGTCTCTCGATTCCTATGCAGTACGCTTATCTAGGAATTCTGCATTCGCATAATGCGATGTTCATTCCCAGACCGAAAGGCGAAATGTAAAGTAAAAGGGTACGCTTTTGTGTTAATTAACCTTGCTGGATAACTGTCACCCAAAATTCCACTCTGCCACAAAAGTTTTTCTTCAACTAGAATAGTTTCGGATTTTTTTCTTGCGTATGCCTAAACCAACAGAAGCTCCTATATAGTCAAGGGTGTTTTTCACTTGTAAAACATTCATCATTTAGAAGTTTGTAGCTTTTTCGTTGTTCTAGATGCATTTAACTATTTATTACAATTTCGTACAAATTCTGAATCGGATAATCTTCTGTATTTCACTAATTTCTTTAATGATTTCACAAATAAATCTTTACACAGCATTAAAAAGTTGGTCTTTTGCAATTTCTTCAATATCCGGTGGGGGCCATGTGATCTAAGTAGATGATCTACAGAAATCACTAGCCTGTCAACACTGATGTGAGTTCGAACCCCGCACGTCCCAAGTGTGTTCGACTCCGAGATCGTATCTTAATTGACTAGGATTGCCAGTTTTTCTGCCGAAAGTCATTGGTTCTCTCCGAGCACTCCAATTTTCACGAATAAAAACCGGCCGCCATGATATAACCAACCGTGCTGAGAGTGGCGTAAAATACAAAAAAAAAAAAAAAAAAAATATCCGGTTAGATAGCAAAGATATTTTCGTCTCGTCTCGTTAACTCGTTTCTTTCCATCTTTCATTTTCTAACAATGATAACAGCTCATCTCATCTTTTTCTTTGTATAGTCAGCAGTACTGAAAATGGAAGACAATTTGACAGCATTTTCAACATCTAACTATTAATCCAGAGACAGTTATTAAAAGCGAACAATTCAAGTGCACGGCCCTAATTTAAATTTACGAGCAGAGTCCCCTTGTCTCACTGATGTAATTTTACAACATTAAGTAAGTCCGTTGTTTATGTTTTTTTTTTAATTTTCGTTGTAAGCCGACGGAAATTTAATCTTTAAAGTAAAAATATATCTTATTTCTACGCAAGTCACTAAGCAGTAAATGTGATTTCATTCTAAATATACATGAAATGTTAGTCACTGGACGTTAAGCTAGCAACAATCAATTCATCAGTTTTTATGATTCCTAACTTTACCTATATTCCTTTTGATTAAGAAAACAAGTTTTTTTTACCTTTTAACAGCATGTTTTTTTTTTAATCTCGTCGTCAGAAACAATTCCTTTAATTCTTGTGAACTGCTATTTTCTGGACCAGCTACAGTTGCAGTAGTGACAACCGATGCCTGTTGAGTCTCAATTTGTTCAGCCTATGCATACAGCTAGGTCATCGTAAATTTCAGTCGATTCCATGTCTAGGTCTGGTTAAGATTCTGCAATGTGTTCTGTAAGTTATGTATTGTATTCTGTAAATTCTGTATTGTATTCTATAAATTAGATAATGTGTTCTGTAAACTCTGTATTGTATTCTGTAAAATTCTGTATTGTATTCTATAAATACTGTAATGTGTTCTGTAAACTCTGTATTGTATTCTGTAAATTCTGTATTGTATTCTATAAATTCTGTATTTTTCTGTAAATTATGTATTGTATTTTGTAAATTCTGTATTGTATTCTGTAAATTTTGTATTGTATTTTCTAAATTCTGTATCGTTTTCTGTAAATTATGTTTTGTATTCTATAAATTTTGTAAGGTATTCTGTAAATTCTGTGTTGTATTTTGAAAATTCTGTATTGTATTCTGTAAAAGATGTTTTGTATTCGATATTCCGTATTGTATTCTGTAAATTCTGTATTGTATTCTGTTAATTCTGTATTGTATACTGTAAAAGCTGTAATGTTTTCGGTAAATTCTGTATTGTAGTCTGTATTAAAAAGCTGTAACGTATATTCTGTAAATTCTATCTTGTATTCTGTAAATTCTGTCATGTATTCTGTAAAAGCTGTAATGTACGGTATTCTTAAAGTTATGTATTGTATTCTGTAAGTTCTGTATTGTTTTCTTATTAAACGATCACTTGTATTTAATGTCAATAAAACTTTTTTTTTTATTTTTAAGGTTATGTACCCTTTTGTCCATTCAAAGAAATATTTACGAGAAATCAACAGCCTTTTCAGCTGCAACCTAAAATATGAAAATTCAGTTATTGTACTAAATCAATTGAGAATTTCCTTAAATTATAAATAAAAGTTAAAACAAATGTGGACCTATTCAAGTGCACCTATAGGGTGCGCTCAGCTTTAGTGACTCTGCATGAGGTTTCCGTGAACAATGCACGGTAACACAACATGGACAAACTTGTGAGTAATTTCTTTTCTAAAATGATATAAAGAGAATTCATGCAATACAGTCTATATGGTTTTTGCAAAGATCTTGTATTGAGTTCCTACAATATTCAGATTTTTTATTTTGTTACTGATCATCTATCTTTGCAGGGTATGAGTTCTTATAAAAAAAAATCGTAAGTGTTCCGCGGAACCCAGTGTCTCGCCTATTTTTGCTGTTAATCGCAGGCTCGACAAAATGAGGAAAAAATTAATAAAAATATTCCTCTCTATACTATCTTTTGATTGTAAGTAGCTTCTGTCCAAGTTTGGTAAAAATCCAGGATAGTTTATGAATCTAATAAATGTTTTAAAACTTAAACTGCAGACTGTATGTAATGTTAACTGGAAGAAAAACTAAGTCCATTTATAAGTAAAATACGGAAAAATGGAACAAAATGTTAACAAAATTTCCTTCTAGATACTAGCTTTTAATCGTAAGCAAGCTTCTGTCCAAATTTGGTACAAATCCAAGATAGTTTAAGAAAGTTGTTAAAATTTTAAAAACTTTAACCACAGAGTGAATGTAATGTTAACTGGCAGAAAAACTAAGTCCATTTATAAGTAAAATACTGAAAAATGATTTGATTTTTTTTACAAAATTTACTTTTGGATACTATCTTATGATCATAAACAAGCTTCTTTCCCCCCCCCCCCCCCCCCCCCCCCCCCCCCCCCCCCCCCCCCCCCCCCCCCCCCCCCTTTTTTTTTTTTTTTTTTTTTTTTTTTTTTTTTTTTTTTTTTTTTTTTTTTTTTTTTTTTTTTTTTTTTTTTTTTTTTTTTTTTTTTTTTTTTTTTTTTTTTTTTTTTTTTTTTTTATCTAGGAATTCTGCATTCGCATAATGCGATGTTCATTCCCAGACCGAAAGGCGAAATGTAAAGTAAAAGGGTACGCTTTTGTGTTAATTAACCTTGCTGGATAACTGTCACCCAAAATTCCACTCTGCCACAAAAGTTTTTCTTCAACTAGAATAGTTTCGGATTTTTTTCTTGCGTATGCCTAAACCAACAGAAGCTCCTATATAGTCAAGGGTGTTTTTCACTTGTAAAACATTCATCATTTAGAAGTTTGTAGCTTTTTCGTTGTTCTAGATGCATTTAACTATTTATTACAATTTCGTACAAATTCTGAATCGGATAATCTTCTGTATTTCACTAATTTCTTTAATGATTTCACAAATAAATCTTTACACAGCATTAAAAAGTTGGTCTTTTGCAATTTCTTCAATATCCGTGGGGCCATGTGATCTAAGTAGATGATCTACAGAAATCACTAGCCTGTCAACACTGATGTGAGTTCGAACCCGCACGTCCCAAGTGTGTTCGACCGAGATCGTATCTTAATTGACTAGGATTGCCAGTTTTTCTGCCGAAAGTCATTGGTTCTCTCCGAGCACTCCAATTTTCACGAATAAAACCGGCCGCCATGATATAACCAACCGTGCTGAGAGTGGCGTAAAATACAAAAAAAAAAAAAAAAATATCCGGTTAGATAGCAAAGATATTTTCGTCTCGTCTCGTTAACTCGTTTCTTTCCATCTTTCATTTTCTAACAATGATAACAGCTCATCTCATCTTTTCTTTGTATAGTCAGCAGTACTGAAAATGGAAGACAATTTGACAGCATTTTCAACATCTAACTATTAATCCAGAGACAGTTATTAAAAGCGAACAATTCAAGTGCACGGCCCTAATTTAAATTTACGAGCAGAGTCCCCTTGTCTCACTGATGTAATTTTACAACATTAAGTAAGTCCGTTGTTTATGTTTTTTTTTTAATTTTCGTTGTAAGCCGACGGAAATTTAATCTTTAAAGTAAAAATATATCTTATTTCTACGCAAGTCACTAAGCAGTAAATGTGATTTCATTCTAAATATACATGAAATGTTAGTCACTGGACGTTAAGCTAGCAACAATCAATTCATCAGTTTTTATGATTCCTAACTTTACCTATATTCCTTTTGATTAAGAAAACAAGTTTTTTTTACCTTTTAACAGCATGTTTTTTAATCTCGTCGTCAGAAACAATTCCTTTAATTCTTGTGAACTGCTATTTTCTGGACCAGCTACAGTTGCAGTAGTGACAACCGATGCCTGTTGAGTCTCAATTTGTTCAGCCTATGCATACAGCTAGGTCATCGTAGATTTCAGTCGATTCCATGTCTAGGTCTGGTTAAGTGTCTCTATTCTTATCCAGTAAGCTAATCTAGAAATTCTGATCCACATGTGATGTTCTTTTTTTCAATATCCGGTTAGATACAACTGATTTGTCTGTCTTCTCTTACTGACTCGTTTCTTTCCATCTTCCATTTTCTAAAAACATCTAAAATCCATCTCACTTTTTTCTTTGTATTGTCAGAAGTACTGAAAATGGAGGACAACGTGTCAGTATTTTCGACAATCTGCTTTTATATCAGAGACCGTTATTTAAATCAAACAATTCAAGTACACTCCCCTAAATCAGATTTACGAGCAAAGTCCCCGTATCTCATCGATGTAACTTTACAACTTACCGGGGTAAATCAGTCCGTTGATTATATTTTCATTTTCGTTGTAATCCGACCGAAATTTGATCTTTAAAGTACAAATATATCGTATGTCTATGCAATTCACTAAGCAGTAAGTATGATTTCATTCTAGATATACATGAAATATTATCCACTGGACGTTAGCCTAGCAACAATCAATCAATTAGTTATTATAATTCCAAACTATTTATTTTCCTTTTTATTAAGAAATCATTTTATTTTACCTTTTAACAGGATATTTTTTTAATCTCGTCAGAAACAATTTCTTTAGTTGTCGTGTTGCTATTTTCTGGACAAGCTATATAGTTGCAGTAGTGACAACCGATACCTGTTGAGTCTCAAATTGTTTAGCCCATGCATGCAGCTAGGTCATCGTAAATTTCAGTCGATTTTAGGTCTAGGTCTGGGTTAAATAAAGGCAACAGTAGTATACCGTTGTTCAATAGTCATAAATCAATTAAGCAAAAACATAATTGGTAGCATTTCCAAAGTTCAATATTCTGTAAAAGCTGTAATGTACGGTATTCTTAAAGTTTATTGTATTCTGTAAGTTCTGTATTGTTTTCTTATTAAACGATCACTTGTATTTAATGTCAATAAAACTTTTTTTTATTTTTAGGTTATGTACCCTTTGTCCATTCAAAGAAATATTTACGAGAAATCAACAGCCTTTTCAGCTGCAACCTAAAATATGAAAATCCAGTTATTGTACTAAATCAATTGAGAATTTCCTTAAATTATAAATAAAAGTTAAAACAAATGTGGACCTATTCAAGTGCACCTATAGGGTGCGCTCAGCTTTAGTGACTCTGCATGAGGTTTCCGTGAACAATGCACGGTAACACAACATGGACAAACTTGTGAGTAATTTCTTTTCTAAAATGATATAAAGAGAATTCATGCAATACAGTCTATATGGTTTTCAAAGATCTTGTATTGAGTTCCTACAATATTCAGATTTTTATTTTGTTACTGATCATCTATCTTTGCAGGGTATGAGTTCTTATAAAAAAAAATCGTAAGTGTTCCGCGGAACCCAGTGTCTCGCCTATTTTTGCTGTTAATCGCAGGCTCGACAAAATGAGGAAAAAATTAATAAAAATATTCCTCTCTATACTATCTTTTGATTGTAAGTAGCTTCTGTCCAAGTTTGGTAAAAATCCAGGATAGTTTATGAATCTAATAAATGTTTTAAAACTTAAACTGCAGACTGTATGTAATGTTAACTGGAAGAAAAACTAAGTCCATTTATAAGTAAAATACGGAAAAATGGAACAAAATGTTAACAAAATTTCCTTCTAGATACTAGCTTTTAATCGTAAGCAAGCTTCTGTCCAAATTTGGTACAAATCCAAGATAGTTTAAGAAAGTTGTTAAAATTTTAAAAACTTTAACCACAGAGTGAATGTAATGTTAACTGGCAGAAAACTAAGTCCATTTATAAGTAAAATACTGAAAAATGATTTGATTTTTTTTACAAAATTTACTTTTGGATACTATCTTATGATCATAAACAAGCTTCTTTCCAAGTTTTGTCTCTATTCTTATCCAGTAAGCTAATCTAGAAATTCTGCATCCACATATTGTGATGTTCTTTCCCGGCCCGATGAGCGAAATGCAAGCCAAAAAGGTACACTATTGTGTCAATTTGCCTTGCATGATTACTGTCACCCATTATTCCTCTCTAACACAAAAGGTCTTCTTCTTCAACTACAATAGTTTTGGCTTTTGTCTTGCGTACGCCCAAACCAGGAAAAGTCCCCTATTTCATCGTATAGTCAAAGGTGTTTTTCACTTGTAGAAAACCCAAATCATTTAGAAGTTTGTAGCATTTTCCTTGTTGTTCTAGATGCTTTTGAATGTTTATTACAATCTCCAACAAATTCCGACCTGGATAATCTTCACCATTTTCTCAATGACTTCACAAATGATTCTTGACAAAAAATTACAAAGTTTGTCTCTCGTCATTTTTTTGTCTTCTCTTACTGACTCGTTTCTTTCCATCTTCCATTTTCTAAAAACATCAAAAATCCATCTCACTTTTTTCTTTGTATTGTCAGAAGTACTGAAAATGGAGGACAACGTGTCAGTATTTTCGACAATCTGCTTTTATATCAGAGACCGTTATTTAAATCAAACAATTCAAGTACACTCCCCTAAATCAGATTTACGAGCAAAGTCCCCGTATCTCATCGATGTAACTTTACAACTTACCGGGGTAAATCAGTCCGTTGATTATATTTTCATTTTCGTTGTAATCCGACCGAAATTTGATCTTTAAAGTACAAATATATCGTATGTCTATGCAATTCACTAAGCAGTAAGTATGATTTCATTCTAGATATACATGAAATATTAGCCACTGGACGTTAGCCTAGCAACAATCAATCAATTAGTTATTATAATTCTAAACTATTTGTTTTCCTTTTTATTAAGAAATCATTTTTATTTTACCTTTTAACAGGATATTTTTTTAATCTCGTCGTCAGAAACAATTTCTTTAGTTGTCGTGTTGCTATTTTCTGGACAAGCTATATAGTTGCAGCAGTGACAACCGATACCTGTTGAGTCTCAAATTGTTCAGCCCATGCATGCAGCTAGGTCATTGTAAATTTCAGTCGATTTTAGGTCTAGGTCTGGGTTAAATAAAGGCAACAGTAGTATACCGTTGTTCAATAGTCATAAATCAATTAAGCAAAAACAATAAGTTGGTAGCATTTTCCATTTATAAGTTGGTAGCATTTTCCTTGTTGTTCTAGATGCATTTGAATATTTATTACAATTTCATACAAAGTCTGAACCGGATAATATTCACCATTTTCTTTTATGATTTCACAAATGAATCTTGAAACTGAAGAATAACAAAGTTGGTATTTTGCCATTTTTTCAATATCTGGTGGGGCCTCGTTGGCCGAATGGTCTAAGTAGTTAATCTACAACAATCATTAGCCTGACAACACTGATGTTGTGAGTTCGAACACCGCACGTTGCAGGTGTGTTCAACTCCAATCTAAATTGAACTAGAATTGCCAGTTTTCCCGCCGAAGGTCGCTGGTTCTCTTCGAGCACCCTGGCTTCCTTCGCCAATAAAATCTGACACAGACATTTTCGTCTCGTCTCGCTAACTCATATCTTTCCATCTTCCACTTTTCAAAAACGTTAACAGCACATCTCATCTTTTTCTTTGTATTGTCAGCAGTACTGAAAATGGAAGATAACTTGTCAGTATTTTCAAATTTTACTTTTAAACCAGAGACATTTATTCAAAGTGAACAATTCAAGTGCACACCCCTAATTTAAATTTACAAGCAGAGTCTATCAAGTAAGCTTATCTGGAAATTCTGTATCCATTCTTTCCCAGCAAGAAGAGTGAAATGCAAACCAAAAGTGAACACTATTGTGTCAATTAGCCTTACAGGATTACTGTCATCCAGTAATTCTCTCTAACACAAACGTACTTCTTCAACTAGAATAGTTTCGGCTTAATCACCAGAAGCCCCCTGTTTCATTGTATAGTGAAAGGTGTGTTTCACTTATAGAAAACCTAAATCATTTAGAAGTTTATAGTCTTTCCCTTGTTGTTCTAGGTGCATTTGAATGTAAATTACAATCTCATATACAAATTCAGACCCGGATAATCTTCACCGCTTTCTAAATGAATTCACATGAAAATAGAAAACAATTTGTCAGTATTTTTAACACTTCACTTTTATACCAGACACCGTTATTTAAAGCGAACAATTCACGTGCACATCCCTAATTTAAATTTACGAGCAGAGTCCCCTCATCTCATTGATGTAACTTTACAACATAAGTAAGTCCGTTGATTATACATTTGTATTTTCATTTTCATTGAAAGCCGAAGGAATTTAGCTTTAAGTGAAAATATACCTTATTTCTATGCGATTCATTGAGCAGTTAATAAGATATCATTATAAATATACATGATATATTTGCCACTGGACGTTAAGCTAGCAACAATCAAACAATCAGTAATTATGATTCAAAACGATATCATTTTGCTTTATACTTCTCTGCTTTTGGATTGTAGTCTCATTAATGAATCTCTATCATCTATAGAATACACAGCCAAACTTTTATCGTGTGACACTAATACTAACGAGGGTGTAGTCTTTTCAAACTATGTGTCCAGCATGTATTTAACACATGTAAACTCTTTTTCGAATGAATGATGCATTGTTTTAATGACTCTCAAATACTTTAAACTGTCTTAATATTTTTATTTGGGTTTCTCATGTTCAGTGGCAAAACCTACGACGCGAGAACAATAGAAAAGCAGTTGCGGATCCAGAGGGGGGGTTCCGGGGGTTTGAACCCCCCTTTTTTTTTGGACGATCAGTGCATTTGAATAGGGACATATAGTTGGAACCCCCCCTTTATCCTGGGTTGGGAACCCCCCATTTTAAAATGACTGGATCCGCCCCTGAAAAGTGACACTTCTTAGGAAAAAGTCGACAAAATAAATAGTTAAACAATGCATGTGACGAATCGATACTGATTAAAAGTTATTTCTAAGCGACTATTGTACATTTTAAAGAAATAGTTTGTTAAATGTGTTATTAGAAATATACATGCTAATACATAATGTTTTATGTTCATGATTTATCGAGATAATTACATTAAGTCTTGTGAAAGTAAAATTTAGAAAATATTTATCTTTGCTGTATATTGATAAAAAAAAATTGGAAAAATTCATGAACATACAAAATCTAAAGCTTTTTCAAGTCCCCAATTTTCAGTGTTTTCCATAAAGTCCTTAGGGAGCTACCATTTGATTTTTAGCGGGAGGGGGCCAGGATGAAAAATTGTGTCCTGCATTTTTTTTAGTTGTAATCTCTGTCTTGCCTTTTTATTTTTCACTCTATTCGGTCCTGCCTTTTTTTATTAGTTGATCCTGACTTTCTTTACATAAATTGTCATCCTGCCTTTTTTTTTTGCCAAATTGCTCATCCTGCCTTTTTTTTTACTCAAAACTCCTGTTCTGCCTTTTTTTCAAATTTCATCCTTCATCCTTGCCCCCGCCCATAAAAATCAAATGGTAGCCATAGCATGTTACAATTCCCAAAATATACCTATTTTTCATCTATAAATTTTCGAGTACGCCTGTCTGCTTTTGTCAACTGAACTTTCAATATAGAAATTTTTTTTTCATTAATATAACGATTTAAAAGTTGTGTCTGTGTCACTTAAACTATTAAAGATGAATATTTTACAAAGAAGCGACACAGACACAACTTTTAAATCGTTATATTCAAGAAAAGACAATATTATGATTCATACCGATATCATTTATCCGTTAGAAAATGTTTTATTATTTTTGTCTTTTCAATTTTAAGAATTATAGGTCGTTTCGATTTTTGTACATGTCTTCTCGATGTATTCGCATTCAACGTTTACATCGGGATATGGTCCGTTTGAAATTGCTTAGAAACTTAATTTCAAACGTGTTAACCTTTGCTGCATATCCATCACAGGCAATTGTCTAAAAAAAAATATCTATATGATAATTATTAAAATATATAGGAATTTTTTTCAGAGACAAGTGCCTGTGATATCATTCGATTCTTTTGGAATTGTTTTCCCCTGAATTTCTCTCATAAATCTGCATACATTTACAGATAATTGGCATGTTCCAGAGAGGTATACAGCCAGTAGAAAATTAAATTGAAGCTGGTTATCTAAGAATGTATTCGCATATCATCATTTTAATCCAATTTTACACAAGGCTCTTAGAGCCTGTTGTACTAGTCGTTTGCTATTTTAGGAGAGAAAGGATAACATAATATGGATAAAAAATTGTCAATTGAATTTATTTTTATTGTTACTATATTTACTAGATGGTTTTCTTATGACGTTATGATTAATAACGTCCTTACTAAACGGGACAAACATTTAAAAGATAGAAGTTTTCAGTGTATGCAAGGGAGGTAATATTTTGACAGCTGTTGTCTAAATGATATGATATAATCTTTGTGTAAAAGGAAATAAAGTCAATAATGATAAAAAAAATATATTATTACCGCATACTGCATGCATTAAAAAGGTCACCAGAAATAGGTATTTGAAATTTATCAAACTTAAACTATAGAACAAAAATAAGTTATAAATTCGAATTTTTGGGGTTTCACTCAGCAAAACAATCGTGGACAATATTTGTTTGTTTTGTTCAACCAAAAATTTAATAAAGTATATCATCCCATCAAAAACCCACCCATCTCAAGTTATACTTATTTTATATAATAAAGGAAACATTTTCTAGGTCAGGGTTATCGTTTTCTATGAGGCTTAACACATCATCTCGGTCAAGCAATTGAAAGTCTGCTTCATCAGGAACTGGCAATACAAATAGTGAACGTATGTCTTCGGCTGGTTCATCAGGTTCTTGTTAAAAAACGATTATACGTCCAGAATATGTCTTCTCCGTCTTTGAACATTTTGTGCAGTAAATTTCATTTGATTATGATTTGCTTAAATACACTCTAATACACTAAGTTGAACGCTGTCCATTGTATCTCAAACACATAAAATCGGTAGTATCAATGGACTTCTACGTGGAACATGTGATTTATTAAAATTGAGACGGTAAAAAAAAATCAGAATTAACATCATCATCTGAACAAACGATCTCTTAATTGTACAAACGATTTTTGTACGGGTCATATCATACTTTGAAAATCCACTCTGAAATAAAAACAATTCTTTGAAACTGAAATCATCAAGATGCTTGAAAACATATTCTTCAACATCGTCGAAGACCGTGAGGTCATAACTTTTCTTAAGAAAGGACCGAAATATCGTCCTCCATCTAAAATAGATTGGAAACAGTGTCGTAAGGTTATTAAAGACGCTCTGTCTGTCTACTGTAAAAATTGGTGTAAACGTGAAAAATCTGATAAAAAATCTCTAGACAGTTATTTGAATAAAATTATGAATACTGTTAATATTCGTGTATCTCATTTTGAAAACAATTCTGAAATTAGTAATAGGGTCCATGATATTCCCATTTCCAGAATAAAAAATAAACTCCAAGTACTCGCAAAGCGGTTTGTGTTCGTACCGGCAGATAAAGCAGCAAATAATGTAGTGGTGGTGTGACGCATATACTACACGGAAGTTCTCCAAAACGAAATTACAAATTCATCTACATTCAGGTCCGTACGCTCCACAGAGAGTCAAATTGTAAACAAGCATATCACTTCCACTACCCAGCTTAAAGCCTCTTCCGAACATTTGAAAGTCCCTACTATGTACTAGTTACCTAAATTGCACAAAAAAACCATTTAAATTCCGTTTCATCTCCGCATCTAGTAAGTGTTCTACTACCAATCTATCAGTTCTTCTAACTACCTCCTTACTACTATCAAAGAACTTGTTATTAACTTTTGTAATAAAGCTTATGAAAATAATGGTATTAATTATTTTTGGAGTGTTGAAAATTCTTTAGAGGTTTTAGATAAAATACATGCTTTTGATGGTCCTTTTAATTCTGTTGGCAGTTATGATTTTTCTACTCTCTATACTACACTTCCACACAATCTTATCAAGAAAAGTTTTCATATTTAATTAAATGGTCTTTTGAAAATCTCATTACAAATTTATTTGCTGTAACTCGTTTAAAGCCTTTTTCTGTAACGAAAAAGGAAAGTATGCTAGATACACTTACTGGAAATGTGAAGATAGGATTGAAGCTTTAAATTTTCTCCTGGACAACATATATGTACGTTTCGGCGATAAAGTGTATCGACAAGTAGTAGGTATTCCTATTGGCACTAACTGCGCCCCTTTAATAGCAGATTTATTCCTGTATTGCTATGAATCTCAGTTTATGACCAAACTCAGTAAAGACACGTCATTGTTACATTTGGTTGATACATTCAACAATATCTGCCGTTATCTAGATGATATTTTTCGTTAAATAATCCAGAGTTCTCTAAATATACTACCGAAATTTACCCAATAGAACTTACTTTAACTAAATCTAACATAAACAGCAGTAGTTGTCCTTTTCTGGACTTGGACATTTCAATCTCTAAAGGAAAACTCCATACGAAAATTCACGACAAAAGAGACGATTTTTCATTCCCTATTGTTAATTTTCTTTTTTCAGACGGCGATGTTCCTTTAGCTCCATCATACGGTGTGTATATATCCCAACTCGTTCGTTATGCCCGTGTGTGTAGTGATGTCATAGATTTTAACGAACGTAATCAATGCATCACTAGTAAATTATTAAGTCAGGGATTTCGTTACCATAAATTACGTAAAACTTTTGCTAAGTTCTTTCATAGATACAAAGATTTGATTAGTAAATTTGGCTGTACCTGTAGAAAACTGATTAAAACGGTATTTCACATCCTAAATTTTACGGTAATATTGTACTTAAAGCGCGGAAATCACTATATGATCCGTGTAAACTCATCGAACCTTTAAATAAACTTATTAGTTCAGGTTATCTTACCAATGTTGTAATTAGATCTTTGAATATAGTTTACATTGGCACTAATATCGATTTTGTCATCAGCAAATTAAAACATAACTAAATTTGTATTCTTTTCAAACGGGATGTTTAAAGACACACCTACGTTCATTTTGATCTATAAAGAGGTTAAACTCCTAACTCTCCTACTGTCTGTCGATACATTTATTTTTGGCATTGCACTAGTCATGTCTTCTTTGACTGTCCATGACGTTAAAATACTAAATCCCTGGGATGTGTTTTAGTTGATTTTAGTCTCTGATGCATGATTTTTATTATTAATTGTTTTGGCTTTTAACTAGCTGTCAGTAACTGCGAATACTCTCAAATCGTACTTTCTTTTTATTTGACCTGTTGATACTAATTGTAATGCTTTTTTGTTATTTAATGTTATTCAGGGTTATATCTGGTCTATATACCAGCTTTGATAAGTGTTTGGTACTAATATAAATTTCCACTTCGTACTATGAACATCAAAAATTCTTTATTTTGTTAAAATATTTCCTTTCTCTATTGTAACTGTATACGTATTCCTAACAACAAAATTATTTTATTTACCTGTGCTTAACGTTATTGCAAATGGCTGATATTTTTGTTCGAGCATATTGTTTTTCTTAAATTGTTTAACATTTCATACCGATATAACATGTTACTTTTATTATTCTTCCTTAGTTTATTTATTTTGAATTTACATTGTATCATAGGTCAAATTTATTTGTTCAGTGTATGTTCAATGGTGTTACTATGTCCTTTGATTGAGTTAAGCTATTTCAGTTGATATTTTATAGTGTGTCTTTCTATGTTGTGATGTTACACTATTGTTTCAGAAAAAGGGTGAAGGTTTGGTACCATTAAAACGTTTAAACCCGCTGCATTTGTTTGCACCTGTCCTAAGTCAGGAATCTGATGTTCAGTAGTTGTCGTTTGTTGATGTGGTTCATAAGTGTTTCTCGTTTCTCGTTTTTATATAGATTAGACCGTTGGTTTTCCCGTTTGAATGGTTTTACACTAGTAATGTTTGGGGCCCTTTATAGCTTACTGTTCGGTGTGAGCCTAGGCTCCGTGTTGAAGACCGTACTTTGACCTATAATGGTTTACATTTATAAATTTTGACTTGGATGGAGAGTTGTCTCATTGGCACTCATACCACATCTTCTTATATCTATTTGCTACGTTTAGAGGTGTATTTCAACAAGCAGTCGACATTACTTTGGAAACTTTAAGCAGGAGTTTATCACGGAGAGTGAAAATAAGCTAATATTAGTGTATACATTCACTCCCCGCTATATAGATGATGTCCTGTCACTGAATAATTTGAAATGCGTTGACTGTTTTTATCCCATTTTACTTAAAATAAAAGATACCACAGATTCAGTTTTATCCACAGATTTACAATGAGCGTCGGTAGAGAACTGAAAACTTTACGACATAAGAGATTATTTTAGTTTTCCCCATTGTGAACTTTCCCATTCCTGTTTAACCTGTTTATGGAGTATGCAAATGTATATCTCTCAGTTGATGCGTTCCTTTCATGATTTTGAACGGTTACTTCTTTCAATTAGGATTTTGAACAAAGGGTTACAAATTATACAGCTGAATATATCACTTGGAAAGTTTAACGATCACCAACATGATTTTGATTAACCATTATGAAGTATCTGTTACAAATGATAGCGGATATGTTCGCCTGTCAAAGGGAATGCGACTAGGCACTGATTTTTTACTTATTATAAGCAATACACCAGTGTTATTAGTAGCAGGAAGTGCTTATCCTTTCAAAGTATCTGAGTTCGCCAACTTGATTTTGTTAATGTTTTATGGAATTGTATTTTCGTTGTTTTGTTTTTTGGTCATGCATGGTGTAGTGTTTTTTTTTAATCGTGTCTTTTTATTGTCCCCTGGGTATCTTCTACCTCTTTATGAAATCCATTTCTTCGAACGTTTTAAGTATGTCACGTTAGATTGGCCGAAATGGTAAGACGTTGCGCACAGTATTGGTACCACTGAGCGTTACACGACGTTCTCAACAAATAGAGGATTTTGACGTTGACTCAAAGAACGTTTCAAGAATACAAGCATTTTACTTATGTGAAAATGTCGCTTTAACTGACTGTAAAATTTACATTCTGGACTTCTAATAGGCATTCATTTTGCAGAGATTTTTTAAGTTGCTTCATTAGATATTTTCTTTTTTTTTCAATCCAGGGTTGGCAATAATAAATGTAAACATTAATATCCAAATTTCCATAGAATTTTAAAATATTTAAAACATATGCAACATTTGTAATTTTGTGTAAAAATCACCTCCTACCGCAATGTTTAACAACGAATAATAATATGATGTCATAAACGTATATGTCTTTGTATTATATTATTTAGCTACTTTCATTTTCAAAATCCATAATGTTTTGAAACTTTAAACTGATTTAAATACTATGAGTGATACAAATTAAGGGAAAAACTGACACTACCTCTTTACTCTACGGACGAGCGTGTTTAAAAAATGTCACAATGAATTTCTTCGTTTATGACCTTCGAAGTCTTATTTTCTTCTTTCTCTTAGAATTTAACCATGTTGTTTTTTTTTGCCGCTAGACTTTCTTAATCTTGGCTAATGAAATTTGTAATATTTGTGTTTTGTTTCTATTTATATACGTTTCTTTTTGTTTTTTGTTATTTGGTAATTTCAAAACAAAAACTCACCAGATTCCTAAATTCAAAGACTCATAACTCCTAAAATAGTCAGCTGATAAAGTTTCTTGTGGATATGCACATCTACATAGTACTTCCTCATTAACTACAAAGTTTCATGAAATTCTGTTATGTGATTTCAGAGGAGTTGCGATGACAATCTGTTGCAGCAGTATATTTAGGCCAAAATTCTAAGTTCAAAAGGGCATAACTGCTAGAAAAAAAATTGAACCACAATTTCCTGTCAATATGCACACCTGCATAGTATGTCCTTACTATCTACAAAGTTTCATGAAATTCTGTTGTATGGTTTCAGAGCAGTTGCGATGACAACAAGAACAGGACTGTCGGACAGACTGACAGACGGACTGACTGACGAACGGACGGGTCAAAACATTATATCCTACGCAACAGCGTGGGGTATAAAAATCATCATCATATATGTATGAGTTCACGATCTTGACATCAGTACCAGAATCTATGACAAACGAGACGATTTCAATTTTGAAATTATAAATTCCCCCCACCTTAGCAGCAATATACCAACTTCACATGCATATGGGATATACATTTCCATAATCATTCAATAATCAAGAGCTTGCAGCTGCTACTCAGACTTTAGAAAACGTCACCAGTGCCTGAACAGAAAGTTGATGAACCAGGGTTATGTTAAAGAACGTCTCATCCTTTTTCTAAAATAGTTCATCGGAAGATACCAAGACTTTGTTGATAAATATTCCGGATCAACTTCAGAAATAATACATGATGGTCTTGAAATATAGATTCTAGGTACTCACGTTGTTTATCATCTTAATTACGTGTTATAATGGCTCTTTTTATTTGTCTTTGAATATTTTTAACCTTTACTGTTTATTCCATTTTTGGTTATATACTTTTGGCGTGGGTTAGTATTCATACATCCCGCCATTGTGTTATTGTGCTATGGTCGTTTTTGTATTTTTGTCGTTTATTTTTGCTTATGTACTTTGTCTATAGAATGTCTATATGCCATTTTGTTTTTCTTTGTTGAAATAGTTATTTATTTTTATAGTGATTAAGATTATAAAACAATGTTGACTGTTGTACCCAAATTTTTGACATTTTTACCTATTATGTCTGTTTGTTTTGCTCACACATTGTTGTCAATATAATGGAATTCTATTCGACTGTCATACAAGTGAGAGGTTTAGCTAGTTATAAAACCAGGTTTAATCCACCATTTTCCACACAAGGAAATGCCTGTACCAAGTCGAGAATATGACAGTTGTTTTCCTTTCGTTTGGTGTGTTTGAGCTTTTGATTTTGCCATTTGCTAAAGGACTTTCCGTTTTGAATTTTCCTTGGAGTTCGGTATTTTGTTATTTTACTTTTTAAAAGTTATCGAGAATTGAAAGGAGCGTTGGACGAAAAAAAATAAATTTGCAGCAATATTGATGGACTTTTCTGATGCAGTCGACTGTTTACTCATGGGTTATTATTATTTAAAATGAAAACTTCTGGTTTATCATATAGTTTAGTTGATTTATTACAGAGCTACTTACAAAACAGAAAACAATGTGTAAATGTTATGTAATGCCAATTAATCTGTGTAAAACACTCATGTCTAAATTTATAACAACCCACGGGTCTTACTTTTCATCTAGAATTGTTCCAAAAGGTTGTGTGGCGATTGTGTCGTCCTCTGTAAAAGAGAGACGAAAGATACAAGCGGCACATTCAAACTCTTTAGTCGAAAACAATCTGACAATCCTGGCAGAAAAAAAAAGAAAAAGTCCAAAGTACAAACAACAGTACACAAAACACAACATAGAAAACCAGAGACTGAACAACACGAACCCCCACCAAAAACCAGTGGTGATCTTAGGTGCGCTCCGGTAGGGTAAGGGTAAGCAGATCCTGTTTCACATGTGACATCCGTCGTGTTGATCGTGTAATAACACAGCAAGCCTCTATCAAGGAAATCATGATAGGAAATGCTGGAAAATAAATTCCATATGTTCGCAGACCCTGCTGGAATGTTGCTTATAGAAATGAAAAGTTTGTTGTAAAGTTTTATTCTCAATCGACCCTCGTTATCAATTTATATATGTAAGTAAAGATATGAGGCATACTTAACTATATCGGTTGTATCCTCTATTTCAAGTTCGAAGGGATAGATTCGTTCAAGAAAGTCACCAAACTCGGAATTGTTTAGTGAGAAGACATCATCTGATCAGAAACTCTTGTATGAAGTCAGCTTCATATGTCGGCCAGAAGAAGGGCACAATTGGTTCCCATAGGAATGCCGATATTTTGTTGAAAAAAAACACGTCCTCCAAACGTAACAAATATGATGCTGAGTGTTTTTTTTAAATACGATTAATGCCTCCCCAACACAAGATTCGTGTATATACGTTAGCCATTCCTTTTATGAAACAAAGCAGGGCCATTTTGTTTCCAATTTGTCTTTAGTTTGGAATTGGGAATACTTGAAAATAAGGATGGAAAAGTCAAATGTTTTGATACTATTGCAAGAGGAAAGAGACTGTAATTCAGTGGTTGTTGTTTGTTGCTGTGTAAAATATTTGTTTTTCGTTCATTATTTTGTATTTAATTAAATTACAGTTGTCATTTCGGGGCCTTTTATAGCTGACTATGCGGTATGGGCTTTGCTCATTGTTGAAAGCCGTACGGTGACCTATAGTTGTTAATTTCTGTGTCATTTGTTCTCTTGTGGAGAGTTGCATCATTGGCAATCATACCACATCTTCTTATTTTTATATTACTAATAGATTCTATCTGACAGACCTTTGGAATGTTTTAGTATCGTCCTATGGTTCATGTCGCCCCAAGAGTATGTAGTTTCGCAATAACTTTATAGACCAGATTTTGATTGCTGATAAACTTGGTGTGTATAATTTGGAAAGAGGTTTCGTGGAGCACTAGGAAGACCCAGCAATAAAACGTGGTTTGAAAGGACACTTATGTAATTAAGGCATCCAGTACAGTGAATGAAGATCAAGTTCTAAATTTTTGGTTGAAATTCCAAAGGAACATAGAACAGACCTATGATTATTCAGGATTTCCTCTTGGCAAGTGTTGTCACGGGAAACGATAACGATTGTTATGGTCGGAGTAATTATGCTATCGTACATTTTCCTGAAATAAATCAAATTCGTCTTTTAGCTTATTTATTTTATTTTACATATGTTCCTTTTCGCGTTCAGCTGGTCAATTGTTTCACATCTCTGGTCGTACGTGTACATCATATAGAACTATATTTTTCCATGTCTGACACGCGTTCCCATAGTTCCTAGATTTCTGGTGTCTCTTTTATCCGTTGTTTCTTTATATCGTCTCGCTCACTAATTACACCATTACGTTTTTTACTCAACATCTTATCATAAAAAACGCCTTTCTTTTCGAATTTAAGTCTTTCTGAATGCACTCGGTCATCAAGTTACGCAAAGAAAAAACGACATTTCTTTCTGTTTTTTCTCGTCCCTCTGCATCTCGACGTTATTTTGATTTTAATTTGATCTTGACTTTTTATCCGGTTGTCCATGAAAATTGCAGATTCTGGCGAAATGTCCAAAAAATCTTCACCTATTGCAAAAAAACGTTTTCTAACGTTTAAAAATACTTTTATTTGCAAATTACACCCACATGTGTCAAGCAGTATTAACATTGGTTGTTCGTTTTCCACAAAGTCAAGAACTATAAGTAAAAACATGATGTTTTAAATGTTATACTATTGTTTCAGAAAAGGGAGAAGGTTTGGTACCATTAAACGTTTAAAAACCTGTCCTAAGTCAGAATCTGATGTACAGTAATGTTGGTTGTTGTTCGCTCCGTTTTCCACAAGCTAACATAGACAGTTGTCCATATGATGCAAATTTCTGTTCTGATAGGTAGTTCCATTACCATGGAGCTGGTATCTTCAATCTCGACCAAAAATTCGTGTTCTTTACGTATTCACTGTTCTGTCGCTGGGGTCAACTGCACGAGTAAAGCTTGGTATCCGATGATGCGTTGTCGAAAGGCTTGTGCCAAATATAGCCGGGTGAGATGGCATATCGACTATAAGTAATCAAGAAAGAATATTTCGCTCCTTGAACTTGTATTTAAGCAGTCCGGCAAAACAGAACAACAATCTCCAATCAAAATGCACTGTAACATAAAAACAATAACAATATTTAGTAGCACAAGCAATTAAAGGATTAATAAGATTAACAAACGCCCAATAAAAATAACAATAGATTAAAAGAGTAATTAGTGTCTACTGCAGGTTATATGTCCAAACTAAAACAGAGGATAAGTAATTAAATAAATAGTTATTGAAATCCAGCCCTTTATCCAAGATTATAACAATTAATCCATTTAAAAACACGCAAAGTCCAGAACAATTAAATCTATATTAAATGAAATGTATGCAAATATAAAAATAGAGTAAAACAATTGAAATAATGAAATGTTGATAAAAAAAAAAATCAACATGATTTTGATTAATGTTAAAAATAACAAATATTCATTCAGATATAGAAATACTTCTGAACAGCCCTAGGTAAGAAAAAACAAGTTGAGACATCAATTCCTTATGCAACACACCTGCAAAATTTTGGAATTAATTACTACCCTCGAGTTGTACAGAAGAAATCAATTTTAATAAATTTTCTAAACTTATGATATTTTATGCCAATGCAACATGCCTGAAGATAACTTATGGTTTAATCAAGGATTAGTAATACTATACAAATCCTTGGTTTTAATGTATATAGTGCTTTTTATGCTTAATTTGCTATAACTGCTTATGTGCTTAAACTGCGTTTAAAATAATGAGCACCTGTATAGGTTATGTCCCCTGTTACATCAAATTGGGAATACACAAATTCATCCGCACACAAATATACATATTTGAAGCCACTGAGTTCATGTTGGAACGTCTTATTTTAGTCAAGTTATTATATTATGATTTATGAGTTACTTATTGTTAGTTTCGTTTATCATAACAGATGCAGTATACTATAATCTGACAATTTTGCGTTGATATAATTCTAATCGTATGCATTTCCGGTGTTGACGTGGGGTGTTGTTAGACATTGTAATCTACCTGTAAACATTTGGGGTCAATATAGGTAAATTTATTACTCAGTGGGTGTATATAGCACGAAATGGAAGAAGACGTTCGAGACAAATTGAGAGATATATTTGATGTCTGCGATGAAGATAAAGAAGGATTTATAACCATTGATCATTTTAAGAATTTGGCAAAGGAACATTTTGGTACTGAATCTGACGGCCAGGTAAGCTGTGACAGATGTTGATTAGATCATTCTTGGCAATCATTAAGTAATCAAAACCAATTGACACCTACTGCTGGAACTAAATGGTAGTTTGTTAGTGACTCAATAAACTTACATGGCAAATATATCATGTATATGGTCAATAATTTCCTAATAATGTGCAAATTCATTGCTTCCTGTTTCTCAAGGTGCTAAAAATACCTGCTTGTCAGATGCATAACAAATGTACAACATGTAAACCACATTTCCCTGTTATTTTGAAAACGATAGTTATGTGAAACTGTTTTGCATAGGTTTATACGAGGGTCCCAAAGGTATGAATATACTGCTAATATTTATCCCACAGAAAATAACTTGCCATGGCAGTACATAATTCATACCCTTATGATTTATGAACATGGTGAAGATACATGTATATAACATTATTTTATATTTTCAAGGGATAGGTGATGAATATTAATTCCCCAAATTCAATAAATTTATTATAATATTATCATGATTATTGGTTGTTATATACATTTTTCTTGATTGTAATTGAGATTTATATGACAAAGTTCATATTTGCAATTTTGTAAATTTGAATAGCACTACTCCAGGAATGGGCCTATATCATAGTTGCAATTACCCTGTCCGTCCATTTGTCCAAATAAATATTTTGTTAAACAGAATGGCTTCATATTTAGTCAGCAGCTTGATATTATACTATGAGTTATAAAGTGTGAGCACTTTACCAATTTGTCAGATAAATGTACCTATAGCTATATACTGTTTGATGATAATTAGAATTTTACAATATGTATGTGCATGTCAGTTGAATGAACATAAAAAATTTGGTCCCACATTTCTTGAACAAAACTACTCACAAAAAACCATCCTATTTTGTTTGCAGCTCAACAGTGATAAGTTGTATTGTATGATAATTTTTCAGATCTGTCAGACATGTACTTCTTATTTTATGATACTCTGAATTACAAGTGAGGGTATGCTTCGCTCTCACCCCATACAGAATTTACCGACCCCATATATATCGTATTTAGGTCACTAGCACACTGTGTAGCTAATAGTATTTATGTGCAATATTGCCCCATATTTTCATTACATCATACAAACTAGGACTATGTATCAACTCAGAAAAGACTTAACTTTTTCTTTCTGGAGATGATTTTTTGCACAATTTATATATGATTTTTCACTGCATTAGTGTCTTTTAATTTTGCTTATGTCCATTCCTAATATATTATTTGTATTTCTTTTTGCATGTCAATCTGTGTACATATTTTATCTTATTGGTTTTAGATAATGCATGTAAAAGTTATTGTATTGTATTGTACACAGTACTAGATGTTTTACACAAGTTCAATTCCTTGCTACATAGATTCAGAATGCAAATTGCATTGCTCGATGATGTCTATTAAATTCAAAACTTGATGAAAATGTCAGTTTCAGATAATGCATTACAGGGATTTAGAAATTATTTTTTTGACCAGCAGGGTTGTCATATTACTAATGTGCATTCTACATTGTACATGATTTACAATGTCTCCTTTTCTCCCTGCTGTGCTTCCAAGGAGAACATGCATCGTTGAAAATTAGCCATGGTACATGTACGCATTACATGCATGGTAAATTCAATAAGAAATGACATATAGTTTTGATGATTAAGCCATAAAAACAAATGCAAATTGAGTGTTAAAATTACAATGTATGTCCTTTTTACACAAAAGATGATGCATTAATAAAGAATATTATCCATTGTAAATGACTCCATGTGCGTACATGTAAATCATGTATGTTCAACTCAGTTGCTTTTACAGTAGTTAAATTCTGTGTCTTGTCTCAGTATTCATGGTATTGAAAGTTAAGAGTGTCATGAATGTATACCATAGGTATATCACTTTAACTTTCCTATCCAGTATCAACTAAATAAATATAGACCTTTCAAATTATCTTAAAATTAATCAATTAGACTTCCTGTATTGTAATACTTAATTTACTATTAGATCTATATTTAGTGCACATGTACAAATACAACATAAAAATTCTGACAAAAGTACATATACATGTACGTTGTATGTTGTATCTAGGCTGTATAGGTCTACATTTTTGGTGAGGTAGTAATTATGGTATAAGAATATTTCAAACTATGAATTTACATCACATATTATCGTGTCTGAATAACCTGTGTACAATTATTTAAAAAAACCTCTTCTGTCAAACTTCTTACCTGTACATGTATATGAATTGTGTTTATAAGCACTGCTTTATAAGAAATCTTGAAGTTTCAAAATTCAGAACTATGTTTGAAATCAAAATCATCTCCTTCCCCAACAAAACCTACCTCTGATACTTAAAGGAGCATTAGCTACGAGATATAGAAAAAAATGAAATATGATATTTTTTGTTCAATCATTAATGAAAGTGAAATAGTGATATAATAATTCGCTTTTAGCAGCCAGTTTGGTACAGTTTTGTCAAAATAAGCAAAGAAACATAGCTAGAAAAGCTGGAAAACTTTTTAAGGAATCAGTACCAATCTTGTCCATGATTCCCCAGATTATTGCTACAAAGACTTGAATGTATGAACATAAAATTACCAAATAACCTCTGTAAACTTCAGAAATACTACTACATGTATATAAGTATGTTTCTGCTTCTGTTTGGTAAAAGATGGAGATAAAGCTCTACATGTATTACCACAGTGCTGATAAAGAGTGGGAGAAACTGATATTAAAAAGCCAGAGTCAGTTTAAGCATGATATAATGAAATTGTCCCAAGTCAGAATTCTTAGGTATATGATGAAATAGCCAGGGAAAATAACTCAACTTGGACCTCCATACTGATATACTCAATCAAGATAAAAATGAGTTTTGTTTTTTCTTTGTTTTATCCTCTTTATATATTAATACATAATTTTCAGACAGACAGGATTTTTCACTTATTTTGCCTTTTTTCAGGAAATAATTGGTATCATTCAACTTTTGGACCCAGATGGTAAAGGAAAAATAAGTTTTGATGAGTTTTGCAGTGGAGTTCAACAGATCACAGATATTCGATCACCTACCAGTACTCCAAGTAAATATATATAACACAAATCTGATTTATAGATTATCCTGTACCTTATATTGATCATGCTATAAATATTTCCAAATAGAATAGATTGTCTAGCTAGCTATAGATTTAATGTGCAAAATGGAAAATGTCTGAATTCATATCTAGATGGTAATAAATCAGAATGAACAAGATGCAATTTGCCAATAAAAATTCATGTAAAAACTTCTTACACTTTGTCCTGAATACTAAGTTCAAGACAATCCTGTCCATTGCAAAATGTACAGGACAATTTAAATATCAAAAAGTCATACCACATCTCCTTATTTTTATGCCCTCTCCATAGCGGAGGGGGTATTTAGTTTTACCTTGTACATTGTATGTCCTTCTGTACGAACGTACATCTCAAAATTGGTTTCCGTTCTCTAACTTTAGTTTGCATCAAACAAATGTTATGAAATTATACAAAATGCTTATTACCACAAAATATAGATCAAGTTTGAATTTTGGTGGCTTCACTTTTACCGTTCTAGAGTTATGCCCCTTTACAAATGGAAAAATTGCTGAATTTTTGGTTTCTGTTCTCTAACTTTAGTTTGTCTCAACCAAATGTTATGAAACTTACACACAATGCTTATTATCACAAAACTCAGATCAAGTACGAATTTGGGTAGCGTCACTTTTACCGTTCTTGAGTTATGTCCTTTTATAACATTATATGCAAGCGGGGCATCATCTGTGTCCCATGGAAACATTCCCCATTTATTTATTTAACTGTACATTATATAATAGGCATGATATACTGTGACATCCATTTATTTTAGGGAGCTACCATTTGATTTTTATGGGGGCTAGGATGAAAAATGTTGTCCTGCCTTTTTATTTTTCCTCTATTCGGTCCTGCCTTTTTTTAGTTTATCCTGACTTTTTACATAAATTGTCATCCTGCCTTTTTTTTGTAAATAATCTCATCCTGCCTTTTTTACTCAAAACTCCTGTCCTGCCTATTTTTTCAAATTTCATCCTAGCCCCCATAAAAATCAAATGGTAGCTCCTTAGTGGATACCAATTTTCATGGATTGAGAAAAAATATACTTTTGTGGATTCTTGATTTTCTGGGTTTACTGAAATCTGCATTGAAGCCTATAGAAAATGTGTACTCCATGGAATATTTAAATTTGTGGTTTACCTATACAAACAAAATCCACGAAAATTGGTTTGGTATTTGAACTTCACGTCACCATGATGATATTTGACACAATTATTGCTCTTGGACAAAACAAACTTCATTAAAATTGCATTTATTCTCAGCTTATTTTTTTTGTACTAAGAAATTCTTGAAAATTTTAGTTGTCCATATCTTACTACCTGAGGTTCAGTATATTTGTGTCCTTTCCATAAAATAGAGTAATTGAACAGATGAATCTTACTTTGATATGATAAATGTTGTATCATTTGAATATGCTTTGATTGTTATCCCTGGCCCTTACTTAAAAATTAATCTCAGTTATTTAGCCTAGTATCAGAAGAGATTATGCAAATGCCAATTACATGTAATGGCCCTAAACATGGCTGTAATATTGGTCACTGGATGTTAAAAGACATTAATCAGCACAACATTAAGTATTTGAATGCATATCATGATTGAACCTGTCAGTTTATAAAGCATACTTATTGTTATAAGATAATATGTATTGGCATCTAAGGACATAATTTTGATTTGTATTGGTGTCAGGTTTATAAAAAAATCTACTGACTTGGCTGTTTCTTGTAAATGTGGATTCACAGGAGCCTGACTGACAGCTTTGATAAAACTAAATTTCAATCCCTGAATCTAGCAAGAAACAGATAATATTCTAAAAGAGAGATCTTTTTTACTTTATCTTGATTTCAGAAGTTGTATTGCTTCCGAGATAGAGGAAATTGTCAATAGCTCAGTAACTTCAAGAAATCCACTGATCTCAGAAATGTACATTTCAATATTTTATTTTTGTGAGGGAGGTGGGTTTTAAATCGACACGCTGAGCTGGATTTTAACGTGCTAGTTCACAAGGTAACAGTCTGCAGGAAGACTTGTCACTTTACCTGGACACATTATTCTGACTCCGAGCTGACCAGTCTTTGCTCTTACTCTTTAATGTCATGTGCCTAGCAGAGAAGCAGCAAATACCAATTTTAAAGTCTTTGGGTTGACCCTGACAGGGTTTGAAATCCACGACCTCCCGCATTCAAGTCGAACATGTTACCACAAGACCACCAAGGCAGTCATTTTCCAATGTGTTTCATGGTAGATTGAGAACATCATACCCATAAATTTCCCAAAAGATCTATTTATTACTTAGCAAATCAATAACCAATTAGGAGTAAGAGCAATAATGGTTGCTCAGAGTCAGAATACAGACATGACCTTATAGATCCACCAATAGGAGTAAGAGCAATAATGGTTGCTCAGAGTCAGAATACAGACATGGCCTTATAGGGGTGGATCCAGGATTTTTGAAAGGGGGCGCAATTCCATAGAATCAATTATATAAATATATATTAAATTTTTTGGATGATTTTATGCAAAAAAAACATGGGTGATCAAAGGGGGTGTATGCTATCTGTAACCCCCTGGAGGTGCCACCGTGGCCCACTAGATTTTCAAACAAAAAATTCCCTGATTTTTCAAAAGAAATTAATTTGTTTTCAAAGATGAAAATATGACAGATTGAGTAGATATTTTAAGTTGCAATATACTAGTACTAATAGTAATTCTCAATAAAATGCCATCCATTAATTCAATTATTTACCTTTCCCACCTTAGTGACAGCAATTAAACATTAATTAGATTACACCACAGGTACATGTAGCTCTGAACTCTTGTGTGGTTATAACAATTTACTGCATGTTTATTTAGCACCTGTTAATACACCTTATCTCAAACCTTGGGGCTATTTGACTTCAGTTGGGTTTCTCATAAGTAGAAGATTGCTGATTATGTAACAAAAGGAAATCCTGTCTGTAAACCAGATTGGGGTTGTAAACTTTTGACCAATCAAGTTACTTAGCCAAATTTACAAATCTTAAAAATAAGTATAGGTGAACTGATCATCACCTCATTTTTCCATGTTTTTCATGGCAGACAATAGTGCTAAATTTTCAAGAAAAGTGAGAAAAGTATGACCGGTTCTAGGTCTATTTGTCGCTTTTTGAAACTTATGTTGGATAAGTTTCTGAAATTCCTAAGGAGAACATTTTCTTCAAGTGCTAAAAAGTGTGATGCTTCAACTACAATTCATGTTGAACAGTGTACACAGACTGTTAGGAGAAAATCTCATTCTGGACACAAACGTAGAAAGTTATCAGATGGTACTAAATCTGGTTTATCTTGTAATTGTCATAGAAGGGATGTAGCTGTCCAGGTTTCAAGAGAACCTTTAGCCGCAAGGATACTTGTTACTGAAAAGACAGGTATTTTATTCATTTTAAACAAACCACTTTGTTTACACGAGGAAACTAACTTTGAAAACTTTTCTGGATTTTGATGAGCATTTTCTTTCAGTCCTTGCAACAGAAGATGATAAATTACAACAAACACTTTAGTCTTATTTGATGGGGCCACCAAGTTACAAATTTTAAATCACCTTGTGTTGTGCAGATATCTATTGTCCCTCTATTGTTTATATCAATTAATACAATACAATTAAGAGAGTATTGTTTCAATGTGGAGATTGAAAAAGTTGTAGCATATGACAATAATTTATCTTTTTTCTATGCATTTGGAGGGGTTTTTCACACAGGCAAATTAAGAAAATAGCATGATTTGAATAGATGTATGCTTAAAAATTCAACCACACACTTTTAGTTTGACCTGTTTAAAACCTACCTTAAGGTGATGTCAACCATAAGTTGATGTTTTCATGCATGTTATGCAGACAACGTTGTATTGATCCCAACATTCCATAGATTTCTGGAGTTATCACATTACTTTTAAGTGTAAAATAAAATCGAACACAAAAAAATGGACTACATGTATCTAGGAACTAAAGTTTTTTTCACCTGTAGGGGTCATTACAAATATTTTTATTCAACCAAGGAGGTTATATGAGAAGGAGAGTGAACACTCTGCTTGATATAAAATTCTAATGCTATTTTATGTAACAATTTTTTCATTGGTTTAAAGTTGCCGTCAAATCCACAGTTGACCAGGCGTAACTAAGGAGGATCCGCCATTTTGAATTGAAAGGATCAACAAATATTCGATTACTACAATATTATCGAAAATAAAACAACACCTACCTCGAATTCCCGCTTTAATGTGATTTTATCCGAATTTGAATCGTAGAGGTAACGTAAAACCTCCAGTTTGTAAGTTTTCATTTGTATGACGTCACGCTTAGCTACAACGTCTTTGCGCCAAAATCATTCATGAAGATTCGCGGATTTTTTGTATGTCAAATTTGTACATTTTTCAAGCTCTAACGTATTATTTCTTTTGTACTGCATTAGAATCGAATAACAGTACTGTAGTTGAAGAGTTGCCACCGTCAATTTTGATTTGACGGTCGCAAATGTCCGTTTACTGTCTCGCCACGCCGCCAGTAAAACTGTATTTGCGACCGTAAAATCTACAATTGACGGTGGCAACTCTTCAACTACAGTAATGTTATTCTTAATTAGCATCCCAGGATAGCAATTCGAACAGAGGAAAATACTAAAAATATAAAGAAACCGACATGTTTATCACCCACTTGATATGGCCCTCTGATGTACCAGGCTGTTACCGCGAACAGTCTGTGTGATTAGGAGAATCGCTTATGTCACATGATTCTAATCGGTGACTGGGTCATTAAAATACAGGTGTAATTATCTATACTAATCAGTTTAAATGTGTTTTTATTGTGCAATAGCATTTGACGCGAAATTCGAAAGTATATCGTCTAATTACGGTGAAAATCGACTAACAAATGACAAAGTAATGAGGGTTTAAAGAAATTTAAGAATGCAATTTCTAATGAACCCCACCTTGCTTTAAACAAAGATTTTCGCTTCACCTGTATGGCGCTGCTCATGATAATTGGTAGGTAATATCACAGAAAATAGAGGAATATGGAGGTACTTTCGTTACGGTGACCTGTTGCGACCGGAGCGAATAATTGTAATTGAAATGAATAAAAATTTATCTAGAGCCAGTGAAAAGTTTGTTTCTCATTGCGTAAAGTTGTAGATATAGACATATCAGTCAGGGATACTACTTGTACAAGTAATCTTTATTTACTTGAAGAAGTAAATAAAATATACTTATATAAGTTAATTATAATGTTTGAATAATCTCCTGAATTTTCTCAAAATTTACTTGTATAAGTAATTTTTTCACAATCCCACAAAAATTCTCAAGTTTTGAGATGTAAAACATGCCTTTAACAATTTTCTCAGGTTAGCTCATAATTTTGATTAGAGTTCAATGTTTCATCTCATTATTTCAACAAAGAAACTGATTGCGCAAAGATCTTAAGTATTTGCGCAAGGCCTTCAAAATTGCACCTTGGGACTTGTAAATGAGAAGTGTTCTGAAGATAACAGACAAATAAGATTTTCATTGTCCATGAAATTACACTTAAATGATTAGTAAAGACATCTGCAAAGGACAGACAATTAAAATTCTATTAGAGCAAAGAAGTCCTAAGAATTCAAGAAAAGAAGATAGGATGACTTTTTACTTGTAGAAGTAAAAATCTGAATGTCAAAGGACATAACTAAGCCCATTTTGTTTTACCTATACAAGTAAATAAAATACACTTGTATAAGTATCCTAAAATTTACTTATACAAGTATATTAATATTTACTTCTTCAAGTAAATAAAATTACTTGTACAAGTAGTATCCTGACTGTATATATAGGCGCTTAGATTTTCCCTTCCCATGTTGGCTCCTGGAAATGGGAAATGGTAGGTTATATCCTCGAAGGAATATGTGAGGAACCTTTGTTAAAGTTACCAGTTGCGACTGGAGCGATTTAATTTTATTGAAACAGAGGAATTTATCCGAGAACCACCAAAAAGTTTCAGTAGGTATGCTGTAGACATTAGGACATGGCAGTGTTTTTCTCTCATAAAATTGTTTCTGTGCAAAATTAAATGTTTTTGCATCAGTTCATCTTATTTTCCAATATTTTATTTTTTTTTCCTTCAAAATGACTGGCCTTATGTTAGGTTTGTTACAAGCCTATGTTCAGCAGACTAGTCCATGAATTACATATGTAACATGTATGCTTTTTGATTGGGTAAAGTATGATAATTCAATACATTGTACATGTTGTATATATAAAGTATGCAAAGGATAAAATGTTTAGATTTTTTTACCATTAGGTTCCAGATTCCAGAATGACTTGTATTAAATTATTCAGTATATAGATAACACATAGCTGCATGAGAGGGTGATAGAGCAGATTGTTACCCCGAGAAAACATTGTCAACCGAGGCGAAACCAAGGCTGACAATGTCTTTTCGAGGGGTAATAATCTGCTCTATCACCTTCTCAACTAATTGTTATTTAATCTATAATACTAAATGTTCTGTTATTACTGACTATTAACATTCAATTTCGAAGTAATCCGTATCTAATAGAATGCATCATTGATCAAGCGTCTCTGTAAAGGGTAATAGAGTATTTGCCATGGGATAGAGTAAACTATCTCCCTCGTATTTAACCAATCAAAATCTATCATTTTGACATGAAGTATAATAATACATATTAATTTATTATTTTTTCAGTTCAGAAAAAGGATCCATTTTCGACATTAAATTTCGATTTGTTAGGAGACATATCACCCACTGAGGTAAGTATAGCATACTATTTATATGATCTACAGTTAGGTTGACGATCTCTGCCTCCATCAGAAGGAAATATCTCTTCACCCACTCTGATCACACCTACCCACAAACATAAGCTTCATAAAATCACACATTTTCAAAGATTTGAAAGAGGATATAGACTATCATTGTATAATGATCAGCATTAAATTTCTGTAAAATTTTCTGGTTTACAAGTTAAAGGTCTTTCAGTACTGTCTTTCTATTTTATTTTTACTTTGCAGAAAGAAGTGTATCCTCTAAATGTAATAATTTTGGACCAAGCTGAAAATGTTGAAAAGTCCATTATAATTTTTATATCAAATTTTCAGAGATTCTTATAGATTAGAATAAAGATAATTAGTCAAGTTTTATATTCTAAGCTTATTTGAATATTTTATCTCTACTATATCTGACTTTATTTCCAAAGGCCCTTTTACATAATCAGAGATATTAAAACCTTATCTCCAGTTTTATGCAAATCAATTGCTTTGTCCTAATACCTATGCTTTACAATTTGCCAATAAATATTTTTCAATCATATCAATAAGATTTGATAAGCTAGTTTGACCAGGCCCCCTTTAATCAGTTTATTCGCTTCATACATGTGCAATGTATTTGCACTGTCTTTTATTTATATTTTTTACAAACCCAGTCTATTTCCATCAAAGTATTGGGTAGAGTTCTATTCCATAATTTTTTTGGGATACAGGTTTACACAATAAAAAAATTGTCATAACAAACTTTGACACATTTTTTCATGAAAAACTTTAAATATGTAAATGGGTCTTAAAGCATCAATCTGGCTTGTATTTTAAATATGACTTAATTTAGTCAGGTTACTTGATACAAAGTTTATATGTATGAACCTATGATTGGAATTTGGTTGTAGATATTATTTATTTAAATTCATATAATTATACCCAACAATGTGAAGGTTTTCTGTTTGTAAGATAGAAAGATAAATTTCAAAGCAAAGTGCCAAATATTTTTGTAGTTTGTACAATATTGTTGTTCAATGACCTGAGAAAAGTGGCTAATATTTTTGTCATTGTTTGGGTCAGTTAAAATCAGAAATCTCACTAATTTAAATGTTGAGGGTTTGATCACGAAGATTAAGTTAGATCAATGATCTTAAATGGTCAGTATTTAAATATTTCAAAAGATAAAAAGTTGACTGTTTACAGTTCATACCATGATAATAGATTAGTATGTGGTAAGCAAATCTTAATCTCAAAAAGCTTTTATCTGACCTGTAATCTTAATCACAAACAACAATACACAATTGTCAAATATAATTAGTTTCATATATATGTACATGTTACAATGTATATGTATGAACAAATATGTGTTTGTCAAAAAGCTGTGAAGTGAAGTCACAAAGGTGTACAAATATAAATAAATGCAATTCCTTTGAGGATAGAAGTCAAAAACCAACTTGAAGGTAGATATAAATATATATAACTTGTAAAAGGAACTTTGAACTAAATTGTGAGTAAAAGGTTAAAACAACAAAACTAATTTCAAAATTTTCAAGTCCAGGAAAACATTTAAAATTAATGTTTCAATAACTGAAGATTCAGACTAATTTCTGACTTTCTTCTAGGGGAAATAAGATAAATTTAAACCTGTTTTAATGGCAAATACCTTACATATCATTTTATTCATTAATGTAACAAAACTAACCACTTCATTATACAATCATTTATAATCTTGGCAATCAGAACTTGTTTCTGTTAAGAGAAAATACATGTCTGGGTTGCATGACGACGTTGTCACATGGAATAGCGATAATTTTCCATCTCAAGCGAGTAGCATGTGAAAATTATCACAAAAAGATCTGCAAAATAGCGATATAAATTTGAACCTGCTTTATAAAGATTGTCTGAAATTGTTTTATTTCAGAATTGAAAATTGGTTGATTTTTCCTCTGACCAGCAATAAAAAGTAATGTTCCTTAGATGTTCAAATCATTACATCCCATTTCCTATGTTCATCTGATGAAGTGGTCTTAGTTGAATATCCGCAGTGATCACTAGCAAGTCAACACAAAGGTTGTGAGTTCAAACCCTGCTTGTGACAGGTTTGGTCAAACTCAGCATTGTGAGTTCAAACCCTGCTTGTGACAGGTTTGGTCAAACTCAGCTCATGGCAGGATTGATCATCTCCTGTCTGAATTCACTAGAATGCCAGTTTTACTGTTGAAGGTCATTGTTCTCTTCTTCTTTCTCCAGTAAAAACTGGTTGCCATAAAATAGCCAAGAGTGTTAGAAGTAGCTTTTAACACCAATGATTAATCGATATTTGTATATCTGAAAAAAGGTTTTGGCTTCAATTGACCATACCTGATGAAGATTATTGTGCCATCAAACTTAGTAATGTATGGAACTTTTGACAACCACAATGATTATACAAATTGACTGTTTAATTAAGTATTACTTAGGAATTACAGAATCTTAGGACATTTTTCTCTTTGATCTTCGGCTGAATAGTTCCTAAGATTGTTATCTTATAGAATATACTGTAGAATATTTTTTCTAGCAATTTTCATTTATACAGATGTCAATAGGATTTTTTATGCCTCTGCCATAGCGGAGGGGGCTTTAAGGCTTACCCTTGTGCGTCTGTACATCCCGAAATTGGTTTCCGTTCACTAACTTTAATTTCCCTTGACCAAATGTTATGAAACTTATACACAATGCTTATTACCATAAGACAGATCAAGTTCGAATTTGGGCGGCATCACTTTTACAGTTCTCTAGTTATGTCTCTTTATAAAGTTACATGCAAGCTGGGGCATCAACTGTGTCCCATGGACACATTTGCCATTATTTTAGTAAACAAATGTTTACTTTAGTTGCTCAATATACATGTACAATAAATTAAAATGCACACAAATAGTAGTTCCAAGTGAAATATTGAGGTTTTAGCTCAGTGGCAGATCCAGAAATTTTCATAAGGGGCCCACTGACTGCCATAACAGGGGCCCCGTCCAGTCATGGTTCAGTGATCCCTAAATAATCAACCAAATTGAAAATTTTCAGTCATTGATATGTTTATTTAATGAACACTGTTGTATCAAATTAGAATGGTAAAACTCCTAGTTTTGAATCACATGGCACCTAAAGCTTGATAATGATTACCTCTCACAGTTACCTGTAATTGATCACCTCTTTGTCTTTTGGTCTGTGGATACATAGTTGTCTCATTGGCAATCATACCACTTCTTCTTGTTTTTGTATAAACCTGTCCAAGAACCTTGTATAATTCTTTCGGAGTTGAGATAATTCTATCTGTATTCCTTTAAATATTTGTCTGTTTTTACATTGACTTATGTGATAAGAAGTGAGTGAGGTACTATTTATTTGTCACTGTCAGAAAATGTCAGATTAAGCAGCATGTATATTAACCAACACCAGAGGGTGTGTCATAATGTATGTACAACTTCCTAGGTCAAAGGTCAAGGTCAAAAACTTTGGTTTTAGTTGACAAGTCAGCCCATGTCCTATGGTAAACAACGTGTCCTGTTTCGAAATATCTTGAGAACCATTATGATTTCAAAGTTTATACTGACATGAAATATATAAACCAACACCAGACTGGTGTGTCATAATGTATGTACAACTTCCTAGGTCAAAGGTCAAGGTCATAAACTTCAGGTTTCAGTTGACAACCCTGTGTCCAATGTCAAAGATACAATTTTTACTACATATTATTCATGTAGAAATATAGAAATGAGATGGCTCCCATCTCAATTATATCTAGTTATTTTGAAGTGTGCTTTTGCACAATCATGCAACAGTCTAATAATCTATTTCACTCTTATTCTTTGAGAAAGCAGACATATATTCAATTACAGAAGAATTTTCAACATGAATGATTTCAAACTTAATGTTTTAGAAGGTTTATTTTCTCATTATATTTACATTAGCACCTAATCATGGTGTATATAGATATTGTTTTCATATGACTGACATATATAGTACTAATTGACATGTATTTGATACTTAAGTATGTCCTAGATTATTAATAAAAGAATCGTATTACTACATGAACAAGATTACAATGTGGTAGGTATAATATGTATACTGGCCGACCATAAGAATAAGGACTACATGTTTTACTTCTGAATTCAAGCAAAAAAGGATTGATTAATTGGTTTTTGCTTTATGTCCAGTGGCAAATATTCATGGATTTTGACCTTTGCCAATTGAACACTTATTGAGATGTAAATTAACTGTTAAACAGTGGCTCAGTATATTACATTAATATATATTTAATATATTGTAGAAGCAATACAGCCACAAATATATGAGTTTATTAAGTATCTAAATAATCCTACAGCTTTTATAATCATTCCATGACTAACTGGATTAATATGATTATGAGGTCAATGATAAAACTTACACATAAATTTTATGAGGTGCCTTTTCAGAATATTGTCTTAAATATGAGAAAATTGATCTTTCTATTTGGGTAAATGAATAATATCCGGGATAATTATTTACATTTTAATGCACAGGAACAAAAGTCACCTATTTTCAATAGATACTTCCTACATATGTACTTGAAATCAATATCCTAAAATATAATAAAATATTCATGTTTAAAGTTAATATAAGAAATGTATCCTATGCTTAGAACTATAAAAATTTATGTTTCAAATAAACTGTCTTTAAAGTTTCTGAGAGACTTAAATCATTTGAAGGATGTATACATCTACTTTATTAAAAAATACATTAATGACCTTGTTCAATGTTGACATTTTGACGTTGTTTTAAAGGTATTTAACCTAGGACTTTTCCTTATAAAAGATTTTTATCAAACCATTCTAAAATCAGCCATAAAAGGAAATAAGTAAAATTTAAAGGTATCAGAACATTTGTTTTCCCTTTGGCAGTACAAACATTATATTAGTACATATATATAATTTAAGACAATAATTACATGTACCTGTAACAAGATAGACTATGTTTTCTCAGGAATGGTTTGATGTTATATGCTGACATAGAAACCAACCATTTGAATCATCAAACATTCCTCCATACCTCATATTTATTGCCAAAAAATTTTGAAATGTATCAGAAAAAAATATTTTGTTTGTACTTCTGTCTACATTTAACAGGTCATAGAAACACCCAAATATTTAACCTTTTAGAACAGTATTAAATCATTTATCAATACGATTTATATTTCAGTGCCAAGAGACGTCAGAAGCCAGTGCCTATACATTCAATGAATATGATACAAACACTGATGAAGACAATGGTGTGCTTATAGATTTATCTACTCCTGACCCTATACGCAGGAATAATAATGTAAATAGATCATTTAATGGGTAAGTTTGTTTCAGAACTGTACGAAGCAATAGTAATGTACATGTATCATTTAATTGGTAAGTCTACCCCAGAACCTGTATGAAGGAATAATAATGTAAAAATAGATCATTTAATGGGTAAGTCTATCTCAGAGCTGGTATGAAGGAATAATAATGTAAATAGATCATTTAATTGGTAAGTCTACTCCAGAACCTGTATGAAGGAATAATAATGTAAAAATAGATCATTTAATTGGTAAGTCTATCTCAGAGCTGGTATGAAGGAATAATAATGTAAATAGATCATTTAATTGGGTCGATCTACCCCAGAACCTGTGTGAAAGTCTGAAAGAATAATAATGTAAATAGATCATTTAATTGGTAAGTCTATCTCAGAGCTGGTATGAGGGAATGATAATGTACATAGATCTTTTAATGGGTAAGTTTGTCTTAGAATAGGAATAATAATAGATTATTTAGTAAGTCTATCTTTATAGATAAAGATCATTTAATGGGTAAGTTTGTCTTAGAGCCTGTATGAGGGAATAATAATGTATATAGATTATTTAATGGGTAAGTCTTTTTCAGAGCTGGTATGACAGATTAAATACATATATAAACATATCTCATTTTATAGGCAGGTCTACCAAAGAACATGTGCTAAGAAATAATTTAAAAAGGAACCATATTGTGACATCCATAGCTCAAGTGCAGCCATTATATGTATGAAGGAATAGTATGTCTACTAATACCCCATTGACATTATCCACTGAATTAAGTTTCCATACCCGTCTGTATATGAAAAAGTATTAAGTCTTTTCTCAAACCTTTAAGAGGAAAAAGAACAAATAAATCAGCTGTATATATGTTTAGTAGTTTTACAAAGTACCGAACGTGCGAGGGCTTAACAACCAGTCAAGGTCATTAAAAACCACCCAGTAGTACTACTTTTACATGTGAAAGAAGGGATAGTTATAGATTGGAATAGATGATGAAATAGGGGGAGCGTGATAATTAATGTGAAATTTGATCTTTCTTTAAATAAAAGAAGAAAAAAAAACAGTTTAAAAAACCTTGATTGTATATCATGAAATAAAAGGTTAATGGATAGTTTCAGAAAGAATTGAATACATTAAATTTGTAAATGTGATGGAATTTATTGGATTTCTTATTGAAAATGTGTTGTTTGATTGAAAAGAAAATATACAAGATTATATTGTTGTTCTTTATTTCTTGTTAAACAGTATCCATGACTACACAGATTATGGGGAAGAAGATATAGAATCAGACACCTCTGATCCATCGCATAACAAGTAAGTTGTCTCCCTTTAAGGTATTTTGACAGCACTACAAAGTCAATAATGAATAGCCTTGTTTGTAAATAGAGGCATAATTTACAGGTACCTTTAACAAAGGGGTAATGTTTGTTGTTTTAAATTAAAAATAGAACACTAGCTAGAGTGTTTTAAGATTGTATACTAACAAGTAAATTCTTTATCAAATACTTTGGGATGAAATAATAGTTTTACAAGGTTCTTCTAAGTATTAATAGATGGCTTTGTTGAGCAAGCTCTTGGCATTCAGAACTAACAGTGCTTATAATGTGTTAAAGCACAAATTTTTGTGTAGACTTTGGTTATGGATATCTAATCGATTTTTGATGTCACAAGTTGTAGCTTATATTTTCTCAATATTGGTAAATTCACATTATTTGCTTTTTACAGGAGTTGTGTAACTTGTGATAAAATTAGAAGTAAAAGGGGTGTGCATTATAGAGAAAAACGTCGGACTTCAGGGTACACAATATTTATACATTCAAAATGGTGATGGCAGTTAAGAGCTTTGCAGAAAGTAACATGAAAATTTGTTGTTTAGTTATTGAATAATTTGTTTAGAGTTCATCCTTGTAAATTCAGAAGACAGTATCATCTCTCATTGACTTAATATATTTCATTAACCTGGTAACTAAGTGTTTACTAAATAAATTCTAGAGTATGAAACCTTGAAATATAAATTTGGTTTTATTGGAATCCTTTTTAATCTGATATTTGACATAAAAGTGAAATTTGCAAAGTTTTCTATGTAGTTGGTATAATGGATTGTTTTTGATTAAATATTTTGTTCTGAAGTCTACAACTTGTGCCACCAACAAAATATTTACATGGCGGCAGAGTGTTATATTAACTTGTTTTAGTGTAATAGAAGCAGTGTGTGGCACAAAATAATGTATATAATTTCATTGAGCACATGAACTTTAGAAACATTTGACCTTATCTTTAAATGTTGTTAAATAGTTTCCTATTGCAGAAGTTCAGTTCTTCAGAACAGAATATTTCAATTTAGTAAATAATCTGCATGATATATCTTTGTTTTTGTTCGTTATATCTTTTACTAAATTCTTTCATTATTCTATTTTATTTTTACTAACTGTACTGCATGCATGTTTTTATTTACTTGCTTGACTTGTATTTTTGCATTAGTATTGCTTTTGCTTTAGGTGGTAGTTGCAATTTACTAAAATATTGAAAATTTAATTTATTAACCTCTTTACTTAGATTAGGGTCTTTAATCTTACGTATAGACACCATACTATATTATCTATTGTTGGGATGCTACCAAATCTCATTGATGTTGACCCAAATCTCCTCATTCATACACTGGAATGAGTTATGAAGGCATCATCCTCAAATCAAGAAAACATTTATTTGATTTGCTCATGAAAACCGTTTTTTTTCTTCCATTATTGGCATACTTGAATGAAGCAACTTGTATAGATAAATTTGAAATTTTTCAGTTTGATATTTCATACAAAAATTAGGTAAAATTTGATATAACTGGAGAGCAAAACAGGAAATTGAAATGAGTTAACCTGTTAAACTAAAAAACTGGAATATATAATGAGCCAGATTACAGTGCCCAATATTTTAAAGAAACCTGTAAAAGCAAGGTCATAGACTAATTGCAACTAATTAAATGGAGAAAATTCAATCTGATTAAAATAAGAAACTTCAATTGTTCCTCTTCTTATATGTCGTGCATCAAGGTTATTCAATGTGCAACATATGAGAATGGGAACATTTAAAGGATCATGTTTTAATTAGATTGGAGAAAATCCTGACTGACATTTTGTATATGGTTGAATTTAAGAAGTAGAATCATGCTTTTTGTAGATTCATTATGAAAATTGAAGTGATTATTGTAAGATTTTGAATTAGAAATCCTCTTACACTGGAAAATCGCTTCAAATAAGTATTATTTTTGATTAATTCATGTACATATCTGTATATTGATCAGTATGACATATGTACATGCAACATACCGTACACAGAAAGAAACATTTTCTGAATCAGGACTATGAAATCAAGGAATATGGTTACAGGAAATAGTATATTGGTGCCATCTTTGGTGCTTTGCATGTTGTTACAGTTTTCTCTGTGCACACCTTTTGTTTGTTTGTTGTTTATTTTGTGCCCAGGTAAGACTTGGTATATATCAGGTAAATATTAGATGAATCAGTTATTTGTGCAGCATCTGTTGTATTGATTCGGCTATAACTTAAATAAGTCTGGTTTATTTTTCTTTCATGAATTTTTGTTTATTTGCAAGATTTGTTTGTATTTTATTACTTTACAAAATTCCTGACTAGCTTAGTGTGGGTGTTTGTCATGACGTTAATGTAATTTTTCATTTTACATTTCAATTTAACTTAATAAAAATTTGAAAAATTTGATATTGAAATATTGTGTTTTGCAACAAAAAACAATAAATAAAAAAAAATTAGTTCTGTAAATTCTTAAAAATATGCAAACAATTGTTCTAAATCATTTCTGTCAAAATAAGTCTTTTTAAATATAATGTATTATCGCACCTCTGATAAATTATGACGTTATGATTGGTTTAACGCCATCACATGGTGACCCCCTATGGATCCGTATGGGGTCAGTAGATTTCATATGGGGTTCATGACGTCACGTAATAATTGATGGTGAAGTGATCGATTTATGTAATTGTATTTCATTGCTTATTTTTATACATAACTTAGCAGGAAAAGTCCTGTGTGCAATAAATTCTTTATACGGTTCACTACTGACCCCTACAGATTCATAGAGGGTTAGTAAAATCCATAGGAGATTCGGCCTTCAGCCTCACCCTATGAATTTTACTAACTCTCTATGGATCAGTAAGGGGTCAGTAGCAAACCATATAACTTATATTATAAATATTTTCACCCTTATTATTAAATATTTTTCAATTTGAGTAGTCTGTTAATTTATTTAGTTTGACTGTTAGGGGTCCAAACTTTAGTTGATTTGAGTTGTTAAAAATATGTGGAAAAGATTGGCCTCAGTTTTTCAGCTTTGGATTGAGTTAAGTGTTGTTTTTTCCTAATCTTCTATAATCCTACCTCAAAACTGTGTCAACAGACCTAACAGTTATTTTATCAGGAAATATATACTTTATGTTTTAAAATAATTTGATGATAAGTTTATAACAATCAGTTTCCTGAAAAATATCCTGTTCAAACTATGATAAAAATAAGAATGTTTATACACATCATCATAACACATGTAGTTAATTTTGCATGAAACTTAATATATATTTTGATGACAATCTTGAAGATTTTTAAAAAGATATAAGAAGATGTGGTATGAGTGCCAATGAGACAACTCTCCATCCAAGTTACAATTTGTAAGCCTTCAACACAGAGCCTTGGCTCACACCGAACAACAAGCTATAAAGGTCCCCAAAATGACTAGTGTAAAACCATTCAAACAGGAAAACCATGTCCTCTTTTCATTTGCCATTTAAAGATTCCACTCCTCTTATTATCAGTTGCTTTGGCATAAGGGCTGTTAGGTTCTTTGAAATATGAGGTGATACATTAAAGTTTCTCTCTTAAAAAATTTAAATTATTAGGGAATGGACTCAATGGATGTGGGCCTATATAAAGTAATATGGATTTTCAAATTTTAAAGGATGGGGCCAACTATGCATAAATCCTTTGGGAAACACTGAATCAAAAGTAAGGTGCTACATTCATTTTACATGTTCAGTGTCCAATCCTGTTAAAGGGTCTAATTTCTCCTCCTGAAATAGATAAGGGTACTACTGTAAATTAAAATTATTTTTTAATATTTAATTGCAGTGGATTTTATTTCGGAAATTATGGAGAAGTGCAACAGAAGTAAGAAATTTGTTGTAAAACTGTTGTAATAGATTTTCCATTGATAAATACATCAACCCAGAAAAGTGACTGATTGATTGATTGATTAATACATCATTAGTGCTTATGGACTATAGCAAGTAACAAGAGCAAAATACCTTTATCATATACTTATCAAATAACCTGATGTGAAACGTTTAACACAGCAGCCCAGTGAATGCAGCCCATTTATTTATTTCACTGTGTTTTTGTCATGTTTCTGTAACTATGAAAGTAGTGCTGTTTTTATGTTAAATGTACAAGTTCATGTTTTATTCACTCAGTTATTTAAGAATACATAAATCAAATTCTTTAAAACCATTTTTGCCACAGGCAAACATCTTGTTAATGTTTAAAGATTATGTAACTGAATTAACCTTTTCTTTTTGTGACAGATTTCAATGGTGCATATCCTGCTCTGGAACAAATTGTATAGTTTGTTGTTTTCGTCTTTTTCAGTGCAAGAAAGTTAACATCAACAGCATATGCAGCGTAAGTTCTATTTTTTATGTTTTTCAACGATAATTCAAGAGAAAGTTTGAAAATGTGTACAATGGCTAACAGCAGTAAATGTAATTTCGTCAAAGTAAAAAAAATTGGTGACTTACTACAACACTGCTTCAACCATTGTTCAATTGTAAATATCTGCTTTTTGTTAGTTAATTGCCAGATTTCGTTTACATTTGAAAAGACAAAATCAGTATAAAATTTACAACAAAATGTTAGAGGGAAATGAATGATCAACAGTAGTTTTAATGGAAATATCAAGCAACACAGATTCCAATTCAGTATTTTCATTACAGGTGTAACATTTTTAGATTCTTCAGTTGTGTTTACATTGATACATGTTTTTGATGAATGCAAATAAGTTATTTAAATAAATTGCATAGAACTATATCTTACCTGATAAAGCTTATTGTCTACATCAGGCTGATATAGAACAATGTTAAGATTTTATCAGTTTCCAATCATGGTTAGTTATTGATGTCAATGTAGCTCTGACAAATCATACTTGAATTGGAAATTAAACTTTGATTCAAAGATGACAATAAAAACTCACCTCCCCCCAAAAAAATTGGAAAACAATTTACTGAATGCAAATTAAACTAAAGGAAATGCCTATTAACTATTCCAAACTTTAAACCACTTTTTTATGCCCCATTTATGGGCATTATGTTTTCTGGTCTGTGCGCCCGTCCGTCCATCTGTTCGTCCGTCCGTCCGTTCGTCCATTCGTCCCGCTTCAGATTAAAGTTTTTGGTTGAGGTAGTTTTTGATGAAATTGAAGTCCAATCAACTTGAAACTTAGAATACATGTTCCCTATGATATGATCTTTCTAATTTTAATGCCAAATTAGAGATTTTCCCCCATTTTCACGGTCCACTGAACATAGAAAATGATAGTGCGGATGGGGCATCCGTGTACTGGGGACACATTCTTGTTTCGTAGTGAGACAAACTAAAACACCCATAGTATCAAGTTGATACTGACATATAGCAACCCATACAAGCAACAGCATTTATTAGGTCAAAGTCCGCTCCAGGAAATAGCTATGTATACTAATACTCAAGAGCTTCACTAGATCATGTTTTCCCTCGGCTGTCTAATATGGGAAAGACTTAAACTAAAAAAAGGATGTTTACTTAGTATGGGTAATTCTTATTTGATTAGTTTTTAATAAAATAATCATATTGAAGTATGATATTCTCATTGTAGACAATTACATTCAAAGTCTAGAAGTCCAGCACCTGATGAAGTATTTGATGATATTGATGGAAACTTTCAACATTTAAATGACAGGGTAAGTCTCGACCAATAAACACAATCCATTCACGTCTCAGTCCTTACAGCTGAATGGACATGCTGGATCAGCTCCTGCATATCCATAAACTACAACATGTTATGCTGCTCAGATGGTTCAAAGACAAACTAGTTTATGAGACACCATACAGTAGGCCCGCGTTAGCGGCACTCTGAAACCCATTGTGGATGGGGAGTGTCATATGCTGCCCAGACGTCTGAGGGCAAGCTGTATCGTAGTTAAGTGCAGTAGCAGTCATCTACTACAAAGTCCAAGATTCATCTACCAGCAACACATCATCATGGTTAGCGGGCTGCCCAGCTAATCACCCTGGCCCTGAAAGCAGCCGTTGTGGAGTCCAAACTGTAAAGGAACAACAAAATAGTAAAAAACCATAACAACTCACGTAAACCAAAGTGGCTGCCTACCAAAATGGCGCCTTCTACCTGTTCATGACCAACGTTGCAACAGAAATTATTTAATGCTCTACAATTGCCTTAGGGCAACGAGCTGACCGTGCAATGGCTTTACAGCCAGTCAAGGTCGTTAATAACTCTCATCATCATCACCAATAAACAGCAAACATTTGATGATATATTATGTACATATCCAAAAGTTGTACAGTAAAACATCTACTGTTAAATTCTAATAATAACTATGGTGATATTTAAAGGGACAGAAGAAGTTGAATTTGTTTTTGTCTGTCTCTAAAAATATATGGTTTTGAAATGAAAACTTGTGTATTATAGACAACTCACTGAATTAGAAACCTTATTCATTTCAATTATTTCCAACATACTACCTTCCATGAAATGCAAATCAAATATAATTTCGTTATTTTTAACAATTACAGTTCCAATGCTATGATTTTGATTTTATTCAAAGTGTTAAAACACTTTGTTGTATGATACATTTTTTAAAATGTTAGATATTTATTTAAAAAAGGTAAATAAAAGCTGTAAGAAAGTTTTCTTTTATATTTTAATTATTTATTTTGTTACAGGTTCAGTTTCTTGAGAAACAGTTGACCAATTTATCAGAAGAAAAGAGTAATACAGATGGTGCTCATTATAAACTTAAAGATGAAAATTCTGTGCTCATGGAGAGGTAATTATTGTCTTCTTTGTATCCTGGATTAACATTACGTGAACCAAAACCATTCATAAATAATTTTAATTGATGGTTATTTTGTGAAATCAATGTGGTCAGTTTTGATTGGACATGTAGAATACCCAGTAATTTTCATATTTTTATATACAGATTTAAATTCATAAGAGAATAATCTCATATTGCATTTCTAAAATTCCCAAAATTCCATTCCTTCGCCTCATAGTTGTATTATATATAAATATTTAATTCAAAAGTATATTAAAACAAAATGCTTAGAACACAAAACTACTTGAGAATTAATTAATTAATTATAACTAACAGAGCAGCATTTAGAAAGCTGAATACAAGGTAACCTGAATGTAACATCTCTTTTACTACATGTATGTCACTATATACATGCTCAGCTTTGTGCATCCCACTCTATCTGGGAACGGTTGAATGCTTTTGTGAAAGGTAGTTTAGAATAGGGAGTGGGTATTGTTGGTCGGGCACCTAAAAAAATCATGGAGCGTATTAAAATCTGTCGTTATTAATCAAGTGTTTATTAGGTTATAGTTTGTATCCCTTTACTCGATATGTTTCATACGTAATCAACCAATAATCAATCAATCTGTATGTTTCTGGTGTTGCATATAGATTATTCTGATGGTATAAAAGCACTTAAATACCTGTAAAATGAAGAATTCATAATTGTTTGGTAGTTAAAAAACTATTATCAAACCTCCTCCTTTCTTTGGACAAAAATAAAGCCTGGAATTTCTCAATTCTCAGTCTTCATCTGACCATCCAAACATTCATTTCATTCTCCATTTAAAGTTATCTGAGAAGAAAACTCTTTGTGTATTATGTCTACTGAAGCCAGATTGGTTCAAATTATCATTCGAATAATAAATTCAGTAGAAAATCAAATACAGTCTATATTTGCAAAAAAGCTCAATTTTATCATTCTGTAGTTTTTTGCGAGAAATAAAAGTAAAATTTAGGAATCCACTGAATTCAATGGTTTTTTTTCTTAATAAACCATCATTAAAAAAAAAAAAGAAAAAAAAACTTGGGAGTCCAACATTTGAAAGTTAGATTTGTATAAATACACCAGCAGCAAACTACTTTTACTATTAAAGTAGGGCCTAAAAGAGAGATTAACATTTAAAAAGAAAAAAATTCTCTTAACCAACCAAATTTCTAGGGCTCTTCTTTACCACTGCGTACAGATTTTTCAGATGTATATACATAAGAAATATTGACTAGATTATCATTATCAGTTTCAAACTCTACAGAATGCCCTTCAAACGGTGACCTATATTTGCATACATCTTATTTTCCTATTGCTATAAAATCTCTGACAATCTTCAACATTTTCTACTACAAATTTCTTTGATACCTATTATGTTCTAGGCATGTGAACAAACACTTGTCTAATATGTAAGTTTATACTATTATACGTTTAGCATAATGTGATGGGTAGTATACCAAGTATTTGTCTGATGTATATTTTGTCACATTTTGTTTTCTCTAGTATTGTTGACAGGTAAGGCATGCACATATTATAGTGGTTGATGGTAGTAAAATGTAGCGGCTTATTGTTTAATTACTTGTATTATTTTGCATTTATATTGTGGCCTTTTAGATTTTAGTAATTTATTTTGTAAATCTGTTAACTCCTGTTGTGTGGATCTTTGTAACACCTGCCAACACCCAGTCAATTGTTTGAATTACAAAAAAAATATATATTTAAAAGTCCTTTCAATTTTCTTTGATTGAATTGTTATATGTACAATATTTATTTGTCTTTTTGTTTGCTCATTTTTACCTATCAAGAAGAGAGAAATACATAAATTTATTATGGAACAGCATGCTTCTTTTTTTAAGTTTATATCTCTATGCTTGATAAGGTTTCTCTTGCTGTTTTCTTTATGTAGTTAATTGCATGTTTAGGGTTTATTTGATTATTGCATTTTTTTTTAAAGTTTTAGAATGAAACTAGGCTTGTGTTCTTTTTTTTATATTTTTGACTAAATTTCTAGCTGAATCTTTAAAATGCTTTATAATAAACTGGCTGTAGTAATACTTTACATCTCTTATGCTTATATCAGCATTTTAATGTTTTGAAATATTAATGTTGCAAAAAATCAATTAGTCCTCTTTATTAAAAATTCGTAAAATAAGAAGATTTCCTGACATCTGATCTTATTATAAAAACATATATTTATATATTCAATTATATACCAATAATGAAAAGAAGTAATCATATCTCTTAATCTGTCTTACTCAGCAAATTTTACTCAATACTGCTTGTACTTCTCACAAAAAGTCGATTATAATAGACCTTGATTAAATGACTGTTTTGATGTTAATACATTAGGATAGTCCTTATTGATGTTAACCTTCATGCCAAGAATTCCAATGATAGATCTAGATTATCCTTTTAGGATTATTTCAAGGTTTTTCTCTTTTTCAAATATTAAAAATTCAATTATAAAAGCAGGTACTTGTAATATATATCTTCCACTTTACAATTATTTCTTTATTAATAAATATTCCAGAATCCACATGTTAGAAGAACAAGTTAAAGATGTAGAGGTGAAATCTGATGAAAGAGTTTCAGATGAACAGAAAAAATACAAAGAAATACTGGTAGGGCACATGCAATATTGTATTAATAAAACAAGTATTTCAATTATGTTAGAAATTAACTTCGACATTGAAATGTAAATAATGGCTATTTTTCATACCTTAATTCAGCATGCTTAACTGAACAGACCATAAAGCTGTCAGAAATTAATTTTAAGTCCCAGAAATATTTAAAAAAAAATAAATATAAACTTTTTTTATAAGGCTTTCTTGATAGGGAAATTCACACATTTTACTTCTTTTTTTCACTTGAAAGGGAAGTGCCAGTCACAGAAAAGTGCCAGGTATATCTTCCTAATATAGTATAGGTGAAAAATATCAACACTAAGCTTTTCTTAGTTATGAAAATATTCTTTTGATTTGTATTTTTATGTCATATTTTACAACATAATTTATACACTTCAATTAGATGAAATGTATTTAGCAATTTATCTCCAGATCTAAAAGGTCATTCTTTGCTATGTATTGATTTAATAAAAAATAATGACACTTGAGTATCAGTTGATAGTATTATGTATTTACGCAAATATTTCCTTTGAGGAAATTAATTCTGGTTTCACTTCATAAATCTATACAATTGGTATGATGACATGAGATTTTAGTTATAGACAAGATGCAAATCCAGCCATTGTTGTTTCTACAATAATCAACTTTTACAATCAGGTATTCTTCATCAGCTTTAGACTTCACACACCATCAATCATATAGTAAAATTTACCTGTCTAATCAATAAAATCAATTATCTCACCTGTGCTAATCTGAGTACTGCACCTTGCTGTTGTAGACCACTAATGGCATTCTGCTTATATTGTAGTCTCGTCAAGAAAGGGAAAAGTCTGAACAAATGGAATACTTCACACAGAGGTTAGTTCTTGTATTTTTACTAAAACAAAGGTGTTAAACTATGCCATGTAACAATATCATAAATTGTCTCCCATTGAAATCTATATTCTATAAGTAGGAAACAGTATAAGAATATGTATAATTATGAACCATGAAATCTGATAGATTATTAAAATGTTTCCTCACTTTCGAAACATTTATAATTAGACATATTTACAAACAGGTATTCTTCGTCAGCATTATACTTCACACACTATCAATCATTTGTGCAAATATAAATGTATTTATTTTTATTACAGGTTGCAGAATTTAGAAAAAGAAAATGAGTTGCTGAAAATGGAAAACCCCAGACTAAGGAGTGAAGTAGATAGATTGAAAATAGTAAGTGTTACTACATACAAATATGATACTGGTTCCCCATGCAGTACCCACAATATCCACGAAAATTGGTATCCAACGAATATTAATGAATCCACAGTATAAGACTTGTAAGGTGTTTTAAAGTTGATTGCATTTATGAAGGAATAGATATAAATGAAAACAAGATCTACAAATAATTTAATTTTATCTCCATCAGTTAGACTGACTGATTTCAATAAGTTGGCTTGCTGGTCACACTTGACATCACCTGCCCTTTTGGTATAACAATACAGTGGATGGAGTCTAGAATAAGAACTAAGTTGATAACGATGTTCTGTCTTTGTATATGATATGTCACTATTTAATTTTTAAAAAGTGTATATAGCCCTTATTATTTAGTTCTTGAACCATTGGAAAATGAAACATTATATCTAAGGTATGTCATACTAGATGAACTTTCTGAACCCTAAACTTCAGTTAATTTCTGGTGTACAATCCTTCAGATAGCATTTTTTTTTTAAATGTATGTCAGATGAAAAACAAAATTAAAGTCACACAAACAAAAACCAAGGTTAAACATCAATGATTTTTTTTTTATTATCACAGGAAAAATTAGAATTAGAAGATAAAATTACAGAACTACAAGTAGAATATAGCTCCGTTATGAATGAGAATTCTGATCTAAAGTTAAAGTTCGACAGAGAACGAGAAACTACTGGCCAGGTAATATACAATAAGTTGTAAAGAGAATTTATAAAATTTCAAAACTGGCTGAAGTAAAACAAATAAATGAGGATGATTGTACTTGCTGGAAACACATTTTGTAAGCCAAATATCAAAACAAGAAATGTAGAATTTGCTAAATTACATAATCCTTTTTTATGCTCTGCCTTTGATAGTTGTCGTCTCGTCCATCCATCCTGTGATAGGTTAAAGTTTTGGTTAAGAACAGTTTGTAGTCACATCAACCTGAAACTTTATACACATGTTATATTTGGTGAACTGCTTTAAATGTATGCTAAATTAGAATTTTGACCTAGATTTCACAGTTCACCAAATTGTGATCAGTTAACATCTTGGATTAAGGTAGTTTGTGTTCACATCAACTTGAAACTTAGTACATATGTTCATTATTAAGTGAACTGTTTAATAATATGCCAAATAAAGATTTGAGGGCTCACAGAACATGGTAGTATGACAGTGCGAGGAGGACTCAGTGTCCTATGGACATGTTTTCCTGTTTTATTCCTCTTTTATACCCCCACTTAGTGGCGCAGGCATTGAGGTTGACCCTTGTCTGTCTGTCTGTCTGTACATCCCGAGGTTGGTTTCCATTCTCTAACCTAAGTTTACCTCAACCAAATGTTCTGAAACTTATATACAATGCTTATTACCACCAAACAAAGATCAAGGTCGAATGAGGGTGGTGTCACGTTCACTGTTCTTGGGTTATGTCTTTTTATAAATGAAAAAAAATTGTTGAATTTGCTTTATCTGCACTCTAACTTTACTTTGCCACTTAATTATCTGAAACTTATATACAATGCTTAATACTACCAAACACAGATCAAGTTCAAATTTCACCTTCTCCATTCTTGAGTTATGTCCTTTTTAAAAGGTAAAATTGGTGAATTTGCTGTTTCCACATTCTAACTTTACTCTGCCTCAACCAAATGTTTTGAAACTTATACACATTGCTTATTACCACCAAACACAGATCAAGTTCAAATTGGGTGGCGTAACTTACACTGTTCTCATTAAGTAAGAAAACAAAATGTCAATAGGTATGAATTAGTACATTGACCTTGCATATTTACAAGCTGGGGCCATCTGTGTCCCATGGACACATTTTTCCTTTATTTGTAAATAACAACAGCAAGATTATTGTTTGAAAAATATCATTAGGTGTGATGACTTTTGAAAAATTGTATCAATGAATATGTATAGTGCTGCACTAAAAATAATGTAGATCACTTTAAAATTGATGATTAACTTTAGAATATATCTCGTCAGTTTAAATTTGTTTAGAAGATGTTATCTATGAATGGACTGAAACAGAATTTTGGGAATTTCATTGGTAAGCTTCATTGGGTAAGCTCAAAAAACAAAGATTTGTAAAGCAGAAAATATGAAGCAAAAAAATAAGCTTTATAAAGTCAAAATTTGCAAAAAAGATAACAATTTCATTACTCTCAATATGTTTTACAGGAATAAATCATTTTTTCAATTACAAAGAATGCTATCATATATTGATTTTTTTCACTCACTGCTTGCAGCTTTTGGATGAATTAGGTAAAGAATTGGGAGAATTACGACAGTATAAAATAGAAGCAGAAGTGAGACCTAGACGAGACAGTCAAATACAAATTCAAGGCAGATATCAAACTCTTCAAACTGAGATTCACAGATTAAAAGAGGTTGGTTATAAAAAGTTGTATTATAGTACATGCTGCTTGGCTTTTGACAGTTACTGAACCCTAGTGTGAAGCTGCAATGAAAGTTATTTCAAATAATTTATCATACTGTTTAGCTCTTCATAAATATCATATCAAAATTTGGCTGTTTAGCTCTACTTAAATATAACAGCAGTTTTTTTTTTATCAGATTTATGTATTTGAAAAATTAGCCATGTCTATCAAGATGTACACTACGTTTTTTTTTAATCTATTAGACCAAATACTTTCAGCACATGTTTGTTCCAACACTCACTCATCGTAGATTTCTATCATGAAAATAATTTTGGGTTCCAATTATAACAATATTAATTGATAAAGATATGAAAAAAGGTCTGAAATTTTTTTTTTTTTCATGAAGGTTAAATTATTGTCTCACCATGTAAGACTATTTATCCTGCAATTGACCTTTGAACTACACAAATATAGGTGTACAGATAACATGAAGCGATAAATGTCCAGTATACATTTATAGTTTCCTGGTATCCTGCTTCTCTTGGGAGCAAATGATTATAATCAAATTACTCTTACGTCACTGTTTAGTTTGGGGTCCTCATCGCAATATGTGTTTAAGTCATGTTGATTTCTTTGAAAAACAAATTCAACGGTTGGGAAGTAAAACAAATTATATGTTTGAGTGTAAATGTTAAATTGCAGGATAAATATTCGTACATTGTAGGAAAATATAAAATTTATTTGTACCTGCTATTCTCTCTGTATCTAAAGCTCATACAAATAAATTTTATGTTTTCGTACAATATATGAATATTGCATATGTTCACTAAAACGATATTTGATTAGAAAGCAAGCTGGAGAAGGGTTTCATTTCATCAACAATTTTAATAAAGCTATATGTATGAAATGAGATGAAATATTATATGTTGTTTTAATTTAATCACGATAAACATCAGTAGAATTAGAAATGTAAACCAAATCCCCAATTTTAATGGAAAATATTTTGAAATCAAATATAATTTTCACCCATGAATTTAAAAATTAGTTATAAATTGACAAAAATGAACCCTTCATTTCATCAGGCATTAACGGTGGAATGGAATTCATTATCACAGGTTTGTAACATGTATGGTTTGCTGTGGTATGCTTCTTCACATTTCAGTCTCTTTAAACACTAGCATGACACCTTATTTTAGTTTGTCTTTTTTCCTCTTATGATGGACATGGTCCCTATTTAGTTCTGGAAAAAAACCTATATCAATTCCCATATTTTAAAGCTTAGAATTGCCTATTTGGTAAAAGTTTTTATTTTAAAAGGAATTTTGATGAATTACGAAATTCATGTTGTTTTATTTATATGAATATCAAAATAACATATTGTAACACAATAAAACTTGTCAGATTGCATGATAATGAATATAATACTCATTATACAGATTTTAAAACAAATTACTAAAGTTAAATTTTAAAGAAAGGAATTGGAAATGATCGAGAACATAAATTTGAATTTAAGTAACTGTTAATAAAATCTTTTATTTTTAACCTCCTATAATAATCTTTAATGTAATGCTGTTTACTTGTAAAACAAATTTAAATAATTTATTTACAATTTGAGTAGAATGTGAATGATTGTTAAATCTATTGCTGTGCATGCAAGCTTTGTATGAATTTTATGTATTTAAAAAAAGTGCCTTGTAAAATTTGCTTTGTAATTTATCATGAAATACTTCAAAACAAAAATAAATTTGTATATATGTCTTTTTTTGCTGCATTGTTGTTTTAAAAATGTATTTGTAGTACATATACATATTAGTAGTCTAGATGCTTCATAACTGATTTGCACTTAGGAGAAATTCATTTTTCATCTTTTTAGGGAAATAACTTTGATTACTTTTGCTCACCCCTTTTTCAGTCAAATAAGACTCAATAACTAATTGGGAAAAGGGAAGTGGGTAACCAAACATTAAACTAAACAAAAGAAAATTTTAGAAATTATTTTGATAAAAATAGGTTTTGCTGTTTTTTTTTGCCTTAACATATTGTTTGTAAGCAGATTCAGAATGAAAACAAATCAGTTATACAATGAGGATAGGAAATTAAAAGTAAAAATATTTATCTGTTTTTTTTTATTCTGTACAGAACTCATGCAACATGATTATTTTTTATAGAATATTGAAACCATTTGATTTGCTTTGGAGTCTAACTGAATTATACAATATATATTTAACCATGATTAATCAAAGTCTATTGGATTACAGGAGAACAGGGGTCTACTTGAGTTAAACGAAGACTTGAATGCACAGTTGCTTTCAAGATGTATATCTGAAGGCAGAAATTTGACTGAAGGCAGCCAGGAACAGTCTTTAGCCTCAGAATTGGAACATCTTACTAAAACTGAGGTAAAATACAAAACATTTATTTATAAACTCATGTGTAAACTTTTTTGGTACAAAAAACTGATGGTTCCTATCAATATGTAAATATTGCTTCAGATTGTAGGTTAATAAAGAATTCTGGAGAAGTGTCTATTGATATATAAGAGGGTGTTAATATATTAGGGCAAGCACTGAAGTATTTGAGTTATCTTCCCTTTAACAAAAATTTACTTTTTTTTTTGAAATAATAATTAATTCACATATAACATCATTTCATGTACACATTTTACATTTAAGTTATCTTAATGAGTGTAATGTTAACATTACAACTACTTCACATTTTTATGCCCCTGCCGTACTGGATTGGGCATTATGTGTTGCCCTTGTCCATTCGTACCGTCCATGTGTACGTCCCAAAATTAGTTTCCATTCTCTAACTTAAGTTTGTCTCCACCAAATACTATGAAACTTATACACAATGCTCATAACCACAAAACACAGATCAAGTTCCAACTTGGGTTGTGTCACTTTTACCGTTCTTGAGTTATGTCCCTTTATAACATTATATGCAAGTGGGGGCATCATATAGTTCTTGGATTTTTGGGTAAGGAAATGTTCACCATGTTTCTATGTAATATATATGCCCTATATAAATATAATTTGTATTGTTAGTATCAAATAATATGAAATGACATAATGTTGTTAATTCCGAATCCTGTTTTTAAAGTGATCACTTCTGTTTTATTAGAAGTAATATGAAAGAATTTTAAATAATTACAAGGTAGAATTTGTTTGTTTCAAAAAATTTAGTACCTTCTTTCTTACCTTTACAGTTGATGGGAAAAGTTCAAGAACAGGAACGTGAATTATTAAGACTGAAACAGTATATTGATAAAATATTGTTGGCTATCCTAGAAAAAAATCCTTCAATTTTGGAAATTGTGCGGTGATAATGGACAAATGCCAGTGCTTATGTTATAGAAAGTGAAAACAAGATGTTCTGTGATAAACTGCTCAGGTCTCGGTTACCATAGTTACCATGAGAAGCATGGTGAACTTAAGTGCAAGACAGTGTATTTTTGTCAACTTGGCATTGAGCTATTTATGCAAGTACTTTGAATAGAAGACACCCTTGAGATTCATTCATTAGATAGCTGCTTGCATTATTGTTGAGATTTTATTGTTATAAATATACAACAAAAAAATGTAAAAAAAAACAACATTTTAGTTTTCTATTTTTGTAAGCATCGGATATTTTTGTGTAAGTTGATTTTGTTTTTGATTTAGATTGAATTTACAGCTTTGTATATGAATATTTATTACACACTAGTTTTTAGACAATATTTCAAAAAAATGAACAGAATAGTTAGAATTTTTTTAGCACCAAAAGATTTTACATTACTTTATCTGATTGCATCTAGTGTATCATTACATTTGATCTTTAATATTGTGATTTTATGAGGCAGTGACATTAATAAAACATTTTTAATTGAGCCTAATAACATGACTGTTATAGTATCTAGTCTATATTAGACTTTAATAGAAAACTTATTTGATACAGAACTGATCAAAAAAAAGGGGAAGTTAATGAAATTCTTATATTATTCAAATTTTAGTTTGGTGAACTCACTAGCTTCAAAGTGATTTTCATCCTAGTTAAGATATTTCTACCGTGTTATTAAATTTGTAGAAATATTTGCAACAATATTCTATTATTTATATGTTTTTGTACTACTCTTTATTTCAAAAGATGAAAAATTGTAAATTAGAAATGGCTCAGATCTAATGAAATGATTAGACTACAATATACTCATGTCTCAGAAATTAGGTATATATATATATTTGTTTAAAATCTATCATGCATAATTATTGTGCAGTTTATATTAATATATAGTTATGTTTTAAGCTGTAAAATCAATAATTGCTAAAATCAAGCAAAATAATTTCCATTGACTAATACAAGGAAGATGAGAACAAAGCATGAAATTAAATGGACAAATGTGATCATATTGCCGCACCTAAGTGGACATATGTGGACTGAACAATCATTTATTATATAATAACCACATGGATTGTTTATTACAAATCATTAATGTTATTCATTATATCATTTATGATTTGAGAATTGAATTTAAAAAATGTAGTATTTTTAAGAGTTAGGCAAAAAATGTTATCTTGTGTTTCAAGTTCTAAATTACTAAATAGGTGGGTCAGTTGATCAGATTATTATTTTTTTTTAAACTTTTGTAATCTAAAGAGAATATAATCAAAATCAAAGAAATTTATTTGAAGTTTGTGTCTCCCTATTTATTTCCCATGTTGCTGACCATCTCTGTTTTTAGTCCAAATAATTAAGCAGAAAAAAAACCTTACGCAGTGTTTAACCATAGAGTTCTTATTGGAAGCTTGGGTGTTTTATAGCAAAATTTACAACAGCTAAACACTAATCTGATTTTGAAAGGCCAGGAATAGATTGGATTTTTTTTATTTTCACGATAGGTAATTAAAAAAATTGAGTCATGTGAGGGTTGGCCAGGTAACGGAAAAATAAAATTATTATTTTGGCCTATTAAACAGTATAAATATACAGTTGACAGTTCATTATCCAATGTTAGATCAACATGAGGAGATTGTAAATATCTAATAATGTGAAAACCCTAGTGTCCATGAAAGATTTTAACTTTAAGCTTATATATGCATCCATAGTGCTTTGACTTTCTTACCCATCGACCATTATAATGCACACAAATGTCCATTCACAAAAGGTCCCATAAATATCTACATATAGTTTGTTTGTTATTAAGTCATATCTAGCTGCCCCAATGGCAGTCACTGTTTCAGAGGAGTCAGACCCAATCTATTCTCTTCTAACCATATCATTTTCCTTGTGAGGTAATGTCAAAAAATTTGGTCTTTGTATTCTTTGAACTTTTTCTATTAGGCGCTCCATATACAAAATCTGGCAGCTGCCACTGAATAAAAATGATTTTCAATATCCAAGGAAAATAAAATTTTTGTTAATCCATTTTAACATTATGCAATTTAATGACAAAAACAAATGAAAGCACAATACATATCTATTCAGCAATTTGTTCATTAATTCATCATTCACCAATTACATTATTTATTATTCAGTTTGAGAAAAGATGCAATAAAGTTACGTATTCTGTCCATTTTAATGCCAGAGTACTTATTTATTTATTTGATTATCTACTTCTAGTCATTTAATATGTCTCCAGTCCTTTGACGATACCAGTTTAACATCTGTTGTTTAATTTATTGAGAAAACAAATCCTTGTACAGAACACTGTCTTATCACTTGTTAAAAACTAAATTGTCTTTGTAGTTTTTATAACTTTTATGTTTTGTGTGGCGTATAAATGATGCTGAATTTTGATAAAATCATAATATTTTTCATCCTATGTAGTTTTTAAGTTATTTTATTTATGATATTCAATTGTATAATACTTAATTTTAAATAACTTGAACACAGTTTCTTTCAAAACTTGTACAAATACTTTTTATGCAAATTCTAAAATCAGGAACAAAAGGTTTCCTTTTTCAAGAAGGGGACTGTAAAATTCTACATAAATTAGATAAACTGTATTAGATAAATTAACAAAACTGTACCAAATTATACATTAGTGCACAAATTCATTTTTCCACCTAATTTTGTTTACATTTATAAGAAGTTCACAACATTCCTGTCTTACTGCCTTTTTATACATTGAATTATATTTTATACATGTACATAAAAAGTGGAGTTTGAAGTCCTAGTAAAAGCTACCTGTGATGAAATTTTAATTATTTTCAAAAGTCTTTTTCTCCTATTATTGGCCATAAATGTATACATACTGCCTTTATTGATGTCTCGAGTATTTTTCAATTTTCACTTTTGCAAATATCATTGATTTTGATGAATATATGTTATTTTAAAATATCCTATAACATAACCTAGGTCTAGTACATGAATGTAATGTATTGGTCTGGGAACATTTCTAATTATTTTGCTGTGATCAGAATTCCATTACATTGACCAATCAAAGTTCATAGATTTTCTTTGACTTTTGTATTTATAAATTGTGGTTGTATACAGCTTTGCTATTAAACAAATTGCCTGTCGAAATTTTTTATATTGTGTATCAATGTTCTCATAAAACATTCCATTTGAAATTTTAATCATGGTAATTTAATGAAATTGTCATACATTGATTCAATTATATCATCACTGCTCTCTAAGTTTCTATAATATTACTTGCTTTTGATTAATATGAGACAGGTGTTTGATTGTCTTGCAAATAAATGCAGCTTTTTTTTTTTGGAGTACTTTATTTTTCATCTTGAAAATAAAAATATATAAAATGGTGTGAGAATCACTTGTTAGACAAGTAAGCATACCCATATATTTCTGATATGACATGAAATAAAATGTTAAAAAAAAACCTCAACATTAGATTTTGCAAAACATGTTTCAAAATCACGAATAAAATCTATTTAAAACTTGTTTAGTGTTTGTTTCACTTCTTCAGCACAGAATAAAATGTGCTAGTTTTTAGCTCACTAGTATCATAACTTATTGACAGCTATAACCAGCATTGTGTATTGGTCATTATGGTTTGTTCATTAATGACCATCTCCTTGGCCAGTTTTAACTAAATTGCAGGAATAATGTGAGGAAAGATTTGGGTGTTTTTCTGGAGAGATTAAAAACATCTCTGCATGTCATTAATTCAAGATTTAAATTGTTTAATTCTTATGGTTCTCATCCTTTGAAACACTAAACCTTGTGGGAAGTCAAATTTCGCCTTCTTTGAAATTGCTTAGCTACTGTAAATTCAGAAATTATTGTGAGGTTTTTATTAATGAAATAATGCGACTCCTTGAGTATCGTAATAATAAGAACTGATTCTGATATTTGATTCATGAATATATCTGTATGTAGATTTTCCTAAAATCGCAATAATAAATGCACGCAATAATTTCTGAATTTATAGTAAATTATAAATTATTTAAACTTTTAAAGTGTATCGAAATTATGAAATTATGATGATTAAACGGAAAAAGTATACCAAAAGCAGTTCTTCATTTTAAATTATAGTTTAAATGAAATCACATGTGCTTTGTTTTTGTCTTGCCTGCGATGAAAGTTGCTGAATGCGAGACATTGGTTTTACCCTCCGGCAGGGGCGTAAACTATTTGTATAAAGCTTTATATTTCAGAAGGTAGAAGACCTGGATGCTTCATATCTTGTATGCAGATACCTTATGTTACGAAGTTTCCGTTTGTCATATGTCCAATGTCCTTGACCTCATTTTCATGGTTCAACGAAAACTTCAAAAAAAAATTGAGTTTTTTGTCATGTGAATTTCTCACTTATTATGAGTAATAGGATAACCATATTTGGTATATGGGTTCCTTGCAAAGTCTACATGTCCGTCACACAGGCTTCATCTGCCCTCAACCTCATTTCATGGATCAGTGATCAAGGTTAAAGTTACATGATTAGGTCCATTTCTCTAATACTATAAGCAACAGGTCAACTCTATGTGGTGTAAGGAATGACTGCAATGGGTACATGTCAGTTTGGTAGGTTTCATCTGACCTTGACCTCATTTTCATGGTTCATTGGTAAATGTTATGTTTTTGTGTTTTGGACTGTTTTTCAAATACTGTAGGCAACAGGTCAACTATATTGGGTGTATGGAATGATTGTAAGGTGTTCATATAAAAAAGAAGATGTGGTATGATTGCCAATGAGACAACTGTCCACAAGAGACCAAAATGACACAGAAATTAACAACTATAGGTCACCGTACGGCCTTCAACAATGAGCAAAGCCCATAAGTTCATGTCTGTCTGGCAGGAATCATCTGACCTTGACCTTATTTTCATGGTTCATTGGTAAATGTTAAGTTTTGTGTTTTGGTCTGTTTTTTCAAGTACTATAGGCAACAGGTCAACTATATTGGGTGTATGGAGTGACTGTAATGGGTACATGTCAGTCTGGCAGTTTTCATCTGACTTTGACCTCATTTTCATGGTTCATTGGTCATTGTTAAGTTTTTGTGGTTTGGTCTGTTTTTCAAGTACTTTAAGCAATAGGTCAACTATATTTGGTGTATGGAAGGATTGTAAGCTGTACATGTCTGTCTGGCAGGTATCATCTGACCTTGACCTCATTTTCATGGTTCATAGGTCAATGTAAGTTTTTTTTTTTTTGTCTGTTTTTCAATTATCATAAGCAAAAGGTCAAATATATTTTGTGTATACAAAAATCGTAAGGTGTATATGTCTGTCTGACAGCATTTATCTGACCTGAGTTTCTGTGATGCTTTTAGGTAAACCTTTATCTTTAAGACTTTCAACATAAAATCAATTGTCAGGAAAGCAGGCGAGATATTTCAGCGTGTGCACTCTTGTGTTTAAAACAGACTAAAAATTTTGCCAGACAAAAATGCTGGATTTTGATCAACTCAAAATTATTTTATTTTGTTTTATTCTGAAATTTTCAAAAGATGTCACACAATTGTTTATAGTTTGCTATTTCAGAATTAAAATGTTTATAGTTAACTTCATTGTTCCTTCACCTAAATGAAAAAGTTGTTAGGCCATTGGTTCAATATCCATAATGGGATGCTGTTAAAGCAATCGGAACTAACTGGTAGTCCCTTTTGAAAATATGACCAAGTGTTCATTAGAATCGGAGTTCCTGCAAGTCTAGTTGTGTGCCACACTTTAAAAGTGAGGTAAAATTTAGTGAGATGTCAACCATTTTGGGGTAAAGATTGCATTCATACAATCAAAACCCTCATCTTTTATGTGGCTGGCTTGATAATTACCAATTTTTCGAGACTATCACTTCTTTTGAGATAAACACAACATACTGCATTAAGCACATTTTATACAGCCTGTTCTTATCCATGAACATTTCAAGAAATTTATCAATGGCACATATATACTTAGATATTTAAGTTACAAATTGTGTTTGTGTATTATAAACCATACTAGTGAAGAAAATTACATACTTTCAGTTTGTGTGTGTGAAACTAGTATCTGTTCTAAAACACCAATGATTTTATTGTTAGTCATATATAAAATTGGAGTTATCTTCCTTTGTCCATAATTGTAGTTAACCAATTCATAAATACAATTTTACATTTTAATTAAAGACGTGTCCAATACCAATCCAAGCAAAATTCTACAAATGCTGATCTTGATATAGTATGTATTTAAAGAATATCTTCCTTATTGTTATTAAAGGCGTGTCAAAAATTAATCTTAGCAAAATTCTACAGATGCTGATCTTGATATAGTATGCATTTTAAGAATATCTTCTTCATTTTTATAAGGGATGTGTCCAATACTTGTTTATTTTTATTATAGATGTGTCCCATCTCAAGCTTGATACATTGTGTATTTTAAAAAGATATTATGTTATATAGTTAAATGATTAACAATTAGTTTTCTTCCTTTTCAGGTGTTTCGGATCCCAATTTAGGTCCAAATAGTCGACCAAGGCCGTTATTTTTTATACTGATGTCACTATTTAAAAAGGAGCACTTAGGTTTAGCACAAAGCAGGGTTCATATTCATATCATATTAACAAGTTCTCTCCCTGATATGCATGTAATATTTGCAACTGGATATTTAATTATACCCTGCCCAAGATGCAAATTCTTGGCAAAATGGAAGAACATTGAAGGAATGGAAATCATGATATGGCATATCTAGATGAAGCATGATGCAGTATATGAAGAAGCTATGACTTCTGCTACATAATACTATGTAGATTTTGACTCCTGGGAATATAGTTAGCCTTGCTGCTAAATATCTCTCAACTTGTTCGATTCGCTAGTGTATGTAACAACGTATTTGATTTTAACGAAAGAAATCTCTGTATTACTGAAAAATTATTACACCAGGGTTTTCGATATCACAAACCAGTCAAAAGATTTACTAAATTTTATCATCGGTACAAGGACAACATTCGTAAATATAAATCAACACGAGGCATCTTATACGTTCAGGTTTTCACATCCAATCTTTTAGGGTAATATTCTATACAAAGCACAAAAATGTCGTCATTCACCTCAAAAATAACCAAACCTTTAAACATACTTATTCAGAAGGGATATAGTTACAATACTGTTGTCAGGTCATTTTTAAAGATGGCATATTTTGGAATAAATATTGATTCACTCATAGGGTCTTTGCATTTGAAATAAACACATTTATTCTAAAACCAGTTGTTGGCATGATATGGGTTATGTTCTTCTCATATATTTTAAGATGGTATGATACTAAACCCCTAATGGGAGGAATTGTGCTTGAATTTCTTATGATGAAGACATAATCTTTCAATCAGTTTAATTGAGGCCTGGAGCTGGCATGTCAGTAACTGCTAGTAGTCCTTTGTTAATTTATGTATCATTGTCATTTTGCTTAGTTTATTCTGTTACCTATTCTGACATCTGACTCGGACTTCTTTTAAACTGAGTTTTACAGTGCCTATTGCTGTGTGTTTGTTTATTCTACATTGGCTAGAGGTATAGGGGGAGGGTTGAGATCTCACAAAACATGTTTAACCCTGCCACATTTTTGCGCCTGTCCCAAGTCAGGAGCCTCTGGCCTTTGTTAGTCTTGTATGTTTTTTTTTATTTTAGTTCATTTATATGTTTCGGAGTTTAGTGTGACGTCTATTTTCACTGAACTAGGACACTGAAGCCCACCTCCAGGTGGGGGATTTTCTTTCTGTGTTGAAGACCCATTGGTTGCCTTGGGGCTGTTTTCTGCTCTTTGGTAGGTTGTTGTCTCTTTGACACATTCCCCATTTCCATTCTCAATTTTACTAGATAGCCCAAACAATTCATGCTATCAAGAGAATCCAAAATGATGTAGGATTGATTACTACTTATGACATCATTTTCATAGGCTGCATGTAGCCAAGTAGCATATTGCTTAGCATAGATATCTAGGACATAGCGGCTATACTAGCTGCTAGGATAATGAATGCAACCCTGCTATATTACAGTTAATCAAAGCCTTACCTGATTCAGGACAGAGGGATGATTTGATCAAGACTAGAAAACAATGCCCCCTACTATAATGGGCTGAGTATCAAAAAATGATTCTTTTTCAATTGTATTTTTAATTCAATTTTAAAACTATATCTACTGTGCATTAAATGTAAGTACTTATGGTTGAAGAATAAGGGCTTCTAGAAATATAAATTTCTCACAACCATATTTTCCTCTCAATTGCTAAAGGGAAGATAACTTCTGTCAGATTTTTCATCAATCCCCAAAAGTCATGAAAATTTGGCTAACAGATATTAGAAAATTTGCTTATCAGAATTCAATGGTTGGAAGCAAATAAGGATCAGCGGAAGCAGACATTCCTTTAATCATTGCTGCAAGTTTTGTTAGGCCAAGTAGTTTCTGACAAAGATAAAATGTACTTTTCCATAGGGTTTCAACAATAAGTATGTGCCACCATATTGACATTAAATGATCCAAACATCGATCAACCTCAAGCAGTTTCAAATAACTTTTCATTGTAGTTTTGAGAAGATTTTTTCAACCATGCAATGTTTTTCATATGTCCAAAGCCTTATGAGGTTGGCTTGTAGAAGACCTTCATACATTATTCCTACAAAATTTGTTTAAATTGGATGGGTGGTTTCAGAGAAAAATATGAAGTATATGAAGGATTGATGCTAAGTGATGACAATAACCGAGTCTGCCAATAGGAGCAGAATGAGGTGACACCTTGAATTAAAACGAGGTGGAGGAAGGGTGTTCCATCTGGTTAAAATTCTGAATACAAACCATCATAAAACATTTTCTAATATATAGTGTAAAATTTCATAACATCTGACAAACTGCATAAAAGCTTCCTCTATCAAATTCTCTTCGTAAAGATACATGTATTTCTATTATGGCATGTTCTAAAATAAATAAAAGTTCTATAAAGAAATACTTGAAATTATTTTATTATATCCTTTAACTGTAATTTTAAAGATTCAGGGATAGGTAAACTGTTTATTTTAGAGTTGGACTGATGGCCCATATGTCTTAATACACAAAAAAAACACAATTCCTGAAGTGTTCTCGGATATGATGCATAATGTTTTAGTGTTGATACAAGAGAAAAATCATTTGCTAGTGCTAGCGGAAATCGTTCTTCATGTATCCATATTTCTTTACTACAGTTGTACCCAGATTTTATCAACAAAGATACAATATTGTGATTGTCATAGGCACATGCAGCACTAAAAAGAGGAGAATCATCATAGTCATCACATGTGTCTAACTCCGCCCCTAACTCTATTAAACATTTAGCATTGTCATAAAGGTTATGTGTACATGCTATATGTAAAGCTGTATTGCCATAACCATCTCTATCATTCAAGGGAACTTTGCATTGAACTAGATATCTTAAAATGTCAACTTTATATTTTGTAGACGTGTACGATGATACATGTAAAGTATTGTCATTTATAGGTGTTTTCAATAATAATGAAGCTCCAGCTTCATGTAAAGTTTTGACGACAGAGAAATGTCCATATGCTGCTGCATGGTGTACTGGAGTCCATCCATCATCATCTATCGCATTCAGTTCTGCTTCATTCTCTATGATAATTTTACAAGCCTCGTCATGATCCAGTGCTACAGCACAATGTAATGGAGTAAATCCATCTGCCTGAGAGGCATTGACAGAAGGCTGAGATCAAGTAATCTATAACACTGACATCACCAAATGATGCTGCCCAGTGCACGGCTGTTTTCTCTTCTAAATCCAAACTACTAACATTCACACCATTGGTCACTAACTTTTTCACAAATCCTAGGTAGCCTTTTGCTGCAGCAATGTGTATTGGATGTTTTCTCCAAGTTTCATCAGTAAAATCAGGTAAGTTTAAATCACATTTACTTTGTATTAAAATATCAAGTATTTCTTCTCTGCCATTAGTTGCCGCTACAACTACTGGACTACGGCCATTAAAAACAAAGTCAGGACAGATCTGATGTCCAAAAATAAAGAAGTTAACAGTTTCTACATCATTTCTTGCTATGGCATCAAGGAGAGACAGTTGATCATTGGGCATTCTGATAATAACTTTTGTTCATATGGCTTAATCTTCTAACATCTGAAAGTAATAAGAAAAATACTTTATTGTTAAAATTTGTGTATTGAAAATGCAAATATCCACAATCTAAAACCTATTCTATTTTATAATATAATATATAATCAGAATAAAACCAAATACCTAAATCTTTCCTATAATAAAAATATGTGTGACCATGTTAAATTCTTATGATCAGAATACAGATAATCAAAAATCTTTTATCTTATACTAGATTCCTCTTATGTAAAATAATTAAAGTACACATGTATAACTTTTGTGTTTTTCATGGTGCATACTAAAACAAAAACTTATCTAGAAATGAGAAAGATTTGAGACAAAACTTACACCTGAAATGGTATGTATTTCAAAATTACTCCAATTTACCAAAATTTAATGTTTAATGTTTGGATTCTTGCATAAAATAACTGATCATAGCTATATTCATTTAAACACTGTTACTTTTTATATTAAACCATGGTGAAATCACAATTAATCAAGTTATAAGGTAAAGGATGACGTGAGCTTTAAAGGGCCTATTTGGATTAGATAATGAAGTACCAGTATCATATGGGTTTAAATAAACGATGGGAATGTGATGAGCTTATTCCGAAGATCCTTCTAATATTCATGGTTACTTTGAGAGCCTCCTCATGGGGTTTTTGATTATGTGATTACTTGGCCGTTTTTATAGAAATTATTTGATTACCAGACCAAATATTTCATGATTATTTAATTACTTGATAATCTAGGACTGTATTTTTGATTATTTGATTATCTTGTTTAAAAAAAATAATTAATGATTATGTGATTATATTGGCAAAAAATATGTGATTATGAGATAACTTGGACACCCCCATGAGGGCCTCCTTTGAGGTCAAAAGATATGGCATAAAAATGTTATGTACCAAAAAACCTAAAATGATATGTACCAAATCAGGAATATGACAGTTGTTTTCCATTCGTTTGATGTGTTTGAGCTTTTGATTTTGCCATTTGATAAGGGACTTTCCGTTTTGAATTTTACTTGGAGTTTTGTACTTTTGTTATCATACTTTTTTCATAAATATTCTATCACAAAAATTTTTGAGTTCTGATATGTTTATTATGAGTTGGAAATATTAAGTGCATACAAGAAGTTAACAAAGTACATATTTGTAAGAGAGGTAGGTGTTCTTATAGCCAAACACTGTGTAAAGTATCTAATTTAAGGGATGAGAACTACATCTAGTTGAAGACAATCATTTAGGCAACATTGAAAAGAATAGTCATACTAAGTGTGTCATGTTTAACAAGGGTGTAAGGAAATGATGCTTGGAAAAGATTGCTTATCATAGCCTAAATTTTTATATACCATACAACTGTATAATGTATTTAATAAATAGATGTATAAAAACAAATAAAATGTTTTGTTGGCATGAACAGACCTGATTGATGAGTACTTTATGGCTAGAAGAGCAAATTAGTTCAGCATGAAAACAATTCACATGATTTAATATAAACAATGTCACAAATGTTTCAAATAATTACAATACACGGTCAGTGTAACATGAGATTTCAATTTCAATTTTATGAATTAACTGCCCTGTTTCACCTGGGTCATTTCGTGGAAAAGGCGTCATAGAACATTGTGACTTAAAGTTATTTGCTTTGTGACATAACTTTTTTCTGTGAAAAAGCAGCAATTGGACGATCATGTATTGGTGTGACTTTCAATATGTTTTGTATTTTTTGGGGCATTTTTTTTTGGTATTTTGTGTTAACTTTGGGTAGGACCCATTATCAAATGATTATAGGGATCATTATAATAAGGACTGAACAATATATGTATCTACACATTTGGATATTAAGCTGATTTTGACCCTAGATCTGTCTCAGAATAACTTTTTTGTGTCATGCAACAATCACTTTTTATTTATGACGTCAATTGTTTTAAATTGTGACGCAATATTTTACGGGAACTTGTTTGACAGACAATTTTGCATACAAGTGAAAATACATCTTTCGACTTTACTTTTTAAATAATTATCATCTCCTTATAACCTCCCCCTTTTTGATTTTGAAGATGAACTGACGTAGGCGCTATTCTAATGACAACAAAGCGATGATGGACAGACAAAAGGCTTAATGGACAAAAGGGTTATACACATTATATCCTCCACAACTCATTCCATGGGGTATAATACACCCACCGGTATATATAAAATTTGAAGTTAGTAGCAGACTGAGCAGTACGCTGTACATACAAAATACAAGTCGGTTGTACATTATAGTAATTAAAATATAATATGTGCCAGCTTGAGCACAGGCACTAGACGTTCTATCAATAATAATAAAATATGGCCAATGGGAAGAAAATAGTGTCAATGTATATAAAAAAGAGCTCTTTTCCATATTTTATTATTATTGTCATATTGATAGAACGTCTAGTGCCTGTGGCTTGAGTTGACCTGGCCAGAGACATATATATACAGTCAAGGGTCCAGAAACAGTCATTTTGCCAGTCATGTCCTAAGATGAAACTATTTGTCCTAAACGAGTAATTGGGATTTAGGACAAATTTTATTTTTTTACACAAGTAATTTCGGTCATTTCATTGACTCAATGTTTGAAATCGGATTTCTTAATCGCCATTTTGCACTTGTAATCATTTGTTTTTGTTTATAATCCCTTTCCTGTAATAAAACTGCCACTACAGTAGTTTGATAATCCTGAGGGCCCTCCTTATATCTATATGTGTGGGTTCGTGGTCTAGTGGTTAAGACCGATGGCTACAGTGCTGAAGGTCCCGAGTTCGATTCCTACTCGAGATGTCGAATTTTCAGTACATCAGTAGGGTGATTTTCACCCTCCCACACACATCTCTGGTATCCAGACCGGAGTTTAAACTAGATTGGATACTTCGAGGGCCTCGGTAGGTCAAAGTTGTTCCCAGCTTGACCTGGAGATCAATCTTCTGAAATCTCTTCGGGTTGTCTGTTCCCGCCAAGAAGCCAGGTGGTTCTCTCAGAGTACTTCGGCTTCCTCCACCATAATAACAGACTTCCCGGTGTCCTACATGCTCCCTTGGGCGGTGTTGGGGTGGGGATTGTTCTGGTGGTGGGTTAATATTGTAAAGGACACATCTCCATTAATCCTTAGGGAGTGTACATGGATCCGCTGTACCCTTGCAGTCAATCAAGGGGTGCGTCTACACTGGCGGAATCTCGTAGTACATACATACATATATATAGTAATGCCTCCGGGAAACATTGGCTAATGATCGCTATTCACTTAAGTTTTTACCTGTGATAATACAGTATATATATATGTCTCTGACCTGGCTAAGTCAGTAAGTGTGCGAAAAGAGTAAAATATCATTGCAAAGAAGCACTGATTTGTATAAGGAATAGTAACAAATCCTTGAAAGAAGTGAAAAGAGGACAAAATAATGGCTTCAGTTCACCTGACATAACGATAATAGTTTTAGCTATAATAGTTTTGTTCTCTCTGTTTTGTGTTCTCGCCTGTTTACTTCCCTTTACATGGTCATGCTTACTACCATAAAACAACAAGTCGGACCACTGCGTTAATAAATCAAAGGGCTTGATAGCTCTCAAGTAAAAGATTAGTCCAGATAACCAGATACATATATACACATGTGTATATATGTCTCTGAGATAACGATGCCGTTTGCTGAAGTTTTTTCGATTTTGATTTTTTGTATCCCTCAGTAACGCGTAGGAAGGCGTCAAAGCAAAAAAATAAAATAGCCTTACAAGAGGTCATAATTATTTGGACTAGTAAAAGATTGGTCATTTTTTTTTACTTGAAATCAATATTCTTTCCACATATTACAATATTGACTGAATACACAATATTCAATATTTTGATGAGGGTGGTAAAGGGTTGAGGGGGGGTCTCATCCCGATTTCCCGGAAAATCCCGAAATCCCGGACATATTTTGTTAAAAATCCCGATCCCGATAAATTTGTTCCCCAATTTTAAAGTTTAAAGTTTCAATGCTTACGTCTCGGGTATGATTGATGTTCAGAGTCTTTCAGCGTAACCAATCCGAATATGTATTATCAATATTACCGTGACGTCAAGCTGCATATATCAGCATTTTTGTTCTCATAAATCTTCAGTAGCCAGTCAGAAAATTGGCCAAATTCCAGTTCAAGTCAATACAAGAACCTATATGACAAGCACTGAAATCGTTTTGTAACGGAGAGAAATTTGAATCCTATTGAGTCACCATTCCCGATTTCCCGTGGCTAAAAACGTGACTTTCCCGTATCCCGATGTTTTTCTATCCCGAATTCCCGATCTTTAAACCAGGCAATCCCGATTTCCCGTTGCTAAAATCGGCCGATCCCGGCGTCCCGAAAATGGTCCCCCCCTCAGGGTTATTTTCGTGCAACGTGTTTTGCCATTTTTATTTCACGTGCAGCCGTGAAAAAGGTTCGTTATTCACCGTGTTTCGTGAAATCGGTAAAAGATCAACGTGCAAAATTTTTTGATTGTTCGTTCATCGTGAAATGGCAATTTTATTTCGCGTTCTTCCGTGCAGATACCCCCCTTTACGCCCCTCTTTGATGATTCTTATATTCTATAAAAACTGTGTTTGCATGTAAAAATTCTATCTTCTAAATCTATCTTAGTATTTAAATTAAAACAGCTAACCAGGATCATGTGGCATCGCTTGACAAAATCGGTAAGAGCTGACATTTTATGTAAGATTAGTTATTGGTGTTGATTTATAAAATTTGTTCAAGATTGACCGTATATGTTATGCTATAAATAAGAATCCAGTAGGATCCAGAATTATCATGAGTACAAATATTGGAATTCCGAAATTTAAAAATTGGGAATTCAGAGTGTAGTCGAGCACACCTTCAATGCCACGGTGTGGGGCTCGAACTCACAAGCTCAGTGTTGACAGAATAGAAGCTGATCTAATTTTCATCAGGAGTTTTATTGCAGCCAGGAATATCCACAATTGCAGGAACTGAGCAAAAACTGATGAATATATACAAATCAAATCAGATAAAACATTTTATTATACAATCATTTTATCATATATATTTGTAGAATTGTACATACCCAAACAGACTTATACAGATATATACAGATAATATTCAAGGGCGGATCCAGCCATTTTTAAAAGGGGGTTCCCAACCCAGGATAAAGGAGGGGTGTTCCAACTATATGCCCCATTCAAATGCATTGATCGTCAAAAAACGGGGGTTCCAACCCCCGGAACCCCACCCCACCCCCAACCCTGGATCCGCCACTGATATTGCACCGGGATGATAGCGTATGTAATGCTTTCGAAGAGATGACAAAATTTTACGAGCACTTACCTCTACTTCTACTTTGTAGTGACCGCCTTTAACACGTTGAAGTTTATGTCACTTGTACTGCGCATTGCTTTGTGGAGACGTATTTACAGTGAAAATTTAACAATTTTATAATTATAAATAAAATTGATAATAACATTTTTACATGATGGTAGTGCATATTTTAATTTATTTATTTTTAATATTAAGATAAAACTATTTACACATGATGAATTTACTGACTGTAGGTGTAGGTTGAGACTATATACAGTCGCTCATCACAATACTCAGAGGAAGGCTGTTCCAGTTTTTAATTGTTCGTGGAAAAATGATTGTTGGCGTATTTGTGTTCTGCAGGATGGAAGTTGGTATGAGAGTGTATAGATATAAGAAGATGTGGTATGAGTGCCAATGAGACAACTCTCCATCCAAGTCAAAATTTATAAATGTAAACCATTATAGGTCAAAGTACGGTCTTCAACACGGAGCCTAGGCTCACACCGAACAATAAGCTATAAAGGGCCCCAAAAATTACTAGTGTAAAACCATTCAAACGGGAAAACCAACGGTCTAATCTATATAAAAACGAGAAACGAGAAACACTTATGAACCACATCAACAAACGACAACTACTGAACATCAGATTCCTGACTTAGGACAGGTGCAAACAAATACAGCGGGTTTAAACGTTTTAATGGTACCAAACCTTCACCCTGTATGCATGTTCCGGGACTGTCTGAGCGGTTGTATTAGTCTGTCTGTTTTTGAGATTGCGATGAGATGATTTGTGATTTTGTAAAACATGACAAGGCGTGCATCTGTTCTTCTATGTGCGAGGTCTCCATTTTAAATGATCTATCATGTCACTAACACTTGAGGTGTTTCTGTTTCGGTTAGTGACAAACCTAGCAGCCCTTCTTTGCACCTTTTCTAGTTTGTTGATATTATCCTCAGTAAAGTAAGTGTCCCATACTGAACAGGCATATTCTAGTGATGTCTGACTAAAGATTTATATGCCTGTTCCTTTACTGAGGTGGAACTGATGTTAAGATTCCTTCTAAGAAAACCTAGTCTACTGTTAGCCTTATTCAATATTGCGGATGGTGTTTATGTGATTGTGCCATTTTAGGTCTGATTGAATTGTCACGCCTAGGTATTTTGCCTTGTCAACATGTTCAAGAACGTGGCCATGTAGAGTGTAATTGTAAACGAATGGATTTTTATTTCGACTGATGGACATAACATTACATTTGTCAGGATGAAAGCCATTTTCCATGTACTAGTATGTTCCCAAATGCCCAGTGTGTTTAGATCTTTTTTGAAGGGTTTCGCAATCGCTGTTAGATTTTATTACCAGATAAGCAATGGTGTCGTTTGCAAATAGGCGTATGGTGGAATTTAACCCAACTGGTATATCATTTATACAAAGTAAAAACAGACTTGGGCCCAGAACAGATCCTTGAGGCACTCCTGACTTCACAGGGACATAGCCTGAAGTCTCACCCTCTAGGATAACTGCTTGGGTACGACATGATATAAAGCCCTGTATCCATGCATTTGTTTTCCCCTGTATCATATAGTAATTTAGTTTGTGTGTTAATAAGTTATGACTGACTTTACCAAAAGCTTTAGAGAAGTCCATTATAAGTACATCTGTTTGTTTTGAATTTTCAATATTTTAGTGACATCATCTATAAATTCCAAAAGCTGAGTTTCACAAGATCTATTTTTTTCGAAAGCCGTGTTGTAGGGGATACAAGATGTTATGGTTGTCTGCGTGTGTCATGATTGCGCTCACTACAACATGTTCCATAATTTTGCAACATATGCATGTTAAAGAAATAGGTCTATAGCTCTCTGGATTATATTTGGAACCTTTCTTTAAAATGGGGGAGACATGTGCAGTTCGCCAGTCAGTGGGGACTTCGCCAGTGTCTAATGATTTCTGATATATGAGGCACAGTATAGGTGATATTTTATGTGCTAACTCCCTAAGGAGGCAAGGCTTAAGTTCGTCTGGTCCACTTGCCTATGATGGGTTTAGATTTAGAAGTAGTTTGGAGATACCTTTGATGGTTATGTTTATGTTTTGCGTGGTAGGGTAAGCTGTTTTCTGTTGCATATACTGATTGTTTTCAAATTCAGTAGCATTGATTTTGTTTGATTCTGAGAAAACTGATTGAAACTGCCTGTTGAGTGCATCGGATTTCTGTTTTGTGTCTGTTACAAGTTTCCCATTCTGCTTTAGTGATGTTATTCCACTGTAATCAGTTATTTTTGCTTTTAATATATGACCAAATTTTTTTCATGTCTGAAAATTTGTTTTCATCAGGTTTTGGTGTAACAATATTTTCAATGTACCAGTATGATTGTCTTAGTTGTTTTTGTACTTGATGTTTAATTTGCTTATATTTGTTTCTCATGTTGTCATTTCCAGATTTTTTCATCTTTTTATATAGTCTGTCTCTCGTTTTCATTAATTTTCTTGTTTCAGCTGTAACCCATGGGGTTTTATTTTTTGTAGTTAGCTTTTTGTGTGAAATATGTTCACTGACTAGTTTATTAAGTTTTGTTTTGAATTCTAGCCAGAGTTCATCAACAGTATGTGTATTAACCTTTTCCTGTATAGTATGTTGTAGGTTATTTACTTCCTTTTTAATAGTTTCCCAGTTTGCCTTGTTGTAAATCGGCACATTCCTTGGTGTTTGCTTTAGCTTAGATGGTGTTATTTTGAATTCCATAAAGACAATGTCATGATCTTAAATTTCCGGCATGATTTCAATTCGTGGAACCTGGTTTGGTAAATTTGTGATCATAAGATCTAATATACTGTCCTTCCTTGTTGGATATTCAATTAACTGTACTAAGCCGGTATCATCCAATGTATTTCCAAAATCATAGTGTATATTTTGGAGGGCAGATTTTGGTTTTAGTATTTTGTTTTTCCAATCCCATCCTGGGAGATTAAAATCTCCTCCAATTAATATTGCTGCATTTTTTTATTTGAGTAGCTCTCCTAGCTGATGTGTCAAACCACTTTATGCTTTGTTCATCAGATGTTTTTGGGTTGTAAAAGGATGACATGTAAAGTGATCTGCTACCCTTAATTTTAATTTTGGCCCATACTTATTACGCAGCAAACTTCTAGCAAGGAAATATGATAGGAAACGCAGCAAACTTCTAGCAAGGAAATATGAAAGGAAACGCAGCATTTTTTTTTCTACAGTATAATCTAGTAGATATTTCCATTTCTGTAATTCTTTTACTTTATAGCTTGTTTTTATCCTTTTCCTGACCTATTGATTATTTTTATTTAATCAACGTGTGGTTCGTTTGATCTCAGTTTTTCATTGGTCAAAATTCGATTATGACGTCAATTTTCTTGATTTCCTCTGAAGTTATATATATAAATAGACATTGGAACATATATATAGAGAGCTGGAAACTGTACTTTTCACTTCTCACTTCAACGACACCGACTAGCATTGCGCATACGCCGTATTCCCTCCTCTTACTATCGCTGATAAATATCAGCTTTCGTTTCGGGGTGAAATTGAGCCCCTCCCCCCCCCCAATAATTCTTATGAACTGTAATAGGAGGGGTTCGATTAGATAAGGTTTGCAAGGTTCTTATGATACGGCCTCAAATGTATGATGCACTTTAAGCTTGACGAATGCCCAGTGATAGCTCAACTCACTAAACTCAAACCGATATGCTGTTGATAACTTGTATTCTATATATTTACTCTTTATGTTTAAAGGTGTACTCTATTCAGACTTCTATTTTTATTCTGTATGTTTTATTTGTACTCTATCTGGAGCTAACAGAGACTTAATACTGTTTCAACAATAAACTTTTATTAACAAAATACAAGGCAAGCAAATTCAACAAGTGTAAAGTAGTATAAAAATGTAGACGAAAATGTATCAAAAGTAAATGGGGAGTATAATTTAGCAATGTAAACTATTATACCAAAAATAGAAAGGTATCAAGGAGTAAAATAGATTAAATAAATTTCTCTAAATAAAAATGGATCAATCTAATAATTGAGCGTTTAGAACAGACCAGGTTAACTTACCAGCAGAGTGGAAAGCTTCACCATATCAGACAGGAAATCTGTCTTTAGACAAATTTGAAAATAAACCGGCAATCGCAATATATCTATGTGAAAGTTTATAAAATAAGGTATGATATGAAATTTGGAAGTACAACAACTAATTAATAAATAATAACTAATTAATAATAATCACTTACTCCTGAATACCTAAAAGACTTCAATTTTAGTCGATCTTATTATAAATAAAATGTCAAAGATAAAACTAAATATATGATAAACGGTAATTAGTGAAAAGGTAATTAAACATTTGTCATGGAACATAATATTCCTCCCCTAAGACAAATTTTAATTTAAAACAAAAATATTAGTCAATTAAAAGTTCTTAATTTTCTCTCCTCAACTGCTGCCGCGATTGTGTTTGCCATTCTTCTGTTCTCCTGCGCTTGCCGTCTCATGTCATTTAATATTTGATGTCTCTCGTTCTCGGTTTCTTTCCTATAAGGGTAGCAGAGCAGATCCTGATATGAATGATTTTTCACTTTATCTTTCCTTGCTAATACTTCTGGATGAGGTTTATGATGACTAAAGGCTACATGCCTTTTACATGAACGAAAATTTCGAAACGTCTTGTCACAAATATCACACTTATGAATAGTTACAAACTCTACGTGTATTTTGGTCCAATGGGTGACATATGCATTGAAATTAAAGCAGATGAAATTACATCCATCGCCATTACATTTTTAATTATTGGGGTTCCGTACAGGTCTAAGGCTTTGATTGACGAATTCACTGTATTCCTCATCCGGTACATTTATTTCAAACTCATCCTTGACTGAAAAAGAGAGAAATCATAAAAAACTATGACAAAATAATCATACTATATATAGAAAATATAAAATACATATATTTCCTTTCTCCATTTAAACTGTACACGTATATCTAACAACAAAATTATTTTCATTTACCTGTGTTTAAAGTTATTACAAATGGCTGATATTTTTATTCAAGCATATTGTTTTTCTTAAATTGTTTAACATTTCACAGCGGTATAACATGTTACTTTAATTATTCTTCCCTCAGTTTATTTATTTTGTATTTACATTGTATCATAGATCAAATTTATTTGTTCAGTGTATGTTCACTGATGTGAATATGTCTTTTGATTGAGTTAAGCCATTTCAATTGATATTTTATAGTGTGTCTTTCTATGTTGTGATGTTACACTATTGTTTTAGATAAGGGTGAAGGTTTGGTACCATTAAAACGTTTAAACCCGCTGCAGTTGTTTGCACCTGTTATAAGTCAGGAATCTGATGTTCAGTAGTTGTCGTTTGTTGATGTGGTTCATAAATGTTTCTCGTTTCTCGTTTTTTATATAGATTAGACCGTTGGTTTTCCCGTTTGAATGGTTTTACACTAGTAATTTTTGGAGCCCTTTAAAGCTTGCTTTTCGGTGTGAGCCAAGGCTCCGTGTTGAAGACCGTACTTTGACCTATAATGGTTTACTGTTACAAATTTTGACTTGGATGGAGAGTTGTCTCATTGGCACTCATACCACATCATCTTATATCTATGTACATTAATAAATGTGTTTCTGCTACTTTAATTGAAAAGAGACAACTAAACTAGATTTGAACAAATGCATACTAGTATGTACAGAGGCACACATGTAGCCTTGGGCAGCAAGACAATTGAGACAATACTAAGCCATGATGACGCGGGTTTATTCGAGTTTAAATACATATTTTATTCAGACTTAAAGCAAATCTTTTGAAGGTATGTACCCGTATAAAAGTTTACACGTGTTTAAATTTATTTTATTAGAGAGGGGGAATAAATGTCTCTGGGTTTTGCTAGTTTCCCTGTCTATCAAATATGACACGCCATGTCTGCTCTGTCTGGTGGAACACGTTCAGTCCAGTATTCTGAAGGGCTATCAAGAAGTTGTTTCCTGTGCTCTGGCTCTGAATGTGTTTTCAAACTTTCAACAGATTTAAAAGTACTTGCACCAACGTCGGATACCAAATCTAATTCATTTACTACTTCAATGGTGGTATTCTTGCCTAGCTTAACTGGTCTTTTTACATCCACCAAGTAAAGCCTTTGATTCTGTGCTTTTGAATCAAAATATGATTTAGCTAGTAACAGTCCCTTGTCAACAAAATTTGTACTCTCTATAAGTCCAATTTCCCCTTCTGGTTTGCCAACAACATGACTCAGTTGAAAATTCACTTTTCGTAGGAATGGTGACGTCATTAGACTGTTTTACTTCAAAACCTATATTACTTTTTATTTTTTCTAATGGGACATTTTGACGTTTTATATCTAGGACCCTTTTCTCTATTTTAATCTCAACATCTTGAGTTTCTAAGTTAACCATTCCAAGGATGCCTGCTAGATCCTCGATGTTAGCAACTATGACATTTTGTTTACAGTTTTCAGTACCAAGTTTAACATGAACATTTACTTGACCTTTTACCACTAGCTTAGTGCCATCAGCTGTGTACAGAGATGTATCAGTTTTCTGAAGCTCAGTCTTATCTTCTTCCATGGTATTGAAAAGTTTTTTTAGATATTACACATACAGGAGACCCAGTGTCAAATAATAATTTACATGGGGTGCTATTGATTTCAGCCTTGACATATAGACACGAACCCGACAACTGATTCAAGTGAACAATAGGTGGCGTGCTTTCTACATTAATACATGTATCAACCTCTTGTCTACATAAGGGTTTCCGATCATGACAGGAAATTTTATTTACCCTTTGGTCTAGTGTTGTTGCTTCATTTACAACATCTGTAAACTGGACTTGTTTCTTCAAGGTTTCAATTTGTTCGATTTTCAAAGTCTGAACGAGCTGAATTCACATCCCTGATTTCAGCCCCTCCTCGTTTAAAGAATTCCTATGTCCTTGACTTGAATCGAAATAATTTCTCTCCCTCTCCCCATCTTAGTAAGGACATCTAGTCCTAATATGGCCGAATTCATGGCAATAATAGCAAGTTATATCCCTTTGCCTGTCAAATCTATTTTGGGGTTGTGAACTTCTATTATAAAAACCTTGTCCTTCATTTCTGTTTGGTTCATTGTATGACCCTATTCTATTTCTGCTTGTATCTACTGTTCTATTCTCATTTAGATACTCCTTAAATTTATTGTCAATCAATTGAGATATCTGACCTAATATCTTACTTTCAGGGTTCTGTTGCTCGTTTTCAGTCAAGGCCTGTAGAGTTTGAATATTATGAGCGTCAATAGTCTCTCTAGGTTTTACAATTTTATCAACTGGGCTAAGAAATGCTTCATATTCACTTGCAAAAGCGATGGCTTGACTGAGCGTCTGGGGGTGGTGAAATTGAACATGTTTCTTCTCAGTTCATGATTATTCAACCCGTGTATATACTGATCAACAACCGTAGGCTCGATTTCATGATAGCGTATAATGCGATAAGCCTGTTGTGCAAGTCTGCGTAAACCGTACCCGTACTCGGCTACCGTTTCATCTTTTTGCCGTCTTCGATTTCTAAATTCGCACCGATAGGCAACTTCACCCTCTCTTGGATTAAACCGCTGTGATAAAACGTTTTTTAGTGCATTATAGTCTGACAGTTGACCGAGTGTAAGATCACTCAAGATTTTCTGAGCATAGCCGCGTAGGCACATCGTAAGCTGTTGTGCCTTTTCGCGATCGGTCCATTGATTCCAAGACGCCACTTGCTCAAAATGTATTATATAATCTACCCACTCGGAACATTTGCCGTCAACTGAATCGGGTTCTTTCTGTTTGCGCCTATTATGACCCGACAAAATAGGGTTAGTTCCGTAATAGTTTCACAAAAACTTACGACTAAGATTGAGTAAGTATACTGAATTGTTCATGACTTACGATCAATCTTAGTCGAAGTTTTGTGAAATCTGATCTTTCAAAAGTAGGAATAGGACCATAACCTTCATGAGGGAGACTTTCATGCTCAATATAACCAACAGGTCCAATTGGCCTTTGGGGTACATACAATGATCACGGAACAGAGTTTGATAGTGACATGGATGGCCTTTCATGTCGGCTTATCAACCTGTAATAACCTTCTGGTTCTACAATATGTGGGCGTAATGTGTCATATTGAGGTGGCACATGCATTGGCCTTTCATAGAGAGGTCTCTGCATTTCAAATTTTTGGACAGGGAGTTTCGTATCTCTGTACACATTAGCATATTCATACCCTTTTTGTCTAACATCATTAGGGGCTACTTTGGAACCTATATAATGATTTTCATACATATAATGTGAACTTTGAGGAGGCATAGAATTAATGTTTTATGAACTCTGAGTTATCGTATGTTTGTGCCATTGTATTACGAATTGTCTCATTCTTTATTGTATGTTTTGGTCTCGCCTATGAAGCTTATTCAACCTTGTTTGTCTTTCATAATGAGGTTCACATTCGGATTCAGATTCACTAGTAATGTAAGCATATGTAGGTCGAGCTTTTGAATAATCTAATTGTATTCCAGATTCACTGGACCATGCGTTTTGAATAGCTCTACCAAATAATTCTTCCCAATATGGAGTAGATGTTTGTAAACTATCTGCGATAATTGAATGATCACTATCATATAAGTAACACCTACTTTGTGTTTCTTGCACTTCTTGTACTTTACCATCCTTTTCATCAGATCCATAGTCTTCCTGACTGAATGCACCATGCAAGGGGTTAGATCGATCCATTTTATTTGATATGAAAATTTAATTCTCAATACAAATCAAAATACTAATGTGTTGCCTTGTGTATTTGCAAAACAAAATTATCCGCATCGCGGGACCATATGTAATAGGAGGGGTTCGATTGGATAAGGTTTGCAAGGTTCTTATGATACGGCCTCAAATGTATGATGCACTTTAAGCTTGACGAATGCCCAGTGATAGCTCAACTCACTAAACTCAAACCGATATGCTGTTGATAACTTGTATTCTATATATTTACTCTGTATGTTTAAAGGTGTACTCTATTCAGACTTCTATTTTTATTCTGTATGTTTTATTTGTACTGTATCTGGAGCTAAAAGAGACTTAATACTGTTTCAACAATAAACTTTTATTAACAAAATACAACAAGGCAAGCAAGTTCAACAAGTGTAAAGTAGTATAAAAAATGTAGACGAAAATGTATCAAAAGTAAATGGGGAGTATAATTTAGCAATGTAAACTATTACCAAAAATAGAGAGGTATCAAGGAGCAAATCAGTCTAGATAAATTTCTCTAAATAAAAATGGATCAATCTAGTAATTGAGCATTTAGAACAGACCAGGTTAACTTACCGGATTCACCATATCTGAAATTAACCCGGCAATCGCAATATATCTACGTGAAAGTTTATAAAATAAGGTATGATATGAAATTTGGAAGTACAACAACTAATTAATAAATAAAACCACTTACTTCTGAATAACATAAAGAAATCAATTTTAGTCGATCTTATTATAAATTAAATGCTGAAGATATAAAACTAAACATATGATAAAGTAATTAGTGAAAAGGTAATTAAACATTTGTCATGGAACATAACTTCGTTTTCCTACAAACCACATAATAACCCTTAGAACATAGTTTCAAAAGTTTTCCCCCATTAACAATAATCCCTATCGATTAACAGTTGGGAGAAAATGATGACTGCAAGCTACATTGTTGCAGAAATTGACTTGAAAAAATAGCTATGAGAAGTATGAGGACATTGACACTATCTGTAACAGAGTACAGCAGAAAGAGATTTTCCTTGATTGCAGTACTCATCATGTCACCCTTTGGTAAAAGGGAGGACATATTGTTATTCTACAAGTTTACATTCCACACTTTTTTGTTCAGCTTAGTTCTTGGAGATGATTTGACAAACATTGATAAAACTGCAACATAATGTGCATCCGCTTGTGAGGATGTGCATTTAAGGTTTGAAATTTTCAAGATGGCCGCCATTACCATGAAACGGCAAAAATGTGAAAAATCGAAAAGTGTTCCAAATTTAATGAAATTTTCAGGAAATATAACTCGTCATTCAAAGGGTAACATCCGTCTTTAGAACTTTCAAAATGGCCACCGTTACCATTGAAACTGTCCAAATGTGAAAAAAATGAAAATTAGTCCTTAATTAATTCATAGTTAATCAACCGTTTCAGATACGAACCCAAAACCTACATCCCTGAAATGAGAGTATGAACTCCAGAATTTATTGCCGTTGTAATATTGACCCATAAGGGGAAAAAACGTCAAAGTAACATTTTCTTACAAGTTTGAAATTTTCAAAATGTCCACCGTTGCCATGGAGGCAGCAACGTTGTGAAACTTCGAAAATGCATAAAAACACCTCGTAAATCTGAGTCAAACTTCTGTAATCAAGTGTATGTGCATACGACAAATACAAATATGTACAGCTAACATCTTCTAGAATGTGCTAGAAGAAACAAAATCATTAAACGTGCTTTTACTCTATACAAAAATCGTGCTTTGAAAGAGATCGATCGTCACCAATATACTTTAAATGAATGAAAAGTGAATCGAGTAACAATTACTAAACACGTGCGGCCTGCTTGATGTTCTGACCTAGAAAGGGGAAAATACTAAGAGTACATATTAGTGACATTTCTGCACTTGCATCAAAGTACGCATCCGGGATTCATACACCTGCTAAAATATACACATTAGCTAAATTCAATCGATAAACATGTAATTAAATTGTACAGGATAAAATACATATCAAATGCATCATGTATCGTGTTATCTGCGACCAACCATCCGTTACCTTTTTAAAAAGAACAAAACGAACAGTTAGTATGCTACTCCTCTAAAAAGAATATTAAAGTCCACAGTAATATACTCGAGCATCACGGAGGCCCTTCATGGGGGTGTCCAAGTAATCACAGAATCACAATTTTTTTTGCCAATATAATGACATAATCATTAATTATTTTTTTAAACAAGATTATCAAATAACCAAAATTCAGTCCTAGATTATCAAATAATCAAATAATCGTGAAATATTTGGTCTTGTAATCAAATAATCACTATAAAAACGGGCAAGTAATCACATAATCACAAACCCCATGAGGAGGCTCATCACGTTACGCCATGCTCTTCCTCGCACGCGGGTCTTATTTTAGATTCTAAAGATTTTCCAAACTATATACAGATCTCAAACTTTACGGGATGATTGCTTTTTTTTTCTAAGGGAAGAAAACTAGAGGCTCTCAAGAGCCTGTGTCGCTCACCTGATTCTACTTTGGTTTTGGAAATCATGTAAAAATAGATTAAAATCATAAGAGATACCCTAATAATGATTGAGGCCAAATTTGGTATAATATTGGCCCCGTAATTTAATCAAAAGCAGAAGACTTTTGTAAAGTTTACAGAAATTACCTATAAATTCATTAAAATTGTAGAAAATGACTTTATTAGGACAATAACTCCAACAAGATATCAATTGACAATTTTGCTCATGTTGACATATGTGTAGATCTTCTTTTCTTGATATTTTTGCAGTTTACAATATATTTCAATCTATAAAGATACATATATTAAGGTCTTCATCAGCACCTCATAAGGAACATTTATGCCATGTTTGGTTTCATTCCGTTCAGTGCTCCTCTAGAAGAAGCATTTGTATGTATTTCCAATTGGGTCTTATGTTAAACTAAGTCACCTGTTGGCGGCCATCTTGGATGATGGTTCGAATACAAAGTAACAACACTTGGTCAGCACCTCATTAGGAACATTCATGCCATGTTTGGTTTCATTCTATTCAGTGGTTCTCTAGAAGAAAACATTTGTATTTCCCATTGGGTCCTATGTTAAACTTACTCCCTCTGCTGACAGCCATTTTGGATGACAAATCAGCTACAAAGTAACAACACTTGGTCAGCACCTCAAGAGAAACATTCATACCATGTTTGGTTTCAATCCATTAAGCGGTTTTCTAGAAGAAGACATTTGTATATATTTTCCATAGCGTCCTTTATTAAACTAAGTCCCCCGTTGACAGCCATCTTTGTTGATGGATTTGCTACAAAGTAACAACACTTGGTCAACACCTCATAAGGAACATTCATGCCATGTTTTATTTCATTCCATTCAGTGGGTCTCTAAAAGAAGACATTTGTATGCATTTCCCATATGGTCCTATGTTAAACATAGCCCCACTCTGGCGGCCATCTTGGATGATGGATTGGCTACGAAGTTACAACACTTAGTCAGCACCTCATAAGGAACATTCATGCCATGTTTTATTTCATTCCATTCAGTGGTTCTCTAAAAGAAGACATTTGTATGTATTTCCATAGGTCCTATTTTAAACGAAGTCCCCCGCTGGCGGCCATCTTGGATGATGGATCGGCTACAAAGTAACAACACTTGGTCAGCACCTCATAAGGAACATTCATGCCATGTTTGGTTTCATTCCATTCAGTGGTTCTCTAGAAGAAGTTCAAAATGTAAAAAAAATAACGACGACGACGACGGACGACGGACCTCGACGATGACGGACGACGGACACTAAGTGATGAGAAAAGCTCACTTTTAGGTGAGCTTAAAATGAAACATTCTTTTTATGGTAAAAGCTACGAATAATTTTGACCATTTTATGTCAGATGAGCTAAAAAGGGGTTAAAGATTCAATGGTATGAAAGTTCTGGCATGTATAGATGTGCCATTTGACTTTGGTATATTCAAATTGGTTGCTGCTACTGTGTCAATGTCTAGTTCGGGATGACATCATCCGCTATTGCTTGCAATAGCAATTCTAGTTTTCTTTGATTTTGTACTGATTTTTTATAACACATTCTACGCTATAGTTCTGTTATTCTATATACAGGTATCTTGAACTTATCAAGGTATTTTGATATAGATAATTTAGTTTGTCTGGTTAGCAGTCATTAGTAAGTGATATTCTGTTATTATTATATTTTTCTTGATATTTCATCATGACCTTCCATCAGTGGCGGATCCAGAACTTTTTATAAGGAGGGGCCCACTGACTGCGATAAGAGGGCCCCGCTACAATCATGCTTCAGTGATTCCCTATATAATCAACCAAATTTTTCCCACGAAAGGGGGGGGGGACCGGGCCCCCAGGCCTCCTGGATCCGCCTATGTCTATATTCTTTGTTTTGAAGCTGATGCAACTGATTTTAGTAAACAGTTTTTCAGTGTTATTCTTCTTTGAGAAACATCTGATTATAACATAGAGTGTTTCTTCTTGATTTTTATTTTCTCGAATATGAATATCCGACACATGCAAGAAGAAAAATGGACAAAATAAGCATTTAGATAAAAAATAATATTGCAATTTAACTTAAACCTTCGTGTACAGAATGAAGTCATACATATACAGATTGTCCCTAATTTTGAAACTGCTAATCCTTAAAAAGTAAAGCTTTTAAAGGCATAATAAAAATTTTGTTCCAATTTATTTGACTGCAACCCATAATTCTACAAATATTATATGTAACCTTTCAATAATGATATTAGCTCTATATTATCTGACTGTCACAGATTTATTTGTGAATGAAAAAAAAAAAAAAAAGAGAAAACATACCTCAATTCTTGTAATGCCTTTTTTTTTAAATTTTGAAGTTCTATAAATGTTCCGTTGATTTAAATTTTCTCATCATATAGTTATTTTTAATTTCAATCCCACTCTAGGAAGTGCAACTGAAAATAAGACATTACAAATATCACTGATTTTATGGTTCTGATCCTTCCTGGATCAAATATATGGATAATTTAGTCTTAGATGCATGATTTTTTTTTTATTAGTTGTTATTGGCTTTGAACTAGCTGTCAGTAACTGCGAGTAATCTCAGATCTGTGCTAAGTGTCTTTTCGTTGTTGGGATGTACAGGTATATCTAATTAAATATAGAACTCGGATTTCGTTATACTGCATACTCGTATGTAGTATAACGAAACTTTATTTTAATGTTTTTGTTGGATGTATTTCTATTTGTATCCATCTGATGAGTTAAGCCTTGTTCAACTGATTTTTATAGTTTGTTCTTATGTCTTACTTTTACACCACTGTCCCAGGTTAGGGATGGTTGGCGCCTTCAAACTAGTTTAACCCCGCCACATTCGGTATGTGCCTGTCCCAAGTCAGGAACCTGTAATTCAGTGGTTGTCGTTTGTTGTTGTGTTTCATATTTGTTTTTCTTTCATTATTTTGTACATAATTAGGCCGTTAGTTTTCTCGTTTGGATTGTCTAACATTTGTCATTTCGGGGCCTTTTATAGCTGACTATGCGGTATGGGCTTTGCTCGTTGTTGAAGGCCGTACGGTGATCTATAGTTGTTAATTTCTGTGTCATTTGGTCTATTGTGGAGAGTTGTCTCATTGGCAATCATACCACATCTTCTTTTTATATGATTTATTTGAAACAAAGGAAAGTATATGTAGGTTTATAATTATATGAACATTCAATATTTCATTTCATTGTGAAAATGTTTTTACGAAATCCCAGTTTATTGTTTTGTGTGTGTGAATGCCATGCTGCCAAAAACGGCCCATAATTGTAACATTAGATATTCCTTTCTTATTCGATATCTTTGTAATAATTTCATCAAATAGTTATACCTACTCACAAATGATTTTAGAATGTACACACCTTTTACAGTCCTACATTTATCCCAAGAAATCCTATCAAAATGATTTTAACACTTTAGAAAGTTAAAATACAGATTTCAGAAACTTTTCTAACTCATTGTTTCCTGTGGTCAAAACTAGGGACAAATGTGTCATGCAGTTGTTAATCCTAAAATAAGTCGGATTGTAAATGTTCACATTCTATGGATAATCATGGAAGTATCATATTGACTGGGAATAATGAACTATACCATATCACTGTAATAAGGAGTAATCAGATTCACTACCATTGAGAGATTATGCATCCTGCTAGTGCTGTACACTATCAAAGATTTAATAATGACAGAAATTATTCAAGAGATTGCACACTCATTTCAATATCGTCAACAATTAATATGCTTGCCAGACATAAAAACTTTCATTGTGTGACATCCCCAGTAAAATAAAAGTTTTGATGGCACCCCTCCCCCACCCGCCAGCTGTATAATAATTTTGGTAAGGACCCCGCCTCCGAAACCTTAAATGCACCGACCCCCTCGGCTGATAAATAATTAATGACTGTTCTCTAAGTGTACAGACATGATTATCAACTCATTATAGCCTCAGACGGGATGCTATTCTATTTTTAGAAGCATAGAATCACTATGGATTTATAATGAGACATGTCTGACTATGTGTATATATGGCACCAAATGGGAGCAATGAAAAAGGTGAGTTCTAATCGCACAGTGCTATTCATTTGGGTTGTATATATAACTAAGCAGTCTCTGTCAACTTTAGAAATGATACATGATGGTCTTGAAGTATAGATTCTGGGTACTGACTTTGTTTATCGTCCTAATTACATATTATAGTGGTCTTTTTATTTTTCCTTGTACACTTTTATCCTTTACTGTTCAGTCCATTTTTGGTAATATACTTTTGGCGTGGCTCGGTACTTATACATCCCGCCATTGTGTTATTGTGCTATGGTTAATTTTGTATTTTTGTCTTTCATTTTTGCTTAAGTACTTTGTCTATCGAGTGTCTATATGCCAATTTGCGTAAATCTGACGAGCGGTTTTGGAGAACGGGTGCGGAAAAGTTTATTTAAAAAAGCGGCGGAGGAGAAAGAGGAAGAGGAATAATAATAATAATAACTAGATTTGCAATTGCTAGCAATAGCAGATGTTACCCTGGTCCCCCTATTGCCAGGATAATGGCAGCCGTTTTGAATATTCCAAATTCAAATAGCGCATTTACACATGCCAGTTAACATTTTTGTAAAGTTTCATTGATTTTGGAGCATTTTGAAATTTTTACATTTTTTGCTGTTTCCATGGAAACGGTGACCATTTTCAAAAATCCAAAGATATGCGTCACATCGGCTGATGCCATGTTACATATCCATAATGTTTCATTGGGTTTGATCTAATATTATTTAAGAAAAAGCAGCTTTAATGTATTTTCCCATAGAGTCAATGTTAAACCTTCGCCCTGTTTCCATGACAACGGCGGCCATTTTGGAATTTCTTAATAATGTCTGCACATCTAGGTATACCAAGTAACATTTCCAGAAAGTCTCACCCAGTTAGGTCTTATAATAAAAGATTTAGAATTTTGAATTTTTTTCGCATTTTAGCAGTTTCCATGGAAACGGTGGCCAAGAAACGACGAATAACAGTATGTCACCCCAACTCCGTTGAGGGTGCCATAATAATAATAATTGAGCAAAAACAATAAGTCTCCAATTTTTTTTGGGAGACTCAATTAAATAACCTTCGTCAATTTTGGAATTTAAAAATCATACCAGTTTAAATCTAACAGTGCTATCCATTTGGGATGTTTATGTACGCAGCCTCTGTTGTAAATCACTAAACATTCGTCAACTTTTTGAAATTTTAGAATTATCCTAGTTAAAATCTAGCAGTGCTATTCACTGAGAATCTCTGTTGTAATAACTTTCGTCTCCTGTGAAATTTTAGAATTGGACCAGCTCATATCGCACATTACTATTCTTTTGGGATGCTTATATCTCTGTTGTAAACATTTAACCTGTGTCAACTTTGAAATTTTAAAATTGTACAAGCGTGTTTCGGTTTTTAATTTGTATTACTTTCAAAATTGTTTTTAGATATATCAGAATAAATATATAATATGATAAGATTCATTTTAC